>WJXW01000003.1:0-1430202 GCA_015832175.1 Paraphaeosphaeria minitans | reverse complement strand
GGGGAGAGTAGTTAATTAATAACTTAAGTCTATTTTTACAACTTAAGTATCGTATTATAGCAAAAAAAAACATAATAAACTTATTGTAGTAAAAAGGGCTCAAACTATTACAGGATATTTAGGAGCAGAGTTGTAAAGAATACAAATTACTAATTATAGGAAAGGATGCTAAAAGGGCAGACTATATACAAAAGAAATAAGCCTCTTAGCAAGAATCCCGTGATATAAATTAGTGGATCTAGAAAGAATCACGGAAGTGAGTGTTTACTTTAATACACCCCCTAGGTAATTACTTAAAGCGGATTACCTATTTTAAGAAGTAATCTTTAATTGTCTAAATCCTTTCTAAAGATCTTTGAAAAACCATCTAAAGGCTGTTTAAAGATTAAAAAACTATTAAGAATTATTCTTCTAAATCTCTTTATCTTAAGAACAGCAATTCTATCACCCCCTATTTATTATAATACTAAAATAATTACTATTTATCTTTAAATGATAAATCTTATTGTGAATCGTGTCTAAAATCTTTTCTTTTAGTAGGTTAGGAGCTTATAAGCATAGCACAAAGGGCTAGAGCGTAAACGCTTTTATTCTACTACTCTTTTTACTCACTTCTTATTAACTATAAGGTAATTTCCCCGCTCTTACTAGCTAGTAAGTACAATAGGCAGGCGCGTTTTAATTAGGAAAGAGTAGTAGTAAGAGAAATAAATAGTAAGGAAAGAGCGCATTTAGTGCTTAATAATTAGATAGGTAGTAGAGTATATAAGCCCTTTACTAGCGCTTAATCTTCTTTTTTTAATCTTTTACTTTTAACGCTTTAACTTCCTATCTAATTTAAGCCTACTAGCTTAAGCCTTTAAATCCTACTACTTTATAGTAGGTTCTCTTTTTTTAATTATTACCTTATGCTCTTTTTATTATTTAGAGCTTTATTAACTCTTTTAGATATCTAATAACCTAGCTAAAGCACGCGTAGTAAAGGCTATAAAAGCTACTAAATAAAGCTCCTAATCCTCTTACTAAAATTCTCTTACTTCTTCTACTTTACTAGCTCCTCTTACTCTAGCTCTAGGCCCCTAGCAATTACTTAGAGCTCTTAGATAAATAAGCTACTTAGGCTGCTTAAAGGGAGCTTTAGTAAGAAAGAGTAATAGACACTACTATAATAATACTTTAAGCTTAGGTAGGCGCTGCTATACCTACTTTACCTACTCTTACACTACTATATATAGGATTGTCCTATTACTTTAGCTAATTTTGCTAATTATTTCTATAGATAGCTACATATTTATACTCTAGCTATAGATTTTATCTACTATTAACTATTAAAGAGTGCTAATATAAGCTTTTATTCTAAGATTCTTTCTAGATTTAGCTAATACTTTTTATAGGAGAGGCTAATTACTAAGCTGCGTAAGAGGGTTAAAGTGGCCTTATAAGCTTTTTTTCTTACTAGTAGTTAAGAGGAGTAAGCTTAGTATGTAGCTACTATCCTACTCTCTTTCTTATAGCTAATCTTTAGTAGAGGATAAGGTAATCGCCCTCCTACCCTACTTATTAAAGAGTAGCGCGGTCGCAGCTAATACACTAATTAAAATAGCTAGATAAGTAGCCTATTAGCTCTAAAGTAGGGTAGAGACTAGGTAAATGCTTCTCCTCCTGCTAATTAAAAGAGGGAAGGCTAGGGTAAGAAATTACCTATTACTAAGAGGAGGAGAGGAGGAGGATAGGGAGAATTTCCTACTACTAATTATAGGGGAGATTCTTGCACCCCTATAATTAAGTAGAGGAGGAAGAGAGTCTATAAGCTTATAGATAAGCTTTTTAATCTCCTCTTTCTCTAATTCCTATTCTCCCTTTAATCTTTTCTTTCTTTTCTTTTTCTTTTCTTATTTCCTAGCTCTAAATTAATAATTCTAGGTAGTTAATAGATTAATTTTTTACTTACTTACTTTTATTCTATAATTATTGTGCTCGCATTTTATAGATTTAATAGCCTTTTAAATCTATTAAACTGCTAATAAGTAAGAGCCTTTGTGAGGCTATCTGCTAGTATTTTACTAGTTAGAAAATATTCTACTTAAAATAATTCTTTTGTATACTCTTACTACAACTACATGTTCTAAATATCTATATAGCGTAGTTAAGTAGTGATTCTTTTGTTCTTTCTAATTACTAAATAAATAGTTTAAAGATTATTATAATAGACCTTCTATAAAAGTCTTAGATCTAGAGTAAGCTTAGTAAAGAATCTCTTAATTACTATAGCTTCTTTACTTATATATTTAAGCGCTAGAAGCTCTACTTCTATTATTAAAGTAGTAATTGTGTTCTGTTAAGCTGCTTTCTATAGGATAGCTTCTCTAAATAATAGGATAATATATCTATAGGAAGATTACTATAATATTGGATTATTAGCGAAAGAGGCATCTCTATATATTAGTAGATTAGGTCTATTATAGCCACTAAAAACTATAGCCTACTATCTAGTTTAATAGAGGTAAAGGATTACATAGTTAATAGTAGCAAAGTGTTCTTTACTTAGATTTATTAGAAAGTGTAATAGCTTTAACACTATAAAGGCTATATCTAGGCGTAGCATAGTTACTGTGTAGAGAGCTAATCCTACCTCTTCTTAAAAAAGCTTTATTTATTGAGGAGTGGCTTCTCCTGTGCTTAGAACGAGATCTTCTACTAATAGAGGTGTAGGAGGGAAGCTCTTAGAGTTTAAAAGGTTAAACCTTTTTATAATCTTATTAATATAGGTATTATAGACTAGAGAGATTAATCTTACTTCTCTGTCCCTAATTACTTAAACACCTAGGAACCACTCTACTAGTCCTTTTAATTTAATTTTATATTTATTTACAATCTTCTTTTAAAAATCTAGGGCTTCTTTCTCTTTACTCTTGTGATAGAGAAGAAGAATGTTGTTAACATAAAATAGAATAATAATACTTTAATTACTGTTAAAGAAAAGGCATAGTTCTTCTAGCAAAGCTAAGAGTCTATAAGATTAAAGTAATTCTGTAAATTTCTTATACTAAAGAAGTAGTAAATTTCTTAAGCTATACAAAGCTTAATTTAATCTTACACACTTTCCTAGCTTTTTAAAACTATTAGGTAATTTATAAGTTACTAGATTAGCGGCTGTAATAAGAGTATTTAGAAACGCTTCTACTATATTAAATTATAAAATTTCTAGATTAAATTCTACTGCTAAAGCTACAGCTAATTAGAAAGATCTTACTACTAGGGTAGTAGTATAGGTAGAGTAGAGAGTATTCTTTTTCTAAAGATCTCCTTTTATAACAATTTAAGCTTTACACTTTTTAAAGTATCTATTTTAATTAAACTTATAGGTAAAGACCTACTTTAAAGGGAGTAGTCGCTCTAACACCTTTAATTATTCAATCTCTGTCTAGGTACCTTTATCTTGCAAAGTTAAAATCTCCTTATAAGCGGTAAGGAGGAATAGCTTCCTATATAGATAATTATAAAAGTGTTTCTATAGGGTTAGCTCTAGTGTAAGCTTGTCTTAATAAGTCTAAGCTGTATAAGACGCTCTAGGCGCCTTTCTAAGTATAAAAGCAAATACTATTATATTTAGTGTAATATATTCTTTTTGCTTAGACTAGGCCTTTACTACTCCTAGTATAAATATATGCTTTAATATTGTATTAAGATTACTTTAAAAATAATTAGCAATTAGTGTATAAGCACTTAGCTTCTACCTACCCCCTAGCTAATTATCTTAATTATTTTGCTTCCTTAATCTTCGTAATAGCAGATAGTAATTTATTAGTTAGTTAATTTCTAGTGCTTTACTATAATTTTGCCTACTTATTCTACTTACCTCTAGATAGATCTGCCTTCGCCTTTAGCGCACTAGTGGGTTATCTGCTTTGTCTAGCATAATTAAGTTATCTACACTAGGTCGATTAGCAACCTAATTAGTTTCTACTAATAAATAGGGTGTTAAGTCTTTAGATTCTAGCGGGCCAGCTCTCCTAGTAGTATTCTGGTAGCTGCTAGATATCTCTTAATTACTTAACAGATTACCCCTAAAATTACCTAGCTCTAGTGTCTAATTAGGGGTTATAAGTCCTGTGCTTTCTTTCTTACTTAAGCAAATTTTTAGCTACTAGCTAGCTAAGCCTACAGCTTGCTTAGTAGTAGGTACCTTAGGTTCCTAATTACTTAGCTAGCCTACTTTACTTTTAATCACTTAAGGGTTACCTATAGGTCTAGTAGTAGTTCTTATATACTTATTTGTTTTAGGAAGAATATTAAGCGCGTTTTTATACGCTTCTTTTAGATTATTTAGTTCTCCTTCTTAGAGGCTTTTTACTATTTTTAACGCTTCTATCTTTAGAATAGATTATTCCTCTAATCCTTTATAGAATAAGGACTTATTAAACTTTACGTTTTGTGTAGTGATTACCTAATTAAGCTAGGGAATCTATATTTAGTAGATATTAGAAGCTTTGTAGCCTACTAGGTATCTAATATAGCTTCTAGGATTCACTTTAAATCCTTTTCTATCTTGCCTAGCTATACACTCCTAATCTAAAGGGTAAGCTTAGCAGCTATAAGCGTAGATAGCACTCTAGTTTAGACAAAGATTAGCTATCCTATATTGTGTTTTTACTAGTTTAAAATAATAAAAATATTGTCTAAACTAAGCATCTAATGTTTTATTAGGTAATTAATAGCCTAATACTAGGCTAGGAATTATTTTTTAGAGCTAGCATACCGCTTATATAATCTTAGGCTAGAGATTTAATAGCAGATTTATGCTTATTTATATTTTAATTACTTTTGTTATAAGCTCTTAGCCTACTCTTTCTACAGCGCTATTAGGCTTATGCGTATAGGGTAGTAGTCTACTAATTGTTATCCCTTTCTAATTAGCCTAAAATTCGTACTAGGATTTCTCTCTCTATAGAAGTGTTGCTGTATTATTGTTTTAGTGGATTTTTGTAATTTAAAGCTTATATTTTGTATTAATAAGAGCTAAGAAATCCTACTACACTCTTATTATTTTAGAAAGCGTCTTTGTTCTAAAATTAAAAATATAAGGTTTCTTACTAAAATCTTCTTTAACTAGTAAAACCTAGTTTTTTCTATTTTAAGCAGTAGGCATATGAAATAGATCCTAGGATAATAAGTAAAATGGCCTAGGTAATTGTTTTCTAGGTTTCCTAGAGATTACCTAGGTTGTGTGTGTAGTAGTATAGTGCTCGCAATTCTTTCTTAATATTCTAGTAATCTTTACACCTTAGGCTGTAGTTACTAGAGCTTATAGGGCTCTACTTCCTATATACCCTACTTAAAGGTGCTAGAGGTCCTTAGAATCTAATCTCTTAATATTAACCTAGGATAATCCTTTAGTAGTTACACTTATAATAATTAGATAAGAGTGGATTAGCTTATATTATAGGAAAGTAAGGTTATACTCGCATCTTAGGTCTACTAAGATAATACTTTATTCTAGGCTTCTAATTCTAAGAGTGTAATCTAAACTAAGGTACTAAATCTTTGCTTTCTTTAAAAGAGCTTCTAATATAATATTTATATAAAAGCCTTCTACTACTCTTACTCTTTAGAGTAGTAGATCTTCTGTAAATCTCTTATTTTTCTTATATAAAGCGTTCTTAATTAGTCTATTACTAATTCCTAAGATTAGGAGGCTTTGTGTACTTGCCTCTATACTCTTATTTAATAATTAAAACGTCCTAGGAATAAGTGTTTTGTAATTATTAACTAGGTAAACTACTGCAGCACTGTCTAGTATTCTATATTCTAATAGAGGATAAGCGTTAGAATATAGAGTAGAGTAGACACCTAATGCTCTATTGTCTGTAGGCAGATTGAATAGGTTTAGTAGAGTAGCAGCAATACTACTAGGATACTTAATAGTTCTAGTAGAGGATTGTTTCTTATTCTATCCTATCTTTGTAATCGCATTATAAAGGTTTAACTACTTAGGCTGCTTAAGTTAATTAAGAATCTCTAATTTTTCTTTATTAGTAAGGTTAAATAATAATGTTCTATCTTAGAGTGATCTAGCTATCGCAGTTTAAAGTCTTTAGCACTCTATTAGTTTCCACCTATAAGTATAGGGCTTATAGGGACAGTTTGGTTATTTCTTTGTCTAATTAGATAAACTAGAACTATTAGAGTTAGTAGATTATCTTAATAATCTATTAAAAGTGGCGAATACCCTACTTGTTTTATTAGAACTAGATTTAATTAAATACTCCTAGATAAGCGCTAAAAATACCTTCACTAGATTGTCTAGCGTGATCTAATTCTATTCTAGTGTCTTATTCTAGATTAGCTGTTAGTTTATTAATTAGGCCTAATCTAGTGCTATACGTGCGGTAATTACATCTAGGAAATCTTAGGTAGTAAGCGGTCTGCTAATTTCGCTAATTAAGTAGGTCTTTGCTTTTTAATAGAGGAGCTGCCACTCTTTAAACTAGGTCTTAGGACTTTGTTTTACTTACTTAGCCTTCTTAAGATAAGCGCGGTATAAAGCTTAAATATTATTTTATATAGCTTCTTTATTTAGTGCGAGATCTTCCTTTAAGAGTTAAATTAGGGACTAAAGCGTAGTATAGCGTGTATTAACTAGAGTAATTATAGTAGGAGTATGCAGATTAGGCAATACTATAGCGTTTACCTAAGTCTAGAGATTCTGTATTTTGGTATAGTCTGCTTACTAGTCTAAAACTGCTACTCTATATTCTACTATTTATAAAGGAAAGCTCTTTTTATCTATTTTATACTTAGTAAGCTCTGCTTTGTATAATTAAATACTCGCTATAGAGGCTATATCTATAATTAGTAATAGTTTCTATAGGAGTAGAGGTTATTTTGGCTTTACGTAATTAATTGCTAGAGCGTTAATTACCTCTAGGTTAATTTAGTTCTAGATTCCTTTTAAGTTTACTTAGAATTAAAGCTAGATAAACTAGTAGGACTAGCTAGCGTGATTAATAAGCTGTACTTCTACTATTTTAATAATTTTTATAATTAGAAATAGGGGGGTTGTATCGTAGAGAGGTTCTAAATAGAGTGTTGTATAATAATTTAAGTATTACTAAGTAGGTAGGGAGAATCGTCCTACATTCTAAGCGCTAGGCTCATAACTATTATAGTAAAAAGGGCTTGAACTATTCTAGGATATTTAGGAGCAGAGTTGTAAAGAATACAAATTGCTAATTATAGGAAAGGATGCTAAAAGGGCAGACTATATACAAAAGAAACGAGCCTCTTGGCAAGAATCCTGTGATATAAATTAGTGGATCCAGAAAGAATTACGGAAGTGAGTGTTTACTTTAACAAAACTTTATACTATATATTAGTTTTATATCTTAGAAAATAAAATCTCCTAATATAAAAGTGTTAGTTAAACCCCTAATATAGTAGTTGCTACTAAGAATATTAAAATCCTATTTACTTACACGTAGAAGTCGGACATATCTATAATATATACTAAAATATATAATAAGCGTGCGCTCTAACCTAAGAACTATAGAAAACATTAAGGTTAAAACGTTAAAGAATATTATAAATTCCTCTACTTCTATAAGGTAGGCTTTTACCTTATACTATAAGAATTTACGCTAGATACAAATAAAGTTATTTAGGTAATATAATACCTTAGGGGTAACCTAAGAGAACTATAGTATATATACTATAAGCGTGCCTTTAAAGCTAAAGGAAAAGTACCTACCTAAATGTAGTTTAATAGTATATACTTAACTTACTATTAAATTTAGAAAACTATAGCTTATAAGTACCTATAGCGTATGCTTAGGTAATATAGTAAAAGAACTAAATTATTTACTTCTTTAGAAACGAGTTAATGTCCTTAAGGATTGGCTTAGACCTTATACTAAAACGTAAAGAGTATAATACTTTTTTCCTAAGCTTAACCCTAAGCTATAAAAGGTAATGACTAACTATCACTAGGTACCTATAACTAGGGAAGATTTTATAACTCTAGGCTCTATGTTTAAGTGAACCCTATGCTATACACCTATAGTATAGGAGTTAAACCTATGTTATAGGTCAAAGAAGTCTAGGAATACTATACTAAACTAAAAACACGTAAAGATAGTAATAAGGCCTATAATAAAAAAAGTGTTACCTACTATAAGTGTAATAGGAGTAGTTACTATACTAATAAATAAAGGAATAGTAATTCTAATTAGATTCCTATATAAGTAAATTATGTAGGAAAAGGCTAAGTCTTATATATAATCTAGATATAGTAAAGCGCCTACAAAATTATATCCTACCAAATATAAAGTATATATATAGCGCAGCTAGAAACACTTACGTAAAAAGAGAACTCTAAATAATTCTTAACCTATAGGCTAATATTAGACTAATTAGGTAGATAGTTACTATGGGACTAGACTTAAAGCCTGTTAAAGAGGCTAAGCTCCCGAAACTAGTATAGATTAGGGCCTAGAAATAAAGCACCTACGCCGCCTATATACTTTAAATGCGCCTTATAGATAGTATAGACATAGAGTGCTAGGTTAAAAATACTATTTATAACGTTAATAAAAAAGGAATCCTCTTTCTACTTAGTAATAATTTCTTAAAAAAAAAAATTTTTAATTACAACTTTTATATATAACGCTAAAGCTGTACTAAGGCTTTTAAATAGCTTATTTCCATAAGAGACTTTAAAACTCAATAGACTAGACTAGCTTAGAACTATTTCTTCTAGGGGTTTAATAAATAACTAATATAAGCTTAGAGTACCTAACTTATATTAATAAAGTATGTATAGTAAAGGTACTAATTATCCCTAATATAATAGGCCACTATACTAATATATTTAATAAATAGCTAGTATCCACTCTACTAAACTTTAAAGAGTCTAATTATGCTATCCAAAATATAGAGGGGAAAAACCCCTTTATAGACTACTCTATAATCTCTCGAAGTAGAAACTTAAAATATTTCAGGAGTATCTAGAGAGTACGCTTTAAAAGAAATAGATTAGGCATACTACTAGCCTAGCTAGAGCGCTAATCTTATTTTTCCCTACGGAGAATAGAATACTATAACTCTATATAGATTTTTGCAACCTTAACGCAGTTATTCTAGAATAGATTTTCTTTAATCTTTTCTAATTAAAGATTATTACTTACTTCCCCTAGTTGGAGCGACGTTTAACTGTCCATTAGGTATATACTACTATATAACCCTGAATCTTTATAATGCCTACTATAGAATTTAGATCTAGGTAGGAGATAAGTAGAAAATAGTATTTTCAACGTACTATAGCTACTTTAAATATCTAGTTATACTACTTAGCTTAACTAAAGCCCCTATAAGTTTCTAAGTATATATTATCAAAGCGGTAGTGTAACACCTAGATTTTATATACATTATATATCTAGATAGTATATGTGTTTACACCTATAATAAGGATTTTACGCTTTACTAGCGCGCTATCTACGCTGTACTTAACTTAATATATAAGGCTAAACTTCTAATTAATTTATTAAAGTGTATATTCGTCTTAGTTAAGCATGCTTTCTAGATTTTATTATTGGCACGTAAGTAACCTAGGCTAATCTTACGCGTATAGTAACTATTATAAAATATCTATAGCTAACTAATATTACGAACTCTAATTATTTCCAGCCTTAATAAACTTCTACAAACAATTTATTAAGTTATATATATAAGAAAGCACTCCTCTCTAAGACCTATTTAATAAGAACTAAGCATTCTAATAGTGAATAGAGGCTAGTAATACTTTTTAAATGCTTAAAGTGTGCTTTTAAACTATACCTATCTTACGCTACTTTAATCCTGCTTAATATAATCTTAGAAATAATATACTACTTTTCTAAAATAGTAATCTATACTCCTTTAGAGATGTTATAGGATATAAATTAACTTAATAAGGCCTACTTTTAAAAGGTTATTTTAAAGCTTAGTATCTAGAAAGATATTTTATCTAATAAAGGCTCTATATTTACCTCCACATTTTAGGCAAAAGTATACTACTAATTATAGGGAAAGCATAGGCTTAGTACTACTTTCTATCCCGAGATAAATAAGTAAATAGAACACTGCAGTTAAACCCTTAAGTAGTATCTACGTATATTTATTACTTCCTTATAAAACAACTAGGGTAAGCTACTCCTAATAGCTTAATTTTTATATAATAACTTAATCTATAATTTATTAAAAACTACTCTTTTCTACGCTTTATATAATAGACACCCTATTCTTCCTACGCCTCCTATAGATAGTAGGCAAGAGATAGAAGTACTAGATATTATTAAAAACGTATAGTGTATATATAGCGAAATAATATTACTTATAGAGTACCTAAAGTTAGCATAAGTGTATTAGAGCTAATACTATAATAAGAAGTATAAGTAGAAGTAATTATAAAAAGATAATCTTACTCTCCTTAGTATAAATAATATATAGATACCTTAGTAATCTAGTAACAAACCCTAAAAGAAATTTATTAAATACTTTTAAATATAAAATGCAGTTAGAACGTAGGTATACTACCTACTCCTTCTCGTTAGTTATTATATTTACGATATAATTTATATCTCCCTTCTAGAGTAATAGAAACTAAGACTAGGAGTAAAGCATAGTAATACCTAACTACTAAATGTTATACCTAAAGGAGGAGAAGTCTAGATAGTAGAGAGAATCCTAGCCAAATAAATAAGAAACGAATAGAAATAATACTTACTCTCCTAAAACGGCTATAATATGATCTAGAATACTTAGGCTCTAGAGATAGACTAAAAATATAAATAGGCTAGCCTAAACCTTAAAGAAGAGAAGAGCTCTACCTATATAAAAGAGGCGTAGAGTATAGAGGAAGTATATAAAACGTAATTATAATATATACTATTATAAAGCACTAAAGGTTAGTAAAAGTGTTTACCTAAGGCCTTTAGGCTAACCTCTAAAGAATACTTCTCTTTATCTACACTCTACCTAGGCCTTACCTACTTACTGTATATATTACACTAACTACTAGTACTATTACTATCTTTATCTTCTAAATTTATAGCACTACTATTATTCTACCTACTAACCTATCGCCTATCTACTACTTATATCCCTATAATTAAAGTTATTTATTAACTTCTTTATATATAAGGCAGTAACGAAGCGTTAGTTTACTTCTAGGCCTATAATTATACCTTAGCCTCTAGCTAACTAACTATGCCTAATTATCTTAGCTACTAGCCTATTACTCCCTTAATACTTATATCCCTATAATAAAAATTATTTATAGGCCTCTTAGTATATTAGGCAGGAATATTTTAGTAATCTTTTTTTATAAACGTTTTTTACTAAGCTGCTTAGGTGGCCTACGCTTAACCTTAGGGTATAAAACCCTAGGATTTCTTCTACTCTATCCTTCTTCTAATCCTTGCTTTAATACTCCTTTACTACTTTTTTATACTCTCTACCCTCTCTTTTAGTCCTTCTAATATTTATTTAATAACTCTACTATAGGTATAGCTCTAGTTAACTATACCCTAGATAGAATAGCTGCTTTTAGTACTAGTAGTAAGAAGGGTAGTAATAACCTAAATAAGCGCAGCCCCACTACTAATATAAAGGTAGACCTCTTTATCTATCGTTTTAAGTCTACTAAGGAATATATTATTTAATAGTATATAATATTCTATAAACCTTTTACTTCTTATTACTAACTTTCCTAGTAAACATAAGAGCTAATTAGCTTATAAACTATAATCTTTTACGTAAACTAGCTTACTTCATCTATAGCCCAGATATATAGAGTGTTACCCTAGGTTCTATTCTTTACACTATTAGCGTCTATAAGAATAATCCCTATTTAAACGTTACTATTTAGCACTTTAATATTAGTAATAATAAAGTAGAGACTATTACTAAGTTATTTAACTTAGGCCCTAGGGAGTCTCTATTAAAGCGTAGATACTATAATACTAGCATTAATATAGATATCTAGTATACTAGTACCTCTTTTTACTTTCCTTCTTCTTCTCTAATTAACTATTACTATATCTACTACTAGAATAAGAGTAGAAAGAGTAAGCTATATTTTAGTAGTAAATATAGTGTTTCTTATCTTAGGGGTAAGCTACTAAACTAGGGAAGGTATAATAAGTGCTAGATAAATAGTAATTTTACTCTTTACTTCTTTTATTATAAGTTCTAGTTCTAATTCCTTATTAGCTAAGCTAATATTTCTTTCTTTTAAATAAACTAGCTAAGCCTAGCACTAGTTCTTTTATAGATAATATTATTCTACCTACTAATATCCTTCCTATTAGTATAACCTACTCTTAGACTTCTTGTAGTCGCACTTCTAAGCCTATTTCTGCCCTAAACAGTCTTATTCCTAGGGAGCCTATAGATTCCTAATATATAATTACTATAAACTGTAGTCCTCTTCTTTTCGTAATCCTTTATAATTATTTCTAAAATTCTTTTAGAGGTTTTCTTTAGTCTACTCCTAGTAGTGCTTTATTATTTTAGGGTTCTAGTCCTTTAGTATAAGGTATTCGCGTTTAAACTCTAATTGTAAATTACCTAGTCCTAGATTACCTATGCGGCTATATTCTCCTATTAGGAAGAATACTCCTTTTTCGCTATAGCTATTCTTTTTGTTTACTTACTCCTAGAACTTTTATTCTAGTTCTTTTTTACCTTATTAGCAATCTATTAATTAGGCTACCTAAAATTATGCTAGATCTCTTCTTTAATCTAAGGTAAGTAGGGCCTCTAGCTTTATAGAGTCCTAACCCCTAAATACTTATTAGTCTAGTTGTCGCTATAAAGATAATATAGCTGTTAATAATAAAGAGGATAACAATTAGTACCCTAATATATCTTCACCTAGTGACTAGGTGCTCTCTATTTTTTTATCCCTTCTCTCTATTTTCTTTATTTTTCTATATTAATTTCTCTAAAACTCTATTAAGTACTTTACTTTTCTTAGGCTTCCTTCCTCTCTTTTATAAACTGCCTATAGTTAGCTTTCCTAATTCTATTTTAGGACAGGATTGGGTTAGTTTAATCTAATATTAGACTCTAAGGTAAATATATTCTGGTTTATATTAAAATCTAATACTTCTACTCTTTTTAAAATAACTACTTATAGTAAATTGCCTCGAATCTTTATAGGTGGTATAATAGCCTATTAGAGTTTAATTTCCTCTACTTTACCTTTCCAGTCCTTATAAGGTTATCTTTAACTTCTAAGCTAGTATTACTGTACTCCTTTCTCTCTTTAACCTCTTAATGCCCTAGCAGTTTTAGTAGCTTTAGTAGTAAGGTCTAAGAGTTAATTAGAAGGTTTTTAGGCATTATTCTTATCTTTTCTTTTACTATCTAGGCCTTATTATCTAGAGTGTGCTAGTAAAAGCGCTTAAGGTAGTTACTATATATAGTATACTAGAAGGTAGCTCTATTAAGCTCTTCTAGTTAGTAATATAACTAGCTAGGGTAATTAATAGTGATTTAGTAAGGGCCTAGGTAGTAATTCTTTATCTTTACTTCTATTAACTTATCTATAGCCCCAATTAAGTCCTAAACTAGCACTAGGTCTCCTTTACAAAAGTCTTATTAATAGGCTTTACTAAAATCCTATCGCTCTACTCTCTTTAAGCGTAATTTCCTTAACCTAAATAGTGTAAGGTATAGGTAACCTTTAAAGGTTCCTAGAGTTACCTTTTCTATATTCTAGGATTTTCTATAATAACGTCATAATGACGTTATAGCCCTATGAATACTAGGTAACGTTATAGGTGACGTTATAGGTGACGTTATAGATAGTAGAGAATTACTAAGTAGAATACTCTAGAATCTCTACTATATATATATAAGGAGAGTTACCTTCTACGTGTACTCTCTATCCTAAATAGTAATTCTAAGCCTATACCTAAGGTTTTATTGCTCTATTTAACTACGTTTGATCTGCCCTCTATTACCCTAGTCTCTACTATTCTAGGTAACTAGTACTAGGGGAGAGAAGGTACTAGAAGATCTAGAAGGTTACCCTTTATTCTCTAGCCTCTACCTCCTCTTTATAGATAGAACCTCTAAAAGCTTATCCCTTACTATTCTAACTAATTAGCCCTTAAAATAAGTAGATATAATTAGTTTTTCACCTCTATCTACAGCAGGGTCTACCAGCTTTTAATCGCTAGCTAAATAGGTAATATAGGTTAAAAACCTATTATTATCTCTATAGGAGCTAGCCCTATGCTTTAGTAAATTAAAACCCTTTTAGCGTATACTACTATAGATAGATTACGCTTCTAATTATTCCCTAGCTTTATAAGCACTGTAATAAGTAATTAATAACCTTATTTAACTTGTTCTTAAGTCTTAGAGTTATAGGATAAAGCTTAGATATAATATATTCTATAGTTTTTAGCTAGTGCTTTAACTACTAATTTGTTTTCAGGCCCTCTATCTACACTTATTTAAAGAAACACTTTCTACCTATAGATAATATCCTTATAAAGGAACTTCGTAACACTTTCTAAATCTACTCTAATAAGCGCTCTAGCTTTAGGTTATCCTAGAAGGTATTCCCTAGCAATAAAAAGAAACGATTTCTAATACTTATTTATAGTTATGGAGCTAATATTAATAGTCTATTATTTAAATAGGGTTCTAGGGTTACTAATCTTTAGGCTTATCTCTATCTAATTACCGTATTTAGTAGCATAGATAGTATAGCTCTTTAGCTTAGTTAAAATTATCTTAAACTAATATCATCTACTAGAACTAAAACTAAATTATAGTATTTATAGCCTAAATCCCTTTATAGTAGAAGTGCCAGTGGACCTTCCAGATAAGTAACTTTTAAATATCTAGGTTATTAATTATAAGGAATAGGCAACCTTTAAAGGTTACTAGAGTTAACTTTCTATATTCTAGAAGTTTCTATAATAACGTTATAATAACGTTATAACTATATAGATACTAGGTAACGTCGTAGGTAACGTTATAAGGTAACATTATAGGTAACGTTATAAATAGTAGAGAATTACTAAGTAGAATACTCTAGAATCTCTACTTTGTATATAAAAGGAAAGTTTCCTTCTATATATACTCTCTATTCTAGTGTTACGTACCAGATAATAACGTGGGACTCGGGCACTTATAAAGGTGTGATGAAGCGACAACAGGGTTACGAACGTAATAAAGAGACGCTAAGTAACTTAGATTAGGTTACATAATGTGCTTAGTTACTTAGTGGCACTAAGTAGTAGAGTAGGTCACGTAAGGTGCTTAGTTACTTAGTGGCACTAAGTAGTAGAGTAGCCTTAGTATATAGGAACGTAAGGGTAGGCTCTCTATACTTATATTTAATCTATTTATTAATCTATTGTTTGGATTCTAGTAGACTATATTATTAACTTATTACACTTTATAAAATACTATTATATTAACAAGACCTTCTACCTTCTATAAGTACTCCTGCCTAAGAACTAACCTTAACCCTCTAGGACTAGCTACCCTATTAGATTTAACATCTTAAACACCCTTAACATAAGTACTTTACAAACTCCTACCTCTTCTACAGCTTTAGGTGCCGCTAAAATTACTCCTATAAAAGATAGTAGTAAGGCGCATAAACCTAATCTCTACTTTAGCGAACAATCTTAAACTAACGTCTAGATTCTCTAGTTAGACCTCTACTTCTTTAACTTAGATAAATCCCTTAAAGATAAGAAAAAGGTTATCTTTGCAGCAATATATATATAAGGAGATGTAGGATTATAGATCTATTCTTACTTTAAAAAGTACCTAGGAATAGACTACAACAACAATAATAACGATTACGTAAATAAGCATGCTAATGTAGTTAATATTATTAAGAATTATAATAACTTTAAGAAATGCCTTAAACAACTCTTTAGAATTACTAATAAGGACTCTATTACAAAAGCAAAGATTTAGACTATAACTTAGAAATAATTAGTAGCTAAGTATATAGCTAAATTTTGTAGATACAATGTATAACTTAACTAGAATAATAAATCTCTTTAGGATATATATAAATAAGGACTTAAATAGAAACTACGTAAGGAACTCCTACGTAGTAGTGTATAAATTACTAACCTTAAAAAACTATACAAAGAAACTATTAGGATTAACAGAGAATAGTTTTTATTATAACAAGAGCTCTACTAAAACCCTAGAGCAATAAGCTTTAGATAACTAGTAAAAGTAGTTTATAAAAACCCTATTAGAATTGTTTAAAAACAACAGCTAAGGAACTACTAGAGATACGAACTAATAAAAGATGTCTAGTTTAACTATATAAGTAAAGAAAAAGGAGGAAAAATAGGCCCTAAGCAGCCTAATAAACGCGTCTCTAATAGAAGTTAATAACTAATAACTAAGACCTATAAATGCTTTACATGTAGTAAACTAGGCTATATAGCTAGGAACTATAGATTAAAGAATAAAGTCTATTAAACTAAGTTAAATATACTAACTATTAAGGACTAAGAACCTAATAAGGAATAAGAAGTTATTACAACGCTATTTAGTTACTAACAGGTTACACTAGAATAAAGTAAGTAATTAAATTTACCTAACTTACAATTATATAAAGATCTAGAAGACAACTCTAACGTATACTATAATATAGAAGACGTAGAAGAGATACTAAAATCTCCTATTCCTTACCTATAAAATAGGCAGGAAGAAGATAACCCTATGTCACCTAAGTATAAACTAAATATTTAGGACTACATAGAACCCTACTAGGCACTAAAAGGAATACGACCCTACAAAAATAAGGAATTAGACTACGTACTAAAGTACTACCTAGACTACTAAAATCCTACACACTAATTCTATATATAGATATATTGCGAAGAACCAATATACGCACAACATAAGAGAGAGAAAGAAGAGAATAAGAAATAACCTAGAAGAAAACTATACTGTAAATAGATATAGATAAACTGCCCTATCGCAGCTTACGATAAACACCTCTAGGATAAATAATAAGTAAAATACTTTCCTTACCTTACGCTAAAGGGTAATAAATACTATAATATACTTATTAATAGAGACTACATGCAACTATACTAGTACACATATCTAAACTAAGACTATAAATACTACTATATAGCTAAACATTTAGATAGCTTTGTAAACTGCCCTACGTAAGAAGTAATAATAGAACTATTAATTTAATTAATATATAGGAATAGTAAAGACTATAGGAGGAAAAATAGAAGAACATCCTTATAGGAAGAAGAAAAAGATAATCTATATAAGCCACATACTTAAGAACAATAATAGAAGCGGATACTTAGAAACGCATACTAGGCACTAGAACTTAACTATAACCTATACAAATAGATGTCTTTTTTAGGCCTAAACTTAGACAAGAAAACACCTTTATTAAATTAAATACTATAGTAAGCATAGTATTAGTTAAGCTACTAGTATAGCTTAAAAGAATATAGGCTTAAGCTTTTATAAACTTAGGAGTAGGAAAGAACTTTATATCTTATTAAATAGTAAGATAAGCAGGACTTATAATATTAGAGAAAAAAGTACCCTATACTATCTATATCGCGAATAGATCCCTAATGCCTAAGACACCTTAGATATACTAGGAGGTCACTACTATAATAATAGTCTAAGGACATAGAGAGGAACTTACGTTAGATATCTTACTAGGATCTAAGTATAAGTTAGTCTTAGGATTACATTAGTTAACAATACACAACCTATAGATTAACTAGGGTATAAAGAAAATATTATTTAAACGCTATAATTATACATTATAAGTAAAGCCTACGCATTAACTAAAAATAATAGTAGATAAGGGAGTTATTAATAACATAATACTATAATAGATAGTTAAAAAATAGAAGCACACCTTAGTAGACGCTAGTAGGAACTACTAGGTTAAAAAGCGTAAGAAGGAGGATAACAGCACACCCCTTACCTTACTAAGAGAGTATAGGAAATAGATATACATGTTTATAGAAAAGAAAGGAAAAGCAAACCTACTAGAATATTAACCCTAGGATCTTATAATAGACCTAAAAGAAGGGAAGACGCCACCCTTTAGATTACTTTATAGTAAGATAGGAGAAGAACTCCTTAAAGAATATAATTTTAATAAGATAAACTTTAAGAAAGAATATATATAACTATTAAAGTTACTAGCAGTAAGCCCTTTTATGTTTATTAAGAAAAAGGATGGATTAGACAGACTATGCGTTAACTACTAATAACTTAATAATATAATAATAAAGAACTAATATCTACTACTAAATATTATAGAGATACAAGATTAACTATCTTAAGCCAAGATATTCACAATAATAGATTTAAGAGACAGTTACCACCTTTTATAAATTAAGAAAGGTGAAGAATAGAAAACAGCGTTTTAATTAAGCTATAGACTATTTAAATATAAGGTTATACCTTTTAGACTTACAAACGCACCAGCAGCTTTTATAGCACTTATTAATAATTTACTCTATAAACATCTAGACATATTTGTTATCGCGTATATAGATAATATCTTTATCTTTTCTAAAAACAAATTAGACCACACTAAGCATGTATAGATAGTACTAGAAGCACTAGACAAAGCATGCCTTTATATTAAACTTAAGAAATATAAGTTTAATATTAAATAACTCGAATTCCTAGGACACATTATTACTACAGAAGGAATTAAGATGGCACTAAGTAAAATTAAATATATTAAGAACTGGCTAATACTGAAGACAGCCAAGAACATCTAAGAATTTTTAGGATTCTGTAGATTTAACTAACAATTTATTTAAGATTATATAAAAGTTATAATACCTTTAATAAATCTTACAAAGAAGGACGTACCCTTTAAATAAATAGATAAGTGCGGAATGTTATTCTAACTCCTTAAGACAGTATATATTATAGAACTTATTCTTATTTCTTTTAGAAGCGATAAACTACTGCGCTTTAAAACAGACGCTAGCGATTTTACGCTAGGCGCCTGCGCTAAATAAGAACGTAATAGTAAATAGTACCTAATTGCCTATTACTTATGCAAATTTAATAACGCCAAAACATAATACAATGTATATAATAAAGAACTCTACGCTATTATTAAAGTCTTAAAGCACTAGAGGATTTACGCGCTTAGTTACTTAACGCTAGAAATCTATATAGATTATAAGAACCTTCTAAGGTTCACGACAACAAAAGAACTTACGCTATAATAACAAAGATAGTTATAGACCACTAGGCAGTATAAGTTTAAAATTATCTATATAGCTAGAAAAGAAAATGGCAGAGTAGACGCTCTTAGCTAACAAAGTAATCTAGTAGAAGAAAAGGTAAAAACCTTCTCCGCAATTCTTTGTAAAGCCAAAGATAGATCTCTAAAACTAATAGTAGAACTAAATTAACTTTTAGTAATTAACTAAGAAGTTCTAGAACATTTATAGACTAAGATTATCTAACAATACCATAATAAGCCTATATACAGACACCTAGGCATCACAAAGACAATAAAACTTATTTAAAGAAATTACACCTTTAAAGGAATTAAGGAAGCTATAATAACTTATATCTATAAATGTGTAGAATGCTAGAGAAATAAACACGGCATATATCTTAAATATAGAGAGATATAAGCAATTAGAATACTAACAGCACTATAGGAAGATATTACTATAGATTTTATTATAGGAATTCTAAACTCTAAGGATCTAATAACAGGAATTTAATATAATAGCATACTAGTAGTAGTCTGCTAACTAACTAAGTATGTTGAGCTTATTCCATGCCTTAAAAGAATAACAGCAAAGGAACTCGCTTTTTTTATCCTAGACTAACTAATTAGACACTACAGAATCCTAAAAATAATTATTAGCAATAGAGATAAGCTCTTTATGTTAAATTATTAAATAACGCTTATAGCCCTACTTAGAACAAAATAAAAGCTATTAACAGCTTACTATCTATAAATAGACGGATAAACAGAACGTACGAACTAAACTATAGAAATATACCTACGTATCTACTGTAATAGTTAGAAGAATAACTAGGTTTTATTACTACCTATAGCATAGTTGGCCTATAATAACAAAGTATTAGCAGTATTAGGATATACACTATTTCATGTAAACTATAGAAGACACCTATATCTCTTTAATTAATAATTTCCTACGACAATTAAAGCAAAAGAAGCTATAGATATAGTAGAAAATATAAAGAAAATACACTAACAACTCTAAAAGAATCTTAAGAAAGCTTAGTAGTAATTAATTTTATACTAAAACTAAAAATAAAAAATAGCACCTTAGCTAAAAAAGGGGGATAAAGCATATCTACTTACAAAGAACCTTTGAACTTAAAAGAAAAAACATAAAAAACTAGATTATATTAAGGTTAGACTATTTTACATTTCTAAGCAAATATCACTAGTAAACTATAAGTTAGAACTACCGCCAGATGCAAAGATACACCTAGTATTCTACGTATTACTGCTAGAACTAGCAGACCCTAATACACTAGTTAAAACCACCTTCTACTACTAGACTAAGAAAGAAAACAAATTTAAGGTTAAAAGAATTCTAGAATATAATTAGTATAATAGCGTGTACCTTATTAAGTAGAAAGGTTACTCACACAGTAAAAACACTTAGGAACTAAAGAACTACCTAGGAAACTGTTAATAAAAGATTAAAGAATTTTATTAATAGACTTACCTCAGACAATAACGCTAAGGAATTGTCCTAGAACTCTAGAGGCAGGTTATCTATTATAGACTATATAGATGTGCTAATTTAGCTAGACTAGTAGGCTAAGTAGGATAGGCTAGGTCCTCCTCTAACTCTAGCTCTACTAGAGCAGCACTCTCTACTATAATAATTTTACTAGTACGCTTTTTATTCTACGCTAACTATTTTAATAACTAATCCTCTTTTATGCACGCTACGCGTAAGGCTTTAAATACTATATTTTATTCTTTTTACGCCTCTAATATTTGCGCCTCTAATTTCTTCTTCTTAGTAATTAACTATAAGAACTTGTTCCTAGTAACAGCTATATTATACTTTAAGCCTTATTTTTAATACTTACTACACTTCCCTAAGCTAACGTAGACTTTATAAATATAGAAATATAACTTATAGAAGGAGCACTTTAACACTATAACTACTCTATAGTTTTTAATAGTAGAGATAAGGCTATAATAACACTTTATAGAATTATAGTTAGTAGGCATAATTCTTTAGAACGAAGAATAGAAAGGGAGGGGATAATATTACGTACTAGATAACAACGTAGGACTTAGGCGCTTATAAAGGTGTGATAAAGTGACAATAGGGTTATAAATATAATAAAGAGACGCTAAGCAACTTAGATTAGGTTACGTAATATACTTAGTTACTTAGCAGTACTAAGTAGTAGAGTAGGTTACGTAAGGTGCTTAGTTACTTAGTGGCACTAAGCAGCAGAGCAGCCTTAGTATATAGGAACGTAAGAGTAGGCTCTCTATACTTGTGTTTAATCTGTTTATTAATTTATTGTTTAGATTCTAGTAGACTATATTATTAACTTATTATACTTTATAAGATACTATTATATTAATAACACCTTCTACCTTTTGTAAGTACTTCTGCCTAAGAACCAACCTTAACCCTCTAGGACTAGCTACCCTATTGGATTTAACATCTAGATAGCAATTCTAAGCCTATACCTAAGGTTTTATTACTCTATTTACCTACGTTTAATCTACCCTCTATTACCCTAGTCTCTACTATTCTAGGTAACTAGTACTAGGGAAGAGAAGGTACTAGGTTTAGAAAGTTACCCTTTATTCTCTAGTCTCTACCTCGTCTTTATAGGTTATAAGCCCGGCCTAGCCTTCTACTACGTATTAGTCTATTAGGAGTACTATTTAGGTATTTACCTATTAGTTTAAACTACTATAGAGTTTCCTATAAAGGGTAACTTTTAACCCTATAAAGAAAGAGGGTATTTCTAGAAGGAAACTATTTAGGTTATATAACCTTTAGTTTAATTCCTTACTAGAATAAAATTCTAGAGACTATATCTCTCTAGAAAGATATACTTCATTAGAAAGATCTATTTCCTACCTCTCTAGGAGATATAGAGTTAAGAGGCTTATATAAGCGTTCTACCCTAGCCTAGTTTACCTAGTTATAGTTATCTATCTAGTAAAGGGTAAAGAGAATAGGCCTATTACTTTATAAGTTAGGCTAGTATTCTCTAAAGTTCTATCCTAGCCGTCCATGCCTGCCTTACCTCTAGTAATAAAGGAGTAATAAGGTAAACTAGAAGTAAAGTCTATATAAGAGTAATTTCTCCTAGAACTAAAGGTATATAAAACTAGGCCATTTAACTAGTGTTAAGAAGGTAGTAGTAGAATTAAACTATTCTAGAAACTGCGTAGAAAATAGTTACCTAGAAGAGTCCCTACTATATAGCCTCTTCTAGATAAGGAAAATCTAGTAGAGCCTAGCCTAAGCTAGTTTTACTACTAAAAAATAGAACCTATTTACGCCTAGGAAGGCATTTTTTCCTTAAAAAAAAACCTAGGGCTATTCTTTATTATTAAGAGATAGAAAAGGTTATCTTTATGAAAGGTAAAAAGGGAACTTAGGGATTATTCTCTAGAAGTTATAAGACCTATTATTATAGGCTTTCTGTCCAGTAGAAGATTATTTAGGGGTTATTTAGAGAAAAGTTATATATCTCTAGATAGAAGACCTAGATCTCCTAGGAATTAAGGAGAAGAAGGGATTTTAGGTTTAATTCTAGATACCTAAAAAAGGTTTAATCTAGAAACCTATAAGACCTATAACTTCTAAAAGGTAAACTAGAAGTATAAGGCAATTAGACCCCTATAAGACCTATAACTTCTAAAAGGTAAACTAGAAGTATAAGGTAATTAAACCCCTATAAGACCTATAACTTCTAAATTAAGAAGTATAAGGCAATTAAACCCTATTTTAACCTAGAATCTTATTAAGATCTAGAATTTAGAGAAGTACTTACCCTACTAGTCTATATATATTAAAACTAGATAGAATAGGAGACTCTCTATTTAAAATTCCTAAGTTAAGTAGTTCTAAGAACTACGAAATTTAGTCTATTAGAATAGAGGCCTACCTTATTAATAAGGGTTGTCTAGAGGTTATGTCTAGTAATATTTAAGACCTAACTCTAGAATAATAAGCTATTTTATAGGAAAAAGCTTCTAAAGCTACTAGTGTTTTAAAACTTTCTTTAGAAGATCGCCCTCTAGTATAAACTAGATTTATAACAAATCCCTATATACTTTAGAATAAGTTAAAAGAACTTTATAAGCTAAAGGGATTTAATAGTAAATTTATACTAAGTAAAAACCTTATTAACACTACTTTTACTAGCTATAAAAATAATCTAGAAAGCTATGTTAATAGCTTTAAGAGGCTAGTAAATAACCTAGAGGCTAAGTCTATTAATTTTCCTAAAAGATTCCTAGTAGCCCTACTTCTAAACAATCTAAATAGTAGGGATTATAAGTAAATTATTGCAGTTATTATTTAATCTATTAGAATAAATAATAAAGAGGAAGAAGACCTAAATTTAGATTCTATAGTAGGCTAGCTCCTAGACAAATCTAGGAGACTAAGTTATATAAAAAAGGCCCTACTAATAGTAATCTACTTCCTAGAGTAAATAATAATAACTCTAGAGAAGATAAAGACATAGAAATGTCTATACCTACTAGAGGAAATAGTAAAAAAGACCTTTATTCCTACTGTAGTAAAGAGAGACATATTATTGTGGTAAAAAGGGCTCGAACTATCACAGGATATTTAGGAGCAGAGTTGTAAAGAATACAAAGAGCTAATTGTAGGAAAGGATGCAAAAAGGGCAGACTATATATAAAAGAAACGAGCCTCTTGGCAAGAATCCTATAATCTAAATTAGTAGATCTAGAAAGAATTATAGAAGTAAGTGTTTTACTTTAACACACCCCCTAGGTAATTGCTTAAAGCGAATCACCTATTCTAAGAAGTAATCTATAATTATTTAAATCCTTTCTAAAGATCTTTAAAAAACCGTTTAAAGGCTGTTTAAAGATTAAAAAACTATTAAGAATTATTCTTCTAAATCTCCTTATCTTAAGAACAGTAATTCTATCACCCCCTACTTATTATAATAGCAAAACAATTACTATTTATCTTTTAAATCACGAATCCTATCGTGAATCGTGTCCAGAATCTCTTCTTCTGGTAGGTTAGGAGCTTATAAGCGTGGCACAAAGGTCTAGAGCGTAAACGCTTTTATTCTACTGCTTTTTTTACTCACTTCCTATTAACTATAAGGTAATTTCCCCGCTCTTACTAGCTAGTAAGTACAATAGGTAGGCGCGTTTTAATTAAAAAGGAGTAGTAGTAAAAGAAATAAGTAGTAAGGAAAAAGCGCATTTAGCGCTTAATAATTAGATAGGCAGTAGAGTATATAAGCCCTTTACTAGCGCTTAATCTTCTCTCTTTAATCTTTTACTTTTAACGCTTTAACCTTCTATCTAATTTAAGCCTACTAGTTTAAGCTTTTAAATTCTACTACTTTATAGTAAGTTATTTTCTTCTAATTATTACCTTACGCTCTTTCTATTATTTAGAGCTTTACTAACTCTTTTAGATATCTAATAACTTAGCTAAAGCACGCGTAGTAAAGGCTGTAAAAGCTACTAAATAAAGCTCCTAATTCTCCTACTAAAATTCTTTTACTTTACTAGCTCCTCCTACCCTAGCTCTAGGCCCTTAGTAATCGCTTAGTGCTCTTAAATAAGTAAGCTGCTTAGGCTACTTAAAGGGAGCTCTAGTAGGAAAGAGTAATAGACGCTACTATAATAACACTTTAAGCTTAGGCAGGCGCTGCTATACCTACTTTACCTACTCTTATACTACTATATATAGGGTTATTCTATTACTTTAGCTAATTTTGCTAATTGTTTCTATAGCTAGCCGCATATTTAGACTCTAGCTATAGATTTTATCCGCTATTAACTATTAGAGGGTGCTAATATAAGCTTTTATTCTAAGATTCTTTCTAGGTTTAGCTAATACTTTTTGTAGAAAAGGCTAATTACTAAGCTACGTAAAAAGGTTAAAGTAGCCTTATAAGGTCCTCTTTCTACTAGTAGTTAAGAGGAGTAAGCTTAGTATATAGCTACTGTCCTACTCCCTCCCTCCTAGCTAATCCTTAGTAGAGGATAGGGTAATTACCCTCCTACCCTACCTATTAAGGAGCAGCGCGGTCACAGCTAATACTCTAATTAAAATAGCTAGATAAGCGGCCTATTAGCTCTAAAGTAGGGTAGAGGCTAGACAAGTGCTTCTCCTCCTACTAATTAAAAGAGGGGAGGAGGAGGTAGATAGGGTAAGAAATTACCTACTATAGAGAGGAGGAGAGGAGGAGGATAGAAAAAATCTCCTACTACTAATTATAAGGGAGATTCTCGCACCCCTGCGATTAAGCAGAGGAGAAAGAAGGTCTATATACTTATAGATAAGCTCTTTAATCTCCTCTTTCTTTAATTCTTATTCTCCCTCTAATTTTTTCTTTTTTTTCTTTTTCTTTTCTTATTTCCTAGCTCTAAATTAATAATTCTAGGTAGTTAATAGATTAATTCTCTACTTACCTACTCTTATTCTATAATTATTATACTTATATCTTACAGATTTAGTAGCCTTTTGAATTTATTAAACTACTAATAAGTAAGAGCCTTTATAAGGCCATTTACTAGCATTTCGCTAGTTAGAAGATATTTTACTTAAAACAATCTTTTTATATACTCTTACCGCAACTATATATTCTAAATATCTATATAGCGTAGTTAAGTAGTAATTCTTTTGTTCTTTCTAATTACTAAACAAATAGTTTAAAGATTATTATAATAGACCTTCTATAAAGGTCCTAGATCTAGAGTAAGCTTAGTAAAGAATCTCTTAATCGCTATAGCTTCTTTACTTATATGTTTAAACGCTAGAAGTTCTGCTTCTATTATTAAAGTAGTAATTGTGTTCTGTTAAGCTGCTTTCTATAGGATAGCTCCTCTAAATAATAGGATAATATATCTATAGGAAGATCACCGTGATATTAGATTATTAGTAAATAAGGCATCTCTACTTATTAGCAGATTAGGTCTATTATAGCCTCTAAAGACTATAGCCTACTATTTAGTTTAATAGAGGTAAAGGATCACACGATTAATAGCAGCAAAGTGTTCTTTACTTAGATTTATTAGAAAGTGTAATAGCTTTAACACTGTAAAGGCTATATCTAGGCATAGCATAATTGCTATGTAGAGAGCTAATCCTACCTCTTTTTAAAAAAGCTTTATTTCTTAAGGAGTAGCTTCTCCTATACTTAGAATAAGATTTTCTGCTAATAGAGGTGTAGTAGGGAAGCTCCTAGAGTTTAAAAGGTTAAACTTTTTTATAATCTTATTAATGTAGGTATTATAGACTAGAGAAATTAATCTTGCTTCTCTGTCCCTAATCACTCAAACACCTAGGAACTACTCTACTAGTCCTTTTAATTTAATCTTATATTTATTTGTGATCTTCTTTTAAAAATCTAGGGCTTCTTTCTCTTTACTCTTGTAATAGAGAAGAAGAATGTTATTAATATAAAATAAAACAATAATACTTTAATTACTATTAAAGAAAAGGCATAGCTCTTCTAGCGAAGCTAAGAGTCTATAAGATTAAAGTAATCCTGTAAATTCTTTATACTAAAGAAGTAGTAAATCTCTTAAGCTATACAAAGCTTAATTTAATCTTATACACTTTCTTAGCTTTTTAAAACTATTAGGTAATTTACAAGTTACTAGATTAGCAACTATAATAAGAGTATTTAGAAATGCTCCTACTATATTAAATTATAAAATTTCTAGATTAAATTCTGCTGCCAGAGCTACAGCTAATTAAAAAGATCTTACTACTAGAGTAGTAGTATAGGTAGAGTAGAGAGTATTCTTTTTCTAAAGATTTCCTCTTACAACAATTCGAGCTTTACACTTTTTAAAGTATCTATTTTAATTAAACTTATAGGTAAAGACCTACTTTAAAAGGAGCAGTCGCTCTAACACCTCTAATTATTTAATCTCTATCTAGGTACCTTTATCTTATAAAGTTAAGATTTCTTTGTAAGCAGTAAGGAGGAATAGCTTCCTATATAGATAATTATAAAGGTGTTTTTATAAGGTTGGCTTTAGTATAAGCTCGTCTCTATAAGTCTAAGCTACATAAAACGCTCTAGGCGCCTTTCTAAGCATAGAAGCAAATACTATTATATTTAGTGTAATATATTCTTCTTACTTAGACTAGGCCTCTACTACTCCTAGTATAAACGTGTGCTCTAATATTACATTAAAATTATTTTAAAAATAATTAGCAATTAGTGTATAAGCACCTAGCTTCTACCTACCCTCTAACTAATTATTCTAATTATTTTACTTTCTTAATCTTTGCAATAGTAGATAGCAATTTATTAGTTAGTTAATTTCTAGTGCTTTACTATAATTTCGCCTACTTATTCTACTTACCTCTAAATAGATCTGCCTTCGCCTTTAGTATAGTAGTGGGTTATCTACTTTATCTAGCGTGATTAAGTTATCTACGCTAGGTTAATTAGTAACCTAATTAGTTTCTACTAATAAATAGGGTATTAAATCCCTAGATTCTGGCAGGCTAGCTCTCCTAATAGTGTTCTAGTAGCTACTAGATATCTCTTAATTGCTTAACAGATTACCCCTAAGATTACCTAGCTCTAGTGTCTAATTAGGGGTTATAAGTCCTATACTTCCTTTCCTACTTAAGCAAATTCTTAGCTGCTAGCTAGCTAAGCCTACAGCTTGCTTAGTAGTAAGTACCTTAGGTTCCTAATTACTTAGCTAGCCTACTTTGCTTTTAATTACCTAAGCGTTACCTATAGGTCTAGTAGCAGTTCTTATATACTTGTTTATTTTAGGAAGAATATTAAGCGCGTCTTTATACACTTCTCCTAGATTATTTAGCTCTCCTTCTTAGAGGCTTTCTACTATTTTTAACACTTCTATCTTTAGAATAGATTATTCTTCTAATTTTTTATAGAATAAAAACTTATTAAACCTTATGTTTCGTGTAGTAATTACCTAATTAAGCTAAGAAATCTATATTTAGTAGATATTAGAAGCTTTATAGCCTACTAAGTATCTAATATAGCCCCTAGGATTTACGTTAAATTCTCTTCTATCTTACCTAGCTGTACGCTCCTAATCTAAAGGGTAAGCTTAGCAGCTATAGGCGTAGACAGCACTCTAGTTTAGACAAAGATTAGCTGTCCTATATTATATTTTTACTAGTTTGAAATAATAAAAATATTGTCTAAACTAAGCATCTAACGTTTTATTAAGTGATTAATAGCCTAATACTAGGCTAGGAATTATTCCTTAGAGCTAGTATACCGCTTATATAATCTTAGGCTAGAGATTTAATAGCAGATTTACGCTTATTTATATTTTAATTACTTTTATTATAAGCTCTTAGCCTACTTTTTCTACAGCGCCATTAGGCTTATATGTATAGGGCGGTAGTCTACTAATTGTTGTCCCTTCCTAATTAGCCTAAAATTCGTACTAAGATTTCCCTCTCTATAGAAGTGTTACTATATTATTATCCTAGTAGATTTTTATAATTTAAAGCTCGTATTTTGTATTAACAAGAGCTAAGAAATTCTGCCACATTTTTATTATCTTAGAAAGCGTCTTTGTTCTAAGATTAAAAATGTAAAGTTTCTTACTAAAATTTTCTTTAATTAGTAAAACCTAGTTTTCTCTATTTTAAGCAGTGGGCATATTAAATAGATCCTAGAATAATAAGTAAAATAGCCTAGGTAATTATTCTCTAGGTCTTTTAGAAATTACCTAGGTTATATGTGTAGTAGTATAGTGCTTGTAATTCTTTCTTAATATTCTAGTAATCTTTACACCTTAGGCTGCAGTTACTAGAGCTTATAGGGCTCTACTTTCTACATACCCTACTTAAAGGTGCTAGAGGTCCTTAGAATCTAATCTCTTAATTTTAACCTAGAATAATCCTTTAGTGGTTATACTTATAACAGTTAGATAAGAGTGGATTAGCTTATATTATAAGAAAGTAAAGTTATACTCGCATCTTAGGTCTACTAAGACAACGCTTTATTCTAGGCTTCTAATCCTAAAAGTGTAATCTAAACTAAAGTACTAAATCTTTGCTTTCTTTAAAAGAGCTTCTAATATAATATTTATATAAAAGCCTTCTACTACTCTTACTCCTTAGAGTAGTAGATCTTCTATAAATCTCCTATTTTTCCTATGCAAAGCATTCTTAATTAGTCTATTACTAATTCCTAAAATTAGGAGGCTTTATGTACCTGCATCCACACTCTTATTTAATAATTAAAACGTCTTAGGAATAAGTCTTTTGCAATTATTAACTAGGTAAACTGCTATAGCACTATCTAGTATTATACATTCTAATAGAGGATAAGCGTTAGAATATAGAGTAAAGTAGACACCTAATACTCTATTATCTATAGGCAGATTAAATAGGTTTAGTAGAGTAGCAGTAATACTACTAGGATACTTAATAGTTTTAGTAGAGGATTATTTCTTATTCTATTCTACCTTCGTGATCTTATTACAAAGGTTTAACCACTTAGGCTGCTTAAGTTAATTAAAAATCTCTAATTTTTCTTTATTAGTGAGATTAAATAATAATATTCTATCCTAGGGTAATCTAGCTATTGCGGTTTAAAGTCTTTATTTAGCACTCTATTAGTTTCTACCTATAAGTATAGGGCTTATAGGGATAGTTTGGTTGTTTCTTTGTCTAATTAGACAAACTAAAACTATTAGAGTTAGTAGATTGTCTTAATAATCCATTAAAAGTGGCGAATACCCTACTTATTTTATTAGAACTAGATTAGATTAAATGCTCCTAGACAAGCGCTAAAAATACCTTCCCTAGATTGTCTAGCGTAATCTAATTCTTTCCTAGCGTCTTATCCTAGATTAGCTATTAGTTTATTAATCAGGCCTAATCTAGTGCTATACGCGCAGTGATTACATCTAGGAAATCTTAGGTAGTAAGTGGTCTACTAATTTCGCTAATTAAGTAGGTCTTCGCTTTTTAATAGAGGAGCTACTACTCTTTAAACCAGATCTTAGGACTTTGTCTTACCTACTTAGCCTTCTTAAGATAAGCGCAGTATAAAGCTTAAACATTATTTTATATAGCTCTTTTATTTAGTGCGAGATCTTCCTTTAAGAGTTAAATTAGAAACTAAAGCGTAGTTTAGCGTGTATTAACTAGAGTAATTATGGTAGAAGTAAGCAGATTAGGCGATACTATAGCGTTTACCTAAGTTTAGAGATTCTGTATCTTAGTATAGTCTACTTGCTAGTCTGAAACTGCTACTCTATATTTCGCTATTTGTAAAGGAAAGCTCTTCTTATCTATTTTATACTTAGTAAGCTCTGCTTTGTATAATTAAATACTTGCTATAGAGGCTGTATCCGCAATTAGTAATAGTTTTTGTAGGAGCGAAGGTTATTCTAGCTTTACGTAATTAATTGCTAGAGCGTTAATCGCCTCTAGGTTAATTTAGTTCTAGATTCCTTTTAAGTTTACTTAGAATTAAAGCTGGATAAACTAGTAGGGCTAGCTAGCGCGATTACTAAGCTATACTTCTGCTATTTTAATAATTTTTGTAATTAGAAATGGAGGGGTTATATCGTAGAGAGGTTCTAAATAGAGTGTTATATAATAATTTAAGCGTTGCTAAGTAGGTAGGGAGAATTATCCTACGTTCTAAGCGCTAGGCTTATAACTATTGAGTAAAAAGGGCTTAAACTATTATAAAATATTTAGGAGTAGAGTTGTAAAGAATACAAAGAGCTAATTATAGGAAAGAATGCTAAAAGGGCAGACTATATATAAAAGAAACGAGTCTCTTAGTAAGAATCCCGTGATCTAAATTAGTGGATCCAGAAAGAATCACAGAAGTAAGTGTTTTACTTTAACACATATAGAGTCTAATTACTAGGTTAAATTCCCTAATAAAAAGCCTATAAACTATAAGGCTAGAAAGGAAAAGTTTAATAAAGAAAGTAGTAATAATACTCTTCTAAAAGAAAAAGATAGAAAGACTATTCTTACTACTAAAAAACCTAAAAATAAGTCTAAAGAAATAGACTTTATACTAGATTCTAGCGCCACTATCCACACTTATTATATAAAAGAGTTATTTACTACTTTAGAACCAATAAATACCTCTATAGTAGTAAAAGGAGTTAGAAATATAGAACTCCTATTTACTAAAATAAGTAAGAAAGTAACCTTAAGTAAGGTTTTATTTGTGCTAGAACTAGGTGTTAACCTTATAAGCCTAAATAGACTTATAGAAAGAGGTCTTAATCTAAATTTTACTAAATTAGGCTGTAAGGTTATATCCCCTAGTAGAAATATCCTTATAAAAGGAGAATATAAAGAAGGTGTTACAGTTTTTAAGGCTATAAGTTCTAAAATAGACTTTAAAACCTCTAGTAATCTAAGGAGAGTATAGGCTAGCGCCTAGATAAAATAATCTAGACCTAAGCGTAGACTACTAACCTACTTACCACTATTATAAAGTAACTTAGGACAGCTCCTAGCTAATACTACTCTACCCTCTTAGTAGCCCTAGCCTAATAGCGTATACCTTTTAACCTATATTAAGAGCCTTATAGAGTAACTCTGCCTAAGCCTTTATCTAGGGCTAGCTTAGTACACTCTTTTAGCTACTACTACTACTAGTGTAAAGAGTAATATAGTTATTATAGCCCTTTTTTATTCTTACCTAGTGTTACTTTAGTGCCGCTTTAGTTATTATAACCCTAGGGCTAATAGCCTTTAGTAGTTTTTAGATAGGTAGCGCCTCTACTAGGTTAGTAGGAGGGAATAAATTCTTAAATACTTATTATAGCTTCTTTTATAATGTTTATGTGTTCTTCCTTATAGGCTAGATAGGACTATTATTATACCTATAGTCCCCCTAGGCGGCCTTAAAGCAGTCTAGAGCTATAGTGTCTATAATATTTTTAACTAGCACTTAAGTTAGTAATACCTACCTAGTCTACTTTACTAGCGCCTATTATTGTTTACCCTAGGCGTTTTTAATACGTAGAACCTCCTCTACTTTCTATTTATATAGGTCTAGATCCGCTTCTTCTAGCTCTAGGGCTAGGCCTAGCTAGTTGTTAGTCTAGATCTAACTAGGTAGGGGATTGTCTACTACTTACTTAACGAGGTTAATATAAACAGTCTTATAGAAATTACTAGATAGGTCTAGTATTACTATAAATAGGGATAGTATAGCTATTATAGTGTACTTAACCCTAAGCTAGTTAAGTTTCTTCTTTAGCTAGTTAGTTTTTATATTACGTAGTAAGAACTATATCTTATCTCTAACTTAGAATTACTCTATAAAGTAGTAGGTATAGTTTATAGTCTCTATAGTACACTACTATCTATAGGTAATAGTAGCTTAGGCTAAAGCTATCCCTCTTTTAAGGTAGTCTAAGAAGTACTTTACTCTTTTAGTAGGGGTGTAGCTAGACTTTACTAGTAAGGGGATTCTCTTAAGGAGATTAATATAATATCTATTTAGTAGAAAGTTTAGGCTTAGGCCTATAGTAGTAGATACTTTATTATTTAACGTAAGTTAGTAGACTAGGAGGCAGTCTAGCTAGTCTATTTATTTAAAGTTAACTATATTATAGAGAACTAAGAGTACCTCCTAGTTTACCCTTTTTATACTACTATTAGTTTAGAGGTAGTATACTATAGAGAGGAGTTACTTTATTCTACTTAATTTATATAGCGTAGTCTAGAACCTCTCTAGCTAGTCTAAGCCTCTATCTATAATTAGTAAGGTAGAGAAGCTATAGAACTACTACTATATATTATAAAAGTAGGCTATATAGTGCTCTACTATTATAGAAGTTATAGCTTCTAGTTATATATACTTTAACAGCCTATTAGTAATTATAAGTAGGTATCGCAGTGCTGCTATAGAGGCCTAGGGGAGGTCTACTATAAAATTTATTAAGAGTTGCGCCTAGTACTAGTCTATAATTAAAAGTAGCTATAGGAGACCTTACCACTTCTACTAGTCTATATATGCTTCTACGTAGTAGCAATTACGTATAAATTAGGTAACGTCTTTAGATATATTATTCTAGTAGTAGTCCTAGTAGATAATCTTAAACATAGAGTTCTTTCTAAAATAGCCTATAACTAGAGACTTATGTGCGCGCTGTATAATAGTAGTAGTAAGAGGTTCTTAAGCTAGAACCTAAAGAACTCCTTACTATAGGAAGGACTTATACGCACTAATTATATAGTCCCTAATTTATTAAGAGGTAGCCACTACTATAGGAAATATATAGTTACTATAGCACACTGCCTTAAGCCTAATATAGTAGGGGGGAACTCTGCTATAACTACGTCCTGAAGTACCTATAGATATGTGTTAGTAAAAATCTAGGCCCCTACTAGCGCTGTTAAGGATCGCGTCTACACTAGGGTAGCCTAGACAGTTCTAGGCACTATTAGTAGAACGTTTATCCTTATCTACTAGGCTATATTTTACTTACGCTAGCTTAGTGCGTCTAGTCTAGCTACTTAGAATCTAGGCTAGTAGTAGAAGTGAAAGTAAAAGGTAAAGAGTAACTCTAACTACTAGTGCTAGCGCTTATTTAATTTTTAGATCTTTATAAAGTATTTAAGGTTCTTATAGTCTATTAAAATTCTAAAAGGGCATACTACTCCTATTAGTTCTAGTTTCTATATCTATAGGGCCTATATAATTATAAGTAGCTCTTTATTATAAATAGTGTAGTTCTGCTAGACTAGTGTTAGGGCTATAGAATAGTAGGCTATAGGGTACTAGATCCTCTTAATACGTTAGAAGAGGTAGGCCCTAGTAGCGCTGCCTAAGCAGTCTACCTTTACTAGTGTATTACGCTCTAGGTCCTAGAGCGCTAAAATAGAGCCCTATATAAATATATCCTTTAGGGCCTAGAAGGCCTCTTATTCCCTAAAGCTCTATTAAAATAGGACCCCTTTCTTAGTAAGGGTATATAGAGGTACGGCCTACTTAAAGAATTAGAAAAGAAAGTTGTAATAGAAGTTAGTAAAGCTAATAAAGTAGTAGACTATACACACTATAGAGGGGGTATCCTATTAATTAATTACTTATATCTTTACTAGATTAGGGCAAATAGCCTTACCTACTATAATAAAATACCCTAGATACCTAACCTCTATTATTGCAAATTTGCATTTCCCTAAGTCTATATATAGTTTAGCTTTTTATAAGAGTCCTAGCACTTATTACATATAATTCTAGTGTTAGCGTAGAGGCCCTATTATATAGATAAGGACATTATCTAGATAAGCTATATATACATTGTCTAGGGTATCTTTTAGAGCGCTATTAATATAGCGCTAAAATATAGTAGGTGCCCTAGTTAGTCTAAATAGGACTACTAACTACTTAAAAAAACTAAACTAGGTATAGAATATAGTATAGTGTTCTTCCCCCTCTATAACTTATAGCTTATAGAAGGTAGTATAGATATCTACCTTTATAAACTAAGTAGCCTAGAAGAGAGTACATAGTGTCTTTTTAATAAGTAGAAAGAAGTACTAATCTAGCTTAGAGATTATATTAATCTCCTAATAGTTAATATAAAGGCGCTATTTCCCCCTAGACTTTAAGGCTAGAAGGACTAGAGCACTTACTAAAAAGGAGCTAGCTTATATTTAGCCTTTATCTATAAGTTTTATAAGTTAGCGCTAGAGTTCTACTAGCTAATCTCTAAATATGCTGTATAGTAGGCCCTAGGGTAGTTTTAGAAGGGAGCCGCTTAGGGTCTACTTTAAGTAAATATAGTAGTCTAACGTGCCTTAGTGTAGTAAAAGGCTAGATACTTTAGTCTTATTAAAGATAGCAGCGTACTTTACTAGTTCTAGAGGGAAAGTCCTACTATCTTTAGTAAGGCCTAGCCTTACTATATTATAAAAGAGTAGAAATCCTACTATACAAAGAAGCGTTATTATAAGTATTTAAGTAATATTCTAGAGCGAAGTTAGAAATACCCCTTTTTAGTCTTTATTTAAAGTATTAAATGGTATCGCGTTATTCTCCTTATCTATAAGCGTAGTAAGGAGGCCCTGCCTTTCTACTATCTAGATATTAAGGGCGATAAGACTCCTAGCTGCCCTAATTATAATTTTACTACTATAGACATCTACTACTACCCTAGACTTAGCTAGCTAGGGGGCCCCTAGGATTATATTCTAATAGAGGTTAGGGATTATATAAGCGTAAAAGGTCTATTACTATTTAAATATATTATAAGGCACTACTACTATCTCTATAATAAGAGTCTATAGTAATAACCTAGTAGTCTATTCTAGCTCTTAGGCTAGAATCGTAATACGCTATAGTAAGAGTAAATTCGCTAGTCTAGGGCTAATTACTATAAAGCATTTACACCCTATATTAATTAGGGCCTTTATATACTATATACTATTAAAGAATATATAGAGAGTAGAAGTAAGCCTATTTATACCTACTCTAGCCCTAGCCACTCTAACTATTATAGCTTACCCTAATTATACCTTTATTAATGCTATTGCGCTTAGCCCCTACGTTAGCACTAGACTAGGGGCTATTTTTTTCCTAACTAGGTGCTTATTTTACAATACTAAAGTTAGGTTACAATTACCTAGAGTAAAACTATATTAGAGTAGGCTCTAGCTATATAATTAGGCTTACTATAGTAAGTGTATACGCCTACGTCCTAGTGTTACTAAAAAATATATTTAGGTATCTAGTTTAGACGCTACTTACCTACCTCCCTACTAGCTTAGGGCTAGATTAAGGTTAACACTACTATAGGAGTTATATAAACGTTGCTATTGCTATCTTTAGAAGGAGGCTAGCTACTTTTATAAAAGGTAGCTTAAATAGTAAGCTTATCTTTTAGGGCCTCTATTTTAAGGTCTACTATAATTTATAAAAACCTAGTAATAGCTGCGTTGTAGTCCCCTTTAGGAACATTGTAGTTAAGGGTAACTATATAGATATCGCGCTAGATTACGCAGTATAACTTACGCAGTTTCTTAGTGTTACCCTACTAGCTGCTGCCTACCTCTACTAAGGTTTGTTTAAAGCAGATATAAAAGTCTAAGAAACTCTCCCTAAAGTTCTATCTAATTATATTAAGGCGTATTTTAGCTTTTTGCTAGGCGTGTTTATTAGTGTACATAAAGGTAAGGTACTATATAAATGTCTATAGGTTAAATTAGCTGTCTGCCCCCCTAGCTTAGTAGAAGTCCACTACTATGTCCTAAAGACTATTATCTAGGTAGTTCTATATTAGTAAATATTCCTTCTAGGGGGAGCTAATAAACTGCTTATTAGCCTAGGGCTTATAATTTATTATAACCTTCTAGGCCCTAAACTAGGCCTTTAAGCCTCTAAACTTAGTTAGGCTTAGAAGCAGTTTATAGTGTAGAATTAGCTAGTCTATACTAGTAAATAAGGATCTGCCCCCTATAGTAGAGGTAGACGGGCCTAGGGCAGTGCTAGCATAGGCCTATTAGTGTATAAAGAGCTCGCGCAGCTTTTTATTCTAGAGTTATAGTATTTATATAGTAGAGTGGTCTTTGTCTCTAGCAGTAATTAGGTTCTATAGTTCTTCCACTAACTTAGTAATATTAGAGGCATCTATTAGTAGGTTATTCTAAACTCTATTACGTTTTTCTATTCTATTAGACAACTCTTTTTTAGAAGACCTAGAATTTTATATTATAGGCTAGCCTTAGAGAGTAAACAGAACTATAAGTACTAAATATAAAGGATAAATTCTAGGTATTAAGTCTCTATAGGGGGGTGTGCTACTTATAAAAAGAGTTTTCTTTAGTAGGTTTACTTCTTTAGGGCAGTTCCTTTCCTTAAGATCCTTCTAAAGGCTAGGGCATAGCCCCAGCCCATTACACTATATAAATCTATTTTATCTATTTTTTTTATTTCTTTTTTTTTTAGTTCGCTCTTATCTACTTTCTCTTATTCTAGTTTTCTGTTAGCAATTTAGCTTTAGGTATATAGCTAATAATCTTACTTAATAGAATTTTACTACTAATATTATACTTCTCTTTTTATCTCTAACTTAATTATTATTTAGACTATAATTACTTAGGGTTTATTATATGCGGTCTTTCTAGGGGTCTAGTAGCCACTTAAACGTCCTCTAGTCTACTACTCCTTCTACCTAATAGCTACTAAAAAGTCTATTAGCCTATTATTATTTTATTTCTAGGTAACTAATAACTACCTTAAAGTCTATATAATCTATACTAGTACTAGATAGCTACTTAAAAGTCTATTAATATATTATTATTTTATTTCTTAGCACATAGAAACTACTTAAAAGTCTATTAATCTACCTATCTATATAACTAAGAACTACTTAAAAGTCTATATAGTCTGTCTATTTATATATTTAATAGTGACTTAATCGTCTATTAGTCTTATTACTTTATAACTAGGTATTTAGTAGCTACTTAAAAGTTTACTAAATAGGTTCTATTAGTTCTCTAAATACTATTTACTATACTTCTCTATATCCTTTTAAAAGCAGCCCTATGTTCCTTAATAAACATTATTATGTTTACAGTATACCTTAAGTAAGAAGTGTAAAAGAATTAGTTAACTTATCTTATCTAAAATCTATTATATAAATCTAAATACTCTAATTATCTATTAGGTTCCTTTTTCGTTTCTTGTCTAGTCGTGTCTTCTTTGTTTTAGGTCTCTCCCCTAATGAGCTATCTAAATAATAGCTAATAGGCCCTATGTTTCTCTAACTTTCTATTATAGGCTAACCTTTACACTACACTGGTAAGTTTATAGATATAGCACTTTTTATAAGTAAAGGCTTTACTAGTTAGCTTTAAGAGGTAAACGTAACTACACTAAGCGTAGTTAATATACTGGCACTAAATAATAACTTATAGGTATATAATAGCGCTGTTTTTTAGGGCCTAAAGATATTATCTCTTAACCCCTAGGGCTTAAAAGAATTAAGAAATAGTAAAAAAAAAACTACTAAAAAGAAATAATAAAAAGAGAAAAAAAGGAATACCTTTTAAAGATATAGGAACTTCCTTTATAAATAGGCTCTTCTTTAGCCATTACTATAAGATTATTAGTAATAGTATAGGCCTTATTAATTAGTTTCTAATTTTTTCCTTTCCTATCGCAACTAAACGTACTAGACGTTAAAGCGTAAGAAGCTTCCTCTTTACTATTATTAGTATAAGCGCGCTTTAATTTACGTAGTATACTATGGTAGTTAGATAGAACTACTAGAGTAAAAGTAATAGAGGTACAAAGAGAGCTAAGTAGAATAGAAAGTAGTAGAAAGATATTAAAAAAGTAAAAATAGCTAGTAGGGTAAAGTGCTTTTTAGAGAAATCTAAGTAAGAAAAATGTAGATTAGTAGAGGAGAGGCTATACTAGTAATAATAAGGATTTTATTAATAAGCTAGTAAATAGCGCTAGCGTGATACTTCACTCTAAAAAGGGGAACTACGCCTCCCTCTACCTACTATAAATAATAATAGAGCTATTATAGAGTAGTAAGTTAAGGCTGTAAATAATACGCTTACTTATAATAAAGTAAAATAATATTCTATGTAACTCCCCCTAATCGCAATTATAAAACATCCTAACTAGAAACTACTGTTTAAGCGCCTAATAGCCCTCCTCCTATATAATAGTAATAAAAAACTAGTAATAATAGGTAATCTAGTTAGTTTACCTTTACTAAGTTAGGTAATATCTAACTAGGGCTAGAGAGCTATATTATAGGCTACGCCCTAAGCGATATTCTTATTCTATATACTTTAACCTTAGGCCTATTAGGTCCTTTAGGTCTAATTTTCTAGCCCTAGATATATAAATTTAGTAGTAGAAGCTTAACTTCTACTCTTTACAAATTTATAGAAATATTATCTTCAGCAATTTAGGTTATTACGTATTTAGCCTATTATAGAGTTAATTCTAATATTCTTATATATTTCCTAGTTCTATGCGTCCTAGAGCCCTAGATGTTCTAGAGTTTTATATATCCTAGAGTCCCATATGTCCTAGAGTCCTATACGGGCTTAGGGTCTGTGCGCTCCTAGGATCTATAGGATACGTTAGCTAGGTTACGAGTCTACTTAGTTATCTAGTCGCGGTGCATTAGTGGTCTAGGAGTATAATAAGTGCTAGTCCGGCTACCTCGTATAGCTAGATTCTAATAGCCTAATACTATACTTATTACAGCACTATACTAGCCAGAATAGGCTAGTTATAACACTCTACTAGCTATAATAGGCTGTATCTTATATTTAACTAATTATAATAATATATTTTCTCCTAAGTAACTGTCTAGAAATAAGATAAACTAACTAAACTAGTCTACTAGTGCTAGGTAAATAAGAATAACCTGTAATACCTATGGTAAATCTAAATAATATATAAAATCTATAGATAGAACCTTAGTAAACGCGATTAATATATAATAACTATAGTAAATATAGACACTATGTAATTCTAGTAGACGTGAATACTATCTAAGAAAGGTAACACCTAGTAGAAATTAAGATTAGTATATTAAAAGAAATAGTTCTAGTTAGGTAGAACTAAACTAAATATTTTAATAAGTATATAGTAATTCTTCTATAAAGGTTTATAGCCCTTAGAAGGATAAAGTTATATTCTATATATTTTTTTAATATATATATATTTAAGTATTTATAATAGAACTTTATATAATTATTTACTTTCTAGCTTATTAAGTATAATAAAGTCTATCTATAGTAATTATATTATATTAATATCCTACAGGTCTGTAGTTTAAATCTATATTACCTGGATTCTATATTCTCTAATACTATATTGTTTAAATTGCCTTTCTAGTCCTACTTCTAATAAATAACTAGTAAACTAATTCTATATTAAAACTAGTACACTATTATGTCTATAGCTACTATACTTATAAAGGACTACACTAATTCATAACGACTATTAGTATATATCAAAATAAGCAACTTATCACGAGCCAAGTAATTAAGTTTACGTGGATTAGCATTGTATTTTGGTGGACGCCGGCAACCAAAGATCCGAGCCCCGAAAATGATCCTGTTGATGTGAGCTGTTTTATCATGTCGTCATCTGAGGAAAATAAATCCACGTCATTGAAGGAGAAGTCGCCGTTGAAAGTGACTCCACTGTAATGCATAGATTTACAATTCTTAGGTTGCTTAGCTAGGCCAAGAAATGTTTTGTAAACTCAACCTACTAATCGAAACCTTTCGAGTACCTAGGATATCGCTCGCCATGATGGGCCATCATATGCACCTGCTCGATCTCACTTCCTTCGGGCAGAGCTATACCTCCTTCTACCGTGTTCACAAGCTTCTCGACCGAAGGGCCATGGCCGCTAAGTGATCGAGAATACTCCAGTCTTGAGTCGCGGCGCCAGCCCACTTTTTAGAACCCTCATGTTGGCGATGTTGCTCGCCAAGCCGGGGTTGTTGTTGATAGTACCAGCTCTGCCGGCTTCCGTAATCCGGTTTCCAGAACAGTCAACATGTATCCTTGCTAAGCGTAACAAGGTCCCAAGGGGCATGCTGACAGGTAATTGCGACACTTCGACCGTCAAAGCGACAGCAAGCAGCACAGCGATCGCAGATATAGTCAAATGAGAGAACATGTTGTCAAAAGTGCGCGAGTTAGGTGCTGACACGGTGACTGGTTCCATTTGGTCAAAGTGAAAGGTCGGCGAGGGTCCGGCAGTAAGAGCGTTGCTTCATGTCAAGCCATAGCCAGTATCGCATTTTCTCACAGTGATGATCCGACATTAAAAAAATTTGGCCAAACATGTCAATCCACTGTACATATATCGAGCGTGCATAGTGGATTATAACTATCCTGGGTATCATTCGCAAAAGCCTTTCATCATTTCATCACGTCTTCGAATTGTGCAGCCGTAGCTGCTCTCTTACAAGTCATTAGCATCTTCAGCTTCTCGGTTCTTGAACTGTAAGAATTGCTCGGGATCTTGATTCGTGATCGTTTGCCAAAGAGTTCGCACGCGGTCCAACACAACGTCGTCAACAACCAGATCCAGCGGTACAGGAGGCACGCCGAGGAAGTGAGCGCTCGCACCATCCGGAATGGGCAATGGTATTATAGAAGGCATCGCACGTTGTTCGTACTGCATGGACCAGAGAGTATTCGGCGACGGCGAAGCGTCCAAGCTTGCCAGCAGACGATCCGTTGCTTGTCTGAGAAGCTCGAAGCCGCGCTTGCCACTCAGGCTCGTGGAAGCATACAGTACGCCTGTGAAATGTCAGCTTTTGTTGCATGATCTCGCGACGTTTCATCGGAACAGAAAGTATTGCCAATATCAGTTTGTCAGAGGATATATATCGTCAATGTAATTCGGACAATGTAGATAAGTATTCAAAAAATCGATCATCATGAAGGCATACGGGGGATGAACGGGTGACGACTTACTTTGACCAGCAGGGCATTCCCCTGATTCGCTGGAGTGAGCATGGATATGCACTGGGGGGAGACTTCCGTGGCCATCTAGCTCCTCTGGCAAGAACAGCGAGCCTGATGGGAAGACCAGAATGGCAGAGCCTGGCTGGAAAGATCTGTCCTCTACTATGACAGGGAGGAACAGTGTGGATAGCGATGAAGATACGATAGTGACGGACTTGCAAAGCGGACTTTCACTGTTGACTGGTGGGCTTTCGCCCACTATCCAACGCGCAGTAACAGCTTCCCCATCTTTCAAGTGAAGCCTCACGCCGGGGACATGCTCTGCCACTGCAGTCGGAGGTTGGCTCGCGACAGCAGTATCGATGTCAGATTTCGCATCGTTTGTGGCATCTATTCCCGATTCGGACAGGTTCTCGACGGGAATCTGCACCGTCGAAATGGAGTCGTGGGAAGTAGAAAGGCCCTTCCCAAGGACATACACTCCGCCTCCAACAGCGCAGGCACGGCAGGCGACCTGACAAAATTCGTCCAGTCCACCGTACTTGGGAACAAGCGCGCTGAATTGGCCCAGTGTGCCAAAAGATCGCAAGTGGCGTGCTATCCTAGGCAACGCATGCTCTGTAGTAACACAATCAGGGCTCAGTGTTGACATGGTGAGAGCAAGCAGCGGCGCCGACAGGATGCTTGGGGCATTAAAAACAGTTGACAAGAAGTCAGAGAAAGGCAACGCCCGATGCTGTTCCCACTTGACCTTTTCGTCTTCGTTTTCGTGGTACACGATGAAGCGAAGAATCTTGAGGAGCTTGCGCTTAGCCGGAAAGTCGAGGGTACTGTTTCCGAACAGGTCCTCACGTGTGTTGGGCACCTTCTCCAGGCTGCCAGTGGCCGATCCACTCGTACCAGGCGAAGAGTACACCCACCAACTACCAACGGGAAGAAACTCGACCTGGTGGTGGACCTGAGAGGTCACCAAGTGACGCCTAAATGCCGAGCTGTAGTAGATGATCTCGGGAGCAAGCGCCAGGTTGTATTGTCTCCCCGGTCTCCGCGAGAGCATAGGTGTGTCTGACTCTGAAGGCTCTGGCACGTGTATGGATGCCTTGGTGAAGGCCGCGTGGAACACGCCCGCGTTGACTTTGGCTGCCCATGCTTCGGCCTCTGAAATACTGAAAGCCGCAGCAGAGCCGCTATAATAGGGGTTCTCGTCGACATGGAGGATCTTCTTGCCCGAGCGCGACAATGCTCTTCACGTGCTGCGTCAGTCAGATTGCGAAACGACCTGTTTTTAGTGCATCACACTTACAGGGCAAGTAAACACTGCTGCAGGCCGGTGCCTGCGATCACCACGTCCCAGTAGGTGCCATCGAGTGTGTCCATAATGTCATGGAGGAGAGAAGGCAGGGAGCGCGCGCAGGAGAAGTTTTGAGGTCGGGTGGCCGCCAAGCGCTCATTAGCGCATGACTCAGCGTGCGGTACTTGAAAAGATCCTGCGCGTGAACCGTGCTCTCTTCAACAACGCGCTCGCTGAGGACAGTTCTTGACCTGTGGAACTGTGCGCAAGGCACCGAGGCTTCATTGCCTTCTGGATATGCGTGTAGAGAAAACCTTTCGTCCGGTATCTACCGCTATGGATTTTACCTGAATTAGCGGCTCGAATGTGGCGATACATTATGGCTTCGATGATCTGTGGCTCTTGTTACCTGGAGTGATACTGTACAAGTGCCATGCAGCTGAAGGCGTTTCGCGCGTGACGACCTGCTATTGATTTGTACTTGCGCGCGTTCTGGGCCTCAATACCTTGTCCTAACACCACACGCACGTAAATGTAAGCTCTGTTAGCCGCGGGGCTTGTATCTCGGTTCCACAAACTGGCAATATGCGTCTTGTGATTTCAACAAACCTATGCCGTTTTAGTTTCTAAGTTCAAAATCTGTGTATATGAGAATATTAAAGAAAAACAACTTCAATTACTAAACAAGTCTTCCTTGGTCTAGTGGTCATGATTTCCGCTTGTCAACGCAAGATTTCGAGCGCGGGAGACCGGGGTATGTTTGTAACGATATTATCACGAAGGATCCTACTCTAACATTGGCTAGGTTCGATTCCCCGAGGGAGAGTTTCTTTTTGCATTTGGCGTCATGTTTTCGTCTGATGGTAAGCCAAAGCAAGAGCGGGTGCACGTACGGCTCCAAGGAGCATGAGCGTGTCGCTTCTGGGTAGAACCGTCACACTTACACGTTGTAAACCGGCAATCCTCGCAGAGTTCTATTTAAATAGATGCTGCGCCTATTTTTGCTTCCTTCCATCCCAGCATGGACGCATACAGTACCGTGACACTGTTATAGACGGGTCTAGAGTAGATGGGCTTAGAGTAACTGGGAACAGTATACAACAAGAATAATTAAACACGTTGTGGCCTTATTGTTGAATGGTGCTCACGTTTACGGGGAACGTCGGAACGCGGTGCTGTGGACATGGACGGTAAGCGAGCAAGTCTTTTTGTTGTATCGCATTAATTCGCAAAAGGCATTTGTGATGTTTTGATACAATTAAATATTCTAGGAACATCTTCGTCCACGAGCTCCTTGCAGGGATTGACTGCGTCTGGAATCTGACGATAGAGATGCGAAGCAGATATAATTCGTCTTAGAGCCCTACTTGTGCTGCATATTGTTGCGCGAGGCGCTTTTTTTCTGTGTAGCATAGAGGCCCCAAGCAGCTGAGTAGTGACGTATCAATGTTTTATGTAATTGTGTGAAAAAAAAGACACAAAGCATCGAGGCGCAGGAACATCGATCCAGGTGTGGCTTTGTTCGTTTTGATCTCCAAATCGCCGATGATCTCCGCCTGAGAGATACACCCGCACGTATGGTAGGTACACGAATGTCTGGGTGGGAGCTGAGGATGTCAACCTTTTTAGATAGTTCAACCTATCGAATGAATGACGTCACAGTGCAATAGTCTTAATAAGACCGGCTCTCATCGCCAATGCGATTTGCAAGGCCCATCGCATGATGATGCCACACAGCCTCCGCGTCACCCACTGGCCACCTTGGCAAGAGGAGCTCTATGATTCCCTCCCGCGACCCACAATGCCTAGTCACTTCGTGCTATACTTCGCCCCTCGCGATCTCGCTCGTCCTCGGCTTGTCATCGTCAAGATCTTTGGCTTCGATGCCAAATTCAGGCAGATCTTTAAGCATATGAACTATCTGAATCCCCTCCCCATTCGGACACCTTGCTACCGTTAGCATATGACCATCTTTTTTCGGTTTTATCAGAGACACACCTGACAACGTCGATCTTCCCACTCCTCGTATACCCACAACGCTCATACAGCGCGACCCCGCTAAGCGTCGCGCCCATCTCCAGCCCCGTGAAACCGCCCTCTTTCGCCTTCTCCTCACAGTACCGCATCATCATAGTACCCAGGCCTCGCCTTGCCCACTCAGGGTGCGTGAAAATGGCCCTGATGCTCGCGCGCTCAACCTTAGGGTCGCGTGCTTCAGGAAGCCGACCAGGCGCAGTGTCGGCGCCGTACAATGTGCGGCGAAAAGACCACCCTCCGCATGCACTGACAACATTGGGAGAGCCTAAAGGGTGAAGAACAAAGTATGTACGATCCTATTGCGAGAAGCATCAGCACCTTCATCGAGATCCTTCCATTTACTTTTCTTCTCGCGCTCAATTGCAGCTCAGACCCACACGCGCCAGTTCAAAGGACGTTGATCCGGGCCACATGAGAGGCACTCACATGCAACAACAACGTGTCAGGGCCAAATAGATATCCGATAGACCCGTCCAGCTCCGCCTGGGTATAGTATCCTTTCCCGAGCGCCCTTAGCGACTCCCCAATCATCTTTTGTAACGCGGTGATATCCGCAGGCGTGGCCTCTCGGAACTGAAACTTGTGTGCAGCTTCTTGCGCTTTTGCCGACGCGATAGGGTCGTGTGAGTGGCCGTTCATTGTATCTGAATTCTTGCAATAGCTTTTAGCATGAGACTTTGATCTGGTACTTGCGACGACGATAGATATTCGCGAGGCGGATGTGGACACTAGACAAACGCTTTTCGGCGGGATAACGATCGATATGCCCGATTACGGAGGCCCGTGCTATATTAGCGTAGGCATAATAAAGCACTAAGGTTTAAGCGTACCTAGAGCGGGCCAGTGGTGCGTAGTAAATTAAATAGAGTAACTGGCACAAGATACTCTCTAAACTATATTACTAATCCACGTAAAGTTTATTAGCTAGCTTTTTAGAAATAACTTACTTAAATAAGAAGCTTAAAGAATAAAGTAATATACTTAGTAATTAAATTATATTACTAAAATATTATGCTATTTAATAGTATTAAGTAGAATAATACTTAACTTTTTTAAAGTTAGGGCGTACTATAGATTTTACGTGGCTAGCTCGCTTAGCGCGTAGGTCCCTTATAGGGCCTTAGTGCTAGATGCCACAGTACTATAATAATATTTATGGCGCGTATGGAATACAGGTAGGGCCATGGGCCCTATAACACGAATAGGGCAATTACCTAAGAGGTAATTACCTAACTACTATAAGCTTCTTATTTAGCTTACTACTTTATTATAGAAACTAGGTCTATATAAGACACACTACTAAGTAGGCTTCTCCTATTTAGTAATAATAAACTTAATTACCCTAAGTAGTATCCTTAGTTTAACTCTATAATATTACTATCTACTTATTACAGTATCTTATTCTCTGGCTATAATCCTTTATAGTACACTATAGCGTTAATAAAAACTTTATTTTATAGAATAGAAAAGGAGTGTCTATAGTGTTTATATTATATAGAAATTAATACTACATTATAAGTAAATAGTGTACGCTATAAACGCCCTATGTATATTATTAATTATAAATTTTTTACTTTTTCTTATTCTTAAAAGCCCTTTATATTATAATTTTACATTCCTTATCGCTCTGTCTATCCCTATATACTAATACTTACACTTATAGTAAGTATATATAAAGCGCTCTACCCTTTTTTATTATAGTTTACTACCTAGTACCTAAATATCTTAAAAGACTTAACCTGTACTAGGTAGTATCTTTATAATCTAGGAAGTACACTAAGTGTATATATAATAGGTAGATTATAATATTATTATAGTGTTGTGGCATCTACTACTAAGGCCCTATAAGGGGCCTATGCGCTAAGGAAACTAGATATATAAAATCTATACTATACTCTAACTTTATAGAAGTTAAATATTATTCTACTTAGTACTATTAAGTTATTCTTTTACTATTTTTTTTAGTATAAAGTAAATAGTATTACCTAATAACTAGATTTTATATAATAGAACTTTATCTATAATTATTATAGGCTACGCACTAGTAGATATCCTCGTTTTATATACTTTAACCTTAGGCCTATTAGGTTCTTTAGATCTAATCTTCTAACCCTAGATATGTAAGTTTAGTAGGAGAAGTTTAACTTTTACTCTTTATATTCATACAGTAGATTATATAAGTAGCACTAAGTAAAGTGGGACCCTACCTACCTATAGGGGCCCGCACAATGGCCCACTGCTTAGGGCAGCGCTAAGAGGCAGAGAGTTTATAAGGTCCTTAGTGCCGCTTTGTATAATAGACTAGACGTAATTAATTAAACCTACTTCTTACCCTTTATACAATAGTATACTATTAACCCTTAAATACTTAATTACAGATTAAGCCAAACTAACACTAATTAGTATTTAATTCTAATTAACTGCAAACTAGCAAGGTCTAAAAACAGAGCGCCCTATAAGCTAAATACGTAGGCTCTATATTGTTACTTTTACTAGAGATTGAATTTTAGATTATATAATAAGTAGAAATAAAGCGCACACATCTATAAAGAGTTGTATAATCTAGTCTAAGCTATTCTATAGAAAGAAAGGAGATAGTGAACCCCCTTATAATCCGAAAAAACACGTTATATAATTAAACTAGTAATAACTAAACGTAGACACGTTGCACAACTAAAAAAGATAATAATAATAATATAGCCTTAAGACTAGGAGACTTCCTAGAGGAACTATAACCTAAAGACATTATGTAATAATTAATACTACCTCCTTAGTAAGAAGATAAAGCAATATAGCTTTAATAAGTAGAGAAAGTAATAAATATTAAGGCTATTACTTTAAGAGGAGAGATCGCACAAAAGTACTAGATAGATAGAGTAGATTTACATAGCTACTTACCCTCTTCTCTAAAATAGCTAAACACTTATATAGTGGATATAATTGCGCAATATTATACAAGCAGCCTTAAAAGTAAAGAGGTAATTTCTTCTTTTACTAAAGATTTTAATAACTAGAAGGAGAAAACCTTTAATAAAATTAGTTATATAGTAAGAAGAGAGCTTATCGCTTTTCTTATAAAGAAAGGCTTTATTGCTACTAATATTATAATAAAGAATACTTATATAAAGAAACTTTTTAGACTATTACAGCTTAACTATAAGCTATAAACCCTTTGTATAATAACGCTGTAACTATAACCTAAACCGCTTTGCATAATCCTAATAATATAACCTATACTATCTATAGGTAATGTATATATATATAGACCACAGCTGGGGCCTATCCCTATACATACGAGGATAGAAACACTATATATAGAGCCACACTAGTAGTAGTAGCCTAAAACCTAAACTACTTTTACCTAATAGACTACATCGTACGAAAAGGCTAGACACTCCTAGTCTCCTTAATAACTAGGAGATTATGCTTATATCTAGCTAGATAAAATTATTCTCTTTTAGAAGGCTTAGAGTAAAGAGAATAACTACACTAATAGGCTGTATAATATCCTAGCAGATAAGGTAAGAATCTTTAGAGAACTATACTATAGGCTAGGTATACTATAGGACTAGTATATAAATATCTTCTTAAGAATCTTTCTAATTGTGCGAGCACCTACTACCTATATAATATTAGACTAGGACTTTTATAAGATAAATTATATAATAAACTAAATAGGCACTTTAACACTAGTGTTAATTATAGTTAGTACTAGATAGACTAGACTACTCTTACCTTCGCACACTATAAAAGGGATAATCTAGCTACTATATCATATAAGGCCCTAGAAGTAATAATTAATAAGCTTACCTTAGCCTAAAGGGCTCTTAGATAAGGCTTTAGTAGTAAACTATAACTACACACTACTATTATATAAGTATACCACAGCTATCTTAACCTTAAATAAGCTATATTTAACTCTAAAAATATAGTAGAAGGCTTACTTAGTAACCTTTATACGTTACTTTAAGTTATTAAAGACAGGAAAAAGTTATAGTTCCTCTAAAATAGTAAAGAGGTGTACTACACTAATTAATAATATAATAATTCTAATTATATAAAAAGATCTAGCCCCTCTAAAGGTAGATTAACCTTTAGACTTAAAAGAAAGGGTAACTTTAGAAGTTTAAGCTCTTACATAAAGTAGAAATGCTTTATATACTATAAAGAAAGATGCTAGTCTACTAACTATCTACTAAGGGATACCTAGTAAGCTAGAAGGTAATATATATTATTATACGCTAAGTTCTATAAATATAAGCCCTCTACTATAAATATATAAGTATATATCCTTAACTTTAAAAGAGAGCTAGAGGAAGAAAACTATTGCACAAAAAAGGAGGAAGATAAATAAGACTAATAGAGTAATAAAAAAGAAGTATAAAAGGCTACTTTATACCTTACTTTTACTACCTACCTTTATTATATAACTAGCAAAGACATCTAACATAGAAAGAATAATAAGAATACAAAGAAACCTATATAACTATTTACTCTAGCTAGTTAGTATTATACAAAGTACTAAGGAGAACTCTAGGACATAGGCACTATATAAATATTTATAGTAGAAAAGGACTAGCTTACTGCCTACTTACATAAAAACCTAACTACTAAAGTAGACTAGTTACTAGGATCTACTAATATTAGCTTTTAAGGGCAGGGTTCCTAGACATCTCTAGGCACTATACAAATTACTAACCCTATAGGAATAGTAACCTACTATATTCTAGACTCCCTAACACTATTCCTGCTATCGCTAGTAGATACTAATAGACTTATAGTATACTTTAATAACAACCTACATATTATTATACAAAGGAACAGTATAATAGTTCTAGTTATATAAAAGTAAGGTTACTCCTTTTTTAACCTTAGTAATAAGAAATTAGCTCTCTTTTTTATAGAAATAGAACTCTAACGCCTACACTACTATTTTAGACACCCCTAGATAGAAAGACTATATAAGCTTCTTACTTAAGTAGGGCATAAAGTAGAGAGCTCTATACTAGAAGAAGTGAGAAAGTTCTATTACTACTACTAGTTATATAACTAAGCGCTAAGACGCTTTAAGTTCTCTATCTCAAATAACTTATACTTTAACTATAAGATTATTATTAATGTTGTACAAATTAGTAAAAGGGATATCTTATATATTATTAATATAGAGACATTTTTTTAGGTAGCCTAATTCCTAAGATTAATAACTATATAAGGGATGCCTTAATAAGATGTTAGATTAATATATACTAAGGACTACTAGATTATATTATCTATAATCTAGAAACTAACTTTACTTTTAATAAGTTTTAGAATTGTGCAAAGATAGTTAGAGTAGAATATAGGCAAATGCTAGTAGAGGTATACTAGGCTATAGGCAAGATTAAAAGAGCACATACACTACTACGCTAAGTATATAATATTCTAAGAGCTAAGATTAATAGTTATATAAATAATAAGATAGTGCTATAGATAGTAGTAAAGGCACTAAATAACACAGCTAGGCCTAATAGTATAGTACTTACCCTCCTAGTCTTTAGTGCCTACCTAAGGATTAATAAGGACTCCCTACTTTTACTAGAACTAATCGTCTAAGCTAATATAATTTAGAAAATAATAAAAATACTTAAGAAGAATAGAGTTAAAGTTAAAGTTACTTATATAATTAATACTAGGAATAGCCTATTATTATATAAAATCCTTACACTCCTACTTAGCTCTAAAGTTATAGCTTAGAGAGAAAAGAAGGGATAGTAAGAACTATATAAGATTAAGAGTATTAAAGGAAGAGATATTATTCTAGAGCTTAAAAATAGACCTCTAGAACTACGCTATATATAGGTTAAACTATACTATCGCGCAACTAAAGACAGTATATAGGAACTATAGAATATAGATACTTTTATAGCTACACAAATTAAAGCTCTAAAGCTAAGGCTGAAGGGAAGACCTAGGAAGAACTAAACTACTATAGTTATATAATTAGGTAAAGCTTAATAAAGATTAGGAAGACTAAACACCTAGTTTATTACCTAAAAAGAAAAGAATAACTTTAAGCTTACACTAAAGCTTTATGTAGACAGTATTATTACTATACCTAGCTAGCCCTTTAAAGAATTAGATATAGCAGAAATAAATACCCTTATTACTAATAGCACTTTTAAAATCTTATTATACAACCCTAATAAATAACCTAGCTATATCTTTAACCTACGTCTTGTACGAGAGATTAAAGGCAAGATAACTTAACTATATAAGAAATTAAGACTTATCTTTGCTAGCTATTTAAATAAAGAAAAAGAGGAGATTCTTATATAATCCCCTACTATCTAGTATATAAGCTAGAGGTTAATATTAGCTCTTTTAGTAACACTAATTTAGTTATATAATATGCATATTAAGCTTAAGGATATTACTTAGGCCTATATATAGTCTACTAACAAACTACTTTGTATATTATATGCCTAACTACTAGTAGAAATGCGCAATTTCTTCCTACTAAATATAATTCTATAAGTTATACGACCTCTGTATAGCGTAGTAGAATTAGGTCTCTACTAGTTTAAGATATACTACAACTACTATAAGAAGAAACTAAGGATGTATATATTAACGTACGACCTATACCTACTTATTATAGATAAGGGACCTAAGATATTTAGTATTACTAGACTCTACACTAATAACACCCTTAGTGTAGTTATAGAAAGCTTTATATAATAAGAAGAGGAGCAGCTCTATACTATAAAGTTTTATGTAAAGAATAAAAGCGTCTTAATACAAGATAGGGCAATTAAGTTTAATAGAGGTAAAATCTAAGTTATCTAGGGTATTGTTACCCTAGAATAAAAGGGACAGGCTAAAGGCCTTCGTATAATTAATCCCTAGGAAAAGAACACTATATACTAATATATCGCACAATAAGTAAGTGGTGTATATATCTCTTTAGTTTACTGACTAGAAGTAATATTTAACCTATCTATTACCGCGTAAATAATAGTACTAACAGAAGAAGATATTAAGGCACTAAACATGTATTTAAACTAGTAAATGTAGAATACACAAAGAGGACTAAAATTTAATCCACTTAACCTAGGTAGTATAAAGCTATTTATCTTTACAAATAGCTCTTTTACTAATAATAGAGACCTAAGGTCACAGCTTAGTTTTATTAGTATACTAGTAGCAGAATATCGCATAATAACTTAGGACTTTAAGATCTATAGTAATATTATCTACTAGAACTTAGTAAAGTGTAAAAGAGTAACTAGAAGTATTCTAGTAAGCAAATTATACAGTCTAGTAGGCAGTTTTAATAATAGGATTATATTAAGCACAACACTCTAATAGATTATATAAACACTTTAGATCCCCCTAATTCCTATTATAGTCTGTACTAACTTAAAATCCCTATACGAATACCTTATACAACTAGACACTATAAACAAAAAACGCCTTATAATTAATACTATGTTAATTAGGGAGTCGTACAAAAAATAAGAAATTATAGAGATTAGGTAGATTAATAGCAAAGATAATCCTACTAATATTTATATAAAGAAAGCACCTAACTAGGCACTCTAAACACTAATCTTAATAAATAAACTACACATTGCTGTTAAGGCTTTAGTAGACAGAATTAACAAGAACTATATAATAGAGTAACTACTCTACTATACAATATTTCTTTTATTATTTTACTTACTATTTAAAAAAAAAATTCTTTTTTTTATCTAACTTACTACAACTTCGCACAGACATATTTATTTTTAGGCTATATAGCCCTAATACTAATTTAATATTATAGTTTTATTATAAGAGAAAAAATATATCGCAGGAGATTATATAAAGATATTAAAGAATATATTTTCTATATTAATAATTTAGATATCTAAAGACTAAGCCCACCTACCCCTTTATGTAATAAAGACATTTACTCCCCCCTTATACACAACGCTTATAATAAGTACTATATAACTTCTACACGTAGGCGCTGCACAATCTAGACTTATAGCCTAGGATTACATAATAATCTAGGAATACCTAATTACTAGTATTAGTAGTGCCGCATAAGTAAGTATAAGGCTTATTTTAAACTTAGCCACGCGACTAGATAAGCACTACTTACTAATATCCCTTATATTATATAATATAAATAGCCTACCACTAGAGGTTTATGCTAACTAGGATTTGTATAATAATATCCTAAGAGGGTATTTCGGCTACCCTAGGCTCTTTGTCCTACACCTATTAGCATTATATAATAAAATAAAGATGCTTTAGAGAATTTGTTATATATTTACTACTAGGCTCTATATAAAGGCCCTTATACTAGATAAACTAGTAGGGAGGTTAACCTAAATGCGTAATCTAGTCTAGCCTATAATAACTAGTATAAAGACACTAGTAGTAAGGGCACTAGCGCCTAATAGACTAACAGCGTTATTAGCTATTATATAATAGTAAGAGTGTGTATGTATGTATATATATATATCTTGTTAAAAATTAGCATCGTATTAAAAAGCTATATATATTTACTAGTAACAGAGTACTAGCTACTAGACACTAGGATACTAAAAAGAATAAGTTAAGAAGGGAGGAAGGTATATATATATTAAAGTAGAATAAAAGAGAGAGAGTTTAGAAAAGCTAAGAGATATCTTTTTATACCTACTTACTAAAACCTAGCGCTAAGTATTATATTACTTAATACCCTACCTTTTATTTGCGCATAAGGCACATGCCTAAAAAGAGCTTTATTATATAATGTGGCTCTGCTACTATATAAGAGAGTAGGGTAAGAACTAAGCAGATTAGCTATTACTACCTATTTACATAAGAGCAGGTATAAATAGAACCTCTACTACATAGTAACACTGCACCTACCTTACAACCTATTCTAATAAGGGAAGGCCAACTATATAAATAGAGAAGGATAGGAAAAGAAAGCGTATAATAGATATAGGCTATTATATAAAGAAAAAGTTACTAGTGTCTATATAGTAGATCATATAAGTAGCACTAAGTAAAGTAGGGTCTTACCTACCTATACGGGCCCGTATAATAGCCCACTGCTTAGGGCAGCGCTAAGAGGCAGAGACTTTATAAGGTCCTTAGTGCCCCTTTATATAATAGACTAGACGTAATTAATTAAACCTACTTCTTACCCTTTGCATAATAGTATACTATTAACCCTTAAATACTTAATTATAGATTAAGCTAAACCAACACTTTATAAATTTATGAAAGTATTATCTTTAGTAATTTGGCTTATTAAGTATTAAGCTACTTATATTAAATCTGTTACTTCTTTCTACTATAGGGTAGGACGTCTTTATTACCTACTAATATTACAAAGCAACACCTGCAAACTATTAATTTAGAACTTAAAGTCTTTACTAAGATTTTTTATTTAAGTATAAATAAACTTATTTAAGTATAAATAAGTACGCATAATAAGCGTATTACTTATAGTAAAACATAAAATAAAACAATAAAAAGATTATTTACCTCTTTAACTTAGAGCTTAAAGCCCTGGAGGAGAGAAAATAGATACGTAATAGTGTTTTATAGAAGTATAGGCCCTAACCTATTACAAAAATGGCTTTTAGACGTAGGGACACAACCTTTAAAGGGGCGTAGCGATAGCACCTAGAATATTATAAAACCCCTATATTGAAACTAGAAGTACTACCACAAATTCCATAATTAGGTAGTAGTTAGCTATACTAGAGAAATTACTTATAGAGATAGTAATCAAGGGCGAGTTCAGTTACTATTTAAAGATTATAAACCTAGTCTACTTTAATCGTAATTAAAAAAAGTATAACTAGTTTAGAATAGTTATATAATATAAGTTTTTAGACGATAGACACCTCCTTAGGACTATATCTAGATATATTATAAGTTAATTATCTAGAAGAGCCTCTATAATAGGCCTTACCTATTTAGAGAAACACCCTAACTACTCTAAAGAATAATTCTAGGATATCCTAAAGTAGAACTTTCTAGATTACTTTACTAAACAACTAGCACGTAATTACCTCGTTGTAATAAAATAAGGTATATAGAGACTCTAGGACTTTAATCTAGATTTTAACAACTACGCGATAGAGGTAGAGGAGGATAATAATTATAAGGTAAAGAGTTTCTACCTATTTGCCATTATAATAGAACTCTAGAATAGACTATTAATAGTTAATATTAATTTTACCTAGAGCCTCTTAGAGCTCTAGCAGAAAGTAGAAAACAAAAGAAACCTATATTAGCATAAAGCTTACTAACTAGCCTAGATAGTAAAAGAAGTAGAGTTAGACAAAATAGACTAAAAGCCTATAAAAGCTAGCACTAGAAGGCCTAACTACTAGCTAAATTAAAATTAACAAAGCCTTACTAAGGAAAAAGGAGTAAGATACACTAGACGCGATAATACGCGTACTAGGTATTTAAGGCTAAGTTAGAGAAGCGTTAGAAGGATAATACCTACTTCTATTATAAAAAGAATAGATACTATATAGGGTAGTGTAGCCTTCTCCTAGATAATAAACCTACTTTAGCCTACTTAGTAAAGACGCGCTAAAGGAGTAATATATTAAAAGCTAACTATAATAACTCTATTAATTTAGAAACCTAGGCCCCCTTAGTAATAGTCGCCCCTAGGAGGAGTATATAGGAAGAGATTAGTACAACTTTAAGAACTTTAGAAAGTTATAACTAGATTTAACTTAAGTTATAGTATACTCTCTTATTAATAACATTATATTTATTTCTATAATAATTAGTTTAGGGTGCCTAACCTTTAGTTTTATATTAGAAAACTAGTATAGAAAGCACGCCTATAGCGCACCTACCTAAAGCATTAATATTAAATAATTAGTATTAGTAGCGTTAACTAGAAAAGAAAACGTAGTTTAAGTGTCTATAAATATAAGTAGATATAAAGAAATAATGTAGTTATATATTACGCTAGACAACAGCGCCTATAATAGTATCCTAGGACTACTATAGATAAAAAAACCAAGTTCGGTTAAACCTAAATAAGAAGGTAATTTAGACTAGGCAGTTTTTTATATTAGAACCCTAGATACCTGGTTAGGACCTAGTATGGGAAGAACTGGCCTAATACAGGTAGAAATTACCTAACCTATAGATATATAATCCTATTGCTAGTAAAGTAATCTGGCAGTAAATTATCTATTTGTTAAATCCAAGAGGGTAGCTAGTCCTAAAGGGTTAAGGTTGGTTCTTAGGCAGGAGTACTTACGGAAGGTAGAAGGTCTTGTTAATATGTTAGTATCTTAACAAAGTATAACAAGTTAATAATTTAGTCTGCTGGAATCTAAACAATAGATTAATAAACAGATTAAATATAAGTATAGAGAGCCTATCCTTGCGCTCTTATATACTTTAAGTAATTAGTAGACTAATCCCTCTAATTAAACTAATTAAGTACAAATTAGTTACTTAGTATATTAAGTGCTTAGTCTAATTAGTTATCTTAGCACTCTAATTACACTAATTAGGTTATATAACCTCTTATGCTGTGCTACTTAAATAACAAATATAGATACATATAAAGATCCTAAGAGGCCTAGCCTTTAGATCTTAATATTATCTCTGTCCTTACTAGAATTTATTCTTAAATTATGTAACTATGTCTTGTGCCTAGTTATAACTAGAGCTTACCCTACGTTATAAGTAGCATTAGCTTACCTATATTATACCTAAATAACCTTCTAAGTCTAGCACTACCTATTACTATTACCTAACTAATTTTATTAACTCTTTTAGCAAAGTTATAGTTAAGAAATGCTTAACGTATACAAAATATAACTATATTTATAAGATTCACGTTTAGTCTAGAAAATAAAGGGAATGTGTTTATTAAGGTTAACATTATAATATGCGCATTTTAGAGTCTAAATTTAAGCGTTTATTAGCAGAGAAAAAGAAATTACGTATATAAATAAAAAAATTAAGAGAAACGCAGAAGACTGCGTTTAAAGCTTATAAAGAGGCGTTAGAGAAATTATAGGTTACACGTATACGCGAAGATTAGTTATATTAGTAAAGAGACTTACTAGATAAGCGTGCTAAGGATATAATAGCGGTTAAAGAGAAGAATATTAAAGAGGCCAAATCTTATAAGGCTGTTAATCTAGTAGTTAATAAGACTCCTTTAGGTCTCTTCTTATCCCCTATAATATAGAGCGCTTTTAAGGATTTCCTATTAGAATTCTAGAATAATCTAGTGCCTTTACTATCTTAGGTACAAATATTATTATACTATATAGGTTATTAGTAGAATTCTCTAATCTTTTATTAACAGTTTTTTAGGTAGTTTTCTAGTTTCTAAGTGTTTTTACTGTGTGGGTAACCTTTTCCACTTAATAAGGTACGCGTTGCTATACTAATTATATTCTACAATTTTTTTAACTTTAAATTTATTTTCTTCCTTAGTTCTATAGTAGAAGGCGGTTCTAACTAGTGTATTAGAGTCTGCTAGTTCTAGTAGTAATACGTGGAATAATAAGTGTATCTTTACATCTAGTAGTAGTTCTAATTTATAGTTTACTAGTAATATTTACTTAGAAATGTAAAATAGTCTAACCTTAATATAATCCAGTTTCTTGTGTTTTTTCTTCTAAGTTTAAAGGTTCTTTATAAGCAGATATATTTTACTCCCCTTTTTTAGCTAAGATGCTGTTTTACGTTTTTAATTTTAGTAAGAAATTAATTACTGTTGAGCTTTTTTAAAGTTCTCTTAGAGTTGTGAGTGTATTTTCTTTATATTTTCTACTATATCTATAGCTTCTTTTGCTTTAATTATGGTAGGGAATTATTAATTAAAAAGATATAGGTGTCTTCTATAGTTTATATAGAACAGTGTATGTCCTAATACTACTAATACTTTGTTATTATAGGCCAACTGTGCCATAGGTAGTAATAAAACCTAGTTATTCTTCTAACTGTTACAGTAGATACATAGGTACGTTTCTACAGTTTAGTTTATACGTTCTATCTATCTGTCTGTTTATAGATAGTAAGCTGTTAATAGCTTTTATTGTATTCTAAGTAGGGCTATAAGTGTTATCTAATAATTTAACGTAAAAAGCTTATCTCTATCGCTAATAATTATTTTTGGGATTCTGTAGTGTCTAATTAGTTAGTCTAGGATAAGAAAGGCGAGTTCCTTTACTATTATTCTTTTAAGGCATAAAATAAGCTTAACATACTTAGTTAGTTAGCAGACTATTACTAGTATACTATTGTATTTAATTCCTATTATTAGATCCTTAGAGTTTAGAATTCCTATAATAAAATTTATAGTAACATCTTCCTATAGTGCTGTTAGTATTCTAATTACTTATATTTCTCTATATTTAAGATATATGCTGTGTTTATTTCTCTAGTATTCTATATATTTATAGATATAAGTTATTACAGCTCCCTTAATTCCTTTAAAGGTGTAATTCCTTTAGATAAGTTTTATTATTTTTGTGATACCTAGGTGTCTGTACATAGGGTTATTATAGTATTATTAGATAATCTTAGTCTGTAAATGTTCTAGAACTTCTTAGTTAATTACTAAAAGTTAATTTAGTTCTGCTATTAGTTCTAGAGATCTATCTTTAGCTTTGTAAAGGATTATAGAGAAGGTTCTTACCTTTTCTCCTACTATATTACTTTATTAGCTAAAAGCGTCTGCTCTGCCATTTTCTTTTCTAGCTATATAGATAATTTTAAACTTATACTACCTAGTAGTCTATAACTATCTTTATTGTTATAGCGTAAGTTCTTTTATTGTTGTGCACCTTAGAAGGTTCTTATAATCTATATAGATTTCTAGCGTTAAGTAACTAAGTGCGTAAATCCTCTAGTGCTTTAAGGCTTTAAGAATAGCGTAGAGTTCTTTATTATATACGTTGTATTGTGTTTTAGCGTTATTGAATTTGCATAAGTAATAGGCAATTAGGTGCTATTTATTATTACATTTTTTTTTAGCGTAGGCGCCTAGCGTAAGATCGCTAGCGTCTATTTTAAAGCGCAGTGGTTTATTACTCCTAAAATAAATAAGGATAGGTTCTATAATATATACTGTCTTAAGGAGTTAGAATAACATTCTATACTTATTTATCTATTTTAAGGGTACGTCCTTCTCTATAAAATTTGTTAAAGGTATTATAACCTTTACATAATTTTAGATGAATTATTAGTTAAATTCACAAAATTCTAAGAATTCTTAGATGTTCTTAGCTATCTTTAGTATTAGCCAATTCCTAATATATTTAACTTTACTTAGTGCTATCTTAGTTCCTTCCATAGTAATAATATGTCCTAGGAATTTAAGTTATTTAACGTTAAACTTATATTTCTTAAGTTTAATATAAAGGTATACTTTATCTAGTGCTTCTAGTACTGTTTATACATACTTAGTGTGGTTTAATTCATTTTTAGAAAAGACGAGAATATTATCTATATACACAATAACAAATATGTCTAGATGTTTACAGAGTATGTTATTAATAAGTGCTATAAAAGCTGCTAGTGCGTTTATAAGTTTTAAAGGCATAACCTTATATTTAAATAGTCTATAGCGTAATTAAAACACTATTTTCTATTCTTTACCTTTCTTAATTTATATAAGGTGGTAACCGTCTCTTAGATCTATTATTATAAATATCTTAGCTTAGGATAGTTAATCTCGTAACTCTGCAATATTTAGTAGCAGATATTAGTTCTTTATTATTATATTGTTAAATTATTAGTAGTTAACGTATAGTCTATCTAATCTATCCTTTTTCTTAACAAATATAAAAGGGCTTACTACTAGTAACTTTAATAGTTATATATATCCTTTCTTAAAGTTTATTTTAATAAAATCACGTTCTTTAAGGAGTTCTTCTCCTGTCTTACTATATAGTAGTCTAAAGGGTAGCGTCTTCCCTTCTTCTAGGTCTATTGTAAGATTCTAGGGTTAATGTTCTAGTAGGTTTACTTTTCTTTCCTTTTCTATAAATATATATGTCTATTTCCTGTACTCTCTTAGTAAGGTAAAAGGTGTACTATTATCCTCCTTCTTACGCTTTTTAACCTAGTAGTTCCTGCCAGCGTCTACTAAGGTGTGTTTCTGTTTTTTAACTTTCTATCGCGGTATTATGTTATTAATAACTCCCTTATCTACTATTATTTTTAGTTAATACATAGGCTTTACTTATAATATATAATTATAGTGTTTAATTAATATTTTCTTTGTACTCTAGTTAATCTATAGGTTGTGTATTATTAACTAAAGTAATCCTAAGACTAACTTATGCTTAGATCCTAGTAAGACATCTAAGGTAAATTCCTCTCTATATCTTTAGACTATTATTGTAGTAGTAACCTCCTAGTATATCTAAGGTGTCTTAGGCATTAGGGATCTATTCGTAATATAGATAATATAGGGTACTTCTTTCTCTAACATTACAAGTTCTACTTATTTTACTATTTAGTAAGATATAAAGTTTCTTCCTACTTCTAAGTCTATAAGAGCTTAAGCCTATATTCTTTTAAGCTATACTAGTAGCTTAACTAATACTATACTTACTATAGTATTTAATTTAATAAAGCTGTTTTCTCGTCTAAGTTTAGGCCTAAAAAAGACATCTATTTATATAGGTTATAATTAAGTTTAGGTGCGTAGTATGCGTTTCTAAGTATCTACTTCTATTATTATTCTTAAGTACGTAGTTTATATAGATCGTCTTCTTCTTCTTTCTATAAGGATATTCTTCTATTTTCCCTTCTGCAGTCTTTACTATTCCTGTATACTAGTTAAATTAGTAGTTCTATTATTACTTCTTACGTAGGGTAGTTTACAAAGCTATCTAAATATTTAGCTATATAGTAGTATTCGCAGTCTTAGTTTAGACATGTGTACTAGTATAGTTATATATAGTCTCTATTAATAAGTATAATACAGCATTTATTACCCTTTAGCGTAAGGTAAAGGAAGTATTCTACTTATTATTTATCCTAGAGGTGTTTACTATAAGCTGTAATAGGTCAGTCTATCTATATCTATCTATAGCGCAGTTTCTTTCTAAGTTATTTCTTATTCTTCTCTTTTTCTACTTTATGTTATACGCATGTTAGTTCTTCGTAATATGTCTATATATAGAATTAGTGTGTAGGATTTTAGTAGTTTAAGTAGTACTTTAGTACGTAGTCTAATTTTTTATTTTTATAGGGTCGTATCCCTTTTAGTGCCTAGTAGGGTTTTATGTAGTCCTAAACATTTAGTTTATACTTAGGTAACATAGGGTTGTCTTCTTCCCACCTACTTTATAGGTAAGGAGTAGGAGATCTTAGTATCTCTTCTATGTCTTCTACATTATAGTATATATTAAAGTTATCTTCTAGATCTTTGTATAGTTGTAAGTTAGGTAAATCTAATTACTTACTTTACTCTAGTGTAACGCGTTAATAACTAAATAGCGTTATAATAACTTCCTATTCCTTATTAGGTTCTTAGTCCTTAATAGTTAGTACATTTAACTTAGTTTAATAGACTTTATTCTTTAATCTACAATTCCTAGTTATGTAGCCCAGTTTGCTATATATAAAGTATTTACAGGTCTTAGTTATTAGTTATTAACTTCTATTTAAGACGCGTTTATTAGGCTACTTAGGGCCTATTCTTCCTCCTTTTTCTTTACCTATGTAGTTAAACTAGATATCTTCTATTAGTTTATATCTCTAGTAGTTCCTTAGCTGTTACTTTTAGACAATTCTAATAGGGATCTTATAAACCACTTTTACTAGTTGTCTAAAGCCTATTACCCTAGGGTTTTAGTAGAGCTCCTATTGTAATAAAAACTATTCTCTATTAATCCTAATAGTTTCTTTATATAGTTTTTTAAGATTAGTAATTCGCGCACTACTACGTAAGAGTTCTTTACATAGTTTCTATTTAAGTCCTTATTTGTACATGTTCTAAAGAGATTTATTGTCCTAGTTAAGCTACACAGCGTATTTACAAAACTTAGCTATATACTTAGCTACTAATTATTTCTAAGTTATAGTCTAAATCTTTGCTTTTGTAATATAGTCCTTGTTAGTAATACTAAAGAGTTATTTAAGGCATTTCTTAAAGGTATTATAATCTTTAATAATATTAACTGCATTAGCGTGTTTATTTACGTAATTATTGTTATTATTATTGTAGTCTATTCCTAGGTACTTTTTAAGGTAAAGATAAATCTATAATCCTACATCTCCTCGCATGTATATTACTATAAAGATAACTTTTTTCTTATCTTTAAAGGATTTGTCTAAGTTAAAAAAGTAGAGGTCTAACTAGAGAAGCTAGACGTTAGTTTAAGATTATTTACTAAAGTAGAGATTAGGTTTATGCACCTTACTACTATCCTTTATAGGAGTAATCTTAGCGGCACCTAAAGCTATAGAAAAGGTAGGAGTTTGTAAAGTACTTATATTAAGGGTGTTTAAGATATTAAATCTAAAAAGGTAGCTAGTCCTAAAGGGTTAAGGTTAGTTCTTAGGCAGGAGTACTTACAAAAGATAGAAGGTCTTATTAATACGTTAGTATCTTAACAAAGTGTAATAACTTAACAATTTAGTCTACTAGAATCTAAACAATAGATTAATAAACAGATTAAACATAAGTATAGAGAGCCTATCCTCGCGTCTCTATATACTTTAAGTAATTAGTGGACTAATCGCTCTAATTAAACTAATTAAGTACTAATTAGTTACCTTGGCGCTCTAATCACACTAATTAGGTCATGTAACCTCTTGTGCTATGCCACTTAAACAACGAATATAGATACATATTAAGATCCTAGGAGGCCTAGCCTTCAGATCTTAACACTATTCTACTACTAATATAATCCTTCTTCTATAGTTAAAATTAAAGCTATATTACTTATACCTAACTGCTAATATTTAAATTACTCTTTACATATATAGTAATCTAGTTTTAAAAGGCTTCTACCTATTACTATTAATATATAATAGTGGACACTTTTTAATCTACGCAGTCCTATACAGAAAACTAAAATAGTAAGAAACTATTAGAAGGAAAACTTCTACGCTTAAGTCTATTACCTATACCAAGTACACTAGATAAGTAGTATGCTTTATTTTTTACCTATTTAGGTTAGCTAGCCCCTAGGCGCGCTAGAAGAAGCTAAGTTAGAACACTTTTAGATATTAAGGATAACCCAGCTAGAACTATCTTAAAATAGTTTAAGGTAGCTAAATAATAGCTTAGAGAGAAAAGGAACGTAGCTAAACTAAACTAAATTAATAAAATAAAGGAAAGATAGAAAGTAGAGAACACTAGACTTTATATAGGCCTACTAAAGACCTTACGAGACTATAGGACCCCTCTAGTGTGTTATTATTGCAGCCTTCTTAAAAGTAGCTCTATAAATATACGTAAAGGCACTAATAGGAGTTTAATTATTATAGAAATAACTATAAGCTCTATTTCTAGTCCTTAAAGGACTACTTTATAGATAAAGACCTTAAAGTTAGCTATACCCTTTAGTATGTGTTAGATATCTACTATACTATATAAAACGCTAAGGTCTAAGTCTAGTTATTAAGGAATCTAAGCTAAACAATTACTTAAGCTAATCTAAGAGATAAAATACTTAAAACCCTAGAACTTTCTAAAAAAGACACTAATTAGCGTATAAATAGCTTAAGAAATGCTAATAGAGACTAGAATAAAGCCCCCTAGAGCTATGAGATTATCTAAAGCGTTATTAGGAAGAACTAGGGATGATAAACCTAAAATAATAGAAACTAGAGTATATAGGATTACTTCCACCTTTAATTCAGCAATAGTTATAGGTAATTCCTTTAGAACTTTAAATTATAATTATAGATGTGTTAAATCTAAGAGGGTAGCTAGTCCTAAAGGGTTAAGGTTAGTTCTTAGGCAGGAGTACTTATAGAAGGTAGAAAGTCTTATTAATATATTAGTATTTTAATAAAGTGTAACAAGTTAACAATTTAGTCTGCTAGAATCTAAATAATAAATTAATAAATAGATTAAAGATAAGTATAGAAAGCCTATCCTTGCGTTCCTATATACTAAGTAAAGGCCACTCTATAGGGAGCGCTCTATAGAGAGCACTCTATAAAGAGTAGTTATATATATTATACTCTATACAGAGCAATTAAGCGCTCTATAGAGAGTAGTTACGTAACTCCTTTATTTAAGGCGTAGCTGGTATTAAATCCCTACTTAATCCCTACTACGCGCCTACTAGATACAAAACTAGCTTCTCGCCATTATATAGATTTTAGATCCTAACATTATCCCCTTTCTTTTATAGATTTATTCTAAATTATATGCTTAGATCTTAGCTCTTATTATATAAGCGATTCTACTAACCCTACTTACTATAAGTACGTCTATTAGTATTATACCTAGCAACTCTACTATTTAAAAATATTAATTATATTATAAGATCTAAAAAGCTAATATTATTGCAAAGAACCCTTATATTAACTGTAGTTTTAAAGGTTCTATTTACTACGTTATACTAGATTTAGGTTTAAAGTGTTCTAAATATATTTACTTAGGTTATCTGTGTGTAAATATAAGCTAGTTGTCGCTAGATAAGACTCGCGAAGAGTATAAGAAGAAAGCTAAAAAGGATAAAAAGGCGTTAACTCTCTTAATAGTGTAGTTATTACAAAATAAAAAGATACTAGCTTAGGCTAAAGAGTGTACTTATAAGAAAACGTTATATCTAGCTACAGAAATAGCTATAGGTAGTAAGGATAAAAGTGCAGATACTATTAATTATCCTACTATAGTAGCGACTGTGAGTTACTCTATAGTAATATGGTTAACTCTTAACATAGTGGACACTATAGCGTTAGTACTATAATCCTCCTAGGTATGTTTATATTTCTACTAGAATCCCTAAATCTTTTGCTAACAGTTTTCTAGATTACTTTTTAGTTTCTAGGTGTTTTCGCTGTATAGGTAACCTTTCTATTTAACAAGCTATGTGTTATTATGCTAATTATATTCCAGAATTCTTTTAACTTTTAATTTATTTTCTTCTTTAGTTCTATAGTAGAAGGTAGTTCTAACTAATATATTAGGGTCTACTAGTTCTAGTAGTAATATATAGAATACTAGGTGTATCTTTGCATCTAGCAGTAGTTCTAACTTATAGTTTACTAGTAATATTTACTTAGAAATATAAAATAGTCTAACCTTAATATAATCTAGTTTCTTATGTTTTTTCTTCTAAGTTTAAAGGTTCTTTGTAAGCAGATATGCTTTATCCCCCTTTTTTAGCTAAGGTGCTATTTTTTGTTTTTAGTTTTAGTATAAAATTAATTACTGCTAAGCTTTTTTAAGGTTCTCTTAGAGTTATTAGCGTATTTTCTTTGTATTTTCTACTATATCTATGGCTTCTTTTACTTTAATTGTTGTAGGAAATTATTAATTAAAGAGATATAGGTGTCTTTTATAGTTTATGTAGAATAGTGTATGTCCTAATACTACTAATACTTTGTTATTATAGGCTAACTGTGCTATAGGTAATAATAAGATCTAGTTATTCTTCTAACTATTATAGTAAATGCGTAGGTACGTTTCTATAGTTTAGTTTATACGTTCTATCTATCTATCTATTTATAGATAGTAAGCTATTAATAGCTTTTGTTTTATTCTAAGTAGGGCTATAAGCGTTGCCTAGTGATTTAACATAAAGAGCTTATCTTTGTCGCTAATAATTAATTTTAGGATTCCGTAATATCTAATTAGTTAGTCTAGAATAAGAAAGGTAAGTTCCTTTACTATTATTCTTTTAAGGTATAGAATGAGCTCGATATACTTAGTTAGTTAGTAGACTATTACTAGTATACTATTATGTTTAATTCCAGTTATTAAATCCTTAGAGTTTAGAATTCCTATAACAAAATCTATAGCAATATCTTCCTATAGTACTATTAGTATTCTAATTACTTACATCTCTCTGTATTTAAGATATATACTATATTTATTTCTCTAGTATTCTATATATTTATAGATATAAGTTATTACAGCTTTTTTAATTCCTTTAAAGGTGTAATTGCTTTAGATAAGTTATATTGTTTTTGTAATAGCTAGGTGTCTATACATAGGGTTATTATAGTATTATTAGATTCTCTTAGTCTATAAATGTTCTAGAACTTCTTAGTTAATTACTAAAAGTTAATTTAGTTTTACTATTAGTTCTAGAGATCTATCTTTGGCTTTGCAAAGGATTATAGAGAAGGTTTTTGCCTTTTCTCCTACTAGATTACTTTATTAGCTAAGAGCGTCTACTCTGCCATTTTCTTTTCTAGCTATATAAATAATTTTAAACTTATACTACCTAGTAGTCTGTAACTATCTTTGTTATTATAGCGTAAGTTCTTTTGTTGTTATAAACCTTAAAAGGTTCTTATAATCTATATAAATTTCTAGCGTTAAGTAACTAAGCGCGTAAATCTTCTAGTACTTTAAGGCTTTAATAATAGCGTAGAGTTCTTAATTATATATATTGTATTATGTTTTACTGTTACTAAATTTACATAAGTAATAGGTAATTAGGTGCCATTTACTATTACGTTTTTATTTAGCGTCAGCGCCTAGCGTAAGATCGCTAGCGTGTATTTTAAAGCATAGTAGTTTATTACTTCTAAAACAAATAAGGATAGGTTCTATAATATATACTATCTTAAGGAGTTGGAATAACATTCTACACTTATTTATCTATTTAAAAGGTTTGTCCTTCTTTATAAAATTTATTAAAGGTATTATAACCTTTATATAATTTTAGATAAATTGTTAGTTAAATCTATAGAATTCTAAGGATTCTTAAACGTTCTTAGCTGTTTTTAGTATTAGCCAGTTCTTAATATATTTAACTTTACTTAGTGCCATCTTAATTCCTTCTATAGTAATAATATGTCTTAGGAATTTAAGTTATTTAATATTAAACTTATATTTCTTAAGTTTAATATAAAGGCATGCTTTGTCTAGTGCTTCTAGTACTATCTATATATACTTAGTGTGGTCTAATTCGTTTTTAGAGAAGATAAGGATATCATCTATATACGCAATAACAAATATGTCTAGATATTTATAGAGTATATTATTAATAAGTGCCATAAAAGCGGCTAGTGCGTTTATAAGTCTAAAAGGCATAACCTTATATTTAAATAGTCTATAGCGTAATTAGAACGCTATTTTCTATTCTTTACCTTTCTTAATTTATATAAGGTGGTAACTGTCTCTTAGCTTAAGATAGTTAATCTCGTAACTCTGTAATATTTAGTAGTAGATATTAGTTCTTTATTATTATATTATTAAGTTATTAGTAGTTAACGTATAGTCTATCTAATCTATCCTTTTTCTCAATAAATATAAATGGGCTTACTACTAGTAACTTTAATAGTTATATATATCCTTTCTTAAGGTTTATCTTAATAAAATTACGTTTTTTAAGGAGTTCTTCTCCTATCTTACTATATAGTGGTCTAAAGGGTGGCGTCTTCCCTTCTTCTAGGTCTATTATAAGATCCTAGGGTCGATGTTTAGGTAGGTTTACTTTTCCTTCCTTTTCTATAAATATATATATCTATTTCTTATATTCCCTTAGTAAAGTAAGGGGTGTGCGTATATTCTCCTTCTTATACTTCTTAAGCTAGTGGTTCCTACTAGCGTCTACTAAGGTATACTTCTGTTTTTTAACTATCTATTATAGTATTATATTGTTAAGAACTGCCTTATCTACTATTATTTTTAATTAATGCGTAGGCTTTACTTATAACATATAATTACAGCGTTTGAATAATATTCTCTTTATATCCTAGTTAATCTGCAGGTTATATATTGTTAAGTAAGGTAATTCTAAGACTAACTTATACTTAGATTCTAGTAAGACATTAAAGGGAAGTTCCTCTCTATGTCCTTAGACTATTATTATAGTAGTAACCTCCTAGTATATTTAAGGTGTGTTAGGCATTAGGGATCTATTTGCGACATAAATAATATAAGGTACTTTTTTCTCTAATATTATAAGTCCCGCTTATTTTACTATCTAATAAAATATAAAGTTCTTTTCTACTTCTAAGTCTATAAGAGCTTAAGCCTATATTCCTTTAAGCTGTACTAGTAGTTTAACTAATACTGTGCTTACTATAGCATTTAATTTAATAAAGGCGTTTTCTTGTCTAAGTTTAGGCCCAAAAAAGACATCTATTTATATAGGTTATAGTTAAGTTCTAGTGCCTAGGGAAGTTCCTCTCTATGTCCTTAGACTATTATTATAGTAGTAACCTCCTAGTATATTTAAGGTGTGTTAGGCATTAGGGATCTATTTGCGACATGAATAATATAAGGTACTTTTTTCTCTAATATTATAAGTCCCGCTTATTTTACTATCTAATAAAATATAAAGTTCTTTTCTACTTCTAAGTCTATAAGAGCTTAAGCCTATATTCCTTTAAGCTGTACTAGTAGTTTAACTAATACTGTGCTTACTATAGCATTTAATTTAATAAAGGCGTTTTCTTGTCTAAGTTTAGGCCTAAAAAAGACATCTATTTATATAGGTAATAGTTAAGTTCCAGTGCCTAGTATACGTTTCTAAGTATCTACTTCTATTATTATTCTTACGTATATAGCTTATGTAGATTGTCTTCTTCTTCTTATAAGGATATTCTACTGTTTTTCCTCCCGCAGTCTTCACTATTTCTATATACTAGTTAAATTAGTAGTTCTGTTATTACTTCTTACGTAGGGCAGTTTACAAAGTTGTCTAAATATTTAGCTATATAGTAGTATTTACAGTCTTAGTTTAGATACGTGTACTAGTATAGTTATACATAGTCTCTATTAATAAGTACATTACAGCATTTATTACTTTTTAGCGTAAGGTAAGGAAAGTATTTAACTTATTATTTTTCCTAGAGGTGTTTATTATAAGCTATAATATGGTAGTCTATCTATATCTATCTATAGTGTAATTTCCTTCTAAGGTATTTCTTATTCTCCTCTTTCCCTACCTTGTGTTATGTGTATATTGGTTCTTCGCAATACATCTATATATAAAATTAGTATATAGGATTTTAGTAGTCTAGGTAGTACTTTAGTACGTAGTCTAACTTCTTATTTTTATAGGGTTGCATTCCTTTTAGTGCCTAGTGGGGTTCTATATAGTCCTAAATAATTAGTTTATACTTAGGTAATATAGGGTTGTCTTCTTCCCGCCTACTTTATAGGTAAGGAGTAGGAGAGCTTAGTATTCCTTCTATGTCTTTAGTATTATAGTATATATTAGAGTTGTCTTCTAGATCTTTATATAATTATAAGTTAGGTAAATCTAACTACTAACTTTATTCTAGTGTAATGCGTTAGTAACTAAATAGCGTTATAATAACTTCTTATTCCCTATTAGGTTCTTAGTACTTAATAGTTAGTATATTTAACTTAGTTTAATAGACTTTGTTCTTTAATCTATAGTTCCTAGCTATGTAGCCTAGTTTGCTATATATAAATCATTTATAGGTCTTAGTTATTAGTTATTAACTTCTATTAGAGACGCGTTTATTAGGCTGCTTAAGGCCTATTCTTCCTTTTTTTTCTTTGCCTTTATAGTTAAACTAGATATCTTTTATTAGTTTGTATCTCTAGGAGCTCCTTAGTTATTACTTTTAGACAATTCTAATAGGGTTCTTATAAACTACTTTTGCTAGTTATCTAAAGCTTATTACCCTAGGGTTTTAGTAGAGCTCTTATTACAGTAAAAACTATTCGTTGTTAATTCTAATAGTTTCTTTATATAGTTCTTTAAGGTTAGTGTTAAAGTAAAACACTCACTTCCGTAATTCTTTCTGGATCTACTAATTTATATCACGGGATTCTTACTAAGAGGCTCGTTTCTTTTGTATATAGTCTGCCCTTTCAGCATCTTTTCCTACAATTAGCTATTTGTATTCTTTATAACTCTGCTCCTAAATATCCTATAATAGTTCGAGCCCTTTTTACCAGAATAGTTATAAGCCTAGCGCTTAGAACGTAGGATAATTCTCCCTGCCTACTTAGTAACACTCGAATTATTATACAACACTCTATTTAGAACTTCTCTATAATACAACCCCTCTATTTCTAATCACGAAAATTGTTAAAATGGCAGAAGTATAGCTTATTAATCGCGCTAGCTAGCCCTACTAGTTTGTTTAGCTTTAATTCTAAGTAAACTTAAAAGGAATCTAGAACTAAATTAACCTAGAGGCGATTAACGCTCTAGTAATTAATTATGTAAAGCTAGAATAACCTTCGCTCCTATAAAAACTATCACTAATTACAAATACAGCCTTTATAGTAAGTATTTAATTATACAAAGCAGAGCTTACTAAGTATAAAATAGATAAAGAGAGCTTTCTTTTACAAATAGTAGAATATAGAGCAGCAGTTTTAGACTAGCAAGTAGACTATACTAAGATATAGAATCTCTAGACTTAGGTAAATACTACAGTATCGCCTAATCTGCTTGCTCCTGCCATAATCACTCTAGTTAATACACGCTAAACTACGCTTTAGTCCCTAATTTAACTCTTAAAGGAAGATCTCGCACTAAATAAAGGAGCTATATAGAATAATATTTAAGCTTTATACCGCGCTTATCTTAAAAAGGCTAAGTAGGCAAGACAAAGTCCTAAGACCTAGTTTAAAGAGTAGCAGCTCCTCTATTAAAAAGCGAAGACCTACTTAATTAGTAAAATTAGTAGACTACTTACTACCTAAGATTCCTTAGATGTAATTGCCGTGCGTATAGCACTAGATTAGGCCTAATTAATGAACTAATAGCTAATCTAGAATAAGACGCTAGGACAGAATTAGATCACGCTAAATAATCTAGGGAAGGTATTTTTGGCGCTTGTTTAGGAGTATTTAATCTAATCTAGTTCTAATAAAATAAGTAGGGTATTCGCCACTTTTAATAGATTATTAAGATAATCTACTAACTCTAATAGTTCTAGTTTATCTAATTAGACAAAGAAACAACTAAACTGTCACTATAAGCCCTATACTTATAGGTAAAAACTAATAAAGTGCTAAAGACTTTAAACCGCAATAGCTAGATTACCCTAGAATAGAACATTATTATTTAATCTTACTAATAAAGAAAAATTAGAGATTCTTAATTAACTTAAGTAGTTTAAGTGGTTAAACCTTCGTAATGCGATTATAAAGGCAGGATAGAACAAGAAATAATCCTCTACTAAAACTATTAAGTATCCTAGTAGTATTACTGCTACTCTACTAAACCTATTTAATCTGCCTACAAACAATAGAGCATTAGGTATCTACTCTACTCTATATTCTAACGCTTATCCTCTATTAGAATATATAATACTAGACAGTGCTACAGCAGTTCACCTAGTTAATAATCGCAAAAGACTTATTCCTAGGACGTTTTAATTATTAAACAAGAGTGTGGAGGTAGGTACACAAAGCCTCCTAATTTTAGGAATTAGTAATAGACTAATTAAGAACGCTTTGCATAGGAAAAATAAGAGATTTATAAAAGATCTACTACTCTAAGGAGTAAGAGTAGTAGAAGGCTTTTATGTAAATATTATATTAGAAGCTCTTTTAAAGAAAGCAAAGATTTAGTATCTTAGTTTAAATCACACTCTTAGGATTAGAAGCCTAGAACAAAGCGTTGTCTTAGCAGACCTAAAATACAAGCCTAACCTTACTTTCCTATAATATAAGCCAATCCGCTCTTGTCTAACTATTATAAGTGTGACCACTAAAGGATTATCCTAGATTAATATTAAGAGATTAGATTCTAAGTGTTATAGGCTAGCCTTAGAGATTAAACAGAACTGTAAGTACCAAATATAAAGGATAAATTCTAGGTATTAAGTCTCTATAAGGGGGTGTGCTGCTTATAAGAAGAGTTTTCCTTAGTAGGTCTACTTCTTTAGGGTAGTTCCTTTCTTTAAGATCCTTCTAAAGGCTAGGGCTATGCCCTAGCCTATTATATACCCTAGATCTTACTTAGTTTAAAACGTCTTGTAGTTATAAGATAAGCCTTAGAGATCTTAAAAGTATTATGCTATAGTAAGGTAGTAGTGTAGAGGTAGCCCTAAAGTAGCCTTAAAGTAAAGGCCCTTATTAGGCAGTTTATTTATTCACCTTATTATTATAAGGTAATAGGACAGCGCTCCTACCCTTTCTAATATAATTATTATATATCTATTACCTTAGTAGTGCGTTACTATTGTAGTCTCTTTATATCTACGTTACTCTACTTTCTCTCTACCTTTCTCCACTCTCTCTTTCTTATACTAACCCTAACCTACGCCTATTCTAACTTCCTTAACTATCTATAACTACCTCTATCCCTATCTCCTTTTAGCCCTAATCTAGTCCCCCTCCTATTCCTACGCTATACGCCCCTATACTCTTATTAGCCTTCTAGCCCTCCTTTTTACTATTCTATTCACGGCTGCAGCTAATATTAATATTATTAATAACAGCCTTTAAAGTAGCGCTATTTTAGTAGATATCTTTAGTCCTAGTAGTAGAAGTAGTAATAACTTTCTAAACCTAAACTAGCGCCTTACTAAGCCTAGCTATACGCACACTAAGGAAGAGATTAATAATACTAAAGTAGAAGAAATTCTTTAGAGTTTTAATACGCCTATATAATAGCCTAATAGTAGTAATTACTTTTACCCTTTTATAACCTCTAAGAGGCGCGTACTAGCTAATCGCCCTAACTCTATTACTTCTATCTATACTCTAAAGTGGCTCTGCGTTACTAAGAGCGCGGTCCTTTAAGGAGACAGTTTAGATAAAGAGCTAGCTAACCCTAATATAGGCCTTATATATATTAAATATATTAGGCGCCTAAGGTGGCTTAGGCGTATAGAGTAAGTCTATAGCCTTATATTCTAGACTATTATTAATATTTATATAGCTATTAACTATTCTAGGGCTACTTCTATAGCGCCTACTATTACACTAAGGCCACCTACTAGTACAATTCTGCCCCCTTCACTAATAATCTAGGCCTAAGGCAGGCTCTACGCCTCTAGATTAAATATGTAAAGTAAAACTAGGTTAATAGTAATTTACACATCTATAATCCTAGAACGTATAGCACTAACCCTTAGAAGCCTATAACTAGAACGCTGCCTACCTTTATAGCAAAATTCTACTACTTAGTCTAGTAGTATAAGCGGTACCTAAACTTAGCGCCTAAAAACTCTAGCCTAATCTAGGAGCTAGACTCTCCCGCTATACCCCTACCTTAGCATAGTAACAGAATAGTAGTTACCCCCTCTAGTATAAATATAGCCCTAGTAGCACCTTTGCTCTAAATAACTCTAGCCTAGCGTAGTAGTAACTATAATTAGAATCTAGTAGTGTTAGGTAATAATATAGTAGGGTAGATAAATAATATAGGAAATTACATCTAGTAATCTAAAGAGAGCATAGGCTAGCGCCTAAATAAAATAACTTAGACCTAAGCGTAAACTACTAACCTACTTACTACTATTATAGAGTAACTTAAGACAGCTCCTAGCTAACACTACCTTATCTTTTTAGCGGCCCTAGCCTAACAGCGTATACCCTTTAACCTATATTAAAAGCCTTATAGAGTAACTCCGCCTAAGCCTTTGTCTAGGGCTAGCTTAGTACACCTTTCTAGGTACTGCTACTACTAGTGTAAAAAGTAATATAGTTATTATAGCCCCCCTTTATTCCTACCTAGTGTTACTTTAGTGCTACTTTAGTTATAATAACCCTAGGCCTAATAGCCTTTAGTAGTTTTTAGATAGATAGCGCCTCTACTAGATTAGTAGGGGAATAAATTCTTAAATACCTATTATAGCTTCCCTTGTAATATTTATGTATTCTTCCCTATAGGCTAAATAGAACTATTATTATACCTATAGTCCCCCTAGGCAGCCTTAAAGCAGTCTAGAGCTGTAGTGTCTATAATATTTTTAACTAGCACCTAAGTTAGTAATACCTACCTAGTCTACTTTACTAGCGCCTATTATTATTTTCCCTAGGTGTTCTTAATATATAGGACCTCCTCTACTTCCTATTCGCATAGGTCTAGGTCCACTTCTTCTAGCTCTAGGGCTAGGCCTAGCTAGGTGTTAGTCTAGGTCTAACTAGGCAGGGGATCGTCCGCCGCTTACTTAAGAAAGTTAATATAGATAGTCTTATAAAAATTACTAGGCAAGTCTAGTGTTACTATAAGTAAAAATAGTATAGCTATTATAGTATACTTAACCTTAAGCTAGTTAAGTTTCTTTTTTAGCTAGTTAGTTTTTATATTATATAGTAAAAACTATACTTTATCTCTAACTTAAAATTGCTCTATAGGGTAGTAAGTGTAGTTTATAGCCTCTATAGTGCGCTACTATCTATAGGCGATAGTAGTCTAGACTAAAGGTATCCTTCTCTTAAGGTAGTCTAGAAAGTGCTTTGCCCTCCTAGTAGGGGTATAGGTAGACTCTACTAGTAAGGGAATTCTCTTAAGGAGATTAACGTAATATCTATTTAGTAGAAAGTTTAGGCTTAGGCCTATAGTAGTAGATACTCTATTATTTAATATAAGCTAGTAGGCTATATTAAATCCAAGAGGGTAGCTAGTCCTAAAGGGTTAAGGTTAGTTCTTAGGCAGGAGTACTTACGGAAGGTAGAAGGTCTTGTTAATACAATAGTATCTTGCGAAGTGTAATAAGTTAACAATTTAGTCTACTAGAATCTAAACAATAGATTAATAAACAGATTAAATATAAGTATAGAGAGCCTATCCTTACGTTCCTATATACTAAGGCTACTCCGCTGCTTAGTGCCACTAAGTAACTAAGCACTTTACGTGACTAGCTCTACTACTTAGTGCTACTAAGTAACTAAGCATATTATGTAACCTAATTTAAGTTGCTTAGCGTCTCTTTATTACGTTTATAACCCTATTATTGCTTTATTACACTTTTATAAGCGCCTAAGTTCTACGTTATTATCTAGTACGTAACATTATCCCCTCCCTTTCTATTCTTCGTCCTAAAGAATTATGCCTACTAACTATAATTCTATAAAGCGTTGTTACAGCCTTATCTCTACTATTAAAAACTATAGAGTAGTTATAGTATTAAAGTGCTCCTTCTATAAGTCACATTCCTATATTTACAAAGTCTATATTAGCTTAGGGAAGTATAGTAAGTGTTAGAAATAAAGCTTAAAGTATAATATAGCTGTTACTAGGAATAAGTTCTTATAGTTAATTACTAAGAAGAAGAAATTAGAGGCGTAAATATTAGAGGCGTAAAAAGAATAGAATATAGTATTTAAAGCTCTACGCGTAGTGTACGTAAAAGAGGATTAGTTATTAAAATAATTAGCGCAGAATAAAAAGCGTGCTAGTAAGGTTATCGCAGTAAAGAGTGCTGCACTAATAGAGTTAGAGTTAGAGGAGGACCTAGCCTATCCTACTTAGCCCGCTAGTCTGGCTAAACTTAGTATGTCTATATAGTCTGTAATAGACAACCTGCCTCTAGAATTCTAGGACAATTCCTTAGCGTTACTGTCTTAAGTAAGTCTGTTAATAGAATTCTTTAATCTTTTATTAATAGTTTCCTAGGTAGTTCTTTAGTTCCTAAGTGTTTTTGCTATATAGGTAACCTTTCTACTTAACAAGGTACGCGTTGTTATGCTAATTATATTCTAGAATTCTTTTAACCTTAAATTTGTTTTCTTCCTTAGTCTAGTAGTAGAAGGTGGTTTTAACTAGTGTATTAGGGTCTACTAGTTCTAGTAGTAATACGTAGAATACTAGGTGTATCTTTGCATCTGGCGGTATTTCTAACTTATAGTTTACTAGTAATATTTACTTAAAAATGTAAAATAGTCTAACCTTAATATAATCTAGTTTCTTGTGTTTCTTCTTCTAAGTTTAAAGGTTCTTTGTAAATAGATATACTTTATCCCCCTTCTTTAGCTAAGGTGCCATTTTTTATTTTTAGTTTTAGTATAAAATTAATTGCTGCTAGGCTTTCTTAAGATTCTCTTAGAGTTATTAGTGTATTTTCTTTATATTTTCTACTATATCTATAGCTTCTTTTGCTTTAATTATCGTAGGAAATCGTTAATTAAAGAGATATAGGTGTCTTCTATAGTTTGTATAGAATAGTGTATGTCCTAATGCTACTAATACTTTATTATTATAGGCCAACTGTGCTATAGGTAGTAATAAAACCTAGTTATTCTTCTAACTATTACAGTAGATACGTAGGTACGTTTCTATAGTTTAGTTCGTACGTTCTGTCTATCTGTCCGTTTGTAGATAGTAAGCCATTAATAGCTTTCGTTTTGTTCTAAGCAGGGCTATAAGCGTTGTCTAATAATTTAACGTAAAGAGCTTGTCTCTGTCGCTAATAATTATTTTCAGGATTCCATAATATCTAATTAGTTAGTCTAAGATAAGAAAAGCAAGTTCCTTTGCTATTATTCTTTTAAAACATAGAATAAGCTTAATATACTTAGTTAGTTAGTAGACTACTACTAGTATACATTTATATTTAATTCCTATTGTTAGATCCTTAGAGTTTAGAATTCCTGTGACAAAATCTATAGTAATGTCTTCCTATAGTGCTATTAGTATTCTAATTGCTTATATCTCTCTATATTTAAAATATATGCTGTGTTTATTTCTTTAGCATTCTATACATTTATAGATGTAAGTTATTACAGCTTCCTTAATTCCTTTAAAGGTGTAATTCCTTTAGATAAGTTCTATTGTCTTTGTAATGCCTAGGTGTCTGTACATAGGGTTATCGTGGTATTGTTAGATAATCTTAGTCTGTAGATGTTCTAGAACTTCTTAGTTAATTACTAAAAGTTAATTTAGTTCCGCAGTTAGTTCTAGAGATCTATTTTTAGGTTTATAAAGGATTGCAGAGAAGGTTTTTACTTTTTCTCCTACTAGATTACTTTGTCAGCTAAGAGCATCTACTCTGCCATTTTCTTTTCTAGCTATATAGATAATTTTAAACTTATACTACCCTATAGTTTACAAGTATCTTTGTTGTTATAGCGTAAGTTCTTTTGTCGTCGTGAACCTCAGAAGGTTCTTATAATCTATATAGATTTCTAGCGTTAAACAACTAAGCGCATAAATCCTCTAATACTTTAAGGCTTTAATAATAGCGTAGAGTTCTTTATTGTATATATTATATTGTGTTTCGGCGTTATTAAATTTACATAAGTAATAGGTAATTAGGTGCTATTTACTATTACGTTCTTATTTAGCGTAGGCGCCTAGCGCAAGATCGCTAGCGTCTATTTTAAAGCGCAGTAGTTTATCGCTTCTAAAATAAATAAGGATAGGTTCTATAATACATACTGTCTTAAGGAGTTAGAATAACATTCTGCACTTATCTATTTATTTAAAGGGTACGTCCTTCTTTGTAAAATTTATTAAAGGTATTGTGACCTTTACGTAATTTTAGATGAATTGTTAATTAAATCTATAGAATTCTAAAAATTCTTAGATGTTTTTAGCTATCTTTAGTATTAGCTAGTTCTTAATGCATTTAACTTTACTTAGTGCCATCTTAATTCCTTCTGTAGTAATAATGTGTCCTAGGAATTTAAGTTGTTTAACGTTAAACTTGTATTTCTTAAGTTTAATGCGAAGGCATACTCTGTCTAGTACTTCTAGTACTGTCTATATATACTTAGTGTAGTCTGATTTGTTTTTGGAAAAAACGAGGATATTATCTATATACGCGATAATAAATATGTCTAGATGTTCATAGAGTACATTATTAATAAGTGCTATAAAAGCTGCTGGTGCGTTTGTAAGTCTAAAAGGCATAACCTTATATTTAAATAGTCTATAGCGTAATTAAAACGCTGTTTTCTATTCTTCACTTTTCTTAATTTGTATAAAGTGGTAACTATCTCTTAGATCTATTATTGTAAATATCTTGGCTTAAGATAGTTAATCTCGTAACTCTATAATGTTTAGTAATAGATATTAGTTCTTTATTGTTATATTATTAAGTTATTAGTAGTTAATGCATAGTCTGTCTAATCTATCCTTTTTCTTAACAAATATAAAAGGGCTTACTACTAGTAACTTTAATAGTTATATATATCCTTTCTTAAGGTTTATCTTAATAAAATTACATTCTTTAAGGAGTTCTTCTCCTATCTTACTATATAGTGGTCTAAAGGTTAGCGTCTTTCCTTCTTCTAGGTCTATCGTAAGATCCTAGGGTTAATATTTAGGTAGGTTTGCTTTTCCTTCTTTCTCTATAAATATGTGTGTCTATTTCCTGTACTCTCTTAGTAAGGTAAGGGGTGTGCTGTTGTCCTTCTTCTCGCGCTTTTTAATCTAGTGGTTCCTACTAGCGTCTACTAAGGTATGCTTTTATTTTTTAACTATCCGTCGCAGTATTATATTATTAATAACTCCCTTATCTACTATTATTTTTAGTTAATGCATAGGCTTTACTTATAATACATAATTACAGCGTTTAAATAATATTTTCTTTGTACCTTAGTTAATCTGCGGGTTGTGTATTATTAACTAAGGTAATTCTAAGACTAACTTATACTTAGATCCTAGTAAGACATCTAAGGTAAGTTCCTCTCTATATCTTTAGACTGTTATTGTGGTAGTAACCTCCTAGTATATTTAAGGTGTCTTAGGCATTAGTAATCTATTTGCGACATAGATAATGTAGGGTACTTCTTTCTCTAACATTATAAGTCCTGCTTATCTTACTATCTAATAAGATATAAAGTTCTTTCCTACTCCTAAGTCTATAAGAGCTTAAGCCTATATTCCTTTAAGCTATACTAGTAGCTTAATTAATACTATGCTTACTATAGTATTTAATTTAATAAAGGCGTTTTCTTATTTAAGTTTAGGCCTAAAAAAGACATCTATTTATATAAGTTATAGTTAAGTTCTAGTGCCTAGTATACGTTTCTAAGTATCTACTTCTATTATTATTCTTAAGTATGTAGCTTGTGTAGATTGTCTTCTTCTTCTTCCTGTAAGGATATTCTTTTATTCTTCCTCCCGCGGTCTTTACTATTCCTATGTACTAGTTAAATTAGTAGTTCTATTATTACTTCTTATGTAGGGCAGTTTATAAAGCTGTTTAAATATTTAGCTATATAGTAGTATTTATAGTCTTAGTTTAGACATGTGTACTAGTACAGTTGCATATAGTCTCTGTTAATAAGTATATTATAGTATTTATTACTTTTTAGCGTAAGATAAGGAAAGTATTTTACTTATTATTTATTCTAGAGGTGCTTATCGCAAGCTGTAATAGGGCAGTCTGTCCATATTTATCTATAGCGCAGTTTCCTTCTAGGTTGTTTCTTATTCTCCTCTTTCTCTATCTTGTGTTACGCATATGTTGGTTCTTTATAATACGTCTATATATAGAATTAGTGTGTAGGATTTTAGTAGTCTAGATAGTACTTTAGTACGTAGTCTAATTCCTTATTTTTATAGGGTTACATTCCTTTTAGTGCCTAGTAGGGTTCTATGTAGTCCTAAACATTTAGTTTATACTTAGGTAACATAGGGTTGTCTTCTTTCCGCCTACTTTATGGGTAAAGAGTAGAAGATCTTAGTATCTCTTCTACGTCTTCTACGTTGTAGTATACGTTAGAGTCGTTTTCTAGATCTTTGTATAATTATAAGTTAGGTAAATCTAATTACTTACTTTATTCTAGCGTAACGCGTTAGTAACTAAATAGCGTTATAATAACTTCCTATTCCTTATTAGGTTCTTAGTCCTTAATAGTTAGTATATTTAACTTAGTTTAATAGACTTTGTTCTTTAATCTACAGTTTCTAGCTATATGGCCTAGTTTACCACATATAAAGCATTTACGGGTCTTAGTTATTAGTTATTAACTTCTATTACAGACGCGTTTGTTAGGCTACTTAGGGCCTATCCTTCCTCTTTTTCCTTTGCTTATGTAGTTAAACTAGATATCTTCTATTAGTTCGTATCTCTAGTAGTTCCTTAGCTGTTACTTTTAGACAATTCTAATAGGGTTCTTATAAACCACTTTTACTAGTTGGCTAAAGCTTATTACCCTAGGGTTTTAGTAGAGCTTCTATTACAGCGAGAACCACTCTCTATTAATTCTAATAGTTTCTTTGTACAGTTCTTTAAAGTTAACAATTTGTGCACTACTACGTAAGAGTTTCTTACACAGTTTCTATTTAAGTTTTTGTTTATACATGTTCTAAAGAGATTTATTATCCTAGTTAAGTTACACAGCGTATCTATAAAACTTAGCTATATACTTAGCTGCTAATTATTTCTAAGTTATAGTCTAAATCTTTGCTTTTGTAATAGAGTCCTTATTAGCAATCCTAAAAAGTTGTTTAAGGCATTTCTTAAAGTTGTTATAATCCTTAATAATGTTAACTGTATTAGCGTACTTGTTTACGTAATTGTTGTTATTGTTGTTGTGGTCTATTCCTAGGTACTTTTTAAGGTAGGGATAGATCTATAATCCTATATCTCCTTATATATATGTCGCTACAAAAATAACCTTCTTTTTATCTTTAAGGGTTTTATCTAAGTTAAAGAAGTAGAGGTCTAACTAGAGAATCTAGATATTAGTTTAAGATTGTTCGCTAAAGTAGAGATTAGGTTTATGCGCCTTACTGCTATCCTTTATAGGAGTAATCTTAGCGGCACCTAAAGCTATAGAAGAGGTAGGAGTTTGTAAAGTACTTATATTAAGGGTGTTTAAGATGTTAAATCTAAGAGGGTAGCTAGTCCTAAAGGGTTAAGGTTAGTTCTTAGGCAGGAGTACTTATAGAAGGTAGAAGGTCTTATTAATATAATAGTATCTTACGAAGTGTAACAAGTTAACAATTTAGTCTACTAGAATCTAAACAATAGATTAATAAATAGATTAAATATAAGTATAGAGAGCCCATCCTTACGTTCCTATATACTAAGGCTGCTCCGCTGCTTAGTGCCACTAAGTAACTAAGCACTTCACGTAACTAGCTCTACTACTTAGTGCCGCTAAGTAACTAAGCACATTACGTGACCTAATCTAAGTTACTTGGCGTCTCTTTGTTATATTTGTAACCCTGTTGTCGCTTCATCACACCTTTATAAGCGCCCGAGTCCCACGTTGTTATCTGGTACGTAACAGGCTAGAAGGCAGTCTAGCTAGTCTATCTATTTAAAGTTAACTATAATACAAAGAACTAAGAGTACCTCCTAGTTTACCTTCTTTATACCGCTGTTAGTCTAGGGGTAGTATACTATAAAGAGGAGTTATTTTATTCTAGTTAATTTACATAGCGTAGTCTAGAACTTTCCTAGCTAGTCTAAGCCTCTATCTATAATTAGTAAAGTAGGGAAGCTATAGAACTACTACTATATATTATAGAAGTAGGCTGCACAGTACTCTACTATTATAGAAGTTATAGCTTCTAGTTATATATACTTTAACAGCCTATTAGTAATTATAAGTAGGTATCGCAGTGCTGCTATAGAGGCCTAGGGAAGGTCTACTATAAAATCTATTAAGAGTTGCGCCTAGTACTAGTCTATAATTAGGAGTAGCTATAGGAGACCTTACTACTTTTACTAGTCTATATATACTCCTACGCAGTAGTAATTATGTATAAATTAGGTAACGTCTTTAAATATATTATCCTAGTAGTAGTCCTAGTAAATAATCTTAAATATAGAGTTCTTCCTAGAATAGCCTATAACTAGAGACTTATGTGTACACTATATAATAGTAGTGGTAAGAGGTTCCTAAGCTAAGACCTAAAGGACTCCTCGCTATAAAAGGGACCTATACGCACTAATTATATAGTTCCTAATTTATTAGGAGGTAGCAGCTACTATAGGGAATATATAGTTACTATAGCGTACTACCTTAAGCCTAATATAGTAAAGGGGGAACTCTGCTATAGCTACGTCCTAAAGTGCCTATAAATACGTATTAGTAAAAATCTAAGCCCTTACTAGCACTATTAAAGATTATATCTACACTAGGATAGTTTAAATAGTCCTAGGCACTATTAGTAAGGCGTTTATCCTTATCTACTAGACTATATTCTATTTACGCCAGCTTAGTGCGTCTAGTCTAGCCACCTAGAATCTAGGCTAGTAGTAGAGGTAGAAGTAAAAAGTAGAAAGTAACTCTAACTACTAGTGCTAGCACTTGCTTAATTCTTAGATCTTTATAAAGTATTTAAAGTTCTTATAGTCTATTAGAATCTTAAAGGGGCGCACTACTCCTATTAGCTCTAGTCTCTATACTTATAAAGCCTACATAATTATAAGCAGCTTTTTATTATAAATAGTGTAGTTCTACTAGGCTAGTGTTAGGGCTGTAGAGTAGTAGGCTATAAAGTGCCAAATTCCCTTAATACGTTAGAAGAGGTAGGCCCTAGTAGCGTTATTTAAGTAGTCTACCTCTACTAGTGTATCGCGCTCTAGGTCCTAGAGCGCTAAGATAGGGCCCTATATAAATATATCCTTTAGGGCCTAAAAGGCCTCTTATTCCCTAGGGCCCTATTAAAATAGGACCCCTTTCTTAGTAAGGGCATATAGGGGTATAGCCTACTTAGAGAATTAGGGGAGAAAGTTATAATAGAAGTTAGCGAAGCTAATAAAGTAGTAGACTACACGCACTATAAAGGGGGCGTTCTATTAATTAATTACTTATATCTTTGCTAGATTAGGGCAAATAGCCTTACCTACTATAATAAGATACCCTAGATACGTAACCTCTATTATCGCGAATTTACATTTCCCTAGGTCTATATATAGTCTAGCTTCTTATAGGAGTCCTAGCACTTATTATATATAGTCTTAGTATTAGCGTAGGGGCCCTATTATATAGATAAGGATACTATTTAGGTAAGCTATATATATATTACCTAGGGTATCTTTTAGAGCGCTATTAATATAGCGCTAGAATATAGTAGGTGCCCTAGTTAGTCTAAATAGGACTACTAACTACTTAAAGAGGCTAAACTAGGTATAGAATATAGTGCGGTGTTCTTCCCCCTCTATAACTTATAGCTTATAAAAGGTAGTATAAATATCTACCTTTATAAACTAAGTAGCCTAGGAGAGGGTACGCAGTATCTTTTTAATAAGGAGAAAAAGATACTAATCTAGCTTAGAGATTATATTAATCTCCTAATAGTTAACGTATAGGCGCCATTTCCCCCTAGGCTTTAGGGCTAGAAGGACTAGAGCACCTACTAAAGAGGAGCTAGCTTATATTTAGCCTTTATTTATAAGTTCTATAAGTTGGCGCTAGAGTTCCGCTAGCTAATTTCTAGACATGCTATATAGTAGGCCCTAGGGTAGTTTTAGAAGGGAGCTGCTTAGGGTCCACCTTAGGTAGATATAGTAGTCTAACGTGCCCTAGTGTAGTAGAAGGCTAAATACTTTAGTTTTATTAAAGATAGTAGCGTACTTCGCTAGTTCTAGGGGAAGAGTCCTACTATTTTTAGTAAGGTCTAGCCCTACTATATTATAAGGGGGTAGAGGTCCTACTATATAAGGAAGCGTTATTATAAGTATCTAGATAATATTCTAGAGTAAAATTAGGAATACCCCTTCCTAGTCTTTATCTAGAGTATTAAAGGGTGTTACGTTATCCTCTTTATCTACTAGTGTAGCGAGGAGGCCCTACCTCTTTGCTGCCTAGGTGTTAAGAGCGATAAGACCCCTAGCCGCACTAATTATAATTTTGCTACTATAAACATCTACTACTACCCTAGACTTAGCTAGCTAGGGGGCCTCTAGGATTATATTCTAGTAGAGGTTAGGGATTATATAAGCGTAAAGGGTCTATTACCACCTAAATATATTATAAGGCACTACTGCTATTTCTATAATAAAAGTCTATAATAATAACCTAGCGGCCTATTCTAGCTCCTAGGCTAGGATTATAATACACTATAGTAAGAGCAAATCTACTAGCCTAGGGCTAATTACTACAAAGCATTTACACTCTATATTAATTAGGGCCTCTATATACTGTGTGCTGTTAAGAAAGACGTAGAGGGTAGGGGTAGGCCTATTTATACCTACTCTAGCCTTAGCCACTCTAACTATTATAGCTTACTTTAATTATACCTTTATTAATACTATTACGCTTAGCCCCTACGTTAGCGCTAGACTAGGGGCTATTCTTTTCTTAACTAGATACTTATTTTATTATACTAAGGTTAGGTTGCAATCGCCTAGAGTAAAACTATATTAGGGTAGGCTCTAGCTATATAGTTAGGCTTACTATAGTAAGTGTACACGCCTACGTCCTAGTGTTACTAGAAGATATATTTAGGTATCTAGTTTAGGCGCTACTTACCTGCCTCTCCGCTAGCTTAGGGCCAGGTTAAGGTTAAAGCTACTATAGGAGTTATATAGACGTTACTATTACTGTCTTTAAAAGGGGGCTAGCCACCCTTATAGAAGGTAGCTTAAGTAGTAAGCTTATCTTCTAGGGCCTCTATTTTAAGGTCTGCTGTAATCTATAAAAACCTAGTAATAGCTACGTTGTAGTCCCGTTTAGGAACGTTGCAGTTAAGGGTAACTATATAAATATTACGCTAGATTACGCAGCGTAACTTACGCAGTTTCTTAGTATTACCCTACTAGCTACTACCTACCTCTACTAAGATTTATTTAAAATAAATATAAAAGTTAGAGAAACTCTTTCTAAAGCCCTACCTAATTATATTAAGGCGTGCTTTAGCCTTTTGCTAGGCGTGTTTATTAGCGTACATAAAGGTAAAGTACTATATAAACGTCTATAGGTTAAACTGGCTATCTGCCCCTCTAGTTTAGTAGAAGGCCGCTACTGTGTCCTAAGGACTATTGTCTAGGCAGTCCTATATTAGCGCCTATTCCTCTTAGGGGGAGCTAATAAACTACTTATTAGCCTAGAGCTTATAATCTATTATAACCTTCTAGGCCTTAAACTATATCTTTAAGCCCCTAAACTTAGTTAGGCTTAAAAGCGGTTTACGCTACAGAATTAGCTAGTCTATACTAGTAAATAGAGATCCGCCCCCTATAGTAGAGGTAGACAGGCCTAAGGTAGTGCTAGCGTAGGCCTATTAGTGTATAAAGAGCTCGCGCAGCTCTTTATTCTAGAGTTATAGTATTTATATAGTAGAGCGGTCTTCGTCTCTAGTAGTAATTAAGTTCTATAGTTATTCTACTAACTTAGCAATATTAGAGGCATCTATTAGTAGGTTATTCTAGACTCTATTACGTTTCTCTGTTCTTTTAAACAACTCTTTTCTAGAAGACCTAGAATTTAATGTTATAGGCTAGCCTTAGAGAATAAACAGAACTGTAAGTGCTAAATATAAAGGATAAATTCTAGGTATTAAGTCTTTATAGGGGGGTGTGCCGCTTATAAGAAGAGTTTTCCTTAGTAGGTCCACTTCTTTAGGGCAGTTCCTTTCCTTAAGATCCTTCCAAAGGCTAGGGCTATACCCCAGCCTATTACACTAAGGACCTCTAGCACCTTTAAGTAGGGCATATAGGAAGTAGAGCCCTATAAGCTCTAGTAACTACAGCCTAAAGTATAAAGATTACTAGAATATTAAGAAAGGATTGCGAGCACTATGCTACTACACACATAACCTAGGTAATCTCTAGAAGACCTAGAGAACAATCACCTAGGCTATTACACTTATTATCCTAGAATCTATTTAATATGCCCACTACTTAAAATAGAGAAAACTAGGTTTTACTAATTAAAGAAGATTTTAGTAAAAAACCTTACGTTTTTAATCTTAGAACAAAGACGCTTTCTAAGATAATAAGAGTATGGCAGGATTTCTTAGCTCTTATTAATATAAAATACAAGCTTTAAATTACAAAAATCTACTAGGACAATAATATAGTAACACTTCTATAGAGAGGGAAATCCTAGTACAAATTTTAGGCTAATTAGGAAGGGATAATAATTAGTAGACTACCGCCCTATACGCATAAGCCTAATAGCGCTACAGAAAGAGTAGGCTAGGAGCTTATAATAAAAGTAATTAAAATACAAATAAGCGTAAATCTACTATTAAATCTCTAGCCTAAGATTATATAAGCGGCATACTAGCTCTAAGGAATAATTCCTAGCCTAGTATTAGGCTATTAATTACCTAATAAAACGTTAGATGCTTAGTTTAGACAATATTTTTATTATTTTAAACTAGTAAAAACATAATATAGGACAGCTAATCTTTATCTAAACTAAAGTGCTGTCTACGCCTATAGCTGCTAAGCTTACCCTTTAGATTAGGAGCGTATAGCTAGGCGAGACAGAAGAGGATTTAAAGTAAATTCTAGGGGCTATATTAGATACCTAGTAGGCTATAAAGCTTCTAATATCTACTAAATATAGATTCTCTAGCTTAATTAGGTAATTACTACACAAAACGTAAGGTTTAATAAGTCCTTATTCTATAAAGGATTAGAGGAATAATTTATTCTAAAGATAGAAGCGTTAAAAATAGTAGAAAGCCTCTAAAAAGAAGAGCTAAACAATCTAAAAGAAGCGTATAAAAACACGCTTAATATTCTTCCTAAAACAAACAAGTATATAAGAACTACTACTAGACCTATAGGTAACCCTTAAGTAATTAAAAGCAAAGTAGGCTAGCTAAGTAATTAGGAACCTAAGGTACCTACTACTAAGTAAGCTATAGGCTTAGCTAGCTAGTAGCTAAGAATTTGCTTAAGTAGGAAAGGAAGTACAGGACTTGTAACCCCTAATTAGACACTAGAGCTAGGTAATCTTAGGGGTAATCTATTAAGCGATTAAGAGATATCTAGTAGCTACTAGAATACTACTAGGAGAGCTAGCCCACTAGAATCTAGGGATTTAATATCCTATTTATTAGTAGAAACTAATTAGGTTGCTAATTAACCTAGCGCAGATAACTTAATTACGCTAGATAAAGTAGATAACCTACTAGCGCGCTAAAGGCGAAGGCAGATCTATCTAGAGGCAAGTAGAATAAGTAGGCGAAATTATAGTAAAGCACTAGAAATTAACTAACTAATAAATCACTATCTACTATTACGAAGATTAAGGAAGTAAAATAATTACAATAATTAGTTAGGGGGTAGGTAGAAGCTAGGTGCTTATACACTAATTACTAATTATCTTTAAAGTAATCTTAATATAATATTAGAGCACACGTTTATACTAGGAGTAGTAGAGGCCTAGTCTAAGTAAGAAGAATATATTACACTAAATATAATAGTATTCGCTTCTATACTTAGAAAGGCGCCTAGAGCGTCTTATGTAGCTTAGACTTATAGAGATAAGCTTACACTAGAGCTAACCTTATAGAAACACCTTTATAATTATCTATATAGGAAGCTATTCCTCCTTACCGCTTGTAAGGAGATCTTAACTTTATAAGATAAAGGTACCTAGACAGAGATTAAATAATTAGAGGTGTTAGAACGACCGCTCCCTTTAAAGTAGGTCTTTACCTATAAGTTTAATTAAAATAGATACTTTAAAAAGTGCAAAGCTTAAATTATTATAAGAGGAGATCTTTAGAAAAAAAATACTCTCTACTCCACCTATACTACTACCCTAGCAGTAAGATCTTTTTAATTAGCTGTAGCTCTAGCAGCAGAATTTAATCTAGAAATCTTATAATTTAATATAGTAAGAGCGTTTCTAAATACTCTTATTATAGCCGCTAATCTAGTAACTTATAAATTACCTAATAGTTTTAAAAAGCTAGGAAAGTGTATAAGATTAAATCGAGCTTTGTATAGCTTAAGAGATTCACCACTTCTTTAGTATAAAGAATTTATAAGATTATTTTAATCTTATAGAGTCTTAGCTTCGCTAGAAGAGCTATGCCTTTTCTTTAACAGTAATTAAAGTATTATTATTCTATTTTATATTAATAACATTCTTCTTCTCTATTACAAGAGTAAAGAGAAAGAAGCCCTAGATTTTTAAAAAAAGATCGTGAACAAATACAAGATTAAATTAACAGGACCAGTAGAGTGGTTCCTAGGTATTTAAGTAATTAGGGACAGAGAAGCAAGATCGATTTCTCTAGTCTATAATACCTACATTAATAAGATTATAAAAAAGTTTAACCTTTTAAACTCTAGGAGCTTCCCTCCCACACCTCTATTAGTAGAAAATCTTGTTCCAAGCACAGGAGAAGCTACTCCCTAACAAATAAAACTCTTTTAAGAAGAGGTAGGATTAGCTCTCTACACAGTAATTATACTACGCCTAGATATAGCCTTTACAGTGTTAAAGCTATCACACTTTCTAACAAATCTTAGCAAAGAACACTTTGCTGCTATTAATTATGTGATCCTTTACCTCTATTAAACTAGATAGTAGGCTATAGTCTTTAGTGGCTACAATAGACCTAATCTACTAATATATAGAGATACCTCTTTCGCTAATAATCTAATATCACGGCAATCTTCCTATAAATATATTATCCTATTATTTAGAGGAGCTATCCTATAGAAAGCAGCTTAATAGAACACAATTACTACTTTAATAATAGAAGTAGAGCTTCTAGCGCTTAAACATATAAGTAAAGAAGCTATAGTAATTAAGAGATTCTTTACTAAACTTACTCTAGATCTAGGACCTTTATAGAAGGTCTATTATAACAATCTTTAAACTATTTATTTAGTAATTAGAAAGAACAAAAGAATTACTACTTAACTACGCTATATAAATATTTAGAATATATAGTTATAGTAAAAGCATATAAAAGGATTATTTTAAGTAAAATATCTTCTAACTAGCAAAATGCCAGTAAATAGCCTTATAAAGGCTCTTACTTATTAGCAGTTTAATAGATTTAAAAGGCTATTAAATCTATAAGATATAAGCACAATAATTACAGAATAAGAGTAAGTAAGTAGAGAAATAATCTATTAACTACCTAGAATTATTAATTTAGAGCTAGGAAACAAGAAAAGAAAAAGAAAAGAAAGAAAAGATTAGAGGGAGAATAGGAATTAGAGAAAAAGGAGATTAAAGAGCTTATCTATAAGTATATAAACCCTCTTCCTTCTCTACTTAATTGTAGAGGTGCGAGAATCTCCCCTATAATTAGTAGTAAGAGATTCTCCCTATCCTCCTCCTCTCCTCCTCTCTATAGCAGGTAATTCCTTACCCTATCTACCTCCTTTACCTCTCCTTTAATTAGCAGTAGGTAATAGCTTACCCTAGCCTCTCCTCCTTTAATTAGCAGGAGGAGAAGCACTTACCTAGCTTCTACCCTACTTTAGAGCTAATAGGCCGCTTATCTAGCTATTTTAATTAGAGTATTAGCTACGACCGCGCTGCTTCTTAATAGGTAAGGCAGGAAGATAATTACTCTATTCTCTCCTAAAGATTAGCTAAGAGGAAGAGAGTAGGATAGTAGCTATATACTAAGCTTACTTATCTTAACTACTAGTAAAAAGAAAAGCTTATAAAGCTACTTCAACCCTCTTACGCAGCTTAGTAATTAGCCTCTCTTATAAAAAGTATTAGCTAAACTTAAAAAGAATTTTAAAATAAAAGCTTATATTAGCACCTTCTAATAGTTAATAGTAGATAAAATCTATAGCAAGAGTCTAAATATACAGCTAGCTATAAAAACAATTAGCAAAATTAGCTAAAGTAATAGGATAACTCTATATATAGTAGTGTAAGAGTAAGTAAAGTAGGCATAGTAGCGCCTACCTAAGCTTAAAGCGTTATTATAGTAGCGTCTATTACTCTTTCTTACTAAAGCTCCTTTTAAGCAGCCTAAGCAGCTCACTTATTTAAGAGCACTAAGTAATCGCTAGGGGCCTAGAGCTAGGGCAGGAGGAGCTAGTAGAGTAGAAAAAGTAAAAGGATCTTAGCGGGAGAATTAGGAGCTTTATTTAGCAGCTTTTGCAGCCTTTACTATGCGTACTTTAGCTAGGTTATTAGATATCTAAAAGAGTTAGCAAAGCTCTAAATAATAAAAAAAGCGTAAGGTAATAATTAGAGGAAGACAACCTACTATAAAGTAGTAAGATTTAAAGGCTTAAACTAGTAGGCTTGAATTAAATAGGAGGTTAAAGCGTTAAAAGTAAAAGATTAAAGAGAGAAGATTAAGCGCTAGCAAAAGGCTTATATACTCTACTACCTATCTAATTATTAAGCGCTAAATGCGCTCCTTCCTTACTACTTATTTCTTTTACTACTACTCCTTTCTAATTAAAACGCGCCTACCTATCGTACTTACTAGCTAGTAAAAGCGGGGAAATTACCTTATAGTTAATAGGAAGTAAGCGAAAAGAGTAGCAGAACAAAAGCGTTTACACTCTAGGCCTTTATGCCACGCTTATAAGCTCCTAACCCACTAGAAGAAGAGATTCTAGACACGATTTATAATAGGATTTGTAATTTAAAAGATAAATAGTGATTGTTTTGCTATTACAATAAATAGGGGGTGATAGAATTGCTGTTCTTAAGATAAGGAGATTTAGAAGAATAATTCTTAATAGTTTTTTAATCTTTAAACAGCCTTTAGATGGTTTTTTAAAGATCTTTAGAAAGGATTTAGACAATTACAGATTACTTCTTAGAATAGGTGATCCGCTTTAAGCGATCACCTAGGGGGTGTGTTAAAGTAAAACACTTACTTCTGTAATTCTTTCTAGATCTACTAATTTATATCACGGGATTCTTACTAAGAGGCTCGTTTCTTTTGTATATAGTCTGCCCTTTTGGCATCCTTTCCTACAATTAGCTATTTGTATTCTTTACAACTCTGCTCCTGAATATCCTGTAATAGTTCGAGCCCTTTTTACCACAACAATAATAATTATATTAGAAAGAGCAGGAGCGCTATCCTATTACCTTATAATAATAAAGTAAATAAATAAACTACTTAATAAGAGCCCTCGCCCTAAGACCGCCTTAGGGCTACCTCTACACTATAAGAGAACCCTTACTAAAATAATAACAAGTTTCTAATAGAAGAATAACACCTATAATACTACCGCCTTACTATCGCATAATACTCCTAAGATCTCTAAGGCTTACTTTATAACTATAAGATATTTTAAACTAAGTAAGGTCTAGAGTATATAATAGGCTAGGGCATAGCCCTAGCCTTTAAAAAGATTTTAAGGAAAAGAACCGCCCTAAAGAAGTAGACCTACTAAGGAAAACTCTTCTTATAAGTGGTACACCCCCCTATAGAGACTTAATACCTAGAATTTATCCTTTACATTTGGCACTTATAGTTCTATTTACTCTCTAAGGCTAGCCCATAATATTACCTTTAATTATAACGTTTCTAAAGAAGACTATAACGTAGCTAATACTAGGTTCTTATAGATTATAGTAGACCTTAAAATAGGAGCCCTAGAGAATAAGCTTACTATTTAAGTTACCTCCTATAAGGGCGGCTAGCCCTCTTTTAGGGACAGTAATAGTAACTTTTATATAACCCCTATAGTAGTATTAACCTTAATCTAGCCCTAAGCTAGTAAAGAGATAGCTAAGTAGTGCCTAAACTAGATACCTAACTATATCTTCTAGTAACGCTATAACGTAGGCGTGTACACTTACTATAGTAAGCCTAACTATATAGCTAGAGCCTATTTTAATATAGTTTTACTTTAGGTAATTATAACCTAACTTTAGTGTAGTAAAATAAGTATCTAGTTAGGAAAAGAGTAGCCCCTAGTCTAGCGCTAATATATAGGCTCTACGTAATAGTATTAATAGAGGTATAATTAGGGCGAGCTATAATAGTTAGATTGGCTAGGGCTAGGGTAGGTATAAATAGGCCCACTTCTACCCTCTACGTATTCCTTAACAGTATATAGTATATAGAGGCCCTAATTAATATAGGGTGTACATATTTTATAGTAATTAACCCTAGGCTAGTAAGTTTATTCTTATTATAGGGCATCGCAATTTAGATCTAGGAGCTAAAATAGGCTACTAGATTATTACTATAGACCCTTATTATAGAGATAGTAGTAGTACTGTAGTGTAAAGGTTGGCCTACGATGGAGAATCGGAGAAACATAGGGCTGATTAGCTGTCGTTTAAGATAGCTAATTAGGGAACAGGAAAAAGGAGGCGCCAACTAGACAAGACAGAAAGAGACCTAATAGACAATTAGAGTAGTTGGATTTATATAATAGATTTTAGATAGGAGAACTTAACTTATTCTTTTATATTCCTTACTTAAGGCAAACGCACCTATAATATAATAATTTTAGCGAGGGACATAGGGCTGCTTTTAAAAGGATATAGAGAAGTATAGCGACAAGTATTTAAAGAACTAATAGAAGCTGTTTAGTAGACTTTTAAGTAGCTGCTAAATAGCTAGAAACAGAGCGACAAGACTAATAGACTTTTAAGTAGCTATTAGGTATAAAGATAGACAGACTGTATAGACTTTTAAGTAGTTATTAGTCGCCTAGACAGACAGATTAATGGACTTTTAAGTAGTTACCAATTACCTAGAAACAAAACAACAACAGACTGATAGACTTTCGAGTAGCTATTAGGTACATAGACAGACAGACTATATGGACTTTTAAGTAGTTATTAGTCGCCTAGACAGATAGATTAATAGACTTTTAAGTAGTCACCAATTACCCAGAACTAAACAATAACAGACTGATAGACTTTTAAGTAGCTATCTAGTACTAGTATAGACTGTATAGACTTTTAAGTAGTTATTAGTTACCTAGAAACAAAACAACAATAGACTAATAGACTTTTAAGCAGCTATTAGGTAGAAAGAGTGACAGACTAGAGGACCTTTAAGTGGCCACTAGACTCCTAGAAAGAGCGAATATAATAGACTCTAAACAATTCTAGTCTAAGTAACAATTGAGTTAGGGACAAAAGGGGAAGTGAGGTATTAGTGGTAGGATTCTGTTAAGCGAGATTATTATCTGTATACCTAAAGCCAAATCGCTAACAGAAAACTAATATAAGAATAAGTAGACAATAGAAGAAAAACGAAAAAAAAAAAAAAAAAAAAAAAAGACAAAATAGATTTGCATAGGTTTCGTAATAACCCTATTTATCTAACTACCCCTGCTAAGAGCAGCACTAGCTAGATAAGCTAGGGCATTACTAATTACCTTTTAGAAGATATAGATAAAAGAAAATAGTTTAAGGATAGAGGAATAGGAATAGGAGGCTTCTCCTAAAAGAGAAACATAGCTTAGTTTACTCTAAGCCTAAATAATAGTAATATACTAAGCTTTAGTAGTATTAATATTACTACCTTTTTAGAGGACTATAACTTTTAAGCAAAAGGAGTAGGGTAGAGTAAGGAGCTTAAGAAATAAAAGCTACCTTACTTCTACTTAGGCACCTACTAAAGGGATATTATAAAGCTGCTAGCCTATAGAAGCGCTTTAGTTAACTAAAAAAACTTCTAGAAGATACTTTACTCTAAGTACTTATTAATAGACTTAGAATACTAAAAATTAACTAGAGCCTACCTTAAGAGCTAGCTTAATAAAGTAAGCTAGTAGCCTATCGCACTAAATAACTACTTCTATAAGTTTAATAGCTATACTTAAGCTGCCCTTACTTAATTATAAATTATGTAAATAGAAGTAGGGACTCTTTTCTTTAGAGGTCTTAGCTAAGACAATAAGACTATAGTTATGTATAGAATACTAATAGAGAGTTGGCTAAGAGGAGGTAATATAAACACCTATTAGGTGTAAGAAATATACAATTTCTTTTACTAGTGTAGAGACTAGGATAAGGTAATTAGGGCTGTGTAGTAGAAGGAGAGATAGGTTACTATAAATCTAGCTTATTTTAAAGCTGCTTTGTTAGTAATCCTACTTATCCTACTACCTAAGAAGTTCTTTAAGGTACAGGAGGAAATAAGAATAGGAGGAAATAAAAATTATAAGGAAGAAGTAGATATATAAGTTTAAGAAGTTATTATAAAGATAGAAGAACTTACCCTTACTATAGAAGAATATAAGTAATAGAAGGCTTCTATACCTACTACTGCTAGTCTTATTCTTAATAAGCTAGCTAATAACTAATACGCTTTTAATAAGCTTATAGGGCTAACCCTTTATATAGAACGTAATAATAGGACATTTAAAAGCTCCTATAACCCTACTATAAACCCTAGTGTAGGTACTTAGGTGATTCGCGATTAGGAATATTAAGCCTAGGCTTATAGGACTTATAGAGAGACTAGACATATTATAAAGGACTACCCCTAGCGCTAAGGCCTTATTAAAAGAGGTTAGTACTATAAAATCTTTAACACTAATAGCTAGTTTTTTAACTTCTACTATAGCCTAAAACACCTTTAGATAGAGAAATTTAGGGGGCCTATACCCTGCTCCTAGGGAGATGCACAGCTCTAGTACCTACTTAGGGAGATTAAATAGTATTTTAACGTTACTAATAAGAATTTAGAGAAGAATTTTAGCTAGGTGCTAGGCCTAGAGGGTAAGAAAGCCTTTGCCTATTTTAAATATAAATTAGGCTAATTATATTTTAGGTTAATAAGTAGTAAGCAGAGAGACTAGGAGCTAGAGATAGAAGTAATAAGAAGGGCTAAAGCCTTCTACGCTACCCTATTAGAGGTCTTCTACCTATCTAAGGAAGTTAATATAACTAAGGAAGTAAATGCTACTAGGACTAGAGTAGTAGAAAAGAGCTTATAAGAATAATAGAACTAATTAAGTATTAAAAGGGTTATAGGGGCTAGAGTAAGTAAACTAGTGTTAGTAGCTTAAACAAGAGACCTTTAGGAAAGAAGGGTTAGGATTAATCCCTAGCTATAGATTAGAGAATTCCGCCTAGGATCTCTTCTACTAGTAATTAACAATAATAAATTAGTGCTATAAGTAGTAGTTATAGAAGTAAACTAAAGAGCTTCTAAACCTACTTAGATAATAGAGGAGAGTATTATCTAAGCTATACTAGAAGCTAAGGCTACTAGTAGAAAGAAGAGTGCTTAAATAGCCTCTGCTCCTCTATTAGATAAAGAGCTAGTCGTACTTATTAACACTCTAAATACTAATTCTATCCTAATAGCAGCACTAACCTAAGAGGTAAGAGGTATTATAGTTAGATTAATATTTTTTTAGAATAAACTATATTTAAAGGCCTAGTAACTACTCTCTAAGAAAGAAAAAGAGCCTAATAACTAATTAGATAAGAGTAAATTAGGGAATGTCTTTATAGGGATACAATAAAGATAAGTTTTAATAGAAAAACGAAGTTAGGACTACCCTTAAGAACCTGCTATTCTATTAGAAGTAATAATAGAGAAGTTGCGCCCTAGGCTGTACTAGATTATATAAGGAAACGCTGCACGAAGTACCTAATACAGTATTAGAGAGGTGTAGGATAGATATTAGAAAGAAGCTAATAAGGTTAACCTCTAAAGTCACACTAAGCTAGAAGAATAGATAGGAGTTTAGAGTATTCTAGTAAAACTCCCTACCTATTTTATTACTATTCTTAGAAGCCACTATAAGGTTCTACTTAACTTAGGATTAGAACTAAATGTTATAAGGTATACTACTATAAAGGCACTTAATATTATAATCTAGGACTAAGATTAGAGCCACTTACCTGCTAAAGAATAATTAGGTATAGTAGAAGCTAGTAGAGATTTAGATAAGTATATAGGAACTACCTATAGTGTACTACTTAAAGTTAGGCTAATTATAATTCCTACTTATTTTAAGATTGTAAGAAACGTTAGGAGGCCTATTATTCTAGGCACCCTCTTTATAATAGCTACTTAGTTAGCTATAGAGTTCACCCTAATAGGCTAATACCTGTATAGGGTTACCTCTGTAGATAGAAAAAGAACAGTCTCTTTTTTTAGGTTAGATACTCTACTACTTTCTAACTATAAGACAAGTAATAAGGATTTAGGAAATGTGTAAAGAGTGTGCTTATAGGGGAAGTACACTTACTATAGGGTTACCCTATTAGTGTATACCTTAGCGATAAAGAGGTGGAAGATAGAGAAGATAAGTAGGAAATTAGTTAAATAGAATTAATTAGACAATAAGCGCGAGAACGTTAGGTAATAGCAGCTAGGTAATTAGGGATTACCTACACTATATATAAGAAGATAGTAAACAAAGTTTGGCCTATAAATAACCTAAGAGGAGACCGCCTATTAGAGATAGGGAGATTAGATTAGAGAGAAAGAGCTATTAAACAATAATAAGCTGTGATAGCTTTTTAGGGACCTTAACTAGATGTATATTTAGGAATATTTAAACCTAGGTATGTAGATTTTAGAAGGGGGCACTAATTAACACCTAAATAACTAAAGGAGATAAATGTTAGAGACTAGCTAAAACCTGCGGAAATTTTACTTATCTATAAGCTAATGTTCTATTGGGAGGCAGCTCTAGCCTAGGAATTTAGTAAGATAATAACTATTAGTAAGGATATTATGCCTCTATACTAGATTTAAACTATCCTATATAAAGCCTAGTAGGTGAGAGGCTTTAACTGCCTGAAAAAGCTAGTGCCTGTGGTACACTAGATAATTTCAGATTAGATTAACTAAAAAGTCCTTAAAATATACCATAGCTAATATCAAAACCCCTAGTTCCTAGTACTAAAGAAAGACAAAGGGTACTAATTAATTAATAATGCCTAGTTCTATAATAAGGTTTTGGAAAGAGATGCTAATCTCCTACCCTTAGCTAATAAGTTTTTAGAGAGAATTAGAGGTAGAGTAATCTACTCTCTATTTAATCTATTTTTAGGGTTTAACTAGATACCGCTCTATACAGCCTTAAAAGATATAATAGCTTTCTAGACACCTATAGGCCTAGTAAAGTACTGCACACTGCTATAAGGTGCAATAAATTCACTAGGAGTTTTCTAGAGAGCTATGTTAACAATTCTTTAAAGGTATTTCCCTAATACTTTACCCTTTATTAATAATATTGTATTAGCAGGACTAAAGTTAACCTATAAGGATAAAGAAGCCTTTCCTAGGGTACACTAATTTGTGCTTGAATATACTATACAGCTAGATAGGGTACTTGCTAACCTAGAGAGGGCCTATACTACTATATTAGGAATAAAATCCTTCTAGGGAGTGAACTAAATAGAAATTATAGGATATAAGGTATCGCCTAATAGCTAATCGCCCTAAGATAAGAAAGTGGCTAAGATTCTATACTAGAAAGAATGCACAAATTAAGGAGAAGTCTAATAGTTTATTAGGATTTGCACTTACTATTGCTAATAGATCTTCTGCTTTTCTATTAAAGTAAAACCTTTATATATACTTACTAGAAAAGGCTAAGAATAGAAGTAGAGAGATCTTAAGCGCTAATTAATAAATATCCTAAAAGAGAGTATTGCTACTGTACTAGTTCTAATAACTCTTAATTATAAATTAGGAAGGCAGATCTTTGTCTGTGTAGACGTAAGTTTATAAGGAGGAGGAGCCTATATTAACTAAGTAGGAGAAGATAGGAAGCGCTACCTAGTGCAGTTTAAAAGTACACTATAGTCTAAAGTAGAATTAAGGTAGCACTTAACTAAGCTTAAATGCAAAGCAGTAGTATAGGCGCTAAAGAAGTTTACGCTGTACCTATATAGAACCTAATTTATTATTAAAATAGATGCGGCTACTCTAATTTTATAGTTTAACTAGTCTTCAACTAACCTCCCTAGATTAGTAATAAACCAATAGCTAGGTACAATACTGCTATAGGACTTTAAAATTATCTATAGGCCAGGAAAATAAAATGTTATTGCTAATAGATTGTTAAGGTACCCCTAACTAAAAGGATAGACAGCGCTAGAAGAATTAGAAGAAGACCTAGATCCCTTTATAGACTATATAGTAGAGAACCACGATAATAGCTTAGTGTTTACCTTATAAGAGGCCTAGATCCTTAGTAAAGACTTTTTAGAAGAATTAGAAGAGATAGCAAGGTTCTTACTATTTAGAAAAAGACCTAATAGGCTAATACCCTAGAAAAGCCGCCTTTTGTGGACGAAGAAGGCCTGAACCTTTTTCGTAAAAGCGAACCTACTATTTAAGAAGTTAACCCTAAATCTTACTATCTAAAGGGTAATTAATAACCTAGATATTTAAAAGGCACTTGTTTAGGAGGTCTATTAGCACCTCTACTATAAAGGAATTTAGGCTATAAATGCTGCGATCTAGTCTTAGTTCTAGTAGGAGGGCTAGTTTAAGATAATTTAAACTAAGCTAAAGAAATGTGCTGTCTATGCTGCTAAATAAGGTAATTATATAGAGATAAGCCTTAAGATTAGTAACCCTAGGACCTTATTTAAACAATAGACTATTAATATTACCTACATGCCTATAAGTAAGCATTAGAAATCCTTCCTTGTTATTACTAGGGAATACGCCTTAGAATAGCCTAAAGCTAGAGCGCTTATTAGAGCAGATTTAGAAAGTGTTGCAAAGTTCCTCTATAAGAATATTATTTACAGGTGGGGGGTGTTTCCTTAACTAAGCGTAGATAGGGGGCCTAAAAACAAATTAGTAGTTAAAGCACTAGCTAAACACTATAGAATACACTATATCTAAGCTTCCTCCTACAACTCTAAGGCTTAAGGGCTAGTTAAATAAAGTTACTAATTACTTATTACAGCGCTTACAAAGCTAGGAAATAATTAAAAGCGCAATTTACCTATAGTAGTATAGGCTAAGAGGGTTTTAATTTAACAAAGCATAGGGTTAGCACCTATAGAGATAATAACTAGCATTTAATCTATACTGCTTATTAAGCTAGCGATTAAAAGCTAGCAGACCCTACTATAGTTAGAGGTAGAGAACTAATTAGATCTACTTGCCCTAAGGGCTAAGTAGTTAGAATAGAGAGGCGATAAACTTTTAGAGGCGCTATTTAGGTTAAGAAGAATGCGCCTTAAGGGAGTAGAGTAATAGGATTTTAGTAAAGCCTATTAATAAGACTTTTATAAAGGAGACCTAGTGCTAGTTTAGGATTTAATTAGGGCTATGGATAAGTTAACAGCTGTAAAGATAAGGGATCGCTAGCTAGGCCCTTACTAAATCTCTATTAACTACCCTAGCTAGTTATATTACTAACTAGAAGAGCTTAATAGAGCTGTATTCTAGTATACTATATATAGTAACTACCTTAAGCGCTTTTACTAACACACCCTAGATAATAAAGCATAGGTACTAAAAGGAAGGATAAGGATTATACCTAAGGACTTACTAATTAACTCTTAGACCCTACTGCTAAAGCTGTTAAAACTACTACGCTATTAAAAGGTTAAAGAGAGGGAGGAGTATAGTAATTCTAGCTTAGAAGTTAAGGATAGCCTTATAAGAACTAGAGGGGTAGAGTAGAAGAAAGAACTCTAATAGGCTATTATGCCACCTATATAGATAAGAGGCAATTTACTAAAAGTAGTTATGTTAAAGAGAGTAGAAGTATTAGATTTTAATATAAACTAAGATGTATCTACCTTAGAGTCTAATATTATATTAAACTAGCCTAATCTTTTCCTAATACAGAATTAGGAAAGCTAACTATAGGCAGTTAGTAAAAGAGAGGGAGGAAGACATATTAGGGCACTAATTATTATTCTCTTTATTATTAATAGTAACATTATCTCTATAGTAGTAGCGGGACTAATAAGTATTTAGGGTTTAGGGCTCTATAGAGCTAGAGGCCCTAGTTACTTTAGACTAAAGAAGAGATCTAGTATAATTTTAGGTAGCCTAATTAATAGACCGCTAATAAGGCAAAAAAGAACTAGAATAAGAATACTAGGAATAAGTAGACTAAAAAGATAGCTAAGGCTAAAAAGGAGTATTCTCTCTAGTAGGAGAATCTAGGCGCATAGGTAATTTAGGACTAGGCGATCTATAATTAGAGCTAGAATAAGAACCCCCTTAAACAGGAGGACTAAAACCCTAAAATAATAAAGCACTACTAAGAAAAGACTAGAGGAAACCTCTAAAAGACCTTTAGGAATAATCTTAAAGGGCTGCTAAGGAAAAAGGACTATAGTTTATAGTAATAGTATATTAGGGTTCTATAGGCTCTCTAAGAATAAAAGTATTAAGGGCAGAAACAGCCTTAGAAGCGTGACTAGAAGAAGCCTAAGAGCGGGTTATACTAATAAAAAGGATATTAGTGGCTAAAATAATATTATCTATAAAAGGACTAGTGCTAGGGTTAGCTAGCTTACCTAAAAGAAAAGAGATATTAGCTTAGGCAATAAGAAATTAGGACTAGAACTTATAATAAAAGGAGTAAGAAGTATAGTTACTATTTATCTAGCACTTATTACACCCTCCCTAGTTTAGTAGCTTACCTTCTAGATAAGAAACGCTATATTTGCCACTAAAATAGAGCTTACTTCTCCTACTCTTGTTCTAGTAGTAAGTGTAGCGATAGTTAATTAGAGAAGAAGGAGGAAAATAAGAGGAGGTAGTAGTATACTAGATGCCTATATTAATATTAGTATTATAGTATCTACGCTTTAATAGAGCCTCCTTAGTGCCTAAGCTAAAGAACTTAGCAATAGTCTCTACTTTATTATTACTAATATTAAAGTGCTAAATAGTAAGGTCTAAGTAGCTATTATTCTTATAGACGCTAGTAGTGCGAAGAATAGGACCTAGGGTAACACTCTATATATCTAGGCTATAGATAAAGTAAGCTAGTTCATGTAGAAGATTATAGTTTATACGCTAATTAGCCCTCGCCCTAACTAGGAAGGTTAGTAATAAGATATAAAAGGTTTTTAGGATAATATACGCTACTTAATAATATACTCCTTAGTAGACTTAGAAAGGTAAATAAAGAGGTCTACTTTTATATTACTAGTAGGGCTACGCTTATTTAGGTTATTACTACCTTTCCTACTACTAGCACTAGAAGCGGCTGTTTTACCTAGAGTATAGTTAACTACAGCTATAACTACAGTAGAGTTGTTAAATAGGTATTAGAAGGACTAAAAGAGAGGGAGGAGAGTAGGAGTAAAGATTAGGAGAAGGATAGAGTAGAAGAAATCCTAGAGTTATATACCCTAAAGATTAAGCGTAGGCCACTTAAGCAGCTTAGCAGAAGCGTTTATAAAAGGATATTACTGCGATATTACTATCTAATATGCTAAGAGGTCTATAAACAACTTTAATTATAAGGATATAAGCGGTAGATAGGCGATAGGTTAGTAGTTAGGATAATTAGGTATAGTTAGTTAGCTAGAGGCTAAAGTAATATTATAGGCCTAGAATTAGACTAACGCTGTATTGTTACCTAATATGTAAAGAAGTTAACAAATAACTTTAATTATAGGGATATAAGCAGTAAGTAGGCGATAGGTTAGTAGGTAGAATAATTAGGTAAGGGTGGCTAGCTAAGGATTAAGGAAATTGCAGGTCTAGGAGGTAACTGCTAATAAGGTGTTAAAAGGGTAGTAAGGTAGTAGGCTTAAGGGACTAAGCCTAGAAGAGAGGGAGAAAAATGTAGTGTAAAGGTTAGCCTATAATAGAGAATTAGAGAAATATAGGGCTAATTAGCTGTCGTTTAAAATAGCTAATTAGGGAATAGGTAAAAGGAGGCGCTAACCAGACAAGATAGAAAGAGACCTAATAGATAATTGGAGTAGTTGGATTTGTATAATAGATTTTAGATAGGAGAACTTAACTTATTCTTTTATATTCCTTACTTAAGGCAAACGCACCTACAACACAATAGTACTATATAATATATCTAGATAGTAATAGACCCTTTATGCCTATATAATCCCTAACCTCTACTAGAATATAATCCTAGGAGCCCCCTAGCTAGCTAAGTCTTAATTAGTAGTAGATATCTATAGTAGCGAAATTATAATTAAGGCGGCTAGGGGTCTTATTGCCCTTAATACCTAAGTAGTAGAGAGGTAGGGCCTCTTTACTATACTTATAGTTAAGAAAAATAACGTAACGCCCTTTAATACTCTAAATCAAAACTAGATAGGGTAATTTTAATTTTACTTTAAAATATTACCTAGATACTTACAACAATACTTCCTTATATAGTAGGGCCCCTACCCCCCTATAATATAGTAGGGCTAGGCTTTACTAAAGATAGTAGAACTCTTTCCCTAGAACTAGTAAAGTACGCTGCTATTTTTAATAAAACTAAGGCATCTAGCCTTCTACTATACTAGGGCACGTTAGACTACTATATCTACCTAAAGTAGACCTTAAACGGCTCCCTTTTAAGGCTGCCTTAGGGCCTACTATATACTATATTAAGAGATTAGCTAGTAAAACTCTCGCGCTAACTTATAGAACTTATAGATAAAGGCTAGATATAAGCTAGCTTCTCTTTAGTAAAGGCTTTAGTCTTCTTACCTATAAAGTCTAGGGGGAAGTGGCGCCTTTATATTAATTACTAGAAGAGTAATACAATCTCTTAGCTAGACTAGTACCCCCTTTTACTTATTAAGGAGACACTACGTACCCTCTTCTAGGCTACTTAGTTTATAAAAGTAAATATTTATACTACCTTCTATAAGCTGTAAGTTATAGAAGGAGAAGAACACTATATTATATTTTATATCTAGTTTAGTCTTTTTAAGTAGTTAGTAGTTTTATTTAGACTTACTAAGGCACCTACTATATTTTAGCGCTCTAAGAGATACCCTAGGCGATATATACATACCTTACCTAGATAATGTCCTTATCTTTATAATAGGGTCCCTACGCTAACACTAGAACTATATACAATACGTGCTAGGACTCCTATAAAAGGCTAGACTATATATAGACCTATGGAAATGCAAATTCGCGATAATAGAGGTCTAGTACCTAGAGTATCTTATTATAGTAAATAAGCCTATGTGCCCTAATCTAGCAAAGATATAAGTAATTAATTAATACAAAGTCCCCTCTATAGTGCGTATAGTCTACCGCTTTATTAGCTTTGCTAACTTCTATTACAACTTTCTTCCATAATCCTTTAAGTAGGCCGCACCCTTATATACTCTTACTAAGAAGGGGGTCCTATTTTAATAGGGCCCTAAAGAATAAGAGGCCTTCTAGGCCCTAAAAGGAAAATTTAAATAGAGCCCTATTCTAGCACTCTAGGACCTAGAGCGTACGACGCTAGTAGAGGTAAACTACTTAAGTAGCGCTACTAAGGCCTACCTTTTCTAATATATTTAGGAGATCTAGCACCTTATAGCTTAGTACTCTATGGCCCTAATAATATTATCTACTAAGACTACTACTAGAATAATATATTTAAAAACGTCGCCTAATTTATATATAATTACTACTACGTAGAAGTGTATATTAACTAGTAGAAGTAGTAAGGTCTTCTATAGCCACTCCTAATTATGCACTAGTACTAGACGTAACTATTAATAAATTTTATAGTAGACCTTTCTTAGGCCTTTATAGCAGCACCGCAATAGCTACTTATAAATACTAATAGGCTATTAAAGTATATATAACTAGAAGCTATAACTTTTATAATAGTAGAGCACTATGTAGCCTACTTCTATAATATTATAGTAGTAGTTCTATAGCTTTTCTACTTTGCTAATTATAGACAGAGGCTTAGACTAGCTAGAGAAGTTTTAGACTACACTATATAAATTAACTAGAATAAAATAACTCCTCTCTACTATATACTACCCCTAAAGTAATAGTAGTATAGGGAGGGTAAACTAGAAGGTACTCTTAGTTCTTTATATTATAGTTAACATTAAATAAATAAACTAGCTAGACTACCTCCTAGCCTACTAGCTTATATTAAATAATAAGGTATTCACTACTATAGGCCTAAGCCTAAACTTTCTATTAAGTAGATACTACGTTAATCTCTTTAAAAGAATCCCCTTACTAGTAAAGTCTAGCCACACTCCTACTAGAAGGGTAGGGCACTTCCTAGACTATTGTAAGAGAGGGATGGCTTTAGTCTAGACTACTATTACCTATAGGTAGTAGCACACTATAAAGGCTATAAACTACACTTACTACTTTACAGAGTAATTTTAAATTAGAGATAAAATATAGTTCTTACTACGTAATATAAAATCTAATTAGTTAAAAAAGAAATTAACTAGCTTAAAGTAAAGTATACTATAATAGCTATACTATCTTTACTTATAGTAACACTAGACCTATCTAGTAGTCTCTATAAAACTATCTACATTAACCTTTTTAAGTAAGTAGTAGACAATCTCCTACCTGGCTAGATCTAGACTAACGTCTAGCTAGGCCTAGCCCTAGAGCTAGAAAAAGTAAACCTAGACTTATATAAATAAAAAGTAGAAGAGGTTCTACGTATTAAAAACGCCTAGGATAAATAATAATAGGCGCTAGTAAAGTAGACTAAATAGGTATTACTAATATAGGTGCTAGTTAAAAAGATTATAAATACTATAGCTCTAAACTACTTTAAGGCCGCTTAGGGGAACTATAGGCATAATAATAGTTCTATTTCGCCTATAGGGAAGAGCACATTAATATTATAAGGGAAACTATAATAGGTATTTAAGAATTTATTCCTTTACTACTCTAGTAGAGGCGCTATCTATCTAAAAACTACCTAAGGCTATTAGCCCTAAGAACGTAATAACTAAAGTAGCACTAAGGTAACACTAAATAGGAATAAAGCAGGGATATAATAACTATATTACTTTTTACACTAGTAGTAGTAGTAGCTAAAAGGGTGCACTAAGCTAGCCCTAAATAAAGGCTTAGGTAGAGTTACTCTATAAGGCTCTTAATATAAGTTAAAGGCGATACGTTATTAAGATAGGGCTACTAGAAAGGTAAGGCGGCGTTAGTTAGAAGCTATTCTAAGTTACTTTATAATAGTAGTAAGTAGGTTAGTAGTTTATACTTAGGTCTAAGTTATCTTATCTAAGCGTAAGCCTATACTCTCCTTAAATTACTAGATATAACTTCCTATATTATTTATTTATCCTACTATATTATTACCTAACGCTACTAGATTCTAATTATAGTTACTACTACGCTAGACTAGAGTTATCTAGAGTAAAAGTTCCACTAGGGCTATATTTATACTAAGGGGGGCAACTATAAGGAATAGGTAACCTTTAAAAGTTCCTAGAGTTACCTTTTCTATATTCTAGAAGTTTCTATAATAACGTTATAATAACGTCATAGCCCTATGGATACTAGGTAACGTTATAGGTGACGTTATAGGTAACGTTATAGATAGTAGAGAATTACTAAGTAGAATACTCTAGAATCTATACTATATGTATTTAAGGAGAGTTACCTTCTACGTGTACTCTCTATCTTAGATAGCAATTCTAAGTCTATACCTAAGGTTTTATTGCTCTATTTTAACTACGTTTAATCTGCCCTCTATTACCCTAGTCTCTACTATTCTAGGTAACTAGTACTAGGGGAGAGAAGGTACTAGAAGGTTACCCTTTATCCTCTAGCCTCTACCTACTCTTTACAGTAACTACTATTCTGTTACTATAGTAAGGTAGGAGTATAGTAGGGGAGCCTAGCTCCTAGACTAGACTAGCATTCTTAAGGGCTAAGTTTAGGTACCGCTTATACTACTAGCCTAAGCAGTAGAACTCTACTATAAAAGTAGATAGCGTTCTAGTTATTAGCTTTTAGGGGTTAGTGGTATACGTTCTAAAATTATAAATATATAAATTGCTATTAATCTAGCATCGCTTTATATATTTAATCTAGAGGCGTAGAGCCTACCTTAGGCCTAGATTATTAGTGAAGGGGGCAGAATTATACTAGTAGGTGGCCTTAGTGTAGTAGTAGGCGCTATAAGAGTAGCCCTAGAATAGTTAATAGCTATATAAATATTAATAATAGACTAGAATATAAAGCTATAGACTTACTCTACGCGCCTAATCCGCCTTAGGCGCCTAATATATTTAATATATATAAGGCCTATATTAGAATTATCTAGTTTCTTATTTAAACTATCTTTTTAAAGGACTGCGCTCTTAGTAATATAGAGCTGCTTTAGGGTATAAGTAAAAGTAATAAGGTTAGGGTAATTAGCTAGTACGCGCTTCTTAGAGGTTATAAAGGGGTAAGGGTACATACCACTCCTAGGTTACTATATAGGTGTGTTAAGGCTCTAAAGAATCTCTTCTATTTTAGCGTTATTAATCTCTCTCTTAGTATATGCATAGCTAGGCTCTATCCTCTAATAACTTATATTATAAACCTATTCTAAACTAGTAATAATCCTTTTAATCACTATTAAAGTAGGCTAAGTGTGTAATTTTTAAGTAGTAACTTGGCTCGCGCTTTATTACTATTTCTATAAGTAATTTCTCTAGTAGGGCTAATTGCTACCTAATTGCTAAGTTAGCACTAGTACTTCTAGTTGTTATATAGGAGTCTTATAATGCCCTAGGCGCTATCTCTATGCCCCTCTAAAGGTTATATTTGTAACGGGTAGATTATAATATTATTATAATATTATAGTATCTAGCGCTAAGAACTTATAAAAGGCCTGTGCGCTAAGCGAGCTAGCTGTATAAAACCTATACTACGCCCTAACTCTATATAAAATAAGTATTATTTTATTAATGCTACTAAGTTATCCTTTTACTATTCTTCCTAGTGTAAAGTAAATACTATTGCCTATAACTAGATCTTATATAATAATACTTTATCTATAATAGTCTAAGGATGGCTCCTAGAGTTACATAACCTACTAGTAGGGGGTAGACTTTACCTAAAGTCCCTAAAGGCAGTGAAAACCCTCTTATCTAATATATAGAAAGAGAGCTAGTAATAGATAACTTAAGCCTACCTTTAACACTTAAGTAGCGTATCCTAGTTACTAAAAAGAAGTGTAATAAGCTTTACGCTATATATTAACTTTATATCTTAAAAGACAAAATCTCCTAACTTAAAAGTATAAGCTAAACCACTAGCCTAGTAGCTGCTACTAAGAATATTAAAATTCTACCTACTAATATATATATGCGGGACGCGCTTATAGCGTATATAGTAATATACATTAAGTGTATACTTTAACCTAAGAACCCTATTAAATATAGAGGTAAGAATTTTAAGGAATATTATAAATTCTTCCATTCCTAAAAGGTGGCCTTTCGCCTCTAACTATAGGAATTTGTGTAGGATAGAAATAAGGTTATCTAGATAATATAGTACCTTATAGGCGACCTAAAAGAACTATAGTATACACACTATAAGCGCACCTTTAAAGTAAAGGGGGAAATACTTACTTAGAAGTACTTTAAATAGTATATACTTAACTTACTTTTATACCTAGTAAATCGCAGCCTAGAAGTAGCTATAGGGTATACTTAGTTAATATAGTAAAAGGACTAAACTATTTACACCTAAACTATTTACACCTTTATAACCTACCTTAATATTATTAAAAATTAACTTACACTTTATACTAAAAAGTAAGGGGTATAGCACCTCTTATCTAAGTTTAAACCTAAGCTATAGAAGGCTATTACTAACCACTATTAGGTGCCTATAATTAGGGAAGACCTTATCGCTTTAGGCTCTATGCTTAAGCGAAACCTATACTACGCACCTATAACATAGAAGTTAAGCCTACGTTATGTATTAAAGAAATCTAAAAATACTACGCTAAACTACTAAATATCTAAAGGTAATAGTAAGACCTAGAATAAAAAAAGTGTTACCTACTATAAGTACTATAAAACTAGCCACTATACTAATAAATATAAAGATGGTAATCCTATTTAGATTTTAGATTCCTATATAAGTAAACAATGCGGGAAAAGGCTAAGCCTTACCTATAACCTAGATATAGTAAGGCGCCTACTAATTTATATCTTAGTAGGTATAAAGCGCACATGTAGTATAGCTAGGAATATAGGCTTAAAGAGGGAACTCTAAATAATTCTTAACCTATAGGCTAATGTTAGCCTAATTAGCCAAATTGTCGCTATTAAAATAAACTTAAAGCCTATTAAAGAGGCTAAGCTTCCTAAACTAGAATAAATTAGGGGCTAAAGGTAGAGCACCTACGCTACCTATACGCTCTAGGTGCGTATTATAAATAATATAAGGGTAGACCGTAAAATAAAAACTACTATTTATAGTGTTACTAAGAAAGAAATTCCCCTCCTACTTAGTAACCCCTTTCTATAAGAAGGCAATATCCACTTTAATTATAGCTTATAAATATAGCGCTAGGGCTATACTACAGCTTTAATATAGCTTATTACTATAAGGGACTTTAAAGATAATATAGAGTATACTAGCTTAGAATTATTTGTTCTAAAAGTCTTATAAATAACTAGTGTAAGCTTAGAACACCTACTATATATTAATAAAGCGCGTATAGCGTAAATAGTACGTATTTCTAACGTATTACGCGAATATAGTAATATATTTAATAAAAAAGCAGCGTCTACCCTACTAAATTTTAAGGAATTTAATTATGCTATTCTTATTATAGAGGAAAAGTAACCTTCTTATAGACTACTCTATAATCTCTTAGAGCGGGAACTTAAGGTACGTTAGAAGTATCTAAAAGATGCCTTAAAAAAGGGATAGATTGGGCACAGTACTAGTCTAGCTAGAGTACTAATTTTATTTACCCTTAAGAAAGATAGCACACTATAGCTTTACATAAATTATTAGGGCCTTAACAAAATTATTATTAAGGATTATTACTTACTACCCTTAGTTAGAGAGACACTTAACTAGCTGTTAGATATATAGTACTATATAATCCTTAATCTTTATAACGCCTACTATAGAATTTAGATCTATGTAGGAGATAAGTAGAAAACTATATTCTAAACTTACTATAGCCACTTTAAATACCTAGTAATACTATTTAGCTTAACTAATACCCCTATAAGCTTCTAGGCATATATCAATAAGACACTAGCACTATACCTAGATTATATATATATTATATATCTAGATAATATACTTATCTATACCTATAATAAGGATGTTACGCTTTATTAGCGCGCTATTTACGCTATACTTAAATTACTGCGTAAGGCAAACTTTTTATTAATTTAACTAAGTGTATATTTGCCTTAGGCAAGGTCTACTTCCTTAGTTTTATTATAACTACGTAAGGAATCCGCGCTAATCCTACGCGTATAGTAACTATTATAGAATAGTTGTAGCTAACTAGTATCTAAGAGCTCTAGTTATTTCTAGGCTTTATAAACTTTTATAGGCGATTTATTAAGGTATATACGTAAGAGACCGCTCCTCTCTTAGATCTACTTAAAAAGAACTAAGTGTTCTAATAGTTAGTAAAGGCTAATAATACTTTTAAAATGCTTACAACGCGCTTTTTACGTGCGCTTATCCTACACTACTTTAACCCTATACTACTAATCTAATTAGAAACTAACCTATCTACTTTTATAATATATAGTATTCTTTTATAGCTATTTAAGGATTAGAAGTAGCACCTAGTTACTTTTTTGTTAAGGAACCTTTAAGCTATAAAGCTAAATTATAAGGTATATAATCTTAAGCTCCTTACTATTATCTACTACTTTAAGTAATAGAGACATTATCTAGATAGCACACAGCATATAATTTAAGGGCTAAGTAACTATAATAACCTACGCGGTATACGCGCTATATAGAAGCTAAACCTATAATAAATATAATAGGTAATATATCTAGTAGCTTTTAATTTTAAAGTAAAACACTGCCTAGGGAAAACAAACCTAGTAAATGGACTATTAAGAAGGGTAGATTATATATAGGAAAACCTATTACTAACCTATTTATTGCCTACCTTATAGAATAAAATACTATAGAGGACTAAGCATAGTAGAGTAAGTAGTTCTATAAATAAGCCAACCTTATTAGGCGTATATAAAACGTATATTACTAATATTTATAAAACTGTAAGGATCCCTACTACTAGTGCCATAGTGTGTACGCTATACGTACTACGCTCGCTAGCTAGAGTATTAGTTAGTAGTAAACTTATAATAAAAAAGTCTAATCTTATTGCTAAAGTTTAGTAGCTTTATTAAAGGGACGCCTTTACTATTAAATGTATCACTAGCTTAAAATATAAAAAAAGTATTTAAAGTAGTAGTAAGGCGTAAGTATAGCGCCTTAATAAAATAGAAGTCCTAAGGTATAATACTAGATTATACATCCTAGATAAACTAGTAATTAGGTAAGAGATTTTGTTCCAGCACTATAACACGTATATAGTAGGCTACTTTAGCGTATATAGAACGCTTAAGACTATTAAAAGGACCTACTATTAGTCTCTTATAAATTAAGATGTTTAGAAGTATATAAGGACTTATACTATTTACTAAAGAAGTAAAGCTCTAGGGTATAGTAAGTATAGCTAGCTATTACCTTTTCTAACGCTAAAGAATATTTTTAAGGTCTTACTAGACTTTATAACTAGATTCCTACTAGCGAAGGATTAAGGCAGCTGCGCTTTTAATATAAGTTTTGTAATTATATAATACTTTTTTAAAATAGCTATCTATATCTCTATATAGAAAACATAGGATATAAAGGAATTTGTAGAAGCCTACTTCTAAGAGGTTATTTTAAAGTTTGGTATTTTGAAAGGTATTACATTAAATAGAGACTCTATCTTTACCTCTACTTTTTGGGCAGAAATATACTACTAACTATAGGTAAAGTGTAGGCTTAGCACTGCTTTCCACCCTTAAATAAATAGGTAAACAGAGCGCTAGAACTAGACGCTTAAATAATACCTTTATATATTTATTATACCCCTATAAATAAATCAGGTTAAACTGCTTCTAATAGTTTAATTTGTATATAATAACTGTATCTATAATTTAATAAAAACAACGCCTTTCTATACTATATATAGTAAGCACCCTATCCTTACTACGCCTTCTATAGATAGTAGGCTAGAGGGGGAGCTACTAGATATAGTTAAGAGAGTAAAACGCATATATAGCGTATACACATTACTTATAGAGTACCTACGTTTAGTATAAGAGTATTAGAGCTTATATATTATAAGAAGTATAAATAAGAGTTATTCTAAAAAGCCGACTTAGTCCTACTTAGTATAAAGAATATACATATGCCTTAATAACTAAGTAAAAAGGTATTAGAAAAATTTATTAGGCCCTTCTAAGTGCAGGACGTAGTTAGAACGTAGGTATACTACCTACTCCTCTTACTATACTATTATATTTATAATATATTTTACATTTCCCTTCTTAAATAATAGAAACTAAGGCTAGGAGTAGAAGACATTAACACCTAACTACTAGAGGTTATACCTAAAGGTGGAGAAGCTTAGGAAGTGGAAGAAATCCTAGCTAAGTAAATAAGAAAGGGGTAAAAGTAATACCTACCTTACTAGAAAGGCTATAATAAGACTTAGAATACCTAGATTTTAGAGTTAGAGTTTAAAGATATAAATAACTTAGTTTAAACCTTTAAAGGGAAAAGAGCTACGTATATAAATATAATATATATTATTATAGAGCACTATAGCTTATTAAGGGTATCTATCTAAGGCCCATAGGCTAGCTTCTAAGAAGCGATCTAACTAAACTACGTACTGCCTACGCTCCCCCTACTTATTATTCTTATAATTCTTACTATTCTTACTATTCTTACCTACTATACCTCTAGTAGTAACCTCCTCCCTACTCTTTTTATTACTATTATTTAAGTCGCCCTTATTATAGTGAGAAGTAGACGCTAGATTAATCTAGAGTAAGCTATTAGTATACGTTTTAAGTGTAGAAAAGGTGCAAACTTACTATCTACTATATAAAGGGAATAACTACCTTAAGAGCACTAGTAATCTAACACTACTTTACTAGAATTAAGCCTAGATACTAAGGGCTAGTAGTAGGTACCTAAGTTACTACACCTATAGGTGTACTAACACAAGCTATAATACACTAGTAGTTGGCTAGCTCTAAGTTAAATTACTTTTAGTAATAAGCTAGCTTTAAGCCTACTACCTTTATATATTTATCTATCTTACGCTACCTACCTAGAGTCTCTATAACTATAATATAGTAGTAGTCACAAAGGGCGTATAGGTAATTAAGACGCCTACTTATCGCCTTTAGCACTTATAAGTATTAGCTAAAGCGTATATATAGCGCGTAACTCTAGATATACTAAGTTATAGCCTCTGTAATTACCCTTAATATAATAGTTATAGCGCTTATTTTTATTTTTTATATAGTTCTTAGGAAACTTTACTAAGTTTTACACGTAGCGTATATAAGTTATAAGTACTATATTATAGTCTACGCGCTTAGTATCTCTACTAAACGCGAAGGCAGTAGCACTACGTAGGTTAGACTTCTTAATATACTTAGGTACTAGGTAGTATAGTATCTTCAATAATTAAGAAGGTTATTTAAAGGTTAAGCGCTTCGTCTATGCTTAGAATATAGAAGTTATATATTATATAGGTAGAGAGCATATAAAGATTAAAATAATATTAAAACTATATAGCCCTACTACCCTACATTGAAAAAGGCTACAGCAAATAGAAAAAGTAGGAGCCTTATAATAAATAATATATATAATGTGTTTATAACGCGCACTATTTACTCGCAACGCGCTATTATCGCGTATATAATATATACTCCTATAAACACTCTTTGTCTTTCCTATAGGGTAAAGTTTTTATTAAGGCTATAGTATGCTACAGAGGACTGCAGCTAGAGGGGAAGGTTCTATAATAGGTAGATTACAATATTATTATAGTGTTATAGTATCTAGCGCTAAGAACTTATAGAGGATCTGTGCGCTAAGTAAACTAGCTACGTAAAACCTACACTACGCCCTAACTCTATATAAGACAAGTATTATTCTATTAATACTACTAAGTTATCCTTTTACTATTCTTCCTAGTGTGAAGTAAGTACTATTACCTATAACCAGACCTTATGATAGGTGTTGCTTAGTAACGTTAGTAGGTAATAAAGACATTCTACCCTATAGTAGGAAAAAGTAACAAATTTAATGTAATAGGCTTAATACTTAATAAGCCAAATTACTAAAGATAATACTTTTATAACTTTATAAAGAGTAGAAGTTAAGCTTCTGCTACTAAACTTATATATCTAGGATTAGAAGATTAGATCTAAAGGACCTAATAGGCCTCAGGTTAAAGCGTGCAGAACGAGGATATATACTAGGGTATAGCCTATAACATTCCATTGCATGTTTTACTATAAGTAATACACTTATTATATACTTATTTATACTTAGATAAGGAGTTTTAGTATACGCTTCTAGTCTTAGATTTATAGTTTATAGGTGTTCCTTAGTAACATAAGTAGGTAATAAAGACGTCTTACCCTATAGTAGAAAGAAGTGACAAATTTAATATAATAGGCTAGATGCTTAATAAGCTAAATTACTAAAAATAATACTTTTTAAAATTTATAAAGAGTAGAAGTTAAAATTCTAGCACTAAACTTATATATTTAGGGCTAGAAGATTAGATCTAAAGAATCTAATAGGCCTAAGGTTAAAGTATATAAATAAAGAATATCTACTAGGGCATAGCCCATAACAATACTAGCCACAGAACGCTATACTAGATATAAAAAGCTACTAGCGCTATAGTAACTATACTTAATAAGGACTAACACTATTAATAACTATTATTAATATATATCTAAGTAAGTTACTTATTATACACTAATAAATAATTAAGTTTATATAGATTAGTATTATATTATATTTCCTAAGCATTTATTTTACAAAACTAATCGTAAAGCTATTATCTATCTATGCTTTGTAAAGGCTTTGTTAATTCTTTGTAACGCTTGTAGTGTGCTTGTTAAGTTATAGGCACTGAAAGAAAAGTCAAGATGTTTGACGTTCAAAGAGTTGGCGCGCTTTACCTTAGGCGGCTGGTCTCATGCAGACCCTAGTTATCCGTTGCTTGAAAAACACTACGGTATCACGACGTCAAACTGCCGGTTACCCAATCCTTGGCATATTCATACCTCTCCCCTTTGTCCAGGCACATGCACGACCACCGCCCGTCACGCATCCCCACCTCGTGGGAATCTAACAGCATCTCTTCTCAGCGCTTAATTCATCCCATCTCCCTGCATCACCTCTATACACGTCCAACGGTCTCACACCCTCCACATGCAAATTCCCCCGTGTCGCGCGGACGTCAAAGGCGAACATCGCTGACTGCGCCCAGGAGCTTTACGATTTTGACGTCACAGTCTCCGAACCAAATTTATTGTACATGTATCCAAGTCCCGAGCCCCCTGCCACCATCAACAAAAGAAAACACGGAAGAAGCAATGGTATACGCCCCTAGTCCCCCGCAACCACGTTGACCCAGACGCCAAAGCACCCTCAATGCCACATCCCATCCATCGCTTGACCACACCCACGGTATCTAGCCAGGTCCAAGCAACCCCAAGCCCTACCCGCTCTACCACGTCCCCTTCAGTGGCAAATCCCGACTGCTCCACCCCACGCTCACCCCAAACGTCCCCTCCGGAACCCTCCAATTCTGGCTCCCCACATCCCAATAACTGACGTCCTTCCTCGTCACCTCAAACTCCACTTTCACTCTGTTCCCGCCCTTCCCGCCATGCGTGCTCCCCTTGATCCCCTTGACCACCCCCTCCTGCTCCACATCCACCGAGACTTTCTCAAAGCCGCGAAGCACGTGGACAGGGAATTCCACTTTCTCGCCCGTCTCGGGATGGGTAGAGTCGGTGGGGAAGGAGAGGTACAGCTGTACGACCGCGGACCCGGGGAGCGTGCCGATGTTGGTGAGGACGCAGGACACGGTGAAGAGCGTGCTGTAGAGATCTGGATTGCCGCCGGGGCCGCCACCCGCTGGGGAGAGCGGGGATTGCAGCTGGTTTGCCAAAGTCGCGGGGTTCGATTTCTGCATGGAGGAGGCCGAGGAGATGTACGGGTAGATGTACTTTTCGATCTTGTGGAATCCGGGTGGGAAGAGTGCGGCGCTGGGGTCTGGCAGGTTGGTCGGGTATGTAGGTGGTCCGATGGTCGGGTCTGGACGTGGGGCCGGGAAGGGCGATCTCCCGCCGTGGCCGGAGATGATGAGCGAGGAGAGGTGGAACGTGGTGTAGGACAGGCCATACCCGAATTCGTAGCGGGGCGCGATGTCGTACTTGTCAAAATGTCGGTAGTCAATATACAAGCCCTCCGAGAAGTTCTGCTGGGGGGTAAGGCCCTCTACGGGGTTAGGCAGGTACTTGATTCTGCTGCCGGGGCCGTAATCTTCTTCTTTCTTGGCGATGGTGTAAGGGAGGCGACCGGAGGGGTTTACGTCGCCAAAGAGGACGTCGGCGAGGGCGTTGCCAGATTCTTGGCCCGGAAGGTTGGCGAGGAGGACGGCTTTGACCGAGGGGAGGGCTATGAAGTTTTCCATGATGACAGGGCCGACGGCATGGATGACTACGATGACGTTTCCTTTGCCCTTTCCGCAGTCTTTGGCAACGTCCTGGATGAGTTTGTCGCCGCCCCTTTGGAGATTGAGGTCATTGCGGTCACCACGAACATCTATTGCGTGTCAGAGAGGAACCGGTCACTGCTGGAGCCGCGTCTAGGTGCTAAGCTTACCTGACCACTTCAAGTATCCCTCTCCTCCGTGAGAGTTAGCAAACACAATGCAGAGATCTTGATCTTCAACAATCTCCTTCTCTTTCGGCAGCGTGTTCTCGAGCCAGTCTGTGACATACACAGACTCGTTGTTGAACGCCTTGCGCAACGCTGAGAGAGGATCGACAAGGTATGGATAATCGACAGCACCACTGCCCCAGCCAGAAGCCAGCGTGCCATCGTTACAGCTTTGATCAGGGCAGTTGTTGATACCATCGCGGCTGAGACGCGCATCCTCACCAAAGATACCTACCCGGTACTTATCGGTTTTTTTCTCGTGCTCTTGCCGCCCATCGCGGCTCAGGGGTAGCAGATGGCCCTCATTCTTGAGAAGCACTGTGCCCTCTGCAGCGACCTTTCGAACGAGGTTCCCATGATAATCTTCGTCTTCTCCCTGAGCGTTGATGAACTTGTTAACGACACCCATGGTGTCATCCGAGGGACTTCCTTCGTAGATCTTACCAATCTCATCATTCGTCCAAGACGAGAAGTTGGGACCGTCTTCGGACCACTTGTCCTGGCCGACTTGGTACCACGCCGCAACTATGCGGGTAACCATGTCATCCACACGATCGATGGGTACGCTTCCGTTCAGAACGGCCTTCGTGAGCTGGACACCCCACAAGCTGTCGCCATCGGCCCACTTGAGGCCGTCGCCAGGCATGGACATGTCTAAGCCAGCAAGGGCGGACGCAACACCGGATCGCTGCGCAAGCCAGTCACTCTGGACGAAGCCTTGGAAGCCAAGCTCGTCCTTGAGAATACCGTTCATAAGTTTGCTGTTCTGGCAGGCGTAGCTGTTGTTGACCTGTTATGAATCAGTATAACATTTGAAGTCTTGCCGATTGTTACTGACCTGGTTGTAAGAGCACATGACAGAGCCTACGCCGGCCTTGACAGACTCCGCGAATGGCCACGCATAGATCTCGTGCAACGCCCGATCGTCGATGTTACTCGAGATAGCATTTGGAAGACCCCATTCCCACGCCTGGCGGAAGTGCTCCTGCTCGTTGAGGAGGAAATGTTTCGCCGTAGCTATGACGCCCGCGTCCTGGATGCCCTTGATTGTCTGTGCGGCTGCAATGCCCTGTAGTACGGGATCTGATCCGAATCCTTCCCAGTTGCGCCCGCCCGCTGGCATTCGCCCTAGAGGCCCCATGGCGGGCCCAAGCAACACGTTGACACCCTTCAAACGCGCCTCTTCTCCATGTGCCTTGCCTCTCAGGTACATCAGCTCCTTGTTCCACGTCGCGCCCACTGTGACCCCTGCGGGAAACGCCGTGATGTTATCCGCGAACCGTATCCCAAGCGGGCCATCCTGGAGGCACAGCGAGGGGAACTTCAGCCGCTGCACTGGCCCCGTATTACCCACGCACATGCCCATGCTCCACCCCACGCCCGTCGTGATGTTGACCTTCTCCACAAGCGTCATCTGCCGCACCATGTCCGCCGCCTTCTTGTAGCTCTCGTCCCACGCGGCATCGGCGCCTCCCTTGGGCGTGGGGTACCATGGCGGACTCACGCCACCTTTCACCAACGTCCTCCTATACGCCCACAGGCCCCCGGCAGTGAACAGCAGAATAACCGATGTCACGAAAATCAGGAGCCAGCAGCACCACTGCCGTATCCCACAGCTCCTGCCGGGCTTCGACCTGAGCGCAAAGCCCTCGGCTTCTTTCTTGAACGAGGGCTTGCGCGTGCGCAGGTCGCCAGTGCTCTTCTTGCGCTTGAGGGTGCCCGCATCGTAGTTTAGCGGGTCGTATTCTTCGAGGTCTTCGAAGGAGGAGGCGTCGGAAGCGAAGGACAGGCGCGAGGGGGACTCATCGTCGACGGCGGCGTCGAGTCTATCGTATTTGCCGCGGCGGAGCTCGTGGAACTCCAGGAGCGCCATGCTTCGCGGGTGTGGAAGGCGTAATGATAGAGGAGGCAGCTCGTGCAGAGAGGGAGCCTAGGTATCGAAGCGCTAAATAGCGTACCAACGGTGAGGCATGGACGTATTTGATGTCAGACGGCGGCCCCGGAAAAGACGGAAAGGAAGTGATGCAAAAGAATCATGTCGCACGGCAAGTCGTGGTAAGCGTTGTCTCGCTCCAGTCTCGCCTCTCACAGGGAGTTGAAGCGCAGCGGGACCCAGGATAGATCCCTGATCCCTGATCCCGGCCCGCCCGCCTGCATCGCTCAAGCTCACCCTGCCTACCTTTACCTAGCCATCCGTTTCTACAATCACATTGACGCGCCCACTGGACCCCATGGACTTGGATTGTACTGCTCTGGACGCAACGATCCCGATGGGTTCGTCCAACGTCTTGGTTCACCGACAACTGACCACGCGGAGTGGCAGGGTCTGATGAACGGCACGCTGGTGCCCATCCAAGTGCAATACACAATAGCGCGAACTACTATCCTGGGCCTGATAGGGAAGGGTGAGCAAGCGTCTCAGGGCTTCCTCTCGGATGTGATTGTATCGGGGCAGTTTGATGCACAGAGAGCGTACAGATGAACTTATTATCTTCATGGCAGCGGCGTCAGCCTTTTTTTTTCAAGGAATCCATTGCATCTTCCTTTAGTTATTCCGCTGACTCGAATCCATGATCTCGCCACGAAAGCACTGCAGCACTTGTAGCAATGATGATACACCGCATCAACCAACATCCCTCTCTCCAGTCGATCTTGCGAGAAGAGTTGTCAGCGTTCAGACTCCGCGCTGGTCAAGATTGCTCAATACTCGAGACAAAGTACGAGGGGATAACGATGCTAAATGCCATACTGAGTGAGACGATGCGGTTCGAGCCACCATTGCCGCTCACGTTACGCAAAACGGTCCGCGACACTACGGTCGGATCACACGCCGTCAGAGCTGGTGCCTACATTGTGATATCGCCCTGCGCCATGGGACGATCACAGGCGATATGGGGCCCGTCCACGTTCACTTTCTATTCTTATCGATGAATCGTTCCCCTTGCACAGGCCAAAAAGCACCATCGCCAGCACCACCATTTCTCACTTCAACAGTCGGGAAGCGTGTAATAGTGCCGACCAAAGAGATTTTGCCCACTAATGTGTGATACTCGCTCCAAAAGCGACGCACCTCTTCAATAAGTCCAGAATTACGATGTCGACAACGCTCGTGGACGACCTTGCGGTAATGGACCAGTCTTGCCAAAATGAGTACTAATGTACGGGGAGCATCGCCGAAGTAAAAAAACACCAATGTACGCCGGAGTTCGCGCGGTGGGTCATAAAGACGTACCTTTGAAAGGTGGCGACTTTGTGGTCATCGAGTCGCTCAAGATGTTGTGTTTTAGAGTCGATGAACGCCGGTACAACTTGCTTGAACTCTTGATACCTCGTCCGAAATGTTTAGATGGCATCCACCTCTCCCGACAAGCTTTCTTGGGAGGAAGCGTTTTTTCGTTATGCTTTCCGGACAGCCCCAAAATAGACCCAGCGTTCATCAGTATAATGATGGAGAGTCCAGTCGCGTCCATATTTACCAGTGTTTCAATAGATGCTGCTTGATCCAATTCCCTTGAAAACCCATCCGCGGCACAGAGATTGAGTGCACCGGGTATGGTTAAGGCCCCCTTATGATGACTCTGGAGATAGTGTAAGACTCGATAGAGCAATGAAAGTGTACGCTCATTCAACTCTCCGCTCTCGAAGAATAGACTCAAAAGTGGTGAGTTCCAGGAGAATAGCATCTCTAAAATTAGATACCCCCCACTGCAGTACCTTCCCCAGAGCCTGCACAAATTCTCCTGACTCGCCTTTGATCGTGGTCCGCCATATTCGTAGTAGGGTCATATGATACGCACCATCTGATTGATACCTAATGCACCCACAGTTCGTGAATAGGCCCCTCTGTGACTATCGAGAAGAGAACCTGCCTAGAAGAAGCCTGTTCTTTAGGAGAATAATGCACAGAACTGTTTGCAGCGAGCTTCAAGTCGCGCAGGATGTTGAGAGCACAGGCGGCGTCGACGGCAGCTTGATTCTGTGGTCCAGCCAGGTTCGATCCCATCGCCAAGCCCTTAGCTTCTGCAATTAGGAAAGGAAAATGCAACCCGATTCCTGACTGATGCGGCTCGCTAAAGCCGCGATCATTGTCTTGAAATTCCCACAGTATCTTGCCCTGAAGCTTGCAGAAAGACGCATGAGAAAGACCGATAGCTATGTCTGGTTTAGGTACAGAGATACAATTAGGATCATCGGCAGTGCAATCGCTCGGGACATTGGAAGGCGGGCTGAGGACCGGCGTGCGTGGGAGGATAGGATCTTGTATTAGCAAAGGCGGGTATTCAGATGTTGGGGGAGAAGACTCGTGAGAACTAGGTAGAGTATGACTGGAGGCGAGTATATCCTCAAAAGTTGGCGGGATCGGCCTGAGGTCGGGATTCCATGCTGCGCTAAGATCAGACATATCACTACAGTGAATACCGTGGCTTGGCGGCTCGTGCACGCGCCCCACCAAGATCTCAGCCATTAACATAAGGCTATAGAGACCCATACAATTAATACTAGTATAAGAGTTTATAGAGGCCAAGTCTACAGGACCTTTAGATTATTTCTATCTACTTTAATTATTAATATCTACTTAGTATTCTAATAATTTAACCTCTATATAACTGTACTGCGTATGTAGTAGGCGCTACCCTATTTACCTTTACAGCCTTACTAGAAGGCTAGGTATTCTTAGTAGGTTAATTAGGAGACCTTAACGTCTTTATATTACCTATTTAGGCCACTTTTATACTATTTTAAAGTTTTTTTTTATTATATAGGCCTACTAAGTATAGTAGCGCTACGCAGCCTATTTAGTTTTCTACTTTACGTGCGTATTTTAAGTAGTCCTATAGGTAATATACCTTTTTTAAGTAGTTTTCCCTCATGGATTCTATTAGCCTAATACCCCTCTACCTACTTAGTTCTTTAAAGCTATAATTATTATACTATTATCTTTTTCTAGTATTAATAGTTACGTGTCCTTTATATACTATAAGGCAACTAGAGAATAGCTTAACTATAGTCCTTATTTAGTTAATTATAAGGTAAAGCCCTATCTTAATTTTTTTTAAATCTAAGACTCTAATAATAGCTTACTATAGTTTTATACTTATAAAGACACGTAGTAGGGAGCTAATATAGGTTACCTACTAACTACTCCCTAAATAGAGGAATTATATAATTACTTCCTATAGAGTAATAAGGTGCTCCTAATAGAGTAGTTACGTAATTACACTATATAGAGCGCTGCGTCCACAGCGCTCCCTATAAAGTAGAAATCCTTTACTATATAGAAATATATAAATAGGCTGTCTATATTTATATTTAACCTATTTATTAATCTATTGTTTCGATTATACTTAGGCTATATTATAAACTTATTATACTTTATAAGATACTATTATATTAATAAAATAAAACTTATTAATCTTTATAAGTACTCCTGCCTAGAAACTAGTTTAATATCTAGGACTAGCTATTCTTTTAGGTGAAATATCTTAAACACCTATATTATAAACTGTAGGTTTGGCTCAATCTACAATTAAGTATTTAAGGGTTAATAGTATACTATTGTGCAAAGGGTAAGAAGTAGGTTTAATTAATTACGTCTAGTCTATCGTACAAAGGGACACTAAGGGCTTTATAAAGTCTCTACCTCTTAGCGCTAACCTAAGTAGTGGGTCCTTGTGCAGGTCCCTATAGGTAGGTAGGCCCCTATTTTACTTAGTGCTATTTATATAATAAACTATATAGACACTAGTAACTTTTCTTTTATGCAATAGCTTATATCTATTATACGCTTTTTTTTCTTATCCTTTTCTATCTATACAGTTAGCCTTCCCCTATTAGAATAGGTTATAAGGTAGGTGTAGTGTTACTATATAGTAGAGGTCTTATTTACACCTACCCTTGTGCAAATAAGTAGTAATAGCTAACCTACTTAGTTCTTACCCTACCCCTTTATATAGTAGGAGAGCTATATTACGTAATAAGGGTCTTTTTAGGTATATGTCCTATGTGTAAATAGAAGGTAGGGTGTTAAGTAATGTAATACTTAGCGCTAGGTCTTAGTAAGTAGGTATAGAAGAATGTGTCCTAGTTATGTAATAAAGGTATATAATAGAAGTAAAGTATAAGGTAGCCTTCTATACTTCTTTTTTATTACTCTATTAGTGTTGTTTATCTTCCTTTTTTTTTGTATAATAGTCTTTATCCTCTAGCTCTCTTTTAAAGTTAAAAATATATACTTATACATCTATAGTAGAGGGTTCGTGTTTATAGAAGTTAGCGTATAATAATATATATTACCTTCTAGCTTGCTAGGTATTCTTTAGTAGATAGTTATTAGACTAGCATCCTTCTTTATAGTATATAAAGTATTTTTACTTTATATAAGAGCTTAAACTTTTAAAGTTACCTCTTCTTTTTAGTCTAAAGGTTAATCTGCCTCTAGAGGGGCTAGATCTTTTTGTGTAATTAGGATTGTTATATTCTTAATTAGTATAGTACACCTCTTTACTATTTTAGAGAAATTATAATTCCTTTCTATTTTTAGTAACTCAGAGTAATATATAAAAGTCGCTAAGTAAGCCTTTTACTATATTTTTAGGATTAAATATAGCTTATTTAAAATTAGAATAGCTGTAGTATACTTATATAATAGTAGTGTATAGTTATAGTTTACTACTAAAGCCTTATCTAAAAGCCTTTTAGGCTAAGGTAAGCTTATTAATTATTACTTCTAGAGCCTTATATAATATAGTAGCTAGATTATCCCTTTTATAGCGTTTAAAGGTAAGAGTAGTCTAGTCTATCTAGTACTAATTATAATTAACACTAGTGTCAAAGTGCCTGTTTAGTCTATTATACAATTTATTCTATAAAAGTCCCAGTCTAATGTTATATAGGTAGTAGGTGCTTGTATAATTAGAAAGGATTCCTAAGAAAATATTTGCATACTAGTTCTATAGTATATCTAGCCTATAGCATAGTTCTCTAAAGACTTTTACTTTATCTGCTAAGATATTATACAGCCTACTAGTATAGTTATTCTCTTTACTCTAAGCCTTCTAAAAGAGGATAATCTTGTCTAGCTAGATAGAAGTATAATCTCCTAGTTATTAAAGAGACTAGGAGTGTTTAGCCTCTTTGTATAATATAGTTTATTAGGTAAAAGTAGTCTAGATTTCTAGCTACTACTACTAGTGTAGCTCTATATATAGTGTCTCTATTCTCGCATATATAAGGATAGGCCCTAGCTGTACTCTATATATATATGTATTACTTATAGATAGTGTAAGTTATATTATTAGAATTATATAAAGTAGTTTAAGTTGCAGTTGTAGCGTTATTATATAAAGGGTCTATAGCTTATAGTTAAGCTATAATAGTTTAAAGAGTTTCTTTGTATAGGTGTCCTTTATTATAGTATTAGTAGTAATAAAGTCTTCTTTTATAAGAAAAGTAATAAGCTCTTTTCTTACTACATAACTAATCTTATTAAAGGTTTTCTCCTTCTAGTTATTAAAATCTTTAGTAAAAGAAGAGATTACCTCTTTACTTTTAAGGCTACTTACGCAATATTATATAATTATATACACTATATAAGTGTTTAGCTATTTTAGAGAAGGGGGTAGGTAGCTGTATAAATCTATTTTATTTATCTAGTACTTTTGTGTAATCTCTCCTTTTAAAGTAATAGCCTTAACATTTAGTACTTCCTCTACTTATTAAAGCTATATTATTTTATCTTCTTACTAAGGAGGTAGTATTAATTATTACACAACGTCCTTAGGTTATAGTTTCTCTAGGAAGTCTCCTAGTCTTAAGGCCATATTATTGTTATTATCTTTCTTAGTTATGCGACGTGTCTATATTTAGTTGTTATTAGTTTAATCGTGCGATATGTTTGCGTTCAGTTGTCACTAGTTTAATTATGCGACGTGTTTATTAGGGTTATAAGGGGGTTTACTATCTCCTTTCTTTTCTATAGAATAGCTTAGACTAGATTATGCGACTCTTTATAGATATACGCGCTTTATTTCTACTTATTATACAATCTAAAATTTAATCTCTAGTAAAGGTAATAATACAGAGCCTACGTATCTAGCTTATAAGGCGCTTCGTCTTTAGACCTTACTAGTTTATAGTTAATTAGAATTAACCACTAATTAGTGTAGGTTTAGCTTAATCTGTAATTAAGTATTTAAGGGTTAATAGTATACTATTGTGCAAAGGGTAAGAAGTAGGTTTAATTAATTACGTCTAGTCTATTATATAAAGGGGCACTAAGGGCTTTATAAAGTCTCTGCCTCTTAGCGCTAACCTAAGCAGTGGGTCCTTATGCGGGTCCCCACAGGTAGGTAGGCCCCTATTTTACTTAGTGCTATTTGTACGATAAACTGTATAGATATAAACACTATATAAACTACTAGTTCTTTAACCGCTTTAGCTACCACGAATAGGATTACACCATTTACTAATACCAATAATAAGGTAGTAAAACTTAACTTATCTAATAGTAACTATATTAAGACTAACACTTAGCTTGTATAGCTCAACCTATACTTCCACTTCTCTTAGGGAAAATAGAAAGATAAGGACAAGATTTTATTTCTGGCTACGTATATAAGAGAATAAGCTGCTAATTAAATTAACTTATATATTATAATAAACTTTATAGAAGAGTATAGTAATAGTAACTAAGTTAATACAGTTATAAAAACTTAATAGCCTTTATTACTAATTTAAATAACTAATTAGATTTATAAACAAGATACTAATTACTAAATTATAAATCTAGAACTTTAAATAGACTATATAAGTAACTAAGGACACCGTGGCTTTTTAACACTATGCGCGGTAATAATATCCTATAAATGATATATAAATAAGGTGTTAAAAGGTTTATTGAAGATTAACTCTCCTATAGAAAATATAATGGATAGATTATAATATTATTATAGTCTTGCGGCATCTGGCGCTAAGGCCCTATAAGGGGCCTATACGCTAAGCGAGCTAGCTATATAAAACCTACACTATACTCTAACCTTTATAGAAGTTTAGTATTATTCTACTCAATACTATAAAATTATTCTTTTACTATCTTCTCTAGTGTGAACTAAATACTATTACCTATAACTAGACTTTATATAATAATAATGTATCTATAATAGTCTAAGGATAGCTCCTAGAGTTACATAAGCTACGAGTAGGGAATAGACCTAACTTAAAGCCCCTAAAAGTGGTAAAGACTCTCTTACCTAATATATAGAAAAAGAGCTGGTGATATATAACTTAAGAGCTGGTAATATATAACTTAAGCTTACCTTAAATACTTAAGTAGTATATTCTAGCTATAGAAAAGACGCGTAATAAACCTTACGCTATATATTAACTTTATACCTTAGAAGATAAGATTATTAAGATTTAAAAGACTCTAATAATAGCTTAACACTAGTTTTTTACTTAGGAGGACGCGTAGTAGGGATCTAATATAGGTTATACACTAACTACGTCCTTAATAGAGGAATTCTATAAATACTCTTTATAGAGCGAGAAGATGCTCTGTATAGAGTAGTTATATAACTACTCTCTATATAGCGCTCTTTAAAGAGCGTAACCTATAGAGTAGGATTCCTTCCGTATATAGAAACGCAACAATAGAATCTCTATACTTATATTTAACCTATTTATTAATTTATTATTTAGATTACACTTAGGCTATATTATTAACTTATTACCCTTTATAAAATACCATTATATTAATAAGACCCCTTAACCTTTATAAGGTCTCCTACCTAAGAACTAACTTTAATCCTTTAAGACTAGCTATCCTTTTAGATTTAATATTTTAAACAGCCTTAATATAAGTACTATATAACCTCCTACCTCTTTAACTAGTTTAGCTACTACTAATAGCATTACACTAATTAGTAATACCTATAATAAGATAGTAAAACCTACCTTATATAATAGTAACTATATTAAGGCTAACACCTAGCTCGTATAGCTTAACCTATACTTTTACTTCCCTAGAGGAGAGTAAAAAGATAAGGCTAAGATCTTACTTATAGTTATATATATAAGGGGACAAGCCGCTAATTAAATTATCCTATACATTATAACGTACCTTATAGGAGAGAATAGTAATACTAACTAAGTTAATAAAGTTATTAAAGACTATACTACTTTCTATTCCTAACTTAAATAATTATCTAGAGTTACTAACAAGATACTTATTACTAAATGATATATTTAGGACCTTAAATTAACAACGTTAGCAGCTAAGTATGCAGTAGCTTTTTAACACTATATAGTATAGCTTACCTAGGGAGACAACGCCCTAAAGACAATATATAAATAAGGCCTTAAGCGGCTTATTAGAGAAGAACTCCTACGTAGTAGAGGAATAACACCTATTTTAAAGCACCTATATAAAGAATATATTTAGACTAATGTAGATTAGTATAACCTAAGCTAAGACTTTTAATATAACTCTTATATATAACTAAGCTTTAGACTACTATGTAATATAATTAACTACTCTGCTACTCTAAATATATTATAGAAAAGGAACTCCTATAGACTCTAGCCTATAAAAAGAATCTAATACAATATTATAACTAAGAAAAAGGAAAAAGCAAACGATAAGACTTTTATAAGCCTAACTTACACGTCTTGGATAGAAGTTAATATAGTATAACTAAAATACGTAAATATTTTACATATAGTAACCTAGGCTATATTACTCGAAACTATAAATTAAAGCAAAAAGTCTATTAAACTATATAGTTAAATATACTATATATTGAAAGTGTTAAAGTAACTAATAAATTCTAAGACGTAGTAACTACTATAAGTAAACTTAACGTTAAGAATTAAGAATCTAACTAATGAAACTCGCCTAACTTATAACTATATAAAGCCCTAGACCATAGCTTAGATATATTCCTTAATATAAACAAAGTGTTAGACGTAGAGGAGATACTAAAATCTCTAATACCTTAGCTATAGGCGAGATATAGCTAGGATAAGCTAATATAATATAATTATACACTAGAACTTAAATCGCAAAATAACACCCTAGATATATAGTAATTCTTAGAACTGCACTAATATAGAAACAGAGACTTAATTTATAAAATAATAATACATAAGAATAGTACACACTAACCCATTGTAATTACCCTATAAGAAAGAAGTAAGATCTTATAATAAAAGAGAAGTTAGGTATAATATACCTACTAATACTAGCTAAAAGGAAAATTTTATTTAAATAAGAAACTAACCTAAGCACTAAAGTTTAATCTGGGCTACTATAGTGTTGTAGGCGCATTTACCTTAAGTGAGGAATATAAAAGAATAAGTTAAGTTATTCTATCTATAATCTATTATATAAATCCAACTACTCTAATTATCTATTAGGTCTATTTATCTTTTATTTAGTTAGGTTTCTTGTTGTCCCTTCTATTCTCTAATTAGCTATTTGAAACAATAGCTAATTAGCCTTATATTTCTCTAACTCTCTATTATAGGCGAATCTTTACACTATATTTTCCTCCCTTTCTTCTAGGCTTAGTCCCTTAAGCCTACTACCTTACCACCCTTTTAATACCTTATTAGTAGTTACCTTCTAGACTTATAATTTCCTTAATCCTTAGCTAGCTACTCTTACTTAATTATTCTATCTACTAACCTATCGCCAAACTACTGCTTATGTCCCTATAATTAAAACTGTTTATAGGCCTCTTAGTATATTACATTGTAATAGTGTAGTAATATCCTTTTATAAACGCTTTTACTAAGCTGCTTAGGTAGTATATACTTAATTTTTAGGGTATATATGTAACAGGTAGATTACAATATTATTGTGGTATTATGGTATCTAGCGCTAAGGCCTTATAGAGGGCCTATACGCTAAGCGAGCCAGCTGCGCAAAACGTATAATACGTACTAACTTAATATTAGATAAGTATTATTCTATTAATATTACTAGAGTTACCCTTCTACTATCCTTTTAAGTATAAAGTAAGTACTATTGCCTATAACTAGACCTTATATAATAATACTTTATCTACGATAGTCTAAGGATAGCTTTTAGAGTTATATAAGCTACTAGTAGGGGGTAGATTTTACCTAAAGCCCCTAAAGGTAGCGAAGACCCTCTTACTTAGTATATAGAAGGAGAGCTAGTAATACGTAACTTAAGCCTACCTTTAACACTTAAGTAATATATTCTAGTTACTAAAAAGAAGCGTAATAAGCTTTGCGCTATATATTAACTTTATACCTTAGAAAATAAAATTTCCTAACTTAAAAGTATAAGCTAAACCCCTAGCGTAGTAGCTACTACTAAGAATATTAAAATCCTATCTACTAATATATATAAGTAGGACGCGCCTATAGCATATATAGTAATATACGTTAAGTATACGCTTTAACCTAAGGACCCTATTAAATATAAAGCTAAGAACCTTAAGGAGTATTATAAATTCTTCTATTTCTATAAGGTGGCCTTTTGCCTCTTACTATAAGAATTTGTGTAGGATAGAGATAAGGTTATCTAAGTAATATAGTACTTTACAGGCGACCTAAGAGAACTATAGTATATATACTATAATCGCACTTTTAAAGCTAAGGGAGAAATCCTTATCTAGAAGTACTCTAAGTAGTATATACTTAACTTACTTTTAGATTTAGTAAATTATAGCCTGGAAGTAGCTATAGCGTATACTTAGGTAATATAGTAAAAAGACTAAACTATTTACTCCTTTACAACCTACTTTAATGTCCTTAAAGATTAACTTATACCTTATACTAAAGAGTAAAGGGTGTAGCACCTCTTCTCTAAGCTTAAACCTAAGGTATAGAAAGCTATTACTAACTACTATTAGGTGCCTATAACTAGGGAAAACCTTATTACTTTAGGCTCTATACTTAAGCGAAACCTACACTATCCACTTATAACATAGGAGTTAAGCCTATGTTATATATAAAAGAAATCTAAGAATACTATACTAAACTACTAAATATCTAAAGGTAATAGTAAGACTTAAGATAAGAAAAGTGTTACCTGCTATAAGTACTATAAAACTAGCCACTATACTAATAAATATAGAGGTAGTAATTCTAACTAAATTCCTATATGAGTAAACTATACAGGAAAAGGCTAAGCCTTACCTATAACCTAGGTATAGCAAGGCGCCTACTAATTTATATCTTACTAGGTATAAAGCGCACGTATAGCGCAGTTAGAGATATAGGCTTAGAGAGGGAACTCTAAATAATTCTTAACTTATAGGCTAATATTAGCCTAATTAGCTTAATTATCGCTGTTAAAATAAATCTAAAGCCTATTAAAGGGGCTAAGCTCCCTAAACTAGAATAGATTAGGGACTAAAAGTAAAGCACCTACGCCGCCTATACGCTCTAGGTATGTATTATAGATAATATAGGGGTAGAGCGTAGGACAAAAACTACTATCTATAGTATTAATAAAAAAGAAATCTCTTTTCTACTTAGTAACCCCTTTCTATTAGAAGGCGATATCTACTTTAATTACAGCTTATAAATATATCGCTAGGACTATACTATAGCTTTAATATAGCTTATTACTATAAGGAACTTTAAAGATAACATAAAGTATACTAGCTTAGATTTATTTCTTTTAGAGGTCTTATAGATAACTAGTATAAGCTTAGAGTATTTAGCGCGTATTAATAAAGTGCGCGTAGCGTAGGTACTACGCATTTCTAATATATTACGCGAATATAGTAATTTATTTAATAAAAAAGCAGCGTCTACTCTACTAAATTTTAAAAAATCTAATTATGCTATCCCTATTATAGATAGAAAGAAACCTTTTTATAAACTAGTTTATAATCTCTTAGAGTGGGAGCTTAAGGTACTTTAGGAGTATCTAGAAGATGCCTTAAAAAAGGAATAGATTAAGTATAGCACTAGTCTAGCTGGAGCACTAATTCTATTCGCCCCTAAGAAAAATAGCACACTATAGCTTTATGTAGATTATTAGGGCCTTAACGCGATTACTATTAAGGATTGTTACTCGCTACCCTTAGTTAGAGAGACACTTAACTACCTATTAGGCGTATACTACTATATAACCCTTAATTTTTATAACGCCTACTATAGGATTTAGATCTAGGTAGGAGATAAGTAGAAAACTATATTCTAAACTCGCTATACCTACTTTAAATACTTAGTAATACTATTTACCTTAACTAATACCCCTGTAAGCTTCTAGGCATATATGAATAAGATACTGGTACTACACCTAGATTATATATATATTATGTACCTGGATAATATACTTATCTATACCTATAATAAGGATCTTACGCTTTATTAGCGCGCTATCTACGCTATACTTAAATTACTACGTAAAGCTAAACTTTTTATTAATTTAACTAAGTGCACATTTGCCTTAGGCGAAGTCTACTTTTTAGTTTTATTATAACTACGCGAGGAATCTGCGCTAATCCTATATATATAGTAACTATTATAGAATAGCTATAGCTAACTAGTATTTAAGAGCTCTAGTTATTTCTAGACTTTGTAAACTTTTATAGGCAATTTATTAAGGTATATATACAAGAAACTGCTTCTTTCTTAGACCTACTTATGAAGAACTAAGTGTTCTAATAGTTAGTAAAAGCTAATAACACTTTTGAAATGCTTAAAACACGCTTCTTAAGTGTACCTATTTTACGCTACTTTAACCCTACGCTACTAATCTAATTAGAGACTAACATATTTATTTTTATAATATACAGTATGCTTTTATAGGTAATTAAGGACTAGAGGTGGCATCTAGTTACTTTTATATTAAAGAAACTTTAAGCTACAGAGCTAAATTATAAGGTATATAACCTTAAGCTCCTTACTATTATCTACTACTTTAAGTAATAGAGACATTATCTAGATAGTATATAGTATATAATTTAAGTGCTAAGTAACTATAATAACTTACACAGTATGCGCGCTGTATAGAAGCTAAACCTATAATAAGTATAATAGGCGATCTACCTAGTAGCTTTTAATTTTAAAGTAAAACACTGCCTAGGGAAAATAAACCTAGCGAATGGACTATTAAGGAGGGTAGATTATATATAGGAGAACCTATTACTAACCTATTTATTGCTTACCTTATAGAACAAAATACTATAGAGGACTAAGTATAGTAGAGTAAGCAGATCTATAAATAAGCCAAGCTTATTAGGCGTATATAAGACGTATGTTGCTAATATTTATAGAGCTATAAAGGTCCCTACTATTAGTGTTATAGTGTATACGCTATGCGTACTACGCTTACTAGTTACAGTATTAGTTAGTAGTAAACCTATAATAAAAAAGTCTAACTTTATTACTAAAATTTAGTAGTTTTAGTAAAGGAACGCCTTTACTATTAAGCGTATTACTAGCTTAAGGCGTAAAAGAAGCACTTAAAGTAGTAGTAAGGTTTAAGTATAGCGCCTTAATAACATAGAAGTCCTAAGGTATAATAGTAGATTATACATCCTAGATAAACTAGTAATTAGGTAAGAGATTTTGCTCTAGCACTATAACACACATATAGTAGGCTACTTTAGCGTACGTAGAACGCTTAAGGCTATTAAGAGGACCTACTATTAGCCTCTTATAGATTAAGATATTTAGAAGTACGTAAGGACTTATACTATTTACTAAAGAAGTAAAGCTCTAAGGTATAGTAAGTATAGCTAGCTATTACCTTTTTTAACGCTAAAGGATATCTTTAAGGAAGTCTTACTAGACTTTATAACTAGATTTCTACTAGTAAAGGATTAAGGCAGCTGCGCTTTTAATATAATTCTTATAATTATATACTTCTTGTCTAAGATGGCTATCTATATCCCTATATAGAAAATATAGGATGTAAAGGAATTTGTAGAAGCCTACTTTTAAGAGGTTATCTTAAAGTTTAGCATTTAGAAAGGTATTATATCTAATAGGGGCTCTACCTTTACCTCTACTTTTTGGGCAGAAATATGCTACTAACTATAGGTAAAGCGTAGGCTTAGCACTACTTTCTACCCTTAGATAGATAGGCAAATATAGCGCTAGAGTTAAACGTTTAAATAATACCTTTCTATATTTATTACGTCTCTATAAATGAACTAGTTTAAACTGCTCCTAATAGCTTAATTTGTATATAATAACTCTATCTATAATTTAATAAAAATAACGCCTTTCTATACTGTATATAGTAAGCACCCTATTCTTACTACGTCTTCTATAGATAGTAGGCTAGAGGGAAAGCTACTAGATATAGTTAAGCAAGTAAATTATATATATAGCGTACGCGTATTGCTTATAGAGCACCTATGCTTAGTATAAGAGTATTAGAGCTAGTACTATAATAAGAAGTATAAGTAAGAGTTATTTTAGAGAGGTAACTTAGTTCTACTTAGTATAAAGAATATACATATACTTTAATAACTAAGTAAAAAGCTATTAGGAAAATTTATTAGGCCCTTTTAAGTGTAGAACGTAGTTAGAATGTAAGTATACTTCCTACTCCTTCTACTATACTATTGTATTTATAACGTGTTTTACATTTTCCTTCTTAAATAATAAAAGCTAAGGCTAGGAGTAGAAAACATTAACACCTAGCTACTAGAGGTTATACCTAAAGGAGGAGAAGCCTAGAAAGTAGAAGAAATCCTAGCTAAGTAAATAAGAAAAGGGTAAAAGTAATACCTACTCTATTAGAAAGGCTATAATAAGACTTAGGATACCTAGATTCTAGAGTTAAACTTTAAAGATATAAATAACCTAGTCTAAACCTTTAAAGGGAAAAGAGCTGCGTATATAAAGAAGAGGTAATAGATATAATAAAAGTATATGGAACGTAGATGTAATATATATTATTATAGAGCACTATGGCTTATAGAGTACTTATAGCTTATTAGGAGTATTTACCTAAGGCCTATAGGCTAGCTTCTAAGAAGCGATTTAACTAGATTACGTACCGCCTATACCTCTACTACTTATTATCTTTATTATTCTTACTATTTTTACTATTCTCGCCTACTACACCTTTAGTAGTAACCTTCTTCTTACTCTTTTTATCGCTATTATCTAAATTACTCTTATTGCGGTAAGGAGTAAACGCTAGATTAATCTAGAATAAGCTATTAGTATGCGTTTTAGGTGTAGAAAAGGTGTAAACTTACTATTTACTATATAAAGGGAACAACTGCTTTAAGACTATTAGTAATTTAACGCTACTCTACTAGGATTAAGCCTAGGTACTAAAGGCTAGTAGTGGGCACCTAGGTCGCCACACCTATAGGTGTACTCATATAAGCTGTAATATAGTAGCAGTTAGCCAGCTCTAAATTAAATTACTTTTAGTAATAAGCTAGCTTTAGTCCTAATACCTTTACACGCTTATCTATCTTACGCTACCTACCTAGGGCCTCTATAACTGTAATATAGTAGTAGTTATAAAGGGCGTAGAGGCAATTAAGGCGCCTATTTATTACCTTTAGCACCTATAAGTATTAGCTAAAGCGTATATATAGCGCGTAACTCTAGATATACTAAGTCACAGCCTTTGTAATTACCCTTAATATAATAGTTATCGCGCTTATTATTATTTTTTATATAGTTCTTAAAAAGCTTTACTAAGTTCTACGTGTAGCGTATATAAGTTATAAGCACTACGTTATAGTCTACGCGCTTAGTATTTCTACTAAACGTGAAGGTGGTAGCACTACGTAGATTAGACTTTTTAATATACTTAGGCACTAGATAGTATGGTATTTTAAATAATTAAAAAGGTTATTTAAAAATGAAGCGCTTTGTCTACGCTAAGAATGTATTATTTATATATTATATAGGTAGAGAGCACACGAAGATTAAAATAATATTAAGACTATATAGCCCTACTACCCTATATTATAGAAGGCTACAGTAAATGGAAGGAGCAGGTGCCTTATAATAAATAATACGCGTGATGCGTTTATAACGTGCGCTATTTACTTATAATACATTATTATCGCGTACATAACGCGCACCTCTATACATACTTTTTTCTTTTCTTATAGGGTAAGGTTTTTATTAAGGCTATAGTATGCTACAGAGGACTACAGCTAGAGGGGTAGGTTCTGTAATAGGTAGATTATAATATTATTATAGTGTTGTGGTATCTAGCGCTAAGGCCTTATAGAGGGCCTATAGGCTAAGTAAGCTAGCTGCGTAAAACCTATAATACGCACTAACTTAACACAAGATAAGTATTATTTTATTAATATTACTAGAGTTCTCCTTTTAATATCCTTTCTAGTGTAAAGTAAGTACTATTACCTATAACTAGACCTTGTAATATAACCCTAGGATTTCTTCTATTCTATTTTTTTTTAACCTTTACTCTTACTTTCCTTTCTCTCTTTTAGTCCTTCTAATACCTATTTAATAACTCTGCTATAGTTATAGCTATAGTTAACTATACCCTAGGTAGAATAGCTACTTCTAGTACTAGTAGTAGGAAGGGTAGTAATAATCTAAATAAGCGTGGCCCTACTAGTAATATAAAGGCGGACCTCTTTATCTATTCTTTTAAGTCTACTAAGAAGTATATTATTAAGCAGCGTATATTATCCTAAAAACCTTTTGTATCCTATTACTAACCTTTATAGTAAGGGCGAGGGCTAATTAGCGTATAAACTATAATCTTCTACGTAAACTAGCTTACTTTATCTATAGTCTAGGCATATAGGGTGTTACCTTAGATCCTATTCTTAACACTACTAGCGTCTATAAGAATAATAGCTATTTAGACCTTACTATTTAGCACTTTTATATTAGTAATACTAAAGTGGAGACTATTACTAAGTTCTCTAGCTTAGGCCCTAGGGAGGCTCTACTAAAGCGTAGATACTATAATACTAATATTAATATAGGTATCTAGTATACTATTACCTTCTTATATTTTTCTCCTTTTTCTCCAATTAACTATTACTACACCTATTACTAGAATAAGAGTAGGAGGAGTAAGCTCTATTTTAGAAGTAAATATAGTATTTCCTATCTAGAAGGTAAACTACTAAACTAAAAAGGGTGTAATAAGTGCTAGATAAATAGTAACTATACCTTTTACTTCTTTTATTATAAGTTCTAGTACTAATTTCTAATTACGTAAGCTAATATGTCTTTTCCTTTTAGGTAAGCTAGTTAACCTTAGTACTAGTCTTTTTATAAATAATATTATTTTGGCTAGTAATATCCTTCCTATTAGTATAACCTACTTTTAGGCTCCTTCTAATTACACTTTTAAGGCTGTTTCTACCCTTAATACTCTTATTCCTTAGAAGCCTATAGAATCCTAATACACTATTACTATAAACTATAGTCCTTTTTCCTTAGTAGTCCTTTTAAATTATTGCTAAAAGTTTTCTAGAGGTTCCCTCTAGTCTCCTCCTAGTAGTGCTTTATTATTTTAGGGTTTTAGTCCTCTAGCTTAAGAGGGTTCTTATTCTAGCTCTAATTATAAATTACCTAGTCCTAGATTACCTATGCGCCTAAATTCTCCTACTAGAGAGAATACTCCTTTTTAGCCTTAGTTATCCTCTTCGTCTACTTATTTCTAATATTCTTATTTTAGTTCTCTCTTACCTTATTAGCAATTTATTAATTAGGCTACCTAAAATTATACTAGATCTCTTTTTTAGTCTAAAGTAACTAGGCCCTCTAGCTCTATAGAGCCCTAAACCCTAAATACCTATTAGTCTAGCTATTACTATAAAGATAATGTTAATATTAATAATAAAAAGGATAATAATTAGTGCCCTAATATATTTTTAGCTGGAAACTAGGTCTTCTCTATTTCTTTTTTCTACACTATCTACCTATCTACTTTATTCTGCTATATTAATTTTTCTAAAACCCTATTAAGTACTTTACTTCTACTATCCTTTCTCTCTCTCTTTTACTAACTACCTATAGTTAGGTTTCCTAATTCTATATTAGGAAAGGAATAGGCTAGTTTAATACAATATTAGACTCTTAGATAAATATATTTTAGTTTACATTAAAATCTAATACTTCTACTCTCTTTAAAATAACTACCTTTTGTAAATTACCACTTATCTATATAGGTAGTATAATAGCCTATTAGAGTTCCTTCCTCTACTCTACCCCTCTAGTTCTTATAAGGCTATCCTTAACTTTAAAGCTAGAATTACTGTGCTCCTCTCTCTTATTAACCTCTTAATACTATAGTAGCTTTAGCAGCTTTAGTATAGGGGTCTAAAAGTTAATTAGAAAGTACTTAAATATAATCCTTATCCTTCTCCTTAGCAGCTCTCTAATACTATATTAGGAACTCTATGCAGCGTTTTCTTATACAATCTAGTATAGGCTAGGGCGTAACTTCTCTATTATTACTTTTAATAGAATAGTAGGTTCTTAAGGGTAGTCCTAACTCTATTTTTCTATTAAAACCTGTCTTTATTAAATCCCTATAAAGACATTTCCTAATTTGCTTCTACCTAATTAGTTATTAGGCTCCTTTTCCTTTCTAGAGAGTAGTTGCTAGGCCTTTAAATATAGTTTATTCTAAGAAAACATTAATCTAACTATAATACCTCTTACCTTTTAGGTTAGTACTGCTATTAGGATAGAATTTATATTTAGGGTATTAATAAGTGCAACTAGCTGTTTATCTAATAGAGGAGCGGAGGCTATTTAAGCACTCTTCTTTCTACTAGTAGTCTTAGCTTCTAGCATAGCTTAAATAATACTTTCCTCTATTATTTTAGTAGGTTTAGAAGCCCTTTAGTTTACTTTTATAACTACTACTTACAGCACTAATTTATTATTATGAATTACTAATAAAGGAGATTCTAGACGGAATTTTCTAATCTATAGCTAAGAATTAATCCTTAGCCTTCTTTCCTAAAGGTCTCTTATTTAAGCCACTAATACTAGTTTACTTACTCTAGTCCCTATAACCCTTTCAATACCTACTTAGTTTTGTTATTCCTATAAGCTCTTTTCTACTACTCTAGTCCTAGTCGTATTTACTTCCTTAGTTATATTAACTTATTTAGATAGATAGGAGACCTCTAATAGAGTAGCGTAAAAGGCTTTAGGCCTTTTTATTACTTTAATCTCTAGCTCTTAGTCTCCCTACTTACTACTTATTAACCCAAAATGCGATTAGCCTAATTCGTGTTTAAGATTAGTAGAGGCTTTCTTACCTTCCAGACCTAGTACCTAGCTAAAATTCTTCTTAAAATCCTTATTAGTAATGTTAAAATACTATTTAATCTTTTTAAAGTAGGTACTAGAGCTATACATCTCACTAAGAGTAAGATATAGGCCCCCTAAATTTCTCTATCTCAAGGTGTTTTAGGCTATAGTAGAAGTTAAAAATCTAGCTATTAGTGTTAAAGATTTTATAGTACTAACCTCTTTTTATAAGGCCTTAGCGCTAGGGGTACTCCTTTATAATATGTCTAGTCTCTCTATAGGTTCTATAAGCCTAGGCAGAGTATTCCTAATTGCGAATTACCTAACTACCTATACTAGGGTTTATAATTAGGTTATAGGAGCTCTTACATAACCTATTATTACGTTCTATATAAAGAGTTAGCTCTATAAGCTTATTAAAAGCCTATTAGTTATTAGCTAGCTTATTAAGAATAAAACTAGTAGTAGTAGGCATAGAAGCCTTCTATTACTTATATTCTTTTATAGTAAGAGTAAGTCCTCTTATCTTTGTAATAACCTCTTAGACTTACGCATCTACTTCTTCCTTATAATCTTTATTTCCTCCTATACTTTAAAGAACTTCCTAAGTAGTAGAATAAGTAGGATTGCTAGCAAATTAGCTTTAGAATAAGCTAGATTTATAGTAACCTACCTCTCCTTCTACTATATAGCCCTAATTGCCTTATCCTAGTCTTTGCACTAGTAACGGAAATTATATATTTCTTATACTTAATAGGTATTTATATTACCTCTATTTAGGCAACTCTCTATTAGTATTTTATATATAACTATAGTCTTATAGTCTTAGTTAAGACCTCTAAAGAAAAGAGTTCCTACTTCTATCTATATAATTTATAATTAGGAAAGGGTAGCTTAGGTATAGCTATTAAACTTATGGAAGTAGTTATTTAGTGTAATAGACTATTAGCTTACTTTATTAACCTAGTTCTTAAGGTAGGCTCTAGTTAACTTTTAGTACTCTAAGTCTATTAATAAGTACTTAGAGTAAAGTATCTTCTAGAAGTTTTTCTAGTTAACTAAAGCGCTTCTGTAGACTAGTAGTTTTATAATATTCCTTTAGTAGGTGCCTAAGTAGAAGTAAGGTAGCTTTTATTTCTTAAGCTCCTTATTCTACCCTACTCTTTCTACTTAAAAGTTATAGTCCTTTAGAAAGGTAGTAATATTAATACTACTAAAGCTTAGTACGTTACTATTCTTTAGGCTTAAAGTAAACTAAGCTACATTTCTCTTTTAGGGGAAGCTTTCTTTTATTTCTAGTTTTTTATCTTTAAACTGTTTTCTTTTGTCTATATTTTCTAAAAGGTAATTAGTAATACCTTAGCTTATTTCACTAGTGCTACTCTTAGTAGGGGTAGTTAAATAAATAGAGGTATTATAAAACCTATACAAATCTATTTTATTTATTTTTTATTTTTCTTCTATTATCTACTTATTTTTATCCTAGTTTTCTGTTAGCGATTTAGCTTTAGGTATACAGATAATAATCTTACTTAATAGAATCTTACTACTAATACCCTGCTTTCCTTTTTATCCCTAACTTAATTATTACTTAGACTAGAATTGTTTAGGCTCTATCGTATTCGCTCTTTCTAGGAGTCTAGTGGCCACTTAAAGGTCCTCCAGTCTATTACTCTTTTTATCTAATAGCTGCTTAAAAGTCTATTAGTCTATTATTATTTTGTTCCTAGGTAACTAATAACTACTTAAAAGTCTATACAGTCTATACTAGCACTAAATAGCTACTTAAAAGTCTATTAGTATATTATTTTATTTCTAGGTAATTAGTAACTACTCAACTAGCCCTACTAGTGTTTAGTAGTTAGCGTAGGTTATTAACTATTTCTACTTTTTAAACTTAGCGGTAAGCCTAAGGTTAGTAGGCCTAAAAGGTCCTACTATTTCTAAGATAGTTAGATTCTAGGCGATATTAGGGGTCTTATTATAATTTATTCCTAAACGTTCTATTTTACTCTAGAAGGTGCCTAGGTATAAGGTAATAGATTTATTTACACTTAGGTGCTCGTTACCTTAGGTTATAACTATTTCTACCTAAGTAGGGTAAGATATTACTTTCCGCGCTAGTATAGCACGTAACTGCGCTAGTAACTAGTGTCTTAGTAGTTATTACTTAGGCCCTTTAGACCTACTTTCTACTTATATTTTATTATTGTCTGTACAGTCTATCGTACAAAGGGGCACTAAGGACCTTATAAAGTCTCTACCTCTTGGCGCTAACCTAAGTAGGGGGTCCTTGTGCGGGTCCTTATAGGTAGGTAGGGCCTTATAAAGTCTCTACCTTTTAGCGCTAACCTAAGTAGTGGGTCCTTGTGCAGGTCCCTATAAGTAGGCAGGCCCCTATTTTACTTAGTGCTATTTGTACAATAAACTATATAGATACTAGCAACTTTTCTTTTGTGCAATAGCTTATGTCTATTATACGCTTTCCCTTTCCTATCCTTTTCTATCTATACAGTTAGCCTTCCCCTATTAGAATAGGTTATAAGGTAGGTGCAGTATTACTATATAGTAGAGGTTCTATTTGCACCTCTTCTTATGTAAATAGGTAGTAATAGCTAACCTACTTAGTTCTTACCCTACCTCTTTATACAGTAGTAGAGTCGCATCGCGTAATAAGGCTCTTTCTAGGTATATATTCTATGCACAAATAGAAGGTAGGGTGTTAAGTAATATAATATTTAGCGCTAGGTCTTAGTAAGTAGGTATAGAAGGATCGCTCCTAGTTATGTAATAAAGGTATATAGTAGAAGTAAGGTATAAGGTAGCTTTTTGTGCTTTTTCTTTATTACTCTATTAGTCTTATTTATCTTCCTCCTCTTTTGTGCGATAGTCTTTTTCCTCTAGCTCTCCTTTAAAGTTAAAAATGTATACTTATACATTTATAGTAGAGGGTTTATATTTGTATAAGTTAGCGTATAATAATATATATTATCTTCTAGCTTACTAGGTATCCTTTAGTAGATAGTTAGTAGACTAGTATCTTTCTTTATAGTACACAAAGTATTTCTACTTTATACAAGAGCTTAAACTTCTAAAGTTACTTTTTCTTTTTAGTCTAAAGGTTAATCTGCCTCTAGAGGGGCTAGATCCTCTTATATAATTAGAATTATTATATTATTAATTAGTGTAGTATACCTCTTTACTATCTTAGAGAAACTATAACTTCTTTTTATCTTTAGTAACTTAGAGTAACGTATAAAGGTCGCTAAGTAAGCCTTCTACTATATTTTTAGGGTTAAATATAGCTTATTTAAGGTTAGCATAGCCGCAGTATACTTATATAATAGTAGTATATAGTTATAGTTTACTACTAAAGCCTTATCTAAGAGCCTTTTAGGCTAAAGTAAGCTTATTAATTATTACTTCTAGGGCCTTATATAATATAGTAGCTAGATTATCCCTTTTATAGCGTTTAAAGGTAAGAGTAGTCTAGTCTATCTAGTACTAATTATAATTAACACTAGTGTTAAAGTGCCTATTTAGTCTGTTGTACAATTTATCCTATAGAAGTCCTAGTTTAATGTTATATAGGTAGTAGGTACTTGCACAATTAGAAAGGATTCCTAGAAAAATATTTATATACTAGTCCTATAGTATGCCTAGCCTATAGCATAGTTCTCTAAAGACTTTTGCCTTATCTACTAAAATATTATACAGCCTACTAGTGTAGTTATTCTCTTTACTCTAAGCCTTCTAAAAGAGGATAATCTTATCTGGCTAGATATAAGCATAATCTCCTAGTTATTAAGAAAACTAGGAGTGTCTAGCCTCTTTATACAATGTGGTTTATTAGGTAAAAGCAGTCTAGGTTTTAGGCTACTACTACTAGTATAGCTCTATATATAGTGTCTCTGTCCTCGTACGTATAAGGATAGGCCCTAGCTATACTCTATATATATATATATTGCCTACAGATACTATAGGTTACATTATTAGGATTATATAAAGTGGTTTAAGTTATAGTTATAGCGTTATTATATAAAGGGTCTGTAGCTTATAGTTAAGCTGTAATAGTTTAAAGAGTTTCTTTGTATAGGTGTTCTTTATTATAAAATTAGTAGCAACAAAGCCTTCCTTTATAAGAAAAGTAATAAGCTTTTTTCTTACTGCATAACTAATCTTATTAAAGGTTCTCTCCTTCTAGTTGTTAAAATCTTTAGTAAAAGAAGAGATTACCTCTTTACCTTTAAGGCTACTTGCGCGATATTACGCAATTATATACACTATATAAGTGTTTAGCTGTGTTAGAGAAGGGGGTAGGTAGCTGTGTAGATTTACTCTATCTCTCTAGTACTTTTGTGTAATCTCTCCTCTTAAGGTAATAGCCTTAATATTTATTACTTTCTTTACTTATTAAAGCTATATTGCTTTATCTTCTTACTAAGGAGGTAGTATTAATTATTATGCGACAACTTTAGGTTATAGTTCCTCTAAGAAGTCTTCTAGTCTTAAGGCTATATTATTATTATCTTTCTTAGTTGTGCGACGTGTCTGCGTTTAGTTATTACTAGTTTAATTATATAACGTGTTTACGTTTACTTGTCGCTAGTTTAATTATGTAACATGTTTTTTAGAGTTATAAATGTGCTTACTATCTCCTTTCTTTTCTATAGAATAGCTTAGACTAGATTATACAACTCTTTATAGATGTGCGCGCTTTGTTTCTACTTATTATATAATCTAAAATTTAACCTCTAGTAAAGGTATTATCTCCTTTCTTTTCTGTAGAATAACTTAGACTAAATTATATAACTCTTTATAAATGTGCGCGCTTTATTTCCGCTTATTATATAATCTAAAATTTAATCTCTAGTAAAGGTAATAATATAGAGCCTACGTATTTAGCTTATAGGGCGCTCTGTCTTTAGACCTTACTAGTTTATAGTTAATTAAAATTAACTACTAATTAGTGTAGGTTTGGCTTAATCTGTAATTAAGCATTTAAGGGTTAATAGTATACTATTGTGTAAAGGGTAAGAAGTAGGTTTAATTAATTACGTCTGGTCTATCGTACAAAGGGGCACTAAGGACCTTATAAAGTCTCTACCTCTTAGCGCTAACCTAAGTAGGGGGTCCTTGTGCGGGTCCTTATAGGTAGGCAGGGCCTTATAAAGTCTCTGCCTCTTAGCGCTAACCTAAGTAGTAGGTCCTTATGCGGGTCCCTATAGGTAGGCAGGCCCCTATTTCACTTAGTGCTATTTGTATAATAAACTATACAGACAATTATAGTAAGTAAATGTATTAAATCCCTTAGCTAACACGTTCTAGCGTAATTAAATACTAATTAGATTAAATGCTTATATATTATAACTTTTAGTAATTATTTAATGTAACTTATAACCTTTTAGTAATAATAAGCACTTATTAGTATTAATTAGTATAAATCGTAATAACTCTTTTTAGAAATCGCTCCTTCTATTACTATTATATTAATATAAATAAAACTAATAGCCTTTATACTAAGCTACTATACGTTAGATATATTAGAATTCTAGTAAAGCGTAGTGTCCTAGAATCTAATATAGTATACGTAATTAACCTTACTAATAATAAGTAGGGATTATTATAATTTAAGAGTTACTACTATAAAGAGTATAGTAATTATCTAGATAAAGGCACTTTATATTCTATAGTATATTACTTTCTAGTATTACTTGGCGCTATCTAGCACTACTTAGTACTTATAATAGGTAGATTATAATATTATTATAGTGTTATGGTATCTAGCGACAAGGCCTTATAGAGGGCCTATACGCTAAGTAAGCTAGCTGCGTAAAACCTATAATACACACTAACTTAACACAAGATAAGTATTATTCTATTAATATTACTAGAGTTATCCTTTTACTATCCTTTCTAGTGTAAAGTAAGTACTATTACCTATAACTAAACCTTATATAATAATACTTTATCTACAACAGTCTAAGGATAGCTCCTAGAGTTATATAAGCTACTAGTATGGGGTAGACCTTACTTAAAGCCCCTAAAGGCAGTAAAGACCCTCTTATCTAGTATATAAGAGGAGAGTTAGTAATATATAACTTAAGCCTACCTTTAATACTTAAGTAGCGTATCCTAGTTACTAAAAAAAAGCGTAATAAGGTCTACGCTATATATTAACTTTATACTTTAGAAGATAAAATCTCCTAACTTAAAAGTATAAGCTAAACCCCTAACGTAGTAGCTGCTACTAAGAATATTAAAATCCTATCTACTAATATATATAAGTAAGACGCGCCTATAGCGTATATAGTAATATATATTAAGCGTGCACTTTAACCTAAGCACTGTCTATATAGTAGATTGTATAAGTAGTACTAAGTAAAGTAGGGCCCTGCCTACCTATAGGGGCCTACACAATGGCCTACTGCTTAGGGTAGCGCTAAGAGGCAGAGACTTTAGAAGGTCCTTAGTGCCCCTTTGTACAATAGACTAGACGTAATTAATTAAACCTACTTCTTATTCTTGATATAATAGTATACTATTAACCCTTTAATACTTAATTGCAGATTAAGCCAAACCTATACTAATTAGTAGTTAATTCTAATTAACTGTAAACTAGTAAGGTCTAAAGACGGAGCGCCCTATAAGCTAGATATATAGGCTCTGTATTATTACCTTTACTAGAGATTAAATTTTAGATTATATAATAAGGAGAAATAAAGCGTGCATATCTATAAAGAGTCACACAATCTAGTCTAAGCTATTCTATAGAAAAGAAAGAAGATAGTAAACCCCCTTATAACCCTAAAAAACACGTCGCACAATTAAACTAGCGACAACTAAACGTAAACATATTGTATAATTAAACTAGTAATAACTAAACGCAGACACGTCGCACAACTAAGAAAGATAATAATAATATGGCCTTAAGACTAGGAGACTTCCTAGAGGAACTATAACCTAAGGACGTTACGTAATAATTAATACTACCTCCTTAGTAAGAAGATAAAGTAATATAGCTTTAATAAGTAAAGGAAGTAATAAATATTAAGGCTATTACCTTAAGAGGAGAGATTATATAAAAGTACTATATAGATAGAGTAGATTTATATAGCTACCTACCCCCTTCTCTAAAATAGCTAAACACTTATATAGTAAATATAATTGCGTAATATCGCGCGAGTAGTCTTAAAAGTAAAAAGGTAATCTCTTCTTTTACTAAAGATTTTAATAACTAGAAAAAAAGAACCTTTAATAAAATTAGTTATACAGTAAGAAGAGAGCTTATTATTTTTTTTATAAAAAAAGGCTTTGTTACTACTAATATTATAATAAAGAACACCTATATAAAGAAACTCTTTAGACTATTACAGCTTAACTATAAGCTATAGACTCTTTATATAATAACACTATAACTATAACCTAAACTGCTTCGCACAATCCTAATAATGTAACCTACACTATCTATAGGCAATATATATATTTACTATCTATAGGAGGCGTAGTAAGGATAGGGTGCTTACTATACATAGTATAGAAAGGCGTTATTTTTATTAAATTGTGGATAGAGTTATTATATGTAAATTAAGCTGTTAGGAGTAGTTTAATCTAGTTTATTTATAGAGGTGTAATAAATATACAAAGGTATTATTTAAGCGTCTAATTCTAGCGCTCTATTTACCTATTTATTTAAGGGTAGAAAGTAGTGCTAAGCCTACGCTTTACCTATAGTTAGTAGTATATTTCTGCCCAAAAAGCGGAGGTAAAGGTAGAGCCCCTATTAGATATAATACCTTTCTAAATGCTAAACTTTAAAATAAACTCTTAGAAGTAGGCTTCTACAAATTCCTTTATATCTTATGTTTTCTGTGTAGGGATATAGATAGCTATCTTAGAGAAGTAGTATATAATTATAAGAATCGCATTAAAAGCGCAGCTGCCTTAATCCTTTACTAGTAGGAATCTAGTTATAAAGTCTAATAAGACTTCCTTAAAGATATCCTTTAGCGTCGTAAAAGAGGTAATAGCTAGCTATACTTACTATATTTTAGAGCTTTACTCCTTTAGCAAATAGTATAAGTCCTTACGTACTTTTAAACATCTTAATCTATAAGAGACTAATAGTAGGTCCTCTTAATAGCCTTAAGCGTTCTACGTACACTAAAGTGGCCTACTATATACATATTATAGTGCTAGAACAAAATCTCTTGCCTAATTACTAGTTTATCTAGGATATATAATCTACTATTATACCTTAGGACTTCTATTTTATTAAGGCGCTATACTTACGCCTTACTACTACTTTAAGTGCTTCTTTTACGCCTTAAGCTAGCAATACGCTTAATAGTAAAGGCGTTCCTTTACTAAAACTTCTAAACTTTAGTAATAAGATTAGACTCTTTTATTATAGGTTTACTACTAACTAATACTCTAGCTAGTAAGCGTAGTATATATAGCGTACACACTATAGCACTAGTAGTAGGGATCCTTATAGCTTTATAAATATTAGTAATATGCGTCTTATATGCGCCTAATAAGCTTGGCTTATTTGTAGATCCACTTGCTCTACTATACTTAGTCCTCTAAAATATTTTATTCTACAGGGTAGGTAATAAACAGGTTAGTAATAGGTTCTCTTATACGTAATCTGCCCTTCTTAATAGTCTATCTGCTAGGTTTATTTTCCCTAGGCGGTGTTTCACTTTAAAATTAAAAGCTACTAGGTATATCGCCTATTATACTTATTATGGGTTTAGCTTCTATACAGCGCGTATGCCGCGTAAGTTATTATTGTTACTTAGCACCTAAATTGTGTACTGCGTGCTATCTAGATAATATCTCTATTACTTAATGCAGTAGATAATAGTAAGGAGCTTAAAGTTATATACCTTATAATTTAGCTTTATAGCTTAAAGTTTTTTTAATACAAAAGTAACTAAGTGCCACTTCTAGTTCTTAAAAAACTATAAAAGGATACTGTATATCGCAAAAGTAGATGCGTTAGTCCCTAATTAGATTAGTAGCGTAGAGTTAAAGTAGCGTAGAATAGGCGCACTTAAGAAGCGCGTTTTAAGTATTTTAAAAGTATTATTAGCTTTTACTAACTATTAGAACACTTAGTTCTTCTTAAGTAGGTTTAAGAGAGGAGCGGTTTCTTATATATATACCTTAATAAATCACCTATAAAAGTTTATAAAGCCTAGAAATAACTAGAGCTCTTAGATACTAGTTAGCTACAGCTATTCTATAATAGTTACTATATGCGCAGGATTAGCGCAGATTCCTTACATAGTTATAATAAAACTAAAGAAGTAGACTTCGCCTAAGGCAAATGTACACTTAGTTAAATTAATAAAAAGTTTAGCTTTACGCAGTAATTTAAGCACAGCGTAGATAGCGCACTAATAAAGTGTAAGATTCTTATTATAGGTATAGATAAGTATGTTATCTAGGTACACAACGTATATATAATCTAGGTGTAGTGCTAGTGCCTTATTAATATATACCTAGAAGCTTATAGGGGTATTAGTTAAGCTAAATAGTATTCTTAAGTATTTAAAGTGGCCGTAGCAAGTTTAGAATATGGTTTTCTACTTATCTCCTACCTAGATCTGAATTCTGTAGTAGGTATTGCGAAGATTAAAGGTTATATAGTAGTATACGCCTAATAGGCGGTTAAGCGTCTCTCTAACTAGAGGTAGTAGGCAATAATCCTTAATAGTAATTATATTACGGCCTTAATAATTTATGTAAAGCTGTAGTATACTATTTTTCTTAGGGGTAAATAGAATTAGTGCTCTAGCTAGGCTAGTACTGTGCCTAATTTATCCTTTTTTTAAGGTATCTTCTAGATACTCCTAAAGTACCTTAAGCTCCTACTCTAAGAGATTATAGAGTAGTTTATAAAGAGGTTCCTTTCCCTCTATAATAGGGATAGCATAATTAGATTCCTTAAAATTTAGTAGGGTAGACGCTACTTTTTTATTAAATACATTACTATATTCGCGTAATATATTAAGAATACGTAGTACCTACGCTGCGCGCGCTTTATTAATACGTACTAGGTGCTCTAAGCTTACACTAGTTATCTATAAGACCCCTAAAAGAAATAAATCTAAGCTAGTATACTCTATATTATCTTTAAAGTCCCTTATAGTAATAAACTATATTAAAGCTGTAGTATAGCCCTAGCGCTATATTTGTAAGCTGTAATTAAGGTGGATATTACCTTCTTATAGAAAGGGGTTACTAAGTAGGAGAGGGATTCCTTTTTTATTAACACTACAGATAGTGGTTTTTATCCTACGCTCTACTCCTATATTATCTATAATACGCACCTAGAGCGCATAGGCGGCGTAGGTGCTTTACCTTTAGGCCCTAATCTATTCTAGTTTAAGGAGCTTAGCCCCTTTAATAGGCTTTAGATTTATTTTAACAGCGACAATCTAGCTAATTAGGCTAATATTAGCCTATAGGTTAAGAATTATTTAGAGTTCCCTCTCTAAGCCTATGTTTTTAGCTGCACTACACGTGCGCTTTATGCCTAGTAAAATATAAATTAGTAGGCGCCTTACTGTATCTAGGTTTTAGGTAAGGCTTAGCCTTTTCCTGTATAGTTTACTTATATAGGAATCTAGTTAGGATTACTACCTCTATATTTGTTAGTATAGTGGCTAGTTTTATAGCACTTATAGCAGGTGACACTTTTTTTATTTTAGGTCTTACTATTACCTTTAGATATTTAGTAGTTTAGTGTATTATCCTTAGATTTCTTTAATATATAACGTAGGCTTAACTCCTATATTATAAGTGCGCGGTGTAGGTTTCGCTTAAGCGTAGAGCCTAAAGTAATAAGGTCTTCCCTAGTTATAGGCACCTAATAGTAGTTAGTAATAGCCCTTTGTAGCTTAAGTTTAAGCTTAGAGAAGAGGTACTACACCCTTTACTTTTTAGTATAAAGTATAAGTTAATCTTTAAGGACATTAAAATAGGTTATAAAAGAGTAAATAGTTTAGTCTTTTTACTATATTACCTAAGCATACACTGTAGCTACTTCTAGGCTATAATTTACTAGGTCTAAAAGTAAGTTAAGTATATACTACTTAAAGTACTTCTAGGTAGGTATTTCTCCCTTAGCTTTAAAAGTGCGCTTATAGTGTGTGTACTATAGTTCTCTTAGGTTACCTATAAAGTACTGTTATGGGCTAGCCTTAGAGAATAAACAGAACTATAAGTGCCAAATGTAAAGGATGAATTCTAGGTATCAAGTCTCTATAGGGGGGTGTGCCGCTTATAAAAAAAGTTTTCCTTAGTAGGTCTACTTCTTTAGGGCAGTTCCTTTCCTTAAAATCCTTTTAAAGGCTAGGGCTATACTCTAGCCTATTATATACCCTAGACCTTACTTGGTTTAAAACGTCTCGTATTTATAAGGTAAGCCTTAGAGATCTTAAGAGTATTATACTATAGTAAGGTAGTAGTGTAGAGGCGGCCCTAAAGCAGCCTTAGGGTAAGGGCTCTTATTAGGCAGTTTATTTATTTACCTTATTATTATAAGGCGATAGGACAGCGCTTCTACTCTTTCTAATATAATTATTATATGTCTATTACCTTAGTAGTGCGTTACTATTACAGTCTCCTTATATTTATATTACTTTACCTTCTCTCTTCCCTTCTCTACTCTCTCTTTCCTATACTAACCTTAACCTACGCCTATTCTAACTTCCTTAACTATCTATAACTACCTTTATCCCTGTCTCCTTCTAGCCCTAATCTAGTCCCTTTTCTATTCCTGCACTATACGCCCCTATATTCTTATTAGCCTCCTAGCCCTCTTCTTTAGCGTTCTGTTCGCGGCTATAGCTAATATTAATATTATTAATAATAGCCTCTAAAGTAGCGCCGCCTTAGTAGATCTTTTTAGTTCTAGTAGTAGTAGTAGTAATAACTCTCTAAACCTAAACTAGCGCCTTACTAAGCCTAGCTATGCGTACACTAAAAAGGAGATTAATAACACTAAAATAAAAAAGATTCTCTAGAGTCTTAACACGCCTATATAGTAGCCTAATAGTAGTAATTACTTTTACCCCTTTTTAACCTCTAAGAGGCGCGTACTAGCTAATTGCCCTAACCCTATTACCCCTACCTATACTCTAAAGCGGCTCTGCGTTACTAAGAGCGTAGTCCTTTAAAGAGATAGTTTAGATAAAGAGCTAGCTAACCCTAATATAGGCCTTATATACAATAAATATATTAGGCGCCTAAAGTAGCTTAGGCGTGTAGAGTAAGTTTACAGCTTTATATTTTAGGCTATTATTAATATTTGTATAGCTATTAACTATTCTAGGGCTACTTCTATAGCGCCTACTATTACACTAAAGCCACCTACTAGTATAATTCTACTCCTTTTACTAATAACCTAGGCTTAAGGCGGGCTCTACGCCTCTAGATTAAATATATAGAGCGAGACTAGGTTAATAGTAATTTACATATTTATAATTCTAGAATATATAGCACTAACCCCTAGAAGTCTATAACTAGAACGCTGCCTACCTTTATAGCGAAGTTCTACTACTTAGCCTAGTAGTATAAGCAGTACCTAAACTTAGCGCTTAAAAACTCTAGCCTAATCTAAAAGCTAGACTCCTTTACTATACTCCTACCTTAGCGTAGCAATAGAATAGTAGTCGCCCCCCCTAGTATAAACATAGCCCTAGTAGCACCTTTGCTCTAGATAACTCTAGCCTAGCGTAGTAGTAACTATAATTAGAATCTAGTAGCGTTAGCTAATAATATAGTAGAATAGATAAATAATATAGGAAATTACATCTAGCGATCTAAGGAGAGCATAGACTAGCGTTTAGATAAAATAATCTAGACCTAAGCGTAGACTACTAACTTACTTACTACTATTACAGAGTAACTTAAGACAGCTCCTAGCTAACACTACCTTACCTTCTTAGTAGCCCTAGCCTAATAGCGTATACCTTTTAACCTATATTAAGAGCCTTATAAAGTAACTTTACCTAAGTCTTTATCTAGGGCTAGCTTAGTGCACCCTCTTAGGTGCTACTACTACTAGTGCAAAAAGTAATATAATTATTATAGCCCCCCTTTATTTCTATCTAGTGTTACTTTAGTACCACTTTAGTTATAGTAACCCTAGGGCTAATAGCCTTTAGTAGTTTTTAGATAGATAGCGCCTCTACTAGGTTAGTAAAAGAATAAATTCTTAAATACCTATTATAGCTTCCCTTATAATATTTATGTATTCTTCTTTATAGGCTAGATAGAACTATTATTATGCCTACAGTCCCCCTAGGCGGCCTTAAAGCGGTCTAGAGCTATAATATCTATAATATTTTTAATTAGCACCTAAGTTAGTAATACCTACCTAATCTACTTTACTAGCGCCTATTATTATTTTCTTTAGGTATTTTTAATGCGTAGGACCTCCTCTACTTCTTATTTATATAGGTTAAGGTCCGCTTCTTCTAGCTCTAAGGCTAGGCCTAGCTAGGCGTTAGCCTAGGTCTAACTAGGTAGGGGATTGTCTACTACTTACTTAAAAAGGTTAATATAAATAGTTTTATAGAGATTACTAGGCAGGTCTAGCGTTACTATAAGTAGGAATAGTATAGCTATTATAATATACTTAACTTTAAGCTAGTTAAGTTTCTTCTTTAACTAGTTAGTTTTTATATTACGTAGTAAGAACTATATTTTATCTCTAACTTAGAATTGCTTTATAAGGTAGTAAGTATAGTTTATAGCCTTTATAGTGCGCTGCTATCTATAGGTAATAGTAGTCTAGGCTAAAGCTATTCCTCTCTTAAGGTAGTCTAGGAAGTGCTTTACCCTCCTAGTAGGGGTGTAGGTAAACTCTACTAGTAAGGGGATTCTCTTAAAGAGATTAATATAATATCTATTTAATAGAAAGTTTAGGCTTAGACCTATAGTAGTAGATACTCTATTATTTAATATAAGCTAGTAGGCTAGAAGGCAGTCTAGCTAGTCTATTTATTTAAAGTTAACTATAATGCGAAGGACTAAAAGTACCTCCTAGTTTACCCTCTCTATGCCGCTGTTAGTCTAGGAGTGGTATACTATAAAGAGGAGTTATTTTATTCTAGTTAATTTATATAGCGTAGTCTAGAACTTCCCTAGCTAGTCTAAGCCTCTGTCTATAATTAGTAAGGTAAGGAAGCTATAGAACCACTACTATATATTATAGAAGTAGGCTACACAGTACTCTACTATTATAGAAGTTATAGCTTCTAGTTATATATACTTTAACAGCCTATTAGTAATTATAAGTAGGTATCGCGGTACTACTATAGAGGCCTAGGGGAGGTCTACTATAAAATCTATTAAGAATTACGCCTAGTACTAGTCTATAATTAGGAGTAGCTATAGGAGATTTTACTACTTCTACTAGTCTATATATACTCTTACGCAGTAGCAATTACGTATAAATTAGATAATGTTTTTAGATATATTATCCTAGTAGTAGTTCTAGCAAATAATCTTAAACGTAGAATTCTTTCTAGAATAGCCTATAACTAGAGACTTATATATACGCTGTATAATAGTAGTAGTAAAAGGTTCCTAAGCTAGGACCTAAAGGACTCTGCGCTATAAAAGAGACCTATATACACTAATTATATAGTCCCTAATTTATTAGGAAGTGGCAGCTACTATAGGGAATATATAGTTACTATAGCGCACTACCTTAAGCCTAATATAGTAGGGGGGGAACTCTACTATAGCCGCGTTCTAAAGTGCCTATAGATATATATTAGTAAAAATCTAAGCCCCTACTAGCGCTATTAAAGATCGCGTCTACACTAGAGTAGTCTAGATAGTTCTAGACACTATTAGTAGGGCGTTTATTCTTATTTACTAGACTATATTCTACTTACGCTAGCTTAGTGTGTCTAGTCTAGCTACCTAGGATCTAGGCTAGTAGTAGAGGTGGAAGTAAAAGGTAAAAAGTAACTCTAACTACTAGTGCTAGCACTTACTTAATTCTTAGATTTTTGTAAAGTATTTAAGGTTCTTATAGTCTATTAGAATTTTAAAGGGGTACACTACTTCTATTAGCTCTAGTCTCTATACCTATAGGGCTTACATAATTGTAAGCAGCTTTTTATTATAAATAGTGTAGTTCTACTAGGCTAGTGTTAGGGCTATAAAGTAGTAGGCTATAAAGTGCTAGATCCTCTTAATATATTAAAAGAGATAGGCCCTAGTAGCACTACCTAAGTAGTCTACCTTTACTAGCGTATTACGCTCTAGGTCCTAGAGCGCTAGGATAGGGCCGTATACAAATATGTCCTTTAGGGCCTAGAAGGCCTCTTATTTCCTAGGGCCCTATTAAAATAGGACCCCTTTCTTAGTAAGGGTATATAGAGGTGCGGCCTACTTAAAAAATTAGAGGAGAAAGTCGCAATAGAAGTTAGTAAAGCTAATAAAGTAGTAGACTATATGTACTATAGAGGGGGCGTCCTATTAATTAATTACTTATATTTTTACTAAATTAGGGTAAATAGTCTTACCTACTGTAATAAAATACCCTAGGTACTTAACCTTTATTATCGCAAATTTGCATTTTCTTAGGTCTATATATAGTCTAGCTTTTTATAGAAGTCCTAGCACTTATTGTATATAGTCCTAGTGTTAGCGTAAGGGCCCTATTATATAGATAAGGACATTATCTAGGTAAGCTGTATATATATTGCTTAGGGTATTCTTTAGAGCGCTATTAATATAGCGCTAAAATGTAGTAGGTGCCCTAGTTAGTCTAAATAGGACTACTAACTACTTAAAGAGGCTAAACTAGGTATAGAACATAGTATAGTGTTCTTCCCCCTCTATAACTTACAGCTTATAGAAGGTAGCGTAGATATCTACTTTTATAAACTAAGTAGCCTAGGAAAAGGTGTATAGTGTCTCTTTAATAAGTAAGAGAAAGTACTAATCTAGCTTAGAGATTGCGTTAATCTCCTAATAGTTAATATATAGGCGCTATTTCCCCCTAGGCTTTAAGGCTAGAAGGACTAAAGCACCTACTAAAGAGAAGCTAGCTTATATTTAGCCTTTATTTATAAGTTCTATAAGTTAGCGCTAGAGTTCTACTAGCTAATCTCTAGACATGCTATATAGTAGGCCCTAGGGTAGTCTTAAGAGGGAGCCGCTTAGAGTCTACCTTAGGTAAATATAGTAGTCTAACGTGCCCTAGTGCAGTAAAAGGCTAAATACCTTAGTTTTATTAAAGATAGCAGCGTACTCTGCTAGTTCTAAAGGGAGAGTTCTACTATCTTTAGTAAGGCCTAGCCCTACTATATTATAGAGGGGTAAGGATCCTACTGTATAAAGAAGTGTTATTATAAGTATCTAAGTAATATCCTAAAGTAAAGTTAGGAATACCCCTTCCTAGTCTTTATTTAGAGTATTAAAAGGTGTCGTGTTATCCTCCTTATCTACTAGTATAGTAAGGAGGCCCCGCCTCTCTACCGCCTAGGTGTTAAGAGCAACAAAACCCCTAGCTATACTAATTATAATTTTGCTACTATAGATATTTACTACTACTTTAGACTTAGCTAGCTAGAGGGCCCCTAAGATTATATTCTAGTAGAGGTTAGAGATTATATAAGCGTAAAGGGTCTATTACTACCTAGATATATTATAAGGCACTACTACTATTTCTATAATAAGGGTTTATAGTAATAACCTAGCAGCCTATTCTAGTTCCTAGGCTAAGATTATAATACGCTGTAGTAAGAGTAAATTTACTAGTCTAGGGCTAATTACTGTAAAGTATTTACACCCTATATTAATTAGGGCCTCTATATACTGTGTACTGTTAAAGAAGACGTAGAGGGTAGGAGTAGGCCTGTTTATACCTACCCTAGCTTTAGCCACTCTAACTATCGCAGCTTACCCTAATTATACCTCTATTAATGCTATTACGCTTAGCCCCTACGTTAGCGCTAGACTAGGGGCTATTTTTTTCTTAACTAGATGCTTATTTTATTGTGCTAAGGTTAGGTTATAATCGCCTAGAGTAAAACTGCATTAGAATAGGCTCTAGCTATATAGTTAGGCTTACTATAGCGAGTGTATACGCCTATATCCTAGTGTTACTAGAAGATATATTTAGGTATTTAGTTTAGGTGCTACTTACCCGCCTCTCTACTAGCTTAGGGCTAAGTTAAGGTTAAAGCCGCTATAGGAGTTATATAGATATTACTATTACTGTCCTTAAGAGGAGGCTAGCTACTTTTATAAAAAGTAGCTTAAGTAGTAAGCTTATCTTCTAGGGCCTTTATTTTAAAGTCTACTATAATCTATAAAAACCTAGCAATAGCCGCGTTATAGTCCCCTTTAGGAATGTTACAGTTAAAGGTAACTATATAAATATTACACTAGATTACACAGCGTAACTTGCGCAGTTTTTTAGTGTTACCCTACTAGCTACTACCTACCTCTACTAAGGTCTATTTAAAGTAGACGTAAAAGTTAGAGAAACTCTCCCTAAGGCCCTACCTAATTATATTAAAGCATGCTTTAGCCTTTTACTAGGCGTGTTTATTAGCGTATATAAAAGTAAAGTACTACATAAACGTCTATAGGTTAAACTAGCTATCTACCCCCCTAGTTTAGTAGAAGGCTACCACTATATCCTAAGGACTATTATCTAAGCAGTCCTATATTAGCGCCTATTCCTCTTAAAGGGAGCTAATAAACTGCTTATTAGCCTAGAGCTTATAATCTATTATAACCTTCTAGGCCCTAAACTGTGTCTTTAAGCCCCTAAACTTAGTTAGGCTTAGAAGCAGTTTACGCTGCAGAATTAGCTAGTCTATACTAGTAAATAAGAATCTGCCCCCTATAGTAAAAGTAGATAGGCCTAGGGCAGTGCTAGCGTAGGCCTATTAGCGTATAAAGAGCTCACGTAGCTCTTTATTCTAGAGTTATAGTGTTTATATAGTAAAGCGGTCTTTATCTCTAGTAGTAATTAAGTTCTGCAGTTGTTCTACTAACTTAGTAATATTAGAGGCATCTATTAGTAAGTTATTCTAGACTCTATTATATTTCTTTATTTCTTTAAACAACTCTTTTCTAAAAGACCTAGAATTTAATGTTATAGGCTAGCCTTAGAGAATAAATAGAACTGTAAGTGCCAAATATAAAGAATAAATTCTAGGTATTAAGTCTCTATAGGGGGGTGTACTGCTTATAAGAAGAGTTTTCCTTAGTAGGTCCACTTCTTTAGGGTGGTTCCGTTCCTTAAGATCCTTCTAAAGGCTGGGGCTATACCCCAGCCCATCACAAGTACTATATTACCTAGATAACCTTATCTCTATTCTGCACAAATTCTTATAGTAAGAGGCGAAAGGCCACCTTACAAAAATAAAAGAATTTATAATACTTTTTAAGGTTCTTACCTCTATATTTAGTAGAGTCCTTAGGTTAAAGCGTACGCTTAATATATATTACTATATACACTATAGGCGCGTCTCACTTATATATGTTAGTAGATAGGATTTTAATATTCTTAGTAGTAGCTACTACGCTAGAGGTTTAGTTTATACTTTTAAGTTAGAAGATTTTATCTTCTAAGGCATAAAGTTAATATATAGCGTAAAGCTTATTACGCTTTTTTTTAGTAACTAGAATACGCTACTTAAGTATTAAAAGTAGGCTTAAGTTGCGTATTACTAGCTCTCCTCCTATATACTAGGTAAGAGGGTCTTCGCTGCCTTTAAGGGCTTTAGGTAAAGTCTACCCCCTACTAGTAGCTTATATAACTCTAAGAGCTATCCTTAGACTATTGTAGATAAAGTATTATTATGTAAGGTCTAGTTATAGGCAATAGTACTTGCTTTACACTAGGAAGGACAGTAAAAGAATAACTTAATAGTATTAATAGAATAATACTTATCTTATATGGAGTTAGCGCGCAGCGTAGGTTTTACGCAGCTGGCTTACTTAGCGTATAGGCCCTCTATAAGGCCTTGGCGCCAGATACTACAACACTATAATAATATTGTGATCTATCCATTACATCTACCTAATTAATAATGCAAAAGGCCTATAGTTCGAATTCTATGTAGGCCAAAAACTATATTCTTGTTTTCTTTAAAATGAACCTAGAATCCTAGTATGTCATAATAATAGAACTTTAAAACTTATTACTATGTCTATTTAATAGCCCTACGTATAGTATTATAGCTATTTAGCTTAGTATTTCGATATTTCTAGTTTATTACGTGTTTTTATATATTTAAAGTAAGTTTTCATTATAAGCCTATGTATCTAGATAATATACTTATCTATACCTATAATAAGGATCTTACGCTTCACTAGCGCGTTGTCTATACTATACTTAAATTACTATGTAAGGCTAAAGTTTTTATTAATTTAACTAAGTGTACATTTGCCTTAGGCGAAGTTTACTTCTTTAGTTGTATTATAACTACGTAAAGAATCCGCGCTAATCCTATGTGTATAGTAACTATTATAGAATAGCTATAGCTAAGTAGTCTTTAAGAGCTCTAGTTATTTCTAGATTTATAAACCTTTATAGGCGATTTATTAAGATATATACGCGAGAGACTACTCCTCTTTTAGATCTACTTAAAAAGAACTAAGTATTCTAATAGTTAGTAAAGGCTAATAATACTTTTAAAATGCTTAAAACGCGCTTCTTAAGTACGCCTATTTTACGCCACTTTAACCCTGCGTTGCTAATCTAATTAGAAACTCACGTATCTACTTTTATAATATATAGTATCCTTTCGCAGTTATTTAAGGAATAGAAGTGGCACTTAGTTACTTTTATAGTAAGGAAGCTTTAAGCTGTAGAGCTAAATTATAGAGTATATAACTTTAAGCTCCTTACTATTATCTACTACTTTAAGAAATAGAAACATTATTTAAATAGTATATAGCATACAATTAAAGTACTATGTAACTATAATAACCTACGCGGTATATGCGCTATACAGAAGTTAAACCTATAATAAGTATAATAGGTAATATATCTAGTAGCTTTTAATTGTAAAGTAAAACACTACCTAGGGAAAATAAAACTACTAAATAGACTATTAAGGAGGGCAGATTATGTATGGAAGAACCTATTACTAACCTATTTATTACCTAACCTATGGAATAAAATACTATAGAGGACTAAGCATAGTAGAGTAAGTAGATCTATAAATAAGCTAAGCTCGTTAGGCGCATATAAGACGTATTACTAACATTTATAAAGCTATAAGGATTCATATTACTAGTGCTATAGTATACACGCTATACGTACTACGCTTACTAGCTATAGTATTAGTTAGTAGTAAACTTATAATAAAAGAGTATAATTTTATTACTAAAGTTTAGTAGTTTTAGTAAAGGGACGCTTTTACTATTAAGCGTATTACTAGCTTAAAATATAGGAAAAGCACTTAAAGTAGTAGTTAGGGGCAAGTATAGCGCCTTAATAAAATTAAAGTCCTAAGGTATAATAGTAGATTATACATCCTAGATAAACTAGTAATTAGGTAAGAGATTTTGTTCTAGCACTATAACACGTATATAATAGGCCACTTTAGTGTATATAGAACGCTTAAGGCTATTAAGAGGACTAACTATTAGCCTTTTATAGATTAAGATGTTTAGAAATACATAAGGACTTATACTATCTACTAAAGGAGTAAAGCTCTAAGGTATAGTAAGTATAGCTACCTATTACCTCTTCTAATGCTAAAGAATTTTTTTAAGGAAGTCTTACTAGACTTTCTAACTAGATTTCTACTAGTAAAGTATTAAGGTAGTTACGCTTTTAATATAATCTTTATAATTATATGCCACTTCTTTAAGATAGCTATCTATATTCCTACACTAAAAACATAGGATATAAAAGAACTTACAGAAGCCTACTTTTAAGAGGTTATTTTAAAGTTTAAAATTTAGAAAGGTATTATATCTAACAGGGGCTCTATGTTTACCTCCGCTTTTTAGGCAGAAATATGCTACTAACTATAGGTAAAGCATAGACTTAGTACTACTTTCTACCCTTACATAGATAGATAAATAGAGTGCTAGAATTAGACACTTAAACAATACCTTTATATATTTATTACGTCTTTACAAATAAACTAGATTAAACTACTCCTAACAGCTTAAGTTATATAAAACAACTCTATCTATAATTTAATAAAAACAACGCCTTTCTATACTATATATAGTAAGCACCCTATCCTTACTATGCCTCCTATAGATAGTAGGCTAGAGGGGAAGCTACTAGATATAGTTAAGAGAGTAAAATATATATATAGCGCACGCGTATTACTTATAGAGTACCTACGCTTAGTATAAGAGCATTAGAGCTAATACTATAATAAAAATATAAGTAAGAGTTATTTTAAAGAGACAATTTAGTCGTACTTAGTATAAAGGATATATATATGCCTTAATAACTAAGTAAGAAGCTATTAAGAAAATTTATTAGGCCCTTCTAAGTGTAGGACGCAGTTAAAACATAGGTATACTACCTACTCCTCCTACTATACTATCGCATTTATAACGTGTTTTATATTTCCCTTTTTAAATAATAAAAACTAAAGCTAGGAGTAGAAGACGTTAACACCTAACTACTAGAGGTTATATCTAAAAGACAAGAAGTCTAGGAAGTAAAAGAAATCCTAGCTAAGTAAATAATAAAGAGGTAAAAGTAATACCTACTCTATTAGAAAGGCTATAATAAGACTTAGAATACCTAAATTCTAGAATTAGACTTTAAAGATATAGATAACTTAGTTTAAACTTTAAAAGAAAAAAGAGCTACGTAGATAAAAAGAAGGTAAAGAATATAATAAAAGTATATAGAACGTAAATATAACGTATTTTATTATAAAGCACTATAGCTTATAGAGCACTTATAGCTTATAAAGGGTATCTATTAAAGTAAAACACTCACTTCCGTAATTCTTTCTGGATCCACTAATTCAGATCACGGGATTCTTGCCAAGAGGCTCGTTTCTTTTGTATATAGTCTGCCCTTTTAGCATCCTTTCCTACAATCAGCTCTTTGTATTCTTTACAACTCTGCTCCTAAATATCCTATAATAGTTCGAGCCCTTTTTACTATAACAGTTATAAGTCTGGCGCTTAGAACGTAGGATAATTCTCCCTGCCTACTTAGTAACACTTAAATTATTATACAACACTCTATTCAGAACCTCTCTACAATACAACCCCTCTATTTCTAATTACAAAAATTATTAAAATAGTAGAAGTACAGCTTGTTAATTGCGCTAGCTAGCCCTACTAGTTTGTCTAGCTTTAATTCTAAGCAAACTCGAAAGGAATCTAGAACTAAATTAACCTAGAGGCGATTAACGCTCTAGCAATTAATTACGTAAAGCTAGAACAACCTCCGCTCCTATAGAAACTATTACTAATTGCAGATATAGTCTCTGTGGCAAGTATTTAATTATACAAAGCAGAGCTTACTAAGTATAAAATAGATAAAGAGAGCTTTTTTTTATAAATAGTGGAATACAGAGTAGTAGTTTTAGACTGGCAAGCAGACTATACTAAGATATAGAATCTCTAGACTTAGTTAAACGCTATAGTATCGCCTAATCTGCTTGCTCCTACCATAATTACTCTAGTTAATACACGCTAAACTACGCTTTAGTCCCTAATTTAACTCTTAAAGGAAGATCTCGCACCAAATAAAGGAGCTATACAGAATAATGTTTAAGCTTTATACCGCGCTTATCTTAAGAAGGCTAAGTAGGCAAGACAAAGTTCTAAGACCTGGTTTAAAGAGTAGTAGCTCCTCTATTAAAAAGCGAAGACCTACTTAATTAGCGAAATTAGCGGACCGCTTACTACCTAAGATTTCCTAGATATAATTACCGCGCGTATAGCACTAGATTAGGCCTAATTAATGAACTAACAGCTAATCTAGGATAAGACGCTAGGACGGAATTAGATCACGCTAGACGATCTAGGGAAGGTATTTTTGGCGCTTATCTAGGAGCATTTAATCTGATCTAGTTCTAATAAAACAAGTGGGGTATTCGCCACTTTTAATAGATTATTAAGACAATCTACTAACTCTAATAGTTCTAGTTTGTCTAATTAGACAAAGAAACAACTAAACTGTCCCTGTAAGCCCTATGCTTATAGGTAGAAACTAATAGAGTGCTAAAGACTTTAAACCACGATAGCTAGATTACCCTAGGATAGAACATTGTTATTCAATCTCACTAATAAAGAAAAATTAGAGATTCTTAATTAACTTAAGTAGCCTAAGTGGTTAAACCTTCGTAATGCGATCACGAAGGCAGGATAGAATAAGAAACAATCCCCTACTAAGACTATTAAGTATCCTAGTAGTATTACTGCTACTCTACTAAACCTATTTAATCTGCCTACAGACAATGGAGCATTAGGTGTCTATTCTACTCTATATTCTAACGCTTATTCTCTATTAGAATGTACAATATTAGACAGTGCTATAGCAGTTTACCTAGTTAATAATCGCAAAAGACTTGTTCCTAGGACGTTTTAATTATTAAATAAGAGTGTAGAGGCAGGTACATAAAGCCTCCTAATCTTAGGAATTAGTAATAGACTAATTAAGAACGCTTTACATAGGAAAAATAAGAGATTTACAGAAGATCTGCTGCTCTAAAGAGTGAGAGTAGTAGAAGGCTTTTATATAAATATTGTATTAGAAGCTCTTTTAAAGAAAGCAAAGATTTAGTACCTTAGTTTAGATTACACTCTTAGGATTAAAAGCCTAGAACAAAGCGTTGTCTTAGTAGACCTAAGATGCGAGTATAACCTTACTTTCCTATAATATAAGCTAATCCGCTCTTGTCTAATTGTTATAAGTGTGACTACTAAAGGATTATCCTAGGTTAATATTAAGAGATTAGATTCTAAGGACCTCTAGCACCTTTAAGTAGGGCATGTAGGAAGTAGAGCCCTATAAGCTCTAGTAACTGCAGCCTAAGGTGTAAAGATTACTAGAATGTTAAGAAAGGATTGTGAGCACTGTGCTACTGCACACGTAACCTAGGTAATCTCTAGGAGACCTAGAGAATAATTACCTAGGCTATTTCACTTATTATCCTAGGATCTATTTAATATGCCTACTGCTTAAAATAGAGAAAACTAGGTTTTGCTAATTAAAGAAGATTTTAGTAAGAAACCTTACATTTTTAATCTTAGAACAAAAGACGCTTTCTAAGATAATAAAAGTATAGTAGGATTTCTTAGCTCTTATTAATATAAAATACGAGCTTTAAATTACAAAAATCCACTAGGATAATAATACAGCAATACTTCTATAGAGAGGGAAATCCTAGTACAAATTTTGGGCTAATTAGGAAGGGATAACGATCAGCAGACTACCGCCCTATACATATAAGCCTAATAGCGCTGCAGAAAGAGTAGGCTAGGAGCTTATAACAAAAGTAATTAAAATGCGAATAAGCGCAAATCTGCTATTAAATCTCTAGCCTAAGATTATACAAGTGGCATGCTAGCTCTAAGGAATAATTCCTAGCCTAGCATTAGGCTATTAATCACCTAATAAAACGTTAGATGCTTAGTTTAGACAATATTTTTGTTATTTCGAACTAGTAAAAATATAATATAGGACAGCTAATCTTCGTCTAAACTAGAGTGCTGTCTACGCCTATAGCTACTAAGCTTACCCTTTAGATTAGGAGCGTGCAGCTAGGCAAGATAGAAGAGGATTTAAAGTAAATCCTAGGGGCTATATTAGATACCTAGTAGGCTACAAAGCTTCTAATATCTACTAAATATAGATTCTCTAGCTTAATTAGGTAATCACTACACAAAATGTAAGGTTTAATAAGTCCTTATTCTATAAAGGATTAGAGGAACAATCTATTCTAAAGATAGAAGTGTTAAAAATAGTAAAAAGCCTCTAAGAAGGAGAGCTAAACAATCTAAGAGAAGCATATAAAAACGCGCTTAATATTCTTCCTAAAATAAACAAGTATACAAGAACTACTACTAGACCTATAGGTAACCCTTAGGTAATTAAAAGCAAAGTAGGCTAGCTAAGTAATTAGGAACCTAAGGTACCTACTACTAAGTAAGCTATAGGCTTAGCTAGCTAGTAGCTAAGAATTCGCTTAAGTAGGAAAGGAAGCACAGGACTTATAACCCCTAATTAGACACTAGAGCTAGGTAATCTTAGGGGTGATCTGTTAAGCGATTAAGAGATATCTAGCAGCTACTAGAACACTACTAGGAGAGCTAGCCTGCTAGAATCTAGGGATTTAATACCCTATTTATTAGTAGAAACTAATTAGGTTACTAATTAACCTAGCGTAGATAACTTAATCACGCCAGATAAAGTAGATAACCTACTAGCGCGCTAAAGGCGAAGGCAGATCTATTTAGAGGTAAGTAGAATAAATAGGCGAAATTATAGTAAAGTACTAGAAATTAACTAACTAATAAATCGCTATCTGCTATTACGAAGATTAAGGAAGCAAAATAATTAGGACAATTAGCTAGGGGGTAGGTAGAAGCTAGGTGCTTATATACTAATCGCTAATTATCTTTAAAGTAATCTTAATGCAATATTAGAGTACATGTTTATACTAGGAGTAGCAGAGGCCTAGTTTAAGTAAGAAGAATATATTACACTAAATACAATAGTATTTGCTTCTATACTTAGAAAGGCGCCTAGAGCGTCTTATGCAGCTTAGACTTACAGAGACGAGCTTACACTAGAGCCAACCCTATAGAAACACCTTTATAATTATCTATATAGGAAGCTATTCCTCCTTGCCGCTTATAAGGAGATCTTAACTTTGCAAGATAAAGGTACCTAGATAGAGATTAAATAATTAGAGGTGTTAGAGCAACTGCTCCCTTTAAAGTGGGTCTTTACCTATAAGTTTAATTAAAATAGATACTTTAAAAAGTGCAAAGCTTAAATTATTATAAGAGGAGATCTTTAGAAAAAGAATACTCTCCACTCTACCTATACTACTACCCTAGTAGTAAAATCTTTTTAATTAGCTGTAGCTCTGGCAGCAGAATTCAATCTAGAAATCTTATAATTTAATATAGTAGGAGCGTTTCTAAATGCTCTTATTACAGCTGCCAATCTAGTAACTTATAAATTACCTAATAGTTTTAAAAAGCTAGAAAAGTTTGTAAGATTAAATTAAGCTTTATATAGCTTAAGAGATTCACTACTTCTTTAGTATAAAGAATTTACAGAATTACTACGATCTTATAGACTCTTAGCTTCGCTAGAAGAGCTATACCTTTTCTTTAATAGTAATTAAAGTATTATTGTTCTATTTTATATTAACAACATTCTTCTTCTCTATCACAAGAGTAAAGAGAAAGAAGCCCTGGATTTTTAGAAGAAAATCGCGAACAAATACAAGATTAAATTAAAAGGACTAGTAGAGTGGTTCCTAGGTGTTTAAGTAATTAGGGACAGAGAAGCAAGATCGATTTCTCTAGTCTATAATACCTACATTAATAAGATTACAAAAAAGTTTAACCTTTTAAACTCTAGGAGCTTCCCTCCTACACCTCTATTAATAGAAGATCTTGTTCTAAGCACAGGAGAAGCCACTCCTTAATAAATAAAGCTCTTTTAAGAAGAGGTGGGATTAGCTCTCTATACAGCAATTATGCTACGCCTAGATATAGCCTTTGCAGTGTTAAAGCTATCACACTTTCTAATAAATCTAAGTAAAGAACACTTTGCTGCTATTAATCGTGTGATCCTTTACCTCTATTAAACTAGATAGCAGGCTATAGTCTTTAGTGGCTATAATGGACCTAATCTGCTAATATGTAGAGATGCCTTATTCGCTGATAATCTAATATTACGGTAATCTTCCTATAGATATATTATCCTATTGTTTAGAGGAGCTATCCTATAGAAAGCAGCTTAACAGAATATAATTACTACTTTAATAACAGAAGCAGAGCTTCTAGCGCTTAAATATATAAGCAAAGAAGCTATAGTGATTAAGAGATTCTTTACTAAGCTTACTCTAGATCTAGGACCTTTATAAAAGGTCTATTGCGACAATCTTTAAACTATTTGTTTAGTGATTAGAAAGAACGAAAGAATTACTACTTAACTACGCTATATAGATATTTAGAACATGTAGTTATAGTAAGAGTATATAAAAGGATTGTTTTAAGTGGAATATTTTCTAACTAGTGAAATGCCAGCAAATGGCCTTATAAAGGCTCTTACTTATTAGCAGTTTAATAGATTTAAAAGGCTATTAAATCTATAAGATGTGAGCATAATAATTACAGAATAAGAGTAGGTAAGTAGAGAAATAATCTGTTAACTACCTAGAATTATTAATTTAGAGCTAGGAAATAAGAAAAGAAAAAGAAAAGAAAAAAAAAATTAGAGAGAGAATAGGAATTAGAGGAAAAGGAGATTAAAGAGCTTATCTATAAGTATATAGACCCTCTTTCTCCTCTGCTTAATCGCAGGGGTGCGAGAATCTCCCCTATAATTAGTAGTAGAAAATTCTCCCTATCCTTCTTCTCTCCTCCTCTCTATAGTAGGTAATTCCTTACCCTATCCACCTCCTCTACCTCTCCTTTAATTAGTAGCAGGTAATAGCTTACTCTAGCCTCCCCTCCTTTAATTAGTAGGAGGAGAAGCACTTACTTAGCCTCTACTCTGCTTTAAAGCTAATAGGCTGCTTATCTAGCTATTTTAATTAGGGTATTAGCTGTAACTACGCTGCTCCTTAATAGGTAAGGTAAGAGGGTAATTACCCTATCCTCTACTAAAGATTAGCTAAGAGGGAGGGAGTAGAACAGTAGCTGTGTACTAAGCTTGCTCCTCCTAACTACTAGTAGGAAAAGGAGCTTATAAGGCTACCTTAACCCTTTTATATAGCTTAGTGATTAGCCGCTCCTACAAAAAGTATTAGCTAAACCTAGAATAAATCTTAGAATAAAAGCTTACATTAGTACCCTCTAATAGTTAATAGTAGATAAAATCTATAGCTAGAGTCTAAATATGCGGCTAGCTACAGAAACGATTAGTAAAACTAGCTAAAGTAATAAGATAACCTTATATATAGTAGTGTAAAAGTGGGTAAAGTAAGCATAGCAGCGCCTACCTAAGCTTAAAGTGTTATTATAGTAACATCTATTACTCTTTCTTACTAGAGCTCTTTTTAAAGCAGCCTAAGTAGCTTACTTATCTAAGAGCACTAAGCGATCGCTAGGAGTCTAGAGCTAGGGCAGGAGGAGCTAGTAAAGTAGGAGGATCTTACTAAGAGGATTAGGAGCTTTGTTTAGCAGTTTTTACAGCCTTTACTACGCGTGCTTTAGCTAGGTTGTTAGATATCTAAAAGAGTTAGCAAAGCTCTAAATAATAGAAAGAGCACAAGGCAATAATTAGAAGAAGATAACCTACTATAAGGTAGTAGGATTTAAAGGCTTAAACTAGTAGGCTTAAATTAGATAGGAGGTTAAAGTGTTAAAAGTAAAAGATTAAAGAGAGAAGATTAAGCGCTAGTAAAGGGCTTATATGCTCTACCGCCTATCTAATTATTAAGCGCTAAATGCGCTCCTTCTTTACTACTTATTTCTCTTACTACTACTCCTTCCTAATTAAAACGCGCCTACCTATTATACTTACTAGCTAGTAAGAGCGGGGAAATTACCTCACAGTTAATAGGAAGTAAGCGAAAAGAGTAGCGGAACAAAAGTGTTTACGCTCTAGGCCTTTATGCCACGCTTATAAGCTCCTAACCCACTAGAAGAAGAGATTCTAGACACGATTCATAATAGGATTTGTAATTTAAAAGACAAATAGTAATTGTTTTGCTATTACAATAAGTGGGGGGTGATAGAATCGCTGTTCTTAAGATAAGGAGATTTAGAAAAATAATTCTTAATAGTTTTTTAATTTTTAAACAGCCTTTAGACGGTTTTTTAAAAATCTTTAGGAAAGATTTAGACAATTACAGATTACTTCTTAAGATAGGTGATCCGCTTTAAGCGATTACCTAGGGGGTGTATTAAAGTAAAACACTCACTTCTGTAATTCTTTCTGGATCTACTAATTCAGATTACAGGATTCTTGCTAAGAGGCTCATTTCTTTTGTATATAGTCTGCCCTTTCAGTATCCTTTCCTACAATTAGCTCTTTGTATTCTTTACAACTCTGCTCCTGAATATCCTGTGATAGTTCGAGCCCTTTTTACCACAACAGTATCTATCTAAGGCCTATAGGCTAGCTTCTAAAAAGTAATCTAACTAAACTATATACTACTTACGCCCCCCTTACTTATTACTTTTATAATCCTTACCCTCTTTACTATTCTTACTTACTACACCTCTAGTAGTAACCTCTTCTCTACTTTTTTTATTACTATTATCTAAGTTACCTTTATTACAGTAAGAAGTAGATGCTGGATTAACCTAAGATAAGTTATTAGTATACGTTTTAAGTATAGTAAAGGTATAAACTTACTATTTACTATATAAGGAGAATAACTACCTTAAGAGTATTAATAATGTAACGCTACTCTACTAGAATTAAGCCTAAGTACTAAGGGCTAGTAGTAGGCATCTAGATTACTATACCTATAGGTATACTAATATAAGCTATAATACGCTAGTAGTTAGCTAGCTTTAAGTTAAACTACTTCTAGTAATAAGCTAGCTTTAAGCCTATTATCTTTACACACTTATCTGTCTTACGCTGTCTATCTAGGGTCTCTATAATTATAATATAATAGCGATTATATAGGGCGTATAAGTAATTAAGGTGTATGTTTATTACCTTTAGCACCTATAAATATTAGCTAAAGCGTATATATAGTATATAGCTCTAGACAAACTAAGTTATAGCCTCTATAATTATCTTTAAAGTAATAGTTACAGCACTTATTCTTATCTTTTATATAGTTCTTAAGAAGCTTTATTAAGTTCTACGCATAGCGTATATAAGTTATAAGCACTATAATATAGTTTACGTACTTAGCATTATTACTAATCGCAAAGGTAGTAGTATTATATAAGTTAGACTTCTTAATATACTTAGGCACTAGATAGTATAGTATATTAAATTATTAATAAAGTTATTTAAAGGTTAAGCGCTTCGTCGATACTAAGTATATAGTAGTTATATATTATATAGGTGAAGAGCACATAAAAATTAAAATAATATTAAAACTATATAGCCCTATTACCCTATATTACAAAAGGCTATAGTAAATGGAAGAAGTAGGAGCCTTATAATAAATAATATATATAATGCATTTATAACGCGTACTATTTACTTATAACGCGCTATTATTACGCACGTAATATACACTTCTATAGACACTCTTTTCTTTTCTTATAGGGTAAGGTTTTTATTAAGGCTATAGCATACTGTACAGAACTACAGCTAGAGGGGGAGATTCTATAATAGGTAAATTATAATATTATTATAGTGTTGTGGTATCTAGCGCTAAGGCCCTATAAAGGATCTATACGCTAAGCGAGCTAGTTACGTAAACCCTTTACTACGCCCTAACTCTATATATAATAAGTATTATTCTACTAATACTATTAAGTTATTCTTTTACTGTCCTTCCTAGTGTAAAGTAAATACTATTACCTATAACTAGACCTTATATTTAGTACTTTATTTAGGCTACTTATACTACACGTGTAGAATAGGCTCCTATTATAGAGGTTGGCTATAGTAAACACTAGCTTAGGCTAGAGATACTCTAGAACGTTTACCTTAATTCTTATTTTAATAGCTTTTATAATTATTTTCTAGCCTGCGCTCTCTATAGCTCTATTTAGTTTCTATATATAGAGTAGTAGAGTAATTTTCTTAATCTCTTTATCCTTTACCTACTACTACTGGATTAATTAACCCCTCTAAGGGAGCGTTATAGTATTATTATTATATTATAGCTTTATAAGATAGAGTTACTAATAGGAGATAAGCTTTTTAAGATTCTTAAACACTAGTAGTACCTCTACTAAAGACTTACTTATAAGTATATAGGCTTATATTATATGAGTAAAGTCGCACTTAGTAATAAGTATTTACTACCTACCTCCTTAGCTATATAGAAAGTTAAATAGATTCTAGGTAAGCTTGTAAAAAGGCTAAAGTAAGTGTTCTATAAGTTATTATAAAATAATCTAGATAGTATAGGTTACTACGTAGTACTTACATTTTAGCTATAATATTTCTTTAATCTAGAATTTTTATACGTGCTTTACTAAGGCTTTTAGCGTATTAGGATATAAATATTCTAAGTAACTATACTCTAACTCTTTTAAGTTAGAGCGTAAAAAGGTTTTATAAAAAGATTTTTTAGTAATCTAGTGCGCTTAAGGCGTAGGGGTATACGTGGAAATAGGTTTATATTTTATAAATATAAAGTTATAGGCGCGTTAAAGTTTAGCTAGTACTATATTCTTTACTGGGATCTTTTTAGGTAAAGTAGTATCTAATCTAAAGTACTAAATGCCTTTAGTGTAAAGGCGAGCTTTAGAGATAATATTTAAATAAAATTCTTACATAACTACTACGTCTTTAAGTGTTAAAAGTTTACTATAGGGGAATAAATTACCTTTTAAATACAGTAGTTACTATATCTATTAACTATAAAAAACCAAGTCCCTACCTTTACTATTCTATATTTAGGTAAAGGTCTAAAGTATTCTAAAATAAGTAGGTTAGGTATAATTACTAGGTGTACTACTACTTTATTATTTAGGGTTCTAGAGTTAGATCGTAGGTAAGCGTTATAGATAATAGAATAAATCCTACCTACTATTTCTATTATTCTTAGAAGAGCTAGGTTAATTAGTGTTACTATTATTTTACCTAAAAAAAGGCTTACAGCCTTATTGTTAAAGGTCTTTTTAAATATTAGAAAGCCTTTTATTATAAGGTTATTATATAATTTATTCTGTATACTCTTCTAAAAGGTTAAAAAGATTTCTTTTTCCTTATTTATTTTCTCCTCTAACTTTAGAGCATACGCTAGGAACCTATAATTACTGAATTCTTAGATATAGTATTAGGCCTTACTATATAGGTAAGTAATACTTAAATACTTTTTTTTTAGCTCTATTACACTAGTAGTAGTAAAAATTTACGCATCTCTATATAGGCTATATATTATAGCTTTCCTAGTAAGTATAGTAAAAATAGTCCTTAGAGCTAAAAGCTTAAGAGGTTATATACTAGTTATAGTTTTTTTATAATTAATTACTACTTCTCTTACATCTAGTATAGGGCGTATTTACTTACTACTTCTAAGAAGTCTTATATAGTAAGTTACTTTTATATATTAACAATCTAGTAGGATTTTATTTTTCTATAGAGCACGTGCTAGTTATATATCTATAATTCAAAAGATTAGGTCCCCTAGCGTGCTTTATAAAAGTAATTATAATACTTTTTATAATAAGATTAGCTATACTAACTAGAGATAGCACTAAAATTAAGCGTAATAATTATATAAGAGCTTATAAAGTAGGTTTATAGTTCTCTATAATTACTATTATAACTAGGGTAAGTCGTTCTAGATCTACTATAGTATTAACCTACTTTTAGATCGTTTAAATATAGCTATTACACACTTACTAAGTCCTTGTACTTATATTAAATAGCCAAACTATATTTTTATACTTACGTTTATCTCTAGTACTAATAGTTTTATTTAAGAACTATGGTGTAAGTAGTATATTTTTATACAGAAGGTTTATATGTTTACAGTAATCTAGATTATTTTTATTTTTATACGCTAGGGCTAAGCGCGTAGAACTATACCTATATATACTAGTTTAGCTAGAATACTTAATTATTAAGAATATATATAAAAATAACTATAAGAGAAGCTAGAGTTCTTAAAGGGTAGTTTAAAAAACATATTTAATAATAGTAGTAATTAAATAGTATTATTAAACTTATTTTATTACGTAGAGAGCGACTTTCTACGTTTAAAAATACTAGGCTTATAACTATAGAAATAAACTAAAGATACTACTTAGAGTAATTAAGTGTATTATTCCTAAATAGAAAAAGCCTACTTAGTAGTACGTTTTATATAAATCTAGTTTATATAAGGAAGTAGTAAGCCAAGTGAGAAGCTTATAGTAGTTAGGTAATTACCTCTTAGGTAATCGCCCTGTTCGTGTTGTAGGGCCCATGCCCCTACCTATATGCCATACGCGCCACAGTTATCCTTTTACTGTCCTCTCTAGTGCGAAGTAAATACTATTGCCTATAACTAAACCTTATAGATTCCTACTTATGCAATCAGCATGGCAGGCGTTCTAAGGTATGGTAAATTTTATTTTTCGCTATCTATAGTATATATTTCTATTTATTACATCTTTCCAAAAAAATTGTTATTTAATATAAAAGCTGTTTCTTTTACGTTATCACATTAGTCATGTATGTATTGTAAGCTTCATGCAGCCCCTGATTAACCGGCATCAGAAAACCCTACGGCATTGGTGTGCTGGTGGCGGGGTTCACGTGAACGTCAGCATAAGAGCATGGGCCAGAGCACACTAGCATCATCGTGGCGAATAATATTTAACATTCCGTAGTCTTTTGTATTGAACTACATCTTTCCTTAAGTAGCTAAAACCTGCAGGTGGTAGACTATCGCTGTGCCTGTGGCACGCTAAGACTAAAGACAGCCACCCATCAAACAATGCACTTGGAAATCCGATCTCGCGGTCAGACCATTGCCCAGAAAGTTTCTACAACGTGAACATTGCATCTCATTCCATATCACAGACGCTACTAACATGACCCAAACGCCTTCCACCGCTGATATATACAGATAGATTACCCAGCTCCGCGATTCGCTTTTCTTGGGCCGACAAACGCGCTCTATGCGCCGACCTGCTTCAGGATGCCCTCGAGGTTGATGCTCTTGGGGCGCTCGATGGGCAGACCCAGTGCCCTGTCCCAGATGAGTTGTGCGAGCGGGCCGAGACCGCGGCTGACACCGAAGGTTGCTGTGTAGTACAGCGTCTCGTGGAAACCGTAGTGGTGGAAGAGTACACCAGAGGACGAATCGACGTTGGGGTACGGGTTCTTGGTCTGTTCCGCTAGTCAGTATATCGCCAACAGTAGTGTACGCTAACCGTACCTTGCCGTGCTCGGTAAGAACGCCAGGCGCGACCTCAGAGTTCTTCTTGACGAGCTGGTACACGGGGTTCTTTGCAATATCGGGGCGCGCGTTTGCAAAGTCCATGAGAGCCTCGAACCGGGGGTCAGGCTTCCGCAGAACCGCGTGGCCGTATCCTGGAATCACACGTCCTGAGTTGAGGACACTCCAAAGAAAATCTGTCACGTCGCCCTCTGTGAAGCTGGTTCCGACTGTCTTCTGCATATCCAAAATGAAGCGAAGCACCTCTTGAGCGGCCAGACCGTGAAGTGGTCCAGCAAGACCCTGGAGACCAGCGCTGTACGAAAGGAAAGGATCGCTGAGCGCACTGCCGACCAAGTGCGTGGCGTGAGCTGAGACGTTACCTCCCTCATGGTCGCCGTGAAGGGCCAGATATAGACGAAGTAGATCCTGGAACCCCTCATTCTCCTTTCCTGACTTGCCCAGCATAGCAGCAAAGTTGTACGCCCAATCCTGGTTCAGGTCGACCTCGGCAGGTAACGCCCCTCCACCGCGGTAGGCGTTCTGGTAGATCTTAGCAGCGATGGTGGGCAGCTTCGCAAGCAGACTAATGCAGTCATCGAACGTCGGCTCCCAGTAGTCGGCCTTGTTGATACCCTTTTCGTATGCTTTCGCAAACTTGGACTCATAGTTCAACGTTGAGACTGCGCAAGCGAATTGCGTCATTGGGTGCAGGTCCTTGGGGAAGTCGTCGAGCATCTTCTCCACGAACTTCGGGATGCCTGCCTTTTCGGCGAGCTCTCGTGAGAGCACACGTGTCTGGGAAACGGTGGGAACCTCGCCAGTAAGCAGAAGCCAGAACATTGCTTCAGGAAGCATTTCGGTGCCGGAGGTGCCCTTGGGAAGCTCCTTCTGGCAATCCTTGATTGTCTTGCCATGGAATCGGATGCCCTCGTTTGCATCAAGCACCGAGCCCTCCCACACCATGGCCTTCAGACCTCTTTCAAAGTGTCAGACGGATCCAATACCATAAGAAGACGCGCGTACCTCATTCCACCCAAGGTGTTCTCCACCTTGACGACTCCAAGCTCCTTGTCGGCATGTGCCTTGACTTTCTTGAGCAGCTCCCGCTTAGCAGGCAGAACCTTTTTGAAAGTTTCTTTGAGATCCGGCTCGGCGGACGAAGAGTAGCTGCATGATTGCACTGCGGACAGGATGGATTAGGGTGGTGTGGAGAGGATGTCTGCGGGGTCAATTGCTCACCTGAAGCAAAAGGACGAGCCACCGAGGGCTGCACAGAAGTCAATTAGCTTCTCCCCGGTCAATAGGGCGTTCCGAAGCTCACCTTGACGGCCCGCAGAGCTCGCGAAGCTGTACGTGCGCTCAACGCCATAGCTATAGCTTTAATGATGGGTGAGCAGGGATATGCTGTTGCGGGGAAATGCTGGCAGATTTCGCGCTTCAGCTCTCGACAAACAGCAAAAACCGGTCAAGTGAGAGGTGGGCAGAAGAAGGTATAGAGAGCTGCAACAGAGGATTTGCGGCAACACTCGGCGGTAACCTTTCACAAGGCACCGCACGTCCCGTTGATGCGGCGAACGGTGAAATGCCCCTCGGTAAAGCACGCATGGGGTTAGCGCGTCTGGCTACCCTCGGCCCACCCGCTCGGCAGTGTGGAGAAAGTCATCCCGCGATTTGGAAAGAGCGATGGAGATGTCGGCCACAGCAAGTGACGCACCGGCCTGTGGACATATTCTTCTCTGCGTGCGATACCACCTTTTGAATCATCTTTTACGGGGTGGTCCTGGCCAATTGTGTAGCTCTCTCTGCTCTCCCCGCTCTTCATCGCTGTGGATCGCGAGAATCGCGCTCGGGAGCTCTCCGAGCTTACCAAACCTCGCCGCTGCTCGAGAACTCCAAAATAATAAAAGACTTGCTTCTCTACCATAGACAGTACACTCCCTTTGCAATGTTGCGAACAGCTGCACGATCCGCAGCGCGCCAGAGCCGGTCTCTGAGGCCATCCAACCGAACACCAAAGCCCCTCCGACCCCTCTCCACCACGACGTGCCGTATGTCAAGCTCGCCGCGCAAGCCGGTAGACCCACCGGTCTCCTCGGTCCTTCCAGGCGACTCATTCCAGCTCCTTCCGGAGGCGTTGAAGGCCGGTCAGGCGGAAGACGCGCTCTTCGAAGAGCAGGTGCAGCAGGTCAAGGACTGGTGGGCATCACCGCGATACAAAGGGATCAAGAGGCCATATTCGGCCGAGGATGTCGTCAGCAAGAGGGGCGCGTTACAACAGACATATCCCAGCTCGTTGATGGCGCGGAAGCTCTTCAACCTGTTCGAGGAACGGGCGGCGAAGGGCGAACCAGTTCACACAAGTGCGTTAGCTCTGCTCCCTCTAGTGAATGCAATAACTGATTCGGAACTCTTAACTCATAGTGGGCGCTATTGATCCCATACAAATGACCCAACAAGCGCCGAACCAGGAAGTTCTATACATTTCCGGCTGGGCATGCTCCTCAGTGTTGACTACCACGCACGAGGTGTCTGCTGATTTCGGCGACTATCCATACAACACCGTTCCGAACCAAGTGCAACGACTATTCAAGGCGCAACAACTCCACGATCGCAAAAGTTGGGACAACAGGAGGAAGATGACACCGGAGGAGAGAGCCAAGACACCATATCTCGACTACATGCGCCCAATTATTGCGGATGGAGACACTGGCCACGGTGGACTGTCAGCGGTCATAAAACTCGCGAAGCTCTTTGCAGAGAATGGAGCGGCTGCTGTTCACTTCGAAGATCAGCTTCACGGTGGCAAGAAGTGCGGTCATTTGGCTGGAAAAGTGCTTGTACCAGTCGGCGACCACATCAATCGCCTCGTAGCCGCACGTTTCCAGTGGGACATGATGGGCTGTGAGAACCTTGTTATCGCGCGAACAGACTCAGAGAGCGGCAAGCTGATCTCCAGCGCGGTGGATGTACGTGACCACGAGTTTATCAAGGGCGTCACAGAAGAGACCGAGCCGCTATCCGAGACTTTGCAAAATATGGAAGCTGCTGGTGCTCCCGGAAGCGAGATCGATGCGTATGAGGCGGCTTGGGTCAAGAAGCACAAGCTCGTCACCTTTGACGAAGCTGTACAGCAGCACCTCGAGAAGGAAGGATCCTCCACGGATGCCTACCTTGAAGAAGTCAAAGCCAATCCTGACCTATCGCTCCTTAAACGTCGCCAAGTCGCAGCCAAGTACACCAGGTCGCCCGTATTCTTCAACTGGGACATCTCCCGCACACGTGAAGGCCACTACCACTACAAGGCCGGCATGGCCGCAGCCACCAAGCGTGCGAAGGAATTCGCGCCCTACGCTGATCTTCTCTGGGTAGAGACCGGAAGCCCCAACGTCGAGGACGCTGGAAAGTTTGCCGGTGAGATCAGAGAAAAGTACCCCGGCAAGAAGTTTGTGTACAACCTCTCTCCCAGCTTCAACTGGCTCGGCCAGGGGTTCTCGGAAGAGTCGCTAAAGAGCTTCGTGTGGGAGCTCGCGAAGCATGGGTACGTCAGATCCTACACATTATCCTTACTAGGCTATGCTGACACTTCACAGATTCGTCCTCCAACTCATCTCACTCGCAGGCCTGCACTCCACCGCAACGATCACCTGCGAGCTCTCCCGCGCATTCAAGGACCAAGGCATGCTTGCCTACGTCAACCTCGTGCAAGCGCGTGAGAAGGAGATCGGCTGCGACGTGCTCACGCACCAGAAGTGGAGCGGTGCAGGTTACATCGATGGCATCCTTGGCTCAATACAGAGCGGTAGCAGTGGAAGCAGGAGTATGGGCGAAGGAAATACAGAATCTGGTAAGTTTATCCTGAGTGATGATTAGAGAACTTCGCTAAAAAGTGAGTAGGCTTTTAATGTATATATACCATTTACACTATTAAGAATCATTCAATCCACTTCAAATATGACGTCGTCAGCATGGCTGAGGACATTGACATCACCAGGTGTGTACAAGCATATGGCATAAGATAGCTACAACTTATCGGGGCAGCAAGCCTATATCAAAACTGGACATGGCAGAACATTCAAGTCTGCTTGCTCGTGTTGCCAGATGAGCAATGCCCATATTGTTTCTAAACTCTCTAGTCTTGAGACCGCTCTTTGTTAAGGAGTCGCCCAGCTTCATAATTTGTAACCGTGGACGTTAGTCCCAAACATGGTTGTTTCGAGGGGGGTTGTTAGCTGAATTATCCGAACCTCGCGATTCGTGACACTTAGACGCACAGACCTTGTACCGTATCTTGGCAGTCGGTGCACGCCGGCACTCAATGCACGCGCAACACCAAAATCCAGCCCTAGTAAAATAAGGCTGTAGAGACGCCCACAAATACAATTAACATGAGATTTTTTAGAGTTAAGGCCTGTAGGGCACGTAGATAGTCTCTATCTAATTAGATTATCTATATCTACTTAGTGTTTTAATAAGGCGGCCCTAGCGTGTTAATAGAGTTAATACTAATAATATAATATTATCTAGATCTACAGCTCTACTAAGGGCCTACGTAGGCTTAATTACTTATTTATAAAGTGTAAAGGGCTGCTTAAGAGCTAACTAACCTATTTTAATTAATTATTAGTGTTATTTTTACGCCCTATATGCTTATTAATTAAGGCGTTTCTAAATACCCTTATTAGCTCTCTACCTTAGGTGGGTCTCCCTAGTACTTAATAACGTAATATGCCTTTTATAAAGTAATCTAGCCTTAAGCTATTATTTAGCCTTATAGGTGTTAAATCCAAGAGGGTAGCTAGTCCTAAAGGGTTAAGGTTAGTTCTTAGGCAGGAGTACTTACAGAAGGTGGAAGGTCTTATTAATATAATAGTATCTTATAAAGTGTAATAAGTTAACAATTTAGTCTGCTAGAATCTAAATAATAGATTAATAAACAGATTAAATATAAGTATAAGAAGCTTATTCTTACGTTCCTATATACTAAGTAGTCCTATACGTCCCAGAATCCTATACATCCTAGAGTCCCATACGTCCTAGAGTTCCATACGTCCTAGAGTCCTATGTGGGCGAGTCCCACGCGTCCTAGAGTTCCTGTATAGGCAAGGCCTGTGCGGTCTTTAGGACCCTTAGAACTTATAACCTATTATCTAACTACTTAGTTAGCTAACTCTAGCAAACTAGTAGTCTAATAAGCTTACGCCCCACTACTTATACATAGCTAGATCCTAATATTATCTTTTTTCTCTAAGCTTAATATCCTTATAAGTTAACTACTTATAAAGTTATTATTTTGTTTTATCTAATATTACTACAGTTAAGCTAATTGCCTTAAGAAGGACTGCGTTTTTATAATAGTTACTTATTTATACTACGCTAAGAAAAAATATACTTATTATCTTTCTTCTTTATACTCTTAGTGTACTAACTATGTTAGATAAAGAAACTAGAAGTGTGAACCTAAGGAGATCCCCTTACTAGATTATTTAAAAATAAATACTAAAATAGAGAGGTTAAAAAAGTTAGAGGCTAAAGAGGAGGCAAAGCTCTATATTAAGGAAAAGCTAGCTAAAGTAGCTCTCTTTTACACCTATTAGGTGTAAGAGAAGATAGCGCGCTTACGTAATTAGTAAAAGAAATTACGTTAGAAGGAATAAAAGTTGTTTAATTATAGTATAAGTACTATAGATAATTTAGAAGCGCTTAAGGCGCAGGAGGAGTTAGTGTAGACTACTATATTAATAAATCTTAACACGCTGTTAGGCGCTAAGGTGATTAACTAGTCTATTTTATAGGCTAGCCCTTATGCTAGTAGTGATTCCTAGGTGCGTTCTAGTTATTTCTAGTGGAACTCCTTAATCTTTTACTAATAGTTTCCTAGATTATTTTTTAGTTTCTAGGTATTTTCGCTATATAGGTAACCTTTCCACTTAATAAGGTACGTGTTGTTATACTAATTATATTCTAGAATTCTTTTAACCTTAAATTTATTTTCTTCCTTAGTCTGGTGGTAGAAGGTGGTTTCAACTGGTGTATTAGGGTCTACTAGTTCTAGTAGTGATACGTAGAATACTAGGTGTATTTTTGCATCTAGTGGTAGTCCCAGCTTATAGTTTACTAGTAATATTTGCTTAGAAATATAAAATAGTCTAACTTTAATATAATCTAGTTTCTTATGTTTTTTCTTCTAAGTTTAAAGGTTCCTTGTAAGTAGATATGCTTTATCCCCCTTCTTTAGCTAAGGTGCTATTTTTTGTTTTCTGTTTTAATATGAAATTAATTACTGTTAAGCTTTCTTAAGGTTCTCTTAGAGTTGTTAGTGTATTTTCTTTATATTTTCTACTATATCTATAGCTTCTTTTACTTTAATTGTCGTAGGAAATTGTTAATTAAAGAGATGTGGGTGTCTTCTATAGTTTATATAGAACAGTGTATATCCTAATACTGCTAATACTTTGTTATTATAGGCTAACTGTGCTATAGGTTGTAATGAAACCTAGTTATTCTTCTAACTATTGCAGTAGATGCGTAGGTACGTTTCTATAGTTTGGTTTGTACGTTCTATCTGTCTATCTATTTGTAGATAGTAAGCTGTTAATAGCTTTTATTTTGTTTTAAGCAGTGCTATAAGCGTTATCTAATAATTTAACGTAAAGAGCTTGTCCCTATTACTAATAATTATTTTTAGGATTCTGTAGTGTCTAATTAGTTAGTCTAGGATAAGAAAGGTAAGTTCCTTTGTTGTTATTCTTTTAAGACATGGAATAAGCTTAATATACTTAGTTAGTTAGTAGACTACTACTAGTATACTATTATATTTAATTCCTATTGTTGGATCCTTAGAGTTTAGAATTCCTGTAACAAAATCTATAGCAATATTTTCCTATAGTGCTGTTAGTATTCTAATTGCTTACATCTCTCTATATTTAAAATATATACTATGTTTGTTTCTCTAGCATTCTACATATTTGTGGATATAAGTTATTACAGCTTCCTTAATTTCTTTAAAGGTGTAATTCCTTTAGATAAGTTCTATTGTTTTTGTAATACCTAGGTGTCCGTACATAGGGTTATTATAGTATTGTTAGATAATCTCAGTCTATAGGTGTTCTAGAACTTCTTAGTTAATTACTAAAAGTTAATTTAGTTCTACTGTTGGCTCTAGAAATCTATCTTTGGCTTTACAAAGGATTGCAGAGAAGGTTTTTACCTTTTCTCCTACTAGATTACTTTATTGGCTAAGAGTGTCTGCTCTACTATTCTCTTTTCTAGCTATATAGATAATTTTAAACTTATACTGCCCTATAGTTTATAACTATCTTTATTATTATAGCGTAAGTTCTTTTATTGTTGTGAACCTTAGAAGGTTCTTATAATCTATATAGATTTCTAGTGTTAAGTAACTAAGTGTATAAATCCTCTAGTGCTTTAAGGCTTTAATAATAGCGTAGAGTTTTTTATTATATACGTTGTATTGTGTTTTAGCGTTATTAAATTTGCATAAGTAATAGGTAATTAGGTGCTATTTACTATTATATTTTTATTTAGCGTAGGCGCCTAGCGTAAGATCGCTAGTGTCTATTTTAAAGCGTAGTAGTTTATCGCTTCTAAAATAAACAAGGACAGGTTCTATAATATATACTATCTTAAGGAGTTAAAATAATATTCTACACTTATCTATCTATTTAAAGGGTACGTCCTTCTTTATAAAATTTATTAAGGGTATTGTGACCTTTGCGTAATCTTAGATGAATTATTAATTAAATTTATAGAATCCTAAGAATTCTTGGATATTCTTAGCTATTTTTGGTATTAGCTAGTTCTTAATACATTTAACTTTACTTAGTGCTATCTTAATTCCTTCTATAGTAATAATATATCCTAGGAATTTAAGTTATTTAACGTTAAACTTATATTTCTTAAGTTTAATACAAAGGTATACTTTGTCTAGTGCTTCTAGTACTGTTTATATATACTTAGTGTGGTCTGATTCGTTTTTAAAAAAGACAAGGATATTATCTATATACGCGATAACAAATATATCCAGATGTTTATAGAGTATGTTGTTAATAAGTGCTATAAAAGCTGCTAGTGCATTTGTAAGTCTAAATAGTATAACCTTATACTTAAATAGTCTATAGCGTAATTAAAACGCTGTTTTCTATTCTTTACCCTTTTTAATTTATATAAGGTGGTAACTGTCTCTTAGATCTATTATTATAAATATTTTAGTTTAAGATAGTTAATCTCGTAACTCTATAATATTTAGTAGTAGATATTAGTTCTTTATTATTATGTTATTAAGTTATTAGTAGTTAATGTATAGTCTATCTAATCTATCCTTTTTCTTAATAAACATAAAAGGGCTTACTACTAGTAACTTTAATAGTTATATATATTCTTTCTTAAGGTTTGTCTTAATAAAATTACGTTCTTTAAGGAGTTCTTCTCCTATTTTACTATATAGTAGTCTAAAGGGTGGCGTCTTTCCTTCTTCCAGGTCTATTATAAGATCCTAGGGTTAATATTTAGGTAGGTTTGCTTTTCCTTCCTTTTCTATAAACATGTGTATCTATTTCCTATACTCTCTTAGTAAGGTAAGGGGTGTGTTATTATCCTCCTTTTTGCGCTTCTTAACCTAGTAGTTCCTGCTAGCGTTTACTAAGGTGTGCTTCTGTTTTTTAACTATCTATTATAGTATTATATTATTAATAACTCCTTTATCTACTATTATTTTTAGTTAATGCGTAGGCTTCACTTACAATACACAATTATAGTGTTTAAATAATATTCTTTTTGTACCCTAGTTAATCTGTAGGTTATGTATTATTAACTAATGTAATTCTAAGACTAACTTATGCTTAGATCCTAGTAAGATATTTAAGGTAAGTTCCTCTTTATGTCCTTAGACTATTATCGTAGTAGTAACCTTCTAGTATATTTAAGGTGTCTTAGGCATTAGGGATCTATTTGCGACATAAATAATATAGAGTACTTTTTTCTCTAATATTATAAGTCCTGCTTATCTTACTATCTAATAAAATATAAAGTTCCTTTCTACTTCTAAGTTTATAAGAGCTTAAGCCTATATTCCTTTAAGCTATACTAGTAGCTTAACTAATATTATACTTACTGTGGTATTTAATTTAATAAAGGCGTTTTCTTGTCTAAGTTTAGGCCTAAAAAAGACATCTATTTGTGTAGGTTATAGTTAAGTTCTAGTACCTAGTATGCGTTTCTAAGTATCTGCTTCTGTTATTATTCTTAAGTACGTGGCTTATATAGATTATCTTCTTCTTCTTCCTGTAAGGATATTTTTCTGTTTTTCCTCCTGCAGTCTTTACTATTCCTGTGTACTAGTTAAATTAGTAGTTCTATTATTACTTCTTACATAGGGCAGTTTACAAAGCTGTCTAAGTGTTTAGCTATATAGTAGTATTTGTAGTCTTAGTTTAAACACATGTACTAGTATAGTTATATATAGTCTCTGTTAATAAGTATATTATAGTATTTATTACCCTTTAGCGTAAGGTAAGGAAAGTATTTTACTTATTATTTATCCTAGAGGTGCTTATTATAAGCTGCGATAGAGTAGTCTATCTATATTTATCTATAGCGTAGTTTCCTTTTAGGTTATTTCTTATTCTTTTTTTTCTCTGCCTTGTGTTGTGCGTATATTAGTTCTTTATAATGTATCTATATATAGAATTAGTGTGTAGGATTTTAGTAGTCTAGGTAGTACTTTAGTACGTAGTGTAACTTCTTATTTTTATAGGGTTGCATTTCTTTTGGTGCCTAGTAGGGTTCTATGTAGTTCTAAACATTTAGTTTGTACTTAGGTAATATAGGGTTGTCTTCTTCCCGCCTACTTTGTAGGTAAGGAGTAGGAGATCTTAGTATCTCTTTTACGTCTTCTACGTTGTGGTATACGTTAGAGTTATCTTCTAGATCTTTATATAGTTATAAGTTAGGTAAATCTAATTGCTTACTTTGCTCTAGCGTAACGCGTTAGTAACTAAATAGCGTTATAATAACTTCCTATTCTTTATTAGGTTCTTAGTCCTTAATAGTTAGTATATTTAACTTAGTTTAATAGACTTTGTTCTTTAATCTACAGTTCCTGGCTATATAGCCTAGTTTACTATATGTAAAACATTTATAGGTCTTAGTTATTAGTTATTAACTTCTATTAGAGACGCGTTTATTAGGCTGCTTAGGGCCTATCTTTCCTCCTTTTCCTTTGCCTATGTAGTTAAACTAGATATCTTCTATTAGTTTATATCTCTAGTAGTTCCTTAGCTATTGCTTTTAAACAATTCTAATAAAGTTCTTATAAACTACTTTTGCTAGTTATCTAAAGCTTATCGCCCTAGGGTTTTGGTAGAACTCCTGTTACAGTGAAAACTATTCTTTGTTAATTCTAATAGTTTCTTTATATAGTTCTTTAAAGTTGGTGATTTGTGCACTACTATATAAGAGTTTCTTATATAGTTTCTATTTAAGTCCTTATTTGTATATATCTTAAAGAGATTTATTGTCCTAGTTAAGTTACACAGCGTATCTGCAAAACTTAGCTATATATTTAGCTACTAATTATTTCTAAGTTATAGTCTAAATCTTTGCTTTTGCAATAGAGTCCTTATTAGTAATTCTAAAGAGTTGTTTAAGACATTTCTTAAAGTTATTGTAATCTTTAATAATATTAACTATATTAGCGTGTTTGTTTACGTACTTATTGTTATTGTTATTGTGGTCTATTCCTAGGTACTTTTTAAGGTAGAGATAGATCTATAATCCTATATCTCTTCGCATATATATTGCTGCGAAGATAACCTTCTTTTTATCTTTAAAGGGTTTGTCTAAGTTAAAGAAGTAGAGGTCTAACTAGAGAATTTAGACGTTAGTTTAAGATTATTTACTAAAGTAGAAATTAGGTTTATGCGCCTTACTGCTATCTTTTATAGAAGTAATTTTAGCGGCACCTAAAGCTATAGAAGAGGTAGGAGTTTATAAAGTACTTATATTAAGGGTGTTTAAGATATTAAATCTAAAAGAGTAGCTAGTCCTAAAGAATTAAAGTTAGTTCTTAGGTAGGAGTACTTATAGAAAGTAGAAGGTCTTATTAATATAATAGTATCTTACAAAGTATAATAAGTTAATAATTTAGTCTACTAGAATCTAAATAATAGATTAATAAATAGATTAAATATAAGTATAAGAAGCTTATTCTTGCGTTCCTATATACTAAGTAGTCCCACACGTCCTAGAATCCTATACGTTCTAGAGTCCTATACGTCCTAGAGTCCCATACGTCCTAGAGTCCTATGCAGGCGAGTCCCACGCGTCCTAGAGTTCCTGTATAGGCGAGGCCTATGCGGTCCTTAGGACCTTTAGGACCCGTAACCTATTATCTAACTACTTAGTTAGCTAACTCTAGCGGACTAGTAGTCTAATAAGCTCACGCCCTGCTGCTCGCGCGCAGCCAGATTCTAATAATAGGCCTCTATCCAATTAGCTTTTTAGGCTATTTTTACTCTTTATCTAGATTATTTTAGTATTAATAATTATAGGCCCTCTATACGCTATAAGGTAACTAGAAAGTAGCTTCTCTATAATCGCTATTATTTTAATTAAAAGGTAGAGGCCTATCTTATATTAAGTAGTATTTTTTAGTTACTAAGGCTTTTTATAGATACTTATTCTCTTTCTCTAAGAGCTATTTTTAGATAGTAATATAGTTTATAGTTTAGCTTACCTTTTTTGCCTTACTGTTAGCTTCTATATTAATAATAGTTTTTAGAATTTAATTATTTTTCTACTAATCTAATATACTAAGGGAGAACTTTAAGCTATTAAGTACTTTTTTCTTAAATAGTAGTAATTAATTAAACCTACTAAAGATTTTTACTAAATAAAGTAGTAATCTCCTAATAGTTTTAAAGGTGCTAAGAATTAATTAAAACCTTATTATTACTTATAATAAAAGACGAACGTAGTAAGGAGAGAAGAATAATGTAATGGGCTAGGGCTATGCCCTAGCCTTTAAAAGGATCTTAAGGAAAGGAACTACCCTAAAAAAGTGGACCTACTAAGGAAAACTCTTCTTATAAGCGGCACACCCCCCTATAGAGACTTAATACCTAGAATTTATCCTTTATATTTAGGACTTACAGTTCTGTTTACTCTCTAAAGCTAGCCTATAATATTAAATTTTAGATCTTCTAGAAAAGAGTTATTTAAAGGAATAAAGAAACGTAATAGAGTCTAGAATAACCTACTAATAAATGCCTCTAATATTACTAAGTTAGTAGAATAACTATAAAACCTAATTACTACTAGAGATAAAGACCGCTCTATTATATAAATACTATAACTTTAGAATAAAGAGCTACGCGAGCTCTTTATATACTAATAGGCCTACGCTAGCACTGCTCTAGGCCTATCTACCTCTATTATAGAGGGTAGATCCCTATTTACTAGTATAGACTAGCTAATCCTACACTATAAACTACTTCTAAGCCTAACTAAGTTTAGGGGCTTAAAAGCCTAGTTTAAGGCCTAAAAGGTTATAATAGATTATAAGCTCTAAGCTAATAAGTAGTTTATTAGCTCCCTCTAAAAAGAATAGGCACTAATATAGGACTGCCTAGATAATAGTCCTTAGGACACAGTAGTAGCCTTCTACTAAGCTAGGGGGGTAAATAGCTAGTTTAACCTATAGACGTTTATATAGTACCTTACCTTTATATACACTAATAAACACGCCTAGTAAAAGCCTAAAGTACGCCTTAATATAATTAGGTAGAACCTTAGGGAAAGTTTCTCTAACTTTTACGTCCGCTTTAAATAAACCTTAGTAGAGGTAAGCGGTAGCTAGTAGAGTAACACTAAGAAACTATATAAGTTACGCTACGTAATCTAGCGTAATATCTATATAGTTACTCTTAACTATAACGTTCCTAAAGGGGACTATAACGCGGCTATTACTAGGTTTTTACAGATTATAGTAGACTTTAAAATAGAGGCCCTAGAAGACAAGCTTACTATTTAAGCTACTTCTTATAAAAGTAGCTAGCCCCCTCCTAAAGATAGTAATAGTAATATTTATATAACTCCTATAGTAGCGTTAACCTTAATCTAGCCCTAAGCTAGTAGGAAGGCGAGTAAGTAGTGCCTAAACTAGATATCTAAATATATCTTCTAGCAACGCTAGAATATAGGCGTATACACTTACTATAGTAAGCCTAACTATATAGCTAGAGCCTACTCTAATATAGTTTTACTCTAGGCAATTATAACCTAACTTTAGTATAGTAAGATAAGCACCTAGTTAGGAAAAAAGTAGCCTCTAGTCTAGCGCTAATATAGGGGCTAAGCGCGATAGTATTAATAGAGGTATAATTAGAGTAAGCTATAATAGTTAGAGTGGCTAGGGCTAGAGTAAGTATAAATAGGCCTACCTCTACCTTTTATATATTCCTTAACAGTATATAGTATATAGAGGTCCTAATTAATATAGGGTGTAAATTCTTTATAGTAATTAGCCCTAAACTAGTAGATTTACTCTTACTACAGCGTATCGCAATCCTAGCCTAAAAGCTAAAATAGGCTACTAGATTATTACTATAGACCCTTATTATAAAGATAGTAGTAGTGCCTTATAATATATCTAGATAGTAATAGACCCTTTACACTTATATAATCCCTAACCTCTACTAGGATATAATTCTAGGGGCCCCCTAGCTAGCTAAGTCTAGGGTAGTAGTAGATATTTATAGTAGTGAAATTATAATTAGGGTAGCTAGAGGTCTTATTACCCTTAATACTTAGGTAGTAGAGAGGTAGGGCCTCCTTACCACGCTTATAGATAAGGAGGATAACGTAATACCCTTTAATACTCTAAATAAAGACTAGAAAAGGGTATTTCTAACTTTACTCTAAGATATTACCTAGATACTTATAATAACGCTTCTTTATATAGTAAAATCCCTACCCTCCTATAACGTAGTAAGGCTAGACCTTACTAAAAATAGTAGAACTTTCTCTCTAGAACTAGTAGAGTACGCTGCTATTTTTAATAAAACTAAGGTATTTAGCTTTTTACTATACTAAGGTATGTTAGATTACTATATCTACCTAAAGTAGACTCTAAGCAGCTCCCTTTTAAAACTACTTTAGGGCCTACTATATAGTATGTCTAGAAATTAGCTAGTAGAACTTTAGCGCTAACTTATAAAACTTATAAATAAAAGCTAAATATAAGCTAGCTCCTTTTTAGTAAGTGCTCTAGTCCTTCTAGCCCTAAAGCCTAGGGGGAAATAGCGCCTTTATATTAACTATTAAGAGATTAATATAATCTCTAAGCTAAATTAGTACCTTTTTCTACTTATTAAAAAAATACTATACACCCTTTCCTAGGCTACTTATTTTATAAAAGTAGCTATCTACGCTACCTTCTATAAGCTATAAGTCGCAGAGGGAGAAGAACACCGCACTATATTCTATACCTAGTTTAGCCTCTTTAAGTAGTTAGTAGTCCTATTTAGACTAACTAAAGTACTTACTATATTCTAGCGCTATATTAATAGCCCTCTAAAAGATACTCTAGGCGATATATATATAGCTTACCTAGATAATATCCTTATCTATATAATAAGGCCCCTACGCTAACACTAGAACTATATATAATAAGTGCTAGGACTCTTATAGGAAGCTAAACTATATATAGACCTAGAGAAATACAAATTTGCAATAATAGAGGTTAGGTATCTAGGGTATCTTATTATAATAGATAAGGCTATTTACCCTAATTTAGCAAAGATATAAGTAATTAATTAATAGAACACCCCCTCTATAGTATATATAGTCTACTACTTTATTAGCTTTACTAACTTCTATTACAACTTTCTTTCCTAATTCTTTAAGTAGGCCGCACTTCTATATGCCCTTACTAAGAAAGGGGTCCTATTTTAATACGGCCCTAAGGAATAAGAGGCCTTTAAGGCCCTAAAGGACATATTTATATAAGGCCCTATCCTAGCGCTCTAGGACCTAGAGCGCAATACGCTAGTAGAGGCGGACTACTTAGGTAGCGCTACTAGGGCCTACCTCTCCTAACGTATTAAGGGGATCTAGCACCCTATAGCCTACTACTCTATAGTCTTAACACTAGCCTAGTAGAATTATACTATTTATAATAAAGAGCTTCTTATAATTATATAGGCCCTATAGGTATAGAGATTAGAACTAATAAAAGTAGCGCACCCCTTTAAGATTCTAATAGACTATAAGAATTTTAAATACTTTATAAAGATCTAAGAATTAAGTAAGCGCTAGCACTAGTAGTTAGAGTTACTTTCTACCTTTTACTTTTACCTCTACTACTAGCCTAAATCCTAGACAGCTAGACTAGACGCACTAAGCTAATATAAGTAGAATATAGCCTAGTAAATAAGGATAAACACCCTACTAATAGTGCCTAGGACTATTTAGGCTACCCTAGTATAGATTTAATTTTTAACAGCGCTAGTAGGGGCCTAGATCTTTACTAATACGCATCTATAGGCACTCTAGAATATAACTATAGTAGAATTTCCCCTCTACTATATTAGGCTTAAAATAGTGCGCTATAGTAACTATATATTTCCTATAGTAGCTACTACCTTTTAATAAATTAGAGACTATATAATTAGTATATATAAGTCCCTTCTATAGTAAGGAGTCTATTAGGTCCTAGCTTAGAAATCTTTTACTACCGCTATTATATAGCGCGCACATAAGTTTCTAGTTATAGGCTATTCTAAGAAAAACTCTACATTTAAAATTATCTACTAGGACTACTACTAGGATAATATATCTAAAGATATGTTGTGGTAAAAAGGGCTCGAACTATCACAGGATATTTAGGAGCAGAGTTGTAAAGAATACAAAGAGCTAATTGTAGGAAAGGATGCTGAAAGGGCAGACTATATATAAAAGAAATGAGCCTCTTAGCAAGAATCCTATAATATGAATTAGTGGATCCAGAAAGAATCACGGAAGTGAGTGTTTTACTTTAACACACCCCCTAGGTAATCGCTTAAAGCGGATCACCTATTCTAAGAAGTAATCTATAATTGTCTAAATCCTTCCTAATCTTAAGAATAGCAATTCTATTACCCCCTATTTATTGTAATAGCAAAAAAATCGCTATTTATCTTTTAAATTACAAATCCTATTGTAAATCGTGTCTAGAATCTCTTCTTCTAGTGCGTTAGGAGCTTATAAGCGTGGCATAAAGGCCTAGAGTATAAACGCTTCTATTCTACTGCTTTTTTCGCTTACTTCCTATTAACTATAAGGTAATTTCCCCGCTCTTACTAGCTAGTAAGTACAATAGGCAGGCGCGTTTTAATTAAGAAGAAGTAGTAGTAAGAGAAATAAGTAGTAAGGAAGGAGCGCATTTAGCGCTTAATAATTAGATAGGCGGTAGAGTATATAAGCCCTTTACTAGCGCTTAATCTTCTCTCTTTAATCCTTTACTTTTAACGCTTTAACCTCCTATCTAATTTAAGCCTACTAGTTTAAGCCTTTAAATCCTACTACTTTATAGTAGGTTCTCTTCTTCTAATTATTGCCTTGCGCTCTTTCTAGGTTTAGCTAATACTTTTTATAGGAGAGACTAATTACTAAGCTGCGTAAGAGGGTTAAAGTGGCCTTATAAAGTCCTCTTCCTACTAGTAGTTAGGAGGAGTAAGCTTAGTATATAGCTACTATCCTACTCCCTCCCTCCTAGCTAATCCTTAGTAGAGGATAGGGTAATTACCCTCCTACTTTACTTATTAAGGAGTAGCGTGGTCGCAGCTAATACCCTAATTAAAATAGCTAGATAAGTGGCCTATTAGCTCTAAAGTAGAGTAGAGGCTAGGTAAGTGCTTCTCCTCTTACTAATTAAAGAAGGGGAGGCTAGGGTAAGCTATTACCTACTACTAATTAAAGGAGAGGTAGAGGAGGTAGATAGGGTAAGGAATTACCTACTACAGAGAGGAGGAGAGGAAAAGAATAAGGAAAATCTCCTACTACTAATTATAGGGGAGATTCTCGCACCTCTATAATTAAGTAGAGGAGGAAGAGAGTCTATATACTTATAGATAAGCTCTTTAATCTTCTCTTCCTCTAATTCTTATTTTTTTTCTAATTTTTTCTTTCTTTCCTTTTTCTTTTCTTATTTCCTAGCTCTAAATTAATAATTCTAAGTAGTTAATAGATTATTTCTCTACTTACCTACTCTTATTCTGTAATTATTATGCTTATATTTTATAGATTTAATAGCCTTTTAAATCTATTAAACTACTAATAAGTGAGAGCCTTTGTAAGGCTATTTACTAGCATTTCGCTAGTTAGAAGATATTCTACTTAAAATAATCTTTTTGTATACTCTTACTGCAATTATATATTCTAAATATCTATATAGCGTAGTTAAGTAGTAATTCTTTTGTTCTTTCTAATTACTAAACAAATAGTTTAAAGATTATTTTAATAGACCTTCTATAAAAGTCTTAGATCTAGAGTAAGCTTAGTAAAGAATCTCTTAATTACTATAGCTTCTTTACTTATATATTTAAGCGCTAGAAGCTCTGCTTCTATTATTAAAGTGGTAATTATATTCTATTAAGCTGCTTTCTATAGGATAGCTCCTCTAAATAATAGGATAATATATCTATAGAAAGATTGCCGTAATATTAGATTATTAGCGAATAAGGCATCTCTACATATTGGCAGATTAGGTCTATTATAGCCTCTAAAGACTATAGCCTACTATCTAGTTTAATAGAGGTAAAGGATTACATAATTAATAGTAGTAAAGTGTTCTTTACTTAAATTTATTAGAAAGTGTGATAGCTTTAACACTGTAAAGGCTATATCTAGGTGTAGCATAATTACTATATAGAGAGCTAATCCTACTTCTTCTTAAAAGAGCTTTATTTCTTAAGGAGTGGCTTCTCCTATACTTAAAACAAGATCTTCTGCTAATAGAGGTGTGGTAGGGAAGCTCCTAGAGTTTAAAAGATTAAACTTTTTTATAATCTTATTAATGTAGGTATTATAAACTAGAGAAATTAATCTTACTTCTCTATCCCTAATTACTTAAACACCTAGGAACTACTCTACTAGTCCTTTTAATTTAATCTTATATTTGTTTGTAATCTTTCTCTAAAAATCTAGGGCTTCTTTCTCTTTACTCTTGTAATAGAGAAGAAGAATGTTGTTAACATAAAATAGAATAATAATACTTTAATTACTGTTAAAGAAAAGGCATAGCTCTTCTAGCGAAGCTAAGAGTCTATAAGATTAAAGTAATCCTGTAAATTCCTTATACTAAAGAAGTGGTGAATCTCTTAAGCTATATAAAGCTTAATTTAATCTTACACACTTTTCTAGCTTTTTAAAACTATTAGGTAATTTATAAGTTACTAAATTAGCGGCTGTAATAAGAGTATTTAGAAACGCTCCTACTATATTCAATTATAAGATTTCTAGATTAAATTCTGCTACTAGAGCTACAGCTAATTAAAAAGATCTTGCTACTAGGGTAGCAGTATAAGTAGAGTAGAGAGTATTCTTTTTCTAAAGATCTCCTCTTATAATAATTCGAGCTTTGCACTTTTTAAAGTATCTATTTTAATTAAACTTATAGGTAAAGACTTACTTTAAAGGGAGTAGTTACTCTAACACCTCTAATTATTTAATCTCTGTTTAGGTACCTTTATTTTACAAAGTTAAGATCTCCTTGTAAGTGGTAAGAAGGAATAGCTTCCTATATAGATAATTGTAAAGGTGTTTCTATAGGGTTAGCTTTGGTGTAAGCTCGTCTCTATAAGTCTAAGCTGTATAAGACGCTCTAGGCGCCTTTCTAAGTATAGAAGTAAATACTATTATATTTAGTGTAATATATTTTTTTTACTTAGACTAGGCCTTTACTATTTTTAGTATAAATGTGTGCTCTAATATTGTATGAAGATTACTTTAAAGATAATTAGTAATTAGTATATAAACACCTAGCTTCTACCTACTCTTTAGCTAATTGTCCTAATTATTTTGCTTCCTTAATCTTTGTAATAGTAGATAGCAATTTATTAGTTAGTTAATTTCTAGTACTTTACTATAATTTCGCCTGCTTATTCTACTTACTTTTAGATAGATCTGCCTTCGCCTTTAGCGCACTAGTAGGTTATCTGCTTTGTCTAGTGTAATTAAGTTATCTACGCTAGGTTAATTAGTAACCTAATTAGTTTCTACTAATAAATAGGGTATTAAATCCCTAGATTCTAGCAGGCCAGCTCTTCTAGTAGTATTCTAGTGGCTGCTAGATATCTTTTAATCGCTTAACAGATCACCCCTAAGATTACCTGGCTCTAGTGTCTAATTAGGGGTTACAAGTCCTATACTTCCTTTCCTATTTAAGCAAATTCTTAGCTACTAGCTAGCTAAGCCTATAGCTTACTTAGTAGTAGGTACCTTAGGTTCCTAATTACTTAGCTAGCCTGTTTTACTTTTAATTACTTAAGGGTTACTTATAGGTCTAGTAGCAGTTCTTATATACTTATTTATTTTAGGAAGAATATTAAGCGCGTTTTTATACACTTCTCTTAGATTGTTTAGCTCTCCTTCTTAGAGGCTTTCTACTATTTTTAATACTTCTATCTTTAGAATAGATTGTTCCTCTAATCCTTTATAGAATAAGGACTTATTAAACCTTACGTTTTGTGTAGTAATTACCTAATTAAGCTAGGGAATCTATATTTAGTAGATATTAGAAGCATTATAGCCTACTAAGTATCTAATATAGCCCCTAGGATTCACTTTAAATTCTCTTCTATCTCGCCTAGCTGTACACTTCTAATCTAAAGAGTAAGCTTAGCAGCTATAGGCGTAGACAGCACTCTAGTTTAGATAAAGATTAGCTGTCCTATATTATATTTTTACTAGTTTAAAATAACAAAAATATTATCTAAACTACGCATCTAACGTTTTATTAGGTGATTAATAGCCTAATACTAGGCTAGGAATTATTCCTTAGAGCCAGTATACCGCTTATATAATCTTAGGCTAGAGATTTAATAGTAAATTTACGCTTATTTATATTTTAATTACTTTTATTATAAGCTCCTAGCCTACTCTTTCTACAGCGCTATTAGGCTTATACGTATAAGGCGGTAGTCTGCTAATTATTATTCCTTTCTAATTAGCCCAAAATTTGTACTAGGATTTCCCTCTCTATAGAAGTGTTGCTGTATTATTATCCTAGTAGATTTTTGTAATTTAAAGCTCGTATTTTATATTAACAAGAGCTAAGAAATCCTGCCACACTCTTATTATCTTAGAAAGCGTCTTTGTTCTAAGATTAAAAATGTAAGGTTTTTTACTAAAATCTTCTTTAATTAGCAAAACCTAGTTTTCTCTATTTTAAGTAGGAGGCATATTAAATAGATCTTAGAATAATAAGTAAAATAGCCTAGGTAATTGTTCTCTAGGTCTCTTAGAGATTACCTAGGTTACATGTATAGTAGTATAGTGCTTACAATCCTTTCTTAACATTCTAGTAATCTTTACACCTTAGGCTACAGTTACTAGAGCTTATAGGGCTCTACTTCCTATATGCCCTATTTAAAGGTGCTAGAGGTCCTTAAAATCTAATTTCTTAATATTAACCTAGGATAATCCTTTAGTAGTTACACTTATAATAGTTAGACAAGAGCAAATTAGCTTATATTATAAGAAAGTAAGGTTATACTTATATCTTAGGTCTACTAAGATAATGCTTTATTCTAGACTTCTAATCCTAAAAGTGTAATCTAAACTAAAGTACTAAATTTTTACTTTCTTCAAAAGAGCTTCTAATATAATATTTACATAAAAGCCTTCTACTACTCTTACTCTTTAGAGCAGCAGATCTTTTATAAATCTCTTATTTTTCCTATGTAAAGCGTTCTTAATTAGTCTATTACTAATTTCTAAGATTAGGAGGCTTTGTGTACCTACCTCTATACTCTTATTTAATAATTAAAACGTCCCTAGAATAAGTCTTTCGCAATTATTAACTAGGTGAACTACTACAGCACTGTCTAGTATTATATATTCTAATAGAGGATAAGCGTTAGAATATAGAGTAGAGTAGACACCTAATGCTCTATTGTCTGTAGGTAGATTAAATAGGTTTAGTAGAGCAGTAGCAATACTACTAGGATACTTAATAGTTTTAGTAAAGGATTATTTCTTATTCTATCCTGCCTTTGTGATCGCATTATAAAGGTTTAACCACTTAGGCTGCTTAAGTTAATTAAGAATCTCTAATTTTTCTTTATTAGTGAGATTAAATAATAATATTCTATCCTAGGGTAATCTAGCTATCGCGGTTTAAAGTCTTCAGCACTCTATTAGTTTCTACCTATAAGTATAGGGCTTATAGGGACAGTTTAGTTGTTTCTTTGTCTAATTAGATAAACTAGAACTATTAGAGTTAGTAGATTGTCTTAATAATCTATTAAAAGTGGCGAATACCCCACTTATTTTATTAGAACTAGATTAGATTGAATGCTCCTAGACAAGCGCTAAAAATACCTTCCCTAGATCGTCTAGCGTAATCTAATTCTGTCCTAGCGTCTTATCCTAGATTAGCTGTTAGTTTATTAATCAGGCCTAATCTAGTGCTATACGCGCGGCGATTACATCTAGGAAATCTTAGGTAGTAAGTAGTCTACTAATTTCACTAATTAAGTAGGTCTTTACTTTTTAATAGAGGAGCTACCACTCTTTAAACTAGGTCTTAGGACTTTGTCTTACCTACTTAGCCTTCTTAAGATAAGCGCAGTACAAAGCTTAAATATTATTCTATATAGCTCTTTTATTTAGTGCGAGATCTTCTTTTAAGAGTTAAATTAGGGACTAAAGCGTAGTTTAGCGTGTATTAACTAGAGTAATTATAGTAGGAGCAAGCAGATTAGGCGATACTATAGCATTTACTTAAGTCTAGAGATTCTGTATCTTAGTATAGTCTACTTACTAGTCTAAAACTACTACTCTATATTCTACTATTTATAAAGGAAAGCTCTTCTTATCTATTTTATACTTAGTAAGCTCTGCTTTGTATAATTAAATACTTACTATAAAGGCTGTATCCGTAATTAGTAATAGTTTCTATAGGAGTAGAGGTTATTCTAGCTTTGCGTAATTAATTGCTAGAGCGTTAATTGCCTCTAGGTTAATTTAATTCTAGATTCTTTTTAAGTTTACTTAGAATTAAAGCTAGATAAACTAGTAGGGCTAGCTAGCGCGATTAATAAGCTATACTTCTACCATTTTAATAATTTTTATAATTAGAAATAGAGGGGTTGTATTATAGAGAGGTTCTAAATAGAGTGTTATATAATAATTTAAGCGTTACTAAGTAGGTAGGGAGAATTATCCTACGTTCTAAGCGCTAGGCTTATAACTGTTGTAGTAAAAAGGGCTTAAACTATTATAAGATATTCAGGAGCAGAGTTGTAAAGAATACAAAGAGCTAATTGTAGGAAAGAATGCCAAAAGGGCAGACTATATACAAAAGAAACAAGCCTCTTAGTAAGAATCCCGTGATATGAATTAGTGGATCCAGAAAGAATCACGGAAGTGAGTGTTTTACTTTAATAAGATATTACCTAATTCGTGCGTAATTGCTACTACGTAGGAGTATATATAGACTAGTAAAAGTAGTAAAGTTTCCTATAGCTACTCCTAATTATAGACTAGTACTAGGCGTAACTCTTAATACATTTTATAGTAAACCTTCCTTAGGCCTCTACAGTAGCACCGAAATACCTACTTATAATTACTAATAGGCTGTTAAAGTATATATAACTAGAAGCTATAACTTCTATAATAGTAGAGCACTATATAGCTATAAGGTCTAGTTATAGGTAATAGTACTTGCTTCACACTAGGAAGGATAGTAAAAAGATAACTTAATAGTATTAATAGAATAATACTTCTCTTATATAGAGTTAGCGCACAGTGTAGGTTTTACGCAGCTAGCTTACTTAGCGCATAGGCCCTCTATAAGGCCTTAGCGCTAGATACCACAACACTATAATAATATTATAATTTACCTATTACAAAACCTCCCTCTCTAGCTATAGTCCTTTGCAGCATACTATAGCCTTAATAAAAACCTTACCCTATAGGAAAGGAAAAGAGTGTCTATAGGGGTGCACATTATGTGTATAATAATAGCATATTATAAGTAAATAGCGCGCGTTGCAAACGCATCGCGTATATTATTTATTATAAGGCTCCTACGCCTTCTGTTTGTTATAGCCTTCTATAATATAGGGTAGTAGGGCTATATAGTTTTAATGTTATTTTAATCTTCGTGTACTCTCTACCTATATAATATATAAATAATATATTCTTAGTGTAGATAAAGCGCTTAGTCTTTAAATAACCTTCTTAATTATTTAAAATACTATACTACTTAGTACCTAAGTATATTAAAAAGTCTAACCTATATAGTGCCGCCGCCTTTACGTTTAGTAGAGATACTAAGCGTGTAGACTATAATATAGTGCTTATAACTTATATACACTGCGCGTAGAACTTAGTAAAGCTCCCTAAGAACTATATAAAAAATAATAATAAGCGCTATAACTATTACATTAAGGGTAATTACAGAGGCTATAACTTAGTATGTCTAGAGTTGCGCGCTATATATGCGCTTTAGCTAATATTTATAAGTGCTAAAGGTAATAAATAGGCGCCTTAATCGCCTCTACGCCCTTTATAACTACTACTATATTATAGTTATAGAGACCCTAGGCAGGTAGCGCAAGATAAATAAGTATATAAAGGTAGTAGGCCTAAAGCTAGCTTATTAGTAAAAGTAATTTAACTTAAAGCTAGTTAACTACTAGTGTATTATAGCTTATATTAGTACACCTATAGGTGTAGCAACCTAGGTACCTACTACTAGCCCTTAGTACCTAGGCTTAATTCTAGTAGAGTAGCGTTAGATTACTAATACTTTTAAAGTAGTTATTCCCCTTATATAGTAGATAGTAAGTTTACACTTTTCCTATACTTAAAATATATACTAATAGCTTATTCTAGATTAATCTAGCGTCTGCTCTTTACTATAATAAGGGTAACTTAGATAATAGTAATAAAGAGAGTAGAGAGAAGGTTACTACTAGAGGTATAGTAAGTAAGAATAGTAAGAATAGTAAGAATAATAAAGATAATAAGTAGTAGGGGCGTAGGTAGCGCGTAGTTTAGTTAGATTACTTCTTAGACGCTAGCCTATAGGCCTTAAATAGATACCCCTAATAAGCTATAAGTGCTCTATAAGCTGTAGTGCTCTCTAATAATATATATTATATCTACGTTCTATATACTCTTATTATATTCTTTACTTTTTCTTTATATACGCAGCTCTTTTCCCTTTAAAGGTCTAAACTAGATTATCTATATTTTTAAAGTCTAACTCTAGAATCTAGGTATCCTAAGTCTTATTATAGCCTTTCTAGTAGAGTAGGTATTACTTTTACCCCTTTCTTATTTACTTAGCTAGGATTTCTTCTACTTCCTAGGCTTTTCCTTTTTTAGGTATAACCTTTAGTAGCTAGGTGTTAATGTCTTCCACTACTAGTCTTAGTTTCTATTATTTAAGAAGGGAAATATAGAACACGTTATAAATACAATAGTATAGTAGAAGGAGTAGGTAGTATACCTATGTTCTAACTACATCCTACACTTAGAAGGGCCTAATAAATTTTCTTAATAGCTTCTTACTTAGTTATTAAGGTATGTATATATTCTTTATACTAAATAGGACTAAGTTACCTCTTTAGAATAACTCTTACTTATACTTTTTATTATAGTACTAGCTCTAATACTTTTATACTAAGCGTAAGTACTCTGAAAGTAATACGTATACACTATATATATATTTTACTCTCTTAACTATATCTAGTAGCTTCCCCTGTAGCCTACTATCTATAGGAGGCGTAGTAAGAATAGGGTGCTTACTATATATAGTATAAAAAGGCGTTATTTTTATTAAGTTATAGATAGAGTTGTTATATACAAATTAAACTATTAGGAGCAGTTTAATCTAGTTTATTTATAGAGGTGTAATAAACATATAAAGGTATTATTTAAGCGTCTAATTCTGGCGCTCTATTTACCTATCTATTTAAGGATAGAAAGTAGTGCTAAGCCTACGCTTTACCTATAGTTAGTAGTATATTTCTGCCCAAAAAGCAGAGGTAAAGGTAGAGCCCTTATTAGATATAATACCTTTCTAAATACTAAACTTTAAGATAACCTCTTAGAAGTAGGCTTCTATAAATTCCTTTACATCCTATATTTTCTATATAGGGATATAGATAGCTATCTTAAAGAAGTAGTATATAATTATAAGGGTTGTATTAAAAGCGCAGCTGCCTTCATCCTTTACTAGTAGGAATCTAGTTATAAAGTCTAGTAAGACTTCCTTAAAAATATTCTTTAGCGTTAGAAGAGGTAATAGCTGGCTATACTTACTATGCCTTAGAGCTTTGCTCTTTTAGTAAATAGTATAAGTCCTTACGTACTTCTAAACATCTTAATCTATAAGAGGCTAATAGTAGGTCCTTTTAATAGCCTTAAGCGTTCTACGTACACTAAAGTGGCCTACTATATACATATTATAGTGCTAGAACAAAATCTCTTACCTAATTACTAGTTTATCTAGGATATATAATCTACTATTATACCTTAGAACTTCTATTTTATTAAGGTGCTATACTTACGCCTTACTACTACTTTAAGTGCTTCTTTTACGCCTTAAGCTAGTAATATACTTAATAGTAAATGCGTCTCTTTACTAAAGCTACTAAACTTTAGTAATAAGGTTAGACTTTTTTATTATAGGTTTACTACTAACTAATACTCTAGCTAGTAAGCGTAGTACGTATAGCGTATACACTATAGCACTAGTAGTAGGGACCCTTATAGCTCTATAAATATTAGTAATATACGTCTCACATGCGCCTAATAAGCTTGGCTTATTTATAAACCTACTTACTCTACTATACTTAGTCTTCTATAGTATTTTATTCTATAGGGTAGGTAATAAATAGGTTAGCAATAGGTTCTCCTATGTATAATCTACCCTTCTTAGTAGTCTATTTACTAGGTTTGTTTTCCCTAGGCAGTGTTTTACTTTAAAATTAAAAGCTGCCAGATATATTACCTATTATACTTATTATAGGTTTAGCTTCTATATAGCGCGTATACCGCGTAGGTTATTATAGTTACTTAGCCCTTAAATTAGATACTGCGTAATATCTAGATAATATTTCTATTACTTAAAGTAGTAGATAATAGTATGGAGCTTAAGGTTATATACCTTATAATTTAGCTCTATAGCGTAAAGTTTTCTTAACACAAAAGTAACTAGGTGCCACCTCTAGTCCTTAAATAGCTGCGAAAAGATACTATATATTATAAAAGTAGATATATTAGTCTGTAATTAGATTAGCAGCGTAGGGTTAAAGTAGTGTAGAATAGGCGCACTTAAGAAGTGCATTTTAAGTATTTTAAAAGTATTATTAGCTTTTACTAACTATTAGAACACTTAGTGTTTCTTAAATAGGTCTAAGAGAGGAGCAGTTTCTTATATATATACTTTAATAAATTGCCTATAAAAGTTTATAAAGTCTAGAAATAACTAGAGCTCTTAGATGCTAGTTAGCTATAACTATTCTATAATAGTTACTATACGCGTAGGATTAGCGCAGATTCCTTACGTAGTTATAATAAAACTAAAAAAGTAGACTTTGCCTAAGGCGAATATACACTTAGTTAAATTAATAAAAGTTTAGCCTTATATAGTAATTTAAGTATAGTGTAGATAGCGCGCTAATAAAGCGTAAGATTCTTATTATAGGTATAAATAAGTATATTATCTAGGTATATAATGTATATATGATTTAGGTATAGTGCCAGTGCCTTATTAATATATACCTAGAAGCTTGTAGGGGCATTAGTTAAGCTAAATAGTATTACTAAGTATTTAAAGTGGCTATAGTAAGTTTAGAATATAGTTTTCTACTTGTCTCCTACCTAGATCTAAATTCTGTAGTAGGTGTTACAAAGATTAAGGGTTGTATAGTAGTATACGCCTAATAGGCGGTTAAGTGTCTCTCTAACTAAGGGTAGTAGGTAATAATTCTTAATAGTAATTGCGTTAAGGCCTTAATAATCTACGTAAAGCTATAGTGTACTATTTTTCTTAGGGGTAAATAGAATTAGTACTCTAGCTAGGCTAGTACTATACCTAATCTATCCCTTTTTTAAGGTATTTTCTAGATACTCCTAAAGTACCTTAAGCTCCTACTCTAAGAGATTATAGAGTAGTCTATAAGGAGGTTCCTTTCCCTTTATAATAGGGATAGCATAATTAGATTCCTTAAAATTTTAGTGGGGTAGACGCTGCTTTTTTATTAAATACGTTACTATATTCGCGCAATATATTAGGAATACGCAGTACCTACGCTATACTATTGTGTTATAGGTGCGTTTGCCTTAAGTGAGGAATATAAAAGAATGAGTTAAGTTCTCCTATCTAAAATCTATTATATAAATCCAACTACTCTAATTATCTATTAGGTCTCTTTTCTGTCTTGTCTAGTTAGCGCTCCCTTTTTCCTGTTCCCTAATTAGCTATCTTAAATAATAGCTGTTGTGGTAAAAAGGGCTCGAACTATCACAGGATATTCAGGAGCAGAGTTGTAAAGAATACAAAGAGCTAATTGTAGGAAAGAATGCCAAAAGGGCAGACTATATATAAAAGAAACGAGCCTCTTAGTAAGAATCCTGTGATCTGAATTAGTGGATCTAGAAAGAATCACAGAAGTAAGTGTTTTACTTTAACACACCCCCTAGGTGATCGCTTAAAGCGGATTACCTATCCTAAGAAGTAATCTGTAATTATCTAAATCCTTTCTAAAGATCTTTAAAAAACTGTCTAAAGGCTGTTTAAAGATTAAAAAACTATTAAGAATTATTCTTCTAAATCTCCTTATCTTAAGAACAGCGATTCTATCACCCCCTACTTATTGTAATAGCAAAATAATTACTATTTATCTTTTAAATTACAAATTCTATTATAAATCGTGTCTAGAATCTCTTCTTCTAGTGGGTTAGGAGCTTATAAGCGTGGCACAAAGGCCTAGAGCATAAACGCTTTTATTCTGCTGCTTTTTTCGCTTACTTCCTATTAACTGTAAGGTAATTTCCCCGCTCTTACTAGCTAGCAAGTACGATAGGTAGGCGCGTTTTAATTAGGAAGGAGTAGTAGTAAGAGAAATAAGTAGTAAAGAAGGAGCGCATTTAGCGCTTAATAATTAGATAGGTAGTAGAGTATATAAGCCCTTTGCTAGCGCTTAATCTTTTCTCTTTAATCTTTCACTTTTAACACTTTAACCTCCTATCTAATTTAAGCCTACTAGTTTAAGCCTTTAAATCCTACTATTTTATAATAAGTTATCCTTTTCTAATTATTATCTTACGCTCTTTCTATTATTTAGAGCTTTACTAACTCTTTTAGATATCTAATAACCTAGCTAAAGCACGCGCAGTAAAGGCTGTAAAAGCTACTAAATAAAGCTCCTAATCCTCCCGCAAAGATCCTCCTACTTTACTAGCTCCTTCTGCCCTAGCTCTAGACCCCTAGCGATCGCTTAGTGCTCTTAAATAAGTAAGCTGCTTAGGCTACTTAAAGAGAGCTCTAGTAGGAAAAAATAATAGACACTACTATAATAACGCTTTAAGCTTAGGTAGGCGCTACTATACCTACTTTACCTACTCTTACACTACTATATATAAAGTTATTCTATTACTTTAGCTAATTTTGCTAATTATTTCTGTAGCTAGCCACATATTTAGACTCTAGCTATAGATTTTATTTGCTATTAACTATTAGAGGGTGCTAATATAAGCTTTTATTTTAAGATTTATTCTAGGTTTAGCTAATACTTTTTATAGGAGAGGCTAATTACTAAGCTACGTAAAAGGGTTAAAGTGGCCTTATAAAGTTCTCTTCCTACTAGTAGTTAGGAGGAGTAAGCTTAGTATATAGCTACTATCCTACTCCCTTCTTTCTAGCTAATTCTTAGTAGAGGATAAGGTAATTACCCTCCTACTCTATCTATTAAGAAGCAGCGTAGTTGCAGCTAATACCTTAATTAAAATAGCTAGATAAGCGGCTTATTAGCTCTAAAGTAGAGTAGAGGCTAGATAAGTGCTTCTCCTCCTACTAATTAAAAAAGGGGAGGCTAGGGTAAGCTATTACCTACTACTAATTAAAGGAGAGGTAGAGGAGGTAGATAGGGTAAGGAATTATCTACTATAGAGAGGAGGAGAGGAAGAGAATAGGGAGAATCTCCTACTACTAATTATAGGGGAGATTCTCGCACCCCTATAATTAAGTAGAGGAGGAAGAGGGTTTATATACTTATAGATAAGCTTTTTAATCTCCTCTTTCTCTAATTCCTATTCTCTCTCTAATTTTTTCTTTCTTTTCTTTTTCTTTTCTTATTTCCTGGCTCTAAATTAATAATTCTAGGTAGTTAATAGATTATTTCTTTACTTACCTACTTTTATTCTATAATTATTATACTTATATTTTATAGATTTAATAGCTTTTTAAATCTATTAAACTGCTAATAAGTAAGAGCCTTTATAAGGCCATTTACTAGCATTTTACTAGTTAGAAGATATTCTACTTAAAATAATTCTTTTATATACTTTTACTATAACTACATATTCTAAATATCTATATAGCGTAGTTAAGTAGTGATTCTTTTGTTCTTTCTAATTACTAAATAAATAGTTTAAAGATTATTGCAATAGACCTTCTATAAAGGTTCTAGATCTAGAGTAAGCTTAGTAAAGAATCTCTTAATTACTATAGCTTCTTTACTTATATATTTAAGCGCTAGAAGCTCTGCTTCTATTGTTAAAGTAGTGATTATGTTCTGTTAAGCTGCTTTCTAAAGGATAGCTCCTCTAAACAATAGGATAATATATCTATAGGAAGATCGCTATGATATTAGATTATTAGCGAAAGAGGCATCTTTACATATTAGCAGATTAGGTCTATTATAGCCACTAAAGACTATAGCCTACTATCTAGTTTAATAGAGGTAAAGAATTACATAATTAATAGTAGTAAAGTGTTCTTTACTTAGATTTGTTAGAAAGTGTGATAGCTTTAACACTGTAAAGGCTATATCTAGGCGTAGTATAATTACTGTATAGAGAGCTAATCCCACCTCTTCTTAAAAGAGCTTTATTTATTAAGGAGTAGCTTCTCCTGTGCTTAGAACAAGATCTTCTGCTAATAGAGGTATAGGAGGGAAGCTCCTAGAGTTTAAAAGGTTAAACTTTTTCGTAATCTTATTAATATAGGTATTATAGACTAGAGAAATTGATTTTACTTCTCTATCCCTAATTACTTAAACACCTAGGCACTACTCTACTAGTCTTTTTAATTTAATCTTATATTTATTTATAATCTTCTTTTAAAAATCTAGGGCTTCTTTCTCTTTACTTTTGTGATAGAGAAGAAGAATGTTGTTAATATAAAATAGAATAATAATACTTTAATTACTATTAAAGAAAAGGCATAGCTCTTCTAGCGAAGCTAAGAGTCTATAAGATTAAAGTGATTCTGCAAATTCTTTATACTAAAGAAGTGGTGAATCTCTTAAGCTATATAAAGCTTAATTTAATCTTACACACTTTCCTAGCTTTTTAAAACTATTAGGTAATTCATAAGTTACTAGATTAGCGGCTGTAATAAAAGCATTTAGAAACGCTCCTACTATATTAAATTATAAGATTTCTAGATCGAATTCTGCTGCTAGAGCTACAGCTAATTAAAAAGATCTTACTGCTAGGGTAGTAGTATAGGTGGAGTAGAGAGTATTCTTTTTCTAAAGATCTCCTTTTATAATAATTTAAGCTTTACACTTTTTAAAGTATTTATTTTAATTAAACTTATAGGTAAAGACCCACTTTAAAAGGAGCAGTCGCTTTAACACCTCTAATTATTTAATCTCTGTCTAGGTACCTTTATCTTACAAAGTCGAGATCTCCTTATAAGTGGTAAGAAGGAATAGCTTCCTATATAGATAATTGTGAAGGTGTTTCTATAGGGTTAGCTCTAGTATAAGCTTGTTTCTGTAAGTCTAAGCTGTATAAGACGCTCTAGGCGCCTTTCTAAGTATAGAAGCAAATACTATTATATTTAGTATAATATATTCTTCTTACTTAGACTAGGCCTCTACTACTCCTAGTATAAACGTGTACTCTAATATTATATTAAGATTATTTTAAAGATAATTAGCAATTAGTGTATAAGCACCTAGCTTCTACCTACCCTCTAGCTAATTATTCTAATTATTTTGCTTCTTTAATCTTCGTAATAGTAGATAGCAATTTATTAGTTAGTTAATTTCTAGTGCTTTACTATAATTTCGCCTGCTTGTTCTACTTGCCTCTAGATAGATCTGCCTTCGCCTTTAGTGCGCTAGTAGGTTATTTACTTTGTCTAGCGTGATTAAGTTATCTGCGCTAGGTTAATTAGCAACCTAATTAGTTTCTATTTATAAATAGGGTATTAAATCCCTAGATTCTAGTGGGCTAGCTCTTCTAGTGGTGTTCTAGTGGCTGCTAGATATCTTTTAATTACTTAATAGATCACCCCTAAAATCACCTAGCTCTAGTGTCTAATTAGGGGTTACAAGTCCTATGCTTCCTTTCTTACTTAAGCGAATTCTTAGCTGCTGGCTAGCTAAGCCTATAGCTTACTTAGTAGTAGGTACCTTAGGTTTCTAATTACTTAGCTAGCCTACTTTACTTTTAATTACCTAAGGGTCACTTATAGGTCTAGTAGCGGTTCTTATATACTTATTTATTTTAGAAAGAATATTAAGCGCGTCTTTATACGCTTCTCTTAGATTGTTTAGCTCTCCTTCTTAGAGCCTTTTTACTATTTTTAACGCTTCTATCTTTAGAATAGATTATTTCTCTAATCCTTTATAGAACAAGGACTTATTAAACCTTATATTTCGTGTAGTAATTACCTAATTAAGCTAGGGAATCTATATTTAGTAGATATTAGAAGCTTTATAGCCTACTAGGTATCTAATATAGCCCCTAGGATTTACTTTAAATCCTCTTCTATCTTGCCTAGCTGCACGCTCCTAATCTAAAGGGTAAGCTTAGTAGCTATAGGCGTAGATAGCACTCTAGTTTAGATAAAGATTAGCTGTCCTATATTATGTTTTTACTAGTTTAAAATAATAAAAATATTGTCTAAACTAAGCATCTAACGTTTTATTAGGTAATTAATAGCCTAATGCTAGGCTAGGAATTATTCCTTAGAGCTAGCATGCCACTTATATAATCTTAGGCCAGAGATTTAATAGCAGATTTGCGCTTATTTATATTTTAATTACTTTTGTTATAAGCTCCTAGCCTACTCTTTCTACAGCGCTATTAGGCTTATGCGTATAGGGTAGTAGTCTACTAATTGTTATCCCTTCCTAATTAGCCTAAAATTTGTACTAGGATTTCCCTCTCTATAGAAGTGTTGCTATATTATTATTCTAGTAGATTTTTGTAATTTGAAGCTCGTATTTTGTATTAATAAGAGCTAAGAAATCCTGCCACACTCTTATTATTTTAGAAAGCGTCTTTGTTCTAAGATTAAAAACGTAAGGTTTCTTACTAAAATTTTCTTTAATTAGCAAAACCTAGTTTTTTCTATTTTAAGTAGTGGGCATATTAAATAGATCCTAGAATAATGAGTAAAATGGCCTAGGTGATTGTTCTCTAGGTCTCCTAGAGATTACCTAAGTTATGTGTGTAGTAGCATAGTGCTCGCAATCCTTTCTTAATATTCTAGTGATCTTTACACCTTAGGCTGCAGTTACTAGAGTTTATAGGGCTCTACTTCCTGTATACCCTGCTTAAAGGTGCTAGAGGTTCTTAGAATCTAATCTCTTAATATTAACCTAGGATAATCCTTTAGTAGTCACACTTATAATAGTTAGATAAGAGTGGATTAGCTTATATTATAGGAAAGTAAGGTTATACTTATATCTTAGGTCTACTAAGACAACGCTTTGTTCTAGGCTTCTAATCTTAAGAGTGTGATCTAAACTAAAGTACTAAATCTTTACTTTCTTTAAAAGAGCTTCTAATATAATATTTATATAAAAGCCTTCTACTACTCTTACTCTTTAGAGCAGTAGATCTTTTATAAATCTCTTATTTTTCCTATGTAAAGCGTTCTTAATTAGTTTATTACTAATTCCTAAGATTAGGAGGCTTTATGTACCTACTTCTACACTCTTATTTAATAATTAAAACGTCCTAGGAATAAGTCTTTTATAATTATTAACTAGGTAAACTACTATAGCACTGTCTAGTATTGTACATTCTAATAGAGGATAAGCGTTAGAATGTAGAGTAGAGTAGACACCTAATACTCTATTGTCTATAGGCAGATTAAATAGGTTTAGTAGAGCAGTAGTAATACTACTAGGATACTTAATAGTCTTAGTGAAGGATTATTTCTTGTTCTATTCTGCCTTTGTAATCGCATTACAAAGGTTTAACTACTTAGGCTGCTTAAGTTAATTAAGAATCTCTAATTTTTCTTTATTAGTGAGATTAAATGATGATGTTCTATCCTAAGGTAATCTAGCTATTGCGGTTTGAAGTCTTTGGCACTCTATTAGTTTCTACCTATAAGTATAGGGCTTATAGGGATAGTTTGGTTATTTCTTTGTTTAATTAGATAAACTAGAACTATTAGAGTTAGTAGATTGTCTTAATAATCTATTGAAAGTGGCGAATACCCTACTTATTTTATTAGAACTAGATTAGATTGAATGCTCCTAGATAAGCGCTAAAAATACCTTCCCTAGATTGTCTAGTGTAATCTAATTCTGTCCTAGCGTCTTATTCTGGATTAGCTGTTAGTTTATTAATTAGGCCTAATCTAGTGCTATACACGCGGTGATTGTATTTAGGAAATCTTAGGTAGTAAGTGGTCTACTAATTTTGCTAATTAAGTAAGTCTTTACTTTTTAATAGAGGAGCTACCACTCTTTAAACTAGGTCTTAGGACTTTGTCTTGCCTACTTAGCCTTCTTAAGATAAGTATAGTATAAAGCTTAAATATTATTCTGTGTAGCTCTTTTATTTAGTGCGAGATCTTCCTTTAAGAGTTAAATTAGGGACTAAAGCGTAGTTTAGCGTGTATTAACTAGAGTGATTATGGCAGGAGTAAGTAGATTAGGCAATACTATAGCGTTTACCTAAGTCTAGAGATTCTATATCTTAGTATAGTCTGCTTACTAGTCTAAAACTACTGCTCTATATTCCACTATTTGTAAAGGAAAGCTCTCCTTATCTATTTTATACTTAGTAAGCTCTGCTTTATATAATTAAATACTTACTACAGAGGCTGTATCCGCAATTAGTAATAGTTTCTGTAGGAGTGGAGGTTATTCTAGCTTTACGTAATTAATTACTAGAGCGTTAATCGCCTCTAGGTTAATTTAGTTCTAGATTCCTTTTAAGTTTACTTAGAATTAAAGCTAGACAAACTAGTAGGGCTAGCTAGCGCGATTAATAAGCTATACTTCTACTATTTTAACAATTTTTGTAATTAGAAATAGAGGGGTTGTATCGTAGAGAGGTTCTAAATAGAGTGTTATATAATAATTTAAGCGTTGCTAAGTAGGCAGGGAGAATTATCTTACGTTCTAAGCGCTAGGCTTATAACTATTGTGATAAAAAGGGCTCGAACTATTATAGGATATTTAGGAGCAGAGTTGTAAAGAATACAAAGAGCTAATTGTAGGAAAGAATACTGAAAGGGCAGACTATATACAAAAGAAACGAGCCTCTTGGCAAGAATCCCGTGATCTGAATTAGTGAATCCAGAAAGAATCACGGAAGTGAGTGTTTTACTTTAACAATAGCTAATTAGCCCTATGTTTCTCTAATTCTCTATCGTAGGCTAACCTTTACACTACATTTTCCTCCCTCTCTTCTAGGCTTAGTTCCTTAAGCCTACTACCTTGCTACCCTTTTAACACCTTATTAGCAGTTACCTCCTAGACCTGCAATTTCCTTAATCCTTAGCTAGCCACCCTTACCTAATTATCCTACCTACTAACCTATCGCCTACCTACTACTTATATCCCTATAATTAAAGTTATTTATTAACTTCTTTATATATTAGGTAACAATGCAGCGTTAGTCTAATTCTAGGCCTATAATATTACCTTAGCCTCTAGCTAACTAACTATGCCTAATTATCCTAACTACTAACCTATCGCCTATCTGCCACTTATGTCCCTATAATTAAAGTTGTTTACAGACCTCTTAGCATATTAGATAGTAATATTATAGTAATATCCTCTTATAAACGCTTCTACTAAGCCGCTTAGGTAGCCTACGCTTAATCTTTAGGGTATATAACCCTAGAATTTCTTCCACTCTATCCTTCTCCTAACCCTTACTCCTACTCTCCTCCCTCTCTTTTAGTCCTTCTAATACCTATTTAACAACTCTACTACAGTTATAGCTGCAGTTAACTACACCCTAAGTAGAATAGCTACTTCTAGTGCTAGTAGCAGGAAGGGTAGTAATAACCTAAATAAGCGTGGCCCTACTAGTAATATAAAGGTAGACCTCTTTGTCTACTCTTCTAAGTCTACTAAGGAGTATATTATTAAGTGGCGTATATTATTCTAAAAACCTTTTATATCCTATTACTAACCTTCTTAGTTAGGGCGAGGGGTAATTAGCGTGTAAACTGTAATCTTTTATATAAACTAGCTTACTTTATCTATAGCCTAGGCATATAGAGTGTTATCCTAGGTCCTATTCTTTGCACTGCTAGCGTCTATAAGAATAATAGCTACTTAGATCTTACTATTTAGCACTTTAACATTAGTAATAATAAAGCGGAGACTATTACTAAGTTCTTTAGCTTAGGCACTAGGGAGGCTCTATTAAAGCGTAGATACTATAATGCTAATATTAATATAGGTATCTAGTATACTACTACCTTCTCTTATTTTCCTCCTTCTTCTCTAATTAACTATTACTACACCTACTACTAGAATAAGAGTAGAAGGAGTAAGCTCTATTTTAGTAGCAAATATAGTGTTTCCTATCTAGAAGGTAAGCTACTAAACTAAAGAGAGTGTAATAAGTGCTAGATAAATAGTAACTATACCTCTTACTCCTTTTATTATAAGTTCTAGTCCTAATTTCCTATTACTTAAGCTAATATCTTTTTCTTTTTAGGTAAGCTAGCTAACCCTAGCACTAGTCCTTTTATAGACAATATTATTTTAGCTACTAATATCTTTTCTATTAATATAACCTACTCTTAGGCTCTTTCTAGTCGCGCTTCTAAGGCTATTTCTACCCTTAATACTCCTATTTTTAGAGAGCCTATAGAACCCTAATACACTATTACTATAAACTATAGTCCTCTTTCCTTAGCAGCCCTTTAAGATTATTTCTAAAAGTCTTCTAGAGGTTCCCTTTAGTCTCCTCCTAGTAGTACTTTATTATTTTGGGGTTTTAGTCCTCCTATTTAAGAGGATTCTTATTCTAGCTCTAATTATAGATTGCCTAGTCCTAGATTACTTATACGCCTAGATTCTCCTACTAAGGAGAATACTCCTCTTTAGCCTTAGCTATCCTTTTAGTCTACTTATTCCTAGTATTCTTATTCTAGTTCTTTTTTGCCTTATTAGTGGTCTATTAATTAGGCTACCTAAAATTATACTAGATCTCTTCTTTAGTCTAAAGTAACTAGGGCCTCTAGCTCTACAAAGCCCTAAACCCTAAATACTTATTAGTCCTACCGCCACTATAGAGATAATGTTACTATTAATAATAAAAAAGATAATAATTAGTACTCTAATATATCTTCCTCCCTCTTTTTTACTAACTACCTACAGTTAGCTTTCCTAATTCTATATTAGGAAAAGATTAGGCTAGTTTAATATAATATTAGACTCTAAGGTAGATATATCTTAGTTTATATTAAAATCTAATACTTCTACTCTCTTTAAAATAACTACTTTTAGTAAATTGCCTCTTATCTATATAAGTAACATAATAGCCTATTAGAGTTCCTTCTTCCGCTCTGCCCTTCTAGTTCTTATAAGGCTATCTTTAACTTCTAAGCTAGAATTATTATACTTCTCCCTCTCTTTAACCTCTTAATAGCGTAGTAGTTTTAGCAGCTTTAGTAGTAGGGTCTAAGAGTTAATTAGTAGGTCCTTAGGCATAATCCTTATCCTTCCTCTTAGTACCTGTGCTTTATTATCTAGGGTGTGCTAGTAGAAGTGCTTAAGGCGGTTACTATATATAGTATACTAGAATGTAGCTCTATTAAACTCTTCTAGTTAGTAATATAACTAGCTAGAGTAGTTAATAGAGATTTAGTAAGGGCCTAGCTAGTAATCCCTTATCTTTACGGCTATTAACTTGTCTATAGCCCTAATTAAATCCTAAACTAGCACTAGGTCTCCTTTGTAAAAGTTTTATTAATAGGCTTTACTAAAATCCTATTGCTCTGCTCCTTTAAGGCGCATTCTTCTTAACCTAGATAGCGCCTCTAAAAGTTTATTGCCTTTTTATTCTAACTACTTAGCCCTTAGGGTAAGTAGATCTAATTAGTTCTCTACTTCTAACTATAGTAAGGTCTGCCAGCTTTTAATCGCTAGCTTAATAGGTAGTATAGGTTAAATACTAGTTATTATTTCTATAGGTGCTAACCCTGTGCTTTGTTAAATTAAAACCCTCTTAGCCTATACTACTATAGGTAAATTACGCTCCTAATTATTTCCTAGCTTTGTAAGCGCTGTAATAAGTAATTAGTAACCTTATTTAACTAGCCCTTAAGCCTTAGAGTTATAGGAGGAAGCTTAGATATAGTGTATCCTATAGTGTTTAGCTAGTGCTTTAACTACTAATTTGTTTTCAGGCCCCCTATTTACGCTTAGTTAAGGAAACACCCCCTACCTATAGATAATATCCTTATAGAGAAATCTTATAACACTTTCTAAATCTGCTCTAATAAGCGCTCTAGCTTTAGGCTATCCTAAGGCGTATTCCTTAGTAACAATAAGGAAGGATTTCTAATGCTTACTTATAAGTATGTAGGTAATATTAATAGTCTATTATTTAAATAAGGTCCTAGGGTTACTAATCTTAAGGCTTATCTCTATCTAATTACCTTATTTAGTAGCATAGACAGTATATTTCTTTAGCTTAGTTTAAATTGTCTTAAACTGGCCCTTTTACTAGAACTAAGACTAGATTGTAGCATTTATAGCCTAGATTCCTTTATAGCAAAGGTGCTAGTAGACCTCCTAAATAAGTGCCTTTTAAACGTCTAGGTTATTAATTACCTTTTAGATAGTAAGATTTAGGGTTAACTTCTTAAATAGTAGGTTTACTTTCACAAAAAAGGTTTAGGCCTTCTTTATCTACAAAAGGCGGCTTTTCTAGAGTATTAGCCTATTAGGTCTTTTTCTAAATAGTAAGAACCTCGCTATCTCTTCTAATTCTTCTAAAAAGTCTTCGCTAAGGATCTAGGCCTCTTGTAAGGTAAACACTAAGCTATTATTATGCTTCTCTACTATATAGTCTATAAAGGGACCTAGGTCTTCTTCTAATTCTTCTAGCGCTGTCTATCCTTTTAGTTAGGGGTACCTTAACAATCTATTAGTAACAACATTTTATTTTCCTAGCCTATAGACAATTTTAAAGTTCTATAGCAGTATTGTACCTAGCTATTAGTTTATTACTAATCTAGGGAGGTTGGTAGAAGACTAGTTAAGCTGTGAAATTAGAGTAGCCGCATCTATTTTAATAATAAATTAGGTCCTATACAGGTATAGCGTAAACTTCTTTAGCGCCTATACTACTACTTTACATTTAAGCTTAGTTAAGTGCCACTTTAATTCTACTTTAGACTATAGTGTACTTTTAAACTGCACTAGGTGGCGCTTCCTATCCTCTCTTACTTGCTTAATATAGGCTCCTCCTCCTTATAAACTTATGTCTATATAGACAAAGATCTACCTTCCTAATTTATAATTAAGAGTTATTAGAACTAGTGTAGTAGTAATACTCTCCTTTAGGATATTTATTAATTAGCGCTTAAGATCTCTCTACTTCTATTCTTAGCCTTTCCTAGTAAGTATGTACAAAGGTTTTACTTTAATTGAAAAGTAAAAGATCTATTAGTAATAGTAAGTGCAAATCCTAATAAACTATTAGACTTCTCCTTAATTTGTGCATTCTTTCTAGTACAGAACTTTAGCTACTTTCTTATCTTAGGGCAATTAGCTATTAGGCAATACCTTATATTCTACAATTTCTATTTAGTTTACTCCCTAGAAGGATTTTGTTCCTAATATAGTAGTATAGGCCCTCTCTAGGTTAGTAAGTACCCTATCTAGCTATATAATATGTTTAAGCATAAATTAGCGTACCCTAAGAAGGGCTTCTTTATCCCTATAAGTTGACTTTAGTCCTACTAATGCAATATTATTAATAAAGGGTAAAGTATTAGGGAAATATCTCTAAAGGATTGTTAACATAGCTCTCTAGAAAACTCCTAGTGAATTTATTACATTTTATAGCAGTGTGTAGTGCCTTACTAGGCCTATAGGTGTCTAGAAAGCTGTTATATTTCTTAAGGCTGTATAGAGTGGTATCTAGTTAAACCCTAAAAATAGATTAAACAGAGAGTAGATTACTCTACCTCTAATCTTCTCTAAAAACTTATTAGCTAAAGGTGGGAGATTAGCATCTCTTTCTAAAACCTTATTATAGAACTAGGCGTTATTAATTAATTAGTACCTTTTGTCTTTCTTTGGTACTAGAAACTAGGGGTTTTAATATTAGCTGTTGCATATTTTAAGGACTTTTTAGTTAATCTAATCTAAAATTATCTAGTGTACCACAGACACTAGCTTTTTTAAGTAGTTAAAGCCTCTTACCTACTAGGCTTTATGTAGGATAGTCTAAATCTAGTATAGAGGCATAATATCCTTGCTAATAGTTATTATCTTACTAAATTCCTAGGCTAGAGCTGCCTCCTAATAGAACATTAGCTTATAGATAAGTAAAATTTCTATAGGTTTTAGCTAGTCTCTAACATTTATCTCCTTTAGTTGTTTAGGTGTTAATTAGTGCCCCCTTCTAAAATCCGTATACCTAGGTTTAAACATTCCTAAATATGCATCTAGTTAAGGTCCCTAAAAAGCTATTATAGCTTATTGTTGTTTAATAGCTCTTTCTCTCTAATCTAATCTCTCTACCTTTAATAGGCGGTCTCCTCTTAGGTTATTTATAGGCTAAACTTTATTTACCTTCTTATGTATACTGTAGGCAATCCCTAATTATCTAGCTACTATTGCCTAACGTTCTTGCGCTTATTATCTAATTAATTCTACTTAACTAATTTCCTACTTATCTTCTCTATCTTCCACCTCTTTATCGCTAAGGTATACACTAATAGGGTAACTCTATAGTAAGTGTACTTCCTTTATAAGCACACCCTTTACACGTTTCCTAAATCTTTATTGCTTATTTTATAGTTAGAAAGTAGTAGAGTATCTAACCTAAAGAAAGAGACTGTTCTTTTCCTATCTACAGAGGTAACCCTACACAGGCATTAGCCTATTAGGGTAAACTCTATAGCTAACTAAGCAGCTATCGCAAAGGGGGTGCCTAAGATAATAGGCCTCCTAACGTTTCTTATAATTTTAAAATAAGTAGAAATTGTAATTAGCTTAACCTTAAGTAGTACACTATAGGTAGTTCCTATATATTTATCTAAATCTCTACTAGCTCCTACTATACCTAATTATTCTTTAGTAGGTAAGTAGCTCTAATTTTAGTTCTAGATTATAATATTAAGTGCCCTTACAGTAGTATACCTTATAACATTTAGTTCTAATCCTAAGTTAAGCAGAACCTTACAGTGGCTTCTAAGAATAGTAATAAAATAAGTAGAGAGTTTTGCTAGAATGCTCTAAACTCCTATCTATTCCTCTAGCTTAGTGCGACTTTAGAGGTTAACCTTATTAGCTTCTTTCTAATATCTATTCTACACCTCTCTAATACTGTATTAGGTACTTTGTGCAGCGTTTCCTTGTGTAATCTAGTGCAGCCTAGGGCGCAACTTCTCTATTATTACTTCTAATAGGATAGTAGGTTCTTAAAGGTGGTCCTAACTTTGTTTTTCTATTAAAACTTATCTTTATTATATCCCTATAAAGATATTCCCTAATTTACTCCTGTCTAATTAGTTATTAGGCTCTTTTTCTTTTTTAGAGAGTAGTTGCTAGGCCTTTAAATGTAGTTTGTTCTAAGAAAATATTAATCTAACTATAATACCTTTTACCTCTTAGGTTAGTGCTGCTATTAGAATAGAATTAGTATTTAAGGTGTTAATAAGTGCGACTAGCTCTTTATCTAATAGAGGAGTAGAGGCTATTTAAGTACTTTTCTTTCTACTAGCAGCTTTAGCTTCTAGTACAGCTTAGATAATACTCTCCTCTATTATCTAAGTAGGTTTAGAAGCTCTTTAGTTTACTTCTATAACTACTACTTATAGCACTAATTTATTATTGTTAATTACTAGTAGAAGAGATCCTAGGCGGAATTCTCTAATCTATAGCTAGGGATTAATCCTAACCCTTCTTTCCTAAAGGTCTCTTGTTTAAGCTACTAACACTAGTTTACTTACTCTAGCCCCTATAACCCTTTTAATATTTAGTTAGTTCTATTGTTCTTGTAAGCTCTTTTCTACTATTCTAGTCCTAGTAGCATTTACTTCCTTAGTTATATTAACTTTCTTAGATAAGTAGGAGACCTCTAATAGAGTAGTGTAGAAGGCTTTAGCCTTTCTTATTACTTCTATCTCTAGCTCCTAGTCTCCCTACTTACTACTTATTAACCTAAAATATAATTAGCTTAATTTGTATTTAAGATAAGTAGAGGCTTTCTTACTCTCTAGGCCTAGCACCTAGCTAAAATTCTTCTCTAAATCCTTATTAGTAATATTAAAATACTGTTTAATCTCTCTAAGTAGGTACTAGAGCTGTGCATCTTCCTAGAAGTAGGGTATAGGCCCCCTAAATTTCTCTATCTAAAGGTGTTTTAGGCTATAGTAGAAGTTAAAAAACTAGCTATTAGTGTTAAAGATTTTATAGTACTAACCTCTTTTAATAAGGCCTTAGCGCTAGGGGTAGTCCTTTATAATGTGCCTAGTCTCTCTATAGGTCCTATAAGCCTAGGCTTAATATTCCTAATCGCAAATCACCTAAGTACCCGCACTAGGGTTTATAATAGGGTTATAGGAGCTCTTAAATGTCCTATTATTACGTTCTATATAAAGGGTTAGCCCTATAAGCTTATTAAAAGCGTATTAGTTGTTAGCTAGCTTATTAAGAATAAGACTAGTAGTAGTAGGTATAGAAGCTTTCATTACTTATATTCTTTTATAGTAAAGGTAAGTTCTCTTATCTTTGTAATAACCTTTTAGACTTACACATCTACTTCTTTCTTATAATCTTTATTTCTTCCTATTCTTGTTTCCTCCTATACCTTAAAGAACTTCCTAGGTGGTAGGATAAGTAGGATTACTAATAAAGTAGCTTTAGAACAAGCTAGATTTATAGTAACCTATCTCTCCTCCTACTACACAGCCCTAATTGCCTTATTCTAGTCTCTATACTAGCAAAGGAAATTGTACATTTCTTGCACCTAATAGGTGTTTACATTACCTCCTTTTAGGCAACTCTCTATTAGTATTTTATACATAACTATAGTCTTATTGTCTTAGCTAAAACCTCTAAAGAAAAGAGTTCCTACTTCTATCTACACAATCTGTGATTAAGTAAAGGTAGCTTAAGTATAGCTTTTAAACTTATAGAAGTAGTTATTTAGTGTAATAGGCTACTAGCTTACTTTATTAAGCTAGCTCTTAAAGTAGGCTCTAGTCGATTTTTAGTATTTTAAGTTTATTAATAAGTACTTAGAGTAAAGTATCTTCTAGAAGTTTTTCTAGTTAACTAAAGCGCTTCTATAGGCTAGTAGCTTTATAATATCTCTTTAGTAGGTACCTAAGTAGAAGTAAGGTAGCTTTTATTTCTTAAGCTCTTTACTTTACCCTACTCTTTCTGCTTAAAAGTTATAGTCTTCTAAGAAAGTAGTAATATTAATACTACTAAAGCTTAGTGCGTTACTATTATTTAGGCTTAGAGTAAACTAAGCTATATTTCTCTTTTAGGGGAAGCCTCTTATTCCTAGTCCTCTATTCTTAAACTATTTTCTTTTGTTTATATCTTCTAAAAGGTAATTAGTAATACCCTAGCTTATCTAGCTAGTGCTGCTCTTAGCAGGGGTAGTTAGATAAATAGGGTTATTACAAAACCTATACAAATCTATTTTATCTTTTTTTTTTTTTTGTTTTTCTTCTATTATCTACTTATTCTTATGTTAGTTTTCTGTTAGCGATTTAGCTTTAGGTATACAGATAACAATCTTACTTAATAGAATCCTACTACTAATACCTTACTTCCCCTTTTGTCCCTAACTTAATTATTACTTAGACTAGAATTATTTAGGGTCTATTGCATTCGCTCTTTCTAAGAGTCTAGTGGCCACTTAAAGGTCCTCTAGTCTATCGTTCTTTCTACCTAATAGCTACTCCAAAGTCTATTAGTCTGTCGTTGTTTTGTTCCTAGGTAACTAATAACTACTTAAAAGTCTATATAGTCTGTACTAGCACTAGATAGCTGCTTAAAAGTCTATTAGTCTATTGTTGTTTAGTTCTGGGTAATTAGTAACTACTCAAAAGTCCATTAATCTGTCTGTCTGGGCAACTAATAACTACTCAAAGGTCCATTAATCTGTCTGTCTGGGCGACTAATAACTACTCAAAAGTCCATATAGTCTGTCTGTCTTTATACCTAATAGCTACTTAAAAGTCTATCGGTCTTATCACTCTGTTTCTAGCTATTTAGCTGCTACTTAAAAGTCTACTAAACAGCTTCTATTAGTTCTTTAAATACTTATCGCTATACTTCTCTATATCCTTTTAAAAGCAGCCCTATGTCCCTTACTAAAAATTATTATGTTGTAGGTGCGTTTACCTTAAGTAAGGAATATAAAAGAATAAGTTAAGTTCTTCTATCTAAAATCTATTATATAAATCTAACTACTCTAATTGTCTATTAGGTCTCTTTTCTGTCTTGTCTAGTTAGCGCTCCCTTTTTCCTGTTCCCTAATCAGCTATCTTAAACGACAGCTAATTGGCCCTATGTTTCTCCGATTCTCCATCGTAGGCCAACCTTTACACTATAATACACACTTTATTAATACGCGCTAGGTGCTCTAAACTTACACTAGTTGTCTATAAGACTTCTAAAAGAAATAAATCTAAGCTAGTACACTCTATATTATCTTTAAGGTCCCTTATAGTAATAAGCTATATTAAAGCTGTAGTATAGCCTTAGCGCTATATTTATAGGCTATAATTAAGGTAGATATTACCTTTTTATAGGAAGGGGTTACTAAGTAGGAGAGAGATCTTTTCTTTAATAATGCTATAGATAGTGGTCTTTATCCTACACTCTACCTCTATATTATCTATAATACGCACCTAGAGCGTATAGGCAGTGTAGGTACTTTACTTATAGGCCCTAATCTATCCTAGTTTAGGGAGCTTAGCCCCTTTAATAGGCTTTAGATTTATTTTAATAGTAATAATCTAGCTAATTAGGCTAATATTAGCCTATAGGTTAAGAATTATTTAGAGTTCCCTATCTACACTAGTATTCCTAACTATGTTATATATACGCTTTATACCTAGTAAGATATAAATTAGTAGGCGCCTTACTATACCTTAGTTATAAGTAAGGCTTAGCCTTTTCCTATATAGTTTACTTGTATAGGAATCTAGTTAGAATTACTACCTTTATATTTATTAGTATAGTAGCTAGTTTTATAGCACTTATAGTAGGTAACACTTTTCTTATCTTAGGTTTTACTATTACCTTTAGATATTTAGCAGTTTAGTGTAGTATCTTTAGATTTCTTTAATATATAATATAGGCTTAACTCCTATATTATAGGTACATAGTGTAGGTTTCGCTTAAGTGTAGAGCCTAAAGTAATAAGGTCTTCCCTAGTTATAGGCATCTAATAGTAGTTAGTAATAGCCTTCTATAGCTTAGGTTTAAGCTTAGAGAAGAGGTACTACACCTTTTACTCTTTAGTGTAAGGTATAAGTTAATCTTTAAAAATATTAAGGTAGGTTATAAAGGAGTAAATAGTTTAGTCTTTTTACTATATTGCCTAAGTATACGCTGTAACTACTTCTAGACTATAATTTACTAGGTCTAAAAGTAAGTTAAGTATATACTACTTAAAGTACTTCTAGATAGGTATTTCTCTTTTAGCTTTAAAGGTGCGCTTATAGTATGTATACTATAGTTCTTTTAGGTCGCCTATAAGGTACTATATTACCTAGATAACCTTATCTCTATCCTGCACAAATTCTTATAGTAAGAGGTAAAAGGCTACCTTATAAGAATAAAAGAATTTATAATACTTTTTAAAGTTCTTACCTTTATATTTAATAGGGTTCTTAGGTTAAAGTGTATACTTAATGTATATTACTATATACGCTATAGGCGCGTTCTACTTATATATATTAGTAAATAGGATTTTAATATTCTTAGTAGCAGCTGCTACGCTAGGGGTTTAGCTTATACTTTTAAGTTAGGAGATTTTATCTTCTAAGGCATAAAGTTAACACATAGCGTAAAGCTTATTACACTTCTTTTTAGTAACTAGAATATGCTACTTAAGCGTTAAAAGTAGGTTTAAGTTACGTATTACTAGCTCTCTTCCTATATACTAGATAAGAGAGTCTTTACTACCTTTAGGGGCTTTAGGTAAAGTCTATCCCTTACTAGTGGCTTATATAACTCTAGGAGCTATCCTTAGACTATTATAGAGAAAGTATTATTATGTAAGGTCTAGTTATAGGTAATAGTACTTACTTTACACTAGGAAGGATAGTAAAAGGATAACTTAATAGTATTAATAGAATAATACTTCTCTTATATAGAGTTAGCGCGTAGCGTAGGTTTTACGCAGCTGGCTCGCTTAGCGTATAGGCCCTCTATAAGGCCTTAGCGCTAGATACCATAACACTATAATAATATCGTGATCTACCTATTATAATAGCCTACTTCTATAATGTATAGTAGTAGTTCTATAGCTTCCCTACCTTACTAATTATAGATAGAGGCTTAGACTAGCTAGGGAAGTTCTAGACTACACTATATAAATTAACTAGAATAAAGTAACTCCTCTCTATAGTATACTACCCCTAGACTAATAGCAGTATAGAAAGAGTAAACTAGAAGGTACTCTTAGTTCTCCGCATTATAGTTAATTTTAAATAAATAGACTAGCTAAACTGCCTCCTAGCCTACTAGCTTATATTAAATAATAGAGTATCTACTACTATAGGCCTAAGCCTAAATCTTTTACTAAATAGATATTACGTTAATTTTTTTAAGAGAATTCTCTTACTAGCAGAGTTTAGCCACACCCCTACTAGAAGAGTAAAGCACTTCCTAGACTACTTTAAAAAAGGGATAGCTTTAGTCTAGGCTACTATTACCTATAGATAGTAGTATACTATAGAGGCTATAAACTATACCTACTACCCTATAGAGCGATTCTAAGTTAGAGATAAAATATAGTTCTCGCTACGTAACGTAAAAACTAACTAGCTAAAAAAAAAACTTAACTAGCTTAAAGTTAAGTACACTATAATAGCTATACTATCCCTACTTATAGTAACACTAGACCTATCTAGTAATTTCTATAAGACTATCTATGTTAACCTCTTTAAGTAAGCGGTAGACAATCTTCTACCTAGTTAGACCTAGGCTAACACCTAGCTAGATCTAGTCCTAAAGCTAGAAGAAGTATACCTAGACCTATATAAATAAGAAGTAAAGGAGGTCCTATATATTAAGAACGCCTAAGGTAAGTAATAATAGGCGCTAGTAAAGTAGACTAGATAGGTATTACTAACTTAGGTACTAATTAAAAATATTATAGACACTATAGCTCTAGACCGCTTTAAGGCCGCCTAGGGGGACTATAGGCATAATAATAGTCCTATCTAGCCTATAGGAAAGAACACATAAATATTATAAGGAAAGCTATAATAAGTATTTAAGAATTTATTCCCCCTACTAACCTAGTGGAGGCGCTACCTATCTAAAAACTACTAAAGGCTATTAGCCCTAGGGTCGTAATAACTAAAGCGGCACTAAAGTGACACTAGGTAGGAATAAAGGGGGGCCATAATAATTATATTAGAAAGGGTAGAAGCGCTGTCCTATCGCCTTATAATAATAAGATAAATAAACGAACCGCCTAATAAGGGCCCTCGCCCTAAGAGTACTTTAGGGCCGCCTCTACACTACAAGGGAACCTTTACTAAAACAATAATAAGTTTCTAATAGAAAAATAACGCCTATAACACTACTACCTTACTATAGTATAATACTCCTAAGATCTCTAAGGCTTGCTTTATAACTACAAGATATTTTAAACTAAGTAAGGTCTAGGGTATATAATAGGCTAGGGCTATGCCCTAGCCTTTAGAAGAATCTTAAGGAAAGAAACTACTCTAAAAAAGTAGACCTACTAAGAAAAACTCTTCTTATAAGCGGCACACCCCCCTATAGAGACTTAATACCTAGAATTTATCCTTTATATTTGGCACTTATAGTTCTGTTCACTCTCTAAGGCTAGCCTATAACAAATAAGCTTCTTACAGTAGAACTTTATACACTAGAGAAAACTTAGGGCTTAATTAGGACAGAAATACAGCATTATAATTAGGCTAGAAGCCTACTTTTACGAGCGCTAATTAGCTCTTAAAACCTAATATAATAATATTTTACTAATTCTAAAGTAAATACACCTAATTATATTACTACGTAGCCTTCTTTCTTTTATACGCACAGGTAAGCTTAACTATTACTACCTAATACTAAGAAAACTCTGCCACCCTTCCCTTCCTACTACTTTTAATAAAATATACCTCTACCTTAATAATGCTACCTTTTTTACTAGCACCTATAGCTTACACCCTATTTTCATTATTATTATCTTCCTTATCTATTACTAGTAACACAGATAATGCCTCTATAACACCTATAAACACTATTATAATAGTTTAATATAGTAATACCCTCTCTAGCACTAAGGCACCTATTATATATAATATAGAATTACTTATAAGTAAAGACATAGCTACTATATTTATAAGAATAAGATTAGTGTCTATAAATCGCGTTACCTTATAGTGCTAATACTATATAGAAATCTCTAGATATCCCTCCTACCTACCTTTACCTTACCTAACGCATCTAAACTGCCTTTATACACACTATAAAATCTCCCACTTTAGCGCGTAATTATAGTACCTATATAAATAAATACTAAGGTAGTAAAATATAGTACTTTGCTCCCTTTAGTGTTAAGGTCCTAGTAGCTTATATTTATTAAATACTATTTAATTGTTATTATATAGCATTAATAGTTTCTATAGTATATAAATAATCTAGATTAGGAGGAAGTTCTTGCCTATAAGATTTATAAGCTTTAAGAATAGGCAGAATAGCGTCTTTATAAGATAGATTAATATAATATTCTTAAGGGTGATATTATCCTACCTATCCTTTAGGACTATATAGATAATAGCACATAAATAGTAGTATAATATTTACTCTTATTACTACTAATAATATACTATAAACACTCTACGCTTTTTAACTATTAGCTAGCTCTTTACCTGTGAAAATCGCCTAATACTAAGACTAATATCTACTAAAAGTTTCCTATATTTTACTACTTTATGTATAGTATTTCGCACTTACTACTTATTAAACGCTTTAGTAACCTCTCTTTGCCTACTACCTTTTAGTAAGTCTATAACTAATAGCTAGCTAATATATAGTACTCTATTACGCGAAGTATAGTTATGTGTTTAACCTAGCTATTAATTCCTTTAAAAGCGATAAACCTATAAAAAAATATACGTAGTGTAGAGGAAAACACGCTCTTCTCTTACTTATACACCCTCCTTATAAATAGCGCTCTTTTAGCTTTAATACTAGCACGCTAATCTACTAGCTTCTATAAATATAGCGTTAATACTACTAATATCTTTACTATCTCTATTATAACTCTTTACTAAACCTCTTTTAACACTAACTTACACTTTAACACTAACTTATACTTTAACACTAACTTACACTTTATTACTAACTTACACTTTAACACTAACTTATACTTTAATACTAACTTATACTTTAATATTAACTTACACTTTAACACTAACTTATATTTTAACACTAACTTATACTTTAACACTAACTTACACTTTAACACTAACTTACACTTTAATACTAACTTATACTTTAATATATAGCTTATAAGCTCTTTTAGGGGTATTTAGATTACTACCCTAACTATTATTTTATTAAATAGGTCTTACGCTATAACCTCTATTTAGAGTTCTATTACTATAACTACCTTTGTCTAGAATCTGTCTAGTACTATAAGCTATATAATAGTTAATAACTACGTCTCTAATTATATATATATAACGTATAGTATCTACTCCTTAGTAACCTACACCTACTTTAGAGGTATTAGACTAAGTATTAGTCTTGAATAGTCCTATAACTTCTAGTAACAACAAATTTAATAATAAAGCTATTACTACTAAGGATTTTATAATTACTAATAATTAAGCTAATTAGTAGAATAATCCTACTTACCTACTTATAGATCTAATAGCCCTAAACTTCCTATAAGAGCCTACGCTTCTCCTAGAGGAATGTGTATATATATCTAAGTTCTATACTAAACTTAATTAGATATAATTAACTGTCTATCTCACTTACAACCGTAGGTGGTTCTATCTAGATATTATTTAAGGGAAATATGCAGACTATTAAAAAGATTAAAATAAATTTAGTAGCACTAATTTTGTGCCACTTTATAGAGCTAAAAATAATATAAATCCTAGCCTATTATCTCTATTATTACTACCCCTTACTAATATAGAGCAATGCCTACTTACACGTATTTAAGTTATAATAGAGGTTTATACACACTAGGGCGCCTAATACTACTATAAAGGTTATATTAATAATTTTATAGTTAACACTATAATACCTTTTACTTAACTCTCTTATCTATTATAATAAGTAGAAATTATTATTCTAAAGCCTATTTAGGTAGATAGCAATAATCCTAATTAAGTTAACTAGTAATTTTAAAAAAACTACCAAGTGTAGCAATATATAATATAAAGGTACTTATTATTCTTAATTTTAAACTACTTCGGATACTATAATATTATTCTTAATTATAATACGCTTATATCGCTTCCTCTTAATAGTTCTATATAGTAGGACTTAGAGGTTATTTAGTCTCTACCTAACACCTCTATACGTTTTTCTAGTACTAATACCTGTAAAGGGGAGGCAGAGGCTAGAGGATAAAGGGTAACCTTCTAGACCTTCTAATACCTTCTCTCCCCTAGTACTAGTTACCTAGAATAGTAGAGACTAGGGTAATAGAGGGCAGATTAAACGTAGTTAAATAGAGTAATAAAACCTTAGGTATAGGCTTAGAATTACTATCTAGGATAGAGAGTACACGTAGAAGGTAACTCTCTCCTTATATACATATAGTAGAGATTCTAGAGTATTCTACTTAGTAATTCTCTACTATCTATAACGTTATCTATAACGTTACCTATAACGTCACCTTATAACGTCACCTATAACGTTACCTAGTATCTATAGGGCTATAACGTCATTATGACGTTATTATAGAAACTTCTAGAATATAGAAAAGGTAACTCTAGGAGCCTTTAAAGGTTACCTATTCCTTATAATAGGTACTATAGCTAAGGATAACTAAGGCTAGGCAGTAGACACTTTAACAGGAAGAAAGCTAGAGATAAAGTAGAATACTTCTTAGTAAACAAGTTCTTCCTCTAGTGTCTTAGAAGGAATATAAGCCCTATCCTTAATTACTAGTTACTACTAAAGCTTTCCTTCCTTAAACCTACGTTAGTATTAGGGACTAATACTTACTAATACTTTAGGGCATATACTTACTAAGATATAGTAATAATGTTATTTGATTAGATATATAATTGCTTTATTAGAGTCTTCTTATAATTTTCTTTAGCAGTATTAATTAAATGCTAATAGGCTAGTTTAAACTTTATACTCTAGAATATTAACCTTATCTTATTATCTACGTTTTTTATATTAGCTTGTTTACGCTGCTCTAGACTTATCTTATTATAAAGAGCCATATTTTTCTTTGTGTTTAGATTAGTTAAATATTCGTAATCTTACTTACGTCTCTTATAAGGGCTTTCGCTATTGTTTATTATTATAGGTATTAGGATAGTATTAGGCGATAGTATTAGGCAGGATATATTAGGTAGGATATTATAGAAAGTGTATATAGAGGTAAGTAGAAGCAGTTACTAAAAGTGTTATTTTATTTTTAGTTATATATTTCAGTTATGGCCTAGCGCGCGCCCTTAGCTTACTATTTGCGTAATTTTTACTTAAACTTAGTGCGGTCTATTATTACTATTTAAAACTAATACTATTTATTACATAATGCTCTATTTCTAGCTATACGTGGCTAGTATTATACGCTATAACTGTGGCTTTTTAGAAAAGCTAATACCCGCCTAATACCTTATACTATAGTAGTGGTTGCTTTATTTTAATATAAGCTATTTGGATAGTTAAGCTTTATTTATAAGAATTACCTATAGGCGCTAGTTTTTACTTGCGATCTCTTACTATTACTCTTACCTTATAGGCACTATATATATAAAGCCACTACTACTACTTTTCTAATACGTTCTAATCCTTAAACTACCTATCTAACGTCTAGTTTAGGTATGCCTATATTTGCCCTATCTTAACTAATACTAATAGTAACAGGCTTCCTACTAGCTATAGTAATAATAATGTCTTAAACTACCTTCTACTATAACACTTATGCCACTAGTACTAAAGGCCCTACTACTACTACTACTACTACTAAAGGTCCTACTACTACTACTACTAAAGGTTCTACTACTACTACTACTAAAGGTCCTACTACTACTACTACTATAGTTCCTACTACTAGTACTACTGCAGTTCCTACTACTACTACTACTACTATAGAATCTGCTTATAAGGCTCCTACTAGTAACACTCTTACTAATAAGGCTCCTACTTATAAGAAGGATTCTAGTAGAGTCTTATATAGCTAGAAGCGTATCTACTATACCTCTATAAATGAGGTCCCTACTAGTAGTATTATTACTAGAAAGTAAGGTATTGGTAAAAATAGCCAGGTTAGAAATCTATATTTATATAAGCCTAGTAGTAAGTGTATATATATAGTATTAGATAGGTATTAGGCTAATAGAATATAGTAAGGGCTCTATAAGAGATTTATCTTTTTTAGTATTCTACTAACCTTCTTATTCTAGCACTGCCCTTCTAGCGACTTATTTGTAAGGTCTACCGCACGGCATTCACTTAATTCTATTAATTTAGGTCTATAGCCCTTAAAGCCTTATAAGGAGCTTTTAAAGCTATTATAGTAAATTAGTTTAAGTGTAAGTATTAGCTATTATATTAGTTTTTCTAAGAGTTCTTCTAATGTTTTATTAGGCGTTAATCTTATATATATTTACGCTAAACGCGTTACTATTTAGACTAAGGATGCTATACATGTTTACCTAATATCTAAAATAATAAATAGTAACTATGCCTTTTTTAAATATAGTCCCTCTACTAGTTTATTAGCCTAATATAGGCCTAATACTTTCTATATAAGTTGTAGTAAATAGATCACGATTTTCTTCACTCTAATAGGCTATAAAGTCTAATAGGTTATAAAGTTAGTAGTTAGTGCTTTTGCACTCTTTCTTAAATAGGCAAATTCTATCTACTTAAATATAGTATTCTAATTCTATAAATTGTCTTTTTAATGTTAAGTGACACAATAACTAAAAATTAAAGGAAATGTTATATATTAAAGAAATATTAAAGTGAGTTCTTTATCATAAGCCTATCTAATAAACTTTACGTGGATTAGCATTGTATTTTATTAATCTAGGCCCTTAAGAAACTCCTAAAAAAATCTCTTATTATAATAGATACTAGGCCCTAACTACTATAAATAAATTCTAATAGCTTATTAAAATACGCTGTTACTGGAGGCTTAAATATAGATATGTTAAGAAGCTATAGTATATAGGTTATATAAAATAGATAGATAGCTAAGAGAATCTTATTATAGGTATAGTTATTAATAAAGTCTATAGTAAGGTAAAATCTATAGCTGTTAATAATTGTAATGGGCTTAATACTTAATAAGCCAATTTACCAACAATAATACTTTTATAAATTTATAAGGAGTAGAAGTTAAACTTCTACTACTAAACTTATATATCTAGGATTAGAAGATTAGATCTAAAAGACCTAGTAGGCCTAAGGTTAAAGTATGTAAAATAAGGATATCTACTAGGGCGTAGCCTATAATATATCTCTCTAGCCCCTATTAGATAGCGTCTAACTTAGTAGCAGTTAGTTAACTAAGTTAACTATTATTATTAGTCTTTTATTATTATTAAATAGGAGGAGGACTATTGGGTATTTAAATAGAGGGTAGTAGCTTACCTATTATAAATAAGTGTATTGTCTACAGCCTTAACTATAAGGAATAGATAACCTTTAAAGGTTCCTAGAGTTACCTTTCTATATTCTAGAAGCTTCTATAATAACGTTATAATAGCGTTATAGCCCTATGGATACTAGGTGACGTTATAGGTGACGTTATAGATGACGTTATAGGTGACGTTATAGATGACGTTATAGGTAACGTTATAGGTAACGTTATAGGTAACGTTATAGATAGTAGAGAATTACTAAGTAGAATACTCTAGAATATCTACTATATATATATAAGGAGAGTTACCTTTTACATGTACTCTCTATTCTAGATAGCAATTCTAAGCCTATACCTAAGATTTTATTGCTCTATTTACCTACGTTCGATCTACCCTCTATTACCCTAGTCTCTACTATTCTAGGTAACCAGTACTAGTGGAGAGAAGGTACTAGAAGGTCTAGAAGGTTATCCTTTATTCTCTAGCCTCTACCTCCTCTTTACAATTTATACACTACTATATAAGAGTTTCTTACGTAGTTTCTATTTAAGTTCTTGTTTATATATATTCCAAAGAGATTTATTGTTCTACTTAAATTACACAGTGTACCTATAAATTTAGCTATATACTTAGCTACTAATCGCTTCTAAGTTATAGTTTAAATTTTTGCCTTTATAATAGAGTCCTTATTAGCGATCCTAAAGAGTTATTTAAGGCATTTTTTAAAGTTATTATAATCCTTAATAATATTAACTATACTAGCGTTATTATTTACGTAATTGTTATTGTTATTATTATAGTCTATTCCTAGGTACCTTTTAAGATAGGGATAGATCTATAATTCTACATTTCTTCGCATGTATATTACTATAAAAATGACTTTTTTCTTATCTTTAAGGGGTTTGTCTAAGTTAAAGAAGTAGAGGTCTAATTAGAGAATCTAGACGTTAGTTTAAAATTATTTACTAAAGTAGAGATTAGGTTTATGCGCCTTACTACTATCCTTTATAAAAGTAATCTTAGTGGCACCTAAAGCTATAGAATAGGTAGGAGTTTATAAAGTACTTATATTAAGGGTGTTTAAGATGTTAAATCTAATAGGATAGCTAGTCCTGGATAGTTAAGGTTAGTTCTTAGGCAGGAGTACTTATAAAGATAAAAGGTTTTATTAATATAATAGTATTTTGTGAAGTGTAATAAGGTATTAATAAAGTCTACTAGAATCTAAATAATAGATTAATAAACAGATTAAACACAAGTATAGAGAGCCTATACTTACGTTCCTATATACTAGGGTACTTAGTTGCTTAGTGGCCTTAAGTAGTAGAGTATATTACGTAATCTACTTAGTTACTTAGTGGCGTTAAGCTGCTAAGCACGTTATATAACTTAATCTAAAAGTCTTACCTTCCTCTGTTTTATTATAACCCTACCTATACATTCTTATAAGCGCTTAACCTACCTATTACATTCTAGTTTGTAACAAATACTTAATAGGCCAAATTGCTAAAGATAATATTTTTATAAATTTATAGGGAGTAGAAGTTAAGCTTCTACTACTAAATTTATATATCTAGGATTGGAAGATTAAATCTAAAAAATCTAGTAGGCCTAAGGTTAAAATATATAGAACGAGGATATCTCCTAAGGCGTAGCCTATAATAATAATTAATAATTAATATCTCCTAAACCTCTATTTTATAAGGTAATTAAATACCTACTCAAGCTATACTAGCCTAATCTAATTATTACTCTAGCTAGGTTTAGATAAGGTAATAAAGGCGTAATAGTAATTATAATTTAAATCCTCTACCTACGTTAATAGTATATTGCTAGAGGTAACTAGATAAATTAGAACTAAGTCTAGGTAAGTTCTATTCGCGCTAATATAGGTAATAAGTAATATTTAATTATAGTTACTATCCTAAATATCCTACTATACAGCGTAAGCCTTATATAGAGGCCTATTAAAGATTCTCCCTAAGTAGGAGATAATACTAATTATAAATCTTATCTTATCTATATTATATATATCTTAGGCCTTAATTAGATACTAGGCTATCTTATTATATAGGAGGCTAAAGTAGAGCTTATATTTACATAGTGTTTGTACAGTTTATCGTACAAATAGCACTAAGTGAAATAGGGGCCTACCTACCTGTGGGGACCCGCATAAGGACCCACTGCTTAGGTTAGCGCTAAGAGGCAGAGACTTTATAAAGCCCTTAGTGCCCCTTTGTATAATAGACTAGACGTAATTAATTAAACCTACTTCTCACCCTTTGTATAATAGTATACTATTAATCCTTAAATGCTTAATTGCAGATTAAGCCAAACCTACACTAATTAGTAGTTAATTCTAATTAACTGCAAACTAGCAAGGTCTAAAGACAGAGCGTCCTATAAGCTGGATACGTAGGCTCTATATTATTACTTTTACTAGAGATTAAATTTTAGATTATATAATAAGTAGAAACAAAGCGCGTATATCTATAAAAAGTTGCACAATCTAGTCTAAGCTATTTTATAGAAAAGAAAGAAGATAGTAAACCCCCTTACAACCCTAAAAAACACGTTACACGATTAAACTAGTAATAACTAAACGTAAAAACACGTTGCATAATTAAACTAGTAACAACTAAACGTAAACACGTTACACAATTAAACTAGTAATAACTAAACATAGATACGTCGCACGACTAAGAAAGATAATAATAATATAGCCTTAAGACTAGGAGACTTCCTAGAGGAACTATAACCTAAGGATGTTATGTAATAATTAATACTGCCTCCTTAGTAAAAAGACAAAGCAACATAGCTTTAATAAGTAGAGGAAGTAATAAATATTAAGACTATTACCTTAAGAGGAGAGATTGTACAAAAGTACTAGGTAGATAGAGTAGATTTACACAGCTACTGACCCCTTTCTTTAAAATAGCTAAACACTTATATAGTATATATAATTATACAATATCGCGTAAGCAGCCTTAAAAGTAAAGAGGTAATCTTTTCTTTTACTAAAGATTTTAATAACTAGAAGAAGAGAACCTTTAATAAAATTAGTTATATAGCAAAAAGAGAGCTTATCGCTTTTCTTATAAAAAAAGGCTTTGTCACTACTAATATTATAATAAAAGACACTTATATAAAGAAACTCTTTAGACTATTATAGCTTAACTATAAGTTATAGACCCTTCGCATAATAACACTACAACTGCAACTTAAACTACTTTGTATAATCCTAATGATAGAACCTACACTATCTATAGGTAATATATATATATATATAGAGTATAGCTGGGGCCTATCTCTATACGTGCGAGGACAGAGACACTATATATAGAGCTACACTAGTAGGAGTAGCCTAAAACCTAGACTGCTTTTGCCTAATAAACTATATTATATAAAGAGGCTAGACACTCCTAGTCTTTTTAAAAACTAGGAGATTATGCTTATATCTAGCTAGATAAAATTATTCTCTTTTAGAAGGCTTAGAGTAAAGAGAATAACTACACTAGTAGGCTGTATAACATCTTAGTAGAAAAGGCAAAAGTCTTTAAAAAACTATACTATAGGCTAAGTATACTATAGGACTAGTATGTAAATATCTTCTTAGGAATCTTTTCTAATCGTGCGAGCACCTACTACTTACACAACATTAGACTAGGACTTCTATAGGATAAATTATATAATAGACTAAATAGGCACTTTAATACTAGTGTTAATTATAATTAGTACTAGATAGACTAGACTACTCTTACTTTTAAACACTATAAAAGGGATAATCTAGCTACTATATCGCATAAGGCCCTAGAAGTAATAATTAATAAGCTTACCTTAGCCTAAAGGGCTTTTAGATAAGGCTTTAGTAGTAAACTATAACTACACACTACTATTATATAAGTATACTATAGCTATCCTAACTTTAAATAAGCTATATTTAACTCTAAAAATATAGTAGAAGGCTTACTTAGTAACCTTTATATATTACTCTAAGTTACTAAAGATAGGAAGAAGTTATAGTTTCTCTAAGATAGTAGAGAGGTATACTATACTAATTAATAATATAATAATCCTAATTACATAAAAGGATCTAGCCCCTTTAGAAGTAGATTAACCTTTAGACTAAAAGAAAGAGGTAATTTTAAAAGTTTAAGCTCTTATATAAAGTAGAAATACTTTATATACTATAAAGAAGGATACTAGTCTACTAACTATTTACTAAAGGATACCTAGCGAGCTAGAAAGTAATATATATTATTATACACTAACTTCTATAAACATAAACCCTCTGCTATAGATGTATAAGTATATATTCTTAACTTTAAAAGAGAGCTAGAGGATAAAGACTATTATATAAAAGAGGAGGAAAATAAACAAAACTAATAGAGTAATAAAAAAGAAGCATAGAAGGCTACTTTATACCTTACTTCTACTATATACCTTTATTATATAACTAGGAGACATCCTTCTATACTTATCTACTAAAACCTAGCGCTAAGCATTATATTGCTTAACACTCTACCTTTTATTTATGTATAGGACATATACCTAGAAAGAGCCTTATTACGTAATATAGCTCTGCTACTGTGTAAAAGGGTAGGGTAAGAACTAAGTAGGTTAGCTATTACTACCTATTTATATAAGGGTAGGTGTAAATAGGACCTCTACTGTATAGTAATACTATACCTACCTTATAACCTGTTCTAATAGGGGAAGGCTAACTGTATAGATAGAGAAGGATAGGAAAGGGAAGCGTATAATAGATATAAGCTATTACACAAAAGAAAAGTTGCTAGTATCTATATAGTTTATTATACAAATAGCACTAAGTAAAATAGGGGCCTACCTACCTATAGGGACCTATATAAGGACCCACTGCTTAGGTTAGCGCTAAGAGGCAGAGACTTTATAAAGCCCTTAGTGCCCTTTTGTATAATAGACTAGACGTAATTAATTAAACCTACTTCTTACCCTTTGCACGATAGTATACTATTAACCCTTAAATGCTTAATTGCAAATTGAGCCAAACCTACACATAGGGAATTAGCTTAGTAGTAATTATAATTAATACTAGTAGTTTATAAAGATATTAAGAATTTCTAATTCTATTAGGTAAATTAATTAAACTACTAAATAGAGACCTACTTTCTAGCTATTATAGAGGTAAAGCTCTATATTATCTAGTATATAGGTCTAAGGCCACTATTGGTAAGTTTCTTAATATACTATAAAAGCTCTATCTCCTAATTGTAAGTAAAATTACGTTATTATTTATTAGTATCTTTACGTAGGTCTATAACGCCTTAGTGTCTCATGGATAGTATAGATTAACTAATACTAAATAGATTAGTATATCTTAAGTATAGAAGTTATTTATCTAGTTCTTACGACTTAATTACTGTAATCGCAGCCTCAATTAGATCCATATTAGTGGAGCTGCGGCGGTTGCAGAGTTATGGTGTTGCATGGGCGGGGCGTGCACCGACTGCCAAGATACGGTAATTCTTCTTACGTCCGAGAAGGTTGAGGCATCACATTGGCGACTTGACACTTGGCCCGCACGCATTCATCTTTACATGTTAATTGACCCCATTTGGCTGTAGCTTCAAGGGCCTCCTCATTGTTAGTCATTGTTCCATACCGACCACTTTGTGAAAGAAGTGCCATATTCTTGGCCTCCACCGAGTTAATACGACTACAAAACCCTGATTCTCATCGCAACCACGCGACAAACATTGTCCAGCCATCCATCAGACCCATCATCGACACAACTCAACACATCATCCCACCACCACAATGACATCCCTCTTCCCCCACACCACCCATGCAGAAGACCAGCCCTCCGCCCACGCCATCCTCTACCTCCACGTCTGGCGCGCCACAACCATGACTTGCACCTTCGCCGCCCAACTCACCGCGCCCGCCTCCCTCCTCCTCTCCCGCTACCGCCACGGCACCCGCTTCACCGGGTTCGCCTACGGCATACGGCTCTTGGTCCACTCGGCCCGCGGTCTCGTGATTGGATCCATCCTAGGCTTCCCCGCGACCTACGTCCACATGTTTGGACGAGAGGAGATAGAGTGGCAGGATCGCGCGTGGAGACTGCAGGAGAATAGGGAGGAGGAACTAACGGATTTGACGACTTTGATGGGCATGGTGGTGGCGCCTGTGGCGTTTGCCGCGACGAAAGCGAGGGGGAGGTTGGGGATAGGGATGACGCTGATGGGAGGTATAGGAGTGGGGGCGGGGACTGGAATGATACGTATGATTAGGACATTTGCGCAGGGGAGGAAGCCTGTTTGAGGGATGAGGGTTGTGGTCAAGGATGAGAGGATGGGCAAGTGTACGAGGTGTGGGGATGCATTTGGACGCGTTTGGACTTTGTTCGTTCACGTCTGGCTCGAGATACCGATCCAAGTGACCGCCCTGGGTTTGCGCTACCGTCATGAGAAGCTGGATCTGCAATTCCTGCCCGAGAGTCTGAAAGACGAGCTAGGCGCTAATTTCGACGTCCACTCGTGTTTATTCGAGCTTCTGTTTGTGTTCGATCTTCTCCCTTGCTGGATATAGACCATTCTGGTGTAATCCGACCCTTGCCTATCTCTCCAACCTTCCCAACCAGCCAGGTCCCTTCCTCTTCGCATAGTGCACAAACGCCATGAAGAAGAACCCACAATGCACCAGCCCGATCATTGCCTCAATCATGTAGCCGTAGATCATGTCATGCTCTTCAGGCGTCACGCACGTCGCCATCGGACATCCGTTCCTCAACGCATCGTCCTCAATCTTCGGGTTGAGGAACGTGATCGCGCTGTAGAAGCTGCCGATCATGGCGGCGAGCTCGCAGATGCAGAGAGCCAGCGAAGGCAGACGGGGAAAACGCGGCTGCAGTTCCGGGGACAATACCGATGGGATCGCGGGTAAGAGCGACGGAAATATGTGGATAAGCAGCGTGGACTGCGGGTTGCTGAGGGAGAGCAGCTCGATCGCATTGAGCAAGAACGAAAACGCGATCTGGAATGCGTTAATTGAAGCACCGCAGGTTGGATAGGCGACATACTCCACCGTACAGTTTGTTGACCTCCAAGAGAGTCTGGAGATCGGTGTCCAAGATACGCACGATGATCAGGACAACAATGTTGAGGATGATGGCGCAAACGCGGAAGAACATCTGGATGATGGCTTCGACTTCGGGGTAGCGCTGCCGGTGGTTCTGGCAGCGGCAGCTGTCCACGACCACGATCTCGGACGCTTTGAGGCCATGCGAGGTGATGGTGGTGTTGAGTTCGCAGCCTGGCTGTGCCCAACGCTTCCTGGGGGAAGTGGAATCGAAGGGAGAAACGTCGTCGAAGGGAGTCGCCGTCTCGAAACGAGAAACGGGATTGAGGGGAGCAGTAGAACCGAAGGGAGAGATTGATTCAAAGGAGGAAGTCGCGCGTTCATTGGTGGAATGTTGAGCTGCGCGCAATGAAGCCGACATGTTGGAAGCGTCGAGGTGTTCCTTGGGGAACGCTTCAAGGTAGATTGGTTTGAGTGAGTATGAGTGCGTTTGCAGGTGGAGAACAACGGAAGGCGCTCGTCTGCGCCAAGACCAGAATGGCGACCTGTGATTGCTGAGAACGTGTTTCCAACCAGAAATGATTACTAGTCTGTTTGAGATGCTTTGAGATGCTTTGAGAGGCTTTGACTGAACGAAGCTGGGCACACTGTCATAAAACTCTGGAACGTGTAACGTGCTTCTCGAATTTGTGTGCAACAATATCTGCTTTGCCTACAGGTACGCGGCGACTGACTTAACACACATTTGTTAGATGTTTAATATTGTATCAGAGTTTACTGGGACGTAGGTGCGACGACTGTCATTTGATATTGCTCCTAAACCAAGTCAGCTTTTTCAATCATTGATCAAGGTTGACTAAGAAAATCTAATATGTAGGTTACGTCCCGTACATAGATGAAATTTCACAAATCACCAGATCTCTACTCACCGTAGGGCGCAATGGTGCAGCTGTGACATGAGAATGTGAACTCGTCAAAACCGAAGCACTTGCATTCGGCACGCATAATAGATACTACACCTGCCTATAAACCAACTACGAAGGTCAGCTCATGGGAATGAATAAGATGTTTAAGCACTATGCTGTTGAAGGTATCACTTCCGACCAGCTGTAGTGGTTACAGCTCCCTTGTCGCTACGCTAGGTAGTAAACGAACGCCAGTAGAGCAGCAAGACCTCGCTCCACCAGCTCAAGAAAATTACCCTCAGAACCGCTGAATGACTACGGGGGAGATGTCGCGACAGAGTTGTACAACCAGGTTTGATTATAAGACCTGATTCGTCGAATCTTGTTATTTCACTTCAAAATCTCAGGAACTAACCAATTTGCCCAGGTGTAAGGTATTCTCCCAGCGCTAACCGAAGTGCTGCCAGGGTAACAGTTGAACAAGACAGACCCTAAACTGTCTTCTGTTCCTCGTCTAGATCAAGTTGTGAATGTAGTTCCGTCGATTTCTCAATGAGTCCTGCGTTTTGATGGGGTCCAGACCAACATCTTTATTAACCGCACTAAGGATCTTAGATATCCGTGAGGCGGCTTGACAGAGCAACGCGCTGGCATTGGACCTTGTCGTAAACAATCAGTGTGCGTGGAAATCGATCAGGCGTGTCGATTTGTGCACAAATTACTTGTCATATCAGTGGAGGAGAAAACGCATTGAAAGAAGGATTGGTACGAGCGACCAGACTAAGAGCTCTGATAGTGATGAGTACGCATTTCTGTGTGGAATCTGCAACATCCTCTGAGAGATCCTAGGCATTGTGAACGAAGCATAGCTGCAGGAGTAGTAGCCAAGCGTAAGCACATTGTTCGAGCTTCGGGTGGAGCTGTGTTCGAAAGCCCTAGGTGCGAGTGTTGCCACTTTGTGTCCTTGGACACCTGGATCCTCGGAAGGCAGGTTACCTGCGCAAGGTTGGGGAAAAGCGGGTTGCAGGAAAGATGCCAACACATTAGGAGAGCGCAGCAAGGAAGCTTGGTCAAGAAATAGTAGTAGTCGCCGAAGCTCCCATACCTAGTCGTGCACGAACTAAGCTCCCATGTCTCGCTAGTCTCTTAGACATGTCATCTACACAATGCTGTTTTGTCTACACTAGCCCTGGATGATAACCCACAAACACAAACGCCATCGCTATGCCCAATGCCATACCGGCCAAGCTCATCAATCTCTTCACCTCACATCGTCATCGCAACCACCTTGGCGTTCCGATGTGCAGGGACTCCAATCTTTTCATTCCCTCGCTCGATGGTTCTCCACTGCACCGAGATCTCCTCCCACTGTGCGTTGATTTCCGCCCATTCCGCTGACAAATGTCCAAGGGCTTTGTAATACCGGAACGTCTTCCACAGCCCGTACAGGCCGACAAAGAACATCACAACGAAGAATCCGAACCTGCAACATAAAAACGCCTCTTCCTAAGTCAGCCGCACACGTTTGCCGGCGTAGCCCTCATCCCTCGGCGCGGATCTCGGTTCATTCTCGGTCGTCTTGTTCGTTTCGTCGCTCGCTTCATCTTTCTTGCTGTCCATCAATGACCTCGGGAGCTTGAGCTCATGTGGGGATTCAATGGAAAAGGAGAACACCTCGCGGCGCGACCTGTGACCGGCCACAGCCTTGACCTTGTCTTTGGTTGTCTCGGTATCGTTACCCTCATTCTCGGAATCTGCAACGAGGTGTTTGCCGACGGCCTTCTTCATGCGCTGCTCGCGCTCTTCAGCTTTTTTGTCTGACATAGAGAAGAAGCTTTCACGCTCGCGTAGGGTCTTTTTCTCAGAAGCGTCCTTCTCATCGGTCCTCTCCTGGTTCTTTTCTTCTTTTTCTTCTTCTTCCTCATTCTCTTCACTGAAGTTCCACATCTGTTTCAGCTCGCCCCGGACGAAAGCCGTCAGCCACAAGCTCCCCAGAACGCCAGGAACGAGGTACAGTAAGGCGGGTTGTGCATGTCCCCAAACATGCATAACGGCTAGGGTCGCAAACATACCTAAGATGTAGCCAGTTAGACTCGCTTTGAAGTATGTCTTGGGGAAAGTAAAGTGCGGCTCGGGCTTGTCTGCGTGCGAAGTCCACAAGGGCCGGCCGAAGAAAGAGTGACTCCAGAAGTGATCGCTCCATCGTCCAGCAAGGGAAAAGTATTTGGGCTTCTCCACTATCTCGCTAGAGTCATCCGTAGTTTGCACGCGCCTTTGGCGGCGGAGGTAAAATATCCAAAGGTCGAAACGAAGGGCAAGGCCGATCATGATGCCCGGTAGTACAACGTCACCGAGGCCCAACATTGCGTATTGGGGCTTATCGGAGACCGCTGAGTCCGGCCTAGGGAACACGAGCTTGATCGGGGCATCAATGCTCTTAGCGACTGTGACCATCATGGGTCTGCAACGTTAGCACAGGTCCATTTTGACCGCGACGAGCCACTCACGTAAAGAAGACAAAATATATGTCGTAAAAGAAGAGCGCACTGAGTATCAGAGATCCGGTCGCAAAAGTTGTGGGAGACATGAGCTGCAATGCAGCATATGAGAACCCAAATCCGATGAGATTGGTCAAGTACCACGGCTTGTCCACGAAGTTGAAGTAGCCCCAGACAGCGACAGAGACGACGGCACCCACCATGCCATGAGGCCCAAGGAGAAGCTTGCCCGCGAAGAGGCGATGTATGTATAAACGGAGCGTCCATTTGCTGCCAGGCATCGCCCGATCAGACCAGAGAAGCTTCCGGAAGCCATCAGCAAGCGGAATGTAGGACAGAAATCCTGGTAGGGGCGAGAGAAGGTGGTTCTTGTCCTTGATCTCGCCGGCCACTGGCACAGCTGCCTGCTGCTTCTGGTCCACATGGTATAGCGCACCGGCGCGTGCGAATCGGCGTGGGTACAAGATCGAATGACCAATATCGAGAGCGTCTGTGACGAGGCGAGAGACGGCGAAAACACCGAAGAGCGCAAAGTACCAGTTGAGGACGAGGTTCAGGTAGTGCGGGTCTTTGAGCCATTTCAGCAGGAAGTAGAGCCCCGCAAGTGCGCAGCCCGCGAAGAGGGGCATCATGATGGCATCTGTGGGTGAGAGGCCCTCCATCTTGTGCTCTTCCTCCTCTTCTTCATCTTCTTCGTCGGAGTCTAGATCGGCAAGTTTGCTCGTGCGCTTCGTGGGTTTCGCGGCGGACGACGGACGTGTGAGCGAGGCATGCGCGCCAGCGTATATAGGGAAGAGCGCCGATGCGATCAGATGCGCGTATGTCGGGATCATGGGCTGGATCTGGGTGAATTGATAGGCAGCTTGCCCTAGGGCGCGCGCCCATAGGCTGGGCTCCTCCATGGTGGTGGGGTGAAGACGAGCTCCGGCGGTGCGCCGGGTGGGCTGCCTGCAAGAAATAGGCTAGGAACGCGCGACAGTCAAAGGCTCTATGCTCGAGCCTTAGCACGACGAGTAACTGAGCGAGTGAATGATGATTTGGTGGATGAAGAGTCGACGTGTTGCAACGGTGGACTTTTGGAGGCCAACAACCTAGGCTGACGCAACTAGTGGAGCGGGATTCTCCCCGCGCGCGCCTGCCAGATATGCAGGGACGCTGATCCTCATCCCGTCCACCTTGGCCTAACTGGTGCGAATCGGAACATCGTTCACGTCAAGGCTCGTTGCTGGTTTTGGGTACAATTCTTTGATAGATGTGATTATTTCAATGAGTCTGGATCTGACCTTTTTCTGTCTCCTAATTATACAAGCTGAACTATCTGCACTTTGTTTCACTCATCCACCTGCTGTCCACCCCATAAGAAAAGTCAAGAGACGGCGTCGTATGCGTCATGAAAGTCGTGTTCGGGATATCTGGAAGAGTAGGTACAGATGAGAAAAGGCGCCGAAGCGAGCCGGGGGCCTTTAAGAAACGGGGCAATCTACATGTGTAAACAGATTACAAAACAGTATATGCGGGTACAAAGACAGAGGCAGAACGCTGGAATCGAGGAGACGGTGCATAAACGGAGCAGGCCTGCTGATCCATTCCAATGGCGTCGACAGAAGGAAATCAAAGAGGTTGTTGGTAGTAGACGAAGGAGTGGGGTGTTGTCGGACGTAACTAGCATTGTGTTTGACATCGTCGCATGCCCTCATTAGGTGCAGCGAAGTCTCGGACCATGTCAAATGACATGCCGTCAACTAGAACACTCCGCTGGGACTGCACGAGCATGTCGTGAACGTTGGCAAGGTCAGCCCCTTCGAACGGCGATATGGCTGGTATGACTTTCCCAAGCGGTGGTGTCACCGCAGCTAGGAGCCGGTTCTTCAAATCTGATACCTGGGATATAGGCACATTTTGTTCGAAATAGGACCCGGCGGATATGGAGGATAAAGAAGGCGCCGAAGAGGACGACAGGATTGATAGTCTAGAGTCCGATGATGGGTATTCTTCATGGCGTGTGGAGGCGCGTCGAGCCTGTGTTTCTGGTGGCGAAGAAGTCCGTGGGAATGAGAAGCCATTGGCAGTATATGGCTCGTCTTTGTCGTCGGCCATGGGAGTGGAGGTGAAAAGGAATGTAGAGTCGTTTGATTGGTCATAGTAACGCAACACTGACGGTGTGTACGAGTCGGATTTTGGAACTGGTTGCGCAATCTCGGTGTCAGGCAGTGGCGGTGCCTCGTCGTCGGTCTCGTCATCTGTCGAGCTCCACTCGGAGAATGCACTCCTCTCAGGTGGGTGGATGCTAGGTATCTGAATGATACTAGGCGCACCGATAGGGCGCTTCATCGACACCGGCTTGGCATGTGGTAGCGCAGGGCTCTTTAGACTCTTTATAGGTGAAGCGCTCCGCGCGAAGGTCAGATCGGGACTTGACCGGGGAGAAATCGAGTTGTCGCCAGACGTATACGCCGGTATTGAGTTGAGCTGCGATTGAATGAATCTGGCGAGCTGAGCCGAGTAGTCTCCAAGTGGGCTGGCAGCCTGATTGGAGCCGTCGGATGCTTCTTGCACGACCTGTTGGTTGGGTGCAACGATCGTGGACGTACTTCGGTCCGTGGCATCAGACGGTACCCGAACGTGCCTCGAAGGGTTGGGCCCAGGTGGTGATAGTGAGTGCCAATCCGCAGCTTCAGATATTCCCGAGCGCTGCGTGAGGTAGCCAATGTGGTCTTTTGGGTTGAAAGGATGGTTGTCGTTTCTTCTTGAACGGCCGCGATGCCGGTCCGCCAGACGGCTGCGTCGTGCAGCTCTCCCCTCAGCTAGGATGAGTTCGGCCTCGGGCGTGGAGCACCCCAAAGCTTCCGAGATTGGAAAAGAATTGCTCCTCTTTCTGTAGGCCGTGGGGCGAGGGCTGCGGGCGCGAGAAGAGAGTGAAGAGTGTCGCTTGTCCATTTTGTGACCAGTTCCGGGATCGGCGGCTTCATTCAGTTTATAGCATGACGGCGGGGTACGAGGTCTCCAGATCGGTTCTGAAGGATGTAAAAAAAGGGACAGATGTAATTGCGATCAGCAGTCGGCTTTGCGCCTTGTTACACGGGGTTGAACGGAATGGAGACAGAAAAACGATGTTGATAGAACAAGAGAAGGAAGCCTGTCCGAGGGCATTCTGAAGAAAAAAAGGCCCGGTCCCAAACGGATCTGCCCAAGGTGGGTCATGATGCCGGCGTGAGATCTAAAATAGCATGGTGGTCTTGCAAGGCGGGCAGCTAAACAAGAGCACATGACGTTAACGAGACTAGATACCAACCCAAGTCTTCGGTGGTGCCTTGGACTCTGGAGGCTTGGACAAGGGCGCCATCAATGGTCAGAATGGTCAGGGGTGCATGAGCTCGGCTCGACCAGTTCGCGACCCCGGCTCACCCGCGCGAGGATATCTAGTGGCGTGAAGCTGGCAGCCAATGGCGACCTGGAGCGACCTAGATCCGGCCTTGCAGCGTTTCTCTTGTGAAAGCCGTGGTGGCGACATGTTTCGCGCAAGGCAGCGCTGGTGCTACTGCTATCGACCGATGGCGACTGCTAGCAGCGTCAGCGCAGGGGAACCGCCGGCCTGGGTGGGGGGGAGCAGTCGTGGAGTGTATCAGCACGCGAGCTCAGAGGGCTGAAATGGTGGAGATGGCCACAACATCATCGACAGCCCTGCTTGTGTTGCGAGCGTCCGTGTTTCTCCACGGGTGATCAACCCTGCCACCGCGTCCATGATGACGATGGGGCCTGCACTGAAGCTGCCCTGAGTGGGCGAGTGTTGACAGCCTGAGATTTCAGTGCCCATACGATCGACAGCGTCGTCGGCGGCCCTGAGGTAATCCGGCAGCCCGCGGAGCAAACAAAGTCGACGCGCGCACGACTGATGAGATGGTCATGGCGCAGATGCGGCCACTGGAAGCATGTGTGTGCTCCACCACGACGCTGGCGGTTTTGACTCACGGCAAAATGGCGCCAGGACAAATCAGCCCTCTCCACCGACGGGCAAGAGCGAGTGCGGGCCGGTGCAGGAAAGGAGGCGTTGGCGTTGGGTTGGCGTTGGGTCGGCGCTTGCTTTGCCTGCTTTGCTTGCCGTCGTCGAGGCTCCAGGGTGCCGGTTACATTCACGGCCACAATTGCCTGCGCTTCGTGCGGAGAAAGGTCCCGGTTCAGACGAGAGACGATGAGGTTTGTTGCGGGGGTTGCATGCTGTACGCTCTCGCACGGTGCCGTGTACTGCTGCCTCCTGTACGCTCTCGCACGGTGCCGTGGACTGCTGCATTCTGTACGCTCTCGCATGGTGCCGTGGACTGCTGCATCCACTATCAATCCACTATCTATCATATCATCTGCACCACTTGCTCAGGCTCCCTGCTGCGGCCCAATGCAAGAAACGGAGACGACGCCTGGCCCCATCGCGGCCTTTCAAAGAGTCAATACCGCGCGGTGGCGAGTCTTGGGTTGAAGCCTCGTTGTAGCTGCTAGCGCCCGAATTCTGCGCCCAGTTGAGAGGGTGATGCTGGATGCGAGTGGGTGATGCTGGATGCGAGTGGGTGATGCTGGATGCGAGTGGGTGCTGGATGCGGGTGGGTGATGCTGGATGCAAGTGGATGCTTGGCTCCGGACCGCTGGGCTCAGCACGACGCTGGGCTCAGCACGAGGCGCATGTTCGCGCGTCTTTTCTCGTCTGCCAAAGAAATGCGAAACATGACAGAGGCTGTCGATGTCTACCTAGAAGACAGCGCGATGGATGTCTGGCCATCATTCGTCAACACCGCGTCGAGTCTCGCCTGCGCAACCGTTAGGTAGCCTTGGACCAAGTGTCGCCCAATTTGGCCATCGCGCCTTCCTCGCTGCCGGGACGCCGAGGACACTTGCCTCGGACCTCACCTCGCCATCACTTTGCCATCACTTTGCCATCACCACCTCGCCATCACTTTCCGAGCACTCCATCTGTCTACTCATCAACTGCAGCGCACGTATCCTCCGATGCTACCTAGGCTTTAACCACAACCTAGGTATTCGCTTAGCTGTATTAACGGTAGTGCACTTATCCTCTCATGCTGGACTTTTGACACTGCTTTAAAACCCGGGTCTTTACCCAGCTTGTCTAACCAGAACTTGAATATCCGCTCAGCTTATTAACTGCAGTACACTTATCTTCTCATGCTAGACTTCCACACTGCTTCAACTTGGGTCTTTACTTGGCTGTATCGACTGCAGTGCACTTATCCTCTCGTGCTAGACTTCCACACTGCTTCAACTTGGGTCTTTACTTGGCTGTATCCACTGCAGTGCACTTATCCTCTCGTGCTAGACTTCCACACTGCTTCAAAACTCAGGTCTTCACTGCCCTTCTTGCCACCAGCCCCGACCACCACGTAGCTCGACATACCCGCACAAACCATCTGTTTGACCCGCCTCCCCCTCAGACCCTCCACCGTCACGAAGCTGTCCACAAACGCCTGTCCCTCCCTCTCTACTCCCAGACCCAGGGCACCATGCCGATTGTCCCCCGCCGCCCACACCTCTCCGCTCTCCCTACGCGTTGCAGCGACAAGCACATGCCCAGCCCCAACGGCCACGTCGACGACGCTCGTACCCTCTCCCAGATCCACCATCCTCACGTACTCGTCGTACTCGTCGTCGCTCTCCTTCGCTAAACATCGCAGCTCCCCCAGCGTTCCCGCCATCGCTTGGCCCCATAGGAACAGCTCCCCGTCCTCGGCTAGCGCCGCCGTGTACAGGCCACCTGCCGCGACTCTGGCGATCCGGCTGTGCTCCAGGAAGGGCACAGGCTGTGCTGTCTCGGCGGTGAAGTCCGGATCGCGGCCTGCGGCGCGGGCGAAGCGGCGGTCTGTGGCGAGGGTGTGGACGGTGCCGGATGGAGAAAGGGCGGTCAGGGTGGCGGTGTTGGTCACGACTTGTGCTGGAGTGGATGCGGTGCGGGTGGTGTACGCTGCGCTAGGGCTTGTGATGAAGTCGTGGACGTGCTGGAGGGATGGAAGTTCCATGACCGTGACGTGCTGGGTGGCTCGCTGTGCGATTTGAACCATGGCCGCGTCGCTGGCGGTGAAGTGGATAGCTAGGATGAGCCATGGGGATGAGGCGAAGGATGTTGTTTGGGTTGGTGGTGCGCCTTGGGCGATTTCCTCGGGCGTGGACAAGGTGGTGAGAGTGAAGCGTGAGGGGAGGATGAAGCCTAGGACGCCCGAGGTGTCGGGGCGACCGAAGAAGATGGGCGTCCGGGTCAAGGAGGCGGGGAGGGTGGTTATGGTGTTGATTTGCGCGGGGAGGAGGGAGGTCCCGGTGTAGTGGTAGGTGTCGCTGACAACTACTGTGCGAGGGTCAGTATCTAGACTGGACTAGACTAGGGCTTTACACGGAGAGTGCAGTGGTGAGCTTGCGGGGTTCGAGAGGGAAATGCATCGCTCCGTTTCAATCGCACGCTTGACATACATATCAAATCGCACCACGACGCCCACGCTATCACCATGTCTTCGGCGCGCAGGGCGCACGTCGGCGTCGAAAGCGACCTCACATGGAGATGCTCGGCTTCCTGACCGTCCGCTCTTAGCGTCTTGGGAAACTGGTGATGGTACCCGTACCCGAAGACGTACAGCTCATCCATGACGAGTTCTGATGAGCAGAGGCAAGGCGACAACCCAACGTGTGGCTAGGAAAACAGTTGTTCAGGTAGGTAGACTAGGGCTGGGCCGAAAGCACCGAAAGCTCCGTCATGGTCGCATCGCGGTGGGGCGCCCGTTGGAATCCCAACGGCAACTGCACCTTCCCTAGGTACAGATGCATTATTAGAGTGTGCATATCGGGGCATGCATGGGGGCATGTATCAGTCAATGTATCGGGGCATGCATCGGGGCATGCATCGGGGCATGTATCAGTCAATGTATCGGGGCATGCATCGGGGCATGTATCGGGGCATGTATCGGTCAATGTATCGGTCAATGTATCCATGGTGAGTTGACTGTCGTCCGATTTCATACAATCGCTGTCTGGCTACGAAATACGCCATGTCCCACCGCCGCAGCGTCGTTCGCGATGCTGGAGAGCGCATCGACGTATGATGTCATAGGTAGGTACCTAGGTACCTACCTACCATACCTAGTACTCGTACCGTCGACGCGCCCTGAGTCCTGACCCACGCACCGACCCCAGCATCTGACCAAAACCATGGTCCTTAGATTTAGAAAAGTACCTTGCCACCTCACCGCCTCGGGGGAACGGCAGGCGTCGCACCTGTTCGAGTCGTGCAGGACATGGTGTTCAATGCCACACCATGCCCAAGCGCTGGAAGAAGGAGAACAACGACCCCTTGGGCACGAAGCCGGCGTAGCGGGCCTGCCATGCCGCCGCGAAAGAGCCTGATTGACATACACGTCAGGCCATATCAAATGGACTTCTGATGTTGAGGGTAACATACCTTCCAGAGGTCCCAACTCTGCGAATCCAAGGGCCTCCAGCACCCAGGGTGCGATGGTGATGATCACGCCTAGCGCGATGACCGTAAAGAACACAGGATGCTCCTTGACGAAGCCCTCGACTGCGAGCGCGGCCGAACACGCTTTGTCGTAGGCTTCCTTCACCGGGCCCTGCAGCTTCTCAGCCTCGCGGAGGGCGACATGGAGCTGTACGAGGACCCGCTCTGCTATCTTCTCGGTCCAGCCGTAGGAGCCCACGATTTCGTCGAGCGTGCGCTTGAGGTCGGGACCGGCTTTGTCTGCCTGGAGCAAGGCGTGGACGACGCGCGAGGCGGCCTCTTCGGCGGTGCGTGGCTGGCAGGGGTCGACGAGGGGCTCCTTTTCGTGGTAGGTTGTAGCGCGCGGCTCGGAGCCGGTGAGGCAGGTGATGATGGCTTCGATGAGAGCTGCCATTGTATACCCTGAGCATATGGAATTCGTGGGGAGTTGCAGAGGTGAGATATGTTGGCGCTCAGCTGAAGTGAATAACCAACTGACACGTTTTGGGGAAGGCGCACCAACTTGTTTTGGCAGCGCAAACGGAGCTACTTCAGTAAACCAGATGAGTACGCGATAGAACGGCAAGATGGATTAAACCTCTTTGTTCCAATTTTGTTCCAATTGCAAATACGCTACAAACACATCCGAATACACATTCAAACACTGGAACCTTACACATTCTGACACCACTCATCACGGTGGCCATCGTGTCCCGCCTCGTACACCATCATTCCGCATGAGAACCCCACCTACGTATACCAGACGGTCCATCTTCCTTTCAGTACTCCCTCCTCGCCAAACTCATCCCGTTCCTCCCACCCCTTCTCCCTCTCTCCCACCCTTCACCCTCACCCTCGCTCTCCTCCCCTCGATACCCGTCATCCCCATCATCAAAGTGAATCGACACCCTGCTCTCCAACACCACTATCTCTTGACTGCCTTTGAGCTCCGTCAGCGCGCGTTCCACTCGCTCCCCGTTCTCGACCTCTTGTACAGCGCGCTGCAGCGCCTTTTCCCGGCGGCGAGGACGAAGATAGCATGATTCGAGGAGGAAGGCGAGGAGCGCGAGGGAGAACATGGCGGCCAGTACGGCGATGCCTATCTTCACGCCGGAATCGAGTTGATTGGGGGACTCTGCTGATTGTGAGGAGATGGCAGGGGGGACGGTTGGTGATGAGTGGGCGCCAGTCGGGAAGGGCGTGTTGAAGGGTACCGTCTCGGTGGCAGAGGGCTGGTCGGTGTTTGTCACTGGGTCTGTTGTGGTAGGTGAGACCGAATGCGTTGGATTGGAGGAGGGTACCCGGGAGCTGGACACCACTGGTGTTTCTTCTCGCTTTACGGCTTCACCCATGGGTCCTGCCTGGCATCCCTGGTCATGTAAATATCTTCCTCTGATGATCCTCGAGAGCAGAGTGGAAACGCACGACGCACACGTCCCTTTGGACGCCAATCCCATACACCGCCCACACTTCATCCGCAAAGAGCATCGCGAGGGCTGCCTTTGTCAACATTGTTTGTCGTTCTTTTCTTCTGGCAAGTAACAAGCAACAGGATCCAGCAAGACCCCTACAAGCAACGACAACAGCAAGCAATGCTCAAGAAGGAACAAGCACGCTCTGTGACGATGTTATATCAACAACACATGCGAGGGAGAGCGGGGCCGAACTGGTGGATATGGGTGCGTCTCGTTGTCTAGCAACGTCCCGCGTCCGGACGCAGATGCATACTCGCACCTGCAGTAGCACTGGATGTGCTGGTCGAGACATTCTCCCTGCGACCCATCTTCCGACCCGTCACACGGGGCTTGTGGCGATTGGTTCCGCGCTACTGCTGGGAAGCCTCGTCGAACCTGCACCATAGTAGGTAGGCAAGATGCAGGATGGCTTGTGTAGGCCGCAGAAGAGGTTGTTTATTTACGGTGGTGGTCTTGTTGTTGTGGGGGGATGAAACGCGACGCTGCGGCAGAGGCTTACGAGCATGTCGTGTGAGGTGGGACGGGGTTTGTTCCGGGGGTCGCGTCTCCAGGTCTACCTACCTAGTGGTGTTGTGCAGCGCGGAGAACTCCACATCTGAAGCATAAACATCACGACTACACAGGACATGATTGTGGTTTTTTTTTAATGTTTTATTTGTAGCTGTCCTACCTAGTGTGCTCTGCTAGTCTGGGGCTTGGACGGTCCCAAATCAGATCAACCGATCATCAGCAATAACCAATTGTACTCACACTGTCAAACTCCTCTCAAGTTTCGTGAGCCCTCGTCATCTTACCCGCCAGCCCGCCAGCCCACCTGTCCAACGCTCACCGTAATCGTCCCACTTAGAGGATCAACTTCCTCTTGTTCGCCGCACTGCCCTTCTTTCCGTCCTTCTTCTTCTCCTCCACGGCACCTTTCTTCACCGCCGTGCCCTTCTGGGTAGTCTTCTTCTCCACGGCACCGCTCTTCACCGCCGAGCCCTTCTTGGTAGTCTTCTTCTTGACCACCTCAAAAGCGGTAGGATCGCAATCCGGACAGTGCCACATCGACTCTCCGTCGTCGGCAACGGGCGGCGACTGGATCTCCGGGAAGCAGTCTATATGGACCCAGCCACCGTTGATGCAGGCCTCGCCATCGCAGCCCAGCATGTCCGTACCGTCATCGGGCTGCTTGCAGCGGCAGTAGATCACTTCTTGGTCTGCGGGGTCCTGGGTGGGCTCCGGTGAAGCTGGGCGAAACTTCTTTGAAGGTGGCGGGGTAGCATCGTCAGCATCCCGGCCACGCTTCTTGATGGGAGAATACAGAGCGATCGGAGTAGGCTGCTGCTCCTTGGAGGTCTTGAGGTGGCTCTCGATGCGGTTTGCGCGGGGGGACTCGGAAGCCAGGGAGGTGGGAGCATCCTGCTCTGGCGAGGCATCCTTGGGTGACTCGATCGAGGTCTCCTGGACCGCCTTCTTGAGCAGGTTCCTCGTATAGCTCTCGCCGTCGATCACACGGCCATCGCGCTCCATGATGCTGGTGAATAGTCCCTCAGTGAAAGTACCCTTGACAATCTCATAGCTCAGGAGTGCACCGTTCTCGTTGTCGATTTCGATCTTGCGGACGTCGATATCGAGCTTCAGTTCTTCTGCGACGCCTCGCGCTTGGGCATTCATCAGCTCATTGGCGACAAGGAGCTTCATGTCGCTTTGGGCTTGGGCGAGGGACGTGTTGAGTTGTACGCGGTACGTGACTGCCGGAACGGGTGGGTTCGTGAAGGTGAGGTAGAGACCAAAGCTGGGAGTGCCGTAGTCGAATGCAACATCCTCTGCAGGGGACACCAATGGCGACCAATGCGAGTCTGAAACCTCCATCTGAGGCTCAATAACTTGACCAATAGCGACTTGAATGTCGCTGGATGCATTGGTCGAGTCCTGAGCGGGCGTGTCCTGACGGTGCTCGCACTCGGCTTGGAGGGTAGTGAGTTGCGCCATTGACACGATGTATTTATGGTGCGTGGATTGATTTGAAAGCGGTATAGTACGTGTAGGGTGTTATGGTGCGTGGCTTGGTTTGAAAGAGGTATAGTATGTATAGAGTTATATGGTGCGTGGATTGATTTGAATGAGATATAGTATGTGTAGGGTTTCAGTAGCAGGAAAAGTTCCAAGGTCTTTGTGCAAAGGCGATGGGTTGACAAAGTGGAAGAAAAGTTGAGCGACGTCGAGAGTGGGAAATTCAAGTTTAAATATGCGCGCAGGAACGCAAACGTCGAGAGCAAGAGGCTGGGAGCATCTATTGTGTTGAGGGCACAATACGAGTCAAAAGGCATGGTGAGAGTGAGGGAGAAAGTGTGCAGGTGAAGAGTGGAAGTGACTTGGTCTGGCATGCCCGACCAATCAAAGACGAGATTAGCGTTTGCGGGAAGTGAATCGTTCGAAGCCGGATCATGCTGCAGTATTATTGGTCTGGGAGCAATGCCGTGTGTTTATGGAACGGTGGGAGGCCAACTTACTGCGGGAGGATAAGGAAAGCTGTGTGTGACCGCAGGCGAAGGTCAGCCTGATAAGTTTGCACATGATGGGTTGAGATGAGTGTGGGATGGCGGTGGTGTTGACTGTTGAGTGGGGGGCAAACACAACGGAAAGCGACAGGCGCTGATCGTCTGATGTGTAGGACTGAAAGGTTCTTTCCCATTCCGATCGAAACTTTCGAGAACAGTCTGCGTCAGCCACGGGAATACTGCGTCAGTCGATACAAGATGGGGAAAATACATCCACGAATGTACTCAGTTCGCAAGAGCCGGGCACGGGCAAAGAGGCCAAGTAGAAGAGCGAAGAAACTAAAAGTTGATATACACCAATATACAGATTTGAAAGCCAGCATGTACGATATATCGACTCTTTTACTGCGAACTCGACCGAATCTCTGCTCGTCGCCTCTCCGCCTCCGCGATGAAGTTGGCTTGATCGTCCCTCAAACGCTGGTTCTTTTCCAAAGCGCGCTTCTGATCCATCTCCTTCTGTGCGATCCAAACTGTACATCGTGGTTAGTGCTGCAATTTTGGTGTGAGGGCACGGGGCGTACTGGGTTTGTCTGACTTTGCCGCCTCCTTCAAATGCGTGACAAAATCGTCGAAGTCCTGCTGCCGGGACTCACGCTGAGCTAGGGCTCGCTTCTGGAGGTCTGGGTTGTATTTCTAGAAGACGGCCAAGTTAGAGCTTTGATTCATTGTTGCCTTACGAGACAGAAGCGTCTGAAAGGTCGAAGCACGTGGCAAATACTTGTGCAGGCTTGATTTCGGAAACCCACCTTGAAGATTTCTTCTTCTGTCGGTGACACGTACCAGACGAGCGCTGGTCCACCTATGATTAGAGCGGCGCCGCTGTCAACTGTTAACGGCCGAACATCCGAAGGGTGTCGAGGGCTGCGCACGCTCCGATGGCCTTGATGTACGTCCCTGCGCCCGGCATGGCGACGGATGAACCGAGTGGCTGGTTGAGAACAGCGGATACGCAATTGCGCTGTGGATAAGCAAAATCGAGGGGTGTAGTGAGCTGGAATGAAATCTCGATGGACAGCAGTCGATGGCGATGGTGTTGATGGATGAGCACGCGATGGTTCCGAAGACATGGACTTGAGTCTCTTACGGTTAGACCACCTCATCCACTTTGTGGCGCAGCCCCTTGCACGTGACGGTGGAGCTGTCACGCACGGTAGTACCTTTTGTGGCTGCGGTAGTCTATGTGCCGGTATGGTGGGGAATGTACGGCGTGTCGAAGGGATCATCAGGGACCAAAGCCGCCGTCAATGGGTCCTAGCCGCTGCCAATGGGTCCTCGTACGATGATCAAAGGCTCTCGTGCAGAAGATGCCTGACGCGAACGAAAGCGTACAACGACGCGCAGAACTGAAACTCGTTGGAGTCTGGCAGGGCACGACCACAGGACATCGGAAGCAAGGGGTGTCCAGTGTGCAGCGTGCATTGTCCAGCGTGCAGTGTCCAGCGTGCAGTGCCCAGTGTCCAGTCCAGTGTCCAGTCCAGTGTCCAGTCCAGTGTCCAGTCCAGTGTCCAGTCCAGTGTCCAGTCCAGTGTCCAGTCCAGTGTCCAGTCCAGTGTCCAGTGTCCAGCGTCCAGCGTCCAGTGTCCAGGAGTCAAGTTCGTTACTGTGACACGGTCTCGTCATCTCGATCGCATGCCTGGCTCGGGCCGCCGTGTGGATGCTTTAAATGAAGTCTTCGAAAGAGTCGCTGGCTTGCTCCTAGGGACACAAGGCGGGTAGAGTAGGCGAGGCCGCCATTAGAAGGCTTCAAGGGCGGGCATTTGTGGACGCTGATTTGCTGCATGATGAAACCAGCCTCGTTCTCCGTCGTCGGCATGTCGACGATCCCAGCTTTCCCTGTGGCGTCTGAAACGTCGCGCTGCCAATGCTCGAAAAGCCTACCTACCGCCTACGCCAGGACACAACCTGGAGGATAACGCTCATTCGAACCCCTGGTGGGTACGGGGTGCTGGTCAGTGGTCACATTCGTATTTCCGCTGGTTTATTATTCAAGCTCACCCCTGCTGCTCGTTATTTAGGTGGTAGCTGGCTGATTGGACATGGCGTCTCCGAACGACGCGCTTCTCCCCACCACCACACCTGGAACTAACCACACCACCGCTGCAAGTCAGTGACGGACACTGTTCAAATCAACGCCTGCTGTCGCTACTTGTCCCTTCCAGCGGCCATCGCCCGGGAAATTGAGTGTGCTTTGTGCACACCTTCTCCGCGCACACTCTTTGCGTCGACTGCTAGCCTTGGTGCCGGCCGTCACCGCGTACCTGCGCCAATGGCCTACCAACGACAACAGCAGCGGCAGCAGTACGGCGACGAGTACCAGCAGCTGCCGCGACAGCAGTATGATGAGTACCAGCAGCCGCTGCGACAGCAATGTGACGATGAGTACCAGCAGCCACCGCGACAGCAGCAATACTACAACCAGGGTGCCCCGCAGCAGGCGCGACAGCCCGCGGGCTACGCCGCCCAGTACGACCAGCAATACGACGACTACGGCTATGATCAGGGACAGTACGAGCAATGGGACGGCGGTCACCCCAACCAAGGTGGTGGCTGGGACCATGGCCAGCAGCGCGGATATGGTGATGTGAACCAGCAGCCCAGGCAGCGAGGACCTTCGCAGGACGGCTACGACCGGCAGCACCGCCAGCCGCTGCCGCGACAGCAACACCGACAGCAACAGCAACAGCAACAGCAACAACGAGACCCGCGAGCGCCAATGGGCCGCGAGCGCGGGCCTCCGCCTCCGGTGCAGGGCCGGGGCGGCATGAGGTCTCCTCCAGCTGGTAAGTTGTAGCATGGTACACCGTCTACCCAGGGACTGCAGTCAGGCCCACTTCGCTGTGCTTGACCACGTCTGACTCGACCAGCGAGAGAACGTCCGCGTATGGCGCCATCTTCACCCTCTGCCATTCCCCAAGACAACCCGTTCCCGAGCTTCCCTTCGCAAAAAGCAGAGCCGCATCCGAAGGCTGGCTCTATTGGTGAAGCCATGGCATCGATGAATCTTGGTCCGGACAATCCAGGTCAAGGTAGAGGAATGGGACCGCCACCAGGAAGAGGCCGAGGCCCTCCCCAGATGCAGCAAAGGGGACCCCCAATGGGAAGAGGAGGGCCATCGGACATGCAGCGACACGATTCCGGGCACCACGAGGGTTCTGGGCGAGGTCAGCGACCGCCGCCAAACCGCATGCCTCCCAATCGAGGACCGCCGCCTCAGCAAGGGTTTGCGACTGTCCAACGGTCAGCTACGATGCCACATAATGTGCCTGGGCCTGGAAACCAGAGACGATACGAAAACCCCCGTCAACAATGGACAGAGCCTGGACCCGCAGTTGGATACCAAGGGCCGGATTCGCCGACTTATATGCCCCCGCGCCCCTCGACCGCTGGTGGAACTAAGTCGAACAGCTATGGATCGCAGCAAGGTTTCGATCAGAGGCCTCCAATTCCAATAGTGCCCCAGCAACAGCAGCAGCAGCCACAGTTTCACTTCAATGATCAATCGAGATACTCCCACGAGGCCTCGCTAGACACTGTTTATGATGACTACCATGGCGAAAATCGTCAGAGTAAAGCTTCGATTGACATGCCTGATTTTGATGCGATTCAGCAGCCGACCAACGGGCATCGGAGAGGCGATTCCCTGGACAATCATCTTTCTCCTATTACTAGGCCACCTGCTGATACCATGACGCGAACAGCAGGTGCTGGTTATACACAAGCAAACAACTTTTACCAGCATGCAGCAACGAGCCGTTCGCAGCCTGATCTGCACGGCCAGTATAACGCTCACGCAATGGCGGCAGACGCCCCTCCGATGCCCAGTATGCCCTCAGAACACGCCCCATACCAGCCCAATGGGTTGCCGAGTGGACCGCGTGGTAGAGGCCCTCCTCCTAGAGGCATGACCATGGACAGGGCAACACCCGGTCCTGGCTATGACCCAGGCCCGCCTTCAAACTCTGATCCTAGATACGGAAGGCCACCTCCGGGACCGCAGCGCGTGTACTCCGACGACACAACCTACTCTGAGCCTCCACCCAACGCTATAAGAAACGTCTCACCGATGGGATCTGGAAATCCAATTCAGCGACCTGGAACGGCAGCTCCTGCGCCAGGAAGAGTTCCCAGCGATCCGCTAGGTCGCCGACCGGGAATGACCCAGCCTACCAATCCTGATGCGTTACCGGCGCATCCGGCCCCTTTCCGCCCCGGCCTGATGCAACAGCAGAGCTCACAAACACCGTCAGCCCAAGCGGCGAAACCGCCACCTGTGCGACAGTACAACTCTGAAGTAGCACCAAACGGATATAGCATTCAGCCGGGTGGGCCTGCTCAAATTCAACGGACTGGCTCTGTAAAACACCCTGTAACGCACGACGAACTCAATCGCCTGAAGAAGACTTGGGCCAGTAATCCGCAGGACCCGAAGCATGGGCTTCTGCTAGCGAAGAAGCTTGTGGAAGCAGCCACTGTGCTCGCAGATGAAGGTGGCACTGCCGACAATCGTACGAAGAACAAGAATCGTGAAAGGTTCATCAACGAAGCGTACAAGATTGTCAAAAAGCTATGTTCCACCGGCTCACCAGATGCCATGTTCTATCTCGCCGACTGCTATGGGCAAGGGCTGCTCGGTCTGCAGGCCGACACGAAAGAGGCCTTCACGTTGTACCAATCCGCTGCAAAGGCCGGTCATCCCGCTGCAGCATACCGGACAGCCGTATGTTGCGAAATGGGCCATGAAGAGGGTGGAGGAACAAAGAAAGACCCTCTGAAGGCTGTGCAATGGTATCGACGAGCCGCTGCTTTGGGCGACCCGCCTGCCATGTACAAGATGGGCATGATCTTGCTGAAGGGCTTGCTCGGGCAGCAAAGACATCTAGGCGAAGCTGTGAACATGCTCAAGCGAGCTGCTGATCACGCCGACGAGGACAACCCACATGCGCTGCACGAACTCGGCTTACTTTACGAGGCACAGACTGGCAGTGAGCGGATCATGCGCGACGAACCCTACGCATTCTCGCTCTTCAAGCAGGCTGCTGAGCTTGGGTACAAGTTCTCGCAGTTCCGGCTAGGTCAAGCATTCGAATACGGACTACTAGGATGTCCAGTTGACGCACGCTTGAGCATCGGGTGGTACACGAAGGCAGCTGCGCAGGAAGAGCATCAGTCTGAACTCGCCTTGTCAGGCTGGTATCTGACGGGCGTGGAGGGCATACTCGGACAGAGCGACACCGAGGCTTACCTCTGGGCGCGCAAGGCGGCGTGCGCAGAGCCACCGCTACCAAAGGCGCTCTTCGCTATGGGGTACTTCACCGAAGTTGGGATCGGATGTCCGCGCAGCTTAGATGAGGCAAAGAGGTGGTATGGGAGAGCTGCGGGTAAGTTGATCCATGTGGCGATCATGAAGGCACAAGCTAAACGTACCCATAGCATACAAATTCCCCAAGGCGCAGGAACGACTTGAAGAGCTTAAGAAGGGCGGATCCAAGGTCCAGATGAAGCGCGAACGGTTGAGCCGCACGAATCAGAAGCAACAGGAGGAGAACTGCGTGGTGATGTGATGCCTGTTTTCGGCTCGAGCTTTCTCATAGCCGTTGTTCTGGATATTTTAAGCATCTTTGCCTCTGCCTCGTTGGAGATGCGATGCACGTTTTGCACTAGCGCTAGGAGATATACGATATCATGGTTTCGGCGCGTTGCTGTGCGAATGCTTGGCATGGGGTAGGTAGGTATGACTAGCTGGTCCTGCGGTGGCTATGTATGATCAATAGCATGGCTAAACTCGCAGACGTCCGCTAGCTAGTCCTGAACCGTGATCTCAGTGTAGCGTTGTCTGCTGACCAGTCCGAGTAGAATGTGCATATTCACCTGTTCGCATTGCAAGCGTGCACAGACGGATACGCTTGGATGCAATGGAGTCCGTTCACAGCAGTACACTGCGATAATTTTTTAATTTGAGAAGAATCATGACATAACATCGTGCTGTCGCACCGCTCCCATTCCAACAGAACTAGAGTGCGAACCTCTGACACTCTTGCCCACAAATCCTCAGGCAGGATTGCGTGCATCCAACGTAGTAAAGAGGCGGGTCTTTGGACGCTCGGATTATACTCGCGCCCTTGGCAAAATTCGGTTTGGAGCCCGCACTCCACTCTTAGGGAACTCGTTGGTTTAATTACGGACGTACCTGGACTTGCTAGGGAGAGCTCTGACGCGTTGGACGATAGCACGGATATGCAAGTACACACGAAACAGCACCGAAAAGATCCAAACGCCAGGTACCATTTACTGTCCCCGTAGAACGCTCACCACCACAGAGGCTCTGACCAAACCTGTGGAGCAGCTCTATGCGTTGCACAACTCTGCGCGCGAAGCGTTCTCTCGGCTCTGGTACCTCGACGGATCGACTTGGTCGAATCATTGCACTTTCCACAGCGAGGACTGGGTGTTGCTGTTTAGTTCACGCGAACTACAGTACCTACAGGCTGGATCAGAGGGGTCACCGGAGCGTGGATCCTGCCGTCCTATTATAGCACCAGGGCCAAGGACAATCGCACGTAATCGAAGAAAGACGCGATCTCAATCTCAATCTCAGTCTCTACGTGGGAATCTCATCTTGATTGGAATCCGATGCGTAGAAAATGATGGAAAGGAGAGAAAGGAATAGCGTCTAAGACTTTGGCAAATATCTAGATGCGGAAAAAGTATTTCATGAACTGTTGTATGCTTGCTAGGCGTTGGCAGTGTTCCTGTGGTGGTTGAATGGGAATGTGATGATTGAAGGCCAACGTACAACTCAGCTTCGTGTACCCATGGGAAATCGAAAGAATTAAAAAATCAGCTCTTGTAAGTAAGTCGGTACATTGGTCTGTTGCAATCAAAATTTCTTACCATCTTGGCCTGTAAACTTGATACTGTGCGTATATTAACTTCCCACTAAACCGATCGATCGGGCATACTCTCTGTGACCAAGATCTTTGTGGTCTAGCACAGATTGCGCTCCTCCGCTGGTTGATGCCGCTATCAGAGACCAGTAACAAGGAGAAAAAAGCTCTTTCCATCCATGATCTTTATAAATGATTAGTTAAAAAGTTGTTTCCCAGTACTATTGTGAGTAGAGTAGGGAGACAAACTCGCAAATAGTAGAGCGGATGCGAAGTTGGTAACTTAGTAAGAGTATATCATTATGAGGCAGACGGGAAAGAAGGCGGTAATTCATTAGCTGATGGAAGCTGTTGAGACTGCGCGGATGAGGTTAATGCACCAACTCAATCTTGATGGATTTGAGCCATGACGTCACGTGGGGGCTTAAACTCATACTTGTATCGATACGACCTCAAACCTTTACTCTTGTCTTTCTCTTCATGGGGAAAAAAATTGAGCTCTATGGTGTTTTCAAAACAGTGTATAGTGCTCGAGAATCAGCTATGACGATTTGAACCAGGTCTCGGCCTTTTCCAATGTTCAGATACAGAGATCGAAGTATCTTCTAATCATGCTATACAAACATTGCTTTTGGAAAGCTGGATGGGTTAGACCACATATGCTGCTTGCTATACCTGGGCAAGGAGCATCCAGCAAATCAGCGAAACATTTCAGGATTGGGGATCTCTTAGGCAAGAATGTGTCTCTGTGTGCGGCGTGGTATGTCCGGCTGATCTGATGTCCACCGACTGATTCGTAAGAAATGGATTCGCAATTGATTGCGCAAACAATGCACGGAAAATCATAGTTGTGCAGGGGAATTTTTCACATTGCTCACTTAGCAAATGAACATCTGCGTACTTGGAAGAGCCTTCGTAGACACATTCAATGAGCTGCACGCTCAGGGCGCAGGTTACGGTATGCTCCTCGTCATGAGATTCATGCATTGCATCTTTTCATTCCACAGTCAACCAGAATTCCAAACCCAATCGTTTTCAAATACAACCAGAACCACAGAGAAAGTATACACTAGCAATGTGCCAGGTTCGGATCATCCGTTCCAGCTGTGGCCACTCGAAGAAGATCCTTCTCGAGGAGGCATGTCCTGAACAACGGAAGTTGCGTGTCATGAAGAGAGAAAGGAGCAGTCTCGATTGGCACTATGTTGAAGCGATAAGGAAGCGGTAGTCTCTTGGAAAGCTAGTCTATTGTGAAGCCAGTTCAAATCTTCTTCTACCTCAAGACATCCACGCCCACAGACGCGTTCACCAAATGTGGTTCGTTATGTAACTTACCACGTGAATGTCTGCGTCGTCCTTCCTTGCGGCGACACAAAGCTGTCAGTGCGATTGGTGGTGAGCTCATCATCAGCCACCGGCACGGAGCCTGCGTTGAACGAGCGAAGGTCTAGAATAGAAATGTGCCAAAGACGTACATACGCAATCCAGTTGATTTGATGCATTATAGCCACATACTGAACCCAAAGCGTTATTGCTGCGAGACACAGCTTCCCTGTCCATCATGTACCTAGCATGGTCGCATCATAGCTTAGCCGGGAGCCCTTCCCCGTTCCCCTTTCCACCCTCACTCTCGATCTTTACCTTCTCCATCACATACGCCGTGACCCCCGCCACTGCGGCCGCCGCACCGCCTGCGATGCCCTGCACAACCGCCAACGTTGCGCCTCCCGCCCCCGCACTCGTCAACCCCGCGAAGACACTTCCCGCCGCGACGTTTCCGATGCCAGCTTGTATGCCAGCGGCCAAGCTTCCTGCAATTCGTTAAAAAAAACCTAAGCCCACTGCAGCAGAAGACGAAAGAAAAAGCAGCATACCAGCGGCGACGCCCCCAGCCGTGAAACCTGCGGCACCCAGGACCAACGGCGCGGCTACGATTCCAACCACGGGCGCGGCTGCAACGCCGACTGTCGTCTTGGGGTTCTTTACGACCCAGTCCTTTGCGCCTACGGCGACCCGAGTTACGTTCCTGGCTGATTTGGGGATGAAAGACATCGCCTGAGGCTGGGGAGCGAGTGCTGCGAGAAGAATGGAAGAGCACAGTAAGGAAGATCGCATAGTCGGGCTTGCGAGCGGGCGTGGGAAGAGCTTGAATAGAACCCAATGGGGATGAGGGAAGCTGAAGTGGGAAGCTGTGTGAGGCATTAGGATAGAGATAAACCCCGCTAAGCGCCCAGCGTTGTGTAACGTGAGAGGCAGCAATGAGGCTGAGGATTCATTAATTGGGGCGGTGCGGCGCTAGAACATCCTCTTTGGGTACTCTCGTCAATGCAATGGGGGATAGAGAAACCATCACTGCCGCATCTGTGCCCATGTTTAAAATCCAATTTCTCTGAGAGAAGACGGAAATGGTCGTCCAGAACGATACCCACACATACCAAGTGGAAGCGGCACCCTAACTCTTCCCGCTCTAGCCGATTCTCACTGGACGCCATGTCATCATCGATCGCGTCGCGACCAGACCACCAATGTGTACACAGAATCGATCTACCTTCAACATGTCTCTGCACTCCCATTCTAGTCCTACAGTAAAAGAAAAATGGTTCCATGGTCGCTCGTATCCCCCGCTTCCCGCGGCATCGGCTTCGCCCTCGCTAGGCGAATCCTCCAGACCACAAACGCACCCCTAGTAGCTACAGCGCGCAAAGACCGGACCGGCACGAGAGAAAAACTCCTAGACGGCTTAGATGTAGATGAGACCAGATTGACGATGCTCGAGCTCGATGTTTTAGGTAATCACCCGACGCTTTACCTACCATAGGCACCGTACCGCAAAACCGCCCAACTAAAGCTCTGGGTACAGATGAAGATACAATCTCCAACGCCGCTGCAGCATGCAAAGAAAGATTTCCAACCCCCAGCAACCACCTCCAACTCGCCTTGCTAGTCCCCGGGATCCTCCACGCCGAGAAATCCCCCGCCCAAATCGACGCCTCCTCCGCCCTCGCCACCTTGCGCACAAACACGCTCGGCCCCATGCTGCTCCTCAAGCACTTCTCTCCCTTGCTCCCCAAAAAGAGACACGTCCAGCCCGGGGAGCACGACCTCCAGGGCCTCCCTTCTACGGCTACCATGGCAATAATGTCGGCCCGCGTGGGCAGCATCTCGGACAACGCACTCGGCGGGTGGTACTCGTACCGTGCGTCCAAAGCCGGCGTCAATCAGATCGTCAAGACGTTCGACAACCATCTGCGGACGGTCTCTGGCGACAAAGCGATGAGTGTGGCGCTGCATCCGGGGACGGTGAAGACGGAGTTCAGCAAGGACTTCTGGGGCGGTGTCAAGGAGGGGAAGTTGTTCGAGACGGAGTTTGCGGCAGAGAGGTTGGTGGATGTTGTGCGGAACGTTGGGATTGAGGGGCGAGGAAGATGCTGGGATTGGGAGGGGAAGGAGGTGCCTCCTTAGAGGGTGGTGTTCTGATGTTACGCTGGATGCTCGTGCATGAGGGACGGGAACGTGCAGGGTGGTAATACGGAGGGATACAGTCACGACGCTGGGTCACAGTTGCACCCGCGCATGCTGTGCGAGGAAGAGTGCTGAGCAGTGGCGCAAGTAGACACATGTCGGGCGAGAACGCCACCAATGTGTCATTGAGGTGCTGTTGAGCGTTGCAGGTGCGGTAATGACGTTGTAGAGTGGCGTGTATACGTAGGTACAGGTCAGTAGGCGTACAATAAATAGCTGGATACCACCCTTACCATCACCACCCGATGTGTTCTCGATACCATCCATCCGTCTACGCATCGACCGAAGAAGCAAACCAGTCGGAACAAGCATTCTTCGATTCTAGATCCTAGACACGGCGGCACAACGGCCGCGGCCGCGGCCACGCTCCCCCCGACCCGTCAAACCCAGCGATACCACCGAAGCGCGATGCCTGTGCGTTCCACGACAGCGTCTGCTCACAACGCTACACCATGCACGCAGGTACCCATCCCATCCCATCCCTACTAACCAACACCATCCTCACACTATCGTACACCCAATGCAGCGCCGACCACGGGACCCAGCCCGGCCCAGCCCAGCACAACCCTCGTGGATCCCCGCAGGCACCCTTTCCGCGCCAATCCAATCCATTGTCGTGTTTGTCACCGAGGGAAGCGTGCAGGTAGGTATCTGTCGATCTGCGGCACAGCACAGCACAGCACAGCACAATAAGCACAGCAAGCAATCCCAATGCAACCAGACAAAGAAAGGTCGAGATAAGGGGGACACAGTCACCCAATCACCAACGAAAAAAAAGACCGTCTTGCTCCCGCAGGTCGATAGCTCCGAAAGTCAAAGCGATGATGTGATTACCTAGTCTACCTACCTAGTCTAGTCTACATACCTAACAGAAATCACCCTCGATCAAACACACCCACGACGCCCAGAATACAACAGTTCACCAAAGCCGTGGACAAAGCCACCAGCAATCCTCTTTGTGGGTACATGCATGCGGACAAGGTCATCTCACAAAGAGCAGTTACCTGCAGCCGATTTCGCCCCCACACCACACTGTTCACACTCTTCACTCTTCACACTGCAAGCCCAGCCAGTCCCCTGCTATTATCGCCACTACCCTTTTTTTTACTTCTTTATTTGTTTGTTTGTATATTTTTGTTTCCGGCTCGTTTGTTCGCTTTACCCCGTTCGTTCCACGTACCTACTTAGACAAGGCTCATTGCTACAGCGGGCACCTTGCCAGTGTGCAGCGGCGTACCTAGTGCACAACCGCCACGGTAGGTAGGTAGGTACTATGCGCACGCGCGCCTATGCATTGAGTGGTGCTGCAAACGAAACGCGCTACAACGTTCCACAGCGCCGCGGCCTCATAGTCATGTCGTCGGAGGGGTAGGTAGATGGGCACCACACAGAGATGATGAGTTGAGAAAGGGGTAGGTAGTCGCGAAAATTCCTGGTGCAGCGCTGCATGAAGATGCCCTCGTTAGTGATATGGGATGAGATTGGTAATGGCCATGTCCTTGCTCGAAAACGCAGTGTAGATGGTAGTCTAGTCGCTATATCGTACTGTAGTGCCGTGCCTGTATACTCCTGTCCAGCCCAGTCGTAACCCATATCCCGTGTCCCGTATCCCGAAACCACCAGATTTCGTAACCCAACCTGATACCCATATCAAAACAAATTACACCAGTTTATTATGCACCGTTGTCCCAGCCTATGTCCATCGTGAACTCCAGAATGTACGCGTAGCAAAAACAGCGCTGCGAAAGCAAAACGGGAAACGCCAAAGGTAACTGGTAAAGAAAAATAACCCCGCTCAGGAAATACCGGTGGTGACCAACGCTATGGTACAGTGGTGAGGTAGTCAGCGCGCTAGCAAAGGAACGCCTTCGGCAGACGCGATACGAATGTAAGCTTGAGTGAGGCGTGAAACGTTGGCGGTGAGGCGGATCTGAGCCTTCTCAATAAAGTGTGTGGGTGGATTTCTCATCCCAGTAGAACTGCCAATGTTAGCAAAGGTAAGCAAAGATCAATGCGAAGACTAACCTTCCCAATTCCAGTCCTTCATAACGCCCAACCAGTGCAGGCGTCCTTTGACAGTGAAGTCATAAGGTAGAGTCTCCGTGCCCATGACCTCGGATCGCCGCATGCCGCCACTCATCGCCGACTGCACAGGCACGCGCCGGGGTGATTCGCGGGGCGCAGGATCCAGCCAGCCAAAGTCTCCTTCAGCATCGAATGACGAGACGGATTCTACCGCCCTGGCCTTCGCCGGCGGCTCGAGCCAGCAAAAGTCTCCCGCGGTTTCGAAATCATCGGATGAGTGGCTGAAGTGACGTTTCAGTGATGGTGTCGCAGAGTAGATGTTGCCACTGATGTCTCGATCTTGGGCGGTTTCAGCTGCACATGTATCGCGGCGACTCCAGACCTCCTTGGTGACTTCCAAACAACGTTCTATGATGCCAATCTTCATCCTCGCTGCCGTCTTCTCCCAGCGGTCACATATCCACTCTCGGTCGACCGGATCGACCAGCTCGCAGCCTGCAGCGGTCAAGGGATAGATGTGCACGATTGAATGGCGTGAACGATGATCAACAGTGGCTAGCTCGCGTACGATCTTCTGGGCAAGGACTGCAGAAGGGAGTGAGGGTATCTCGGGAACGGCTTGGTGCAGATACAACAGGGTTGCGTACTGGTACGCCGTGGCTGTCTTGATGGCATCGTGAGGGCTCGTGGTCTCGTCCTCGGGGTTCTCAATGTACGAGGGTGGCATCCAGTCCCCGAGCTGTCGCTTCAATTCCATGGCGTGGGAGATGATGGTGGGGCTGTTGTTGTCCATCTGTCGCACCTTTCTCACCAGGTTTGCCACACGGCCAATAATGGGAAACAGCGTCTGTGCGCAGCCCATGAGCGGATCGAGTTGGCACGCGTCGCTCTCTCCCATGTGAAGACTGTCCAATACACTGTCATAGTCACTCGAGTCGTCGGTGTCGGCAGAGGTCAGGCGGGCAATGACGTCGATGTAGACCCATTGGTTGCATAGGAACTTCAGGCGGGTCAGTTCGTCGCCGCGCACGGGGTTGCGGCTGTGTTGCACAAGGGCGCGATCGATGAGCACCCTGGCGCCCTTGATGTGGTTGATGCCGGTGCTTATGTGCTGATCCCACGACTCGGAAAAAGCGAGCGCAATGGTGGTGGATATGGCGGCATCAACACGCATGTTTTCAATGCCGGATGCTAGTGCATGAACGGCGGTGCGCATGTGATCTATCCCTTCGATGCGCAGCGCGGGTGAGTCCCTGGATTGGTGGAACGATGTCATGGACAGCATTGCGTGGTACAAGGCGGGCGAGTTGTGCGCCAACGGCCATATGAGGGTGCGCCATGGATTTTCCGTTGGCCCGTCTTTGACTGACAAGATGCCGCACGTCTCTTGGTCGAACCGCCGCGTCAGCATCTCGGGCGACGTCATGGAGAGGCGTGGCCGGGCGAAGAGCGTCCTGTCCAGCGAGTCTGTCGAAGAAGTTGATGGATCCGACCGGGCAGGCGAAGGGAGCCGCAGCGTCCCGTCGTCTTGATTGAAGTCGCGCGGTATTTCCTCGACGTCTTCGTCCATGGCATCTCCCGGAGGCGTGAGCCCGGTAGGGTGATAAAAGGCCTCGTGCTGCTCACGGAAGGACATGTACTCCTCCGGTAGATTGTTCAGATCTGTACCGGGAAGCAAAAGATCTACTAAACGTGGCGACTGGCCTGAAGAGACACTTGACGCAAGGGTCGTCGTACTCGGTCGCGTGTCGTCGGCACCTTCTGCGTCGAACACGCTGTTTGTGCTTTCGGAGCCCGGGTTAAAGCTCTCCACGGGCGACATGGCCATCATGAACGGCTGGGGGTGCGGTACGGCAAACATGCTGGTCATGAGCGCCTGCGAAGGGCCCGGGAAGTTGGGCAGCCCGTGTATGGATCGGAGTGCGGGCTGAGTTTGAGGAGCAGCGTAGAAGGTGCTGCGATGGGTGCTGTAGGTGGGCGGGACATGGTGGGCGAAGTGTGCGTCCCGCGCAGAGCCATGGTGGGCTGCGGGCGCTGAGGTCGGGGGAGGAGAGTTCTTCTTGGGCTTGCCGGCGGTCTTGGTGGCAAAGGTCGCGTCTTCGAAGGGGCGCCACTTGAAGTCTTTCTTGTAGCCGCCGCACGCGACGCTGCGTCGTGAGCACTGCTGGCATGTCGGCTTGGTCTCGTCGCACTTGAGGCGCTTTGCTTTGCAAGTTATGCAGCCTGGGGGTAAGTCAGCGTACAGGGGGGGTGGATGGGGTGGATGGTGTAGATGGTGTGGATGGTGTAGGTGGTTTGGATGGTTTGGATGGTTTGGATGGTGTAGGTGGTGTAGGGTGCAAAGAAGATGGATACGCACCGTTGCGGCTCTTGGTCTGCTTGCGCTTGACTACGCCGGTGGGATGGGACGCTGCTGCTTTCAGAGGCTCCTTTCCCAGCGGCATCTGCGGATGGCGTGGCTGGGCTGGCTTCGACCCGCGAACCGGGCTCTTATCGCTGGGCGCGAGAAAGAGTGACGGCGACTTGACGGTGATGGTTTCTGCCATGGTTGGCGACTCTTGGGCTAGCCATATGAGTGCCTAGCATCTGGGTAGGCAGAGCGTGCGTGCAGCGGGTGCGGCTGGCATGCAGTGAGCGACGAGGTTGGATGTAAGAGTGGAGGGCAGGTGGTGGAGAAGGAAGTAGGGAAGGAGAAGGAAGTAGGGAAGGAGAAGGAAGTAGGGAAGGAGAAGGAAGTAGGGAAGGAGAAGGAAGTAGGGAAGGAGAAGGAAGTAGGGAAGGAGCAGGTCGTGAAGGAGAAGGAAGTAGGGAAGGAGCAGGTCGTGAAGGAGAAGGAAGTAGGGAAGGAGCAGGTCGTGAAGGAGCAGGTCGTGAAGGGGCAGGTCGTGAAGGAGCAGCCCGTAGGTAGTGGAGAGGTTGTATTCAAGAGTGGAGAAGCAGGTAGGTAGCAGGTAGGTAGCAGGTAGGTGGCAGGTAGGTAGGTAGTCTAGTCCAGCAGAGCAGAGAGCAGGTGCACTGGCAGCTAGCTTCCCCACCATCTGCACTAGTGACTCCCACCACCCGCCGTCTCCCTATCCAACAATCATAATGCACCTGCACCTGCACCTGCACCGCCCGCCCCGCCGAACACTGCATGCATTGAAGTCGTCACCCACAATATCGCCTGTGTCGCTGTAACCTGCACCGGCCTCGAGTCCCGCCGCACGTGCGCCCGCCTGCCTTTGAGACCCCCGGCTCGTCGTTTCACCCCGGCCATCCGAAAGGAAACAGGATTCTCGGTTGTCCTACCCTCGCCGTCATTCCCTGTCAGCGCCCCGTTGCTTGGTACCGCGCGAGCAAAACGGCCCGTTACCCACCTACCCACCTACCCACCTACCCACCTACCCACCTACCCACCTACCCACCTACCCACCTACCCACCTACCCACCTACCCACCTACCCACCTACCCACCTAACCCACCTAGGGACCCACCTACTCAGCGACCGACACCCGCCGCCTGACACCTGCCACGACCATGCACAACCGAATCTGCATGCACTTCGGATGGCTGCTGCCCACGACAATGCAATGGACGACCCACATGGATCCCATCCACGGCGCTTATGGGAAGAAAAAGCAACACCATGAACCCGGACCCTTCACTTGGGCACCACCGACCCCGACTTACTGGGCGTCTTTGCCTGTTTACGACACCCTGCCATTCTTTCCATGACTCTGTTTGACTTTCCCACCACTACGGCACCGTGCCCAGCATCTAGACCGCAAGGCTGGACCGCCCTCTCCAGACCCATGAAATAAGAACACTGCTGCGCCCGCTCACCGTCCACGGACATCCTCCACCAATATTCTTACAAACCTTAGACACCCCCGGACCCTGTTGCGACTGCAAGGAGAAGTAGCCCAACCTATCCGAAACCTTCCCCACCGAGTCTGGACCTCCACCATTCGACAAGCCCAGAATGCCATCTGGGCCCTCAAGCCGACGAGCCCTGTGCGACATGAATCACCCTCAGTTCATTCTTTGTGGTCGAGAAGCTCATGTCTGACCTGCTGAATCACTTTACCGCGCGCCTCTTCCACTGCCGACATAAGCGAGCGCTTCCGATGGCCGCATCGACATGCCCTGCGACAGCTCCACCCGTTGCAGCCCTCCGAGACCCCGCAAAGATCGACACAGCAACACCAATGTCAACATTTACAGCCATCTTGCAAGACATCACTCCTGCATGACCATAGCAGTTTCAGCACAGCAAGCCTGCTCCACAAATACGCATACGTACTTATTCACAACTCCCCATACCTACTCCTCCACAACTCCCCATATCTACTTCTTCACAATTCCGCATACCTCCTTCTCCACAATTACGTATACCTATTTCTCCACAAATATGTATACCTACTTCTCCACAACTCCGCACACCTACTTCTCCACAACTCCGCACACCTACTTCTCCACGACTCCCCGCACCTACTTCTCCACAACTTCATTCAGCTTGCCCTTTACGATGGTCGTAGCCATAGGCATCTTCTCCGTGAACGGCTGAAGATACGACTTGTTAGCCGTCATGAACTTGGCCAACTCTACATCCTCGTACAAGCTCGGAACCGCATCGGAACCGACAGGAGGCATCTGCGGCGCAGGCTCGTTGTCCCAGCGCAGTGGTGGCTCCTTGGGCTGTAGCTCTGCTGGGAGCGTGCCTCTAAAGCCGTACACGCTTAGGGGAATGCCTAGCATGCCGGTACTACTGAGCTCGCTCGGCACGCGCGAAGCATGCGTGTGCTCTTGGGCATTTCGCCTTGGGACTGCAGGATCCAGAATACGTGCTTGAGTTGCATCGCCAGGGTTAGAACGGGCATGAGGGAGAGGCGGATCCGAAGCCGTGGTTGCAAATGAAGTCGCCTCTTCGCGACTCATCCCAGGAAGCGGCTTCCGACGGATGCTACTACTCACGCTGCTTGACTTGGAAAAGGGAGCAATAGCCACAACATCTCCATCCCGAAGCGCCGCCAGTCGAGTTCGCAATCTTTCAGGATCTTGTGGCGGCGTAGATGTCCTACCTGCATTGACCACCCTCTGCTTGTCCCGATCATCTGTCTGCATGCGCCGAACGGGAAGAGGCTTGTTGAGCACGTGCGCCGGCAATTTTCTAACAGCCTGTGCTTGGGGAGGAGAAGAGACTTCGATGGCTGCTTGAAGCTGCCATGCTTGCTGCTGGTGGTAGAAGTTCTGTTTGTGCCATTCGAGCGTTTTGGCTTCTGGCGCGGGGGGTGTGGGCTGTGGGCGGTGATGATCTCGCTGGTGCGAGTGGGTGCTGGCGCTGCGGCGAGGGTGCGACATGTTGGTGACCCGTTGTGAGTTGAAGACGGTTGATCGGAATGAAGGGGTTGTTGAGGGTGTAGGTGATGAGGCTGCTGGGCTTTAGTAGACGGATGGTGGCCGAGAGAATCGTTGACTGTTTGTCAGGGGTGAAATTATGAGCGGGCAGTGAGGGTAAAGTGCACGCTGTGTAGTCATGTGGCTGTTGTTTTCACCACACTGAGGTCTGTACGAGGAAAAGGCACGAGTGAGTGCAAGAAGCTTTGAGAAGCACTATGAGATATCAAGTAGGTCCTGGAAGCTTGCTATGAGTTGCAGTGTGAGTGATAGGTAGTAGAACCAAGCGAAGAGACTTTCGCCTTGGGCCTTTTCAGGCGCACGCGAAATTTGTATGATCCCTACTTCACATAGTACATTCGACCTAGGTACCTACTGCTTGCCTAGCTTGATCGCTACCATTGTTTGCAATGTTGTCTGGAACCAGAGCCATGGTCCACACAAACCCTATCCGATATCTGCATGCAGTCGCGATACTGGGTAGGCGGGAACCAAGTCCCCTGTCCATCTATGCACGGCTGGCAGTCCGCCCTGCATAAGCTTAGCGCTTAGCGCCGTTTGTGCCAGCCACAAGATCGGCCTATGAGCTCGTAACCGCGTCCTCCACAGACCGAGACTCTTCTCACTTCCATCCCACATTGACTGCGCTGCGTGGGAACATTGAACGTGGACCAAAACAGAGTTGGCGTTGAACATGGGGGCCAAATTCATGAACTTCGCCGCCACTGCGACCTTGCTGCTCGGCGCATCGCTAGTGTACGCTGTCCCGGTACGTACATCCTTGCTGAGAATCAGTTTCGGGATCCTTCGTGCTGATCAGTTGCACGTGGCAGTACTCGCCTCGCTTGCACAAGGGCACCGCTTTGGTCCCTCATCGACATCCAGAACGATTTCATCAATGGCTCGCTCAACAACCCCCGTGCTCCCGCCATCCTACCAAAGGTGTATAAGCTACTGGACGACCACGAATGGCCTTTTATCGTAGCATCGCAAGACTGGCACCCCAAAGGCCACGTTTCCTTTGCCTCGGCCCACCCTGGATCGCAGCCCGGCGGCAGTGTGCAAGTCCCGTTCGTCGAGACGCCGTTGAAGACGGAAACCCAAGCCTTTACCTACGCATATCACTGCGTACCGGGCACATGGGGTGCACAGCTCGAAAACGGTATCCAGTCTCGACTGTGGGACCTGGAAGGCTACCGCGCACCCGTCCACTACATCAAGAAAGCGCAAGACCACAGCGTGGACTCGTACTTGCGTTCGCTGACAACCAGTACCACCGCTTCACGACGCTGCACTCTGAACTCACGCTGCACACCATCGCAACGATGGCCCTCACCGGCTTGATCACGAGTGCGTGCGTGCGAGGGACGTCTATCGATGGGATCAAACTCGGCTACGAGATTGTACTCATCGAGGATGCGACGGAAAGCATCTCGGCCGAAGCCAGAAAGGCTGGGGTAAGTCGAGTTGGAAGCTACGTGGAGGGAAAACGCTGACGTTGCGCAGGGGCTCAGGTGAAGAACTTGACGGATTGGGAAGCTGAGAACGAGACGGACAGTGACTAACATGGAGAGGGCTGGCCATGGTCAGCAGTAGGAGTGAAACAGCCTAGCACGCATTTCGTAGCAATGCAGCAACCGGTTCATATGCTCTCCTGTCGAAGGACCGATGTTTTCTCCATTGCCTAAGCTTATTTTAACAGGGTCGATGGGTTTTCTTAGACGCCACAAGATGCATGTATGACGGACCATACGAATTTCAGAAACCGACTCGGAGAAGGTCTTTCTTCCTGCCATTACCTATTCAAGCAACGTTCACTGGATGCATCTTGCGCATCGTATGCAGCCCCCACGACTTGGCCCGTCGTGTCTCCTCCCGCCGCAAAGGTCCGGGCGTATGTTACGCAGTCCAATGGCATTGAAACGCACTGATCGGGTACTTTTGATCACCACGCCATGTATGCAAACTTGGTAACCTTCAAGGTAACTTGCTTTTGCCTGAAGCTTGAAGCCAAAGCTAAAGCTCGTGCGACCGGTGGCGCAGATTATAGACTGCAACAGAAAAATGGCAGAGGGAGCCGAACATGACGGCGTTGTTTCCGCTCCTTGTGCTGAAAACCACCACAGTTGGTGTCCCTAATCCCATCTGCAGGGTTGGTTCACGATCCGGATGTCGGTCGGTTGCGCTGTATTACAGGTATCGTGAGTGATGCCCGGAATGCAGGAGGGCCGTGGATGAGCACTAACGCAAAACAGTGAACAAAGCGAATGGAATATACAACGACTTCCGGTTTGGATTCAACTGACTCGACTTCTCTTCCGGCTGGTCTGATGTTGTGGGGCAAATTCATAATATCTTTGGATCTTCCCCTACTTCTCTAGCGTCCCCTCCTTCGACCTCCGTCTTCTCCGATGCACGCACATATCACAATTTAGTACTATACATACCGAAAGTCATCTTCCTTTCCCAGCTACCGAGCCCAAACACCCCCACACTCAACTATGGTACACCGGATTCCCCTCAACCCACCCCACCGGCCTACAGCAATACCACGTATCCGTCATCCCCTCCCCATCGCCCCTCGTATTCTGCTCCACGCTCGCATACAACGTCCACCCACTCTCTTCCACAACCCCCAACAAATCCAAGAACATCATCCTCGTCATCAATGTCCCCGCATTAATCACCGGATCCAGATACGGCGACCCTCTCCGCACCGTCCCGGTGAATTTGACCTCGCAACACCCCTCCACCTTCTCATGATCTCTAAACTTCATCTCCAGCCGCTGACTCGAGAGGTGTTCGAGAACACGCAGACACAGCGCCCGCGGCGCATGCACGAAGCGGAACCGATTGTGCCGGAGCACGACGCTGAACCATTCGCGCGGCGCAGGCGCAGGCGTCTGGTGGCGGAACAGCAGCGTGTCCGCGTCCCACAGCACCTGGCTGACGTCGGTGCTCTGCAGGAGGACCCAGCCCTCGGCGTGCAGCGTCCGCAGCAGCGCGCACACCAGCTTCTGCGCGTGGATCGCCTGGCCCTCGGCGTCGCGGTCCAGCGCGTTGCGCAGGGCGCCCATGCCGAGCCCGTCCGGGTTGTCTCGATGCACGCCCCAGGGGTTGCCCTTGAGTTGGAGCTCGAGGACGTGTGTGGACGTCTTTTCGAGCTGGATGCCGCGGGTCCAGGTCGATTGGATTGTGGTGCGGAGGAGAGGGTAGAGGGCGGGTGGGAAGCGGAGGAATTGGAGGCGGTCGGCGGCGTGGAGGGATAGGGCCGCGAAGCGTGTGCGGAAAGCTGGGGAGGTGGGTCTTGATGCGTGTTGCGTGGGGGGTAAGAGGGAGGGCGATGGTAGGGGGGAAGCCTGGTATACCGAAGCGTGCGGCTGGTAGGGACTTGATGGTGCGTGCTGGCGGGGAGGAAATTGTGGCGATGCGCTGGTATTGCCAGGCACATATGATCTAGACGAGCTAGGCGTATGGGCTGAGCCTGCCGGTGGTCCAGGGTTCGTTCGTGTAGATGTCGTTGGCGGCTGAGCACGATCTGGCGGAGGCGGGTAGTAAGTTGCCGAAGGATTGGTCCTCGTACCTGATGAGCCAGGCGGAGGAGGAAAATACACATGTGAGTAATCCGGTAGCCTGTCCATCGCTGCTGTTCAAGCTTCTAGCTCACAACAAGGCCTTAGGTTCCAAAGTTGTCATCCTTATAGGCGGTCACGGAGCATAGCGCTCTCCGAATACTCCTCCCCCCACATTGTTCACATCTCGAAATAGCTGCCTCACCCCGCTGCAGAAAGCTCCCTGCGTTCTTACCGATCTAAGTTGAGCATCTGCGGGCGCTATTTATATCCCGCCGTGCGCTCTTAGGAGGCGTAGTTCGCACCGATCGCGTTAGCCGCGCCCTACAGAATGGGAAACATACATTCCTGGCGCTACGCGTCTAATGCGAGATAAGCGACTCGAACCACTTGAGCTATGTGTTTCAGGTGCTGCGAGAATGTGGGGCGGCGATTATATGCGCAAGGGTGTGCTTATTGATCCGACGCATATCATCAATTTGATGATCATCGCACTCAATGTTCCGCACGAGCGAATGCAAGGATTTTGCGAGGTTCCTAACAATAGTTAAGGAGGGTTGTTGAAAGCATACCAGGTGATATTGTGGAAATGCGCCCGAAATACCTTGATAAGTACACCTTCAGACGAGTTCTTTTAAGACAAACACCTATGGTATCCACCCGAAACATAGCTCGTGTCAAGGCGGTACTATATGGAATATTTGAGTGGTGGTTTGCTTACAGTCCCTTTGCGTCGGAGTTCAATAATCGATCCTCATAATCATATCGGTCATCGATTATCAAGACCACCGTTTTCTTTACTGCCGAAAACTCATGTCTAGGATGTCGTTTGCCATAGAAATACCATACTCGAAAGCCTAGTGGTCCACGGTACATCATCACCGGATCTTCTGCAGAACATTATTCAATGATTAAACATTGATAATCGCCTAATTCCGTAGCACTATACCTTCTTCAGCAATGTTAGTCAACGGGAGTCCCCTTCTTAAAAGAAAGGACGCGGGACTTGGTCTCGATAAGCATGTCAGAGGAATGGAGATCTACCTAAATGGACTGCTCGAACTAAAGATACGCAAAGCACTACAATTGATGCGTGTTTTATGACTTGATAGCTCAATTGGAGATGGTGGTACTGGGTCACTACTCATAGCCCCAAAGTTTCTGTACCATGCATGTACGTACTCAACAGGACGTTCCCGCTTTAATTGACTGGCCATCTTGTGGGGCTTTCCCTGGAAAACACGGGTCGTCTATGGCGAAAAAGTAGGTAGGGAGGCTTGATTGGGGATTGCTTACTTCCTTGCGTGATTTTTTTCTTCTATGGAAAGACTTCATCTTGACACGAAAGTCAGCTGCGAGCTGTAGCGCAGTGGAGAAGGCGACCAGCTCAAAAACAACATCAATTCAACGTACACAGCGTGTGTTTCACAACCAGTTAGCATGAACGTTTATACCATATCAATTCAGGATAGCCATGTCAATCATAAAATATCAATCCGTCTAAGCGTACTTCAATCGCTCTTGTGTCCACCCAGGTCGAAGGTAGTCTCCATCGAACCTTGGACTCCAGCTACTCTCCAAAACATAGTCTTGCTCGAGCTTCACATCCACATTTCCACCCTCCTCTGTCTGTGCCCAAACACTACGCCGATCGTATTATCACCCACGTAATCAAGCACACCTGGCAGCACGGGGAAGCGCACCTCATTCCCGACGGACGGGTTGAAACGTCCATACTGGTATCCGTTGACGAAAAGTTGTACATGGATAGCCTTCGATCCCGGGGCATTGAATACAAAAGAGAAAGCGGCGTCGACGCCCTTGGGTACGTCGAACGGGATGACAGTGCGGTAGAAGTGGATGCCTGCTCCTGAGAAGCCCGTGGAAGGCGATCTGGAGTTCCAAGCAGAGTCGTCGAAGCCAGGGAGATGCCAGCCTAGACGTTCGGCGGTGAGACCGCCTTCGCTAAGTGGGCCACGAACGGGGTCGATCAGTTGCCTTTCGCCGTTGACTTCGCCTGCGATTTTCCACGTTGTGAACGAGGCGCCGCTTTGAAGCGATGCAGCGAGGATGCGTCGTGGGTCGATCGCGCCTCCGCGGAGATCGTGCCCGGTGTTGTCTTGGGCCACGAGGAGGATGTTGGCACCGCTTTTGTTGAGCGTCGCGTTGGCGAAAGGAATGACGAGGCTGGTCTTGCCGACTGTAGAGTTCCCAATGTAAGAACCAACAAGCTCGCCGTTCAACCATGCGGAGAAGCCGAATGCCATACCACCCTGCAGGGTGAGATTTACACCTGTAGCAGATCCGTCGAAGTAGCCACGGAAGAGGTGGAAGCTGTTATGGAAGCCATAGTCGTCAACATAGAGTACTGGCAGAGTCACTGGTTTGGTAGGTTCAGGTGTAGTTCGATGGTTCGCGTCCACCCAAGCTGGACCGGAATCTTTGTAGCTTGCTAGCTTCTCGGGGAGACTATCACGGACTTTCCAGGAAGCTAGAGACGGGAGTTTGGTGGTGGTCTTGAAAAAGCCAATGCTTCCCTTGAGACTACCATACGAGGTCTTCGAAACCTCGACCTTCTTTCCGTTCCAGGGCACTGAGTGGTAACGTTTCGAAGCGAAGACTTCGATAGCGGTAGCGTTTGACTTATCGCCGGTAAGTTTCAATGTGCTGCCATCAGAGGTTACATCCCGAACTAGATATGGTCCCTGGACAAGAACTGCGGTCGGTTAGCTCGGATCCACACCAACGAGAAGACAATGAGATCTTCCCGGACTTGTCAACAGGTCCGGTCGGATCGTCGGAAAGGTTAGGGGCGCAGAAGAGGTATGCCATGGGTCTTTCAATAACCACAACCTTGACATCGTTATCGAATTTCACAACGCTCTTACCGTTCACTGCGCTGAAGCTTGCAATGACACCCTGGTGATCTGTGTAGAACTTTGCCTTCCACCCCTTCGCACCCTCAACCGAGCCCTTGCGCGCCCCCTTCACGTGGAACTCCGCTGACTCTCCAGCCGGAACCCACAGAACAACGGTATGGTGTCCATCAATCACAGTACGTGAGTACCTCCCCGGTAGAGTAGGTCAGCTTTTTCTTGCCGATGCTGAAGTCCGTGATGATGATCTTAGCCTGATGACCATTGAGCACGATCGATCCAGCGTGCTGTGGAATCGTCAATTTTCCAATAGATGTGTTACGTTGAGTTTGAAAGCCTCCCGGGTGCCTGAAGACGACGTTGAATGGATGGTGACGTAGAATGCGGCGTTTGTGCTAGGGTTGCGAAGCTCACGAATCGCAATGGCTGCGTTATCGGAGTAGGAAGTGCTGTTAACCACCCGGTTGGTTACTGTGAGATCTTTGGCGACTCAAGTGAACAGAGCGAGATTTTTTGTCTCGTAGTACTTGCTATCGATTTGCGGTTCTCGCGGATTGGGCTGGAACAGTCGTAGCTGGTAGCAACAACGGGCACGCGAATGCGCCCCAGTTGGTCCCTCCATACATCATATAAAGTGAAATGGCCGTGACGCGTTGAGAGATCAAATTGCGGTAAAACCTGTAGTCTAGTCAGTGATTGTTATTACTGCACGCCAAGAACTGTAACTTGCAGATTGGCAAAGTCTGCTCCGATGTCAGCTGGGCATCCACCCTTGGGGCCACCCCAAGGATTGTAAGATCCTCCCTGGAAACCGGGGAAGAAGCTTGGCTGCGTCAGGCTGACCTCCTGGAAGTGTTCGTAGTGATTGATCACTTAGTATGGAATGTATTTGCCGTTGGTTCCTGTGCATTCATCCAAGTTACAGCTCCAGCATGATGGGTAGCTGTCCAGGCCTGCGACGTCAACATTGCCAGTTGCATTTGGAGCAAAGTCATCCGACCAACTCTTGGTGTTCAGGTTGGGATCGTTCGCAATGAGAGGCACGTTAATTCCATCCTCGCGTGCATTTTCTTCGAGCGACTGCATATAATGGCCGGCTGCGGCATTGGGGGTCTTCGTATTGATGTTGTCCCATTGTTCTCCGTATTCGTTTTCAATCTGGTACACGATAGCATTTACACCGTTCGTGGCAAGGTGTTTGCTGGTGATTTTGGAGAATTTAGAGAAGTATGGCTTCCAGGCAGCTGTGTAGCGGGGATCGTCGTCACGAAGTTCTCCGTATGCTCCAGTGGTCAGCCAAAGCGGAAAACCACCCGCATTGGCTTCAGCATTAACGTACGGCCCTGGACGGACAATCACGTACAGGCCGACTCGCTTCGCAGCCTCGAGTAGCCGCTCGAAGTTGTGATCATCGGTTTCGAAATTCAGAGGCTGATTAGTAGCGCTATGCCAGGCCCAATTGCCGTAGATGGCAACTTCCAAAATATAAGAAGATGGCAATAGTTGCGATGAGGCACACTCACAAGGCTTGAACCCCGCTGTTTTAATCTTTTCTAGGAGATCATCCCAAACTTCAGGCATGGGAATTCACCAATAATGCAATTCCCCCGAACAGACAAACAGTCGCTGGCCGTTGACTTTGGAACTGTAGTGGTCCCATTGGACTACCTTGTTCAGGCCATTGTCGTGAAGCGGGTATTGACTCGGTGAGTTTGCTTGCGCAAATACACTAGAAGACACGAACGAGTCCAGGAGGACTAAAGCCGTAATTCCGCTGAGGAGCTTCATTGTCGCGATCGCACAACGTTGCAAGACTGGCTGTGAACGCCATTTTGGCGTGCAACTTCACCGAATCCCATTGCGGAGTTATACTCCGATCCAAATTACAATGCAGGCACTAGCAGAATATGACGATGTCGTAAAGTCAATTGCTACAGGGACTCCACAGTCGCGAAGTGATTGAATTGGTGGATTATCCCGGCCGTGCCGCTGAGTGGCAGAATGTTCATGGCTAGGTAACGAGTGGGCGACCAGGACGGGATGCACCAACCAGTTGATGCGCTGAGCCAAGCCTCCATCGGAACTCCGGTTTCTGGAATGAACGATGAGGATAGACGTGAGATTGAAGAGTTGGTGCGAGGTCTAGGGAGGGTGCATTTCTATGATTGGGATGGTCCCTGGATTTATCGGCATAATGTATAGGTAGGTACCGTAGCCCGATGGAGATTATCTTAGGGCTCACCGCAACGCCCTTTTGCAATTCCCGGGGGCTCAGCGATAAAAGTCTGGCTACTATATACTATAACGACTGTACTAGTCAGGCGAGTGACAGTGTGTACGGGTGTTGATAACCCTGAAGTCAAATGTTCCAAGCAAAACATCGTCTAGCCTTGTAGCCATCATCAGCATTGATCATGTGCCCGTTGCGAGACATACGCGGCAGGAAATGTCGTCGGAGCAGCTGATGAAACTCGAGTCAAGATGCTGAGCCTCAGCATAGCTCCATCCAGGCCTGATACTGGGCTTGAATCCCCATTGGCGGAATTGCCTAGCTTTTCTTTGCGGGCGAGATCTCGGGCTGCAGCTTGGCCACGCTGGTGGTTCTGACCGTAGACATGTCCCCTAGCGTCTACAGCTTCCGCAACAACGTGGTGAACCTGCTTTCCGGGAATGTGGAAGCCTGCCTCGAAAGACTTGCGGGAACCGTCTCCCATGCTGAGGAAATGCTTCCGACTGTACCCGCCAGCTACAGCATAAAATAGCCATGTCTCCGTTTTCCGTGTCCCGTTCCACGAGACATAAAAAGCCGTACCCTCATAGTTCTGGAGCGAAACGATGGCAGGTTCCATACGGTCCAGGATCTGTTACGAGAGAGTGACGGCGGCTTCTGTGGATGAAGGCTTTTCAAAAAGCATATAAAAACGGGAGAACTGGAACCTGATAGCGATGTTGACCTGGCGCGATGCGTGGGGGCGAGACAGGATTCGTAGGAAGCCGCAGACAAGGAAATAGGTCGTTGTCCACGCCTGTGTCAGCTATTTTCACTTGTATATTGGAGAATATCATCAACATCTTTATGTTGCACAACATGAGGCGCTCAAAAACCCCCTTCGTCAGCGTACAGGCTCGCTAGCTCTTGCCTCAGAACTCGTGAGATGTCGTAATACCTACCTACCCTAACCGAGAAAGGATGGAAGCAACGTATAAAAGTCTCCAACTGCAGCTCGCCTCGATGCTGCACGAATATGTCGCCGCGTGAAGCTGAAGAGGCCAGTCAGCAACCTGACGAGGACACGCCTCTCTTGCTCAGGCCGCCGGAAGAAGAAAGCTGGAAGCCGCCGCGAGGGTTCTTTTGGATTGAAGTGGCCATTTTCGCAAACGTCTTCTTGTATGGCTTCGACAGTACCATCACAGCAGCGACATATGCCGTCATCAGCTCCGAGTTCGATGCTGCGAATACCGCGTCGTGGCTAACAACATCCTATCTCGTCACCAGCACAGCGTTTCAGCCCCTCTATGGCCGGTTCAGCGACATATTCGGACGGCGCGTCTGCTTCTTTGTGTCGACTATCACGTTTGCGGCAGGATGTCTGGGCTGCGGTCTTGCCAACAGCATGCTTGTCATGAATCTGATGCGTGTATTGACGGGGTTCGGGGGTGGAGGATTGATGACGATTGGTAAGGGCTGCCTGTGCGGCCGAGCCTCGGCACGTTACTGACCAATCGATATAGCGACGATTGTCAACTCGGACATGATTCCTTTCCGAAAACGTGGCATGTATCAATCGCTGCAGAACGGAATCTTTGGATTCGGTTCGATATGCGGAGCTTCGTTTGGAGGTTCCGTCGCAGACTCCATCGGCTGGCGCTGGTGCTTTCTCGTCCAAGTGCCTATTTCCATCATCGCTCTTGTCCTTGGCTGGGTCGTTGTCAAGAATCCCATTGAGCTTCATCCCAGCTGGAAGGAGATACGCGAAAAGGTCGACTTCCTAGGTGCTCTGTCGTTGGTAACTGGGATCTCGGTGCAGCTCGGGGGCTTAAGTTTAGGTGGCAACGAATTACCTTGGAGCAATGCATGGGTCATCGGTTCACTGGTTGGCAGCTTTGCGCTGCTTGGAGCTTTCTTATGGGTCGAGTCTCGGACTACTGCGATTCCCGTCATTCCTCTGCGTCAATTGCGCGGAAGGAACCCTATCGCAATTCAGACCGCGAACATCTGCGCTGGAGCAGCTGCGTATGCGTATCTTTTCATGCTCCCGCTTTTTTTCCAGGTCGTCATTATGGACACTGCTACCAAAGCTGGCGCGCGACTTGCGATACCCTCGCTTGCCACTTCTGTGGGTGGCCTCATTACAGGCATTGTCATGTCGCGCTGGGGCAGATTGATCCCTTTGGTAAGAGTAGGAGCTCTTCTCTTGACTTTAGGTAACGCCATGGTGACATCTCTATCGTTCCACGACAAAACGTGGAAGTACATGGTGTTCATCTTCCCAGCGAATTTGGGCCAAGGCATCATTTATCCGGCCACTCTATTCACGACACTGGCCTCGTTTGATCACTCAGGTAAGCTTCAGAGCTTCAGGTGAAGGTTTGGCGTTCGCTGACAGATACAGATCATGCCGTGTCTGCATCTACTGTCTATTTGATCAGATCTTTAGGGACCGTGTGGGGTGTAGCCATCAGTGCTGCAATCGTTCAAAACACTTTGAATTGGAGGCTTCCAGACGCTCTGGGTGACATCCCGAACAAACAAGAGATCATAGAAAGTATAAGACATTCGGTAACTGCTCTGCGCAGCCTACCTCCAGACATCCAGTTGAAAGCACGGTTGGTATACTATGACGGCATCAGGCACTCATTTGCGGCGTCTACAGGGGTTGCGACTGTAGCCATCGTAGCCAGCCTGTTTGCGTACAATGCAGGGCTCCGGAACACCAACTGAACACCAAGGTCAAGGGAAGACCTTTTGCGAAGAATGAGAACTAAAGGTATCGGATTCATAGTTTCATGGCTTGATTGAATTCAGATCATGTCTTTCTGTATAATGTACGAATGATGTACTAGGTGAGATGAAGTGGGAATGGACTATTAGTACTGTCATCGAGATGACACTTCACTGCTCAGCACGCCTCACCTACAACTCGCCTTCACCGCACGCCTTCTAGCATTGCATTGCATTACCCGCACCCACATCGGCACGCAACAGCCCTCCAATCAAAAACCACACGGTTTGACACCACTTTGCTTTGCTCTAGATCAGATACCATGCGTGCGTGCGTGCGTGCCAATCCACCTCCGAATCCGGAGCGCTATTTATAGGTAGGTGGGTTGGGTGTGGCGAGACAGCAAGCACGCCTCGGCTCCCAACGTGCGTGCGTGTGCCAGGGGGTGTTTGCCTCGCGGGGCGTTTTGAACTTTTGGTTTTGAACGTCGGTGGGACGGCGAAACGGAAGCGCAAACGAGGGCGTTGCTGCTGTGTTGTCGCGTTTGGGTGGGGGGGTCCTAGAACACCTGTTGTGTCTCGAGTGGGAAACGGAACGAAACGAGACGGAACGAGACGGAACGAGACGGAACGAGACGGAACGAAACCCGCCCACCTGCGAAACGCAACGGCGATGGAACCGAAATCGAGAGATGGATGACCATCATGGGACGGGGGGTTGGGGATGTTTGGTGTACTGTGTAAAGCGTTGATGGGTTACATAATAAAGCTTGGACGTGATTGGACCTGGACCTGGACCTATGTAGGGCGGGACGAAACGGCGCAGAGCCACGGTGAGAAACCCGACATGTGTGTCGAGGCACACATACAACTCTTTTGACCTACCCACCTTCGCACACGTGACGTGCCGCAGGGCTGTCCACACGTCTACTGTGTAGGTAGGTAGATAGATAGTCTACCTACCTTACCTTGCATGGTGTGCGGATCGGGCGCCGGGCAAGATCGGCCAAGGCGCTGATCGCCAAAGGCAGGCGCACGCGCACGCGCATGCGCGCCTGTCAGATGGGTTGGCTGGGCGGGGACGTCCTCGTGCGGTTCGGTGGTTCAGGGTCTAAAGTGGCCATCGACGAGGACGGGTCATGTTCGGAAATTTTGACGTGTCATGGTCAATGTGAGGGTGAGCGTGAGGGTGAGCGTGATGACCAGGTTGGGTCGAGGAGCCAATGCAAGAACGCACCGAGGAGAGGGACACGGGCACGATTGTCCAGGTGAACAGGATAGGATGGGGTAATGTCGGTCTCGAAAGGCATGTGTATTTACAGGATTAAGTAGGTAGTAGTAGCTAAGGTAACGCTTGCGCGCTTCGCGGCCGCGCTGTAGTATGCCAGCCAGCCATGCAGATGTGGTATCATGGAAAGACGCAACACCGTAAAATGCTCTAGAGTTTGTCCCCTCAGGATAAGTGTGCAAAACATGTGGAAAACGCCGAAGCCTGTGCTGTGTGTGAGCCCAAGCTCGTCCCGTGTAATGACGCTGCGTGCCTCCAAACGCCGTCCGTTTCTTTCATTTCATCGTAGTATGCTTAGGTGCTGTCCTCGCTCGTCGCCTCGCTTGTCGACGCGGATGTCGAGGTCGACCCGTCAGACGGAAGCGGGCCCAGCGTCCATCGCCAGTCTCGCCTGCGTTTCCGCCGCCCTGCGACGGGTGTCTCGGGGCAGGAGTCGCTGTCTGACTCGGAAGAGTCGCGCTTGTCGCCTGTGCGTGGGCCTTTGGGACGAGGCGAGGTTTGCAGCGAGGCGAAGGAGGAACTCGATGAGGACGATGGGATGGATAGCGTGGGTGATGCGGTTGAAGCGGACTTTGCGTTGATGGCGAGAGTGGTGGCGGTTTCTGACTCTTCCGAAGAGGTGGTTGTGAGGGAGGATATGGTTGAGACGGAGGAGTCGATGTCTGAATGCGCCAGTGTGTATTTTACCGTCTTGATATCCTCTTCCAGAGGCGTGCGGAAAGACACCCGCTTCTCAGCAGGGAACAGCGGCTGTGAGGAGGCCATCTTGCGCGGGGTAGGGCCGTTGGAGAGGATGGAGCGGACGTTGTGCGGCTGCTTGTAGGGAATGATGATGGCAGCAGAATCGGTAGAGGTGGCGGTAGAGGCGGAGGTGAGGGCGGAGGACAGCGTGGATGCAGAGTCAGGCGTGGATGCGCTGCTGGGTGCGTTGCAGCTGCTGTCTATGGAGAGGCGCAGTTTGGAGGGGCGACCAGTGGCCGGTGCAGCAGAGGCTGGGGGTGCATAGGCGTTGGAGAAGGTGTTGCGGGCGGTGGGCGACACGGCGCTGAGTGTGTCGAGACGCAGACTGGACCCTTTTCCAAAGGTGCGGACTTGGTGGGTGTCGAGACGCAGAGAGGGTCGCTGGGAGAGAGCCGGGTGCCGCGGGGTTGATATGGGCAGCTGGGTGGTGGTGGCGGTGGTCATGATATGGACGGGAGGGTCTCGTGAAGTGATGGCGGTGGTCATGATGTGGGCGGGAGGGTCTCGTGAAGTGACGGTGGGTGCCATGGAGTGTGATATAGTCGACAGCATCATGCGAGCAGATGGCGATGGCGCAGATAAGAGAGACAGGGAGGGGAGCCGTCAGCGCTGAGAGGGTCGTCTGGCTGCTGGGGGGGCGCCTCGTGTTCTGCTTTAGGGTTCGTATAGCTGGCTGGTGATGCCGGGGTGTGTGTGGTAGCGGCGAGAGGCAGACTTGATTGATCGAGGCCGGCGGGCAGCGTTCGTTTATACCTAACACAGTGCAGGCAAGGCAAGACAACGCGGCGGGGGGGGAGAGGAGGGGCTTGGGTGCGGAGGGAGCAGACGCAGCCAGGCGTGCGGTCTGGGTAGCAACGGGCGGTCCAAGAATAAACGACGGCAGTGCTATTTTGGAATCGATGTGGCAAAGGTGCGCTTGGCCCGCCCGCCGTAGCGCAGATCACCAGCGTTATTGCCAATGGCGACGCGCGCCCGCTGCACCCACGGCTTGGCGCCCGCTGCCTGTCGCGTTTCGCATCTCGAGGGCGCTTCTGGTTCTGTATCTATCCTGTTTCCGTTCCAGCCAGTCCCAGTCCCAGTCCCAGTTCCAGCCAGTTCACTTCCAGTCCCAGTCCCAGTTCCAATTCCAGCCAGTTCCACCCAGTTCCAGCGGTGCCGTTGCCGTTGCCATCTCGACAGCGCGACGCCTGCCACCCACCATGGACGCCCGCCAGCGAAGGAAGAGGCTCAAGCGGCCTCTCGACGCCATCATCATCCACTTTGTAAGCACAGGCCCGCCAGCTGATGATGCTCCAAAAGCCCCGAGCCTCACCCTTCGTCGTGATGGCAACGCCGGCCCGCCCTATCCTCTCCCAGAGCCGAGCTTGCTAACCACCTCTGCCGCCTCGACAGGACTATGTATGCACTGCTGCCATTCACGGCCCGCATCCAGTACGCCATAGCTTACGAATGCCGAGGTAGGACGCTTTCTACGCCAGCGTCGTCGAGGCTGAAACGCCGTCGTTGCGAACGCGTCCGCTGGCGATACAGCAGAAACAGATTGTCGTCACTTGCAACTACGAGGCACGCCGGAGAGTATGACTCCCTTCGCGACCACCTCCCCCCTGTCGCGTTAACCAACTGCGCGAATTGCAGACTTCGGGTCGTGGCAAGGCCGGATCGCGATCCTTCCACGCCATGTGTGCCACTTCGGGCTATGCAAGCGAACGCCCATCGTGTGCACAGTGCTCCCTTCGGAGCCGGGAGCCCCTCATTGCCATCTCTCCGTATTCTTCACGCGAGTCAGCCGCTGACCCTCCCAGGGCTTGTACAAACTGCAGCTCATCAAAGAAGCAAAGAAAATATGTCCAGACGTCGTCATCGTGCTCGGCGAGGATCTGACGCGATTTCGCAACGCCTCAAAGGAGTTTTGTGCCTTTCTTCGCTCCTTCTCGTGGAATTCCCGCTGCGAGAGGTTGGGCTTCGACGAGGTAGGCGCATTCTACGGAACAATCCGTAAGATTCCTTCGCTTGGCGCCGCCATTTTGAATTCCCCGCTCTCTCGTCCGTATTGCACGATTATCCTCTTCGAGGCCCGTACATCGCCAGGATTAGCGAACACTGACATGTGTCCCAAAGGTTTGGATGGACGTGACCGACATGGTAAATTATAACCTGCAACTTTTGAACCCGACGTCTTTGATGTCTTCCTTTTTCTGTCTTTCCAAAATCGACCCATCGATTGGCTTTGCTTTCGATGCTTCAAAGGTGGCTGGTCAGACATATCCAGAACAAGTGGATACCTCTCTAGGTAAGAGCGGTCGATTTCTATTTCGAGTCTTTGTTCCAGGAGCCGAGTACTCGCGATATTTGCATCATCTACCGACACTGCGGCTACAAAGCTTTCGCACGGCACAGCTTAGCTGTTGCGTGCATTTTTCTGTTCGCAGAACATTCTGTTTCGAATGTTCAAAGGAGGCACAGTTCGAAGCCTCCAATCCTGCGCTCGGTTGTGGTGTTCGTTTAAACCCGCACATCATCAGCCTTACCACGCCGCAGGAGCTTGCATGGCTACGCCGTTCACGTGGACACTGCTCTCGATACGGCATGAAGGCGAGTGTCCCAATCGCATCGACGAGGTCATATAAACTTCGACCAAGAGCCCAACGCGCATTGCCGCTGGTGCGGATAACGTGGGGTCGAGATACAAAATAAGCGCCGTGCGAGGATCCGCACTCGCGAAAACCCATCGACAAGCCTCGCAGCGGCCGTACGCCTTAGGCCAGTCTCCGTAGTTGCAGAATGCGGGGCGGTCGTTGTCTCATCAGAGCGCTAACGTATCGCAGATGGCCCGTCAGATGTATTGCGCATGCGTCTTATACTTGGCAGTCATCTTGCCCATTATCTGCGTGGAAGACTTGCGTCAGAAAAAGATCAAACCTGCACCGCCGGCATCTCCACAAACAAGGTTCTTGCAAAGCTTGTGTGCAACGTACATAAGCCCAACGATCAGACTACTCTGTTTCCGCCCTACAACTCTGAAGACGGTCAGGATAACGTCACCTCATTTATAGATAGCCACGAGATCGGGAAAATCCCCGGCATTGGCTTCAAGACGGCATTGAAGTTGCGCGCGCTTGTGCTGCAGAGACCAGCAGAGTTTGATCAAGGCTTAGTGTACGGCGGCACCAAAGAAAAGGTGCTCGTTGGTGACGTGAGAAAGGTCCCTGATATCGGACCAGAAGCGCTTGAACAGATTCTCGGAGGCGCGGGCGCACCGCATGGTATCGGCGCTAAAACGTACGGCTTACTGCTTGGAATCGATGACAGTGAAGTTGGACAGGCTCGTGACGTGCCTACTCAGATCAGCCTGGAAGATAGCTACATCCGCCTCGATACTATTTCTGAAGTGAAGAAAGAGCTGCTGCTGCTGTCAAAGAGCCTGCTGCGGCGGATGCATGCTGACCTCTTAGAGGAAGACGAAGATGCACTTGCTTCGACTAAGACGGTCCCTGACACTGCAGAACCGACGGAAGCTCCCATGAAGCGATGGGTGGCCTTTCCAAAGACACTGCGGCTTACGACCAGGCCACGTCCTTCGCAGAACCCAGACGGAAGTCGTAACCGCTCGTTTGCCCGTATATCTCGTTCTGGGCCAATGCCTAATCTCGTCTTCAACTTGAAGGACGACGTCGATACAGTAGCCGATCGCTTAGTTGCAGAGGCTCTCTTACCGCTATTCCGGAGACTGCACCCAGAGAAGAGCGGTTGGAACCTTAGCTTGGTCAACGTTGCAGCAACAAACATGGTAGACGCAGCAAGTGAAAAGGGAGGCGTGGGACGCGACATCAGCAAGATGTTCAAGCGTCAAGACCAAGTATTGAAAGACTTCAAGGTCACAGAACCGGATGATGTTGCTTCGGTCATGTCAAGACCAGGGTATGAGAGGATGGACGCCGCAGCCTCTAGTGACCAGACCAGCGTCGTTAACACGAATGTACATGGCTTGAACGATGCTGGAGGGGGCTCGGAAGACCTACCTACTCCGTCCCAAGAGGCCACCTTTGCCACGCAAGATCACTGGGAGTCAGAAGACGAAGACATGCTAGATGAGGACGTATACGCTTGCGACGAGTGTGGCGCGGTGATGCCCCTCTTTGCCATGGGCGCGCATGCGCGATGGCACTCCCATTCATAGTCTTTCAGCCATTGCAATATCGAATCGATGAAAGAGAACAGGATACCCACCTCAATCCACTCCGGGGTCGAGACCTTTGAAAAACTCCCTTCACAGATGCTAGAAAGCTTTGCTGTCAATAGCGTGAGCGACGCCACTTGTGGCGTGGGGTTAGCGACAGCTGTTCGCTTGCGTAGTCTGCCCCTACGCCTAATTTTGGAATAGGAGGATTGAGTCGTGGAAGTTCTTTGCTTGCTGCCTTGGAGACTTATTAAGTCGGAGTTGCCATCGTGACGTTTCGTGTCTGATGGGGTTCTTGCACCTTTTGGGTATTGTGAATTGCTCGGCGACCAGGGGTCTCGCAAGCCTATCCCACCTTGGCAACATACCGTTGTAACTGAACCTCGCCACGAAGGCTTTCACCCATCAACCAAGTGGTGTAAGTGTGCAGTAGGACCGTGGCGTAGAGCTCTTCCTTGATTGAAGATGGTTTCTTATGGTGTTGACTACAGTCGTCAGCAGCCGAGAGATGCGCGCCAGCTTCCATTGGCTTTCTTTCGCAAATGCGGGAGAAGCCGCCCAAACCACTTCGAGCAGCCTCGGCAAGTGCCCGCGGCGCCTGGTTTCCCGCCACTACTGCATGTGAACCTCTTATGGAGACGCACCTTGACGTAGCAACTATCCAACAAACGAGCGTTATCGCACGACTGCCCACTGTTTGTCCTCCTACACGTATTTGTGCCATCGCTGGCATAGAGGGAACACGGTGCGACCACGATCGACTGCGCAACATGCCTGGATCGTCGCGCCTCCCCGTCAGCCTCCGCGAGACTTTCAACGCGCGCACCCGCTCGGTTAAAGGCCAGCAGTTCGCGGCGTTGAACGTGGACCTGTATGTCTCGATTGATCAAATGCGCATGCTCCTATGCTAATTCAAGTGTCCCAGGCTGCGGAACATTGTCTTCCTGCTCTTCGTCCTACGATGGACCCGCAAGCTCTTCTACCAGCTCAAAGGCCGTGGAATCACCGGATCCGTTGTTGACGTGTATACCTCCACCCGCCGCACCCTCTATGGCATCTTCCTCCAGCTTCCGGGCGTCCGCACAAAGGTCGCGACGCAGGTGGCTGAATCGATTCTGAAGCTTGAGCGCAAGCTAGTGCCTTCCGGTCCCGGCATCGAGCGCATCACATCACTACCGGTCGAGGGATGGAGTGAAGAGGATGTACGAAAGAAGCTGGATGAGCTGGCGCAGATGGATCACACGAGGTGGGAGGACGGGAGAGTCAGCGGAGCGGTATACCATGGTGGCGACGAGTTGATGCGCTTACAGACGGAAGCGTTTGGCAAGTTTACCGTTGCGAACCCGATCCATCCAGACGTGTTCCCCGGAGTGAGGAAGATGGAGGCAGAGGTCGTGGCTATGGTACTGTCACTCTTCAATGCGCCCGAGGGTGCCTGTGGAGTTACCACCAGCGGCGGCACCGAGTCCATCCTCATGGCGTGTCTGTCTGCACGCAATAAGGCACATCGCGAACGCAGCGTTACCGAGCCCGAGATGATCCTACCAGAGACAGCACACACGGCTTTTCGCAAGGCGTGTGAATACTTCAAGATTAAGATGCACTTGGTAGCATGCAAAGCGCCCTCATACAAAGTTGACCTGCGCGCCGTCTCGCGCCTCATCAACCCCAACACCATCCTTCTTGTCGGCTCTGCCCCAAACTTCCCCCACGGCATCATCGATGATATCTCGGGACTCTCTAGGCTGGCGCACAAGAAGAAGCTCCCGCTCCACGTGGACTGCTGCCTCGGCTCCTTCATCATCCCAATGCTCCCCAAGGCCGGCTTCGACTTCGAGCCTTTCGACTTCAAGCTCAAAGGCGTGACCAGCATCTCCTGCGACACGCACAAATATGGCTTCGCACCCAAGGGCAACAGCACCGTCCTCTACCGCTCCGACGCATACCGCAAGTATCAATACTTCATCAGTCCGGACTGGTCCGGCGGTGTCTACGCGTCGCCTTCGATCGCAGGGTCCCGCCCGGGCGCCCTCATCGCAGGGTGCTGGGCGTCGCTTGTCAAGCAAGGCCAAAACGGCTACATCGACGCTTGCCACAAGATCGTAGGCTCCATGAAGAAAATCGAGTCGGCGATCCGCGAGCACCCCGAGCTCTCCGCCGACCTGAAAGTCATTGGCCGCCCGCTCGTCTCCGTCGTCGCGTTCCTCAGCCCCACCCTCAACATATATGACATCGCCGACGGCATGAACGCCAAGGGTTGGCATCTCAATGCGCTGCAGTCGCCGCCAGCGATTCACATTGCTGTTACGCTGCCGATTGTTGCGGTTGCGGATAAGCTTGTGGATGATTTGGTGGAGGTGGTGGAGGTTGTGAAGGACGAGGAGAGGAAGAGGATTGCGGAGGGGAAGGGGGCGAAGGGGGCGGTCAAGGGGGATACCGCGGCCTTGTACGGCGTCGCGGGGAGTCTGCCGAATAAGAGCGTTGTGGTGGATTTGGCGAAGGGTTTTTTGGATACGTTGTACAAGGCATAGGCCTGGAGTGATGATGAGATAAGGGAGTTTGATAGCGTTTTGGTATTGATGCGGATAGGGTCAAGGGATTGGGTGTTTGAGTGCGGCCTCTTGTTGTTGTTGTTGATGTGTACTGATGCGTGTGCATTCCGTATGTCATCTGCCTCTTGTGACCGCATGATGACAGGATATGCACTGACGTTTTGAAATATTTATAGATGTAGCACGATACTTGACCCGGGGTTGACTCAAGGTAGGTAGCGTAAGTGTTTCCAACTCGGACTTGATACTGCAGCGACCGCGTTCACAGCTGAGGTTCCCGCGAGAGAACGGCACAGCGAATCACCAATTCAACCAATAATATAGATAAGTTATCCTATCCAGCCAGCAGAGGTAGTGTCATCTGAAAAGAGCCCACAAATATGCTAAAGCCACGTGCCAAAGACCCTGCAGCAGGCACGTTTCAGCACCGCGCTAGCCCTCCCAGGCAAGTGCGACGACGTCACAGCGACACGACGATGTGATGTTGGGCAGCTACCTCGATTTCAGTGCAGGAACCACTGACCCACCATGTTCGCGCGTGCCTGCGTTCTGCTGTCGCTTTGGTGACCTTCTTTCCTGCTACATCACAACGCACATTAGTTTATCACTACTGCTTAAAGGTGCATCTTACTGAGGCCGCTCGCTACCTAACTGGTCGGCACCGTTCCCCATGCCGTCGGGTCACACTTCAGACACCTCTCTAGGCGCAGATACGGGCGCATCGTCTCCCGATTCTGATCCGAAGAACAATTCCACCACCTCAGACTATACCACAGACATAGTCCCCCACAGCAAGCGCGGAAGAACTTCCGAAGACGCAACGCAGGCGCTTGCCGATGCCGCAGCGGACTCGAAGCTGGCGCAGAGAGTCCGGAATAGAGACCCTGTCGTAGCTATAGACAAGCCGACGCAGGAGTTTCGGAGGAAAAGGAATAGCTCGGCGGGATCCATGGGAAGAAGTCAGAAAGAGAATGATGATGGAAGACATGATTCGGCGGTGCTGGGGGCGACAGAACTGAGGCCGTTGACACCGGCTAATGATTCGACGAGGGGATTGGAGGGCTCGAGCGGTACCACCGATGTTGGAAAATCATCGGGGTTGAGTAGGGAACGGGATGTGCGAGACGATGAGGGTACTGTGGACTCGGAGGTGCAATTCCGCAAGGGTTCTATCTTCAGAGACAAGCAGAGTAAGGAAAGAGTGGCCAAGGATAGCATTGTCGATCCGAAAGAGGTATCGGACGCGAAAGCGAAGGGTTCGAAGCCGGGGACACCGGAAGGTCGTGCACAAGAAACGATTGTTCGAGCAGAGCAACAGCACACATCTCCCTGGTATGTTCCACTACGCAATAAGCTGCAGTCCCTCGCCAGGAGTTTTAGGTGCCACAGCAACGTTGCGTCACCCTTTGATGCTCCGACACCTGGCAAATTTCACAGGACGCTTCGATTCATTTGTGCCATACTAGAAAAGTTTGATCCGATAGCATGGCGCAGGTCGTTCAGGTTTTACGAGATTTGCGATTTTCCATCGACACCCGACATTATTCGAAGAACATGCCAGGATGTACTCACAAGAGAATGGACGAGATATGTGCCTCTCTTCACTTTCCTTCAGCCTGCGCCTCCGGCATTGACGGCGGCCAGAGGACTGGATCCTGTCATTCGCGAAGTGTACGCGAAGGATGCGGAACGCAGTTTGGAGATCTACGAGTTTTGTGCTGGGAGTAGTGGACCCACACCAATGTTCGAGAGGTTGATCAATCAACATCGGGTGAACAGTAACGAGCACCCGATTCGATTCACGATGTCTGATCTTTATCCCAATCGAGAGGCCTGGGATCGACTCATGGGAACCTCGGCATGGCTCGGTCTTGAATACGATCCTGTCAATGCGATCAGCTCGCCTCCAAAAGCCACGAGTCGTGGCTTGGCTATCAACAAACAGCCGAATGAACAGTGAGTGAGTTTTTCCTGGCGATATTCCGACTAACAATGCCTAGGAACAACGCAAACAGCAGGCGTATCTTCAGACTCTTTAACTGTTCGTTTCACCACTTCGACGATGAAGTCGCCCGGAAAATCTTGGAGAGCACAATGGAGACTTCCGATGGGTTCGCCATAATCGAACTACAGGATCGTCGGGTAGGCATGCTCTTGATGATGCTAGGAAACTTCTTTTTCGTCATCCCCCACGTCATGTCCGCATGTCAATTACGCGGGCACTTTACTTACGGAGTGCCTAACATCTTCGTATACCCCGGTGTGTGGATCGCTACCATCTTCACACTCACGTTTGACGGCTTTATGTCTTGCCTACGAACTCGTGAATTCGGAGAATTCACTAAACTGGTCAAACAAGCCGCGCAAGACGAAGGACCAATCCTCACAAGGAGGCGATCACAAGGTGACGAGCGGCTTTGGGTGTACGACGTGCCGTCGTGGGAAATACGAGCCCACGAGCCAATCCTACACACGCTGCCTTTTGGATACGTGCGGATGATCTCGGGTGTCCGGACGGTACCTACCTAGGAGATCGAGACTCTCAAGAACGCCCGTGCGATAAAGATGCTGGCACAAGAGCTTGCTCGTCAGGACCAAAGATAAAATGCATCTTGCGGTGGAATCTCAAATATTCTAGAAGATATCGCTTCGAAGGGGATGGGAAGTATCAGTTGGCATAAACGCTATAGGCCTGAGCGAGGTAGTTTGAGGAGGACTTGCTCAGATTCGTGGGTGGAGGGCTGTTCACGTTTGGTCTGGACCGGGGCGCCAGCTGGACAAGCAACTGCAGTACTGCGACCGAAGTATGAACGCCGTTTGTCACTACAGAGTATATTGTGCCCAATGAGCGGTAGCTCGTACTCTAGCTTCGGGCTCACTGTAACACAGACCACCAGGCTACAGAAGAAGTTCCAACTTCGCCAAATAGCAAGCATGGTCTCGATCGAGGTCGGCTTCATAGATTATCGCTGCTTGGTTCTCGCGAACATTATTGCCAGCTAGCCAAGGGTACTTCTGCTCGAAAGCATAGGGCCCCCTACGTCATCAATTTCCTCGGCACGTCTCTAGGCGGCTGCGGCGAAAGGGTTCGAACTCGCGTTCTCGAAGCTTTTTACAATACAGGGTTCGGGGGTCTGATCAACTCCCTATTTGGACCCTCCGAAGAGGAGATAAAACCACGCTATGCGAAGATTTGGGAATGGCATCAGGCGCAGCTCTTCCATGTCTACTTGGACATACCTCAGAGCAAATTGTTCCCCGTTCATTATGTTTATGGGCCCATACCCGACAATGCCAATCTCATGATTTCTGGAGCTTTGCCTGTTGAACATGATTCTATTCGTGGGCCCATACCCGAAAATGACAGCTTTTCGATGTCCGGAGTTTTGCCTGTGGATATTTCGCAGTCAGATACCTCGAAGACGACAGATTTGACTTAATCACGCAGACAGCAACAAACTTTGAGATGCCTGCCAAATGATACAGCCCAGATTCCTTCCGAAAGTCAGAGCAGAAGCTCAAGACATCAGTCCAAGTCAAGCTCATCAAGTTCAAGCAGCGGGTCATGGGAAGAGGTGACCCCTGGGTTCTGTGTTCGAAGAGAACATGCCCCAGAATGGATTGAACGACGGGATTATCAGGAGAAATGCGTACAATCGATTCAAATTGGGGCGACAGGCTCCAGAACTTCTCGCCGACCCAACTACACGCCAGGAACGACTTCTTCTGATCAAGATCTGCACGTGACGAAGATCGTCAAGGGCGGCCATGAGAACGCCGCGCTGGCCGACCCGCTGCCCCATGGGTCCATCGAAATGGACATCACGGACGCTTTCGTCGAGAATATCAAATTCGAAAGGCAGAACAGCATTTTCGCTCATACAAACGATGAGAGCATTGCCATCAAGGAAAGTGTACAGCATCCTCGTCTTGGGCCCGAACGGGGGATCCATATTCCTGGGTCAAGGAAAGCGGAACCACCCGTCAACAATTCTGCCAGGGTTGCGTCGAGATCGTCACCTGGTACTCATAAGTACATGGGAAAGCGTCGGCAACGTCGTGATGAGGGAACTCGGAAGAGCAAAGCTGCAAAGGTTGAGGCCGACAAAGCAAAGGCCAAAGCTATCGTCGAAAAACGGAAGAGTGAGGCCGCTAAGGGGTACAGGCCAAAACTAAGGGATCAGAGGACTGAGGGAGAAGTTGCGTCGGGGTCTTCATAGGAGGAGAGCGACGACGAAGATGACGAGAACGAAGACGAAGACGAAGACAAAGAGAAAGAGAAAGACAAAGATGAAGACGACAACGCCCGTCTTCTGCGAATATGGATGACCGAATGGGACTTTGCGAAGCGGCCGGTTGCTAGTCCAGTCCTGGAGTCGCAGCTTCCGGATCCGGAGTCGTTTTCGCGGCTTGGTGAGGACGGCAACCAGAGGGTTGTCGATTGGGTAATCAGCGCGGGAAATGGAAGACCTGGGTAGGGTCACTTGGAGAGTCCGGTGGTTCCGCCTGTGCCGCAGAATTCGAAGGTTCCGTGGGATACGGTGACTGAAGAAGTCGAGCGGACGGTACGACAGATGCAGGCTAGACAGGTCAGACAGAATGCGCAAACTGCAGAGGCTACACAGACTGCACAGACTACACATACCGCACAGCCTACGCAGATGCGACGGCCGGGGCTAAGACTTGATCAGAAATCGCACGCAGTGGGGGAGTCACAGTATCTGCTGGGAGAGAATGCGGATGAGGAGGGCAGGGATGAAGAAGGGGACTGGGAGGATGAAGACGAAGATTAAGACGAGGATGAAGTGAAAGATGATGGCGCTTAGCAAGGTGATGGAGGTAATGCCGATGGCGAAGAGTGGTGTCGACGAAATAGTGGACGACAATTCATATCAAAGCATTCATGGTTTAGTTTAGCGCTCGGTTCTGGTGTACCGCTCGTCTGGTACCTGGGCAAAGAGTAACAGATGAAGAACTTGAGTACGATTCGCATCGATGTTGCTTGCCCTCCCTAGTGCAGGATACTATGCTGTTTGTGATTTTGGTCGAAGCGCTGCGAGTCGTTGAGCTCTACAGTACTATGTAAAGGATATTTATGAGCGCGAAAGCTGAGTCTGAATTGGTCAACGTGCTTCTCTGGTATTTGTCCGCAAGCACGTGCTCGTACGTAGCGCTTTCGAGACTAGTGGGAAGGCAAAGGCGAGGTAACACGTGGACGCCATCCATTACTAGCATACCTAAGCGAGCGCACTTTCCTCCTGGGAATTCCACACCGGGAGCTAGTTAGTTCATTCCACTCCACAGCTCGATTGATTGACCCTAAGCACACACCCCTCAAATTCGTCGTTGTTCCAAACTGTGGGAATATATATTATGTCGTGTGGGAATATTTAACATCAATAGAAAAAACAGTCGCTTTAGCTCACTTGGGAGAGCGCCAGACTGAAGCAATCCGACCTTGATTGGTCGGCAAACTTCGGTTCTACTCGAATATCTGGAGGTACTGTGTTCGATCCACAGAAGCGACATTTTTTCTTTCCACCTTGGTACTGGCGGTGCATGCGAACTTAACTTCCAAGAGTCAGTTAAATTGTCCGTGTTGGGCTTGCTTTTTGCAGTGACAATATCATCGTTCATAGCGCAACCTGGTTAGATAGAGTGCACCGGCATCTTAAAAGCGTTTAATTTATACATACCCACGTCTCCACTTTTCATTCGACACACACTTCGTGCACCGTCGCATTCACACTTTATATACACAGGCCTCAGCGGCCACATACAAATCTTCTGACTCTGCCCCTTGTTCGCCCCAAGAGACACTGTCGCATTGAGTGAGCATCTCCGACGCGACACCACCCCGGGGACTAAAAAGCGCCTGTAAAAGGAGTGTGGCGCAGTGGACGAGGCGTTGTTTGAGAGGGTTGAGCAGGTGAATCTTGCGATCGAATTCGAAAAAGATGTCGTCGGGCAATCTACATACGGTACATTTCTCGCTCACCCATTCCCATCGCTTCGAATAACGCCAATGTCCGACACGGTTGCTGAATGCAAGGGGAACAGGACACATGGTTTGCCTCGTGATGTGCACTAAGCATCGATCAGGTTTGAGCGATTTCCAGTCACTGCAGTCGACCACTACCTACTTGACCGGTAAGTCTGCCAATCAGATAATTCGACCATGAAGGAAGCAAGACAAGACCTGGGTCATCCGTAATTAGAAACACCGTCGAGCGTACTGTCAGTATCCGTCTGTGAACGCTGAACGTCTTTTTTAGGCTCTTCGCTTGTTGCTGCGATCTCCCTCTGTCTCGTGAGTAGCCTCTGCGTCTGCTTCGTCATCCGACGCGCTTGTAGTGCTCTTTCCTCTCTTGCGCTTCTTCTTCTTGGTTTTGATCACCGCCTGTTCATACTTGCCTTCAATACCAGTACCATGCGCTTCCGGCACACCGCTCTGGCTGTCGTCCTGCCCAACCTCTTCCAGTCCCATCCGCGGCTTCCCCGCCTCTGCTCTACTATCCCTCAGCAGCTTCTCGTACTCCTCGGTCCTCCGCAAATTCTCCACCTTCGTCATAACCCTCCAATCCTCGGGCTTTTCACTTGCCCTCCACTTGCTCCACTGATCCCCATGCATAACATTTCCACTCAGCACCACAAACGCGCAGCTATTATACAGCGTATGCACCGCCTGGACAGGCAACCACTTCGCTCGCAGCTCCCCGTGTTGCCGGAGCCAGTGCGCGACTTTGGCGGGCGTTTTGCACAGGTGCCGGATGTGCGGTTCGACATAGATGGTGCGCTGATCCCAGAAACTAAGGCCTGAGTCATCGGCAACGGAGAAGGAGTTGTGCGGGACGAATGGGGCTGGGTAGGTGGAGGGTCGGCGGCGGATGTAGAAGCCGGATGACGAGAGCTCCAGGGTTTGGCTGGCGATTTCTTGGAGGGCCTGTCGGAGGAGGGCTTGAGTGGCTTGCGGCTTTAGAGTGGAGATGTTGGGGTGCTCGAGGATGGCTGTGAGATGAATGTATTTCTCTCCACCGTCGACCGTCCGATACCGCTCCTCGAGCCACCTCGCGCTGTGCTCGTCTTGATGCGCATAATCCGTGAAAACCAACTCCATCCCTGCAACCAACTGAGCAAGATACTCTGGGTAAGCTGTCGTCGCACCCGGCTTGGCACTCTTCGTGCTGTTCGTCTTCTCCACCGATTCAACCTCTTGAGCCGCAGGAGACGGCGCAGCTGAATTAGTGCTTGCATTCTGCATAGCCTGCACAAGTCCATCATCACTCGAGACTTCGATAGAGCCTGGACGTTGCGGCTGGCTTGGCTTCCGCTTTTGTGCCTCCTTGACGCCCTTGAGCCGGAGAGCGCGAGGAACGAACATGGTCGCAGTATGACTTGCCCATTGGAATCAGGCGATAGTGAGTTCAACAGGCGGTGTGCTCAAGTAGAGTTCACGTGTCGGACGATCACGCTCGACATCTGGAGCGTGCCTGACGCGAAGTCACGTTGAAGACCCACTTTATTTCCGTGTCAGTCTTGGCGGTTCCAACCTTGACATCACCACACCATCTGTATCTTGACGCCCACACCCACAACTACGCCTTCTCTCTCTCACACACATAAACCACCCGCGCCAAAACCAGCACAATGCCCAAAGAGAAAAATTATAACCCCGTCCAAGCCGCCAAGAAGGCCGAAAAGGCAAAAACCCTCAAAAAGCAAAAGGCCCAGCTCCAAACCCAGCGCACCGAGAAACTCGCCCGCCGCAACCCCTCCCGCATCCAGCGCGACATCGACGCCCTCAAAGATGCCGAGCAGACCGGGGCGCTCCGCCCCCACGAGCGCACGCGTCTCAATGAGCTCGAGAAGGATCTTGCGGCTGTGAACAAGGCGCGGACTGCGCTGGGGGAGAAGGCGCCGCAGTTTAAGCCGGAGAGGGAGCAGAGGGATCAGAGGGATGGCGGGGGTGGACGGGGAGGAAGAGGGGGTGTGCTGGGGAAGAGGTCGAGGGATGGGGGGCGGAGAGGGCATGGGCATGGGAATGGGGAGGATAGCAGCGATACGGATGCGGATGTGAGGCGGATTCCGATGCCGAGGGATACGCCGCCGCCGATACCGAAAAGATATTGGGGGGATGCGCCGCAAGAGGAGAAGAAGCCTACGCTCGTGTACGAAGCTGCGCCCCAGGTTCGCGATTTCAAGAAGGAGGTCACGTCACGGTTCATGCCTGCTGCTGTGGCGCAGAAGCTGAAGTTGGCCAAGGGAGAGGGGAGATTGTTGGAGCCGGACGAGTTCGACAAGCTGCAGCAGGAGGGATACATGAACACTGCGCGGGAAGGCGAAGAGAAGGCTGAGGCTACCAAGGCTAAGTCTGAAGCTGAGGTAGACCCGGAGTTGGAGCGGTTCCTGCGAGCGCAAGAGGTCGAGGACGCTGCGGAGAACGCTGCTGAGGCGGCAGTGCAAGAGGCAGAATATGAGATGATGGCAGCCGAAAACCGAGGCAAGATACGGAATCTGGAGGGTGAAAGCAGGGTGGCTGAAAACAAGCTACGGCACGTTGAGATCGAGGATGTAGAAGATGGGGGAGACTACTGATTATGATACCCTGGACCGAATTGACATGCGTTTCACTTCCATGTTTCGAGATTACCGTCACATCAAGGGCAAGCAATGACTGGATGAATACGAAAGTGAGCCCTGCAAGCAGTGCCCACGATCCACCAATATTGCTACGGCGTACTTGTGTGGTAACGTGTGGCAAAAGTATCGCAGAGACCATGTGATGCGCGCGGGCAGAGCAAAGATCAGCCTCTCTATGTGCTCGGATCAAAACTATTCCGTCCGACATGTGTCGACATTTACACAAGTTTAGGGGGAAAAAAAAGAAACGTTCCGGCCAATACGTGTCGACATTTACACACACAAGTTCAAGGTTGCTCGAGCCACAACGTCACGCAAATGCACCGAAATCAGATGTATGTTCATGAACATTCATTCATCGTAGCTTAGGCTATAGGGTATCGGATACAAACTCGGCCACAGGAGAGAACGTGAAACCCCAAACTCATGCCATAATGTTCGTGTCATTGTCGAAGTGAAGGCCAAAAGACTCAGAGCACCCGCAGCAAGCGAAGGCGCTTACTTCTTGTTGCCAGAGACGGCGTCCGAGACGGACTGGGCGGCGTTGCCAAGGGTCTCCTGGGCGTTGGCAAGAACACCCTGGCCCTCGTTCTGGGCGCTGTCGCCGCCAGAGCGGGTGGCGTCTCCGACCTTCTGGGTGGCGGACTTGTTGCCCTCTGCGTAGATGTCAATGAGAGCTGTGAGATGCGTTGGTGGATCGGAACTTACCGGGCTGGACGGCAGAAGCAGCCTTGTCTCCGAGTCCGGAGGCAGTCTCGCCAGCCTTGTCAAGAGTAGACTTCTGGGAGTCGGGGGTGACCTTCTCCTTGGCCTGCTCGCCGAGACCCTTGCGACTGTACATATTAGAGATAGGTTTCTATGATGGGTGACCAAGTGATGCGTACCCGAGATCAGACATGTTGTTTGTGGGTGGGGGTGGTTGGTTGTGGGTGGGAAGTATTGGTAGTTGAGTTGATGAGAAGTGGGTGGGAAGTATTGGTAGTTGAGTTGATGAGAAGTATTGGTAGTTGAGTTGATGAGAAGCGGATGGATGTGAGGGGAGGAAAGTCTCTAAGCGGCGGAAGAGTGCTTATATACAGGTCGAGGGGCCGTACACAGCACCTGGGCAAGCCGTGCCTGCAAACAATGGACCGTCATGCACACGTCATGGTGGTTGTTGCGCGGCAGTCACAGGTGAATGGCCCGCACCTGGGCAGGTCTGCGAGTCTGGCGGTAAGCGTGTGCAAGCGTAGGTAGGCGGCAGGGCTGCGCCATGCGCCATCGTACTGGACCATCACGCAAGCCAATCCTCGATGCTGATGTCGCGCTTGAGAATGGGAGATTGCCCTGAAATTCCATCCTGCGTTGCATTTGCCACCACGACGAGGTTCCCACACCTACCCCGCGGCTGACGTCAGACCCCACGTCACGCACGACGCACGTCCGACGCGCCATGGAGGGGCAGTCGCGACGTGTCGTGTGGCGACAACAACCCCATCAACAACAACCAAGACAGATCAAGACAAACGGTCGGTGTACATCCACCGGCCACATATATGCGCTCATTCTCCTGCTTATCGCCACCCACTTCCTGCTCGCTCCGAGCTCGCAATGACGCTCGTAGAGGAGTAGCGCCACCGTGCCCCTCCCTCCTCTCCACCAGACAACGCTACGTCTGCGCACTCAGCCCGCTTGTGGAATCGAATCCAATCCAATTGACCATACTCGCAGGTCGGCTGTAAGCTCCACGGTTGCCGCTTGTGGGCACTTCCCGGACCGACATGTGCGTGTCATTCGGTGAGGAGAAACGCTGCAGTGTACCGTTCAACTTCAGCTGGTATCCAGTCAAGTGCCAGGAATCATGCCTCGACATCTCGGCACTCAAGACATAGATACCTGCCTATCTATCCATTGGGAACTGCCTCATTCGGTTCCAGTACTATATCTACTTCTGCACCATCAGGACACCGTAGCGAGGACTTCGACCGTCATCGCGTCGCTGCCCACGAGCGCTGCCACTTGCACGTGCAAAACAAGGCTGTCCGAGAAGCTCGACTGTATGCACAAGAGCCACCAATTCAATCCTCACGGAACCTTTCCCCTCGCCCCTCGACGAACAAGGTTCCATGTTCAAGGGCGCCTTCATCTCTGGACTCCTGACTCTGCACGCGAATGAGCCGCGGCCGGACTTCGCGGCATTTTTTAAAACGAATGCAGATTCTGTTTGGGAGAAGGCGAGGAATGGGGACGGCGTGATTGAGGATTTGTTTGATGGAAGTGGTAATGCGAATGTGGCGAGTCATGCGAGTGGGATTGATGTTTTGTTGGCAGCTAGTAGGTCGTAGGACGTAGGTAAGGTGGAGTGGGGAAGGGACTAGGAGAGGGGTAATTGTAGTGTTTAATTCGGTTGGGTAGAATGTGGGTTCTTGGCCTTTATGGTTTCCTAGTTGCGTGTCTACAAGCATTGCGATCTTACACCAACTATCTCGGGGCTGAGACTCGGGTGATTGATTCGGTTCACTCATAACCTCCAACCCAATCTCAAATATATCACGTCTTTCTCCATAGCAAGCACGGATTAGAAGCAGAACGGCAGGTCGATCCAGCGCAATGCCACATGGCATTTACAGCTACACACTCTCGCTCTACCCAACAGGCATACCCCCCGGCAGCTCACTAAGCCACCCATCCACATCCTCCTTCACCTTCTGACTCTGCACGCACTTATTCGCCTGCGCAATACTCTGCGTCTTCAGCTGCGGACAATTGATGTTGCAATTCGTGTCCATAGCCTTCTGCAGCGCGTCGCCCTTCCACCCAAACACGTAATCGCCATGGTTGCCGTAGCCAGTCCTACAACGCATCAGCATTTGCACTTCGCGTCCCCACACCGCCCCCCACCCCCCCCCCCAAAGAGAAAAAAGTGGGCAGTTACTTATCTCCAAACGACCACACAAAAGGCTGACTCCCGTCGTCAGGCCAGAGCGACTTGTCGTTGAATTTGGCCGTGTCGAATATGACCTCGTAGAAGAGCTGGGGCAGCTTGACGGGGTGGGTGGACGGGCAGGGTCCGTTGGATTCGAAGGTGCCCGAGGACGCTGCTGGCATTTAGTCTCTCCCTCGCTCATAACCTCGTTTCCTTTGCTCCTTCTGTCAACGTGCGGAGCAGCGCTGTAGAGAAGAAAGAAAGAAGGAGAGAAAAAAAGACAGGGGACGGGACGGGATGAGATGGGGACGCACGATATGCGACGTGGCTCATGTGATCCGGACTATCCAGATTGACGCCGTCCCAACACGTCGGAAACCGCACGTTCACCATGATCCCCGCCGGACACGGTTTCTTGGGGAGGTAGAGCGTTTCGCCGGTCCGCGTCATCGCGTCTTGCAGGCACGTGTAGGTGAGCTGGCGGAACTGCTTTGCTTGGGATTCGGTGCGGTAGGTGGGGTTTCCTGACTCCCATCAGCATCGTCTCCACTCGCAAAATCGCTCGTGGAGCATGTTTGATTTCTGGACGATGACGTGAACAAGCCGGGGGTCTAAAGGAGGAGGAGGAGGAGGAGGAGGAGGATGAGGAGGCAAGAAAGAGCAAACACACCAACAAGCATCCTAAACCCCTTCTTAAACGCCGTCACCGCCCCCGGCGTCGCCCCGTTAACATTCTTCGGTATGTAATACACCGTCATCCCGCCATTGCTGCTCTCAAAATTCACATTCCCACTCTGCGCCACTCTCTTGAACGTCCCATTCTTCGCGCGATAATACAGAGTCGCAGTCCAGTAATTGCTAAAGTCCTCGGCAAACGTGCACGTAGTGCAAGTCGCCGCGTCGGGCGGCGCGACGGCAAGGTCCATGGAGGTGTTGAACGCGTTGCCCCCGATGATCTGGTGCACGTGCGGGGATTGCGGGAGGCCCGGGTTGACGAGGGGGTCGAGGCGCTCAACTACGAGCTGCGAGCAGGAGAAACGGAGGAGGGCGTGGGTTGGGGAGGCGAGGAGGGCGAGGAGGAGGCGTTTGCGAAACATTATGGGGTGGTTGTGGGCGACGGTGGGCGGTGGGGAGCGGGGATGTCGACTTTCCTTCGAGTTCCTCAACGTTATGGTATGGTGGAGGCCGCGATGTTTATATGGTTGGAAATTCACGTGCGTATCTTGGGTAAATTGCTCGATATGGAAGTGGTAGGTTTTATGGTTGTGGTCGTATAATGTGGGGTTAGAATAGCCGGGGATAGTGGTACGTGGATGTCGAACTGGGGGATGTGGTCCGTACGAGAAACCTTGGAAAGAAGCAGGGAATATAGATATTCCTCCAATACACTGGTTGAAGAGTGGAGATCGAATGCAGTCTGTATGAGACGAGCCTTGGTTCGACGTCGAATGAAGCTTTGTACTGGGATGTCCATGGTATTGGCATTCGGTATTGTATATTACCGGCGATGTCTTCTTCTTCTGGGGTGCTATCTCCTTCGTCTGGGGTGGTTCAAAAAAGTAGAGGGTGGCCCCACATGTGACATTTCGAGTGCATGAACTCTAGATGCGGAGGGGCAAAACTCGGACAGTAAGACGACCATGAAGACCATGAAACAATTGGGCGCGCGAAAAGGCCGCTATAATTGAGATATTGACCTGCGTGACAATATACGAAATATCATAACCATGATATATGTCCGACAAGATCCGAGAAACATCCGAAAGCTCGTCGTGATTAAGATGGTGCATCGCACCTAGTAATAGTACATTGATGCGGCTAGGAATGTCCTCCGCGCGTCTTATCTGCGCCATATCGCCAACCTTCCGATGAGAAATTCCGAGCATCTTATGCGGGAATTGTTTGCCGGCGATCAATCAACAAGATCTGCTTCGACTGAACTGGAGGCCTCTTCCCCGTCGCTTCCAAGGGTAGAGAGCTCGCTGCCGTTGGACTCGTTTTCATGCTCCCAAGCTTTCTGTTTTGCCAGCCTCCTTGCTTTCATATCTTCTGTGCTCTTTCCCGGAATGTCATCGCCACCCTTCCTAACACCGGTTCTCTTCACCAGATGATCGATCACGCAACCCTTATTCCAGTCTCCATAAGTTTCGCTGGTATTGGCGCGGCACCTCGGACATGTCTTCCCGTGCTTGATGAAGAGCTGATGCAGCGGATACTTCAGATTGTCTGGGATTCTGACCTCGCAATGGGCGTACGTTCTATCGCGCGTTGGTTGGCCTGGCTTGCCTTTCTTTCCGGGTGGTAGAAGAGCAGGGTGACCAGATGGCGGAACCCAACCGAGCCATTGGCAGAGGCGGAAGACGTGGGTGTCAACGGCAAACGATGGACGCTGCAGACAAAAGAGGGTGACACAGGAAGCAGTCTTTGCACCGATACCCGGAAATTTGGTCAACTCTCTGAAAGCCTCGTCGGTGGAGAGAAGATGGTAGTGATCAAGAGACAGGATGTCATTCTCGGCCTTTGATATCTCTTCGTCCTTCTCTTCTTGTGGCTCGTTCTTTGACCCAGGAATAGAGTCTGACGATGCAGCGAGCTTCGCTTTTCGGTCCTGATTCTCCTCCCAAACCATCTGCAAGATCCCCTTCATATATTTGCTCTTGCTGTCAGCTAGGCCGCCACTCTTGATGGCTTCGAAGACTTCTTTCTGACTAGCTAAGCGAACTTTGTTCCAATCGACGCTGCCCTTTCCAATTCCCTCTTCGAGTATACCGAACCATTTGACGAGGCCTTGGAATGCGCGCCTGGAATTCGCACCAGTTGTCGCAGCGGACAGAAGGGTACGGATAAGTGCATCGAGAACAGAGGGCACTTCGCCACAACCTGTCACCTCGAGTGAAGGGGGAGGCACGACTTCGGGAGCGTTGACCTCCCCATGAACGCTCGAAAGAAGACGGGTGACTTCTTCGCACTCCTCATGCGTTGGATGGGGCCAATCAGGATATGGTGTTGTACCTGGAACCACTCCGTAATTGTTGGTCTTTTTCGATTTTTTAACGGGGGACTCTGCAACTACTGTTGCCTTATCAACCACGTCTTGCACACTCTCCTTCGGCGTGGCCGTATTCTTTGGGGCACTCTTTCGAGATTTTTTGGACAGTGGCTCGCTATCGAGGTTACCATTTCTAGGAGATGGCTGGGGAATTCTGCCTAGGTTGTGCGGGAGCTCATTGATGTCCTCTTCATCTTTAACAGGTGCACGTGACCGCTTTCGTGTGCTGTTGGGAGTGATGGGCAGAACTTTAGGAATGGAGGTCTTCTTGCGTGTGGAAACTGGCTTCGAAGTCTTGACAGGTATCTTTTCGGGGGTAGCTAGAGGACTCGACAACTGGACATTTTGTTGGGTGGGGACTGCAGGCGACTGAGCTGCCTGCTCCTTGGCCGCTAAGCCTCTGGTGATCCTCGCCATAAAGTTTTGACTTGTGGACACCGAAGGTCTGAAACTCCAAGTTGTGGGAAGGTAGGAGGATCGAAGGAGGATTAGGAGCGACACGTTGGGCTATAGACGGTGAGAAGAAATAGTTGCGATTGCAAAAGATAGGTCATAAGTGAGTGAGGCACTGTCTGCCTGATGCTACGAACGGTGACTGTGAAGGGTGGGTGAGCGAAGGAAACTCGCAAACGTCCAGGAGAGATGCAATAAGAACCAAAGTCCTTTGCGATTGACAAGGTGAATGAATGACGTCTGCGATCTGATTGGCGCTTGGACCCCGGCTCAACGCAGGGACAGAAGTGGCGCTTGGTCCATTCTTCCTCCGAGGTTGCAACGCCCCCACATAGATATCTACCTAACGCCTCCAGCAGCGCGTTTTGTTCGGCGCATCAACAAGTACCCTACACACCCTAGACCTCGCTCAGCCTCACCTCTAGACTCGAAGATGGCCGGCCGAGCCCCGATTGTTGTCCCCGCGCTGAAGCGCCACACCGCAACTGTCATAGTCGCCCATGGCCTCGGTGATAGCGGGGCAGGTTGGTAGGATACTCAGATACCGAGCAACTGCTACAGCACTGATGAATGACCCTAGGTTGTTCCTCGCCGAGAACTACCGCCGACGATCTGTGCTCGAGGAAGTCGCATTTGTCTTCCCAAATGCGCCCAACATTCCCATCACCCTGGCATGCCTATCCCATGCGAGAAGACAGCACAGAAAACTGACCCAATAGCAGAACATGGGCATGCACATGCCCGGATGGTACGATATCAAGTCATTCAACACCCTCCAGGGCCGCGGGGAGGACGAAGCGGGCATCATCAGGTCGCGAGACTACTTCCATTCCCTCATCGATGCTGAAATCGCCAAGGGCATCCCCGCAAACCGCGTAGTCGTCGGCGGCTTCTCCCAAGGCGGTGCCATGGCCCTGTTCTCCGGAACCACGTACAAGGAACAGCTGGGCGGCATTTTCGGCCTGAGCTGCTACCTGCTCCTGCAGGAGCGCATCAAGGATCTGACCCCAGAGAGCAGTCCGAACCAGAAGACGCCCATCTTTATGGGCCACGGCGACAGCGACCAGGTGGTTGCATACAAGTTTGGAAAGATGAGCTCAGAGGCTCTCACCGACATGGGCTACAACGTCGACTTCCGGACATACAGGTGTGTTGGATCCGTGACTATCAGAATGGCTGCTAACCCATCTCTAGGGGTCTGGTCCACTCTGCTGACGAGCAAGAGCTCGACCACCTTGAAGCTTATTTGACCCAACGACTACCGGCTCTCGGCGACAAGAAGCCCGAGCAGTCGCTCTGACTCCCCGGTAGCACACATAGTCCGTTCGTTGGCCTGACAACAGCATTGGTCCTGATTGTTGCGTTTCTAATAGTATGGTTTTCTTGCTTCAATCAGCGAGATAGCCAAGAGCAGAAGCATACACAGGCTACAGGCATTGCAAGCCGCACACACACACACACAGATACCCCGCCTGAGTCGTATTCTAGACACCAGGAAACAATCGTAGGTAAAGAAACAATCGTAGGTAAGAGGTGATAGGCTAGATCATTCTTAATCTTACCTGGTTCACTCGACTCCCGCAATCATTTCTTTTGTTCCCTTGACATTCCACCATTGCAATGCCAATTCCGCGTGCGAAAATCAGCTGTCCGCAGCCCGGTACCTTCAGTCCAGCGCCGACCGTCTGGGGACGACGATGTCATTAGCTGCCATTGCCTTCATGATAAGAGTACTTTTTCCGCCCATCTCTCGTGTATCAGTCGCATTTCAAACACGGACACACTTGCCATTCACAGCTCACCTCAGCTGACGTAAAACTGCATAACGTGCGCGCGCGAGGTTAGATTCAATCTTCGATATCAGGGGCGTGATCCAGGTCTTTTTCCGAATACTAGCTGCCAGAAGCGACATTACCACGTACCGGTAAAAACCAACATGCCTGCAGCGACAAACACGCCGAGGATCACGTTGGCGGTGACCGGGCCCACAAAGCTGGTGAAGCCGTTCCACACGAACCGAATCAAATGCACGATAGCGCACTAGATGATACCACGTGCGATGCTGAAGAGGAAGTGGGTGAGGATGATGACTCTGACAGTTGTGTCGTCGTCTATAAGCAAGATCATCGCCATGAAACTTTACGTCCGCAATAAAGAACAGAAAGCTCGCAATGACGCTCCAGGTCACTGCTTCCTTGAAGGGTAACTTCTGCAAAAGCACAATTGTGATTCCTAAAGCGGCAAATGTACCAGGTCTCATAGTGGTGTTGTTTTAGAGATTGGAAAGCTTGGTGGTGGTGGTTGAGTGAAAGCCGTGGCGGGTAGAAGCTTGGTTATAGTGGGTGAGTGGGAAAGCTGTTGGTTTGCAGTGAATAAGTGAGTTTCACTTTCACTTTCACTTTCATGCTAAACAGCGTGACAGTAAGCGTTACCTGCCTGTCCCCATGCCAGTCTGCTACAGCACATCATCACCAGCCTTGGCGCGCTCTCTCCATCTGCAACCAAATAGAAGTCCCTATGAAACGCGTTCCAGAGACAAACTAAAACGAACGTAATATCCCAGACATCCAATCACAACACAATGGAAATGCAAAAGATAGGTAGTAAAGGAAGTAGAATCTGAATCTCGGTGATGCGACAACTCGATTTCAGTCATTCGCCCTCGACGACCTCGCGTGTCGTGCCATGTTGGCCCCTGGCTCGCGGGGTACCTAAGTCCGCTGCACGTTGTGAACGTCACGCTGGCGCATGCTCGAGCGGAGATAGACTATCTTTGCACATCGCTCCGGACGCGGCTTAGGTAGGTACCTATCCCAACCTTGGCAAAGGTCTGCGTCGGTGTTCTCTGCTTGTAGGATGTGATAGGATGCATGTAATGCCATCGCAAACGAGAGTTGAAAGTGACCTGGTCAGCGATACCTGCAGTTAGCACGGGTCCGTCACGAAGTGGGCGAGGATTCCGGTGATGAGTTGAATTGCATTAATTGAAAATTGCCCTGCGTCTGCCTCCCAGCTCAACCAACCGTAAAGAAGAAAAGCTATTGCTACATCGGCCCGGAGCCCCTAGAACGAGGGTGAAGCCCGGAAAAAACCATTTGCCTGGTCCGTTCGGGGGTTGGCAAACGAAAGCTGACCCTTGCCCAACCGAGTGAATATCGCACGATTGTCGGACGGAAAGATGCGCCTAAGCAGAGAGTGCCGCCAACGCCAGTGTGAAATACGAGTTGCACTCCGTGTTTTGCCAATGTAGTGAGAAACGTGAGCAAGCCGCCGAGAAGAAGAAACGTATAACTGATGTTTTTTCCATGAAGCTTGAGATAAATCGAGTCCGGGAAATGGTGATTTTTAGTGGCGAAGCTCAGATATCGTACAGAGACTGCGATCCAAAGCAGTGGGTAGCCTAGACAGAGCATGTCTCACAAGCGCCATATTAGGTGTATCCCCGCGCGAGGGACGAACATGTGGTCGATGAGATAGGACATGTCCATGTGTTCGACAAGCAAGACGTAGGCTCTAGCAATGAAGTATGCGAGCGAGGCACGCACATCCGAGAGAAAAAAGAGTTCCAAGTAGTCATGTCGCACGAGAGGTGATTCGTAGTTAGGTCATGCGAACAAGCATCATTCGACAGTCTCTCAGTGGCATGTGCGAGAATCACGATGGATCGAGTCTTCTATGCACCGGGAGGCGCTTGACCGGGCTGCTGTTGTGCTTGGTAACCTAATGACGAGTACCACAGGTTCAGGTAGTTCTGGTAGCCGCCATACGCGGCATATGGATCAACAGCTGCGGCATCACCTTGGGCGGCTTGTTGAGGCGCACTTGCTTGAGCGGTGGGCTGTCCGTAGGAGGGATGCTGCTGTGAGTAGTCATTGTAGCCGCCGTTGTCACGACCGCCGCCGCTGCCGCCACCGCCACCACCGCCACCACCACGTCTACCGGCGTTCTTCTCTTTCTACATGGCATTAGGGGTGTAATGTGCAGAGCAGGGGAACAACTTACGACTTGGTCTACTTTGTCCCAGATGGCACGCTTTGCATCATCGATGGCTTGGCGGGTTCCGACGAGTCCAATCTCACGCTCGATATCGGCTCCGCTAGCTTGAGAGACGTTGATCTTGCATCCTGTAGTAGCTTGCATGTCTTTGATAGTCTCGCCGCCTAGGTGATGATTAGCAAGTGTTCATTATGGAGAGCACATGAAGCTTACCTTTGCCGATAATCATGCCAACGGCATCTGACGGCACAGTGACACTGTCATTGATCTTGCCAGCGCCTCCGCTGTACGGATCGAAGGTGTCACGCCTATTGGGCTGCTGTTGCTGGGCCGCCGCAGGAGGCCCATCATTACCCCGGGTATCACTGTCGACGATCTCCATGATGAGCTCCCTGGCTTTGGCGGCAGCGGTAGCACTACCGATGAGGTTCACAGGGCGCAGTCCGTTCACGCTCTTGTTTTCACCAACAATGTTGACATGGCAGCCACTTCGTTCTTGGAGATCACGGATAGTCTCACCTCCACGACCAATAATCAGACCGACAGTACGATCAGGAACCATGATTTGAGACTGCTCCTCGCCATCGCGCAAAGCAGGTTGATTGGAAGCAGCTTTCACGGCAGCACCGGGGTGCGCATTACGGCCAGTTTCACGGGCAGGATTACCACCGTTCTCTTCAATGATGCGGTTGATTTCGCGTTTCGCAGTGATACGAGCACCTGGGCCGCCAGTAATGCGGCACTCACGAGTGGGCCCGGTGTTGGGGCCGTTGATGAATTGGATCCTAGTACCTGACTCCTGTTCGATGCGACGCAGACTTTCGCCCTGGCGTCCGATCACGAGACCAACCAAAGACGAATCAATGAGAATCACTTCGGAGTTGTCATTCTGAGGTGGGGTGCGGTCACGACCGCCATATCCGCGAGGTTGAGGGGAGAATTGATTGCGTCTAGGGGGCGAGCGAGAGCGCTCACGATGACCATGACCCCGTCGCTCCTCTCGGTATGGGTTGTAACTATCACGCATGTTATCACGCTGCGGCGACCGGGAGCGGGACCGGTCTCGGAAGTCACGACCGCGCAAACGGGGATCATCTTGATGAGCTGGGACTGCGTAAGTCGATGGAGGCGTGGCAGAATGATGCATGTCGAAGCTACCTGGACGCGGCTCGTAGCTCAGGCCCTTTTGCGCCGCAAACCCGCGCGCCTTTGCGAGCGCGTCCTGAATGCTGACAGAACCTGAGCTACTAGGTTTAATGGCGCTCAGATCAATTTGTCCTTGGTTTGTCGGAGGGGGGAAGCCGTAGTTAGTGGGCGGCGTCGCAGTTGGCAGAGCGCCCGGAAAGCCGGGAGGCAGGCCCTGAAGAGGCGGCATCTGCGGCGCGGCCTGCTGCGGCGCCTGTGAGGGAGTCGTCGTCGCAGGGCGGGCGGCTGCGAAGATGTTAGTGGATCGGTCAAGGGCGCAATGGAGGACAGCTGCATACCAAGCGCCGCCAGGATGGCGTTGATGTCGGGTGTCGCCATGTTGTGCGCGACCTTTGCAGCTAGGTTTAGGACTTCTATGCAACGAGGATTGCACGGGTTAACAACAGTTAGAAGCAGTTATGAAGGGTCGCGCTGGCGGGTAGTTGGCTCGGGGCGCGGTGATTCTTGTCGTGTGTCGCGAAGAAAGAGAAAGCAAAGGGTCAGGAAAGGTGGAGAACAAAAAGCTAGCCGAGAAGACGTTGGCGTCTCACGTGATTGGGTCCCGCGGGCTCAACACTTGCCTATCTCATGGACCCTGTTGACTTGTGCGCAAGCGAAAGACGTGGCGGATTCAGCTGCAACTAGATAATGCGTATGCTTCTCTTTGTAGCCCGTAGCGCTTTGTTCTCCATCATATCGGCCTGGTTACGGTGTTATTTGCTGTAGACACTTTGAAAGGTTCATAACGTCTTGGTTCCACAAAAAACAACACCGTTCTCTGAAGTTCGTAAGATTAGTTCCCGTCACAACAACGCACGTATGTATAAAATCACCACGTATATCTGACTTCAGCCGTGAAATAAGGAATCCATGCGGATCTATCTCCATGACTCGACTAGAACTACAGACTAGGAAACTACGACCACGGACAGCCCGTGAGTCCTGCCGACACTATGGTTTGTCTTTATCTTTTCCCAAGAACAGAGCACCGTTTGCGCCATCCAAGCCAGCCAACAATGCAGACATTATCCAAAGAAAGAGCGCAGAAGCGCAAAGAGAAGCGACAAAACACCAAGGGAGGGTCTCTCCTCATTCGGCCGTGGGTATATGATGAGATGCGTGTGGGATACAAATCGAGCGTCGTCCATAGGGTGCGGTAACGTGAGAAAATGGGGTGCTTCTCCCGGCAGGGCGGGTCTAGCGGTAATATGGACATGAAGGACCAGAGTAAGAGGCGGTCGTCGCTTGGAGGGTATTTGACGCTTTGCAGCGGTGATGTACACATTTGCGCCGGTTCAAATGCTAGGGTCGCTGAAGTGTACAAACAGATGCATGACCGTAAGCCAGTTACTGAGTCATCATTTGCGTGACATTGTTCCACTTCTGCTTGAGCTGCTCGTACTGCTGGTTGATCTAAAAAGCTTGTGAGTACTGGAAAGCCAGAGCGAAACGATAACACTTACATCCGCATATTTCATCTTAGTGTCAACGAGGTCCTTTTCCATCTCGGCCATGTTTTCCTCCAGCATGCGGTTCTCATTGTGAACGCTGATGTTCTTCTGCATGACGGTGTCCATCTCCGTCCGCATCCTCTCCTCCACTTCCGCGGGTTGCGTGTCCACGATCTTTTGCAGCTCTTCAACCTTGGTCTTGAGTGTTTCGTTATCCTCCCCTAGCGTGTCGTTCTCGACCTTTGTCTTGATGAGTTCGGATGCTACTTGGACGTGCTCCGTATCAAGCTGCTCGGCGCGTCGTTCCAAAGTGCGGACTTTAGTCTCAAGCATAGCCGTCTTGTCTTTCAGACCTTGCAACTCGGTCTCTCGCTCCTTTTCAACCCGTTGCTGCTCCTTCCACTCGGTTGTATATTGCTTCACCATCTCCGGGGTGAGCTTGACCGCAACCGCATCCTTGACGAGTACATCAGCGCGGTAGACCTCTTTGTCGATGCCGCCAGTGGATCCAAAGAAGCCACTTTCGAGGATAGAAGAGGCTGAGGGTGCCTTGTCGATGTAAACATCGAAGATCTTCTCCTTCAGGAACGTGGTTAGGGTAGCCATGTCTTTCATCCCCATCAACGCCTCTGCGTTCTTTTGCATGAGGACAATGCCAAATCGAAGAATGGCGGTCTCGAGACTTTCGCTCAGGATAAGGTCGTAGATGCGGAGCACCAGCTGTAGCGGGAAGCGGTATGCAAAAAGGGTCAAGAACCACTGTGTAGCATAGAGCTGGGGCTTGACATCCTTTCTTCGGAGGTGGCAGTACAGAGCAGGCTCAAGATCTTCCAGAAGGCGCTCAAATTGGTAAAGGTGCAGATGCAATCCAGGCATATCTGCAACGAATAGATCTCGGAGGCCATACTTATTCATGAGAGTCACGAACAAGCTGAAAGCCTCCTCTTCGGGCATGTTGAAGAGTAGTGGCATGGCGACGAAGTTCATACCTTGCGCGTACCCAACAGCTTCATCGTACAAGGCGTAGGCCTTGCAAATGCCGAAAAGCCCATCTTGCAGACCTGCAGCCATGAGATACTTGGAATAGCTGGTCCGCGTGCCAAGGTCGCGCTTGATAGTCTTCTCGAGCTTCTGGATTGCGGCAATCTCCTGTTTGGTGCTCTTCTGCTTTTCAGCAGCAAGCTTCAACTGAAGCTTTGTCATGTCATCATGGTTGTCAGATGGAAGAGAAGGCGATCCCATGGGAGCACTGCCGGTCGTCGTAGCGGGAGTCGAGTAGTCGGAGTGGATTGAAGACGAGGACGAGGCTATCGAATTCTTCTCCTTGCTGTCTGATCCATTTGAAAGCTGCGGGATCTTGACCTTGGTCGTCTCCTTGTCTGTGCCACGGGCGACCAGCTCTTTGTACAGAATCTCCAGGTCGTCGCTCTTGCTCTGCGCCACGACCTGCCAGATGACACCACGAATGGCCTGAGGAATACCGCTCGCAATAGCTCGGTTGAGCTCCTCTGCGCTGGTTCGTGCAACAGCAGCCGGTCCTTCGTTGACAACGTTCTGCCACAAATCCCAGTCAACCGGTTCCGGGGCCTCAGCAGGACCGGCAGCGAAACCGGCAGCAGTACCAGGAGCGAGGTTGGGGTTGACAGTGGGCTGCTTCGCGAGGGCGGCGGGTAGGGGGGAGCTCGGTTCATCTCCGTGTGCACTGGGAGGGCTGGCGAGGCCAATACCCAAGCCAGTTGGGGCTCCTCCTTGTCCAGGCTCACCGGCCTCGTCTATGGTGATACCAGCCTCTTCCCTCATGCGCAGAAACTTGAAGCGATCGCGCAGGCTGCCCTGGCTTGACCGGTTGCCCTTGATCGTGTCCTCATCTCCAATCTTGCCGAGCTCAGTGTTGCTGCCGATGGTTGCAAGGGAGGAATTAGTGTTCCTCCTGTCGGCAGTAGCGAGCGGCGGGGACTCTGGCAGTTTCTTGCTGGAGCTATTCCGCGAAAGCCAAGAAAACGGGCTTGTGAGCTTGCGCGTGTGCGTTGCTGGGGGCGGAGGTGGGGGCAGCGAGGTGTGCTTTTCGGAAGCCGGTGGCGGCGGTGGCGGAGGGAATTTGACCGGTGGCATCTTGCCAGACAGACCCTGAAGGCTGCTTGTGGAGTCGCGCGGCGGAAGCGTGGGCGGACCCCCGAGGTCAGGGCTTTTTGCGGCTTCTGCAGATTGTCAGTCGACCAAATCCAAGTAAAAAAATCCGGTCGGTTGTGCTGGGAGAGTATGGCGGTGCAAGCACGATTGCAAGGGAGGGAGGTCGCGTGATTCGCGGCCGAGCATGCTCGTGTTACGCTCGCGGCCATTCCCTTGCGCGCAGCCACTATGCAGAGGGCATGATTACCTTCTTCGAGCGAGACATCGTCCATGGATGTCACAGATATCCTATGCGACGTGAGACTTGGGGATTTGGGAGCGCTGTCGCCGGAGGGCTGGGCGGGCGGTGTGCTATGTGTCTCCTGCTCGTCGGCCACGGGGATGGGCTCCTGCTCGTCGAGCGCCCCGTCGACATTGGGAATGCCGGGCACTTCAGGCACGTCTGCGTCTGGCGTCTGCTCTGCCGACGCCGACGCCGACGCCGACGACTCGCGCCGGCTGAGCAGCGACCGGGCGCGGGAGGCAGACGTGGGTCGGGGAGTGGTTTCGGTGGCATCTTCGAAAGAGTCCTGCGGGCAATACCATGTCAGCGACGGCTACTGCGGCGAATGCATACTGCGAGCGGGATACTCACGGCATCCCCGTTGGAGCTGTGCGAGCTCTCTGGCCGGGCGGTGGGCTTTGTATCTTCCATGGTATGAGTGCAGTGGCAGACGGGTGCAGCTGTCAGATTGTCAAGTTAGGGTGCAGGTACAAAGGCGGCGCTCGGTGCGGCGTGCATACGAGGGAGATGGGAGCCGGAGCGTGAACTGTCGAAAGGAGAGAATGGACTCTTCAAGTCGGTGGGCCTCTTCGTCAATTAATCAGACATCGGGGCATGGTCGGGGGTTGTTGCTGGAGGGACTAGCTTCGCCGGGCGAACGTGAATACATAGTCCAGGTCGACGCCAGGGCCACTAGTCTAGGTATGAGCAGCCACCCTCTTCCACCGCAGCAAACTCCGGTATACACCGAACACTGAATTGCCCTTTTGCGCGCCCTGGCTGGCCAACAGCGTCCGCCTGGCCGCAGCCCGCATGCAGTTGTCCTGCGGGCGTGCGGGCCTCCTCGGCCTGAAACACTGAAACACTGAAACAACCACACATCGAAGCGCCTCGCCTCGCCTCGCCCACCCACTCCATGAGCTAGCACCAAAGAGTACGTGACGCGGCCCGTATTCCTTCATCAGGGCGCGCTGGGAATTTCGCACCTGAACACGCTCGCCCAAATCCACCCGTCACGGTCACGTAGGTAAGGGAGCACATTCACCCCGCCCAGAACCGCCGCCTGCTGTCTCCGACCGTGTCTCTTCGCACTGTGCAACTGCTCGCGCTGGCTTGATGATATTACCCCATCCAGCTGTCCGATCTGCTGCGACCGCCACCGTCTGACCTTGGGGTTGGTCTCCCCTGCCCGCGGGACTTGGCCTCTACGAACTGTGGCAGTCAGCACACGGCGGGTTTGCAAAGTCACGTACCGGTGGTGAGCAGTAGCCCTGGCATACGCCCCATGTACAGTGGCAACCCGTACAGTGGCAACCACGAGCATGTCTGCTGGAGTACCGTCCAGGGGTCCGCCTGTACCTAGATACCTACCGCATGGATCTTCATCTCGATCGCCGCACACTTTCGTCACCGCTTCCTGAAAGGTCCTCTGCCACCGAGACTATCTTGAAGGGACTTGAAAGACGCCATGTATACGAAGGAAGAGGCCTACTATACAGCCCTCCAGGGATGAGGTACAACAGGCCCGAGGCTGACGTTGCTCAGCCTCCAGAAACGGTGCCCGAGCTCCGATGTACTTGCATGTACGTGGTACTGTGTAAACCCATGCCTAGCGCACTCGATCGGGGCATCCTGATCTGCGCGCCTTCCGTCCGCGTACCTGGAATATCTCGTTACAGACCATCGCAGGAGCACGCTTGCCATTTCCCCTCTGCGACGTTGTGGCATCTTCGGCGCCTTGGGTCTGCGTTGCAATTCTAGCCGGCAACTCCAACTTTGAGTCGTCCACGACTAACCTAGATTCTCACTTCACAACTTCCCTCCGGTATGAGGGTTTGGTTTGCGCCAATATCCAGACAGTCACCCAAAACTAACCCCAATTAAGAAGAAAAGAAAAATGGGTCTTAAAACGGACATTCACGCCCGCTGACTATACCTATGGTAGCAGAGCGTATTTTTCGGGACTTTGCGAAGCCATTCTCTACCTAGCTGCACCACGGAAGCAAGTACCTAAGAACACAAAGAGAGCGCGGCAGTCTACACAATTACACATCTCAACGGCTGCCCCTGATAACGAGCCACTTCATTGTAGGCTTCGAAGAGGGATACCTACCACACGTACACCTATTGGCGATGACGTGTGCTATTGAGCAAGTTGTTGTCAGCCACGATGGAAAGGATACGTTCTTAATATGTAAGGTGCTTCTGCTGGTAACTCAACAGAACGGCATCATCAAACTGTACCATGCAGTTAAACGTGATGGAAAAAAAATCCACTTGAACAATCACCAGCACACCACCACCTCTATGCTCTCGATTTGCACAGCAGACAGTCAATTCTTTCTCATGCAGACCTGGGACACGCACTCAACCCTTTCTCAATCCCCTTCCCCCCAAGTAAGCCCCGAATACTTCTCCATCAGCGCGGCTCTCAGCCCACTCCCTTTCTCCGCCCACTCAGCCAGCGTAAGCGCCTTCTCCGCCCATAGCTTGCACTTGTCGTCTTTTTCTTGGACATAATAATCCACCGCGTGGTTGAATGCCGTCGTGGCAAGCCATTCCAGCTCGGTAGCGGGGTAGTGGTTGGGCTCCTTGACATGCTCGTCAGTCATCGGTGCATCAAGATCCAATGATGCGTGGGGCGACGTCGGAGGTGGGGTCGCAGGTAGATGAGGACATGTCTGTTGGTGCTCAACATGGTATTCGATAGATAGGGCGAACATGGAACTTACTCCTTTGCGTGTAGATGCTATGCGTATGGCATGATCAAGACACTTCAAGCTGACAGTCTCCTCGTGAGTGAGAACAAGTTGGAAGAGACAGCGGATCCACCGAGACATCTTGACGATATCAAAGCCTGCGCCTTTCCCACTTGCATTGATAATCTTCTGAAGCGCTGAAAGAACCTCTGAATTGGACATCAGCGTCAAGCACTCCATTAAAAGCATGTCGAAGTGCACTTACTGGTCTGGTACTTGCTGTCCACGTTATCTTTCGCCATGGAAGAATACATGATGAGCACAAGATCGGCAAGCGTGTCGTAGTGCGTTGGACCGCCATATTTCCAACATTCGTCAAACAAGCTCTCTAATTCGTCCCACTGTTCACGTTTGAGGGAAGCTTCAAGCTCCAGCTTGACAACTTGTAGATGCTTTGCGATCATGTCGGCCTTTGACGACCCGCCTAACTTGTCGATAAGGTCAGCACCAAGAACGCGGAACTCTCGTCCGTGCTTGGTGACTTGAAGGTAGTATTGGATCTGTTATGTTTAACAACTGAGTATCTGGGACATTAGAAACGACGTACACAATCTTGCATACTGTCTTCCGCTCGAGCCAGTGTAGTGAAGGCGCAGACTGACAAGTAATGACAGAACATCAATCGGAGACAGATGTCATCAACCTTGTCTTGGGGACTGTGATGATCTTTTAGGATCTTGATAAACTTCTAAAGTTCAGTCTAAGCCGAGAATGAAGGCATTTGAACACCTACCTCGATGCATGCGCCCAACAGTCGCACAAGATCTGTCGGAGGGACTTCGGCGCAGTATTTGATCGCTAGGTTGTATGAGTTCTTCGAGAGCCATTCAATCTCCCCATTGTTAAATTGCTCTCTGTCGGGATTGCTGGGTCGCCGTCGCGATGCCTTCGCATGTATTGATGCTGTTCTGGATCAGTCACGTTCGGTTGATGAGGTAAAAAGCGCACCTCCGTCAAAGGTTCTACAAATCTGGTCGAATACATCTTTCTGAAAAACGCCGTCCTTGACCATTTCCGACGTAAGAAGGCGAACCGTCATACTTTGTTCATCAGCGATGTAGCCTAGCCTTGGCAGAGACTGCTTACCGCAATAGCGCCGGCAGATGTACACCGGCAGGTGCATGGTCATTGTACTTCTCGAGCAGCTTCTCTAGCGCTGCTATTCCCTCTCGCTTATTTCCTGATTGTTGTGCTTCTATCACACATGCGTAAAGCAGGGAAGTGTCTTTCGATGATTGCCGGTATACCGAATCAAGGCATTCGGCAGCTGCGGGGATCTGTTAGCATTCGTGGCATGCGTAGGCCAGTACTCGTACCAAGATCTGGATCGTTCCCTTGCAGTGCAACTTTGTACATTAGGTACCGGGTCATGCGATCTTCCAGACCAGGATCGGACATCTTGGAGAAGATTTCCCGTGCTGCTGCATAGTCATGTCGTGCCAGAGCGCACATGATCATCTTCCTGTTGAACGTCAGCACAGAACCTGCATACACTAATTTCGGAAGGAGCACCTCGCAATCTTAGATTTGTTGATCTCGCCAGCCAGGATGAACAACGCATGAAGGCAAATCCCGCACCATGCTTCGGCTTCTTCATGCTGGCCCCGGCTCGAGGTAAACTCCACCTGTTTCCAGAGCAGCTACGTGGAATCAATCAGTACACGCAAGGAAGGGAGGACTCCATACACGTACAGTCTGTGCCGCATGAGTTGCCTGAGCAGAAAGCGGGGCTTTCGCATTCCGAAGGACCTCGTCGAAGAAATCCCGAAGTTGGTTCAACGTCCCTTCCGCAACAAACGAGGTACAAGTGATCCACACTCTTGTGATGACGGCCTTCTCAATCCAAGCTTCTTTCTCTTCGCGGAACAGGCGGGTGCTGATCAATTCGTCGACAATCTTGCAAGCGGTAGCGGCACTGTATGATTAGCGAGTGAAGCATCCATCGTGCATTGACCTAACCTCTGGTCTTTAAGCTTGTGGACGTGATGCATGATTCTGAGATTTTGTTATTCGTGATGACTACCCGGTGAGACGCTGGACGTACGTCTTGAAGTTTCTATCGTTGAGAACCACGAAGTGGATCAGTCGGTGTACGACTTGTAGTATTAGCGAAGTTTTCATATGTATGTGCATATCAGAGTCTGCTCGCTCCTCGTCTTAGCACTTACCTAAATAGACCTGTTCAGCATCTACCTTGATCTCCGAGTACAACAATTCGAGGCGGAGTAAAGATATGGACATCTTGCCCTCATGGTCCTTGCAAAATTTAGCATCGTTCTTGATAAAGTCGATTGGTACCCACTGCTTCAAGTAGCTGGAGCATATGCCATGCTTTGGTACGAGCATCGGGGGTTTTCAGCATCATATGCGCTTGCACTGGTTCCTAGTGAGATAGAGCGTTCAATATCGTATGCCTCCACACACCTATACTCTGCATGATGCTCAGCTTCAGTTCCCCTGCTTCAGCGCTAAGCATTTCGAGGCTCTGCTCCCCGAGAATGTCGTAAGCTCTCTCAAGCCATCGTGTCGTAGCCTCGTAGTCATTCTTGCTGAGCAGGTCCTTGCCCATCTCGTAGAGAAGATCAGCGATGCTCTCTGCCAGCGACGCTGTGAGACAGCGTGAAAGTTGGTTGCACTTCATGAACATGTGCTCTGCAGTATCCAGTCGATCTGATCTCCACGCCTTCACGAATTAGCTGCAAATTTTTCAAAGGAAGAACATGGTCCCACCAAGGCAGTCCGTAAAGCATAGTACTCAATGCGCAACCGCTCTCCCGACTCAGCCTCGTCCTTCCCATCCCCGTCCTCGCCCAGTATCTCCTGATACTCGGCCGCGCGCTCAAGTACCTTCGTCGCATTATCTACCCCCTTATTCTCAATGCACCATCTCGCAGCCTTCAGCGCAACCTTCATCAGCCGAATGCAGTTCCTGCGTTCCCGGCCCTTGACCGCCTGGCTGCCCGCAGAGTCTAGCAGCAAAAACGAGAAGACGCGCAGGAGCCCGGCTTCATGGTTTTTCCTGGAAGATTCCCCAGTCATCTTGTGGGATAGGTCCCGTCGCAAGCGAGTCGATATGTTCCAGAGCTCTGTCCCAAAATTCTCGAGTTCGTCTTGTTTCGCGATGAGGGCGGAGGTTGCTGGGAGCGGTAAGCTGCGAATTTGAGCTTGGAGGTCTTCCGCGAGCTTCCTGTCGTGCGAATTGTCGAGGCGGCCTGCAAGAGTGGATGCGAAAGCTGCCAGATGTTAGAGTGTCCCTAGAGGAAGACGCGTAGGGAATTGCGAACCGCAGACCGACTTGACCTTTTTCTCGCGTTCTGAGCGTGCCGTAGGATGAGAAGGTGCCATTTGTATTTAGGCATGGGATTCGTGAGGGTAGATGGGAGGAAAATGGAGTCGGAGGTAAGTGACTTGAGGATTGAAGTGGCGGCTATCGCAACTTCCATTTCGGTCTCACTCGATCGAGGCAGTGACGAACAGCCAAATGCAAAAAGGCTTCAAATAGATCGTGTACACAGGTATCATAAGAGCAGGAAAGACCAAGCAATAAAGTACATGAGAACATTCCCAATTCCCGCGTTACCCCTTGCAATGCAATAGGAACCCTTGGTGTCCCATCCGTCCCATAACCTGGTGCCCTACATGTATATTTTGGCGAGAAAACAAACAACAGAAACAGCCTGTGGAAGACTCAAAATTCGGACTAGCTCGAAGAATACTCGTGTGCTTTGTCCCGATACAGGACAGCAAGACTTTCACACCCGTGCGCCGACTATGCACCCGTGGAATATGAAGAATGATTTGTCACACATGCAAGGGACAGAATTACGATTACCCGTCTTGTGCCGTGCAGCTCGATCTGAATGCAAGCTATCGTCCGCATGTGAGGACTTGTACAATCGTACAATTACTGAGGATATCATGTAGTTGGCGGTGGATTAGGTTCCAGCATAGGCAGAAAGTTGCCTACAATTAGAGATGGTCTAGCTAAGTGTCAGCTATCGCGGGCATCCAAAAAGGTAGCAGAACTCACATGTTGAGCGTATCGCGCTTCACCGTGAAGGAGAAGCAGCACCGAATCTCAGGATCTTTCGAATTCAGGTCTGGATTCTTGAGCGAGCAGCTCGTCAAAATGGCCTTCTGATTGTTGTCGAAAGCTATTGCACCAAACTTCTCCCAATATGATACCAGCGAAGGTTCGGCGAGGATCTCGTGCAGAGCAATATTACCCTGTTGTTGGTCTCAGCGTCATTCAACTCAAGACTAGGTCACTACTCACATCTCTCAACCTGGACATGGGAACGTGTATCAGGTTCGCCATCTCCTTGTTCCCGCGGTAGATCTCTCCCGTCCTCCGCCAGCAACACGCCGGAATGGCCATGCTGGCGAAAACGCGGTCGTATTCCATCAAGCTTCGGTCGAACCAGATTTCGATGCGCACAAGGTCCACGTCGGTAGAAGACTGTACGCGCTCGCGGAACTTTGGCCTGAATCTATCGAGTTGTCGCAGTATACGCACACGTGATATCGACTGAAGGTTCTGCTCCATGTACTGGTTGAGCCGTGCGTAGCCCTTGACATAGTTGAACGGCTTGAGCAGACCGGCATCCATCTTGGCCTTGAGTAGCTTGTCCATACGTTCCTCGGGGCTGTCCGTGCCCGCAGGGTCGGCTGCTGTCATGTAGTACTTCTCTCGGGCTTTCTCCAGCGGGAAGGCGCTTGTTGGTCTCTGTATGGAGTTACCGGAAGCCGTCTGAGCGGGTGGCGGCAGTAGTTGTGAACTACTGGATGCACTTGGATTGAAAGGTGTGTTGTTGGTAAGGGTACCCATAGGGTTCATCAGAGAGGCATCGGAGAATAATTGGTGAAAATCACCATTTCCATACATATTGCCGTCCTCCATGAGGTTGCTGTTGAGGAAGTCGTTGAGTAGATTGAACTCGGTACTGATCTCGGACGCGCCAAAGTTATACGAGGGATGGAACTGATGCATGTCTTGGAAGCTATTGTTGGACGCTGCGTTCCAGTCATTGTAGTTGAGAACTTGACGGTCAGTTCAGTATTGAGCCTGCTGAGCGCTGAACGAATGTGAAACTTACGAGACGGGCTCTGAGAGGTCAGCGCTGGCGGCTGTGGCGCAGATACGGGCGAAGGCTGGACGATCGCTGCTGCGTTGGCACCTCCATCTGGAGGAGGCACAGGAAGAGGAGGAGGCGGCGGCGGCGCAAGGGTCAGACCTGCATCTGGAGCGGTAGTCTGCTGGGCCATGGGATTCACAGCGCCATCGGCTGGCGTTGCCTCGTGCTTGGAGCTGGAATTGTCGCCATTCGAGCACTCCGGATCTGTTCTGGACCTCTTGACGCCTTCGCGTGGCTCATCGTGGCAGAGGTGTCCAATACTCCTCTTGATACACCGCGTGCATGGCCGTTCCTGTTCAGTCGAGGTGGTCAGTATCGATGCAGGATCCAAGGCAGCGGTTGCACTTACAAGGTCACAGGTCATATGCTGAAGGCTAGGGGTTAGCAGACTGTGTCAAATGTCTTGGGTGCTGCCAAACAAATCGGGAGGGCCTGCGGCTCACCGAACGTCTGCAGTATATGCACGCTAGAGTGAGCGTTCAGGGTCAGCAAAGCCATTGACACTATCGAGGGCGCACAGCATGGCGGACTTACCATGATTGACCTTTCTACGCTTCCTTGGAGTTTTCGTCGGGAGGTCGGGGCCGGGTGCAGATGGGCCCCTGTCTTTGGATGGGGATGGGCTCTTGGCTACGGTTGCTCTGTCGATATTGTTGCCATGGACCGTGCTTTTGGATGCTGTCGCGTTGGCAGCAGCGGAGCCATTGGAGGTTTGTGTCTCGTCGGTCATCAACGACGGCGCTGCACGTGTTGTCGGCGCTGGGTGATGGGCCCGGGTGCGCACGGGTTCTACAGAGGCCGCGGTCGGACGGGCGCACAGGAACAAGCAGGTCAAGCAGGTCAAGCAGGTCAAGCAGGTCAAGCAGGGCGGGCGCCTCAGCACGTTGAACGGTGGCACAGGGAGTTCTGTGGCGACGAATGCTGGAGGGTGGAGCGATGTTTCATCGGCACGCGAGTTGCTTGAGGCTGGGGTGGGTTTGTTGCGCCTCACAAGGCCGGGCGCTACGGTAGGTAGGTAGCCGAGGTCTCCACCGGTCCGCACATTTTGCGGTACATAGTAGATACCTAGGCAGGACTTGCCTCCTTGGATGCTAGCCAGAGGGGAATGGCATGCTGGACATCGCCCGGTTCGGTTTGCAGTTCGCAGTTTGCAGTGTGCAGGTCCTCATCTGTTGGCAGCCTTGGCCGTGGTTCGAGCTGATCGAGGACGTGTCCGGGTCGGGTCTAGCGCATTCATGTCCCCGAGAACCGCAATGCTGGATCGCTGGATTCTATATTCGGCAGACTGCCATACCTGACACTCGCTCACGACTCTGTCCCCCATCTGCGCACCGCTCTGTCCGCCCGAACTCCCAGTCGTGCTGTCATCATCGTGCGTATCCCCACGTCTGCGAACCCTCTGCCGGCCCTGGCCCTGGCCCTGACCCTAGAATATTGAAAAAGCGCCTTCGTGCCCCCCAGAAGCTTAACACATCAACAACAACAACGACAACGTAGAAGACACTCCCAGTACCGCGTCCCACGTTACTTCATGCATCAAATCCTGTACGCCAAGCCATTGCGCACCCTCTACGACTGGAAAACACTCCCCTGAACGCCGAACCGAGCCTGCATGCCAATACTTCCTAGCGCTGCATACGGCTCTGCGCTGGCGTGTTTGAAAAGCACATCGTCCAGCGCCACCTGCGCATTCCTCATGCCAACGTCGATGCCGCCCACTTGCTCGTGATTACCCTGCATCGACTCGAGGCTTCTCTGGAGTTGCTCCAGCTGCGGTGCGACGTCGGAATCAGGGGCATCGAGCATCGAAACATCCACTGCCTTGCACTGCTTCCAACCAATATCGTCAGCCCCGTCATCCATCATCTCATGTTCGAGGTCCTTCAACAGCGGATGCATCTACAGGACGTTAGTTGCATCTTTGGTCTCGTCCAAAATAGAGTCAATATCTCACCCGGCCCTGTTTCTCCTGTTGCTTCCACCTCGTCTTCCAATCTCGTGCGTTCTTCCTCAGCTGCTCCAGGCTTTCTTCGTCTTTCTTGAGCAGGTACTGGGCCACTTTCACCTGCTCAGTAAGCAGTTGGTGCGAATGGCGCGCTGTAGTCAACTCTCGGAAGAGCTGAGCATAGCGCTCGGTGAGCTTGTCGATATTGAAGTGGATGTCGTTGGCTTGAGGAGGAATCCGTGAAGCCGACAGCTGGCGCGCAAGCATTCGGATGATGGAACCCAATGTTTCATCTGCAGCCATAGCCCTCTGCTCGTCCCTCTGCGTATTAACAATGTCCTTCTTTGCGTCGTGCAATGTCTCAACAATCTGATCTAATACTTGTGATGAGGCATGCGGCCAGGTCTCTATCACTTCGCGCGCAATCCTCCTTGTGCGCGGTGCTAGCTGCGCGTAGTTTTGCGCTTTGCTTTGTTGCGCAGATGCTTCTTCGTCTGCGCCACGGTCGAGTGGTTCGTTGTCGCGATTTCGCAAAGGCCTTCCATGCTTCTTCGCTAAGCTCGGCCGTTCCTTTCGTCCATGTTTGTGTCCTCGTACCGCCGTTGGAACGGCTTCCGCCTGAGTGAATGAAAGCTCGTCCGCTTCCTCCTCTTCCGCGCCCACATTGCTCACTTGAGGTCGCCGTCCTCGTTTCTTCCCTCCAGCTGAACGCTTGCCCTCCTGCTCTTCACCCGCAGCTCTCTTCCTCTTCGTGCCAGACTGTTGGGCTACCTCTTGGGGAACCGTCTTGCGCTTCTGGCTGGAAGCTATCTTTGCAACATTGGGCTTTGGTCCTTGTTTGCTCGTAGGGAGTGAGTTGCGACTGCCCGGCGGCCGACCTAGACGTTTCGTAACCTTGTCATTGCTGTAATTCCGAGGGCCTCGCGGTTTCGCAGCCTTTCCGGTGCCTGAACGCGTGGGCGCCTGCGATTAGATTAGTTGCATTCGCTTCAGTCACATTCTTCGCACTCACCATGGCAGGGTGGCGGGTTGCCGAGCTGGCGCGTCGGCGGCGCGTGTTGATTGATGTTTGGGAGCGAGCGCGCGTCCCATGACTGACGTCGGCCGACTCCGAAAGCGGAGACCTGTCCGCACGAGCCACAGCCAACATGCGAAGCATAAGGATAATCTCTGGCGAAATGCTCAGGATCGTTGAGCAACTATGTTCTAAATATCAAGGGAATTCGGCAATACTTTTTACAGTAAATGGTGGATTGTCTTCAGGGGTTCCAGATGATATTGCACGCTTTCGGCGCCCCCAATGTGTATCAATACATCAACAGTACTTACCCTCACAGGACTCCACCACTTCCACTTGCACTTCCACTTCTACCCGCACCCCCTCCTCAGTGGAACTTCGCACTAACCCCCCCATATCTCACTCCATCCACCTTAAGCTCAAATACCAACCCGGCGCTCTCAATCCGCATATCCAGCGTGAAATCCAGATTATCAAACTCTACCCCCTTCGTCGTGGTCAACCTTGTAAACAAACTCTTCGGCACAGTATTCAAATCCGTCGTCAGCGCGCACACGTTGATGAGGCCCTTACGGAACGAATCTGGAGCCGTGTCCGCGTCGCACGCAATGAGATCGTCTTCGACAAGGAGAGATTGGCCGGGCCGGAAGTTGCGCGTGTAGTGGAAGGATATTGGGGAGAATTCGGAGACTTGGGCACCCTGCGTGGAAGTTATTATGAGAAGCGTCGATGTGGGTAATGGTGGCATGTACCTTTGCGATATGCCATTGCATGCGATCGGACACCATCCACCGCTCCCACAGCGGTGACCAGTATCGGTCTTCGATTGGGTGTTTCGCTTCATCGAATACAGTCGCGTAGCTGGTCCCGTAATGCCATCGACTCCGCCGACTGACAACCATGGAGCCCTCTAATCCTCTCAGCACGGCGCCTCTCACCACCTAAACTCATGAGCAAACGCACTGAATATGGAACCAAAGGTCGAGAAACTCACCGCCGTCCAAGCATGCATCGGATGGAAAATCTCCACCGACGGCACCGCACTCAACGCAACCGCATGGGTAGGCCTCTCTGTATATGGCGGCGGCGGCGCACTATTAAAATGCTGCTTCATCCTCCCATAAAGATAATTCGACTGGCCAAACCCCCCGACAAGCACAATACCGCACACCAGACCACCCTTCGCCCGAATCGTCTGCACCTGCCCCTCCACCAACGAGATAACTTCCGAAATCACCGGGTCGAAGATCTCTTTCACCTGCTCGGCGCTCATGACGAGGAATCCGGAGTCTAGTCCTGCTTCTTCGTCATCGGGCAAACCGGGGAACGGCACGTTGACTTCAGCGTGCTCGTCCTCACTGAAGTTGCGCTTTACGAATTCTTCGAAGTACTTGAGGCCCATGTTCCACGTCTTTGCCTTTTTCTCGCGCATCATCGTGTACCGCTCTGTGCCTATGCGACTCTTCACGTGGTCTTCGAAGCGGTAGTTGAGGAAAGCAGAGCCGCATAGGCCGCCTGTGCCCACGGCGGATTCTTCGACGCGGAGTGGGTTGAGCTGCGTGATTTTGTAGGCGATCAGGTCGACCGTTCCGCCACCTGCGTCGCAAACGATGAAATTGTCTCCAATCTTCAGGTTATTGGGTTGGATGGCCTTGAGCGTGTAAACAGCTGCTGCTTCAGGCTCGCTGATCAACTTTAGGTCCTTCCCGCTCCCCATGCCCGCCTTTTCCGCTGCCTTCAGCGTCGCGTCTTTCGCGCTGTCTGACCATACAGCTGGTACTGTGAGTACAAATTGCACCTTGGTCATCGACATGAAAGTCTCTCCATATCTTCTTGTCAGCGTCTCCATGGTGTGCTTGTATATTTGCGCCAGATAGTCGGACACAGCCTCCGTGACCGTCTTTTCGTATTTGCGCAACTGTGCAGCGGTTTCGAGCGGCGAGACGAAGTGCGGGAGCTTGTGGTTTCTGTCGAGGAAGAGCTTTATGCAACGTAGGCGCGTCTCTTCGGGCTTGAACTGGAAGCCCCATTTCACGTTCGGTTTCGAGGGGTCGGAGGGCGTAACGTATGCGATCTCGGTGGGCACTTTGTCAGAAGTGATGCCTATATGAACGCATAAGCATATAGACTGCAACAGCGGGGTGTGATCGTCTACCGTTGCCGCCAGGCCAGCTTTTGACAATATCAATTTCTTCCGGGCTTGCGCTGTATACGGCGGCCACGCCTGTTGCATGATCAATTCGGTCTTCGGATACAGTGCTCAAACACAATGTTCAACGCACCACTATACGTCGTCCCGAAGTCGACACCCAAAATCAGCCTATCCTGCGCTGGACTCGCCCTCGGCAAGCCACCAAGGCCTGGCGCAGAACGGTGGTTTGTGTTGGGGTCGAACGCGACTGGAATATTGCCCGACCTGCTGCTGAATGCGCTGGCCATGCTGGATTTCCTCTCCATCTCCTTCCTACTGAGGTACGGTCGAAAGAGCAGTGGGGGGAGGGGGGGGCTACATGGACTCGGAAACGCGTGGGGTCAGCAACAAGCGGCCGGGATCTCCAGACCTAGCTTGGAGAGCAATTATTAAATTGCAGGAGCAGGATGGGGGAGTAGGCGGTCGCGAAGACATTGAAAATCATTACAATGGGTGCCTGGAAGCCATTGCGATAGTCAGGCGCCTAACACGATTAACGTAAACATTGAAGCCTGGCGGCAGTGATCCGCATGAACGTGCTTGTGCCTGGCGGTGGCTGAGCGCGGTTGGAGCCCCGCATTCGCGCTACGGGCCCGTAAACTTCGGGACGGCTGCTGGCGTCACTGCTACACCACACTATGTCCAGCTAATGTGCTCTGAGTGACGTTGCGTTCGCACTGAATACGTTTTATGATCCTTCACTATTTCTTCTCGAGGTTCTTCTCAGACATGCGGACGTCACAGTTTGCCTTCCTCTACCAACGATTGCATACCAAACCATCTCCATGACCGGGCAAAAGGGATCCGGTAGGCGCTGTGCTTCTGTTCTTCATGTCTTTTGGCTGACGTCTTTGCCGACTCCACAGATCTTTCATCTCGCCTCGGCGTGAGACGATCGAAGACGACCACCGCCAGACCTTCGAAGTTGTCCGACCCGCCCATCAACGCCCCGCCGAAAGCAGCCCTGGCCACCGCAAGGCGTTTTAATGATATGCTACATCCCCGATCGTCCAAAGAGCGGGAGCGAGCCAGAAGAGTATCAGACAGCGCTGCAATACGGACCGAAGCTACGGTAGCTGCGCTGAACGAGGGGAATGGGCCGAGCGAAGATGGGCCCTCAGACCCAGCCGCGCAGAGGATTGCAGAGCTGGAACAAGCGCTGGCGACCGCTTGGGATGAACAAAAGACCATGAAGGAAGAGCTAGCGAAGCTTCGAGGGCTTGTACAAGTTTACCCGGAGACGATCGAGGAGTATCAGCGGACGCTGGCAAGCGCATATGTGCAAAGCCCACCCGGAGCCTTCCCACCCGACCCACGCCCGGCATCAGCCCGCTCGAACTCGCATGGTGACGAAAGCGCGCCGCGAAGATCCATGAACCAGCCGCGCGAGGATCACTCGGAGCAAAATGAGATTCTCCGTACCAAGATTGCACAATTACAAGAGCAGCTCGTGACGCAAGAGGCCACGTATCAGTCCCTGTTGGAACATCGGATATCGCGAGCGGAAGCTGAATGGGACGAATTGACAGTACGACTCCACTCGACCGAAAAAGAGTCCGGCGAGCGGCTGCAGCAACTACTGGCTCTGAAGACTGCCTTCTCATCCCTTACGCGCGTCGAATCGCAAGTGACAGACAACGAGCTGTCAGATACCTTCTCTCAGCTCTCCAATCGCATCCGCGAATGGGTCATTAGCAATTTTCGCCGGGCAAAGATGAATCTCAACGACCTCCCTCAGGATACTGCCGAAGTCCTACAGGCTACGTTCCCCTCATACATGAGCATCGATCCAGCCAATCGACTGGCGCTATTTCAAGCGATTGTGTCCAATACGTTGATATCCGTTTTCGGGGAGTTGCTGTTCGTCGGTCTACCAGAGAAAGGGCCATTAGCCAATCTTCGGCAGATAGCGAACCTCATCCAAGACACTGCTGGATACCAAAACTGGCGACACTCCACGATTCGCTGTCTGCAGAAGAGCGATGCGACACGTATAAGCACGGAAAGAGCCCGTCAGATAGATCGCCTAGCATCCGAAATATCGCATCATTTGCAGGTTGTTACATCTGTAGCTCTTCAGCCAGAAGCCCGGTTGGCATTGAGCAGTATACTGAACGCTACAGTGGATTTTCAGAATACGCTTTCGCTTCAAAAAGCCCGGTACAGAGTGGACCTTTTCAAAGCGCAGAGTGACATTAGACCGACCTTCGACGACGAACGCATGGAGCCTATCAATGAGCTTGATGAATATGTAGATGATGACGGGGACGTGGTAGTAGACCGCGTTTTTGCCTTCTGTGTCTTTCCGTGCCTGGAGAAGTTCGGCGACGAATACGGAGAGCAAACTGAAGTGAGCAACGTGCTGGTGAGAGCCAGGGTATGCTGCAGTGTCGGGTGAAACCTGCTTTCAGCTACAGGAGTTAGCTTTGAGAGAATGTGCCAACAGCAGTATTCCAGCCAGGCCGGGTGATTGCGCTCCGAGAAGCAGACCAGTCTGGAGTAGAATTGCCGAAGGCGAGAACCATGCGGTCCGTCATAGCCAGCTTGCACAAAACGTACGAGCTGAGACGGTGCTTGCAGGCAGGATCAATCTTCGCAAACAGACTAGCTGCAACGGTACAGAGGAAGAAACCGAGGCAGCTTAAGAGTGTGCGGTAGAAGAGAAGAGATACGCAGGAACAAGCATCGAGGATGCCAAGCGGTAGTAGTACTTGGATTCGTTGCAGAGAGAAGCTATTCATCGTCATCTTCGTCGTCGCCTTGAACGTCCATGACTCGTTCTCCAGCTTTCTCAAGAGTGCGGCGACTCCATGCACGTACACCTTTGTAAATAGCCTAGGGGCTGTTAGAAGAACTTCATAGTCGGTGTGCGTATATACACTCACAAGCAGGAAGGTCCCAACTCCTACAACGATGATGATCCAACTCACTTGCTCGTACCTGTCTCGTGCTGTGTTCCGACCTCTGCCACCGCCAATGCGGAATAGTTGCAAAGGGCTGGCTAGAAGTGCTTTCAGGAAGCCGAGAACGCCCATAGATGCAAGCCCCTTAGCAAAATGTTCAGACCAAGTTGCGGATTCGTCCTCATAATAGTAATCATCGTACGGTGATGACCAAGGTGACAATAAACCCCATGGATCAACGTACAAGTTGATGATAGGGTCCGCGAAGAAGCCTAGGATAAACACAACAGCGAGAAGGATCCCGATGGTCAACACAATCTGAGCAGCTGGGAAGAGTTAGTATGTAGTACGCTCCATCTCCAAATTTCGACTTACCAATGCTCCCAACAACCTTACCGGCTCCTAATCTCGCGAGCCGGTACTTGAATTTGCAAGTCGGACATTGCCAGTAGTTGCGTCGCCCATAGCTTGGATCTGCATGGCGCCAGGCTTGCAAGCAGCCCTCGTGTACGTACTTGGCTGACCCTTTGCACATACACGGACGAATCAGTCGTCCATTTTCGTCCTCGTACTTGACATTGCCGGTGGGTTGCAGGAAACTGGGGAGATTCTCTGACGGCACATCAAAGGTAGGCTGGACAGTGTCGAGACATATGCGACATTGACGTGGCCGCCAGTGTCTTTGTCTTGATGAATTCGCACCAGGCGCACCCTGCGGAGCGGGGTCGCTAGGTGTCGACGAGCTTTGCGGCGGCGACCGTTGCCTTGCTGAAGAGGGTCTTTCTGGTTCATCCTCTCTGAGGATGTCTTCTGGCCATGTCCATCCTGGTTCACGCTCGAATCCGGATGTAGAGGACATGATGGATAGAATGCTGCTAAAGGCGTTTGGCTTTGATTGGGTTAATGCGGTTCTTACTGGGGGTTCATGACAGAGAAGAGGTTGTGGATCAATTGCGGCATCGCCAGACTGCCTTGCTTAAGAAGGAAGGTGAAACATATCCGGTCTACCCGCAACTCTGTATGTCAGGCGCTCATTGGAAGTGACACGGTGTCAGAAGCGCGAACACGGTAATGGAAGACAGTGGAAGGGTCAAACTCAAAGAATCCAAGGTTGCCTAGTGGCGCGTCGGGCTTGGCACGCCGAGTCTCCGACAGCCGCGGTCGTTGAACATGCCCCGGTAGCTTAAAGACTACGGTACCTACCATCCACGACTCATCAACGCCACTGTCCGATGCCTGCCCAAATGATCTGGCCCTGCAAAACAACACGGTACACCTGAGACTGGCGGGAAGTCCTCTCCTTTCTTACAATCGCGGGCATACTTGCCCCACGCCCCGCGCGCATTCCACGACAGCAAGCGGTACCTACCTATCGGTCGCTTTCCGGACTATGCGATGAATGTTGATTGATAATGTAACTACACGGAGAGTAAAGATGTCATCACAGGAAGGTACCAGGCGGTCCAAGGAGACACGGGCGTCCGAAGATGACAACCATGGCCAATGTACTCGAGGACAACCGATCGGGCAGCGAGAGTCTCATTTCCATAAGCTTGCAACAATTCCTCATTTCCATAAGCTTGCAACAATTCCTCATTTTCGTAAGCTTGCAACAATTCCTCATTTTCATAAGCTTGCAGGATAATTCCTCATTTACATAAGCTTGCAGGTGAATTACACTACTCCTCTCTGTGTGATGAATATTGCGCTGTAAATCAGCTACCCTGGAACTGTGGCATCTCACAATGAAATTACTGACAATCCGTAAGAATGAGGTTTCGTCGTCCAAGCATAGGTACACAGCTTCATACGCAGCATCCTACATTGACTCATGGAGACTTATGGGCATAGTGGTGGGTATTTCGGACTTAGCTTTCGACCAGACATGCAGTGCACGGCAGCTTCAATATTTGCTTTGCCTGGGTCGACTATAAGAGATATTCACCATACCTGAGAAGCTATTCTGAAACCAAACGAGGCCGCAATTTGCTTAGAAGCGCTTTCACCTTGATGGAGCCGCCAAGGATCTATGGCTGTTTGCACGTATCCATTCCCTCGCCTGTGGGACTGGTCTAGGCAGGATCGCCCACAGGCGCTCCTGCCATAGTTGTCGACGTTCGCGCAGCCACTTGGTCCGCTCGACACTTATTTCAGTCACCGTCACTACTTTGGTTGAGATTGAAAGTGAGCATGCGATAACTCACAGTGCGCTTCTCCTCCCAACCGAGCAGCTCTCTCATGTCAATTTTGACCCTACATAACACCCGTCTCCGGTCGAAAACGAGCTCTGCCTTCCATTCCACCCACACCGGCCGGCATGAAACTCTCTATCGTCGTCGGCTATGCCTCTGCGGCTTACCTAGCCCTCGCCCGTTCTCGCCCTCATTCTCATGCGAACGGAACGCTACCGGAGCCCACGCACCGCCTTACCCGACGCTTCGATGCCAATGTACTCGCTAGCGACAAAGACTGGAAGGCCGCGAGCTGCAGAGGGGGTAGGCTGGTTGAACTTATGCTCGGTTCCGACGAAGCAGCAGGTTCAAAAATTGAAAGCACCAAGGGCAACAACACGCCGTCTGCAAAGAGCGAGTGGCAGGGCGATCTCAAACGTACGTTGCACCTGTCCACCTTAGGTGCATGATGCTAAGAAAAACCTCCAGAGGAGCTGAAGACCTGGGGATGGCACGAAGAGTACGCGGAGGACGTGTACGCTGATTTGGAGCGCTTGGATGTCACGTCGGTTGCGGAGGCGCTGGGGATAAACAGAAAACCCAAAGGGGCTGGCGGCAACAACATCCCGTACGAAATCCGACATTGGGACAAGGACGCGAGAGACCCGAAGGGGCATCCGATTGCGCCTAGAGATCAGACATACAAGGTGGATGGCAAGGAGTATCGGGTACGGCTTCAGTCTTTTCCTCTCCGGGGAACGCTAAACGTCTCAGGTCACCCAAGCGCGACACCTCTTCACGGTAAACCCCACTGACGGCGGTGAGTACTTTCTTGAGACACCAGGCTAGATATCTCTCCATCTTGGCTATCTTTCCGGAGTCATTCTGACGCGCGAACAGTCATCATTGGACAGTTTCTGGAAAGCCCGGCATCGGCGGCTGAATTTCTCTGGTATCGAAAGGCCAGGAGCGATGAACTACCCAATATTCAACGGCTTTCCGATATTTTCTGGGGACACTGGGTTCGCGATAATACAAACGTTGTAAACATCCGCTACTTCTGGATGATGGACGTCGCGAACGAGGACACCGAAGAAATCATGGCTCGAGCGTTGAGCGAAGCCGGCAAAGCGATTTCCACATGGCCGGGTGTCACCTTCAATATGGATTCTGACGCTGGAAAGGCTATCCTTGGTGAGTTGCAATGACTGGAATTCTATATCTATATCTTGAGACATGAATTAACGACACGCCAGGTTCTGCCAACGGCGCAGTGTTTGCGTGGTTTCTGGTCCAGCATAAAGCGCAGCTGGGTGACAAATGGATTCCGAAGGTTACGGTCTTCCTCAATGACCTTGGCAGATCGTGGTCTGGGGCACATGTACTCTTCTACGTGGAAGATGCGCCCGACAGGGAGAATAACCCCTGAGATCTAATGTCCGCAATTTTTGAGACTAAACCTCAGGCATGAATCTTCTGTGGGCTTATGCGTGGCGCTCCTAGACTGCACGAAATTGAGCAGCCTTCCTTTCAGATGTATTGCATCGGAGCTACAAAAGTTAACTCACGGCTATCTGACGAAAATCAAGAATTTGTCGCCCCCACATCTTCGCGACTCCGAACACTTTGTTGGGCCTTCTAATATCAGGCATCTGCATCAACTTCGCTCCGTCTGTCACATGCGTTTTCGCTTCACCGTTCCTTACTTACATACAATATTCTTTTTCGACACCCCTTTCACCTATTCCGCTTGCACATACTCAAATCTCGATGCCTGCCCTATCTTTTTGTCAATTTCCATCCATTTCCTGTCTCTTGAACCCCGCCACCAAATTTCTCTCATCGCCACACACGCCTACCGCAGAAGTACTGCCGACTTTTCTCATGCACCCTAGTCGTTGTAGGTGACATACTAGTGCTCTATGCCGAAAGTATCATCCTGGGAAACCCTCCGCAGGTCGGTACACTCCGTTGGCAGGATCTTACGCATGACCTAGGTCGTACTCGCATTATATATGTAGTACAACGCGAAACCACTGACCTGACCTCATGATAACTGATTACGGGGAGTGGACGGTGGAAAGCGAAATTTTACTTGTTTGATTCATCGACATGAGAATGGTACCTGTCGACAATAGAAAGGCCACCATTCCGCTTTTCATCTGGAGGCTCCGCAGCGTACTGTGATGCTCATGCCTTTCACCATGCCTGTAATGCCCAAGAGATCAGTGTGCGCAACGACGATGTGGCCCAGTATCGTGACTCTGCACCCAGGATCTCTAGCACGCTCCAATCACCTTCTCGGCAACAACCTCGTACTCCTCGGCCACAACCTCACCCGCCTCGTTCAGCGTCTTCTTTGCGCCCATTTTGCATATCTGCACGCGGTCGATGCTTACCTTCTCCGCCCAGACGACGTCGCTGTACCGCTCGATCAGATCCCGTGCGTCGAAGCGCAGCCAGCTCTTCGCTTGCGGCCCGTGGCCCGTGGACCCATCCAGCTTGGGTACTTTGGTCTCGGTCGTCGAAGGGTCGGGCGTCGCGGTCGTGACTTCATCGTGGTCTTCTATCGCGGAGCCAGCCGTCGACGCACCATCGTCGTGGTCCTCCTTACCACCCACTGCATCCGCATCCGCATCCGCACTCTTTCCCCCCCGACTGCTCGGCCCCTTGGCACCCCCTCGCCCTCTCCCCTTCGCATAGATTGTGTTCACCACGGTAGCATGCAACCTCAACGTCCGCTTATCCTCCACCAGCCACCCCTCCCTCGTAAACTCCCGCCTCAACTTCTCCCCGAACGCCTGCAACCTCCCGCTCGCATCCGCAGGCTCCGCATACAAGATGCTCGTCTCGTGCGGCGCCTGCATCGGCACCAAGCCCTTGAGGTCGACGCCCAGCGCCTCCCAGCCCGGCATCGCCGCCGCATTCAGGTTCTCGCTGACGGTGCCACTGGCGGCCGCCGACTCGGCCATGCTCTGCGCCGTAACGTCCTGCAGCACCTTCTGCACGTCCAGCGCGGCGAGGTGCCGCGTCGCGAGGCGCAGTTGCTCGTCGTCGAGCGCCATGACGCCCAGCGTGAGATGCAGCGTGCCGGGCGGCCGGACTGCTTGCACGGGCAGGAATCCCGTGGCCCCGAGCTCCTGCCTCAGCTTCGACAATTGGGCTTCGAGCTGGGGTCGGGTGTGCGGGTTCACGAGAGGGAGGCAGAGGAAGTGCGTCAACTGCGGCTTCTTCGGCCCGCCTCTGCTTTTCTTCCCTCCGGCCGCGGTGTGGCGCTGTGTTGGGGCCGGTGCTGCATCGCGCTCGAGGGGTTGCCTTCTTTGCAACGTGCTCCAGATTTCCGTGTTGTCGCGCAGCTTCTCGCCGTCCAGGAAGTCGTTGTATTCCAATTTGCTTCTCTTGCCCATGGCGTGAGACGTGGTGTGAATGGGATATGCAGTGCGGGAGTATGGTCTAGCAACGGGGACTCCACCAGCTCTTGACAATCGGTTTCGAACGTTGCGGCTACGACTGGGTTGGGGTGCTAGGGGAGCGAGGTTGGGTAGGGTACTGCAGAATCGATCGAGGGCAGCTCCACAAGTACATGGGCCGATGAGCATAGGGCTGCAGTGCGCCCGGAGTCCGGCTGGCATGAAAACTTGAAAGGTGCGATCGATCGATGGCGGCCGCTACGGCGCGAGGCAGGAATTGAGACACCACGGAGAACCTGTTCACGATGCATTTGTGTGTTGCAGGGAGACTGGCCAATCACGCCACGTCTGCGCAGGCCGGCCACATGACGTCAGCGCCTGCAACAGGCGTCACCGGCGCCTTGTCGGCAAGAAGCGAAAGATGGTGCTGGGACTAGGATTGAAGATGGTCTTCTCACTTATTCTGTCTTCTAGAAGGTCTCAGGAAGCGAGAGTACAGGTTAGGGAGGGAATCTATGGCATGGCATCCTAAGAGGGCGGACGTGATGGCTACAGGATACAGCAACTTGCTCGCAAGCAATGCAGAAGACAGGCGGCGGCCCCGAACACGGGAGCAACGTGAGCGGTATCCAACCACCTTGGCATCAGGTATCCGCGGAAGAGTGAAAGAAACAGGAATGCGTGAACCGGGAAAAACATGCTTTTGCTGAACAGCCAGAGGGTGCGCCGGCCGTCATGCATGCATGCGTGCGCTGCTGCCCCGCTGCCCCGCTGCCCCGCTGCATCGCCCCTATCGCCCGCCGTGCGATGGCGAAGTATAAGCGTCGTAGAGTGTCGTGTCGGTCGCACGGTTCCCTCATTGCTCGTCGTTGTAGAACTTGCGGAGGACCTTCTCTACGTCGTGGAACTCCTGCTTGGTCTGCTTGATGGTCGTCTCGAGCTTCTTCAGGGCCTCCTCTTCGGTGATGTCCTTTTCGCCCTTGTCGTCCTTCTTCTGGCCGTAGTTTTGGATCTTTTCGCAAGAGTCCTTGACTTTGCTGAGGCCGAGCGTGGCGGACGAGCCCTTGAGGAAGTGGCCCAGCTCGGACAGGGTCTTGAGGTCCTTTTTCTCGCTGCGCCATGTCAGCCGGTGCGCAAAGAGAGGAGGCAAGGCGCAAATAAAGAAAGCAGGTAGGGTGTACTCACAGGTTCGAGTCCATCTTTTCAAAGGTGCTCTCGGCCTGGGCGAAGAAGTCGTAGACTATACTCTTGGAGAACTCGCGCTCGTCCTCGTCGTCGTCCATCTCGAGGATCTGCTCGAACGTGGCCTCGTCGATGCTATCTTTGGCACCCGGGATCTTCATGATGTCGCCGCCGTGGTCCTCGTGGTCCTCGTGGTCGTGGTGGTGGCGGTCGTGGTCGCGGTCGCGGTCGCGGTCGTGGCCGTGGTCGCTCTTGAGGCGGGTTAGCCGCTATTCAGTCGGGCGCACCGCACTAGGAGCAGATGGTAAAGGCAGAGAGAGAGAAAAAGGGAAAAAGAGAGCAAAAGAGAGAGAGAGAGAGAGAGAGAGTAGACGTGCAACAAGGCAACACGTGCTTGCGCAGCGGCGGTGCGAGCACGAGGGGAGCTGGCCGGTATGCAGGTGCAAGTTTGGGTGTCAGAAGGAGGGGCAAGAACCAACCCTGTCGCCCGCATCATCTTTGACCGAATCTGCTCTAGCCATCTTCTATCAAGCGTGCCACGCGAAGTTGAGAAACGTCTTCAGTGAGAATGCGTTGCGCAACACTCTGTCTCGCGCTGCGCTTCGTGCAGGCGCCGCGTGCGAGTGTTGAAGAGATGTCTGGGAGTCGGAGGGTAGCGCACAAAGACGGCCCCGCCGAAAATTGTCGCTTGGGTAGGTATCTAGTCTGCTAAAGGCCCGAGCGACCTTCACTGGTGCGTGTGTCGCCCTGCAGCCCACCTGGGTAGGTAGATAGTTGGAGATGACGAAATCGAGGCTCGGCCCGCGTGAGATGCCGACGTGGTGGTCCTGGAGGAGGGGGGAGCGCCGCTGCCGAAGCTTCAGCCAAAGTGCTGCTGGTGAATCGAGAGGGAAGGGAGGCGGTTGACGGACGAGACTAGAACGGTGTGGGAGTCAAGGAGGGAAATGAAGATGGAGAGAAAGTGCCGGTACGTCTATTTTAGAAAATCGACCCCGCTGGGATGGCTTCAGCGTGTGCAGCCGCCCACTGGCACTCGGCACCGCTCTCCGGCCGGCACAAGCTTTGGGCTCTCCCGCAAAGTGTCTGGCAAAGCTGACGCCGTCGAAGAGGAGGATGGCTCCGGCAAGTGATTGTGGACAGTGATTGTGGACAGTGATTGTGGCAGTGGCAGTGGCAGTGGCAGTGGCAGTGGCAGTGGCAGTGGCAGTGGCAGTGGCAGTGGCAGTGGGCAGTGATTGTCACGGGGATCCGCTCTCGCATGTACCTACCGTGCCTCTGATCAGCCACAACCCTCCTCCTCCTTCTGATCAAGGTGATTTCTATGATGTGAAGGGTGCCAGCCTACGTGGGAAGAGACTACCGGTGCTGAGCATGCGAACACCCGCAGCGCCCAACCTGCCTGCCGCCGTGCAGGGCGAAAGAAGTCCCAGGGCGCTGCTACGCGGCCGACCATGACAGCAGCGTCGCTTTGTCCCCACAGAAATAGACGTGCTCGGGAGACGGTCGACCTGTGATGGGCATGGCTAGAGGAGACGCCAAGAAGGTCTGGAAGCGTTCGAACACGCTCTTCCTGCTGCTGGACGTTGGAACGGTAATAAGACGATTGACCCTCTTTATGGATTGAGCGTGGTTTTGAATGGATGCCTTGCAGCGTGGCAGCAGGGATCCGCCCTTTCGTCAATGGCGCATCTCAGCTTCGTCACCTCGCATATGACCGCATTGGTGCCAGATACGCGGGTTGGGTAGGTAGGTTGGCCTGTGGGTAGGTTGGCTGGTAGGTAGGTAAGGTAGGTTGGATTGTAGGTAGGGAGGTTGGCTTGTAGGTAGGTAGGAGGTTGGATTGTTGGTAGGTAGGAGGTTGGATTGCTGGTAGGTAGATATGGGATTGGTAGGTAGGAGGTTGGATTGTTGATAGGTAGATAGAGAGTACGAGGTCGTCTTGCACGCCCTGCCCTCCGTAACCCAGACGGCTGACTCACCACACCCCGTTGACCAAGGGTCCGCGGATGCAAACCGACATCCTCTCCTGTCGCCGTGCCGCCCAGTGGTGCCCACAAGCAAGCCCTGCGAAGACCCTGGTTCCACCCCGAGACGCGTTATCTCCACGCCCGTGGTGGGAAACTTCGGGCAAGCAAGCTACGAGGGTCCACCTTCAGAAACGGCCTGCAGCTCGCTTTGAATCCGGTCTCCTTCGAGCGCTCTTCTTTCCCTGAAACGTCGCTCGCTCTCAGATTCCCGCCATCAATACAGGGAAGAAGGCCTCTCCGCGGATCGGGTCCCTTTGCTTTGGAGTGGGGTGGATACCTAGTGACCATCACGAACATGCGCAATTACGAAGCCTTCGGCAGTCGGCAACTCAGATGGGCCGCCGTAGCTCATAGCACATTGATGCCCGTGCCAACGGCAGACCCTACCCAGCCAACCCATGGGCTCGAGAGCACAGAGAACCTGTCGACTCGCCCTGGCACTACTGCTAGAAAACCACCGCATCAAGTGGACTGGCAATAACTTACGATTCAATCTGCAAAGTACTGTGTACGAAGTTTCGCCAAAAGCTCGGCCCTGGTGTTGCACTTCAGGATCCGCCAACACGCAACCTGCCTACGCCAGCAGGGTTATGCTGTCCAAAGAGGCAATGATCCACCTCAATAAGCCATGTAGACGGTTGGGCCAATCGCCTATGCCGCGACGGTTAGCGCAGGGTTCGCGGAAATAATTAGCAATCATGGCTTGCTTTTTCGGCTTCAGTCTGCAGGTAGCACGGTGGGGGTCGGGCTTTGCGGTAGGTAGAAGCATTCATTCTAGCCAAACAATGTACACTCTGGCCGTTTTACGTGGTACTCGAACATAAAAGTACACTGCACATTACGCCGTGCTATATGCCGCACCAAACTGTGGACCGGACCGCCGCCATCGCCCCTTGCGCTTCTCTCTACCCAGTGACCTTGTAGATCGACTCAGCAAGCCGCTTGACGTTGCCAGAGGTAATGCCAGCGACGGAAATCCTGCCGTCCTTGGTAGCATAGACAGAGTGCTGCGGGAAGGATTAGCACATGCAGGGGCTGGTGTCGCAGCGAAAACTCACCTCCTTAGCCAGCGCCTCCATCTGCTCAGGCCTCAGACCAGTGTACGCAAACATGCCGATCTGGGAAGTGATGTGGCTCCAGTCGTGCTTGCTACCCAGCTTCTCCAAGTTCTCCTTGAGGAGAGCACGCATGCTGATGATGCGGTCCGCCATGTCCTTGACCTCGCCCAACCACTGCTTGTTCAGCGCTGCGTCGTTCAGGATCTCGGATGCAATGCGAGCACCGTGGACCGGGGGGTTGGAGTAGAGCGGTCGCACGAGGATCTTGATCTGCGAATCAACGCGCTTCTTCTCTTCGGCAGTCTCGCACACAACAGAGAAGGCACCGACACGCTCGCCGTACAGACCCTAGGCGCCGTCAGTCATGTTGCTGTCTCAACGACTTCTCTTGAACCTACCATGTTCTTGGCGAAGCTCTGAGCGAGCACAGGGCGGAGACCCTCTTTGATGAAATGACGCAGAGCGAAGGCGTCCTTGTCAGTGTTGCCACTGGCGAAGCCCTGGTAAGCCATGTCGAAGAAGGGGAAGTGCTCGCCCTCCTTGACGGCGGTGGCGATCTGCTTCCACTGGTCCTCAGTAGGGTCGACACCAGTGGGGTTGTGAGCGCAAGCGTGGAGCAGAACAATGCTGCCCTTGGGTATCGACTTCAAGTCGGCAAGCATGCCCTCGAAGTCAAGGCCGATGGTGTCCTTGTTGTAGTATCGGTACTTCTCGACCTTCAGGCCAGAGTCCTTGAACACGGCGTTGTGGTTCGCCCACGACGGGTTGGGGATGTAGATGGTCTTTGCGCCGGGGTAGAAGCGCTCGAGGAACGCACCACCAATGCGCAGAGCTCCAGTACCGGAGATGGACTGGGTGATAACGATGCGGCCCTCGTTGATGGGCGCAGAGTCGGGGCCGTAGGCGAGCTCGAGAGCAGCCTTGGTGAATGCAGGCACACCGGTGATGCCAGCATACTCCTTGTCCAAGTTCGCCTGCACAATCTTTTGCTCGGCCTGCTTGACGGAGGGCAGCACGAACGGCTTGCCCTTGTCGTCACGGTAGGCACCGACACCTGTGGACGTCAGTTACCAGCGCCATCGTTCGCTGGTGGGTCCCGAACGTACCCAAGTTGATCTTCTCGGGGTTGCTGTCGGCCTTGAAAGCTTCGGTGATGCCTACACAAAGTCAATGGCGATGCCTGTTGGGCTAGGATAGCCAGACTCACCCAGAATAGCCTGAACGAAGGGAGCGGTGAATAAGTGACGTCTACACAGCTGTGGGAGTACCATAACTTACATCCTGGGTATCGATTAGCTTTCGGTCGCATCAATTGGTACCGCTACACGGTGTTTGACTCACTGGAGGGCCCTGGGGCACTTGCGACCAGGCCGAGACGGACCTGACGCTGGCCTTGACGGTGAACTGCTTAGACGCAGCTTGACGCAGCGCGGTTCGCGATGAGGCGAGCATGGCGGATAGGCTGTAGGTTTAGAGTGTAGGGTGTGGTGTTGATGACGAAGGGAGGAAGGAGGGAGGAGGAAGCAGGGTGAGTCGAAGGCGATGATGACCTGATGTTCCCCAGAATGTCGCTCCACGTTATGTTTTTAGTGAAGCGTGGGAGTTGAACTTGGCCAAAGCTCCTCTCCCGCCCGTGGCCACTCGGACTATTTTCGGTCTGCCGCGGATCCGCAGCTATTCCGCGAACGTCCTAGCGCCGTCGGGACGCGAGCGCGTCTGCGGAAACTTTTGGCTTTGGTGAGAAGGTTGCAGGGCATCAGGCCAACGTCTGTCGACACCCTCTATTATACCACGGTATATCGCACCTAGAATACGAGGTCCGATCGGAAAATACTCTAGCACTGTCTTCCCCCCGACATGCGCCCTGCCCTCCGGCAGACCAGGAGGCTTCTGAACGACCGACATGCACTCCACACCTCGATACCAGCTTTGCTTTGCCCTGCACTGTATAGATCCCCGGTAGCCAATGCACCTCGGCGCATACAAGACCTGCCGCCATTGAGGAGGTTCTCTACCTACCTTCCACGATCACAAGAGGCTGCAGTAGCAACTACGCAAGATTCTGCCGCAACTCCAGATGCTTCGAATTCGACCCAGTCTCCCCACCGCATCCGCCGACCACTCCCTCGCGCCTGCCCAGGATGCGGCGCGCCGACTCAGATCTACGACAAGAAGGAGGCCGGCTTCTACCGCCTCACCAGAAACGCAGTTGCGCAGTACCTCGAATACGACCCTGAAGCAAAAGCGTCACAGAAGAAAGAGGAGGATGTATATACCAAGGCGCTCAGACAAATCGATCCCCTCGTCCTGCAGGGGATTGGTCTTGAACCTGATGTATTAGAACAAGGCAGCGAAATCGATACTGGCGCCCCCGAAACACCTGTATGCGACCGCTGCCACGACATCACCAATCATCGGAAAGGGGTACCGATATACCATCCCTCCGTCGAAGCCATACAGCAGACCATCGCCGAATCGCCCCACCGCCGCAACCACATCTACCATGTCATCGACGCCGCCGACTTTCCAATGTCGCTCATACCCACGCTGCAGTCGTCCCTGCGTATACCCAAACTCCGGACCAAGAACCGCAGAGCAAAGCACAAGGGCTGGGTCGCCAACGACCGCATCGCAGAAGTCAGCTTCGTAATCACGAGATCGGACCTCCTAGCGCGGAAAAAGGAAGACGTCGACGCTCTCATGCCATACGTCCAAAACGTCCTCCGGGACGCCCTCGGCCGCACAAACCGCGACGCCCGCCTGGGCAACGTGCGCCTCGTCAGTGCCAAACGCGGCTGGTGGACAAAGGTCGTGAAAGAGGAGATCTGGGAGCGTGGCGGCGCAGGCTGGATGGTCGGCAAGGTCAACGTGGGCAAGTCCAACCTCTTCGAGGTTGTCTTCCCCAAGGGCCGCGGCGCAGACTACCAGGACGTGCGCAAGATGCGGTCTGCCGCTGAGCGCGAGGCCATGCTGGCGGCTGCACACTCCATCGAGGAGCTCGCTTCCGTGCAGAAACAACTCGCAGACGAAGATGCGCAGATCGAGCGCCAGACTCAGAATCCCGAGGGCAAGGAGAAGGAGCACCAGCACCGACCCCCCACCGACCCGGAAGACGATAAAGTTGACGAAGATGACGCAGACCTCGACCCAGACGCGCTCCTCCCCCCCGCTCAACCATTCACCCTCTACCCTGTTCTCCCCCTCGCCTCCTCTCTGCCCGGCACCACCGCCTCCCCCATCCGCATCCCGTTCGGCCGCAACCGCGGCGAGCTCATTGACATGCCCGGGCTCGCCCGCACGCCCCCCGGGCTCGAATCCTTCGTCCAGCGCCCGGCACAGGACGACCTCGTCATGAAAGACCGCATCACAGCCTCCCGCCACGTCCTCAAGCCGGGACAGAGTCTGATCCTGGGCGGCGGACTCATTCGCATCACGCCCGTGACGTCGGATCTTATTTTCATGATACATCCGTTTGTCCCGATAGACCCGCACGTCACGCGCACCGACAAAGCCTCTGCCATCCAGGAACAAGTCTCCGACCGGCACGTGAAATCCATCCTCGCGTCCGATGCAGGCCCCAAGATGCGTTCAGCCGGCCGCTTCAAGCTGCGCTGGGACGTCACCAAGAAGCTCGCTGGCCCGTTGACCTCCCCCGTCGCGGCCAAAATGCGGCCCGAGAACCTCCCCTTCCGCGTATTCGGCACGGATATCCTGATCGAGGGCGTGGGCTGGGTCGAACTCAGCGCCCAGGTGCGGCGGCCTTCGGGCTGGAAAGCACCCGGCATGGTGAAGAAGGATCCCAACGCTGCACGCGCTGCCAAGCTCGCTGCTCAAAAGAAAGAAGACGAGGAGCTGCGGCTCAAGCGCGAGGCCAAGATGCGCGGAGAAGTGTGGGTGAGGCCCCGGGAAGAGGCAGAAGATGTCGAGGACGTGGTCGAGTTTCCCGAGGTCGAAGTCTTTAGTCCGCTGGGCAAGTTTGTAGGGCAGAGGATGCCCATGTGTGCGAGTGTGGTGCTGGGGCCGAAGATGATTAGTTCAAGGGAGAGGAGTGCGCGGCCGAGGAGGAGTATGAAGAGTGTAAAGGCGCAGAGGAAGCCTGCGGGCAGGGAGTAAGAGGAGGAGAGGGGAGAGGAGACGTAATACCCCGGCTTGTCCGTCCTGTACCAACACAACACCATAGACTACGTTCGCTGTACTGTACGATACGATACCACGACGGCGCTTCGCATTGCATTACGTACATGTAAAACAGCCAGACTTATGCGCAGCTCGAGAAGCTCTGTAGATTAACCTGTATCTAGCGTGGCTGCCATATAACTCCATACCATCAAAACCAAAATACACATATACGTGATGACTCTCTGATCCAGTCACTTGCCAGACAGACACTCTAGCTATTCGTCTCATATCAAAACACCATCCCTTCCCATGCATCTAGGAACCCTGCTGGCTGGTATAAATTCGTTCGAACACTTATGATCCTCAAGCGTCGTCCACTAACGCCGGTACGCCAGCACATGTCGGCGGCTGTGCCTTTCCTTGGGCCCTTTGCTTGCCTGACCCTGTCGCGAGGGTAGCGTGCCTCGCATGGCCGTGCGCACGAGGCTGGCTCGTGGTCGTGTCTCGGCGCCGTCCGTCGTCATTCGGAATGCGTTTAGTCATCGCCCCTGTCGAGAATGTCGAAAAAGGGCTGCTGTTCAGCAGCGCAGTCGGGCTTGTCGCGCGCGCAGCCGGGGAAGTTGGCGACGAGGTCGGCTTCCTTGTATTTTCCGAATTTGGGGTTGAAGGGCCCGGTTGCGTATGAGTTGAGGAGGTTCTGAGGGATCAGGGCGAGCTTTGCGAGGATGGTACCGTGCCATCTGCTAGGTGTTAGTGGCTGTAGGTTGGAAGATATACTGCTGAGAAACTCACTGGACGATGTGCTCCAGCGCATGCGATTCGGCCTTCTGGAAGTTGTAGCTCCTGTAGATGGGATCGAACCACGCATCCAGGAAGTACTTGGCCCAGTCACCATTTCGTACAATGATGCTGGTGGGCACTAAGCCTTCCTTGTCCTGCGTCACAATAAAGTCTATCCTGTCGCCCTTCAAGTTGCCAAACGTCTTGATGACACTGTCCGGTGGGACGACGGGCTCATTGGTGATCATAAGCTCCTCGAGGCGGGACGGCTTGAGTATGTGTGATTCGAGGTCGATCGAGGGGTTCATGATTAGGGCGGCGCTGTCGAGGTACCAAAAGAATGTGGAGCCTGGGTATAGTGTCATGGCGTGCCGAAGCGCGGGCACCTTGGCCCATGTGCGGGGAGACATGTTGAGGGGGTAATTATCGCTTTCGGGGAAGAAGGTCAGGTAGCCTGGCGGACATCAGTATCAAGGCGTGCATGGAGTGATTGCCCGGGCAGTTGACGCACCATGCTTCTTGGCGTAGTCCTCTCTGTTCTTCCTAATCTTGGCCGCCCACGCCGCATCCGCCCTGGGGTCGATGGTGGTAACGATGACCACAGGGGGGCCGGAGCCGACAGCGACCTTGGGGATGTTTGCGCCTGCATCGCGGCCTGTTCTCCGGAGCAGCCAGATCAGGGTGAGGAAGCCCAGTATCCCCACCAGGGCAGTCCGCAGCTTTCCCCCCCGGAGCAGGTTCTTCAGGGCGGGCGGTATGGGCAAGGCGCTCTGGTTGCGTGGAGCGTAGGGCGGTGGGCGCGACGTCTTGCGCGGCGGCATGGCGAAGTGCATTGCGAAGCTTCGGAGATGGGAGACGGCGGCGGGAGGCCAGATCAGAGGCACGGCCGTGGATGCAAAACGAGGGATGGTGGTCGGAGACGGCGGCGGGAGTTTTGGGTAATGCGCTTATGGCACGGTCATAGCTGGCGCAGCAGCTTAGGGCTCGGAGGAAGGGGAGTGACAATGCTGTGGAGACGCGCTTGAGGCGGGCGAGCCTGTGGAGCAGCCAACATGAGCTGGAAATTTAGTGTCGTTATCGCCCTCTGGCTTTGAGCAGCCCGCCAAGACCATCATCCCTGTCCGTCTTTCCGCAACGGCTGGACCCTTGCTTGCTGAGGCCTGAAGCAGACGCCGCAGGGGATCTTCATACTCCATACGACACGACGTCTGAGTCTGCACATGGCCTGGACGCGCCACTCATGCCATGGCAACGGCGACGGCAGCACTGTGTCTTGAGTCGTTCCATCGACAGACCTCTTCCGCCCAACGACGTTCGATGAGGGTCAGACAGGCCGGCCAGACAGCGTGTATGCATGTGACTTCACGAGTCTCGTCACGCTGGTGAAGAGGTGCATGTGCAACAAGGCAGGCCAGCCGCGCAAGAGTATTTGGAAGAGGTGCTTAATGACTGGAACTGCCGTCGACCGCGAGTGCGATGGGCCTCGTTGATTCACTCTAAGATACATCATAGGGAACCTGGAATACAAAGTACACGAAGGCAACTAAACAATACGCAGTTACATCCAGCCGCTCAGTCTTTTGCCACGAGGTCTATGGCACCGAAGTCTACTTTGCCTTTCAGCCATGGTTCTATCACGCAAGCTCTCTCGGTTCTCCATCCTGCCTCGGCGCGCGTCAAAGAGTGCCTAAGGGTCTATAGGCATTGGACATACGCATTGAACACAAGCATGAGAGTAGTCCGCTTTGGTTGGTGGCTCAGACTACTGCAGAGAGATGCCAGCGTCTGCTCCGGCCACCGTCGCGTTCAACTGAGGAATTGTGGTGGTGGCGATGATGTCGAGAGCTAGTGACCCCCATGGCTCGGCACGGGCGGGAATGCCATCTCCATCGCGCTCACCACACCCGATCGCGCCAACACCACCTCCTGAAGTTAACGTCCACCCGGTTCGGATCTGTGGTGGAAGAACCATGCCGAGACTTTTGTGCGGGTTCAAGGCAACTTGGCTTCGGTACCCACTAATGACGTCAACTCCCTGTCACGAATACACCACACAACACGATAACTAGTCTATCTGATATCCCAATTTATGTTTCCGAGCAAGCTCCCTCTCCCGATCAAATAATCTCATCCGTTCATCATACAGAACCATCCAATCAACCACTTCGTCGAGTCCATCAACATGGTCGAAAAGGTCTACCAACTGAAATGCCAATGCAACCAGTATCCCTGGGGCAAACAGGGCTCAAACTCGCTCGCTGCCACACTCTGTGCCAAAACGCCAGGTACTGACTTCAAGATTGACGATAGCACCCCATACTCTGAAATGTAAGATGCTACTTATATTCAAAAGTGGTTCCCGAGTTCCTGTACAATGCTAAGACGTGGCAGGTGGATGGGAACATATCCTGAGCTACCCTCCTATATTCTCGAGAGCGGTGAGGACTTGCAACATGTACTGGACAAGAATGCAGAAGAGCTCGTCGGCAGGAATACCATCAAGACATTCAATCACACGAAGATTCCTTATCTTCCCAAGGTCCTGTCAATAGCAAAGGCTCTCCCCCTGCAGCTACATCCCGTACGTATTACATCGCCAAATTACCATTTTCATTTGCTAATGCTTCTCAGAACAAGGAGCTGGCCTCCCAACTTCATCAGCGCAACCCTGACCAGTTCACCGACCCAAATCACAAGCCCGAGATCGCACTGGCATTGGGCGACTTCGAAGCTTTCTGCGGTTTCAAGCCTCTGAAAGACATCGAGCGCTTGATGAAACTCGCACCCCTCCAACCGTTCATGCCCACCGTCAAGAAGCCCAACTTTGACGACCAGACCCTGAAACATGTCGTCAAGTCCATGCTCACAGCCTCCGACGAAGCCATCAAGGAGACCAACAATGCCCTCCTCGATCTCTCGAAAGAGCAATTCGGAGAGGACTCCTATATTCCCGAAATGATTCCCCGTCTTTTCAAGCAATACGACAAGACGGACAATGGCACCGTCGTCGCACTCATCACCATGAACTATCTCAAGCTCAAGAAGGGCGACAGCATCTACATCCCTGCCGACGGCATCCATGCCTACCTGTCCGGTGACATCATCGAGTGCATGGCGCGCTCCAACAACGTGCTCAACACTGGCTTCTGCCCCCGCGCGGACCGCGACTCTGTGGACATGTTCACCTCGTGCTTGACGTTCAGGCCACATTCGCCGGATGACTGCATGCTTAAGCCGAAGATGTCCCAGCACTCGAAGAACGGAAAGACACAGGTGTATGCGCCGCCGCTGAATGAGTTCAGCATGCTGGCTACTGAGCTGAACGATGGCGAAGTAGAGACGATCAGTGCGATTGGCGGTCCGTCCATGTTCATCGTGATCAATGGCGAGGGATCGTTCAAGGCGGACGGAAAGGAGCACAAGCTCAGCGAGGGCTACATTTACTTCGTTGCGCACGGTGTGGATATGGAATTCAAAGCTACCAAGGGTCTACAGATCTACACTGCTTACGTGGAGTAGATCGCTTCGCCATAGTTTGTGTTGTACGAGTAGAAAGTAGGTGTGAAGAGATAGATTAATCGAAGCCAAGCACGTAACAAGAAATCAGCACATGCAAGATACCCAATCTGGATGCCTGGGCGAGAGGTCTGCATGCTAGTACCGGATCCGGGTGTACGCGTACCGTGACGGCGATGTGGAGGCGGCAAGCTTCCCCGCACGCAACGCCGCAGCTACATAGATAGTCTATATAACCCCACAACGTGAGATTGGGAGGTACCTCAAAAATCTGCTGTTTTCCTCGAGAGTCCTTGCAGTAGCAGTCGCTTTACTAGCCGTTGACCATTTCAGCCGTCCAAGTCCGAAACGACTTTTCGTTGTAAATTGGAACCCTACGCAATAAACCGGCTCTTGATCTCACCCCCTCCAATACTCGTGACCTCAACAAGATCGGAATGGAATCAATTGGGAAACGCGACTCAATGGACGCCGCCACAGATGTAGCCTCCAAACTGGAAGCAACGCATCTCCATTCTCCATCGCTAGCACCAGCACCGAGCAAGAAGCATCCACCAAACCTCACCACCCTCCCGGCATCCGTCCGAAACAAGATCTACTCCCACCTCCTCGATACCGAGCTCGTCAATATCGGCCAACCCAATGTCTCCTACACGCACACAATCACTAACTCCACCCTCCACTTTGCCGCCTCTCGCACTCCCTTTCCTGTCCACACCGCGCTCTTCTACACTAACAAGCAACTGTCAAAAGAATCACGCGACTACTTCTACTCCTCAAACCTTTTTGTCAAGTTCGAGATCTATTCTAGTGATGCGAGGCACGCGAAGACGATGCTGGAGGACTCGGGCGTGCTGTTCTCGGTCGCGAAACCGGAAGCGGTGGAGAGTTGCACGATGCATGCGATGGAGCTAAAGATTGTGGAAAAGGGCAATGGGGTGAGGAGAGCCAGCGTAGTTTTTCCTGCGCAGTATCTGCCCCGCCTGGTCAATTTCATGGAGCAGGCGAGCAAGGCGTCTGGGGCGTGGGCTCCGAGTCATGCGCTGATCCTATCTGTGGTGAATGCGTATGAGTTGGAGAAGGCGAGGGTGCAGGGTGACTTGCTGGAGCTGTTCCGCCTATTGAGTAATGTTGGGAAGGTTGAAGTCGAAGGGAAGGAATTGTTGGTAGGCTACGCGGAGGCGCTGCAGCAGAGCATGATGACCGCGGCGTTCGAAGCGGGCACATGGCTGAAGGTCGTAACTGAGATGACGGACCGCGCTGAACAAGCCTTCAGGAGGAAGGAGTACAACACTGCGGCCCAACAGTGCCAGGCCGCCACGATATCAATGGCCTACGCATACCTCACGCGCGCGGAAACACTGCAGTCGCAGCCAGAGACTTTCCACAGGGACATCCAGCGTTTGCGCCGGCGCACCGAACTCGCACTCGCGACAGCGCTGCACTCCAAACACGCGGCGGCAATTCCGTCCATTTCGAGATTCATATCAGCTTCTACACCTACAGCGGCTCAGAAGCAGATAACAAACGACCTCCTCGCCGCCGAAACAGCAGCGTCCCACGCCCTCAGCCTGTCCACTGACTCTCCCTCCCCAGCGTCAAACCCATGGTTCCGCTCCCTGCCGCCTGAGCTTATTCCGCCAAACAAACCAGACTGGTTCACCGACAACGAGCGCGGTCACTGCTGGTACGTGCTTGGGCTCACGCATTTGGCATTGGGTGAGTGTCTGTTTGCTGCGGGAGATCTGGAAAGGGCGGTGGGGCTGTTGGGTCAGCAAGGCGATCAGAAAGGCATTGAGGAAGTTGAGCAGGCGTTTGCGAGGGCAAGAGAGGAGATCGACTGGGATGTGAGGCCTGGTGTAGGACTGAGGAAGGCTGCTTGGATTGCGAGAAGGGAGATTGAGTAATCTGCGACCCTGCTGGAACATAGTCTTTGTTACGGGCAAGAACAAAACGCTGGCAAGAGAGGCTCAATATTAACCACCCTTTTTGCATTGGTGTGCATACTCGTATCACTTCGTCAGAACATGTACCCAGACGACGGGCACGTCGATACCATGTGATGCCTTGGTAGGCTGAGATAGCTCCTACCTACCCTGGTATGACATGCGCTTTTTCCGATGGACATAGTCTCGGTGCGCCGCCGTCCACCTCATGCCAACAGAACAAGGCAGCCATGCCCTAGCAGTCCACCACTGACACTTAGCTTCATTAGTCTTTGCTTGCCCACCTGGCATATGCTACACGTGCTGACCTTGTGACACATGATCATCCCCGAACGGCAGCATATCGACACGATACTACTCGATACAAAGCGGGCACGCCCAACGCTGTTTGTATTATGAGCAACGCATCGGTGAGCCTGACCTTGCATGTGCGCGAATGCAAACAAATCAACCCGTGTCGCAGTCTCGACATCTCCGGCGCGGCTCTAACCTGGAGGCTGAGCGTTTTGCAGTCTGGATGCATAAAAGGAGGCTTCTGTCGCTCCGCTCCGCTTCTTCCCTCTCCACAACACGGAATTACAGAAGCAGATAGATTCTGTACCATCAGTCCTCACTTGTATATATATATACTTCTGCTTCTAAAAAGACCATTGCCAACTGTCATGTCTTCTCCGGTCACCTGCGATCTCTTCGACATCTCCTCCGCTGCCTCGTCCCCGGAGCGATCCCAGGCTGGTCCATCTGAGAAAATGGACAATGCGTCTCTCCATGTTCCCACCGGTCCATTTGAGAAAAAAGACCATGCGTCTCATTATGTTCCCACCGGTCCCAAATCCACCAGTAGTCGTGGTCATGGTCACGAGTTCAAGCGCAACCCGCCATGTCCCTTCTCCGGCATCCCCTCTCCCCAGACAATGCACCGCCACATCCTGAACAAGAAGGACGACAAGAAATACTTCAGCATAACCCTCATGCAACCGCCCGCCACGCCCTGGACCCCGCTCCCATCCCACCCCAACATGGAGACCCGCACTTGCTTCCACACCGGCTCCCGCGTCCACAGGCTAGACTGCGGTCACACGGTCGTAAGTCCTTCTTTCCCCCCTCCCTGCTCCTTTCCCAAGCTGACTCTGCATCTCCAGGTCGTCGCCCGAGACGCCGAACCCTGCGCTGCCAACTGCAAAACCCCCATGTCCATCATCCCGAGCACATCCTCAACCCTCCCGGCCCCTTACGCCACCCCCCTCGACCGCCTCCGCGCCTCCACCGTCCGCGTCGTCCAGTCCCACATCGAGCTCCTCGTCGACGCCGGCGACGCCCTCGCCGAAGCCAAATTCGCCGCCCACGCCGCCATCCTGTCCAAAGTCTGGGCCGTGCAGGACAAGACGCTAACACCGCCGAGGGACCTCATCTCGGGCAACCTGTCGTGCGTGCTATGCGGCACAACGGGGCTGCGGGAGACGCGGGCTGCGGCCGTGGTGGACGGGGCGCCGTATCACTGCGTGGTCGTTGGCAATGACGAGTGCGACGTCGCCATCGTTAGGGAGCTGGAGAAGGGTGTCTGGCCTTCGCTGCCTTCGTTCTCGCGCGGTTTCGGGGGAAAGAATAAGAAGAAGGGGCCGCTGCTGAAGCGGCTTGGTGTTGTGGATGATAGGGGACATCGGCGCGCGGGCGCGATCGGAGGCGTGGGGGAGAGTGCGGGGGATACGAGGCGGAGGAGGAAGGATGAGTGGCAGTGGGCGGCGAGAAGGAGGGAGAAAGAAGGTGTGCTTGGAAAGTTGAGGGAGGAATGTCTTATGGAGGAGTTGGATGGGATGGAGTTAGATGGCTGATAAATCTTGGGTTTGGAAGTGGCATGGAATATGTATGATGAGGCGTTTTGGGGCGGTCTGCCCAGAGTCATTAAAAACAGGGACGTGTATGGGGGGTTGGACAGTGTCTAGAAGTGGTAAGTAGAGTCTGGAATGTCGGTGCTTGGGGTAGGTACTGAGTCCACCCTAGCTTCACCAGAAGCTAGGGTAAGACAGTCACATGAGCAGCAGTCTGGGCCGAGCCAGACCATAGGGTAAAACAGTCACAAGTCGAATCCATCTCTAGCATGTGAGAGCCTGGTTGTACCACGACTCTGTTCTAGCCTTTGGGTTTTCTTGTTTTGGCATTTGACAGCTTGTGTAGGTACACTTGGCATTGATTCCAATCTTCTTTCTTTGCATTTTGCCTCTGGGAGTCTGGTTGGGCTTGGCCTTTGTCTAGGTTTCTTATTTTGTTCTTCGTGTAGTAGCTCATGTAACTTACTGTCCACTTCAACTTTTCGCATTCCCAATTTCCCATGGAGAGTTTGGCTGAACTGGATTCTTGAATATCAAAATTTTGATTTCACACATGGATGCCTGAGTGCCTTTTGACTTTTGATTCGGCACATGGTAGCGTGAAGTAAATCCGGCCCTCACAAATCACATCACACACAGTGCATGCACCAAAACTGAGAGGACACGTTCAATTTACCATCGGCGGGCCCCCTGTGTCTTTACCACGATGTGGTCGGAGAGCCGTCTAGCCTCCCAAGAAAAAAAATAAACCCCCTCGAAAAGAGCGACTCAGGTCAGCCATACACGCCCACCACGCCAGCCTTTCCACCTTTGTTCCACCGCCTCTTCCTCTTCACCCGCCAGGGGTACATACAGCCCCGGCAAAAGCACGGGATCAACACAAGCGGCGCAAAAGCGCAATCAAAGTAAGAAACAGTGATAACCAACCCCACATCCAGAGGACGGGGACCACTTCAAAACCAGCGCACACAAGCGCACACGTGTCGCCTTCCAGCTCGACTGCGCCTTCGGTTCCCCTCTCCCTCACCGTCACATATAAGGAGAGGGGGGAAGCGCAGGAGGGTAGGAAACCAACGCTCGTTACCAATCAGCAGCACATCACTGCATCGCGGGTCCACCGCAAGCCAACAGCCGGGTCCGAAGATGCGTCCGAAGAAGGGCAGGCGGGGATGGCAGCCGCGGAAGGACGGCGCGAAATAGAGCGATTATACCCAATATATCCGGTCATTGCCGCAGCGCCGACACCAAAGCGCGCCGATTGCGTCCATCTGCGTGACACCGCACGGGGGCTCGCGGCCAACCGGGCAAGCCGCGGGGAGGCGGGGAGCGCGCGCGCGGTGAATTCCAGGGGGGAAACGGGGGCGTGGTGCGGGCTGCGGGAGAGGGCGGGAGGGAAAGGGCCTCGGGGACAAACAAACTCAAGGAGATATGCACAACCTCGTCTTTTTTTTAGCTCTTCTTGAGGCAGTCCTTTTTTTTCAGAGGAGGAACGGATGGATAGTATGGAATCAATCTCTTGCGAGAAAAAGATATCATGGACTTGACAGGGGGTATTATCCAAAGTGAACGCTCCAAAGTGAAGGAAAGAAGGAAGAAGAGAGAACAACGAGGGGATATCGATCCAACGCCAAAAACAAGATCAGAGCACGACGCAGCGCGTCTAAACCAAGAAAAAATACATAAGAGGGACGAACCACCGCTCGCGGAGTGCAAGCACGTCAACACGGTGTGCGGCGGGGTCACAGAGAATTGAGAGGGATGCATTGTAAAAGAAACACCAATTTGGTTCGTCTGGCGGCGAGGAGCGGTAAAGATCCATCGACCGCAGATATATTTCTCGAGAGCAAAGCATCATCAGAGAAAGGGACCTCAAAGTCCAAAGTACGTAACCTGAGCGATTACGGCTCGTGGCAGGCCGAGGGGCAACCCGAGCTGCTTCTAGACTCAGAACGCGGGCGAAAAGGTCAGAGAGAGCAAGGGTTATCGGCAAATGGATTAATGGTCGGCGAACGGGGTCTTCTCCCGTCGTTGGGAATCAGCGAATGGGTTTTGTCTTTCGTCGAGGGGAGAGGGGTTGGCGAATTGTCCGTAGCTACTCGTGCGCAGGTGGCCGGGGCGGGCGGAGTCGTTGATCGTACGGGCTTCCACCTGGCCGACCTTTTCCGCGTCAGGGGCATTGTCGTTGGGGCCAAAGACTTGGAAGGGTCGGGGCTGCAATGTGTAAGGTGCAGCCTTGTTGACGTGATACTCGTACGGTGGTGCCGCGTCCCCCGGATAGTCGCAGGTGCGGGGTGCGTTGTCGGTGACGGGGTCAATGACATAGGCTGTGCCAGTTGGGGAGTCGCGACGCGCCATGTGAGTGGCAGCGTAGACGAGACCGCCGAGTGCTATGGCAAGCCAGATGAGGAGAAGGGCAGTGGAGATGAGAGCCTCGGTTCGGATGCCGCTGAGGAGCTTATTGACGACGTAGTTGACAGCTTCCGTAACTTCGTCTCTTGCCTTCCCATTCGGATTGGCAAGAAGTTCGGCAGCAGAGCTCGAGTCGCTGACTTTGGCAAGCGCACCAAGGGACATGGTGTCGTTTCTCACTCCTGGAAAATTGACGTGGGCGTGATCGTGGACCCAGGTAAGGCCCTTCTGGACACCGGCAATCTTGAGGCCGATTAAGCAGTTGAGCACTTCTTTGATCGGATCGTAGAGCACCGTGCCACCGAAAGTGTTATTGAGGACACCGGACATCTTGTCGACAAAGCCGTTGAGCGTGCTGTTAATCGCACCCGTGGTTGTGTTCACCCAGCCGAGCATGTCGTCGTTGATTGTGGAGTCAAGCTTGTCGACGGCGCGATTGACGCCGCCAGCCCACGACATCGAGGCATTGTTCAACGAGTCGACGACCTTTTCGGCGAAACCGGCAACCTGATCTGTGAGTTCTGGAACTTTCTGTTGCATGCCCCTCACTAGCAGGTATTGACAGAAGCAGGAGAAGAAACCTGCAATCGCTAGTGACAGTAGGAACAGCATCGGAACAGAAGTGGCATAGGCCCACGCCCATCGCGCAACTGCCTGGCGACGGGCGGAGCCGAAGCGGCGGCCGAACCACAGACCGATAGTAGAGGAAGTCGGGCGGGAAGCGATGTAAACAACATCCATCGGCTCGTAGGCAGCATCGTGAAATAGCTGCGAACGTTGTTGCATGCGGCGATGGCGGCGAACTTCCATGTAGGCCATGGGGACGATAGCGAGTACAGCCAGGGCGATGAGGACACCGAGAGCGATCTTCTTGGCCGAGTAAACCAAAACGACAAGGTCATCAAAGAACCTGCCGATGGAATTGCCGTCGGAGCAGAAGTCGAGCTGCTTCTTCTGTGGTACCGGGAGAAGTTCTCGGTCGAAGGTAAAGTTGTCCATGCCCTGGATCAGCTTCTTAACCTCTTCAAATGGGAGTCGAATAAGGTTGTCGGTGAAGTTCTGGACCTCTTCAAAGTTCGGAATGGACTGGTTAAGCTTCTGAAGACCTTCGTCCATTCCAGGAGGTGCTTCGAGTGCCTTGAGCTTGTTGATTTGATTGTCCAAATTAATCGACGGCTTGTCAAAATTAGGTCCGAATGGAAAGTTGACTTTGTCGAGGATGGAGTTGATGCCATCGGCGACTTTCTTGGTGGCATCGCCAATGTCATTAGTGACGTCTTCAATAGTCTCGTTCAGATTCTTCGAGATTGCTTCTCCGATCTCGACTGCAGCATGAAGACTGCCGCTGATGGCAAGGGTGATGAGGCAGAGATAGGTACTTGTCATCATGTGGATAACAAAGATGACAATCTCTTCCACTCCGGTGACGCTGAGTTCCATCATCTTCATCAGGCCGTTGACTGCCTTTTCGACGCCGGTGGCGGTCATTTCGTTGACGCCCTCGGCCATGAAGTGGGGCATGGAAGCCATGGAGCTGCCCATGCTTTCGACTTGGGTGCATGCGCTGAGTGCCTCCCTACGAGCTGACGCGAGGCTTGAGTCAGTGCTCGCGATGGCGAAGAGGAGGCGGACGAGGACGAGGAGAAGGAGGATCGTCCAGCGGTTGATCCATATCTGCGAGAGCCTAGCTCGAAGGCCGAGGTATGGTTTGAGGTATGGTGTCTGGTTTAGAGGGGGTCGTGGTGATTCTTGAGTTGCGTAGCTGTCTCGCATCTCATAATCGCCAGCGGACAGGTGTGGAGGTACGGCCGGGAAGTTTTGCTGTTGGTTCGCCGTGGAAGCCATGACGAACGTGGATGGTTGCGGACGCGAGGTCTGTGCAGGGTATTAGAGGTGTTGGGGAAAGGCACAGCACCGGGCTGTGTTGCTGAGGTTGGTAATGAAGGCAGAAAGATGGTATAAAGGTGCACGATGTCTTCCAGAGATGTTGCAAGGAAAAGGGTATCGGAGACGATAATATTAGGGACAAGGAGACAATGGAGAGAAACAGGACAGCAGTGGACCCAAACGCTCCGCACAATGCAACAAAGGAAGGTGGTTGGAGGCGAAAGTGAAGGCGAAAGTGAAGGCGAAAGTGAAGGCGAAGGTGAAAGTGGAGGCGGAAGTGAAAGTTCAGTGTGGAAGAGAGGTGGGGAGGGTGACAGTCTTAGGGCCTCCTTCACGGCACCAATTGACTGTAACAAAATGCAGTACGTACCGCGAGGAAGCGCAGGACGGAGCACAGGCCGACTGCAAGCGCCAAAGGCAGGGCAGGCAGCGGGGTGCTTCGACCTCGACGTTCAACAGCGCATCCAGTTCGTTGCGGCTCTGGTGTGCTTCTGGCGAGATCCGGTTAGGTGAGCGGCCCAGGTAGGCGCCCACGGCGGTGAAACAAGGGCCCAGCGACCAGTCATGTGGGTGGCAGGTGGTCGGGCTGGAGACGGCCCAGACAAGGCGCTACAACCGTGTTGCGACGAGGCGAATGTTAGCAATTATTTCGAGGTCCCCGTTGCTCGAGTGGTTGTCGTGTGTCGTCTGGGCGGGCGTCCTTTGTTCACCGGCTTGCGCCCGCTGGCGGCTGCCCTGACGCGCAGCGGAGGCGAGTGGCCTCGTGACGTACCAGGCGTAGCCGGCGGGTTGTCGTCGAGCGGGCGGGCGCAAGGGATACCGCCTCTGGGGTCGTTCGGTCGCAGGCAGAGGAGGCTCAAGGAGCAAGACATGGCGGGCGACGGGGTTTTGTAGCTATCTTCCTCACGGTAGAGAGAGTCTAGACACGCCATCCGCATGCGCTAACTGGCTACGGTATGCGCTTCCCTGTTTCTGGGCGCCCAACGTCATCATCACGGCCGTGTCTTCAGCTGCCTTCTCGACATCTGCCAACTGTGCATGTTGTTGATAGACGAGGTATTCTACACAATTGAGCTGCATGTCCTTGTCTCCTTGGGCTCCTCCACGAGCGCCCGAGTGGCCCACTTTCGAGCCGCTGGTGATGCCCTCGCCTCCTGCCGCAGTGCCGCCTGCCGCCCAAGGATGCGCCGTAGCGCTGGGCTGGGGCAGGCGCGACCCGGGAGGCGCCAGGACCAATCATACGCTGACCAGCCCCAAGTTCAAAACAAGCCACTTCAAACTGCAGACGACGTCCCATTCTACCTATCGTGTGCAGTCCACGCTGTCTTGGCCCATGCCTTCCTTCCAGACTTCCCTATTCTTTGAAGATTCCCAGCGCTCCCTCTTCCTTTTTCCTTCACACATGTCGAAAAGGTCATCGTTGAGGAAACCTTGACCCGTTGCTGCACATGCCCACGCTGCGATGACCTGTCCTAGACAACACGTCAATGTCATGTCCAACGATGCCAGGACGCTGTCCACACCGCGTGCCTCGAACTCCGTTGTTGCTCTGCAAATTTGCCATGCTCCCCCCTTTTCGTCAACTTTCGCCATCGTGCTCTAGTACATATATGCTGGGGAAGGGGCACATTGCTCATCTCCCTCGAAAGAGTTATGGAAGTAGCGGACGAAGCTCGAGCACGGCCGCTTGGTGTGAACCCGGCCGCATAGTAGTTGACGGTTGTTTGCCATCTCTCTTTGGCCGCATCCGCTTGGCAACCTGTATGTACGTCTATTGCCGTCGTGGACACCTCCTCAGTCAACCTCCTCAGTCAACCTCCTCAGTCAACCTCCTCAGTCAACCTCCTCAGTCAAGGCCGATCTCGGCGAGGTCGCTGGCGGGTGAAACCTCTTGGTGGTCCATCCCGAGTTCTGCTGTCCTGGTGTCAAGGCCGCCAGAGCCCAAGTAGATTCCCACCGAGGCGGCTTGTGTGGACGCTGGACACTTGTATCCGGAGGTCGCCTGACTGCAGTCGAAATCCAACTTCTTCGAGTGCAACTTCTGCGCGCTCGAGACCCATGTCCTGTGGTTACTCCGACGTGCAGGGTCCAACGCTTATTTGCGGTTGGCCGTTGCGGAGAACCGTGCCCAAGGTTGTGGAGGCTTCACCTGGCTACTCTTTTGGGCGCCTGCCTCTAGGTTGCCAACCTCGCGTCGCGCTCCGCCTTGTATACACCCATCGCCCTTCTACGACGTCGCTCCACGCTCTTTCGTTTCTTGATCAACGCACCCGGGTGCAAACCTTCGCCGCGCACCTCATCGAATTGACGTCGCCTGACGGACCCCGCGTGCATTTCGCCCGCTTCCACACACCGTTAGCCCGTACGCACTCCTTCCCATATTGCCGCCTCGTTTTGGATATAGACAAGAAGCCTTGCTCTTTGCGACTATAGCCTAGGGCTGTTTACAGCATCAGCCAGAAAAGCCCCGTGACTACTTCGAGTTGCCTCCTGATTAGACTAGTAAATCTCTCACCTACGCCTTGTGAGAGCTGCTATAGTCTCAATGAGGGACTTCAGTGGCATCTCACTGCACCCTCTCATTGCCGCTCTAGCTTATCCTAAGCGGGGCTCCCGAGCTACTGTATTTAACCTCTTTTAGGTATCGTATCTCCCCTATACCGCCACTTCGAAGTTCTTAAGCACAGATACCGCTGCTACGGGACGACGAGGTGCTTTCGGTACGTACACTCGGCTGCATTCTACTCGTCTTGCTACACTTTCTACACCAGCTCTTCTACCGCTTCCCCAACATCAGTTTTGGAGACACTCCAAATTTGATCCGCAAGTAGGATGTAGCACAAGCCCACAGCAGCGTTTGCCTACCCCTCAGATCTAGTCAAGCCAGCGAAAGCGGGTCACGCCTTCTGATTTCATTCGTCACTGCCCTCTCTGGGCACTGAACAGCTGTGCTTGCAATTTTCACCGCTCAACTACGGCGAGGCAGTACATAACTTCGATCTCATGCGAGAAGCTTCAGCAAAGCACCCCACCATTTTTTCGGTCATTACTAACTGCAATCTCGAATAGCACACAGTATCTACCGCTTCTCCGCTACGAATCACCCATCCTGATAGCCTCCATCCTCTACAAATCTTCTCTTGCTGCCTACACCTCCTACACTATTGATTCCGGTGGTTGATCCCCGCTTTCAGCCCTGTGGATCGTTCAGCCTTGAATGGCTTCTCAGGGAAACAACGTAGGTGGAGAGTTCCCCGGAGGTGGTGGCGTGGAGCTGCAGGAGAATTCATCTTCATCATCATCCTCTTCGGAGGGCAGCCAAACGCTTCAGGGCGATAGCCCTGGTAGCGTGCAGCCCCCTGACGACTCCCCGAGGGTGACTTCTCCTTTCAGCTCACCAACGGATGGTGGCGATCTCTCCGAAATCACAAGCTCCCGCTTTCGGAAAGCTGGCGGCCACTTCGTGCCCAACGCCAACCCCGGTCCTGAGCATTCTAGCCCACTCGTACCTCGAGACCTTCGTCCGCTGAGGCCCCGCAATGGTTCTGGATACGGTCATGGACATGGACACCACGCAAACCCTTCGTTCGCCGGTAATGGATACCGCACCTCGCGTACCTGGGTGTCTTCCGAAGCTCAGCTCCACCAGGAGTTCGTCATCATACGCAACGCCATGCGCCGCCTCTTCAAGAACAGCGAGGTCGCGAAATGGAAGCTACAAGACTACACGGCACACAAGGAGGGCATGCTTGCATCAAAGAAAGCGACGCTAGACCGTGCTCTAAAGCAGAAGGAGATCGAGCGTGCTGTCCAAGCAATTCAGCCTGACACCAAGCGGGACTTTTCCCTATGTAAGTGTCCCCTTCAACAAAATTGGAACAGACAGGCATCTAACAGCCACCAGCCAACCTCATCCCTGAGTCCAATCTAGGCATGGAAGGCAATCTCTCCCGTGTCCTTGGCATGAAGACGATCTGGTGCAAGGACTGGAAGGACGGCAAGGACGAGATCGCTGACTGGCCAAGTCTCCCGGAGATGAAGTGGGAAGGCGATGACCGAGCCAAGACAGCTTGCGGTCGATTCCTTCCGCTCCCTCGGGAGGAGGGCGCGCCCGGAATACCGTGGGGCCAGCTTCAGGTCAGTACTACTGGCGTTCTTATGTGCGATTGAAGCATCTAACCACCTCGCAGGCGGTCGAGCAATACCCGCTTGACCAAGTCCAGTGCATACCCACCATGGAGGACATCTACCTCCCCGTCGACGAGATCGAGGAGGAAGTCATTCCGCAGCTCCTCAACCAGGAGCTCCTCGACGTACTCGAAGAGTCTCTCTAGGACGCCCACCGTCTAGCTGCACAACTGCCGGCAACCGCACCAAGCATTTGTTCTTCGCTTGCCTCACGCATCGATTTCTGACCACAGACCCCAACCTCGACGACCGCTGAACAAAGGATACCCAAATGATGACATGTGCTACCACCTGTCACCGACAGTCGTTGACCGGACGGCGATCGGTGTGTATGCGGTGTGTACGCTGGTGTTGTAGTGGCTATGGCGGTGATGAGTTTGGCGCGTCTGCTCACGGCTTGGATGGATTTTTCTCTACCTTTTCAATGTCGCTTTTCCACAAAAAAATTCTTACTTCTCGATTGGCCAGGGTCCGTGGAAAGGTTCCCTAATGGCTTCTTTGGTTCTGCGATACCCCAACATCCCTTGGCGTGGTTTTCTTTTCCGGCTGGATATGTTTTCATTGCGATGGTGGCGTTCCGGGCCACAAGGCGACACTTCTCATCGGCCCGTCTGCGGCTACGTCTCTCAGGCGAATTGGAGAGACTTGCAGTAGCTTCCTCAGTGATTTCATGTAGAGTAGTTTCTCAGCACCCATATACCCCCAAAAGCTACTTTCCATACCATGAATAGGATACATTTGCTTCCTCGACGCGTGGACAATGAATTGATATGGAGTCACCTGCAGACGTGTTTCCTCCAAACAAGCCACTCATGCTGTGTTGCGTGCTTGTCGGTTCGTGTGAAACGGCCACGAACGTGGTGCACGGGCCAAGGCTCCAGTTGACCATGACGATGGCGGCCGCAGCGCATGCACACAGCTATGGAGCTCACGACAGCACCAACGTCGCCGCACAAATAGCACCATGACCACAGCGTAATGAATCGCCCTCCTCTGCCGCCCTCACGATGCTGTCCGCTTTCACAGCCCGGCCGATCATCGAGCTGAAGCAGCGCGACAAGTCCAAGATCGAATCCATCCTCGCCTACGGTATGCAGCTACCCTGACCGTCTGCCCGCGAGACGCTCACTGACGGTGCGCAGGCAACCGAGTGCTCGTGGGCCTGAACACGGGCTCCCTGCGCATCTACCGCGTCAACGAGACCACCGAAGACGACGAGCAGCCCCCGCCGATTGGCGAGCACAATGGCGGCGACGGGCCCGAACCGCGGGCGCCCAAGATCAAGCCGGTAGACCTCCTGCGTGAAGAGGACAAGTTCTCGCGCCGCCCCGTGCAGCAGCTCGCCATCATCAAGGAGGCCAACATTCTCCTGTCGCTGTCAGATAACCATGTTTCCGTCTACGACCTGCAGACGTATGCGCTGCAGGAGAAGCTGGAGCGCACCCGCGGCGCAACCACCTTCGCCGTGACGAGCAACATCGTCAAGGATCCTGACACGGGCATCCCGACCATCATGAGCAGGCTGGCCGTCGCTGTCAAGCGCAAGGTGATACTGTGGACCTGGCAGGACATGGAGCTGAGCGGCGATGCTGCCGAGATCACCCTCGTTGCTTCGGTCAAGAGCCTGACGTGGGCGACAAGCACCAAGATTGTCGCTGGCATGGATCCTGGGTTCGTCATGGTCGATGTCGAGAGCCAGGAAATCCAGGACATCGTCAAGCCGAATCCTTTGGGCGAAGCTGGTGGGCCAGGCAGCACCAGGTTTGGCGCCGTCTCTTCCTCAGGCATGGGCTACATGGGCATGGGGAGCTGGGTGCCAAAGCCGCTGGCAACAAGACTGCAAGAGGGTGAGATGCTGCTGGCCAAGGATGTCAACAGCTTGTTCATCGACAGCGACGGAAATGCCCTCGACAAGCGACAGGTACCCTGGCCATCGGCGCCGGAGAGCCTCGCATACTCGTACCCGTACATGCTGTCGCTACAACCGCCGGCGAAGGGGGGTCTAGAAATCAGAAGCCCCGATACGCTCAACCTCCTGCAGACCATCGCCCTACCAAACGCAAACTTCCTTCATGTCCCGCAACCAAACATCAGCTTAGCTCATGCTGGCAAAGGCTTTCTCGTAGGCAGCGATCGATGCATTTGGAGGATGGGCGCACAGAGCTACGAGTCGCAGATCGATGACCTTGTGGCGAACGGTCGCTTCGATGAGGCACTCAGTCTATTAAATATGCTGGAAGACACTCTTCTCCTCGAAAAGGAAGATAGAATACGAGAGATCATGATGCTCAAGGCAGGGGCTTTGTTCGAGCTACGCAAGTTTCGCGAGGCCATGGATCTGTTCACGGACGCGAAAGCGCCTCCGGAGCGTGTCGTCGCACTATATCCCAAATCCATTGCAGGCAACTACTCATCAGTGGAAAGTGTGAAAGATGAGGAAAGTGTTGTTGATGAAGAGGAGACGACGAACGGGGACAAAGCCCCTACTGAAAGCAAGGAAGCGCCCTCGACGGCAGCGAATACCATCGGACGTTCGATGATGGGCAGACTGGTAGGCCATAAGAAGGTGGACTCCGATACTGCATCCATCAGATCATCAATAAACACGCCAAAAGAAGATACCACCGACGCTGCTAGCATCAAAGGAAACACCTCGGAGACGATTCTACCGGACAAGACCCTCGAAGGCAAAGACTTGAAGCTCGCGGTGCACGCGCTGCAGTCGTATCTGGCTCAGTGTAGGGTCCAGATCAAGCGCTACATCGATATTGATGGCACGTTGAAAGAGCCACTGCCTCAGCAAAGCGAAAGCCAAGTAGCAGAATACAAGCCGCCGTTCCACTGCTTCATACAAACGACAACGCCGCTTGCGCAAGCCGAATGGGCCGCCGAGCTTCTGAAAGCAGCTCAGCTCGTCGACACCACCCTGTTCCGTGCGTACATGCTGGCAAGTCCAGGTCTGGCTGGGCCGCTGTTCCGTCTCCCCAACTTCTGCGAGCCGGGTGTGGTGCAAGAGAAGCTCTACGAGACTGGTCGGTACGCCGACCTGATTGATTTTCTCCATGGCAAGAGACTGCACCGTCAAGCGTTGGAGCTCCTCGCGAAATTTGGGAAGAACGAAGCAGAAGAGGAAGTATCGTCCGCGCTCCAAGGCCCTCAGCGAACTGTGGGATATCTCCAACAGCTACCACCCGAGATGATAGACCTCATCCTCGAATTTGCGGAATGGCCACTGCGGACCGATTCTAAGCTCGGCATGGAAGTCTTCCTTGCAGATACCGAGAATGCGGAAACGCTTCCTCGTCACCAAGTGGTGGAGTTCTTAGAGAAGATCGACGCTAGGCTTGCCGTGAAGTACCTCGAGTACATCATCGAGGAACTAAACGATCTGACGCCAGAGTTCCACCAAAAGCTGGTCGACTTGTTTCTGGAGAGGTTCCGAGCCCACGACTTCTCAGATGAAGAGGAGAAGCAACGATGGAGAGACCGCTTGCAGACGTTCCTCAAAACAAGCACAAACTACAACACCATGCGCGTGTTTAGACAGCTCCCCGCTGACGACGCGGATTACTACGAAGCGCGCGCAGTCGTGCTCAGCAAGATGGGGAACCACAAACAGGCCTTGCAGATCTACGTCTTCGACATGAAAGACTATGCCAAAGCCGAGGAGTACGTCCACCCTTTTTGCCCTATCTATCTAACTAACCCCAAACAGATACTGCAACGCAACCTACCTCTCCACGGTCCCCGCCTCCCCAGTCCACTCCTCTTCTTTCCATCCTTCCTCCACACCTACGCCCGCACCACAGCCCCTGGTGGACGCAGACGAACCCTCAATCTACCACACCCTCCTCTCCCTCTACCTGTCCCCGCCGCACCCACACGCCCCCAACTGGCCACCCGCCCTCGCCCTCCTCTCCCGCCACGGCGCCCGCTTGCCGGCGAACACAACGCTCGACCTCGTCCCGCCCTCCCTGCCTGTCAAGGATCTAGAGAACTACTTCAAGGGCCGTATAAGGAACGCAAATTCCCTGCTTAACAGTGGGAGGATCGTTGCGCGGTTGAGGGGCGTGGAGAAGGTGGACGTCGAGGCTGCGGTACTGTTGGGCGAGGGCGGAGGTGGGGAGGGCCAGGGCAAGAAGCCCGGCGGATTGAATCGCAGGGTGGTCATCACCGAGGAGAGGCATTGTGCGGTTTGTCATAAGCGGTTCGGCGGGAGTGCGATCAGGGTCTATGCGGATGGGGGAGTGGTGCATAGTGGGTGTTTGAGGGGCAGTGTGGGGCGGAAGAGCACTGCGAGGGAGGCGGTGGGGTGGAGATAGGGAGAGGGATGGGATGGGATGATACCCGTAGCTTGCTTGTGGGAACAATATGTTGAAGATGAGTTCTACTGTGCTGTATGTGGCTATGACTGTTGCTTTGGCTAGCCACCCTGGTGGTTCTGGCCGCTGCGCTGCCTTGGGTCCTGTTTGAGCTTGTTGTGCCTTCTCACATCGGTTTCTCCAGCCCAGACTAGCCCAGACCAACTCAGCACATTCCACTCCGGTCTGCGGTCCTGCGTCGTCCTGCCCCCTCCGACCATCCTGGCCTGATCCCGCTTTTCCGCGTCATGCTGCCACAAAACACACTTTCTCCACCCTGCCCGAAACGCTAGTCTCGACGGATGTGCCTCCCTCGTGTTCGGATGGAGATTCATAGGCGAGAGGTGTCGATTGACTGCAGCGACCAAGCGGCGTTGCCAGGAGCTGGGGTGTGAAGGCGCGGCACAATGTCTTCAGCGGGTTGTGAGAATCTGAAACCGAGTCTGAATCCGAGGCGTGCTAGACAGCCGGTCGATGAAGTGCATGTCAATCCCCGCACGCATCTTTGCGCGCGAGTCCGCGCAATGCGCGATGCCCTCACTCCGCATCCACAACCTCCTCGCCATAATTCGCCTCCTCGTTCGCATCGGCAGCGCTCTTGTCATCCGCCATCTTCTGCGTCAGAAAAGCGTTGATGTCGTCTTGCAGCGCCCTTGCGGCGGACGTCAACGCGGCGAGGTACGCGGTGCGGGCGGGGGTGTCGTTGGCGGCCGGGAGGGGCGGGAGCTCGTGCGTAAAGGGAGGTTCCGAGGATGCGGAGGAGGCATAAATTGCGGTGAGGGAGGCCATCGTGCGGGTATCCCGTAAGACAGTAGGTAGATGAGATGTTGAGGGTGGTGGGGAAAGTTGCGCAATGAGAGGTGGGCCTTGGTGGGGGAGTGCACGGGCGAAATGCGGGATTTTGGGAAGGCGCTATCGAATGGGGTGGGTTCTATCTAACCTCGGAAGGTGGCGTGGTCAAGTATTGAGAACTTGGCTACAACTGATATGTTGCCGCCTTGCCGTTCATCTTGCCGTCTTTCCACTGCCTTCTCCCTCGCCACGAGCCATGTTTCTGGGCAGCTGAGTACCACAGGTGCCCATGACTGCCGTCGGGAACTTTACCTACCTGCTCCTCATGCTTGCTCGCAAACCCTCCTCCATCCCTCCAAACACACACGCGACCATCGACCTAGTCAGCCATGGCAGCAGAAAACTTCATACGCGACATCTCAACGTCAGTAACTTAAACCCCGAGGGGTATCAAAGTCAAGAGATGCGTGAGTGCAGTCATGACATGCTTGCTCCTTATGATATCCTACCATATCCACTATCAGTAACACGCTGCAGGTACCTGACAGCAGGCAATTTCTCCGACCTCACATTGAAATTTGGCGAGAGGAGCTGGAAGATTCACAAAGCTATCGCATGCTGCCATTCGAGATGGTTCCACAACGTCATGACAATCGGTTTCAAAGTGAGTACCCGTCTTTGCAAATCAATGGCGGTCTCTGACAGACGCCTTGATAAAGGAGACAGAGACTAGCGTGATCACCTTGGAGGATGAAATCGAGATGGCGGATGCGCTGGACTGCATGGTGTCATACTTCTACGAGGCAGGCTACGACACATCCAAATACACTACTCCTGGATCCCTCCTCCATGCCCAGGTTGCGGTCATCGCGGACAAGTACGACTGTCAGTCCCTTTACAAGCTGGCCAGTGTTTCCTTTGCAAAACAGGTACCGTCGGTGAAGAGCGACGACTGGATCGACATTGCCGCATTAATATACGACTACACAACATTGGAATTGACGACCCATTCCGAACTACGAAGTTTAGTGATCAATTCCGTCCTGAGCCGCCCTGACATGTTAACCACGATTCTCGAAAAAGAGACTATGGTCGACATCCTCCGGTCAAATGCGGACCTGGCAACGGACCTTCTGCTAGCGAGGCCCAAGACAAGAGACACCTCCGAGCACCTTTTCATGTGCGACAAATGCCAATACGTGCACGCTGGTCCGCGCGATTGTGCATATATCGAGTCGAGAAACGGCGCAGGTATGGGACGAGCCTGCCCGAATTGCGGGGTGAAAGACCATGGACCGTTGTCTAAACGGTACTATCATAAAGTTTTCCTGGCTCAGGGTTTTCCTTGTTCGTCTTGCGGCGGGACACACACTACGGAGCCTGGTCCTGAGCTGCAGTTCTCGATGATGGATGTACAGCAATAAACGAGACGGGAAAAGCAAATCGGAGGCGAAGTCTATGTCCAGCGTTTGCGCCGATTAGGTTTCGAAATTTCCTGACGGAGTCAACCGCCAGCCAGTCTCGTGGTGCACATTTTCTTAACATGTCAGATTTATTTTTGGAGTTATTCGATGCGATCATACCATGAATCCGTTATCAACATCCAAATGTCAACCTCGTGTGAAACTGGTTGCGACAAATGAGAAATTCCTGAGATTGGCCAAGCCAGAGCCCTGTTGTGTCAAGGATAGCGTATCTTTGCGGATCTGAAACACTGTTGGTGTACAAACATTTGCTTCTTCCAAGAAAAGAACATGCATCGACTATTGTGAGGACCGTACTCTTTTAATTTGGCGAAGCGCATCAATCTGTCAACCTTTCTGACTCCAGACTCTCCAGTGTTTGCGATTTCTCTACTTGTTATTTATTCCTTTTTAGCTTGACCCATAGGTAACGTTGAAAACCTGCTCTGGCGATCGCTGGAAACATCTCGGTCGGCGAACAACTGTGGCTTGTCTCAACTACACAACGCTACCAGCATGCAGGTGCCATCGGTGACAGCAAGCCAGCGCAACCTTATTCAAAGCGAATGACGGACACTACTGCACGCTACCCGACGGTAGTCAACTCTTCTCACATCTCTACTATCTAGCTTCTCTCTTGGCGATCCAGATCCCACAATCACTATTGCGCTCGATCTGATCTATAAAGGTGAAACTCGATACTGGTGCGGATGCTGCAAAAAGATTGCCAAGCAGAGCCTAAACAGCATCATACATGGGTAGCCACTGAGGCGGTGTTACAGACGACCCCAAGATACCAAACGCCAGCGTCAATCAGGGTCAATGCGTCAACTCCACCTAATGTCGTATCTTGGAACGGTGCTCTCGAGAACTCTCCGCCTGTCGTCTCTTCAACCTTCCTCGGCTCAACGACTCTTGTGCCCAGGATGTCCCTGCACCTCTACCTCAGGTGGGAGAAAACGCTCCCCTCTGCATGATGTGGTCTTTGATGTAGTACATCATACTGTCTGGACTACTATAATGCGGACTTGGCTGTGGGTTGGCGAGTGACTTCCCCATAGTGGCGCTCTGAATACCGAGGCATGATATCTGGCATTGCAACTTGGTGAGCTTATAAGTATACCCATACGCAACTCCATGATGATCAGCAACTGGTCACCTTCGTCTATCTCCCTGGGCACATTCTTCCACTCTCTTTCATTTCCTGATTACGTTCATTTCCACATTTACACTCATACCTTTAATAATTCAACATGTACACACAGGCCTTTCTCACCCTAGCCCTAACGGCCCTGGCTGCTGCCACCCCGATCGAAAAGCGTGCGACTGGATCGACCGCCAACGAGTTCACCCGGGGTGGCTGCAAAGATGTCATGTTCGCCTTCGCTCGCGGGTCTACCGAGATCGGCAACATGGTGCGTCTACCACGGTACACCTCGCTCCAAACTCCCACACTGACAAGCCCAGGGCACCATTTGCGGACCGCAGACCTCGGATGGCATCAAAGCCGCCTTCGGAGCTGGCAATGTAGCAACAGAGGGAATTGAATACGCCGCCGCCCTCGCACCCAACGCCCTCCCCGGCGGCACCGACGCAAAGTCCAAGCAAGCCATGGCCGACATCCTCAACAAGATGGCCACCCAGTGCCCCGACAGCGTGATCCTCGCCGGCGGCTACTCCCAGGGCGCGGCGGTCTCGCATCGCGCGATCGAGTCGCTCGATCCCGCCGTGCAGAACCAGATCGCCGGCGTCATCCTCTACGGCGACACGCAGAATACGCAGGACAAGGCTCAGATTCCGGGCTTTGACACTGCGAAGACGAAGATCGTTTGTGCGCCGGGTGATCTGGTGTGTACTGGATCGCTGGTGATTTTGGCGCCGCATCTGTCGTATGGTGCCAATGCGGGCGAGGGTGCCGCGTTCTTGGTTCAGAAGGCTCAAGCGGCGATGGCGGCGAAGAAAAGGAAAAGGGCGGAGGTGGCGGCGGAGGAGGCAGCGAAGCGGGAAGCGGGCCACGTGGCTAGGAAGAGGGTGAAGGTTGCAGTGGGGATGATGGCTTGGAGATTTCAGAGATTGGCGTGACGGGGGAACGCCGAGACAGCAGCCTGTACGATAGGGGTGTGGAGTGTTTTTTTGTGTTCCTATGCAAGCATGAGATATTTGTATACGACTCAAAAGTATGTTAGGTAACGGAGTAGTCCCGATATTCCATCGGCTGGTTCGATATTTCCAGCGTTTTCTTCACGTCCTGTACCTACCTGCTTTGAATCGAAAAGAGCTGAGTTATACATTCCCAAAACCAAGGAACACCAGAAACAAATGGTGCTCAGAGCTGGGATGGCCGGAGACGTGTGGCGCATGGGGCCCGTTCCGGGGTGTGGTGACGAAACGCCCACAGCGGGACGGCGCGATATGCTCGATGAGATGCTATTATGGCGCTCGATCGCACGAATTCCCCGAGCGTTATTGAGGAAGTGGTTTGCGAGCGCGGCCACCCTAGCTGACATGACGATAATTTGGGGATTTCAGATTCCCGCACTGAACGAATCCGTCGCGGTGGGAAGAAATGGAACTCTTTTCACGCAGCCAGTAACCGGTAGACCAAAACACTGACAATCTAGCTTCGGTAACCCGTCCCTATCGATGCCATTGCATGCCAACTCGCCTTTTCAAGCGATGTTGCCTGCGGAAAGTCGTTGGTGTAAAGTCAAAGCTCACGCTTTGAGGGGTGTTTGGGGCCGTTTGCCTGACGTTTTCGCATGCTAGCCCTACACATCACGTCAGCCTTGCGAGTCCCTCCTTCAAACATTGTCCTCGGAGATTCGTACGCACCACTGGAGGCAACACTGGCCGTGCGCAGGCGACAGCGTGAGGGCGAGTCCAAGTTCGATGAACAATGTGCTCTATATAGGACCACGATGGATCCTCATCCCCGCTGGTTCGCGATGTTCATTTCGGCTAATAGGCGGCCATGGCACTAGAGCCATCATTGTAGTCCCCCGACGATCTGAGTCAAGATTCTGGATCGCAGATGGAAATCAGGTTACGAGATTAGAGGAGTTAATAAATGGTATAAAGGCAAGGTCTAATGGAGCAATGTGGATGAGGCATCGACCATCGCTCGTTCCAATCACTACACATCGAGTCGATCGTTCATTCGTTTGCATACCAAACCTACATCGAAACGTAATTCCGTAATCATGGTCTCTTTTACACTCACTGCGGGTGTTGCCCTGCTCGTTTCCGCCGCCGCCGCTATCCCTACGCAAAGCCTGGTCGCAAGACAGGCAACTTTACCAAATGAGTGCTCAGACTACTGCAGCGTCGCTGCAGGCTGCACTTGCATCCGCCGTCCTACCAATTGTACCTCTCTCTACTCCCGTTTCCATCAGACAATTCACTAATAACCACTTCAGGCATCGCAACCTACCTCGTCCAATCCGGCGACAACTGCGGCACCATCGTCACCCAATACAACAACTTCACCGCCCACGACCTGCTCGCCTGGAACCCCGAGATCGGCAAAGAGTGCTTCGGCCTGCAAGCCTTCGTCCCCGTGTGCATCGGTGTGCCGGGTTACGCGTACCCGGGCGCCGTCAAGGGCGGCGACATCTGGACGCCCGAGGAGACCCCTGTGCCGGTGATGCCGGGGATTGTGGCCAATTGCTCGAAGTTCGAGTACACGGATAAGACGGGCGTGCCGACGCTTGCGAACATTTTGGAGGACAACGAGATCAACAAGCAGCAGTGGAATGGCTGGAATTTCCCGACGCAGGATCCCGAGCAGGATTGGGCGGTTTGGGCGCAGTACTTTTCTTGTGTCGAGGCATAGTCGTAGGTATACCTAGGTAGAGGTACCGTACCAGAGTGCAAGAGCGTGTGGAAACCTTGCAAAAATCGGCTGGGAGCGACTAGAGGCTGTTGAGTATCGCATTCCTTACCGTTATAACTATTTATATAGCCCCCAATGCAACATACCGGAGGGTGGCAACAACATCCCAAATGCAAAGAAGTGTGAAGGAGAGACTCCATTATCGTAAGCTGCCCAACACACATCGTAGTTAGGGGCGCCAAGGCACTAGACTAGCGTCACCAGATGTGGTATAGTCAGGCGAAACAACAAAACATCCGCCGTGTTGTACTTCACAGATAGTACACATCAAGGTCAACCAGGGAGCGTTGTCAATAAAAATGTTGCCGCCAGTCGATAGCACTATTCTTGAGCGGAACTCAAACTTCGATGTGCTGTATAAGGATCTGTGTGCGAGAAAGTTGAACCCGGATGGCTCGACACGGGATACGAAGAAGCAGAAGATACAATGGGAGATAAGGCAGGTGAGCTAGAGGACATGACATTCCCGAAAATTTCTACTTGCGCAGTAATCGTAATGCGTGCGGATCTCCGCATGTGCTGATTTCATTTTCCACGTCGCCGAACAACCGACACTTTTCCCCTGTCATATTCTAGTGTCAGGAGTTGCTGCAACATGAACAGCCCTATGGGATAGCATGATACAGATTCAAGTGCTGATTCGATCGTAGAGCCTTACGACATACCGCACAAACCTCCACACCTCCCAGATCCTCACTCGAACACTATCCACTCTTCCCTCCCGATCACCTACGCTTCCGCAGGATTTACACTCCCCGATCGACCTTGTCACAGCCCAACTTACCGGCAAAATTCCACCCACGGATCGGGATATCCTAGCCGCTGATACGCAGTTCTTCCTCTCAAACATCGACATCATCTCATCCGCCCTATCAGACCAGCTCAGCACCACCACCACCCTTCTCTGCAAGATCGCAGACTCAAAGCAAACCCCTGCAATCGATGAGCTGCGCTTGAAAGCAGAACAAATTCGATCGTTGGCGACTCTCGGCCTACCCAAGGAGTTAGCTGACGAAAAGGTCCACCTCGCTAACATCGCCCACACCCTTCTAACACTCCATCTCTCCCTACTCCAAACCAGCATCCTCATTCTCGAGCGCACACAGCACGGAGCTCTCGCCCGTGCCACCTCCACGCGCGCAGACCATATTGCCGCGCGTGCTGCCCTCTTAGGCCTCCACGCGAAAATCCATACGCACACTCGCCCACCACCGGCGGAGCTTGTCCGCGCGCTGAAGAATTTCAGGGCGCAGCAGGGGAGCAGTGAGGCAAAGCTGAAAGATAGGGAGGGTCTTGCGAGGAGGATTTTGGATTTGTACAGTAGAGCTGGGGAGAAGGGGATGAGGGATCTGGCGGGGAGGAAAGGCGTGCTTTTGGGAGAGATCAAAAGGGTGGCCGCTGATATTGAGGGCTTGGAACGGGGTCCGTAGGTGCTTGACCGGGGATGGCGGTAGCGACATGAATAGCGTTGGAGGTCTGTCGCTGCGGCAGATGGGGACAAAGCCTGCATCGTGAATGATATTTTGGGACTTCTAGTCGTGGCGTCAGACCAAAGCATTGTAATGCACCTGCCGAAAGACTCCATAAAATATGTTTCCTTTCACGCGAGCAACAAGCGGTCTAGCATCGTGTCCAATACCAAGATTTTTCCTCATATTCGCCAGGTCTCCCACGGCGCTACCTACTAGGCATGCATCGTTGCCGCGAGGTTGACTCCCTGTGCCCGACACAATATCTCCACCGGTACTGTCTCACCGAAGCCATAGACTCTACCATGTGCTCGACCCCATAGAGCCCTCGACGGGTGCACGCGGCTGGCCAATCAATCTATGTATATTGCATACGATCTCGGACACTACCAAAACCGCACCTGCCACTACAACATCTCTGCCCAACATAACATCATCATCATCAACATCATCATCATCATCATCAACATCATCATCATCAACATCATCATCATCCTCTTCGTTCTCTGAGTAAAGTTTCCCAACTTGTCCGATAACTTATTGCTGTCCGTGCGAATTCTGAATACACACGTTGTCGCGCGTGTTCGTTTGTGTACGCCCAATTCAGCCAGGGACCGAATCACTTGAGCTGCTCGTATCTGACGATTGAGCGTCTTGACCCGTTGGCAAATCCCGGGGATGATTGGGACGCCGCACACGCACCAGATCATTGGCGGAAACGCTTCCAACGCCACGATCGCGAGTACGGATGCGATTAGTCTGGCGACGTGCACGACGTGTGGGCCTGCGCACGATCGTGGTGAATAGTAGGTATGTCTTTTTGCTTGCTTCGTTTTCAGATGTCAAGAGAAGATCGATAGCCAGCGAGAAAATGGCTGGACCGCGAACGGTACCTTCGAGCGCGTCTCCCATATTCCAAACCGCTTCGTCTTCATCGAAAAGCTCACCACGCAGACAGACGGCAGCGTCACACTGTACTACGTGGCGCCGAAAGAAAAAGTCGTCACCGCCCTCAAGCCCGGCTTCCGCAGCAAGTGATGCTAGTCTGCTGAGGAACTTCTTTAATGCTATTACCCGACTTCTAGACGCTGACCGGGCTTTTTTGCAGTGCTCGTAGGTGATCCCATGCGGCGCACCAAGAAGTGCAGGATGCAGTTCTGCTTCCGGACCCCAATTTCGGCGGCGACAACGCCGCACCCCGCTCGGATGTTGAGCTCCACTTCGAGGGGTTCCCGAAGTAGTCGTTCCCCGGTGGCATTTGCTTGGATGTTGTGTATCCTATGTGCTAGAATGGTAAAAATCTTTGATAGTCCGAATATATAATCATGTGACGTATCCGACGAAGGGGCCGGTGAAGCTTTGGTCCACGTGAGATTATCCGGTGAACCATCCGATTAAGATTCCGCAACTTATGCTGGAGGTAGTTCGGCGCGATTGGTGGCATGGATTGTGCTGATGGTGTGGTAGATTGTCTGGGATACGACGGTGTTCAATAACGAAGCGGACTGGCCAGCGGATAGATCGCAGCCTTTCTATCTCTCCACCGGTGACGATACTGGGTGTGGCCAATAAGGCTACTGTACGTTGGATGTCCTATATTCGTTTTAGTAACTCCGTGCTGATAAATGATAGACGTCTTCAGTTGGAAGGGCGGCGCGCTCCAGCGGGCTATGGATGATAATAGCTGCTTCAGCGCCACCTGCGGGAAGCAGGCTAGCCAAGATAACTCGCTGGCGAAGCAATGCAAGATCCCCAAGACTGCGAAGGAAGGCATCGATGGCTATAAGTGATCTTTCTGATGTGTCACCTTTATGTTTAGTCCTTGCTAACTGTTCCGAAGGGCTGATGCAGTTACCTGGGAATCCCATGCTGAGCTGAAGGCAAACAAGGCAGACCAGGTTTAGCTAAGGAAGGCTTCGAAGTAGGGTGATGATCACGACGTAGCATCCATGTGTCCGTTGATGCTCTCGCTTGGCGCCTTTTGCTCATCCAGGCTCTCCTTTGCCGCCTTTTGCTGTCTTCTGCGCTCTTTCCTTGAGACGCCGGCCCAGTCGCCCCGAAATCTCTGCCGCACCTTGGCCTTCTCTTCTTCACTCAAGCGTTTCTTTGTGTCTGGGTCTCGCCCGTCAACGTGTGTGTACTCTGCGGGCGGCGGATTCTGCTGCATCCACGTCCGGAGCTGTCGTTCGATCTTTGGTCCCCAAATGCTTTCTCCTGCATCGAGGTCTGCATACGTGACAACCTCCAATGCCTGCCCATCCACCCGCTCACCTAGTGTGAAATCTGCCTGCCTGGTCCTCACCAGCTCCGCCATCGTCGCCAGACTCCCACATGCGGTCCCCAGGTCGTATGCAAAGCTTCTGACGTAGAAACCTGAGCTCACGGTGAGACGAATCCTAGCAGCAGGTACGGTGGCCGCAACGTCATCACCCATCCATCTGAAATTATGCTTTCCCCCATCCCACCACTCAATCATCTCACACTCATCCACACAAACCTCCCTGATCTCCAGTTCCCTCGGCAACTCCTTCCCCGATCTCACATACTCGCAAGCCTTCACCCCATTAACCTTAAGCGCTGAGTACACCGGCGGCATCTGCCGAAACGTGCCCCTGAACCCGGCCAACTTCTCCCGCACCAGCGCCTCGCTCACATGCGCCCAATCTTTCTCCGCAACAACTGCCCCATCAATGTCATACGTATCCGTGCTCTTCCCAAACAACACAACAGTCTCATACATCTTCGTGCAGCCAAGGAAGTTCTGAAGCGCCTTCGTCCCGCGGCCGAGGCCCACAATCAGGATTCCAGAGGCGAGCGGGTCGAGTGTGCCGCCGTGGCCCATGCGGAAGAAGCGGCCGTTGGCCTCCTCATCTTCGGCTTTGTTTTTTTGGCCAGGAGGGAGGAGGGAGGCTTGTTGCGCTCGTTTTTGGCGGGTTGAGGCAAGGAGGGGGGCGAAGAGGGTGGATGTTGAGAATATGGATTGGAGGTGTAAGAGAGCTTCGCCGGAGGTGATGCCGGATGCTTTGGATGTGGCTGGGATTGTTAGTGATGCAGTTGTGGAATTCCAAGGTTGATGGTTGAGCACGTGATCTTGAGCCGGAAATGCGAATGTGCGCTTACCGAAAACACCCTCCAAGACTTCATCCTTCCCGTCGGTCATCGCGACGAGGACTAATATCTCAATGCGGTGTCTTTGCTCCCCCGAGCTAGGCGAACTGGTGGTGAAAAATTGGGCTGCGGACAGTGGGCCCGTAGCGCCGGGTGTAGGTAGTTGGGTCTTCCTACGCGCGGAGGTTGGGATCATCACGCTTGCTGCCAACACATCGGACGCAAAAGAGTGGCCGTTGCACCCGACTGCCAACATCCATATCCACAACACGAGAGACCGACATCTACAACCGGGATTTCTCCGCCAAGTTGATCGTGTCATCTACCAGACCGCTAGATATTCTACCAAGCACTCCTTCAGCTGGATCCGCCCACAAGGCTACACCGCAACGTATAGAGCACAAATCAGCAGCAAGGCAGTCTTGGTCTTGGTGTCCAGCCTTATTTCGAGTCCAGCGAAACTTGGCCCTTCCACTCAGCTTCCCCGCTGTCAGCCCGCATGTCTCGCGTTAACAAGGGATGCGATCTGCCGGTGACATCATCCTAGTCCGTTGCTGTTAATGAGCCATCTTGAAGGATCAGGACCATCCTTCATCGCTTTCAAGAATGCCTTTTGAGCAGATGACTGGATCAGGAACGCCCTTAAATACTTAGGTCGGATCGGATACAGATAAGGCCGTACTACAGCGACAGCAGCGCAAATAACAACCCAATAAGCTGCATGAGCAATGCTTAGCCAAAAAAGCCCTCATCGGTTCGCTCCGCACATCCGGCACGTAGGTCCGGAGGCGCAAATCCTCTAGGTATTGTACGCTCAGCAGAGTGTGGCCAGCCTTGTCGCATGGCCGAGGATGATTCCATCAGCGACCACGCGATACTTTATTAGCTCCCCACACCCCGCGTGCCGTTGTTTTCCATGATCTACACTTTGTTGTTGTGGGTCGTTGTTTGCATCTGGCAGCGGAAGCATGGTCTATAGGTATGCATATCATTTCAAAACGCTTTGTCATGGTCTGACTGGAGTGTTGGTAGTCACAATGGGCAAACATCTAGAGGTGCCCGGCGAGAAGCCAGAATCATCCCAAGACTCGCACATTGAAGATGCGTCCGAATCGCGGAACGAGAGCCCACCAGCCCACCGCGCCTCGATCGCTGTGTCTGCCGCAGAAAGAGCACGTCGCCATCTCAATGCGCGCCTTGCAAATCCTCTCCAGGGATATACATACAATGAGCTGCAGAAGATGGGCCGCGCATACGCGCACGGCGTTGCGCTCAACGAAACAGAAGATGTGAGGGCCTTTGAGATAGGAGCGTGTCTTGCGCGCGAACCAACATATTTGAGGCACGCGACAAGACTTGGTGTCACAGACGAAGAATTGGCTGTGCTCGAGCATGAGTTGTCGCATCGATGGGCACAGCCTCGGCTTTTGTACCTCGTTGTTGCTCTGTGTTCCACATGCGCTGCGGTGCAGGGCATGGATGAAACCGTCGTCAATGGAGCACAGCTTTTCTACGCCAGTCAGTTTGGCATCGGAGGCAATGACTACAGATCGACTTGGCTGGTCGGCCTCGTAAACTCCGCGCCATACGTTTGCTGCGCGTTCGTTAGTTGTTGGCTAACAACACCGTTCAACAACTGGTTCGGTCGAAGAGGAACTATCTTCGTCACTTGCTTCATCAGCGCGCTGACATGCTTTTGGCAGGGATTCGTAGATGCAAGTGTCCTCGTCTCTGTGTTGCACATATGGTACTGACTGACGAGAACCAGACGTGGTGGCATATGTTCATCGCTCGCTTTATGCTAGGTCTTGGAATCGGTCCAAAGAGTGCAACGGTCCCCATCTACGCAGCCGAATGTGCTCCACCTGCTATCCGTGGCGCTCTCATTATGCAGTGGCAGATGTGGACGGCTTTTGGGATTATGCTAGGCTACGCGTCCGACCTCGCGTTCTACGGTGTGCCCAACAAACCACACATCACCGGGCTCAACTGGCGTTTGATGATGGGATCCGCAATGTTGCCGGCGATGATTGTCTGCTGCTTCGTGTTTCTCTGCCCTGAATCACCTCGCTGGTTCATGTCAAAAGGTCGGCATGCCGAAGCTTATCAGGCCATCTGCAAGCTACGCTTCAATAAGATCCAAGCCGCAAGAGACATATTCTACATGGCTGAGCTCCTGCGAGCAGAAGAGAACATGAAGATCGGCCAGAGTAAGATCAGAGAGATCTGGACTGTCCCCAGGAACAGAAGAGCTATGCTTGCGAGTGAGATCGTAATGTTCATGCAACAGGTACGCGCACTCCCCCTTCTATCAACACCAAAGCCTCACGTGACCCCAGTTTTGCGGAGTAAACGTGATCGCCTACTACTCGAGCAGCATATTCTCCAGCTCGGGCTTCTCAGACCAGTCCGCGCTCGCCGCCTCTCTTGGCTTCGGCGTCATAAACTTCCTCTTCGCCATCCCCGCCATGTACACCATCGACACATTTGGCCGGCGCAACCTCCTTCTTAGCACCTTCCCACTCATGGCGCTCTTCCTGCTTTTCACAGGCTTCTCGTTCTGGGTGCCATCGGCAAATGCGCGTGTAGCGTGTATCGCGCTGGGCATCTACCTATTTGGTGTTGTCTACAGTCCTGGAGAAGGACCCGTGCCGTTCACATACTCCGCCGAGGCATATCCGCTGTATATGCGGACGCTCGGAATGAGTCTCGCCACCGCGACGACGTGGTTTTTCAATGCGCTGCTAAGTATCACGTGGCCGAGTTTGCAGCGGGCGTTCAAACCACAGGGAGCGTTTGGCTGGTACGCTGCGTGGAATATCATTGGGTGGGTGCTTGTACTACTGTTCATGCCTGTAGGTTGCTTCGTAGTCTGCATGTTGGCGAAGGGTGTTGCTAATGGTGTCTCAGGAAACCAAGGGCAAGACACTCGAAGAACTCGATCAGGTGTTCAGCGTGCCGACGAGCGTACATGCGGCGTATGGTCTCCGACAGATACCGTACTTCTTCAAGAGGTTCGTGTTCCGGCGGGATGTACAGCCTGAGCAATTGTATGAGACGGAGGAGCAAACTCCACGCGATCTAGGCGAGACGAATCTTGTCTGATCGATGCAGTAGTACTCTGCAATTCATGAATCACGGTAATGCATACGATCTTTGTACGTTATGAAAGAGGAAGTTTGGTGTTAGCGCAAGATACCCTATCATCTCCGTCAAGCCGGTTTGTAGTCTAGCACAGATAGCATGTACGCAATTGAGTCTCCAATATCGTTACACGCATGCAGCTTGCATTCTTACCTGAATCTGTCGACGCAAAGCTCCATACGGACAGTAATTCGGCCCTTTCGACAGTAAGAAAAGCGATTCGAGTATGCGGTGTATCGCATCTTCGTCCCGGTCACACACTGAAGCTCCTGCCCGGCAACCGGTGAGCACAGTCTCATTATCCTCCTCACCAAATTTGCTTCATTCCTGTATATGCAGCTTCCGGATCCAGCTCATCCGACCTTCTCGTAGGGGCTAATGATTCCAGTTGTTGGCTCCTAGGCCTTGGGAATAAACCGGTGAGCCCTGTTACCTTTCTAGGCACCAATGCCTAATGCAACCGGTCAAACACCCGCCCAGGCCAGCGCACTCATCCATCTACCTAGTAACAGCGCGCCCTGTGCCCCCTCGGCCTCCTCTTCCGGGCTAAGAATTACAGTGCATGTGAAAAGGTGGAGAGGTGGTGGAGCACTCCACCGAACCGGTCAAATCCCCGGCGCAGTCCAGTGTAGGTACCTTCTTGGCGCTCAGCCTCGCAGTACTTCCGTGTGACTATTTAAGTCCGCCATATCTTGTTTAATAGCCTTGCCTCCTTCATCACAGACCGACTCTCATACTGCTCTTTCTCGACAGCAAAGCGCGCACAGATGTAGGTCAAATTAAACACAGTGAGGCACGCTGCTAATTTGCCATAGATATACGTGCACAATGTCGAAACCGAAAGTCCTCGATGGAGGAGAGCCGAGAGATGGCAGCAGCAAGGAGACAGCTCAGGGCCCGAATACTATCTATCCTCATGATACGTGAGAAACCTTGGGCATTGGTGTGTAGTATTCTCCTAGGCAATCACAACTACTGACATCATAGAGTCTGAGCAATTGAAGCACATACGTATACGTTGTTCAAGTTCGTTTCCGTTGGACTGGGAAGTCACCTATGTTGCCTGGTAGCCTTGTTGGAGAGCCAACTCACTTCCACTTGCAAGGCAATGACCTCAGCACCACACTCCCTTAATATTGTAGCTCGGGGACATGCTCTACACGTTCATCAAATCTTACTTCTCCAGACCATGAGACCCCGAATCTGCACACATCCCTTCATCCTCAATCATCATGCACGCAAAATCAGCCAAATGTAATTATCATTACTACACTAGACACTAAGTGTCACCCACAGGAAGCCTTCCCTTCTTCCACCCCTACAGCACACTTGTCCTCTTACTCAACTTGTGATAATCTCTCTGCGTCTTCGTCGCCGCGTCTTCAAGCTCCACATCTCGATTCGTCTGCGCCACGCTCGCCGGCCGCATCCGCTCTTGATTCGGCCGCTGCGTCTTACCCAAGCCCATGCCCCGCTCCCGCAGTTTCCGAAAGCCCGCCACAGCACCGGAAAAGAAGGCAGAGTTAGTATTCATGTTGTCCGGCGGCGGAGGCGGCGCATGGAAATGTGGATGCCCGTGCTCCATGTTCGCGTGCACCGCCTTCTGCCCGGGCTCCATGTACAGGTGGTCGCCCTCGGAGTTGACGAACCAGTTCACGACGTACTGCTTCCCGCCAGGGCCACCGCCGCACGAGCCTGCGAAGAGTTGGGAGGGTGGCGAGTTGACTGCGAGCGCGAAGAGGTTGGGGGGCTCCGAGAAATCGGTGACGAGTCCCTTGTGAAAGAGAAAGTACGCGAGGACGAGGATGTTCGTGAGGAAGACGAGGAAGAGGATGAGCATCCAGGCTTTCGAGGCGGCTTCGACGCCGCCGGATGCGTATTGCTGCGCTTTGATGGACCCGTTGAAGTACTGGCGGGTGTAGTCTTGGAGGATGGGCGTGGAAGTGGTGTAGTTCCAGAACATTACGTAGGGAGCGTCGATTGCGCTCATGAGGAGCGTGCCTGGAGGTAGTGTTAAACTATTCGATGTCACACAGTGGGTGTGTACGTACCTCCAGCCATTACGGCGAGTGCTTCTGCCGGACTGGGCAATAAAGGGTTGAGATCGACATTGCCGTTCTTGTCTTCTTTGAGCATCAACTGTGTGAGTAACCGAGCATTTGCTGCTGCACCATCCGTGAGACCTGCGCCGAGCGACATTGAATCCGACCAAGTGGTGCCAACGTCTCTCCAGTCGGGTAAGCTCACACTTGCTGGCTCACTCGTGTTGCTAAATTTGTAGGCCATGTGCGGGTCTTTATCTTCGCAAAGTGCTTCCATGCTTCCTCCAGACCCCGTGGCATTGTACTGCGTAGTGCACTTGGGTGTTAGCGTTGCGCGGATTTGGCACACCATGTAGGTTCCGTTCAACTTGGTCCCGTCGTCCATGTTCGCACCGGCGGCAAGAAGGTAGACTGATTCTCTGCCCCAAGGCACACTAGTATTATTCAAGACGGTGTTAAAAGGCAGCGGCAGCTTGGGGAACACAGGTGGGTAGTCTGAAAATCTTCTATCATCCTTCTTTGTCCAGCCGAACAGATCATCTAGGACCGTGGTGTTCTTAGTGTTGGCATTAGCCTGAAACCCATCTGAACGCCAATTCGTCATGTTAACGGTCTCGGTATTCGGCCACATCTCGTACACAATAGGTTCCAACTCGGTCTCGTTCACGTTGGCGCATAGAACGTTCAACACTGGACTAGGAACACTGGCTCTGAGGCTGTACGTGCCCTCTGAGTTCAGCTCTTCGGGTTGCATGATATTATTCTCACCGTACCGAGCTGCAGCGAATACGCTGGCATGTGGCATCGCCAGGCTGACGCGGTTGACGGCTCGCCCGTGCTTCTGAGACTCTTTGGTAGTGTCGATTATGTCGATCCATTGCCCCGTCACGGTAGTATTCTCATGCAGTAATCCAAAGCCCGGCGGACGAATGTGCTGCTCCGAACTGGCGTTACCAAACCGATTCCATGATTTCCACGCAGAAAGATATCGTTGATAGTTGTGATAACCTTGTCCAACGTGTTGAAGCTGTAAGCAGGTGGTACCAAAATAACCCCCGTCCATAGCTTGCGGTATCGGCGTCTCGCACGTTTCTGTCAGATAGCCCAAATTTGCAAAACCAGTCTTCACACGGCCGGCGTAGACCATTGGGGTATAGTGCCCTCCGTCTTTAAGCATCGGTTGCACTGTTGTACGTGAGCAACTATCCAAGTATCGTTACTACATGATACATACCCAAAGCGGTAGCTGCGGTAGAGTAAAGTGTAGCCAAGACCGCACTTAGCAGACTCAGAAAGCCGAGAATGGATAGACCTGCATATTTCGCGGTTTCCCAATGCGTAATGAGAGTGCCAGGCTGCACTACCCATCGCCACATGCTCAACTCGGAGAGTGTAACGCCGCGACCATGGTCTTTCATGAAGGCTCTTCTACTGAGGACCTGACCAAGAAACGCAACAAAAGAAGTGACAAACGAGAGTTCGATTAGTTTTGCGAAAACCGTCGTAAGGAGGATGGCGTCGGAGGGCTCGAAAGAGCCTTGGCTGGAGATGGATCTTCCGTATCGAGGCGACCTCAGTGCAAGGCCTAGGAAAATTCCAGAGAAGATGGTAGAGAAAAGACATATCAGTACGATGCTGACGGAGACCCACGTGAATCTCGAGTGATAGAAGGGCTTCTCCGTGGCACATTCGTGAACTGGATGGAAGTTTGTTTGGTAGGCTGACGTGACAGATGGCGCGCCTCCCTTGCTGGCGTGCAAGTATTGCTGATAGTCGTTATTTAGGCTGGTGTTGCTGCCGCCAGTATGATGCAAATCGCCTGGTCTGAACGACTCGAATCCCCCACCATCGTGCTTAGGGCTGAACCTCTCGCGTCTGAGATCAGGCGTGCTATCATCCGAGCGTGGAAATCCGCCGAGGAAGGGATCGCCGGTACTGGGTGGTGAGGTGAGCGCGGGAATCTTTATTGAGGGACTGCGCACGCTTCCAACCGGTCGTCGTGATATCGATTGTACTGAAACCCTACGGTTGGGCACGGGCTTTTGTGCCGGTGTATTTTCAATCCCTAGCCCACCGGTTGATATGTGACTAAAGCTGTCCGCAAAGTCCCCCTCATCCTCTTCGACCACAGTAGGAGATGTCCCAACTGCAGTCGCATCGCTAGCTAAGCGCGTGTATCCAGGTCTTGAGAAGCGCGCGCTTAGGGGCGGCGAGGACCCGATTGGTGTGAAACCGAGAGAGCTTGAGGTGTTGTCGAAGCCTAGCGACGGCAACGCAGGCGTGTTTGTAGTCTCAGTAGGGTCTGGTGTGGAGTCGTCGTTGATCAGCGGTCGGTGGTCGGCCATTTTCATGGTAGGGCTACCGTCTACGGACTCCGTCACCTGAGGTTCCAGGCCTCCACCCTGGGCAGCACTGTCCGTATTCATCTTCGTATGTGTTTTGGTACGACGCCGATGGTTCGAGGCTGGTGTACGAACGTGCGGGGTTCAGCAGCGAAGGGACGGGGCAGCTCGATTTCGTATGCGATTCAACGAGGTCAGAGAGGAAAAGAAACCAAAAAAGCCGTCAGACAGGAAGCAGACATTGGCCCTAAGAACAAGGCTCGCAGATGCGCCTGGGCGCATCTTTCGTGCCGCCCATTCTGAGCTCTGGCCGCGCCTATGTGCTTCTCGCGCGTGGCCGGTACCCAGTTTGGCCCCCATATCCCCGCTGCTGTCCAACACTGTCTCCATAGATCCGGGCGCACACAAATCGAGCACAATGCTGTCCTCCGTCTTATTTAGTACGCGTCGCCTGACGCCTTTCGTGGCTCGTTGGCCACCTAGCTATGGCCATCGTGCTACGGCCCTCCACATCGGGCAAATAGCTGAGTGCGGAGCGCGAACGAAAGGTACAACGGAAGCGCGAACGTGCATATATTGGAACAGTGCATGATCGTGACAAAGGGCGGCGAGAGATTAGGCTCAACTGTGCCACATGAGCGTGTCCACGGTTCTGTCCAGGCCGTCTCTCGGCTTGGGTTCGCTTGAAACTGTGCTTACCCTCTGCTGATTGCTCTTAGGCACCTTTGTGGACCGCGTTAGAAGAAAACGACGGAGGAAAGATAAAGTCGCATAGTTGGCCACTGTTATAGTTGACATAGGACTGCTCGACAGCCTGATGCTCATTGCGAGGTGTCTCCTTGCACTATATTGTTGGTTCTACCTATGTGTCAGGACCACTGGTGAGTGCCGTTCTCTTACCTACGGTCCTTCTACAGCTCTACTGCGTGAAAATCACCGCGCTAGCTGCGATTTGCTCACGATCTAGGACTGTTGGTCACATCCATGATCCCGCCTTCGCCTGATTTAGGCCCTGGTCTTTGCCCTGAAATGGCACTGCCACCTGGTCTTGAGCGTTCAGTCTCAAGTGCTTGTGACTATATCGCAGCCCAACCTTGTTGCCACACTTGATCTAAGATAGGACAGGGCGGGGTATTTTATAGCGTAGTCTTGTGGCGATGATAATGGGTATCTGCACTGTTTCAAGACGCGAGTCGCTCCATTTGGCCACTCACATCAGTTGTCCATACTCCATCACGCACCCAGGTGAGCAGATTGGCTTGCGGCGCGCTGAGACTTTCGGCAGTGGTAGCGCGCGAAGCCACTCTGGACTAGATGCGCATGTGATACGACTTGATGTCTGATCGATCCTTTTTGCATACGTCCGCAAAACTCACTCCTCATCCCCTTCAAAGGGCTGTACGCGCGACTCAAATCCATACTTTGCCCTCCATAAAGCACCATGTCCACAGATGCGGAATCGGCACGCCGGACAGCAGAGGCCCGCGCGGCTGTGGCAGCCTCGCTTGCAGCCGTTGGAAGCTCCGTCGATAACGAGATGCGTACTCGAGCAGCAGATTTGCACAAGAACTCCGAGGCAATTGCGAAGCAGGAGAAGGACTTGGCCAAAGCGACGAACACATTGTCAAAGGAGAGTGCGCAGTGGCAGAAACTGGCGGACACAAGCACGAAGAAACTCAATGAAATCGGAGACATCCAGAACTGGGCCGAGATGCTGGAAAGGGATCTGCTGGTGCTGGAGGAAACGCTGCGCTTGGTTGATGGAAAGGATGCGCCTGACTCTGCGAGCGGCACAGCGGGATAGAGCAGGTCGTTGTGATGCCTTCGGACGTGATGAATGGAACTGGAGAGCAGGGCGTTTATTTATAATCGCTCACTGGTGGGGTTAGAGATGTGGAGTAGCTGTGAGTGTGCACCTAAGCACAAGAGCCAGTGCAGTGAGACAAGGAATCGGGGTTTGAAGGCTTGAGGTTGGCAGCACCGTTTGCAGCTCTTCGAAAGTGACTTTGCAGGTCTAGGTAGTCATCCATGGGTGCCGATGGTAGGTAGGTATCATCGAGATGGCCGAGGGGAAGAACCTGGTATTTGTCCGTTGGCGACACAACAAAGCTCATAGGGTCTGAAAACATCAGCACAGTATGGGCCGTAACGGTGCCGACCCGGGGGTTTTCGTTTGTCCCTGGTTCGTAGGTACTTGTTGCGTTCAACCGTCTGCGCCGTGTGTTCGTGAGCGAAGGTACACGGAACGTATTACCTAAGCAGATGCACGTGCCACATGCTGGGTTGCGCCTTCCGAAAGCACGCCGCCAGTTACGTCTCGCAGCCGAACAGCTTGAGCTCTCTCTCACTTTCGACACCTTCACCCGGCACCACGCCCCATTAACGTCCGTCAGCCTACGCTTCTGGCCCACACACGTTGCCAAACTAGCACCTACGACACAGCAAGATCCGCGCCTGCACCGCGAAATCTTGCGAGGTTGCACGAATCTCTCCACACCTCGACGAAGAAGCTCGAACGTGCTGCGTTGGTAGGCTACAAGCCCCGCCTTGGCCCAACTGCACCTGTGTTTGCAGTCGTCTCCCCCCAAACTGTCGCTGCTAATTCTGCGCCGAAGTCTGCACCTCGACCATAGCAATCAGCACCACTGACGCAACAGAGCTTTAACCCCGCCGACCAATCAACACTCTCAGTTTGGTGATCTTGCACGTACTAGAGTCACGACACCCTTGTCTGGACAGATCGTACATGTGGGAGGCTCGGCTTTCGAGCGCCCGGAGTAGCCATGAAGATCAAGAAGCAGGCTACATCGCGGCATGAGTCCACTCTGGTGAGAAAGCTGCCGTTCCCGTTTCGCCGCATGCTAACGCTGCCAGTCTCCGATGATAGCAGAATTCGTCAAAGCGACCGAGTCGATTCCCCTCTACCAGATGCCCGCCCACCTTGCGTCTTTCCCCAAGCTATGGCCGTTTCCGCGAGGCGACACATACCACTGGATCCCAGTGTTGAACCGCTTCGATCGCATACTCGAGCTGTTCGTTCGCATATACGGCCTGGAAAACGGCCCTCAGACGCAACCATTCCAGCGCCTTCTCATGCAGCAAGGTGACGCGGAGGAAGGCAAGACCGCAGAGCCGGCGACAGCCGACATCCTGGACAAGCTACACATTGCTTCGGGTGGCGATCGCGAGCTCATCGAGCAGATACTCAACTTCACGCGGCTTTTGCTTGAGAATTGCGGCAACCGGAGCCTCTACTCCAGCAGCGGTCACTTGGATAAGCTGTTGAATTCTACATCCGTGTCTCTGGTGAAGACGACGCTTCGCTTGAGCTTGCGCCTGTCCCAGCGCTATTATTCCGCTCGTATGCGGCTCGCCCCGGCCACATTGCACCCGACTTTGCTGGCCAGCCATTATAACATCAATCTCGAGAAGATGCAAAAGTTGGCCGCACCCTTTCCGAAAGGGCCGTCGACAGCCCCACCACTATTTGCCACTCCCGCAGGCAAAGGTAAAGATAAGCCGCTTGGGGACCGTCGCAGTGAGAATGACAGGGTGTACGCTGCCGACATGGTCGGTCTCTTTACGCTTCCTGAGGGGACTTTAAGGCAGGAGTTTGGCGGTGTAACGATTTCCTACTATGAAGCATCTTCAACCTCTGAGGAGAACCAGCCATCTGCTACGGAGGCGTCCGCAACCGCCGCACCCACGACTCCCACGCCAGTACGTCGGACCTCCAACATGAACCCACAGCAGACCCCTGGTCAATCCCGCGATGGAGCGTCGGCCGAGTCCCCCCTAACGCCTGCGTTCACACCTGGCGACTTCGGCAATGGTCGACCTACCGGAGCCAAATCCTTCGAGAAGTCATCAGAAACCTTGTCAAGCTCCGATATACACGAGCTCGTCAAGCTGGGCCTCAAAGAACTGCCTGAAAGTGTGCACTATGAACTTCTCCATAGGGTACGATCAGCCAAGACTTTGGTTGATGGTCAGAATGGCCGCGAAGATGCCGCCGGGATCCGGATGCTTGCCATCGCCAACTTGGCTTACGTCTACGGAGAGAAAGATTTCCACGCGAAGCTCGGTCAACAGGACGCTGAGGAGCCTCGTCGCTTACAATGGGCCCACCAACTGTCCGAACTGGTGCATCCGCCTAGCAGTGGCGCTGGTGCTGTCTCGCTTGAGTTACAGACTTACGCCCTTAGCGCTCTTGAAGCTTTGGCAAAACACAAGTCGAAGTCCTCGGATATATGTACGGCTCTCAGTGTCAACGTCAATCACGGTGTCCTCTTTTACATAGTTCGCAAGCTCGTCGCCGAGTTAGCTGTTGAAGACGGTTCTGAAGTTGACTTCCAACAAGAAGACTGGCGAGAAGCCTTGTTCTCGCTGCTGAACACGTTACCAACCTCACAAGCACGAACTGGTGACGGCATGGTTTCTGCTGGGCTTATAGAGATCTTGGTCGATGTACTCAAGCTTCGAACGACCAAAGCAGAACGCAATCACCCGAAGATCCTCAATTTCCTTGACACCTTCGTTCACAACCTTCGGGAGGCTTTCCAAGCTTTAGTTGATGCTAAAGGACTGGATATCATTGCAGACCTTGTATTCTACGAGGTGACAACTTCGCAACAGCTCGCCGAGGCAGGCAATGGAATTTCCAAGGAGTACAAGACACAACTCACAGACTATCAGATTCCTTTCTATAACCAGCAAACACTCCGCTGGCTGTTCAAGTTTATGAATCACATGATGTCTCACACTGGAGGTGGCAATTTCGATCGCCAAATGAGAAATCTGATTGACTCGACTCCTCTCCAACAAGGGTTAGAGATCGTGTTGTCCAACGCCAATGTCTTCGGGTCCACTGTGTGGAGCATGGGAGTGAACATATTGACCACATTCATTCACAATGAACCAACAAGCTATGCGGTGATCAATGACGCCGGTCTCAGCACTGCACTGCTTGAGACCGTCTCTGGCGAGAAAATCTCCGAGATCTCCACCGATGCAATAGACGGAAACGCAATTTCATCAGCCGACTCAGCACCTGCGCTTCAGAGCTCTTCACCTCCGCGCCCGGCACGCGTGTATCCGCCACGCGACCCCAACGTTTCACTTGCTTCTGGCATTTTGCCTGTTGCAGAAGCGATTTCGACCATACCGCCTGCATTCGGTGCTATCTGTCTTGCAGAGGCTGGTATGAAGCTCTTCCGGTCGTCGGCGGCCATGAAACACTTTTTCGAAATCTTCGAGAGCCCAGCCCACGTCAAAGCTTTGGACTTGGATCCTGAAATCCCTACTATTATCGGCAATGCTTTTGATGAGCTGGTTCGCCACCACCCTCCGCTGAAGAATCCGGTTTTGGCATCCTTGAGCGAGATGGTTGCCCGGGTTGTTCGTATATGTTTTGACAAGGCAGAAAAGGAAGGGGCCGGCACCAAGCTGTACTACGAAGACGACAAAGAAGAAAAGATCTATGTTTGCGGTGGACGGCATGCGCTGTCAGGCCCAGAAGGCTTGATACACAAGCAACTATCGCAGCGAGCTAGCTCTAAGGGTGAAGTCGTCATGGCAGACGCGCCTGACGCATCGTCGAACCCTCTGGAACCTGTTGCTCTGAGTGATGTTATCGAGATCGAAGATCGCTCAGCGGGCCCCTCCACGAGCCAATACATCAGTGTCGTATGCCGGTTCCTTGGTGGTTTTTTCACCAACAACGCAATGTGCGCTGCCTACATAGAGGCAGATGGTGTCGAGACGATACTCGATCTCGCTACGCTGCCCTGTCTCGACGCTAGATTCAACGAAACACAGACGACTAGCGAGGAGTTTGCGCGTGTGATTCAGGTTCTCGTAGAGCAGAAACCTCACATTGCAGTACCTGCGTTGTTGAAGCGCACCCAGCACGCGTTGGATGGTCTAGAGCCTTTAATGCAGCACACCTACAACGATAGCAAAGGGTTCTTTGCGTCATTCACGGGCGCGGTATCTGATCTTGATTCTGAACAGCGAAAGATTCGAGACCAAGGCACCCAATACGTCAAGTCTCTTCTTGCGGTACACACACTAGTATCAGCCCTGACCACGACCTTCCAAGGCCAGATGTTCAACACTCGTTCCTCACACAATGTCTCGAGCCAGGTCAATCTTTCCGATATGTACGCTCGACTAGTCGATAGCCTGGGTCGCCTGCATAGGAGCTGCGTCTGGGAAGAAATACTACTGCAGAAAAATATGCCCACAGAATGGGAGAAGGAGACGCGCGTCAAGAGCTCGGGTTTCGGAGCAATCGAGGCTGACAGTGTCTTCAATCTGGGTAACAACGATAGGCCCACCGATTCAACGGCCGGACCGAGCAACGACGAGACCGTCGGCTCTGCTTCTGGGTCCTCAGGCGATGTCCCAACCCCAAGCCAGAATAGTGCCCGCTTCAAGAACACTCAAATCCTCCGACACCTATTAAGCAAGATCCCGCCTGGCATTGCCCCATTCCTCCAGTCTCTTGGTAAACTCCTCCTCTTCCGTCGCACATTGGAATCGTACCAAAAACAGGGCGCAACCATTGTCGGGGATCAATTAGCACAGGCCGCTATCGACCAGTTGCGCTTCGAGGCCCCCAGAGCGTTCGCTTCTGCTGAAGATCGATATGCGTACTGGATCGTGATATTGACATCACTTTCACAGCTAATGATCGACAACAACATGGATCGTGTGAGCCCGCAAGCCCTGACTCTTATCCTAGTATCTTTCAGGAACCTCGGAGGCTTGGTCGTACTAGCAGACATCCTCAACACTTTCTACGAGTCGGCCAAAGATGTCATTCAAACCCAAGGAGAACAGCCTTCCGAGGAGTATCAGCGACTGCTGAACCTATCGCTCGGCGGCGTGAAGATTATTCTCGCATTCTATGCCCAAATTATCAATGCAAAGGTCATCAACGAAGCCACCCAGACTGCCTCGATGCAGACGCGCCCCGATCGGGACCGTGAGCGTCCCGACTACTTCCAGGCACCTCAGTTTATCGTTGAGTTGCGCCATGCCGTGACGAAGCCAGTCCAGAACATCTGGAATTCGGATCTCATCGACAAGGCGACAACCTCTATTGTCAAGACTTCCATCAATATCTTGAAGACTGTACTAGACGGTGAAGGCGAGAATACAGCCCCCAAGAGCGTGGATAAGGTCCCTAACCGGAGTAAGCCCGTCATCAAACCTTGGAAGCCTAGGAGTGCCGAGCACATTCAACGCCTTATGGAGGGTAGTCAGTACCCAGAGAGCTTGGCAGAAGAAGCTCTCTACCGGTGCTGTGACAATTTCAATACTGCCCGAGAGTACTGTCAGAACCAAGTCCGTGACGTGCGGGCTTCTCGAAACCCGATTCCCCGGTACGAGATCGAAGCTCGTCGTTCCCCAAATGCCTCGTCGAGCCGACCAGAGGCGGTAGTGCCCGAGCCTGCAGAGACTGCTAGTAATCCGGCAAGCGAGGATGCCGATGAACCTGACGGCTGGACGGCCCAAGACTCGCAGTCTGTGGACATGGATGATGTCGATGTTTCCCAAATTGTCCAGGAACATCCACCTGAAACGCTTGTGCTAGAACAATCACCAGTAGCAGAAACATCCGTGGCGTTGCAGGGTGGTTTCGCTTATCAGAGGCGCATGGTGACTGGGAACCTGGCAGAACCTGTCGCCGTGGATGACTTGGACAAAGAACGCGCAAACATCCGCGAGAACCTTGTGGACCGCTCGCTCGATATTCTCAACTCGCATAACAATGTCACCTTTGAGTTGGCGGATCTGATCTCTGCTGCAGTCGCCAAGGCGACTGAGCCGGGTGCACTGCGTAGCGAGATAGGATCTACTTTGATCCAGTCACTAATCTCTTTGCAGATGGAAGATGATTTTCGCGATCAAGGGAAAAAAATCGCAGCTTCTGCTCATTTGCTGGCCCTTATCATTCAAGACAAGGACTTCTATGAGGGTGTTGTGGAAGAACTCAAGGAACATTTTGCGTTGTTCCTTCACTTCATCAAGATCTTTCCCAATCAGGCAGCTGAGGAATCATCGCCATGGGTTGGCCATGTCCTTGCCATTCTCGAACGTCTGCTTGCGGAGGACCAGCTCCCCGCTCAGATTTCCTGGACTCCGCCAACCGAATCCGACAATGCGGAAACACCTGTCCAACCACCACCCGAGCCCATTGTCGGTCTAGATGAAAAGAATCAGCTGTTTGGCTCTTTGATCGAGACACTGCCACATATCGGCAAGGATGAATCATTGGCCTTGTCGGTCATGCGCGTTATGGTGATGCTTACACGGACCCGCCAGATTGCCCAGCGGTTGGCAGAGAAGCGCAATATTCAGCGCCTCTTCCTCATGGTGCGGCAGCTTGCAGGTATCACAAACGACGGCCTTCGGAGCGCCTTCATGATTGCTCTACGCCACATCATCGAGGACGACACCATGATACGGCAAATAATGCGCAGCGAAATACAGCAAATGTTCGACACCCGAGATCGCAGGCAGACAGACACCACAGGGTACACCCGCCAAATGTACTATCTGGCTATCCGCGCCCCTGAGATTTTCGTCGAAGTCACCAACGAAAAACTCCAGCTTGCCCGTTTTGATCCTAATCAACGTCCGCAGACTTTGGTCCTTAAGAAGGATGTGTCTGCTAGACAAGGCGAAGACTCAAATGTTTCTGGCGCGTCAAACGAGATCCCAGAATCCGATCGGTCTAAAGAAACCAGCGAGGCTCCTAAGCAGCCCGGTCTAGAGAGGACCAAGACTTCCGATCTCAAATTGCCAGTTGTTGAGAGCCCCGACGGCATCATCCACTACCTCCTGTGTGAATTGCTCGCTTATAAAGAGGTTGAAGACAAGCCGACACCTCCTAAAGTATCCGAGAAGGATGAAGAAGCCCCGCAGCAGTCGACCACCAACGCAGTATCGACAACTTCCTCAGAAACGGGCATTACGAGCACCGAGCAGACAAAATCCGAAAAGATCGAGTTCAAGGCGGAGAACCATCCTATTTACGTCTACCGATGCTTCATCCTGAAGTGTCTCGCAGAGCTCCTCCAAAGCTACAATCGCACGAAGATCGAATTCATTAACTTCTCGAGGAAGGCAGACCCATATGTTACTACTCCGTCCAAGCCTCGATCTGGCGTACTGAATTACCTTCTCAGCGTCCTAGTGCCTGTCGGTAGTTTGAACCACGAAGGTGACCTCGCTTTCAAGAAGAGATTGGCCACGTCTAGCTGCGCTATCGATGTGATTGTATCACTATGTGCCAAAACTGGAGAGCATGGTGTTTCTAGGCCAGGTCCCAACGAATCCCCTTACGTTGAGACAGAGTCGGAGCTCTTGTTTGTTCGCAAGTTCGTTCTAGAGCATTGTCTCAAGGCTTTCAAAGATGCCTGCGCTTCCGACGAAGTTCTCGACACGAAGTACTCTCGTCTACTTGGTGTAGCCGACATTTTCTCCAAGCTAGTCTCTCAACGTCCCAATGGGGAGATGCTGAATCAAAACGCCGATCTCACTCCGACGCTCAAACAAATGGCCAAAATCATGTATGAAAAGAACTTCATCGCAATCTTGACAACAGCCATTGCCGACATTGACCTCAACTTTCCCAATGCGAAGCGCGTTGTCAAGTACATTCTCAAACCACTTAAATGGCTGACTTATGTTGGCATGGATTTGAGCACTCGCTACGACACATCTTCCTCCCCAGATTCGACAGACGAGCATGAGATATCTTCTGCATCAGATGATGATCTGATGGACACGACACGTGAAGAGACCCCAGATCTTTTCCGTAACTCGACGCTGGGCATGTTTGACCCCGGTAACGAATCGGAGACCGATGAGGATGAGAACGAGGACGAAGAGGATGAAGACATGTATGGAGAAGCCTATGCCGACGACATGGACTTTGACGAGGAGCTTGGCGATAATGACGAGGTCGTTTCCGAAGATGAGGAGATGGAAATGGACCTCGGTGACATCGGGCCCATTGAAGGTCTTCCCGGCGATGTAGACGTCGAGATCGAGCTTGACGACGATGGCGATGGCATGGTCTCCCAGGACGAATCTCAGAGCGACGACGACGATAGCGAAGACGACGAGGAAGACGATGAGGATGATGGCGACGAGGATGACGACATGGACGACCTCGAAGAAATCGAAGACATGGAGGATATGGACGAAATTACGGGCGATGATGAAAACGCTAGCCTTGCTGATGACCGCGAGGACAGTTGGAGCGGTGATGGCGCCTTCCCGGAGGGAGGTTCTGCGCTTAACTTTGTGCTCGATCGACCGCAGCAGCTTCTTGACCAAATTCGTCCGCACGATCTGGATGATTTTATCGATGACGAAATGCAGGAAGACGAAGGTAAGTCTCAATGACTGCATGTTGATTGACGAAGCTAACTTTCGCAGATGAGGAAGAAGAAGATGATTTTGACGAAGAGGATATCGTCTACGATCCAGGAATGGAAGATGATGATGAAGGCATGCATGAGATGGGTTGGGACTGGAACGAGCCTGCTCCACCATCACGTCACTTGCATCGCCTGAGTCCTTGGATGTTTCCCGGTGGGCCCGACAATAGAGTTCTCGTGCCAGCTTATCGGTCACATCGCCCTGGTGCAGGGCCACGCATGGCAGATGACGGCGTTAACCCACTTCTACAACGGTCTGGTCGTTTAGCTGGACGCCACGGTGACCCTTCCTCTGCAAACAACAGCGACTGGGTTCATGCTATCGAAGGTCGCGGTCCTTTGGTTCTCCCTTCAGACACAAGCCCAGTTTCCTTCATCAGCAATCTGCTCAACGCAATGGGCCAAGGGACGCTGCACACGCAGAACGGCACCTTGCATTTGTCATTCAACAACCTCCCCTTGGGTCCTCGCGGATTTTCCCCACCATTCGATCCGACTTTCCGCCGCGATGTTCGCACACGTGATAATCCTTTAGGCCGCTCAGCACGCGAGGATTCACAATCTTCTGTAGCGTTCCTCAAGGCTTACACTCACCAGCGTTGGCAGGAAGAGGCGCGCGTACTATATGGTCCGAGCGCAATAGAGAAGAGCCAGCGTGTCGTCAACTCGATCCTGAAGCTTATGGTTCCACCCGCTATAGAGGCTCAGAAGAAGCGGCAGGCAGAGAAGGAAGCCGAGCTCGAGCGGAGGCGAAAAGAAGAACAAGAGCGTAGGGAGGCCAAGGAACTTGAGGAACGAGAAGAGAAAGAACGCCAGGAGCGCGAGCGTCTGGAAGCCGAGCGAGTAGCTGCCGAGGCTGCCGCGCAAGCTGGTGAAACTGTCGGAGAAGCAGTGCCCACGGGACGCATAGACACTACCCAACCCGAATCTCAAGCGATGGAAGGTGTAGAGGCTGCACAGCCTGAGCAACCAGCTGAGCCTCAGCAACGGATCACGGTGAATATTCGTGGCCACGACTACGATATTACTGATCTCGGTATTGATCTGGAATACCTGGAGGCTCTCCCTGAGGATTTGCGGGAGGAAGTTTTGCTATCGCAGATTCAGGAGCACCGTGCACGTCACCGCGCTGACGAACGCCGAGCACGAGAGGATCGCGCTGCCACACAACAAGCGCATGGCGACAACCAAGACCAACCGACCAGTGAACAAGCTGCCGGCATTGACGATGATTTCCTGGCTGCATTGCCAATTGAGATTCGGAATGAACTGCTCCAGCATGAGGCTCAAGAGCGTCGACGACAAGAACGGGAAGAGCAACGGCGACGGAGTCAAGCAAATGCCCCCACACAAGCTGAGGATATCGATCCGGCAAGCTTCTTAGCTTCATTGGATCCTGCTTTGCGACAAGCTGTTTTAATGGACCAGGACGAAGACGTGTTACGACAACTACCCCCTGAGATCTCGGCCGAGGCCCGCTCTTATGGCGGTGATCGTCGTCTGAACCAATTCGACTATCTTCCTTCTGGCTTCCGCCAGAATGCGCATCGCGGCGCTGACCGTGACGTTCAAATCCAGAAGCGGAAGGCTCGGCCATGTGCACAGATGCTTGACAAGGCTGGTGTAGCAACATTGCTCCGCCTCATGTTCATCCCTCAACAAGGCAGTGCCAAGGCCAGCTTGACCCAGATTCTTCGGTACGTTTGTGAGAATCGTCAGAACCGCGCCGAGGTTATCAGCATCCTGTTGTCAATTCTGCAGGATGGCAGTGCCGATGTGAACGCTGTTGAGCGTAGTTTCGCTCAGCTCTCATTGCGTGCGAAGCAGACTCAGCAGCAGCCTAGCGAGAGGACTCCGAAATTATCCAAGAAGAACGGGGCCTTCTCCATCAATTCCGATGTTTCACCGCTCATGGTCGTCCAACAATGTCTGAACACCCTCACTCATCTTACCGAAAAGAACCCTGCAGTCTGGACGTTCTTCCTGACTGAGCATGAAACGGGTGTTGGCTTCAAGAGCCGAGCCAACCGCAAGGGTAAAGCGAAAGAGACCAAGGCGACCAAATACCCTGTCAATGCCTTGTTGAGCTTGCTGGATCGGAAGCTCATCATCGAGAGCTCGTCCATCATGGAACAGCTTACGACTCTACTGCGTATAATCACTGTTCCGCTTCAACACTTGAAGAAGGACAAGGAGAAGGCTGAAAGTGAAGCCGAGAAGAAGGGCAATACGTCTGCTGCCGAACCCTCGGCGGGCGCCGAGGCTGAGCAGAACCGCGAGCAGCCTGCGACCGGACAGCAACAGGCCGAGGACGTTGAGACGTCGACTGCTCACCAGAATGATACTGTCGCTGAAGCAGCCAAAGAGGGCGGGGACAGCTCCTCCAAACCCGAAGCATCAAAGGCTGAGGAAGACAAGAAGAAGCATCGAAGTCTTACCCCGCCTGAGATACCCGAAAACAACCTGCGTCTCGTGGCAAAGATTCTGGCTGCTCGAGAATGCAGTGGCAAGGTGTTCCAAGAGACTTTGAGCGTTATTAGCAACCTTTCGCCTATCCCTGGGGCCAAGGAGGTCTTCGGACAAGAGTTGCTCGGTATCGCACAAGAATTAGCGCGATCTATCCTCCGTGATCTCAGCGATTTGACTGTTCAAGTCACAAATGCTGAGTCTCCAACGGATGTTCAAGGCTTGGCGCTCTCGAAGTTCTCACCCGCCAGCTCCGATCAAACCAAGCTTCTGCGGGCTCTTACAGCATTGGACTATCTCTTTGATCCTACGCGAGACAATAAGGAACAGAGCGGCGCGGTTGCACTCGAGCCAGCACAGAAGGACGACATACTTATGTCTTTGTATGAGGACTCCGCTTTTGCACCATTGTGGAATAAGCTCAGCGAATTTCTGACTGTGATTCGCCAACGGGGCAACATGCTCAACATCGCTACCACCTTGTTACCGCTTATCGAGACTCTCATGGTTGTTTGCAAGAACACCACCCTCAAGGATGCACCACTTGGCAGGTTGGCTAACAAAGAGTTCGCACTTTCGAGCCCGCCTCCAGAGAGCAAGATGGAAAACCTGTTCTTCAACTTTACCGAAGACCATCGCAAGATCCTGAACGACCTAGTGCGGCAGAACCCTAAGCTCATGAGCGGGACTTTCTCGCTTCTCGTGAAGAACTCCAAGGTACTAGAGTTCGACAACAAGCGCAATTACTTCTCCCGTAAGCTGCATGCTCGAACCCCTGATCGCCAGCAACACCCGCCACTTCAGCTTGCTGTCCGCCGTGACCAAGTTTTCCTGGACAGTTTCAAATCATTGTACTTCAAGACTGCGGATGAGATGAAGTATGGTAAGCTTAGCATCCGCTTCCACGGTGAAGAGGGCGTTGATGCTGGCGGTGTTACTCGTGAATGGTTCCAGGTAATTGCCCGACAAATGTTCAACCCAGACTACGCGCTCTTCATTCCTGTGGCTTCGGATCGTACGACATTCCATCCGAACCGCCTGAGCGGTATCAATCCTGAACACTTAATGTTCTTCAAGTTCATTGGACGCGTCATTGGAAAAGCCCTCTACGAAGGCCGCGTGCTTGACTGCCACTTTAGTCGAGCTGTCTACAAGCGGATCCTGAGTCGACCTGTCAACGTCAAGGATATGGAGTCCCTGGATGAGGAATACTACAAGTCTCTCCTTTGGATACTCAACAACGACCCTACCGATGTCATTCCGGAAACCTTTTCAGCGGAGACTGAAAGCTTTGGAGAAACCGAAGTCGTGGATCTCATGGAGAACGGACGCAACATCCCGCTCTCCGAGGAGAACAAGCACGATTATGTACGCCTGGTGACTGAGTATCGTCTAACAGGTGCTGTCCAAGAACAGCTAGAGCACTTTCTCAAGGGCTTCCACGACATCATCCCTTCGGACTTGGTTTCTATCTTCAGCGAGCAGGAGCTCGAGCTGCTCATCTCTGGGCTGCCTGACATTAATATCGAGGACTGGAAAGCCAACACAGAATACTCGAACTACACTCAAAACTCGCCTCAGATTCATTGGTTCTGGCGCGCTGTTCGAAGCTTCGATAAGGAAGAGCAGGCGAAGCTGCTTCAGTTTGTCACGGGAACGAGCAAGGTGCCGCTCAACGGATTCAAGGAGCTTGAGGGCATGAACGGTTTCTCCAAATTCAACATCCATCGCGATTATGGCAGCAAAGACCGTCTCCCGTCTAGCCATACTTGCTTCAACCGTAAGTTTCCACTATTGAAGTCCCAACGCTTAGACTAACATACTCCCAGAACTCGATCTTCCCGAATACGACGATTACGAATCCCTCAAGAAGGCTCTCTACACGGCCATGACGGCTGGCGGCGAGTACTTCGGCTTCGCATAAATGCGTTGATCGGTTACATACTCCTTTATTTCAGACTGTACATCTCGTTAGCACCATGGATATAGCTATGCATTGCAGGGCGTCTTTTACACGGAGTGGGCATTGGGTTTCACGAAATGAGTACTCTGCATTGGGTGGGGCACGGTCTCGCCGGTCATGTTCGCTGTATGAGTATAATGGGAGGCATAGGTGCGGACAGAGCAAAAATGGGCGTTGGAGATGGGAATTTGGGCGGTGGTGGCCTTGGTCTAGTGTGTGAACATGGATGATGGATGAAGGGAGTGCAGGCCTGGATTCGGGATTCTGTGCTGGCGTGTTGGGCAGGGCCTGGCTGGGAGGAGAATGTGCTCCGTGTGCGTGTTGTGTTTTCTCTTATCGTTTGGTGGTAGCAGTAGATAGATACATACTCGAATGGGTTTTACTTCTACTTCCGCTGAAATGGTGTATGATGTGATGTTTAGTCGGGTCAAGCCGACTATGGCGTGTCTATCCGATGCGCCAAATGTTTCATTGAAACATGGCAGGTGCTTTGGGACGACTTGTTTTGGCACGCACAATTCTATGCTATGGTCACAGAGATCTATTATGAGCGCTGGTCCTTTGAAATGAGCTATGGATGACAAAGTTGGAGTTAGACATACGGTGGCGGACAAGAATATTCATGTCACAAGACCTGTTGGAAAATTAGATTGTGGCAGTGAATGAACTTCTTCAAGGGAGCAGATCATGCGCTTCTATCTCTATAGTATGCTTAATTTCTTGCAGGCTGGTGGTGCATTTTGCGAAAGACCGCAAGCTTCACATCGTCGATGAAACGCTATACGGTGCCCATCAGGATGATAGATAAAGTAGCGCACACTTTTGCTTAGGACAACCTAGCACAAGTCTACCCCATGGACTTCCCAGTTGAGCAATATTCGGATTTAGTGGATGAGCTAAAAAGACTCAGTGGCAGGATCGCTAAGAATCTGCCACATACTTTTATGGATGCTAAACTATCTCAGGTAGGTATATTGGAACACGCGAGTTTACCATTCGTGAACACCATTCGTGAACACCATCTTTGTGTACAAACTTGCCCACATCAATGTCTCTCTTCCCTTCTATAATACTGAGAATCGTCTCCCCACTGACATCTGCGCTGCCTGCTCGGCCGCCGGCGCTGACGTTCTCCTCCTTCGCTCCCCTCAAGTTGCTCCTGACGAGCCCAGGACACATAGGGAATACCTTGACGCCCTTTGAAGCCCACTTGTGCTGCTCATGACGGCGATCATGTTCAGCGCCGATTTCGTCATGCGGTAAACCTGCCACATTTCGCTGTCGTAGTGACTTCCGGGCGTAGTCGCCAAACCGAGACTGGCCAGGCTGCTGCTGACGAAGATGGAGTAGGGCTTCTTGCTTTTCAGCACGAGCGGCATGAACTGCTCACACACCAACAGCGGGCCGATGACATTGGTCTCGGTGATGGCATTGATTTGCGCTTTGTAGCTTGCCTCGGACGAGTGCGCGACGCCGGCGTTGTTGATGAGCACGTCGACGCGGCCGAACTCTTGCTCGACCTTCTTAGCCGCCGCCGCGATGCTGGCCTCTGAAGTGACGTCGAGTTCCAGCGGCGTCAGCTCGCCCTTGATGTCGGCTTCTGATTTCAGCCATTTGATTGCGGCTCGACTTTTTGCAACGAACGGCCGGCGACAATGACATGGTAGTTCGGGGAGGCTGAGGATATGATCTTCGAAGCGGCGTACCCAATTCCGCTGTTCGCTCCAGTGATGAGTACAATGGTGTTGCCTGCCATGATGCTTATGAGCTTAGATGCAAAGTAAAGCACCTCTCTAAGGGAGCTATGATGAAGCAAGAGTGATTGGAATGTGAGGAAGGGAACTCTTTGCCAGTCCTTGGGAGAAGGTAATAATATCTAGATCGTTGTATGAGACTAACTAGGTAAAACATCATATGACGTCTATGAAGCGCTTCTGTTTCTAATATCCGTAGAAGCCGAATTTGTTCTTAATGTCCGCAAAGGCCGTTGTAGGGACATTGGAAGAGATTGCCCTGTGTGTTACGCTACTTTGTTGAGACATATTTGCCAGGCTGCTGAAATACATGTAATAGACATTCTAGAATGTCTCTAAGAAGATTGTTTAATTTATCAGTACTAGATACACTCGTAGTTTGAGGGAGCATGCATTTCTGAACGTTGTTATTCAATCATAATATAATATGTATATGACAGAAATTTAGTCACAAAAAAGAAGCAACCGATCGATGTGCGCTAGGGAGTGGAGGTGAAGGTAGAGACGTGACCCTTGTTCCGTCGTCTATAAATGAACCTTGCGGGTCTTTTTTTGTATGTGAATTTAGATGATCACATAAAACTCTTGGGTATGCAGAATTCGTGCGGGGTGCTGGTGTCTATGGTAGCTATCCAAGCCAGTAATGATATGTGATGTTAAAATCACCCCAATTGTTCCGCAGGTCACCATCTTTGTACGTTGCTAAAGTACTCATATTACACTCGCCACCTCGGTAATGCTCCAGCGAGATTTTTTATAACCTCAGAAATTCTGGCTCCGATGCACTAAGAGCTTGTAGTATTTCAAGACATGCCAGCAGAGCATGTCGATGTCATACCCGAATTTAGTGTAGAATGTGTTTTGTAGATAAACATGGCGCTCTGGTGTCATAAAGCTACAGTAAGAGGGACCTCCATATCTAAACTATATTCCTTTTTTGGGCAGCATGTGACCAATATATCTGATCAAGATCGTCATGATGACTGTGAACCCAGGGAGTCAAGGGGATGCGGATGACACATGGGCCAGACGCCCGGCTGAATATATCTACGAAATCTTCTGCGGATTCCAATTCGGGTGGACGGTGTGCCGAGCCTTCTGAATTTTTCATGATCATGTTTGTCATCACGACTGTTGCTGGCTGGGGACACATGGGCTTCTGCAGAAAGTCTTCTGTAATCTCTCGTGTAGCCTGGATGCTGTGAATGAGGTTCATCATTCGCACCCTTGTGCGGCAGGCTTCTCGCACTACGGAGTCTTGATACAGACGTTTGTTATCAAGAGGCTATTGACTAGGATCTGAAATTCGTTTATGCTGATACGAAGCTTGCCGCTATCGCGTGAGCACTGCACTTACACCCGGAGGGCATCCTTTTCTGTGTAAGAAGGCAGATTATCGTACTGCAAGGAATGTTGGCGCTAACTATCACCTCCCGGGCCCGAAGAAGTTGTCACGCCATCAAGGATTATATAGTTTACAGGCCAGATGTTAGCGCAATTCAACACCAATATGGATATAGACTGCTCGATCGAGAAAGGACATGAGTGACAGGATACGCAGCGTGAAATATCTCTGCCCAGAAGCGGAATATTTTCGCTTGCTTTACGGTATGGCTATCAGCAGGCCTCCAAAATAGGGATGCCGAGGAAACGTCGTGAGGCACGCACCTCTTGCAGTTATATGGCAACAATTTCAGCCCATATCATGACATAAGGAAGTAGCACCGCACCACAGATTCATCTACAGGAGAAAATTTGGAGACCCCTATAATTGCTGGTCTTCAGGGAAAACAAGCTCCACAACAAATGAATGGCCTATTCTGGCCGCGCATGAGGACTACTACCACATCTTAAACAGATATGTTGACCCAAGCGAATACTTGGCGAGCGGCCCTAGGCTTAATCACCGCCGTTTCTAGGCTTGTCCCTCGACATATGCAAGTTCTTCGAGAACCGTGAAACCAGCGAGTTAACCGAGTACACCCAACAGCCAGGTAGCTTGCGCACGCAAATGAGCCTAATGAGCGCCCTGTCTTCGTTGAAAATTTTGGAATACGCGTTGGCGACAGATTTCTTTTCACCTACACTGCGGTTACCAGACACGATGGCGTTTATCCAAACAAGATGTAGGAGACGATCGAGAAACTCTTGAGAGTCTATCAAAGAGACGCCAGAGTGAAGATGATTCTTAATCTATCTTAGCTTTCATCAATTGATGTGTATTATCGAACAAAAGCACTTGCGGTAGTAGTATGTACAAGCGGCGTTTTGCACTTGAAAAAAACGGTATAATAAATGAAGGGTATATCCGACGCGCCTGTAAATGCTTCCGCACGCCACCGCCAAAACCAAAAAGAAAAAACTCCACCATCATGCAAACCTCCGAATTACGTGGTGATTAACTCATTCAATTACACCATGTAGCTTCCGTCTAGATCCTTCATCTCGGCTTCCTTTTCCTCCTTCCGAATTTTGGGCATCATGAAGCAACTGGCTAGAAACGCGATACCTGCTAGAATCGCCATCAAAATCCACACGCTCTTCAACGACTGGACATACATGTCCTCGATCTGGTTCTTGGCCGAACCCGGTCCTCCAGGCGTGGCTCGGATGCGGAAGAGGAGGGAGACGGATTCAACCGCGTACTCCTTTGCGAAGTGGTGATATATCTCGCTGGCATCCAACTGGTGTAGCAGCCTATTCTGGAATACACAAGTCGCCAGCCCGACACCAAAGGCCTTGCCGAGATAATGGAAGAAGGAAGAGTTCGTGACTGCGCGCCGTTGTCGCTCATCGTCTCTCTCGCGACTGGCGATGAGCTCGGATGCAGTGTGCAAACTCGGGAACAAAATGCCTATCCCGGTGCCGGATACGATGGCAATGGATACCCACTTCCCATCTGCTGAGGTGCGCGTATAGAATGTGGTCATTGCGACGCCGAACAGGACGAGGAGCCAGCCCAGCCAAATGGCGTAGATCCAGGCGTTCCATTTGCTGATGACGACGAACGTCACGAGGATGATGATGGCGAGGGGGATCGTCCAGGGAAACCAGCGTACTCCATAAGGCACCTGTTTCATGCCGGCTTCAGCGACACCGAAGTAGAGCGGCTTTTTAACGTCAGGTTCCATTGTATATTGTGGATGGGGACTTCAAATTACCATAAAGAAAACGTAGGCGCCGATGATGCAACCTTGTACCGCCGTGCCGACATACATCCCGATGCTCGTGCAATCCATGAAGCCATCAATGGAAATCATGGACTGGAAAGGTGCGAACCAAGACCAGACGCAATACAAGACAATCCCAATTAGGCCGAATTGGATAGGTATGAGCGTGCGCGGGCTAGACCACGCGTACGTAGTGCCTCCCTGTTCTAGCTGTCAGACTGTAGTCCAATATTTGAGCACGTAGCCCAACTGAAGAATGCCTGAGCTTGCACTCACCCAGCTGATGCCCAAGAGCAGGGCGACAAGCGAACCTGTCATGAGTATGAACCCCACCCAATCGATCTGCTTCAGTTCATAAATTTTCGAACCGTACTTCGTGGACTTCAACTTTGCGAAGAAGGCGAGGATCAGTAGCGAGCTAATGCACAATGGGAGGTTCAACCAGAATATCCAGCGCCATTGCGATTGTTCAGCAAGAGCCTCTCCAACTGCTGGACCAGTCAATGCGCCAAGTGCCCAGCTGTGAGAATGTCAGTCAAGTTACGGAGAGACAAGATCATACTGACACCAAGCCGAGGACAGCGGACCATCGCCGCTTGTCCAAAGGAGACACAAGGTCTGTGATGATGAGATCTGAGAGTACAAATACACCACCTGCACCAATACCCTGTACAGAACGTCCAAACAACGCTGTATTCATATCCCCAGCGATGGCTGTTACGAGTGAGCCAATAATGAATAGTGTCAGCCCTGTCAGTAGCATCGCTTTGCGACCGAAGATCTCCGCAAAAGCTGAGAACATTGGTATGAAGGCTGTAGCCGCTACCAGAAAGGAGATGCCCAACCAGAACGCGTTCACAGATGGTCCATAGAGTGAGACTGCAATTGTCTAGCGGGAGTCAGCTAGCTTTCCCAGATTCGGGTTCCAGTGGACGTACCGGCAAAGCAATCGAAATCGCAGTTGCATCCCACGCCATGACGAGGTTGACCAACGCCAAACAAACGCCGGTGGCATAGAATCGCCAATCTACCTCCAGCGCAACCCCCTTGAAATGGCGGACCTCCTTCTTCAACTGCGGTCTGCTCTTTGGCATGCTCTCGAAGCTCATGCCTCGGCTGGTACTCGGCGTCCCCGGCGTTCTTCTTCCCGCACTCATGCTCTCATTGCGCCCATTTCGGGTGCTAGATGCGCTTCTGCTGTTCTTGCTGCCTCTATTACTTTTATTTCCATTACTTTGAGTGCTCTTGTATCTGTACAAGCTCTTCTTCGTGTCACCTCGGCGGACTTTTGAATTCAGTTCTCGCCCACTCCGTGCTTCGGAGTCGAGAGCTTCAAAAGTAAATCGTTCGGGTACTGGAGTCTTTCGAGGTGGCTCTTGTAAGAAATGCGAAAGGCGATCTGATTCTGCTTTGGGCACTGCAAACTGCAGGTGTGCTCGTTGCCTATCGGACAGATTCGCTATGAATTGCGCCGCTCCGGTTGGCTCGGGTGTTGGCGTCACGTTTCTCAACCATCCGGGAGCGGGGCTGCCATTTCGAGATTGTGGGAATGCAGAATAAGGCACAGGCTTGGGTGCTGGCCATGGGCCTGGCGAAGGCGAAGCTGCTTTCGATGGTGGTGTTGGTGGAACTTTGTGCTCTGGTCTCGAGACTGCGTGATGGGCGATTTCTGGGAAAGCAATCGTGTGCTCTTGTTCGTAGTTTTCGTCTTTGGGTGGTAATGGCGGTGCTGAATTAGTGTCCATTTTCAATATTATGAAGCTCTCTTTATCGCGACATGACACCATGCACCTCAATTAACGTGCAACCAAATGACCAAACAGTAAGAACGTGGAAGCAGAATAGGCGGGCATAAAATCATATAGTTCGGAATATGTCGAGCCTCGTACTTGACTATGAGCCTTCCCTTCGGACTTGCATGTGCTGGGCTCTCTAGCGCCATCCGCCGCTGCGTGGCAACACCCTTGTCATCCACCGAATCGGGGGCTGCAATCTCACGCTATACTTGTACACCAGTCCGAAGACTAGAATACGGAAGGTGTTTCAGAACCGACGTTCGTTTCAAGCTGGTTGATTGGTCCATCGTTTGGAGGGCGAAGGCCCGGGAGAGGACCACTGTTCCAACGTCCGGCACCTTGCTGGAATAGCATAGGCAGGCCGTGTGATGATGGCATTCAGCATCTGCGTGACACTAGCGAAAGGCCTTCGGGAGAACACACCTGCGCCACGCTCATAGTAGGGTGAGGAGTCGTAGCCTTCCAGAAGATCGTCCCGTGTGTTCGCGTTGTTCGTGTCCGATGCGATACCATCTACACGCAGCCTCACGAGGACCACTATGTACATCCTCATTCCAAAATAGCCGTAAACCTGTGCCCGAGGGAATAGACCACAGATCCAAGATTTTTGCCAATCTCTGGTCGAGAATTTTGTGGAGGGCCTTGGAGATCCCTTACGAGCACGGCCTAGTAGGTAAGGTACCGGTAACGTGTACATCCCCGAAGCGATCGCTCTACCTAACGTCTCCATCAGTACAGACCATCGCCCAATGTCCGGCCTCGAACAGATTGACGCCTTGGGTCGTCAGCGCACTTCATTGTCCTCGCGAATGCTCTCGTGGGCGCAGGACTAACACGCGACGCTGACGACACTCCTGGAGATTGACTTGTCGCGGATCGCGCTAGTCTACTTTGAAAATGAGGAAAACAACGCGAATCGGACTTCAAGTAGTGAGGCTCTGCGGAATTCCCATGAGGGTGTAGATTTTCTCCAGCCTCGTGATGGACGGAGGATGAATTAGTACAGATGTCCACCGCGACCGAAGGACTAGGTACCTAGTTGCTCAACATCAGGTATTCATCGGGACGTTTGACTGGAGACCAAGGAGTCCATCGCCATTAATGCTGTGCGTGTCCTTCTCGTCCGTAACCTTCGTACAATGAGGAAGAGTGTGATCTCCGATGGATCCACTCCCCCTCCGGAACACTCGCTCGTTTCGCGCAATGCGAATGGCCGCTTAGGTCATCCCGAGGTACGGTACTCCTTCGGCCATTGCTGTGCTAACAGTAGGTACATCTACGCCCTCCCAGGCGTAATAGCTTATTGCTCGAAGAGGCCTGGGATCATCTTCAACTTCAGCAGCCCAGTGAGGCTCCGTTTGACGTCGAGGCAAGTTTCTTCGCGTCGGAGGTTTTGTTGATGCCTTTGTTTGGGCACACTGATTGGACCAACTCATGTCGCCAATTCAGCCGATCTAGCGCTAGTGAGGGCTGCAAGATCCGAGGCTATGTTATTAGCCCTCATCCAGTTCCAGGTATTATGGTGTCTGTAACTGCCTGTCGTTGTCAAGCTGGCGAACGCATATTTTTCCCGAGCCTGTTGTCGCAAAAATACGTACGATGCCTCAAAACCTGCGTTTCGGGCGGGTTGCGTATTGCATGGTATACGGTAGGTATAATTGGAAGGGCAGTGATGGATTGAAGACCAGCGATACAGCCTGCAGAGCACAACGTGATCTGCACTCTGGAGAAACAGAGGAGCGAGATATCTATAACGAGATGCGTCGTGATGAAATGAGTGTAGACACATCCTCGTGACGTGCGTTCTTTCAGCTGTCCAGCACCTCCACCATGGCATCACCCCAGGGGAAATTGTAAGCATCTGCCCGATCGGCTGGGGAGAGGTCGCGCAGGTCATCCACATCTCCACGCTCCTCGTCATGCGCGACTTGGAGATTGTTTGGTGGCCTTGGAACACATGATCTGTCCGTGATGAGGGAAGTACTTGGTATGCCACATAAGGTCGTTGGGTCGTCACAAGGTTTCCCTAATTAGAGTCAAGTGGAAGCCTTTTTTTGCACAGCGTGATGCTGATGCTCATGTTTCCGCAGCGTTCTCTTCCGATACTCAGATTACACAGTCTCGTACAAGTCCGGAATCGACAGCGTCCATCAATTTGACGCACACATAGAATTTCACGAAGCTACCAAGTTGGTAAATTTGCAGTGTGATACTCGGTATGTCAAGAATCTGCTGGTCTCCCCGGAGAAAGGCAATAAGCTCGGTTCCGCGAACTGTACCTCGTAGTCTCCCTGCGTTCACGAATCGTATTCAGGTGTTTACAATGCTCCTAAGGTTGACGTCGTCTTTATTACGACTCAGAGCATGTTGTTTCGCATGGAAACCATAACGGTGGCGTGAGAGCTATCTTACTTGTATTGATATAGACATGTGGAAGACGACGACCTTTACCTTCCTACCCACAGGACCACGGTGCCAAAGCTCAAGGCCACGCGCAGTCGGAGGCGGCATGCACTCGAGCTTCGAATAATTGTTCGAGGATGGAGTAATGAGTTCGCTCCTAGCCCTTGACGGGTAGTGATAAAGGTGAGGCTAAGAGGACAACGCAAGGAGGTGTGCTCCCCGCAATTACCTATCGATGTTTAGCGCGCAAACACCGCACGTGCACAGGCGTTGCCGGCGTGGGCAGTCGCGTCGCGTAGGCCGTTCGTCCCTTCGCATTCGACCTGAATACCTGAACATCTCACCACAGATGCCACTGCAAACGACTTCCACCGCGCGTGGCTGCCCCGGTAACATCTCAGCGTGAGGCTCCTCACAGCTGCCATCTTTTCTGATTTCTCATCACCACATTCTTCCCATGTTGTTGATCGCACAACACGACGCCCAGCAAGATGCCGACAACGCGCACATCGTCTCGAAAACGTGCACGTAGCCCGAGTATTCCTACACTGGAATACGAGGAGAACACCGGGCGTGTCGTGTCGCGTTTAACGCCGTCCAACAAGCGTAAAGCGGTGGAGAGTTTAATACCGGGCCAGCCGACCCCTAGACGCGTCTCCGTCCGAATCGAGGGTAAGCCATCTGTCAGTACTTGTCACGTGTCGCAGCTAAATGTTTGTAGTTTCAGAAAGTCCTACTGCCGCCGACGATGCGCAAACATCAGCCCTAGTACCGACGCATGACGACCCTCCGCCCCCTCATACTTGCTTCTTATGCCGCAGGCGCGGCGGCCTTTATGCCTTCACGTGCATATTTGAAGAAGGGAGCGACAAGTGCACAAGGTGTGTCAAGGAGAATAAGAACACGTGCAGAGAGGCGACAGCCGCAGAGAAGGCAGCACTGAACGCTCGATGTCCACAATGCAAGAGCCGAGGACATGCTCGATGTCGTTATCCAGATGGGAGGCCTTGGCAGAAGGGAAACGGTGGAATCTCTTGCGATGTGTGCATAAGGAGAAACAAAACGTGCGGCGTACCTGTGCGTCGCACAGCCAACTCCAATACCCGAGCTTTCCTGCAGACTACCTTTGTCGGACACCAGCTGCGAGGGCAGAATGCGGACCGATCGCATGATGCAACAGAGCCTGGGTTACAAGAGACTTCCCGAAGAGACACTCTTATCAATTCAGACCAGCAGAGACAGGCATCGATGTCCGAGGATGCCACAGTACCTTCGAGCTCGCGAATGCGGCGTAGGAGAGGATCAGGCACCGATGTGAGCACGATGGATGCTAGGGCGGAATCAACAACAAGGGTCTCAAAGCAACAAAGCCGCATCGGGTCACGGGTGGATGTGCTGGATGTTGCTTCAGAAGCTGACGTAGAAGGAGCATCTTCGAAAGGTGTGACTGAATCGCGGAAAACTTCCAAAGAAAGCAAGACCGTGTCACCTGATAAACATGTAGCTTTGTTGAATATCGCACGGGCTAGCAGATCAGCAGCGACCAAAACAAGTCCTAGTGCTACCCTGTCGACCTTCAAGCAGAGGCATGTCAACCAGCAGGACATATGGACACCGGAAGATTCAGTAGAGAAAGCGCCTGACAATATTGAATTGGACGACATCACTGATGGCTCTGATGCTGCAGCTCACCAACTACTGACAGAGGCAGGTGGAGCTGCGCTCCATTCACCTCCTTCAACCGAATCAGAGACAGAGGACTCAACGCCGGTGCTTGCGCATTCTCCAGAAATTGAGATGGATGAACCTACGTATGCAGCGAACTCAAGTCTATCAGACAAAGACTCTTCCGCAAAGCAACGACAGCACCGACCTTCCGTGCTCGATCGTGTTAGTTCGCGTGCGCGTCGTAGTACTGCGAACTACAATGTAACATATACTCCGCCGCCTCTGCATCTGTCAGACAATGAGTCGGCAGAAAATTTCAGTTCTTACGAAGGGAGTTCCGGCGAAGAAGAGGCCGATTCCGGTGAAGAAGAAGACGAAGAAATTGAAGATTTTTCCGCCACCGAACTGTTGATTGACCAAGGAACGGATGAAGAAGACGTGTTATCAGATGTGGACGTTGAGCCTGAGCACTTCGCGAAGCCTAGGGAAAAAATAGCTGCGTCTTCAAAAACCACTCGCAAGGGCATCGATTTCAGTCTTCCACCAATGCACGATAACGAGGCGATCTTCGCAGATCTTACTTCCCGGGCTGTCGACCTGGGGCTTGCAGATGCATTGAAGAAGCTAGATCGCTCTATTAATGTTGCGACTATGTGCTCTGGAACCGAGTCACCTCTATTTGGTTTGATCGCGTCAGGAGCCGCTTTGGATACCGATGATCGGCCACCCCTTCAATTTCGACATCTTTTCAGTGTGGAAATTGAGCCTTTCAAGCAAGCCTTTATCGAGCGGAATTGGGCGCCCGAGCTTCTTTTCAGAGATGTTCGTGAGTTCATCGCAGAGGGAGCTACTACTGCGACCACAGCCTATGGGTCAGTAGAGACAATACCTGACGGCGTGGATATCGTGATTGCGGGGTTCTCTTGTAAGAATCTGTCGAGGCAGAACAACCACCAAAAGAGCCTCAAAGAAAACGGAGAATCAGGCGAGACTTGGATGGCCGTCTACGAATACTCGAGGCGATTTCGGCCCAGCATTGTCTTACTTGAGAATGTAAAAAGCAAAGCGTCCACTTGGGATGATGTTGTTTCCCAGTGGTCGGACATTGATTACGAGGCAGGGTGGATCTATTGCGATACGAAACGCTATTATTACCCGCAGACGCGTGAGCGGATGTACATGATCGCAATTGACCGAAGGGGTTCTGGCAAGAAGGCTTCCAAATCTGTTCAAGGTTGGAAGGATACAATGCGCAAACTAGAGCGACCCTGCAGTAGCTCTTACGAAACGTTTCTTGCTAATTTCCCGCGTGGTTCTGTTGATTGCAGCCCACTCGCGTCTGAATGGGCATGGGAACTGTGCAAGCTGCGGTATGACCACATGCGGTCAGAGCTCGGGTTGGGAGTCAAGCGCCCATGCACTAAATGGAGTGAGAATGGCACGAAAAAGTATGTTGATGCCCTTCTGGGAAAGCCCAGATGTTCAGATGTTGTTCTACATAATGCGTTGCATTCTTCAACTATTAGTTCCCTGCTAACATGATCACTCAGGCCGTTCGATCATGCTGATGATGATTGGTTCACCGCCAGGTCGTCTCGGGAGTGGGAGGCCATAGAAGTTGCTTACCTCCGAGCAGCCGTGCTTGATGGCATCGATGCATCGTACAAAGAGATGATTTGGGATGTCAGCCAAAATGCTGACCGATTCCACGATAACCCAGGGCTGGTCTCCTGCATCACTCCGAAGGGGCAACCATTCTCAACCAACCGGCAACAACCATTAAGTGGTATGGAGTTATTGGGACTTCAGGGTCTACCGCTAGACAAAATTCACTTAGCTCGCGAAAGTGCGGCCGAATTGCAGGATTTGGCTGGAAATGCCATGAGTACGACAGTCATTGCAACTTCCCAGCTCTCGGCCATAATCTGCGCCTCCCATTTCCTCAAAGGCTCCTCCTTAGCCCAACAACAACGTATGGAAAAACTCGTACCCTCGACCAATAAGCTTGCTAGACTGGGAAACCTCTCGACGTATGTACCGAACATTATAGAACCCCAAGCCATCGATATCAAAGCACTTACTCAGCACGCGCATCAGAGCTCACGACTATGTAGTCGCGAGTGCGACGAGATGGTTTGCGAGGCAGTCATACAGAGCTGTGCAGAATGCAGGCATAATGCCTGCGCGTTGCACGCTGGCAACCCAAAACACGTCTACGTCGCCACAATTGAGAGAACAACGCGTCTGCAGAGACCCAGCACTTTCATGAACGAGTGGAGACCGAAGCTGCCCTCACGTATCAGCTTCAAGAACTTTTCGGGATTTAGCTTTTCCACCACCTTTCAAGCCCAACTTCCTCGCGACGATCTCATTGAAGAATTTCAGCAACGAGTGCATGATGTCGACATCGAGTCAAGACAATTCTACATTGGAGGGTTCACAAGGCACCCCGGCGTTTGGAAAGTGTTGTATGAGTCAGAGCAAGCCTACTTGGAGCTCTGCATTGGCGAGGAGCTTCAATGGTTACTATATATTCGTTCCCCATCAGAACTGCCTGGTAACAGTGCTCTGCGGGCACTACTCCGGAATCCGGTTGCCAGAGGCTCAGTGAAAGATCATCTACTCTCAGCTGAGTGGGAGATCTACGTTCCTTCGGTTTACACCATTCCTCTGCGCATTCATGGTTCATCCGAGACTTCCAAATCGTTTAAAAACAAATTAGGACTCCGTGACTTCCAGACGGAGACCATACCCGCAACGCTCCATATCCGGCTTGACGATGATAGACCGGTCAATTTGCCCCAAGATTGGGACGACATCACTGGACAGTATGAGCACCTCCCACACTGTGGCACTGCATGCAATTCGCTGTACAAGAGATCTTCAGAGCCAGTACTTTACTTCTTCCTTGATCCAGATCCCCTCGGCCGCGGAACAGATGATTCATTCCATTTCAGCTATAGTTGTGAGAGGTTGCGTTCGGGGGATCACCGCCAGTCTCTCGCTCATCTGAGACCGTCTTGGCGGCCCGAGGACAATGCCGATACTAACACCAACTCTGTCGAAGCAATTTCCTTCGGATCATGGGAACGCGCAGACTTCGGTACCATAAAACTAGCCTCAGACGTGCTCTCGTTGAGCGCAAGAGTGTTGACAAGTCCCAAGTCATTGATTAAAGAGAAGAGTGTATGCACAAACGCCATCAGCGTCTTAGAGGTGGAGGCACTCGAAGTCCTACCCACCAAGAAGCTGGATGCCTACTTATGGGCGCTAGACAGTGTATCTTCAGCACCGTCTTTTCCAGTTTGGCAACCATTTGGTTCAAGCTCAGATGCCGAGTGTGCATGTGCACCAGCGTTTCCAGGGCTCCTCTGGAGCGTCGACAAGGCTGGAGTTGCTACTGCATACGAGAACCCAAAAGCAGCCGCCACGCGCGAGCGCGCCATCAAGACCCGCTGCCCAATTTTCCATATTGAGTCAGACACTGTCAGCAAGACAACTCGTATCAAGTTCGGTGTCAACATAAATTCTTTAGCACACCGCGCCGCCAGAAATCTCCTTGGAACGAGGAGATTGACTCTCACAGAGCCGGTAAATATTTCTTGGAGGCTCTTGATCAATCAAAGAGGAGCAGCTTCCGTTCGATTTCCAGACTTCCGCTTGCAGAGCAATGCCACCGACAAACCGTTCCCGAAAAGACTCATGATAGCGTATGAGTTGCGTGGAGCCCAACCTCGAGCGCTTGAATGGATGCGGGCCCAAGAACGCGGTATGCCTTTCACCCTCACTGAGGTCGAAGAAGCTGTTCATGCAAAGCTGGGATGGCGGGCCGAGGCTCGAGCTCAAGCAAAGACTCTGGTACGCGGTGGAGTTCTCGCAGACCGACCAAGCTTCGGTAAAACTGTCATTACCATTGCACTGATTGAGAGCGAGTTTGAAGAGTGCAGAGAGGACTCGTCCGTTATAAAATTGAACAATTCGGTAACCACGCAGAAGCTACACCTCGTGGACACAGCGGCTACGCTCATTGTCTGCCCTCCACATCTTGTTGACCAATGGCAAGAGGAGTTCGAGAAGTTCCTTGGCAGGAATCTGTACGAGCTCTATAGCATCGTTTCGATCAAGACTTTTGCCGAGCTTCAGAGTTTAACATTTGAAGACATGAAGAATAGCCGAGTGGTCATTGTCTCCTGGGCTGTTCTAGCAGATCGCGACTACATCGCCCACCTCGCCGGCTTCTCCGCAATGCCTGAACCAGCGACTGCGTCCATCAAAGGTACCCCCAACCGCCGAGCTTTCGAGGCATGGATGGAACGCGTCCAGCAAGAACTACCTGCGCAGGTTGCGAAGCAGCAGAGCATGGATTTTGCCGAGTTCAGTGCAAGCACAGACAGCCTGCTCCGCGAGCGACTAAGCCGAGATGAGTATAACATGACCTTGCCTCTTCAATTGCGGCATGGTAGCCAATATCAGCCCTACAATGCCACACAAGCTGGCAGGAAGTATCATGAGGCAAAGGTCAAATCCAAGAAAGGGAAAACGCACGTATCTTCCGTTCCTCTCTTGCATATGTTCCGCTTCAACAGATTGGTAGTTGACGAGTACCATTATCTTAATGTACACCAAAAAGAACAGAAGAAAGCCAATGACAACCTACTTTCCTCCGTTTCTATCAAGGCCATTGCAGCGCACAAGCGATGGGTTCTTTCAGGGACGCCTGCGTTAGGATCCTTTGCCGATGTCGATAACATCTCATCGTTCTTAGGCATCCACCTTGGCAGGTACTCGGCTCGATCGAATACCAGAAAACAAACGCACGTGGAGGAAATGCAGAGTGAGGCCCAGACTAGGGTAGAGAGGTTTCTAGCACACAGTGAGACCATGTCTCCGCATTGGCACCAAGCCCGTCATCAACTTGCGCAAGAGTTCCTGGATAAGTTCGTACGACAGAACGAACCGTCCCTTGAGCACATTAGTTGCTCTGAGTCGCTTCGGGTCATTGATTTGGACGTTGCGCATCACGCTGTCTATCTGGAACTCTCACAGCACTTGATCTCTCAGCGAATGGCTCTGAAACGCATGAAGAACACAGAAGGCGCGGATCGGACTAATAGACTGAACGCAAGTCTGAATGGATCTAGTACTGGAGAAGACGCGCTATTGAAGTGCGCCTTGCTATACTATTCAAATGAAGGCGAATCAGGTCTTCAAACACTCTTGCAGACAAGAGCAAATGAATACCGAGAGACAGTAACTGAGTTAAACAGACTCTTGCGTGGCTTTGAAGGCCACCGCAAGAGAAACTTCAAGGGCCTACAGAAGAACGCACAGGATGAGGGATCCATCTCACAGCTTTATGCGTACTTCAGGAAGGACGTTTGCATCGATAATTGGCTCGGCGATGACAAGGCAACTAGGATGATCCGTGCATTGCTGAAGGATGCTGAAGCCAACCCGGATCGTGATCAGTTCACCATCGAGGGGAACAAGATGGACGAAAAGGTCAAAAACACAAAGAAGGCATTGTCGAAGCTCCGCACGACTGCAAATCAACTCACCTTCCAGACTAGGTCAAAACGCTTCATTTCCAACGTGCAGAGGCTGCTGCAGCCACTGTGTGAAAATTCCAACCTCACGAGGCATTGCGATGCGCCAGAGTGTCAAGGCAGTACGGCCATCGCCGATCTATACTTGACTTCGAGCTGCGGTCATCTGTCATGCAAGTCCTGCCTTTCAGTCAGGACTGACAATGAAGTTTGCGTAGTGCCCAGCTGTAACACCACTGTCCAAGCTATAAACCTCGTCAAAGCCACGCACCTTGGATTCCAAAAGGAAACGGAATCTAGACGGAGCTTTGGCCGCAAGCTGGACGCCGTTGCGAAGCTGATAGCAGAGCTCCCAGAAGACGATCAGTGTCTTGTCTTCGCTCCAGAAAACCGTACGATCAGCGATCTCAAGGAGCTTTGTGATCACCACAACATCTCACACTTGGCACCCAGCGAGAAGTACCCCGCCAAGGCTATCCAAGCGTTCAAGAAAAACCCCGACGTGAAGGCTCTCATCCTCGACCTGACCAGTGAGACCGCGGCAGGAGTGTAAGTCCTTCCCATGTCCAGTCAGCTCTAAACACCACTAACTCTCACATAACAGGAATCTCTTCAACGCAAACCACATTCTCTTTGTCGCCCCCGTCCTCGTAAAAAGCCAGTATGAATACGACGCAGCAATGGAACAAGCCATCGCACGGTCACGCCGCTACGGCCAGGAGAAGAAGGTTCACGTCTATCACTTTGCCGCGTTGCGCACGGTCGATGTAGACATCCTAGAGCACCGGCACAAGCGCAGGGACGGCATCACGGATGTCACGGCGCCAGTGAGTCTGCCTCAGACAAAACTCGAGCAGAAGGAGAGGACGAAGCTGGTAAGGAATGAGTTAGGGGGAATGGCGTTGGTGCCTGTGAGTTGGGTAGAGGATGGGAGGTCGAGGGGAGTGATGGGGGTGCAGGAGAGTCCGGAGAGCTTTACAAGTTTGATCAAGTTCTCGGACGGGTTTGGGGACTGAGTGATATGTTCGTATTGACTGCGATGGAAGTGCATAGTAGATGCCGCGTGTGGCTATTGTATATGTGGTTGTGGCCTCTGATGTTGGAGTTGGTAGACCTCCCGGGTTTGTGGCTGTATGATACTGCCGAAGAGCGAGTTCTTTTTCAATCTGTCATGATCCGATCCAAATGGCACAGCTGGCTTTACTGTGCCCCGGAGATCCTATTCTCAAAAGACTTTACACGATCCTTAACCATTTAGGACTACCTAGTGCTAGGTAGTGCTAGTGCTACTGCTTTGCTGTCTCCTGTACCGATGCGGGCGCATACTAGCTGCTACTTTGAACAGTTGCCACTACATATTACATACCCGTGAAACGTCACTCAGATAGAGCTCTCGGCCTATTACACTCATCCGATCAGTAGTTTCGCACTCGGAGCCCTGCATGCCTGCGAGAGAAAGACAGCATCACGTGATTCGCCCACCGACTCATTCCCACCTGGACACCGCATCCGACTTCCAAGTTCCCGCCGCACACCCGCATGCACCCTAGACCATCCACAGCTCTTCTACCAAATTCCCCAACCCAGATTCCAATTATTACACAACACTCGCAGTCAAGCAAGCTCCAACACGCATCAATGACGTAGGTATCCGCTAAGGCTGAGCCCCTCCACCTCAGCCACTGGCTTCCCCCGCTACTCCGTACACCACCACATCTTTTATTTCTCCCCGCAAACACGTCAATCGATATCTACGCCAAATCGTTAAATCATGTCGTCGACCATGGACAAACTCAAGGACAAGCTGCACATCCGCCGCAAGTCGCAAGCGGAGGAGGCCGCGTTTCCGAGCGGGACGCACGCCAGTGATGGTACGTCATCTCTTTCGGCTGCTGGGAGAGTGCCTGTGTTTGTGTTTGTGTGCCGCGTTGCATGAGAGGTTCGGTTTCGGGAAATGTTGGCGTTGATGCTGTACTCTTATCTCGCTCGCTCGCTTGCTTGCTTGCTTGGCCGGTTGGGCAGTTGGGGCGAGTCGAGATGTATGCTAACACGGCTGCACAGTGCAACGTGAGAGCTTCGACGAGGAGCTCGCGGCGCTGCCGCTGGAAGAGCGCGAGGCGTATCTCAAGGAATTCGAAGAGGCGGACAAAGTCGGCGAGCACAAGAAGGGAGGCTTGATTGATAGATGTAAGTTTGACCTCTTCGACTGACCCAGCCCATCCTATGGTGCTACGTTTCGTCGAAGCCTCGAGGCGCGGTATACGAAGGTGCTGTGCATCAAGACCAGCCGCGCTGACGCACGTGCACAGTGATTGCCAGGGGCAACAAGCGGACGGAAGAGCAGCTTATACAGGAGCAACAGGAGAGGGAGGCTGCTATGGCGGGCAAGGATGGAGTCGTCCGATAGACGCATCGCCACGCTTGGATTTATGTCGCATATGCTGTAACGCTACCACGTACTTGTATACAGACTGCTGCTTTGCATCGTTTGCGAGTTCAATCCAGCATCTTTGGATATGTTGTCAAAACGCAGTTGAATAGACAACTTTGGTATTGGAAACAGACAAAATGTACGTTGGTGATGATGTACGCACAGCTGTATTCTGTCTCCGTGTCTACCTACTCCTCCTCTCCGCACTCCCGCTGCCTTCCCTTTTCTCCCTCTTTGCTGCCTCTTTGACAACCTTCTCCGCCACCCCCTCGACATCACTGCCAACCCTCCAACTCCTCAACACAACGCCCTGCTCTTTAAGCACCTGCTCTGCCCTCGCCCACCTCTGCCGCCACAGCATCTCCCTCTTATCGACCACCCTGCCCGCCTCGCCATACCCATTGGCTCCCAGCGTCGATCCAGTGCTCTTTCGGTGCGGCAGCTGGTTTGTTGCATTGGTCGAAAAGGGTTGAGTGGTAGACGCGTTGGGCCGGGTGCTGTGATGAGGGATAGGTGGCGCGTGTTGCCAAGCGGTGTGCGCTTTTGTGCCAACAAAGCCCGCGGCTGCGGCTGGGTAAGCTGTTAATCCGCGGCGGGGTGGAGGAGGTGGGGGAGGCGCTTTCTTGGTGCTGGCAGTGTCGTCAAACTCCGAGGAGTTGGAGTGTAGGTATGATGACGCGGCTGGTAGATTGGTGTACACCGAGTACAATTTATCGCGGGCCATGCCGGCGTAGCTTTGCTGGGACTGAAGATTTGGCTTTGGAGCGATCGGTGGCTTTCCTGCGGATGCGTTTGAGGATTGCTGTGATAAAGGACTTGACTGCTGTACATTGGAGGATGGCTTGCGTGGCTTAGGCGGAGGTGGTGCTTTCGATGACAGTGACTGTGAGGTCGAATCGCCGGAGTTGCTGCGCAAACTCACAGGTTTTGTGGGTGGTACTGGAACCGATTTCGCACTTGCTCTTGGCGACATGGTTACACGAGGGTCCTCGGTCTGCTCTGGGCCATCGGTTTGCACACGTCGGATGGTAGGCTTCATCTTCGGTTCATTATCCGATTCGGGATCGATGAGATTCTGTACCGGTGGTGGCGACGTGGCTTCGGGATCGGATCTTCGAGGTGGTAACTGAGGTCGTGACGCTGGTTGATCCTCTTTAAGTTGAGGAAATAGCGATCGCGATCTTCTTTCTTCTTCCATTTCCATCTCGCGTAATGAAGCTGCTATAGCTGCTCTATACTCCGGGTCATTGTCCTCGGAGGATGCCTGCCACCTGCTCGATGAGTTTCCATTGCCCTGCACAGACGACTGTGTAGAACTGCCGCGAGACATGGGATCAATAGAAGGGTCAAAAAACCCTCCCCCATCAGACGAGGTCACATCCCGTATGAAGACAGCAACTACTCTTCCGGGGTTCTCCAACACAAAGTCTGTGTACACCTCAAGGTCAGCCTCTCCGCTGTCGCCGATCAGGATGAACTTTCTCTCCGGAAAGTCTCGCGCGATTTTATCAAGCGTGCCCTTCTTCCTCTCCGCGACCGGCTCAAAGATGCCTTGCAACATGCCGCTGTACTGCTTCAAATGGAACGAGCCATTCGGCAATCCAGCTAGCGAAAAATATTTTGATATGACAGGATACAGCTGCCAAGGTGAATTGGAAACGTAATGGAATTTTACTCCCATATCCGCCATCTTGTTGTACCACTCGCGCACGCCATCGATGGTGAGGTCGTCTAGCTCTCGAATGAATGCATTGCGGAAAATTTCGCGGGCTCCACTGGTAATCGCAGAGTGCTTGATGGTGTCGTCGATGTCACTTATTACACTGACACCTTGCGACTCCGTAATTATGACCTCTTCTGTCGCAGAAAGTTGCTCGGATGCAAGAATACGAACATGGGTGGGCACAAAGTCCAAGGCTGCGCTCACACTGAAGTGGCCGGATGGATTCGTGTAAACGGTCCTCTGTTTCGAGATCTGCTCATTGTAGAAGAAGACACTGATGGGTGTGTTGGCCATGGGTATTGCGAGGAAATGGCGAAGACGAGCCATGAGGCGCGCATGTGCTTCTGCAGCTTCTGCGGGACTCATTTCGGATGGCTGGTTCCACGACGCCTGTTTTCGTAGCGGCTTGATGTTGTCCACGCTGTTCAGTGAGTTGTTCGATATTCGGTGCGACAGATTGTTCGTGCGGACGTCCCGTATACTGTCTGCATCGTCGCTGGGCTTTTCGCTGTAGGCTCCTTTGGCCGCCGCCTGGGCTTCTCGTTCGCCTCTCCGTAAGAGCTCCTCTGCTTCATTGGCGGCGAGTTGTTCGTCCTGTTGTGCTTGCTTCATCTGCGCCCGCTCGTGGTGGGTGAGCTGGCCCGGACTTGGCTCTCTGCTGGGACGTGGGCTTGCGGACGCACTGGAGGATTGCGTGCCAGCGGCGGGAGCTGATATTCCTACAAGCTGTCGCGCCAGTCCAATAAAGAGGCGTTGTTTCCTGGACATCTGCCCTTTGTGCGGCGAATATATCCACCCTCTCACGTCCACATCAACAATAGCGTTATTGTCCTCGTAGTTATCCCATTGCTGCTTCCAAAACTCGGCATCGCCGGCGCCTGTTGTGTCTCGCACGCCGCGGCCATCGCCCGGTGTTTCTTGTGTTGTTCCCGGTTCAGTTTCGGGCTTCAGGAGTCAGCGAATTGCTCTATCAACAGTCAAATTAACTCACCTTCTTCTTGACGTGCTTCCGCGCATAGCTGGGAAACAGAATCATCTCTTCCTCGCCGCTACGCACAATGGCAGCGTCGGGGAAGGCCCCTGGCGTGTCATCTTCGTACTCGTAAGTTCCCTCGGACCGGGTCCAGCTCGGCGCATACTGTTGCTGATACGTCTGCCGCAACTCGTTCGCCGCCTTGAGGTATCCTGCGAGCTTCTTCCTTCGCTGGCCCGGCTCCCGCGGCGCATAACTGTCTTGGAAACTCATCACCTTGCCCCGAGACTCTCCGCTTGTTGCAGTCTTGGTCAGCTTCTGGTGCCGCAGCCGCGCTTCATGTTCGAGGTAATCGTTGCCTACGCGCTTCCTGGTATGGCCGCGCAGTCGCTGGAATATACCCGGCTTGACAAGCTTGCGGGACTGCCTATAGACAAGATATCTGTATATGCGGGACTGGGTGCGGTGCTTGAGCGTGGGTAGGGTCTCGTGGCGGATCTTGGACAGGTGAGCGCGTGCGCCTTGGGTCGTGTGGGGAAACAGGTAGCGAAAGAGGGATGACGAGCCGTGGGCTAAAGGTTTGCGGTGGAATGGCTTGGGCATCCAGCCGGATGCCTGGGGCGGTACCTCGTCTTATGGGGATATTTTATAGGTGGGAATGCAGAGCGGAGATCCAAAGCTTGCATCATGTTCGAGGTTGCAATTGCACAACGTCATCTCCCATGTTCAGCGCACGGTCCTAGCGCGCGAATCATCCACTTCTGAAAATAGCATCAATGCGAATTCTACTTGATTGCATGGAGTTCTATGAGACAGTTACACCTGCATGACTCCTTGCCATTCTCATTAGGAAAAAGTGCACATGTCCCACTACCAAGCCGAGCAGTGAGCTAGGAGGCAAGCAGACGAACTGGGCCCAACTGTCATGCAGTTCAGACAGACATTACACCACTGCATCGCACCATGTTCGCAAGGTTATGTGTTGAACACGAGATCGCATTCTGTCCGATAACTTCTCCCACAAATCGTGTCTCTGCCGGAGCCTACTGTTGGCCTCCGGCGCTTGGTATAGCTTCCAGTGCTTCTCCGACGCGGACGCCGTCTTTCTCCAAAGCCTGCAGCATCTCTTCACAGACCCGCTGCCTCAGTTGCTTGTTTTCCTCTCCCTTCAGAGTCGTTGCGACAGGCATGATGGTATCATACTTCCAGAACCTGCCATGCAATGCCTCGCCCTGGGTCGTTCCGCTTAATATTGGATTCGCGCCCATCGTGGGCGCGTGAAAGAAGAGGTAGCCCAAGATGAACATGAAGAAAGCCGAGAGGGTAGGATACTTGGCAGTGTAGTCCCGGCCGATTTCAGAAGTCACCGGACCTGGACAGACCGAAGTTATGATGACATCTCCAGATGACACCTTTTCGGCCAGAATGGTCATCGCATACATTTGGAAGAGTTTAGTGACACCGTATTGGCGCCAGGCGTTGAACTGTTCGGTCTTGTTGTAGCACTCGAGGACGCTGTCTTGCTCTTGAATCTCTTCACTCACAATAGCGAATTGGTGAGCTCCAGAATTCACAAACTCGAGGACCGGGATCTTCCTCGAGAGGTAGCGAGATGCTTTCAACTTGGGCAATAGCAAAATGGCGAGCAAGGTAGATGACAGCGAGTTGACCTGCAAGTCTTCCTCCCACCCGTATCGTGTGGTTTCGAACTTGTTTCGATGGATGCCCGCGTTGAGAACGACGACATCCAGGTGGTCGAGCGTGTTGGCTTTCTGCGCGAAAGCAGTGATGGAATCGTACGAGTCCATATCCAGCTCCCACACCTCCAGCCGATCTGTCTGTCCAATGCGAGCCATAATGTCCTCTTTAGCCTTCTCGCCTTTCTTCAGATCTCGAGCAGTGAGAATGACCTTGGAAGCACCAAGGGCCGCGAACTTGGCAGCGGCTTCCCGGCCGATACCTGACGATGCACCAGTGACGATGACACTCCGGCCTTCATACGATTCCGTCGTATCCTGAGGTGGCGCAATCCACCTATGCCTGAAAGCTCGTACGAATCCAGCCGTTCTGGTGTTGTCATGAGGTGAGGGATTGAGGATACCCATGGTGCCGAGATTCCAATACTCTTCGTTGCTATAGCTGTTGGTACGTCCGCAATCCTTGGTGGAGGGATCTTATGCTTTAAGACACGCTTTTAATATCGTAAGTACTAGATCAGAGAAAACATCCAACGGGGGTTGACTAGAGCTAGCGTTATCAAGGAGGGCTGGTGGGAGTCTGTTGCCGTGTCGCGTGGTAGTAGTGAGTAGAAGGGTATTGCGGATGCGCGGGGAAGCTTCGAAGCCAAATCCACGTAGATCAGTGAAGGAAGTTGGTCAATAATGTGCGATAGAACGAGACTCGGTGTAGAGATCCAGTTGCTCCTCCCCAGCTAACAAATTGCCTGCATGTGACGTGTCTCGAGCCGGACTAGCAGGGCGGGGGTTCATCACGCATAAGCACCGCATGGACAGCACAAAGAGACATTTCTGGTGATGAAAAATGAAATGTAAATGCAGAGTCTACATGATGAACCAGTTTACCGTAAAACCAGGGCGAAGAGAAAGTTGGCATGTCTCCAGAGTGTGGGGGTTGTGGACGCCAAGCGCTTAGTCATTGGCGCAACGCGCACTCAGTCGCAGCGGGCGTCAAGCAAGCCCCCGCCAGAAGGCACTCGCAACAATAAAGAACGACGATTTCTTGGACGTATCGCCATGCTGGCTCCGTCTTCACCTACTTCCAGACCCCACTGACCTCCCTCCGACCATACGCCGCCGCGACTTCGGAGCGCCGCCCACCATGTCCTACGACCCAAATCACCCGCAGGGTGGTCCCGCCGGAGCCCAGCCAAACGTGAACATCAGCTTCAATCAGATGCTGCAGCGCTCGCAACAGGACCAGAGGCCGCAGGAGGCTCCAGTCGAAGCTCCTGGGCACCCTGCGCCAGCCATTGGTGCGATTCGCGCTTCCCCTGGACTTTGCGACGCAGCTGTTAACGAGTGTACCAGGTTATCGAGGTGTATACAATGCTACACCACCACCTCAGCAGCTTCCACCGAATGCCCTAGGCGGCGCACGAGCACCCTCCGCCCAGCCCATACTACCCGTTGATCTTCCCCCGCAAGCCTTCCTGACATCATCGATGCTCTTGGACATGGTCGACAGTACGGACCTCTTTACGCACTGCGAACCGTGATGATGTTGACACCAGGCAGAAAAGGTTGATGTACTACTCCGAGACGAGAAGGAATACATAGGCATTCTACGGTCCTACGACCAATTCGGTGCGTCAGTCACAGCCACGGCTTTACTTTCCTGACAGAAGCAGCAAATCTTGTCCTGACCGAATGCTCCGAAAGGATAGCAGCCCGTAACCCCGAAGCATCGACCGACTCTCCAACACCGAGGTGGCTCATTTGCGACGTCAAACTTCCCGGCCTCATGACCATCCGCGGGGAAAACGTCACCATATGTGCAACCGTTGACCTCGACCGGGAAGACGAACCCAAAGGCGTGAAATTCGCGCCTGAAGAGGAGGTGAGAGAGTTGGCCAATGCTCAAAGAAATCAAAAGAAGGCGTCGGAAGCACGCAAGGCGAAGGCCTACAAAGCGGCAGGCATCGAAGCCGGCTTTGGCATGGCGGCATAGGCGACGTGACACGAATAATAGAAAAGCATGAATTGATGATATTGATCACACGTCCTGACCGGTTTTGTACGGATTGAAAAGTATCAGTTCAAACACTGTGCAAAGACGGGGATCTTGGCATCCCGTGATATGCTCATGTCACAGCTATGATTCACGTGAAGAAGCAGGCTTAACGCGAATATTTGGACAGTTTCTTATTTGTAGCAGAAAACCTCCCAAGCCCGGCGTGCCCCTTGCGAGTCAAACAACCTGCTTGAGCATATGCAATTTGCCTTCTGCGCCGTAAGCAATCAGGAGTAGTATACCATGCTCCGCGGTTGCACAAGAGCAGTCGGCGGTGCACTTTCGGCGTGGCTGACGCATGCCCCCAGAAGGACGGGCTCTGTTTCTTGTCCACCAGATGTACATTTCCTGTCAATGGATGTGGCCAGACATAGCTGCGAATCTGAAAGGAGGTCCACCACGTGGCAGGAATGACTCGATGACTTTCGGCAGGGATGAGGCTTCCGGACCGTAAAGTTTGGTACCGACGGTTAGTTCCTGCCATCATCCTAGGAACTAACCGCCTAGTTCCCGCCGTGTTGGCTGTCTTGGCTGTCTTATCTTGACCTCTTTTCTGACGCCTGTAATTCCGAAATGCGTATGCCATCGTAGGATTCTCTTGCCACCGAACAGCCCGTCGAGGCTTTGAGATAACGCAGTCGCCAACTCTTCCGCCTTGAACATAGCCTCGTCGGCCTCCTGGTGCCTTCCGCTTCCAACGACGAGCCCCACAAAAGCTTCTCGAAAACATGCTCCAACTCTTGTCCATGTCCGCACTTGCATGTCGATGCACAGGGTCTGGGGATCCAAAGAAAGACTGGAGACTACGGCGGTCAGGAAGACGGGATTGCAATGGCTCAGCATGCGATTTCTGGGGAAAGTCGGGACAATGGTGAGCTGTTTGCTAAGAGACATGGGAGCGAGATCGCTTCCTCAAGGGTATCATTGTTCACACCCGCGAACCTCGAACCCCGATTGAAACCTTCCAATAACATAAAAGAGAAGGGCGACATTGAGGCTGAAGAGAAGATGACAGGTTGAAAATTACGGGTACCAAATATTGGGTTCCAGCCTCCGGGTCCGTACCGGGGCCCTTTGTACGACGACCTTAACCAGCATTACTGGTGTGACCAAGCCGTGGCATAGTCTGCGGCTCTTGTTTATGCTCTCCTTCACACCATCCTCAAAGACACGGGCTATGTCTTTGGCCGCTCGTTCTCTGGCGTTCTCCACGGAAGCGGTGCGAAAAGACCGGTTTCATCTTTCTTTGTTGCATGTTGCGCGCGTCTTCCAGGTGTCGTATCAGTCTCGCGTCTCTTGCCGTACAGATACACGCGTCCTAGGGGCAGAACTGGTACTTCGCGCTTCGAGCTGCGGCGCTGAGCGAGGACGTGGCAAGTATCCTTCCGTATCTCTTGCTTCCTTCTCCGTTTATACATCGCGAATGGGGTCATAAGGTCTCGTTTCACTCGGTGAGGACTCGGGTCGCTGGGGACTTTGCGTTTGCTGCGTACTACTCTCGGCTTGCGCCTGCGAACCAGAAGTCGAACCTCCCATCCCGGAAATCATGCTACCTTCGGCTAAGCGTTCAACATAATTAGCTACGTTCGGTTGCATGCGCATATGCAAGCGACAGCTCAGCATTTATAAAGGCGGGGGATACGCACGACGTACCATATTTTCGCTGGATGTCCCGCAAGAGCTGGGAAACTCTCCACTTCAATATAATCATCTCAACCGGCGGTATACCCTCTGCAGTCAAACGACCGTTGATGCGCTGCAGCATCAAGTCCTTTTCGTTGGCGGGGATGAGGATCCATCTTGTCCAGTCTGGATGCGCTTCGGAAAGTTGCTTAGCTTCATCCTTAGTTATGAACTTTCGCCCGTCAGCTCGCCACACGAATTATTTCGCTCTGCTCAGAGCCTCACATAAAATCGATCCCACTGTTCTTTGGAGTGTGCTGCGGCTGCACGAGCTTCGTTCACGGTTGCGTTTATCCGGATACTCATCTTCAAGATGATGACGCGACGCTGACCTCCGCACCAGCTTCTGGGAAAGGGACAACCAGGCTCTGGAATTATGGGGCGCGTGAGGTTTTAGGGCACAGCGGTCCTCCCCGCTTCCGCCTAATTCTTGGCACAGTCATTTGTTTTTTGCTGAGGCTGAGGTGAGTGGAACACTGACGCTGCTCGGGCCTCGAAGGAATCGGAATCGGGTGGCTGAAGGGTGTTCGTGCGCTTCAAGCTAAAGACATCATTGGTGAGGAACGTGGAGGTAAGATCGTTGTTGCCATGTCGTTTATTGATTGTCCAATTCCTCATGCAAACTGATACCTTCCTTGTCATGCTAAGTTGATAGCGAGTAATTCACCGAACTAAGTCGGGTTTCGGTACGGTACTAGGGAAAGATGCTGTGCCACCTGCTTAAGCCGCCAGCACGGACATCGGAAGGTCTCGGTGCTGTCCTAAGAAATTTCAGAGATGCTTTTTCGACTTTCCTTTCGATATGCCCTTCGGTGGCACACATAATTTCTTACACTAGCTGGATCTTGGTTGAGCAAGACTCAGCACGTTCTGGTCTGGAGGATGGCTCCTCATCCGCCTCGGGTCACGAAACAGGATTCTAAATGTGGACTGAAATTACGAGTCCTTACCAAGTAGTGAGTTATAGGCATGGATTAATATGCTTCAGTGTCGAAAGCGCAATGGCGTAGATCAGCCGTCTTACGCGGTCTGGCGAACAACAATCCTTTTCCTCATCTCCGCGTTCAACCGGCTACGGCCACGGGCCGACCCAACGCTCGCGGCACACACTGTACCGATTCCGCGGGCTGGGACTACCTGAGCAGATCTGACAGGAGAGAGTCGCACAAAGCTTTCTTTTCATGGGGCTGATTCAATGCGACTACCCCTTCTGCTAAACAGTCTCCTCTTTCAGATCTTACAAACTCGTTTACAGGAGGTGCTTTGATATATTGCCTACCTGATGGGTGTGGGCGTGCGTATACGCATTTCGGCACTTCCTGTTCACCGCTTAGCCTCGAACCTCAGGTAACCATTGCCTTCTGACAGCGCGTCAGACGTCCAAAGAACATGTGTTCATCACACGCACGTTGTCATCTCTTACTATTCACCCAAAACCGTCGCCTTCGGTGGATCGCCTCATCCACTGACACCGCGATCAAGGCCCGAGAAGGCCACTGTGTAGCTATGAGGTCAACGCCGCCCAGTACGCCAATTTCCGGCAAGCCATGCCGTGCCCATCCATGCAATGGGGGTAACAGTTGAGGATTTGCCTCCATCTCACATGGCGGGGCCCAAGCAAGACCACATGCGAGATGAAGGTTTCACAGCGTCAACGATGCGCGCTTTGCGCAATAGGTGCATCACCGGAGCAGGTGTGGCGACATGCGACCGACGAGAAGGGAGTTGCCTGCACCAGGTTTGCTTCTGGAAGGTCTCGCGGTCTGAGATATGGGGTTGCACCGTCTGCTCGAGACTGATTGGATTCTGCGTGCCCTCTCGATGTGGCTGCGGCTCGCCCGCCGGAACAGGACAGGTGCGTTAGTCGCCGCAGCGCAGGCTCGCTGGCCTGCTTGTTTCCCTTGCGTCACATGCATTCGCCGGAGATACGGCACTCATGCCATGCTCACGCTCCCTCTGCCATGTATTCTAACATTAGGCCTCGCACATGGCCGCCTCGATAGCCCGGTGTCCCTGCGTGCCTGGCATCCTGTTCCATCCTTCTCTCGCACCCGACCAGGCCGCCGGGCCGCTCGAAAAGTCTAGAAGGCAGCATTGGCAGCACCGTGACATGGGTGTGCGCACTGGCACGCTCACGCTCACGCACGCATGTTCTCGTCTGTCTGTCGTTCTGCGAGTGGGCGCTCTGGTGGTCTGAGCGTAGGTAGCGGTTTGCACCTACGGCGCAAGTGCCAGGCACGGGCGTCGTAGAATGGGGAAGTACGTCGTCAGCACGCGGTTATGCCTGGGTGTCACGACGGCTGCGTTGGGAGCGGTGCGCATGAGGGGATTATAGGATGGCAATGGGCATGGCGGGTGGTGTATTGGGCTGGCTTGGGCGCTGGGGCTAGGCGGCGGCACTGTCGATCGGGCTGCGCGACGTAGGCGTAGGAGAATGGGGGTGCTGGTATGTGTCTGGTTTGGGCGACCCCTTTATGCGGAGAAATACGTGCGAGAGGAGGGGTGATGTCATTGCAGTACATCGTATGGCGTTCTGTCGCTGCTATTCACGTCGTGGTATGGAGAGCCTCACGAACATACATTCGCGGTTTCTCCTAGTGGAAACGCCATCTTTCACTCTCTTTTTCTTTCCTTCTCCCTTTCTTCCCGTCGTCTCCTGAAACCTACCTATAATAGCTGCATTATCCTTCTCTGCCGAGGCCCTACGCTACGGGACGTTTCGTCACCGATATATTCGCCACTCTATGGAGTGGAGTTGTGGTCACACACGGTGGGGGAAATATGGAATGAGACTTTCCCTAGAGCAGGGGAACTCGTGCCGTTCCTGACTCTGCAACAGGTGACTGCCCAGGGTCAGCAAAGGGCCGATAGGCCAAAGTATTCTGAACATCGTAATATATAGTATTTTGGCGTTAACAGGCGCTGATTGCCACACTAGAATCGCGTCTACGCGTACAAGTTGTACTCCTCGTTGGAAACCTCGTCTACAACGACATGAACCTGCAATTCCTCCACGTCAGCGCTGCTCAAGTTAGCGTCCACATCTACGACATATTTCTTTTCGTCGTTCCCAAAGTACTCCCCCTCTACATGGTTTTCAGCACCCAAACTTCCGTCTTCCCTAAGCTGCAGCTTCTGCGCCATGAACGCAAGTGTCACGGGCCCATCGTCAGTATGACTCAGTTCTAGAACAGTCTTCCTCTTCTTCGAGCCGCTGGGTCCGAGGGAAACGCCAGGGCTACTGACACCGACGCTGCCTTCATGCTCTCGCTCGTCGGTCTTTGACGAGGCGAATCTGACGCGCGTCGCCACCGCGATGCTAGTGATGAAGGAGGCGCATTGCTCTTGTGAATTGCGCAGCACGTCGTCAACGTTCGCGTCCGCGCCTTGACGGCGTTCAAAAAGTCGCTCGATGGTTTGAACGTCGAAATTGCCATAGATGTTATAGTATATGACTTTGATGTTGCAGCCTTCGTGCGCGAAGCGTTGATCCCGAAAGCCAAGCGGTTCGAGAATTTTGGTGAAGAACCCACGTTTAGATTCCTTCTGGTCGGAGGGTTTTGATCGTGTAGTCTTTGAGTGGTCTCGAAGTGGTAACCTCGCTGCCCAGAGGGTGCGTTCCCTCCGTCATATGAGGTTTGGAGAGGACCCTGCCACCTTAACTAAGAGCAGCAGAGGGGCTTTCAGTTGAATCTACCAATCGTAGAACGTCACAGCATAGCATTCGCCCAAAGAGACGTGCGCAATCAGCCTAGATTTAGCGCATTCTCTATAGCTTGTTTGATCTCATGGCTTGTCCTGTGCCCTTTGACAGGGAGCTGTTCCAGTGTTACATACTTGTGGTGCTCGCCTTCTGCCGATACCGTAGTAATTCGAAAACCTTTCGCATGCCTTGGTGCGACGCTGGTAGCTGCCAATGGAAATCACCGAGATCTATTCTTCGCCGAGCGAACTCCAGAATACTTGCTGCAATGGCCGCAGCAATGGGTGTGGCATAAGACGTACCAGTGACATAGACCTCTTGCTTTTTCCCAGCTCGAGGGAATCGCGACGCCGACTGAGAGCAAGGCCTCCATTCTTAGGGTCCACAATATGGCGTTCCCCGTTGCCGTCCGAGGCATAGATGCAAGAGACACCACTTTGCCGTGCTGGATAGGCCCGCGGCCTGTTCAAACCCTAGTTGCCCGCTGCAGCAACAATCTTGGCATTGTTCTGCGGTCTTTTGGAGTAATAGAATTCGTCAAGGCGGCTTGTATGTCGGCTATGTCTTCGTGGAATCCCAAGGACAACGATATGATTTGTGCGTCTCGTTCAGGGTCTGAAGCCCATTCGATTGCCTGTCCAGGTGAGACCGGGAACGACCACGCTGATGTATGCATATCTTGACAATATTGGCCAAGCTCGATTGCTGGGATATCTTGTCATTGGTGACCCTGGCAACTAAAAAGGTAGTAGACGTGTTGCCCAAAATGATTCGGCCTATATGTGTACCGTGTCCACATTTATCGCCGACGTTGCCAGGACCGGCATCCACCCAGCTCTTCCTGTCAAGAACTCTCTTGATTTCCCTCAAAACTATGATGTCGGAAAAGTCTAGCCCTGTGTCGATGACACAAATTCCGTTCATGGATCTCGACAGGTTCTTGGGCGGCTTTCCAGGGACTTGTGTTCTGTTGAAACGTTTCAAATCGTCTAGGGAACCCGACTGCCAGCGACTTTTTACATCAACACTACACTTCAAAATCCTCAATCGCTTCACCTTCCATATACTTGAGTTTTACATTGTTCCTGATTGCCTCGTATCGAGTTTCAGCGCCTGCTCGAAGGCATCCGTTGCTTATCATCGAGGTGATTCACCTGGTTATCAAGCATATGGGACGGGTAATCGAATGCGAGGATTGTTCCTGATTGCCCATTAAACCAACAAATTCTTTACGTCCTGCACTATATGGTCCAGCCGTGCATTTCTCCGTTTGATGGGCCTCTTCAAGATTCTGCCCGGACAACAATACCCCTTGAGGAGCATCGGAGTAAGGATGGGCTGAAGGTTTGGCTGCTCGTTGGCAGAGATGAATATCCCGCGGCACGATCCATTCTTCGAAATTGGGAATGTACGTCGCGTTGTCCTCCAGATGCACAACAACACAGTCATACAAGCGCTCGCGAACTGTGGCGCATTCGATCTCCCCGTTGTTGTCCGAATCGCTGTCCATAATTACTATGTGGTTGAACTTGATGCAACCTTCTACCGCAAGATTGAAATCGTCTCGTGCAAAAAGATCCCATCGGCGCTGCAAGATTGCATCAAGGGTTTCTTTTAAATTACCTTTAGGCTCGGGAGCCCCAAATTCTTCAATGGCGATGACTTCGCCCGTCTCCAATCCAAGTAATAACTTTGCAAAGGAAACTACAACAAAAAAGGCACCAGCTACATCGATTTTTTGCGCAGTATCCTTTGGGAGCTCCCGACCATTTGGTGTCGCGAGTGCAATTATATAGAGATAATCACAATGATCATGAGGGGTTGGAGGAAGCTGCTTTAGAAGCAAAGCGGTTCTGCAGGAATTATCTGGTATCAGCGCTTCTCTTGCTAAAGTCAGCTCGCCAGGTCCATTGTTTTCCGGACGTTGCGCCTGTGCCAGGGTCGGCACAAGCGGAAACTCAGTAAACGGCGTCAGGCTGCGTAGAAGCCAATACAATTTAAAGCGCATGACGATGCTCCGGTGATCCGAGAAGATGCAACAGCGCACAACGTGTCAACACTCTTTGTTCTTGAAGTTATGCACTCGACTGAGCCTTCAGAAGTGTTGTCCAATACTGTACCCTCTGTCTTGAACAAATGTAAATTCCATCAGAACATTTCGGATACGCAAAGCAGCGCCTCTAGTCATTCTATCAGGTTTTTGTACGGAGGACACCACAAATACCCAAGGCAACCCATGCCAGCGGTCGGCGCTGAGACTTGCGAGTGCGAAGGGGTTTTGAGCAGCTCGAAGTCTCCCAGCTCGAGGCTGGTGAATGGTGGTAGAGGTACTTAGTATATCCCACATGGCGCTTGTGGCGGACGCTGACTATGTTCTAGGTCGCACTTTAACAAAGATCTTGAGCCCTACGTATGCATATCAGAAAGGTGTAACAATGCGCCACTCTACTTTTCTAACATTAAGCAATAGTTCATTCATAAGCACTGTACGCACCAAGCAATGGCATAAGACCATAGGCAAGCCAAAGATGCGGTACTGCGATTTAGGCCACTCAGATGCAAAACGCCTTAGCTGGTTTACGGCCTTTGCTGCTTTAGAAGAGCACTTCAAAGTTGAGCATAGCACCATTGACGTCAAAATAACTTCTGACAGGCTCTAGCCAAACGTTCTCACTGTATCGCGGCCTACGGAATGAGTGCCCGGTTTGCTGTGAGCCCGTGCCACAGCTCTTATCGAATTTGCAAAAGCCTTCTGCCACAACACGCTCAAAGATTTCCCAAATCTTTTGCAATAGACGAGATTGAAGATAATGAGGATACACCCTCAACAACACAACCTGACCCATCAGATGACAGTTTACCGTACATGCTTGGACCCACAATATCCCAAACGACTCGCAAAACTGGGAATGATGACAACACTAAGCGGATATCGCAGCACGTCGCGCGACATTTGAAACCTGTAGCGTTTATCTCCCTTGACTTTGGGGAATGGGATGACCGTTTCTCAAGTGCTAATGAAGTTAGCAGTCGACGGGTCTCAAGTGCTTTTGAAACGAGTGTTCTCGCGACCCGAGAAGTAGCGTCGCCGTCAAGCCTCGAAGATGCCCTGCACGCCAGATTTTTCAAGGCTTACCTATCCACCACTCTCTGATGACAGTGCAAATGCAGAATCTGAGAATGGGAATAGCTCTCTGGTAGACCGACTGCACAAGCACTTAGAAGACAGTGCATTTGACCGGAAGGCCGAACAATTCTTGCCCAACGGCACCCTTGAGGAATTGGTCAATCTCGAAATAATTGCACGGGAAACTTTAAAAGGTAATGGACTAGTAAATAGCGAAGCCTCTGAGAGAGCATGACCGAGATCCTGTCGAATTCATTACTTCTAGGGCGCTGAAGCTGTTTGCCATCACGGTAATGGCGTTGGCACCCATGTCAAGACTATTGAGAGACGCAATTCGCTCATTTCATCATGACGGCATTGATGAAACCAAGCTGCCTTTTGACGAGGTAGAAGATGGTATCCTTGCTGGACTCAACTCTGAAGTGGCACCGAACAAAAAAATATGGACACCTAGAACAATTCGCTTGTTCTACAATTTCCAGTGGAGTCTTCTCGTGCCAGTACTCACGGCCGAACCTCACGAGCGATCAATTACTCTAAATCTTCCAGCGTCTATGATACTCCCATTTGTCACAAGAGGTGTAGAAGCGCGAAGCGCATTTGCGGTAGTGGTCAAGTATGAAGTCATCTACGCCATATTCGTGACACGGCCAGAAAGGTGGGAATTACTCTGTGATCCGTTGCATACTATCGTATGCTAATATTAATACTGTAGGAAAATTCATATCCTGCAGTAGTCGGCGTCAAACAGTTTTTGCCGGAACGTGCACGCGATGTTGCAGTCCCGCGAAGCTGGGAACAGGAAATTGCGGCATTGGATAGACTGAACGGACTGAACCAGGACCATATCGTCCGCTTATTGGCTGCTTTTAGTCGATATCGAGAAGGCGACCAGGACAAATATCTGATGATGGAATGGCCTGCCGGTGGAAACCTTCGTACTTTGTGGCAGATGAATGCACGTCCCAAATTGAGCCCAGCTCTGATTAAGTCATCAGTTTAGCAACTATATGGACTGGCGAAGGCGGTGCTGGCGTTACATAACACAGAATACCATACTATAACGTACCACGACGGAGAGCGGCTGGAACCAGAGAACATTCTTTGATTTGAGGGCGAAACTATCATTGGAACTCTGAAGATTGGTTACTGGGGCAGTGCAAGCCATATCAGTGCATATGTCCAAACCGAGTTTCCGCGAGTCTAATACGCTGCATTTTGGCTGATGGCGGTATGAAACCCCTGAATGTTCTACCGGGCTGTACGGGATAGATGGAGCATCGATGAGACGTCACTCTCGTTTGTTTGACATTTGGTCCATGGGCTGTATACTCCTTGAGTTCCTGATCTGGTTGCTGCACGGTGTCGAAGGCCTCGAAGCATTCGATCATGATATTTCAGACCGATCCCCGTTCTATCAGCTCAGTGAAGATCGGGGTAGCGAAACTGCTTCTGTACATACTGCAGCTGTTTAATGCATGAATCGTCTGGCTCACGAGCCCATTTTCGGACCTATATTTACACTGGGCACAGTGCTCGATTTGGTAATGACTGGCCTCCTGGTCATTAAGCTCCCTGGACCAGGGTTAGATGAGAGAACAATGGCCGCTAGTTTACGATTGCGCTCTGGAGACGTGTTCCCGGACATGGCTTAGGCGAGGGGACAACCGCGTCCGAAGCACCGTCGCGCGACGAGTTTGCTTCTTCAAACCTACCATCAATCCGTGTCACATCGGCCGAAACGGTTGAGCCACTTACAGAGCTTGATCAACATTCACGCCTACAGAGTCTAGACCAAGACTGAAAGCTCTTGAACTCGCAAGAATACTTGGAGAAATTCTAGATGACGGATTGGACGACGACTACTGCTTTACCGACGCGCCCAAACTTCCCCTATCCACCCAGGATGTTTTGGCCATGGACACCAATTTGCACAATACTGCGGCTGTCTTAGATGGCAAATTTATAGTAACCACACAACGAGTAAGTTGTTCACCTGGGTGCAATTTGTTTCGGAAATGTGTTCAGCGTCACTAACTAATTGTCACAAGGTGGATGCCTCGGTTCGTTCTCGCTTAAAATCGGATCCCCTTAGACATTACTGGAATAGGGAACAGCTTCTAGCTTAGGAAATACCAATTGCTGACATGACCTACAGGACAACAGTATTGAGATTCTCACAAGAGACCATGCAGACAAGCTCAAGAGCGTCGTAGCGATGTTGGAAACTGGCTCTGGCCATAACTCGGTATCACAGAAGTGCCTCTAGAGACTGGGTCTAGAACCCAAAACCGTGGATCCAATCACAGTCGCTGCAGCTGGCATTGAGATGACAAGTGGCGAAGAGGTGTTTGTGGAAGCTACCCAAGGGTAAATCCTACGATGATGTATCTTGCTACGTGTGGCCAGAAGGCTATGATGACGCACCAGCCATTACCCTGGGTTCTAAGTATATCGTGGAGGAAGAGATAGTGCAGATGAATCTCGGTAATGCGATTCCCATTCTATCGCTGAAAAGCCCCGGCACGGGTATGTAAACCACATCGTAGGAGCGTTTGGCCAAGCAGTTGACATTACATCAGATGTGAGGAATGATTATAGTACGGCATGAGAACAACATGAGAACAACATGAGAACAACATGAGAACAACATGAGAACAACATGAGAACAGCGTCGTCAAGAACTTGCCGCGATGGCACAGAAACGTCAAGCCCAGGCCGCTCCCGACTCGAATCAGAGTACTTCCACAGGATCCTAGCATCATGCCAGACATCAACTCGATGACTACCGAGCACTCATGAGAACAGCTCATCCAGGGCACCCAGCAGGATAGTGCCGCGAACCAACCCAGCGACCGTGTCAAAGCAAGCTCTTTTCTTTGGTCGAACTAATTGGTGTGGCTCCTCCTCCATAATAGAACCGCAAAGATATGTTCCGCAATTTTAATGCAGTTGCACCGAAGACAAATACCTGGACTGCCCGAACAATGGGCCCTTCATACTCGCCAGCTAGCATCACTCGTTCACTCTGAATCCGTATGCACTGCGACGTCTCCGCGCGCCTTGCCCCTTCAAGCAAACCGAGCCCGGTGTCAGGCTCACGTCGTCGTTAAGTCTTATGTGCATATGCTGGTAGATATCACAAATTGGACCAGGAGCGAAGGCTGCCACCAGAGTGATGGCGATTCGCTGAGTGCAACGATCGTATACGCGGAGGGTTGCCTCTGAAAATATCAGGGACAAATTCCAGTACGCAACATCCCTCCCACTACTCGTACCACCCCCTTCATCCCCCCCCTACTCGACAAAGTCCAAACTCCCCTTCCCCACCGTTCCCTTGACCGCATCCGGCCCCTTCTGCTGTTTCAGCTTCTCCTCAAACTTGGCAAACTCCTTCAACGCCACCTCCTCCTCTTCATCCATAATTTGCTGCACGCCCTGCACCTCCTCGATATAATGCATCAGCATGCTCTCGATCCCATTCTTTAGCGTGACGGTGCTGCTGTCGCATGTGCGACACGCGCCGCGCAGCTTCAGCAGCACCTGCCCGTCGGTGAAGCCGCGGAACTCGATGTCTCCGCCATCTTCCTGGATCGCGGGGCGGATCCGGGTTTCAAGGAGCTCTTTGATCATGCCGACGACTTCGTCGTCGTCTTCGCTGTAGGCCAAGGAGTCGGTTTCCGTGCCGCCTTGACCGGCTTCGCCGGCGCGGTCTTCAACGGTATTGACGGTGGGTTGTCCGGAGACCATGTACTCGTTTATGATGGCGAAGGCCTCGGGTTTGACGTGGGCCCAGGGGGTCGCGGAGTCCTTGGTCACGGTGATGTAATCGACGCCGAAGAAGACGGAGGTCACGCCATCGATGTTGAGGAGCTGGGCGGCGAGTGGGGAGGGGTGAGGTGGCGCGAGGGTGGAGCGTGGGGAGAGGTATTCGAGGGAGCCGGAAGAGATAGTGTCGGGGAGGACGCGCTGGTTGGGGTTGAACTTGAGGGCCTGGGTGGATTAGTATGATGGTGAGAGGAATGATGGGTTGGGTGAACGGACGTCAGGATTGGGAGTTGATTCAGTTTGGATGAACATGGTGCGTTTCTCTTGGCGGGTGCCTGCGAGGGAGGCGCTGGGGCTCCATTGCTGGACTCGTGGTCTTTGGCGCAGCGGCGAGGATGTGATGGGTGTGGCGCGTTGGTGCAGACAGCGGGATGCGGCTCGTGTGCTCTGTGATCGGAGTGACGGAGTCGCGCGGACTGCTGCGCGCAGCACGTATTGCGAGATTGAGGGTGTAGCCATTGTGGAATTGGTAGGTTGTGGTTTAGGAGGAGAGTGGTTATGGTAGGTGTGCGAACGGCCTCCGAAGTTTTGGCCGCGGCAGTGACGACGTGGTTGGGCCAGGCATTACTCAGCTAGGTACCCACCGTAAGTAACCTGAAATCTACCGAAGAATTACCGACGCAGTGTTTTCAAAATCCCTGTACCTCTGCCAGGCTGGTAGAATGATTTGAAAATTGGAGAGGAGACTTTTCAGAGCTATGCTTATCCCATGGTCAAATTCGAATGGAGCGGATAAAAGTTCGGAGGCAGCAATATTCGCGAGAGCTCCCGCACATGAAATGCTATAGATTGGCAAACAAGCGCGTTGACACCACCATGCATCCAGTGGATCATTGTCGTACATAAGAAACAAGACGCTTTATTTAGTCTTCCCAAATACGGAGCCTCCATTTTCTCTAGCCAAGCTTAGCCATTCGTCTCACATGATACTATTTGACCTCAAGATCAAACAATCTACTACACACCCCTCCGTCCACCAACCTTAGCCATGCCCTCCTTCATGCTCTCCGTCAGCCGCGCCCGGGGCAGCTCCAACGCACCTTTAGCCTTCGGCCTCGGCATAAACCCAAGCTCAGTGAGGTAGCTCACATATACACCAACCGTGTCCTCGGTCACGGCGCCACCCGCACTCCAGTCCTGGCCCGTCCACTCGGCATCCTTCCTCAAGGCCTGAGCCGCGTTGCGGTCGTCCAGCTCTGGCGCTTTGGTGTCCGCAGGCAGGTCACCGGTCACGAAGTGGTAGAGCGGCAGGAGAGCGTGCTCCTCCTTTGTGCCACTTCGGTCCGCGCAGTACGCTTCCATATTTTTCTTCCACTTGGTATAGGACACCTGAGGGACCTCGTAGCCGTATTTCTCGAGGACGCCGACAAACGTGTTGATCGTGATGCGCGGGTGCGAGGTAATCTGCGCGACGCCGATAGGCGATACAGGCGGGCTGAGCGATGATGCGACGACCACGCGTGCGACGTGCGTTACTGGCACCATGTTGATGGTGTTGCTGATGTCTGGTCGAGATTTGAGCTGGACGCAGCCCTTCAACAAGCGGACGAGGAAGTCGTCGGTGATGGTGGTGCCCGTCTCGGGGTCTCCTGTAACGTATCCAGGGCGGATGACGATTCCGTTGAGTCCCCTCTTGCCTGCTTGCCTGGTCAAGTACTCGGCAGCCCACTTACTCTGACCGTAACCCGTTCCCAGACCTTTGCGTGAGCCTTCCATGTCGTCTTCTTCGAGCACGCCGGTACCGCCCTCGGCAAGGCTCTTTTCTGAGAACTTGACGTAGTAGTCGGAATCTAAGACTGAGGTGGAGCTAACCAGGGCGAAATTCTTGGCTTTGCCGACCGCACAGAGCGACAGTGCAGTCATGGTGCTTTCAACATTAGGAGCGCGCAACCTGGAGTATGGCAGTACCCAGTGCACAAGCGCACCGTTGTGGATGACGACGTCGACTGAATCAGCAAGCTCGTTCCATGCATCCGGCGCAAGGCCGAAATTTGATGACTCAAGGTTGCCGACTAGGGGTGTGACGCGCGATTGCCATGAAGCATCCCAGATGCCGTATGCTTGGCATGTCTGTTGTATACGACCGAGGGCTGCATCTGCATCCTTCGCTCGTACAAGCACAGTAACTTTTCCTGGGCGCGATAACAGATCTCTCAGAACGTATGCACCCAAAAACCCAGTGGCGCCCGTAAGGAAGGTATGAATTTCTTGCCCGGGCTTCAGAGGTTCCTTGGTCTTGAAATCGCTCAGCTGCTTGGCTAGATCTCGAGCATCAGCCGAGTAATCTTCATCTTCAGGCTCATCCTCGATCGCCTCCGCCGTGTCGAGACGAAGACCAATGGGATCTTGCGCTTGGTCGATACTCGACGAGAAGCCACGAAGGGTTGGGTACTGGAAGATGGTGCTCATAGGAACATCGATATCTTTCCATTGTTGTCGGATTCTGAAGAACAGTTGCTGTGCAACAATACTGTGGCCTCCGAGATCGAAGAAGGAGTCGCTGCCACCGATGGAGTCGGCAGTAACGCCACGGTCGCCGAGGAGGCCAGCCCAGATTTCAGTCATGATCTTCTCAGTCGGGGTCAGAGCCGTGCCGAGTTGAGAAGGTCTCCTAGCGCCAGCTGCAGCGAGCTGTGCTGGTTCTGGGAACGGCAGGGCAGGTCGATCGATTTTGCCGTTAGGATTGAGCGGGAACCGAATGAGAGGAACAACTGTAGAAGGGATGGCATATGCAGGGAGCTTCTTCTTAAGGTGCTCTCGCACGTCGTCACGAAGATATTTGAACCGCTTCAGCAGTGCCACCATGTCCGTTTCATCGCTGGAATTCTCGGTCACACCTCGCTCTTCAAGCCAGTCATACCACCTCTTCATCTCGGGAACAATGTAGCCTACTATGTCAGAAGAACTCTTCGTGGGGACTGTATTTGCAACTTACTGACGAGGGTTGGTTCTTCATAAGCATCACGCTTCAGAAGGGTGACGTTCTCACGAACTAATGGGTGCGCGGCAAGATGAGAATCAATCTCTCCAAGCTCGATACGGAAACCTCGGATCTTGACCTGGTTGTCAACGCGTCCCGTACAATGGACGTTCCCATCTGGCCCGTAATGGCCCAAATCGCCAGACCGGTACAACCTGTCTCGCGGTCCCTTATAGAACTCACGCCAGGGCTCGGCCGCACCTTGGGCTTCTACTCTCTTTTTGTCTTGTTGTATCCATCTGTTAGGATCCACAAACCAGTTATCCACGAATTTGGTAGATGTCTGATCAGGTAGACCCAAGTACTCTTCTGCCAGACCACCAGCACGTACGTAGATCTCGCCGCTTTTCCCTGGCTCACAGATCTTGTTCCTATCCACTCGGTCCACGACCAATAGTTGGACATTGTTCATTCCGCGTCCCGCTGGAATGACCTCGCCGAGGGTGTCCAAAAACTCGGGTGCCTCGGCTGCGCTGGGTAGCTCGTAGTAGCTCACAGCTCTTTGTGTCTCAGTGGTTCCGTACATGTTCACAATGCGAACGTTGGGGGCGAGATTTTGCAATCTTCTGCAATCTCTCCTGATCAACAAGTCGCCGACAAAGAATGAGTGGTGCAGGCTTGGGAAGATAGCCGAAGCACCTCCAACCAGAATCTGGCCCATGGCCGGGGTCAGGTGGCTCACCGTTGCGCCGTACTTGCGCATCCATTCTGCGAGCTTCTCGTGTTGGATATCTTCTTTGCTGGGTACCAGTAGCTGGGCGCCCAGGAAAAGAGGCGTGAAGATATCGCGCTGGATCGGGTCGTGTGCAATACCCGACAACATAGTAAACTTGTCATTCTCTGACAGTCCGAAGGTCTCAGCCATCCAGGGGAAGTAATGTGTCAGAGAGAAGTGACGCCCTTTGACGCCCTTCGGCTTGCCCTCAGAACCCGATGTGAAGGACAAGGTAGGTGTCGAATCAGGACCAACCAATACGCCTGGAAGTTCCGCCTTGAGCTGTTGTTGGCCGTCCAGGACATCCTTGCCATCTTTCTGGCCACCGACTAGCGTCCCATTGTCCCGAAGTTGTAGTCCTGGGACTTCGGTCCGAAGATGGAGGTTTTCAGCAACGTAATTGCGCACCTGGTCGGAAAGAGGGCCGGCCTCCTGGATAGCTTTATCGATTACGACGAGGGCGCGGGGCTGGGAGACTTCAAGATAGATGCACTGGCGGTCCGGAGGGTATCTGTTCATTTGTCAGTGGCAGTCCCAGGCCATTGAGTATGTTCGCCTACAGAGGATCCAGGACAGAGAAAGTGGCTCCAGCAGCGAGGACAGCCATGATAGCGACGACCAGATCCACGCCGCGGTGGGCGAAGATCATGACGACGTCGCCGCGCTGTATGCCATTCTGCACAAAGTGGTGTGCTAGTATGGCTGTGGCCTCGAAGATGTGCTTGTATGAGAAGTTGCGCTCGGGCGTCTTGCTGGTAGCCGTCTCAACAACGCATGGGCGGTCGGGATGCCGCCGGGCGTTTGCAGCGAATATCTCGTGGATTGGCCCCTTGAAGTCGGCCCAATGCAGGTCGGCCGTGGGATCGGGGATCTCGCCCATGGTCAGTGAGCTCATGGTTGCGCTCAATGGCAGTGTGCAGCTCCAGTGAGTGGTGGGGTGGAGGGGTCGCGTGTCCGCGAGGAGCTCAAGATGCGCCAATACAGAACCGGTACTACGATGCGAGTGATGGAGGAACGGAGAATTTACAAGAGTCAGTCTGCAAGATTTGGCAATGGTAGGTATGACTCCAAGCTCGCGTGCACCCGAGGAGCATGGGGCACGAGAATGACGCGGTGCGGGACTTGGAGAAATTTAGCGAACGATGCGACATCGGAATGAATTTCCCTTGTACCGTAGTGAAATCTGGGGTCGGCGCGAGCAGGTCAGCCTAATTTCAGTCCAGCAGCCCTAAGCTAGCCAAATTAAGCCTAGGTGCATCACGGCCGTCTAGAATTCGCTCCCAACATGCTTTGTAATGTTCACTTCCTAATTCTTTATATTTATTGTACTAGTAATGTAAAGATATCTTAAACTTGTAAACATAGTTCTTAAACTTATAAACATAGTTCTTAAACTTGTATATATAGTTCTTAAACTTATAAACATAGTTCTTAAACTTATAAATATAGTTTTTAAACTTATAAATATAGTTTTTAAACTTATAAGTATAGTTCTTAAACTTTGTTACGAACCAGATAGTAATGTGGGAGTTAGGCGCTTATAAAGGTATAATAAAGCGGCAATAGGGTTATAGACATAATAATAAGATACTAAGAGGCTTAAATTAGATTACGTAATACGCTTAGCCGCTTAGGAGCCCTAAGTAGCTAAGTAGGTTACGTAATATGCTTAGTTGCTTAGGAGCACTAAGTAGTAGAGCAGCCTTAGTATATAGGAACGTAAGAATAGACCTCTATACTTATGTTTAATCTATTTATTAATCTATTATTTAGATTCTAGTAGACTAAATTGTTAACTTATTACACTTTGTAAGATACTATTATATTAATAAGACCTTCTACTTTCTATAAGTACTCCTGCCTAAGAACTAACCTTAACCCTTTAGGACTAGCTACCCTTTTAGATTTAATATTTTAAACACCTTTAATATAAGTACTTTACAAACTCCTACCTCTTCTATAGCTTTAGGTGCCGCTAAGATTACTCTTATAAAGAATAGTAGTAAGGTGTATAAACCTAATCTCTACTTTAGTAAATAATTTTAAACTAATATTTAGATTCTGTTACGTACCAGATAACAACGTGGGACTCGGGCGCTTATGAAGGTGTGATGAAGCGACAACAGGGTTATAAACGTAACAAAGAGACGCTAAGTAACTTAGATTAGGTTACGTGATGTGCTTAGTTGCTTAGCGGCACTAAGCAGTAGAGCTAGTTACGTAAAGTGCTTAGTTACTTAGTAGCACTAAGCAGCGGAGCAGCCTTAGTATATAGGAACGCAAAGATAGGCTCTTTATACTTATCTTTAATCTGTTTATTAATCTATTATTTAGATTCTAGTAGACTAAATTGTTAACTTATTACACTTTATAAGATACTATTATATTAATAAGACCTTCTACCTTCTATAAGTACTCCTGCCTAAGAACTAACTTTAACCCTTTAGGACTAGCTACCCTCTTAGATTTAATATCTTAAACACTTTTAATATAAGTACTTTATAAACTCCTACCTTTTCTACAGCTTTAGGTGCTGTTAAGATTACTCTTATAAAGGATAGTAGTAAGGCGTATAAACCTAATCTCTACTTTAGCAAATAATCTTAAACTAATGTCTAGATTCTCTAGTTAGACCTCTACTTCTTTAACTTAAACAAACTCCTTAAAAATAAAAAGAAGGTTATCTTCGCAGTAATATATATGCGAGGAGATACAGAATTATAGATCTATTTTTACCTTAAAAAGTACCTAGGAATAGACTATAATAACAATAATAATAATTACGTAAATAAGTACGCTAATGTAGTTAATATTATTAAAAATTATAATAACTTTAAGAAATACCTTAAATAACTCTTTAGGATTGCTAATAAGGACTTTATTATAAAAGTAAAAATTTAGACTATAACTTAGAAATAATTAGTAGCTAAGTATATAGCTAAGTTTCGTAGATACGCTGTGTAACTTAACTAGGATAATAAATCTCTTTAGGATATATATAAATAAGAACTTAAATAGAAACTATGCAAGGAACTCTTACGTAGTAGTATATAAATTACTAATCTTAAAGAACTATATAAAAAAACTATTAGAATTAATAGAGAGTGGTTTTTACTATAATAGGAGCTCTACTAAAACCCTAGGGCGATAAGCTTTAGATAACTAGCAAAAGTAGTTTATAAGAACTCTATTAGAATTATCTAAAAGTAATAGCTAAAGAACTACTAGAGATACAAACTAATAGAAGATGTCTAGTTTAACTACTTAGGCAAAAGAAAAGGAGGAAAGATAGGCCCTAAGCAGCCTAATAAACGCGTCTCTAATAGAAGTTAATAACTAATAACTAAGACCTGTGAATGCTTTATATGTGGTAAACTAGGCTATATAGCTAGGAACTATAGATTAAAGAATAAAGTCTATTAAACTAAGTTAAATATACTAACTATTAAGGACTAAGAACCTAATAAGAAATAGGAAGTTATTATAACGCTATTTAGTTACTAACGTATTACACTAGAGCAAAGTAAATAATTAGATTTACCTAACTTACAACTATATAAAGATCTAGAAGACAACTCTAATATATACTATAACGTAGAAGACGTAGAAGAGATACTAAAATCTTCTACTCCTTACCTATAAAGTAGGCAGGAAGAAGACAACCCTATATCACCTAAGTATAAACTAAATATTTAGGACTATATAGAACTCTACTAGGCACTAAAAGGAATGCAACCCTATAATAATAAGAAGTTAGACTATGTACTAAAGTACTACTTAGACTACTAAAATCCTATATACTAATTCTATATATAGACGCATTGCGAAGAACTAACATGCATATAATATAAGGTAAAGAAAGAGAAGAATAAGAAATAACTTAAAAGGAAACTGCGCTATAGATAGATGTAGATAGACTGCCTTATTACAGCTTGCGACAAACACCTCTAGGATAAATAATAAGTAAAATACTTTCCTTACTTTACGCTAAAGGGTAATAAATACTGCAATATACTTATTAACAGAGACTATATATAACTATACTAGTATACGTGTCTAAACTAAGACTGCGAATACTACTATATAGCTAAACGTTTAGACAGCTTTGCGAACTGCCCTATATAAGAAGTAATAATAGAGCTACTAATTTAACTAGTATATAGGAACAGTAAAGACTATAGGAGAAAAAATAGAAGAACATCCTTGCAGGAAGAAGAAGAAGACGATCTATATAAGCTATATATTTAAGAATAATAATAGAAGCAGATGCTTAGAAACGTATACTAGGCACTAGAACTTAACTATAACTTATATAAATAGATGTCTTTTTTAGGCTTAAACTTAGACAAGAAAACGCTTTTATTAAATTAAATGCTATAGTAAGTATAGTATTAGTTAAGCTACTAGTATAGCTTAAAAGAATATAGGCTTAAGCTCTTATAGACTTAGAAGTAAGAAGGAACTTTATATCTTATTAGATAGTAAGATAAGCAGGACTTATAATATTAGAGAAAGAAGTACCCTATATTATCTATGTCGCGAATAGATCCCTAATGCCTAAGACACCTTAAATATACTAGGAGGTTACTACTACGATAATAGTCTAAGGATATAGAGAGGAACTTACTTTAGATATCTTACTAGGATCTAAGTATAAGTTAGTCTTAGGATTACTTTAGTTAATAATACACAACCTGCAGATTAACTAGGGTATAAAGAAAATATTATTTAAACGCTATAATTATGCATTATAAGCAAAGCCTATACATTAACTAAAAATAATAGTAGATAAGGGAGTTATTAACAATATAATACCGCGATAGATAGTTAAAAAATAGAAATACACCTTAGTAGACGTTAGTAGGAACTACTAGGTTAAGAAGCGTAAGAAAGAGGATAATAGCACACCCCTTACCTTACTAAGAGAGTATAGGAAATAGACACATATGTTTATAGAGAAGGAAGGAAAAGTAAACTTACTAGAACATTAACTCTAGGATCTTATAATAGATCTAGAAGAAGGGAAAATGCTACCTTTTAAACTACTATATAGTAAGATAGGAGAAGAACTCCTTAAAGAACGTAATTTTATTAAGATAAACCTTAAGAAAGGATATATATAACTATTAAAATTACTAGTAGTAAGCCCTTTTATATTTATTAAGAAAAAGGATGAATTAAATAGACTATGCGTTAACTACTAACAACTTAATAACATAATAATAAAGAACTAATATCTACTACTAAATATTATAGAGTTACAAGATTAACTATCTTAAGCTAAGATATTTATAATAATAGATCTAAGAGACAGTTACCACCTTATATAAATTAAAAAGGGTAAAGAATGGAAAACAGCGTTTTAATTACGCTACAGACTATTTAAGTATAAGGTTATGCTATTTAGACTTATAAATATACTAGTAGCTTTTATAGCACTTGTTAACAACGTACTTTGTAAATATCTAGACATATTTGTTATTATGTATATAGACAATATCCTTATCTTTTCTAAAAACGAATTAGACTACACTAAGCATATATAGATAGTGCTAGAAGCACTAGATAAAGCATACCTTTGTATTAAACTTAAGAAATACAAGTTTAACGTTAAATAACTTAAATTCCTAGGACATATTATTACTATAGAAGGAATTAAGATGGCACTAAGTAAAGTTAAATATATTAAGAACTAGCTAATACTAAAGATAGCTAAGAACATCTAAGAATTCTTAAGATTCTGTGGATTTAATTAACAATTCATCTAAGATTACGCAAAGGTTATAATACCTTTAATAAACCTTATAAAGAAGGACATACCCTTTAAATAGATAGATAAGTGCAGAATATTATTCTAACTCCTTAAGACAGTATGTATTATAGAACCTATCCTTGTTTATTTTAGAAGTAATAAACCACTGCGCTTTAAAACAGACGCTAGCGATCTTACGCTAGGCGCCTGCGCTAAATAAGAACGTAATAGTAAATGGCACCTAATTGCCTATTACTTATGCAAATTTGTTAAAGTAAAACACTCACTTCCGTGATTCTTTCTGGATCCACTAATTCAAATCACGGGATTCTTGCCAAGAGGCTCGTTTCTTTTGTATATAGTCTGCCCTTTCGGCATCTTTTCCTATAATTAGCTCTTTGTATTCTTTACAACTCTGCTCCTAAATATCCTATAATAGTTTAAGCCCTTTTTACTACAATAGTTATAAGCCTGGCGCTTAGAACGTAGGACGATTCTCCCTACCTACTTAGTAACGCTCGAATTATTATATAATACTCTATTTAGAACCTCTCTACGATACAACCCCCTATTTCTAATTACAAAAATTGTTAAAATAGTAGAAGTATAGCTTATTAATCGCGCTAGTTAGTTTTACTAGTTTGTCTAGCTTTAATTCTAAGTAAACTTAAAAGGAATCTAAAACTAAATTAACCTAGAGGCGATTAACGCTCTAGTAATTAATTACGTAAAGCTAGAATAACCTCTGCTCCTATAGAAACTATTACTAATTATAGATACAGCCTCTATGGCGAGTATTTAATTATATAAAGCAGAGCTTACTAAGTATAAAATAGATAAGAAGAGCTTTTCTTTATAAATAGCAGAATATAGAGTAGCAGTTTTAAACTGGCAAGTAGACTATACTAAAATATAGAATCTCTAGACTTAGGTAAACGCTATAGTATCGCCTAATCTACTTACTCCTGCCATAATTACTCTAGTTAATACACGCTAAACTACGCTTTAGTCTCTAATTTAACTCTTAAAGGAAGATCTCGCACTAAATAAAAGAGCTATATAGAATAATGTTTAAGCTTTATACTGCGCTTATCTTAAGAAGGCTAAGTAGGCAAGATAAAGTCCTAAAACCTAGTTTAAAGAGTGGCAGCTCCTCTATTAAAAAGCGAAGACCTACTTAATTAGTAAAATTAGTGGACTGCTTACTACCTAAGATTTCCTAGATATAATCGCCGCGCGTATAGTACTAGATTAGGCCTAATTAATAAACTAACAGCTAATCTAGAATAAGACGCTAGGACGGAATTAGATCACGCTAGATAATCTAGGGAAGGTATTTTTAGCGCTTATCTAGGAGTATTTAATCTAATCTAGTTCTAATAAAATAAGTGGGGTATTCGCCACTTTTAATAGATTATTAAAACAATTTACTAACTCTAATAGTTCTGGTTTGTCTAATTAGATAAAGAAACAACCAAACTGTCCCTATAAGCCCTATACTTATAGGTAGAAACTAATAGAGTGCTAAAGACTTTAAACCGCGATAGCTAGATTACCCTAGGATAGAATATTGTTATTTAATCTCACTAATAAAGAAAAATTAGAAATTCTTAATTAACTTAAGCAGCCTAAGTAGTTAAACCTTTGTAATGCGATTACAAAGGCAGGATAGAATAAGAAATAATCCTCTACTAAGACTATTAAGTATCCTAGTAGTATTACTGCTGCTCTACTAAACCTATTTAATCTGCCTACAAACAATAAAGCATTAGGTGTCTACTCTACTCTATATTCTAACGCTTATCCTCTATTAGAATATATAATACTAGATAGTGCTGTAGCAGTTTACCTAGTTAACAATCGCAAAAGACTTGTTCCTAGGATATTTTAATTATTAAATAAGAGTGTAGAGGTAGGTACACAAAGCCTCCTAATCTTAGAAATTAGTAATAGACTAATTAAGAAAGCTTTGCATAGGAAAAATAAGAGATTTACAGAAGATCTACTACTCTAAGAAGTAAGAGTAGTAGAAGGCTTTTATATAAATATTATATTAGAAGCTCTTTTAAAGAAAGCAAAGATTTAGTACCTTAGTTTAGATTACACTCTTAGGATTAGAAGCCTAGAATAAAGCGTTATTTTAGTAGACCTAAGATGCGAGCATAACTTTACTTTCCTATAATATAAGCTAATCTACTCTTATCTAACTATTATAAGTGTGACCACTAAAGGATTATCCTAGGTTAATATTAAGAGATTGGATTCTAAGGACCTCTAGCACCTTTAAGCAGGGTATATAGGAAGTAGAGCCCTATAAGCTCTAGTAACTACAGCCTAAAGTGTAAAGATTACTAGAATATTAAGAAAAGATTGTAAGCACTATACTACTACACACGTAACCTAAGTAATCTCTAGGAGACCTAGAGAATAATTACTTAGGCTATTTCACTTATTATCCTAGGATCTATTTAATATGCCTACTGCTTAAAATAGAGAAAACTAGGTTTTGCTAATTAAAGAAGATTTTAGTAAAAAACCTTACATTTTTAATCTTAAAACAAAGACGCTTTCTAAGATAATAAGAGTGTAGTAGGATTTCTTAGCTCTTATTAATACAAAATATAAGCTTTGAATTACAAAAATCCACTAGGATAATAATATAGTAACACTTCTATAGAGAGGGAAATCCTAGTACGAATTTTAGGCTAATTAGGAAAGGATAATAATTAGCAGACTACCGCCCTATACGCATAAGCCTAATAGCGCTATAGAAAAAGTAGGCTAGAAGCTTATAATAAAAGTAATTAAAATGTAAATAAGCGTAAATCTGCTATTAAATCTCTAGCCTAAAATTATATAAGTAGAATACTAGCTCTAAGGAATAATTTCTAGCCTAGCATTAGGCTATTAAATACCTAATAAAACGTTAGATGCTTAGTTTAGACAATATTTTTGTTATTTTGAACTAGTAAAAACATAATATAGGATAGCTAATTTTTATCTAAACTAGAGTGCTGTCTACGCCTATAGCTAATTTTTATTTAAACTAGAGTGCTGTCTACGCCTATAGCTGCTAAGCTTACCCTTTAGATTAGGAGTGTGTAGCTAGGCGAGATAGAAAAGGATTTAAAGTCAATCCTAGGGGCTATATTAGATACCTAGTAGGCTATAAAGCTTCTAATATCTACTAAATATAGATTCCCTAGCTTAATTAGGTGATTACCACACGAAATGTAAGGTTTAATAAGTCCTTATTCTATAAAAGATTAGAGGAATAATCTATTCTAAAGATAGAAGCGTTAAAAATAGTAGAAAGCCTCTAAGAAGGAGAGCTAAACAATCTAGAAAAAGTGTATAAAAACGCGCTTAACATTTTTCCTAAAACAAATAAGTATATAAGAACTACTACTAGACCTATAAGTAACCCTTAAGTAATTAAAAGCAAAGCAGGCTAGCTAAGTAATTAAGAACCTAAGGTACCTACTACTAAGTAAGCTATAGGCTTAGCTAGCCAGTAGCTAAGAATTCGCTTAAGTAGGAAAGGAAGCATAGGACTTATAACCCCTAATTAGACACTAGAGCCAGGTGATCTTAGGGGTGATCTATTAAGCGATTAAGAGATATCTAGTAGCCACTAGAACACTACTAGGAGAGCTAGCCCACCAGAATCTAGGGATTTAATACCCTATTTATTAGTAGAAACTAATTAGGTTACTAATTAACCTAGCGCAGATAACTTAATTACGCTAGATAAAGTAGATAACTTACTAGTGCACTAAAGGCGAAGGCAGATCTATCTAAAGGTAAGTAGAATAAGTAGGCAAAATTATAGTAAAGCACTAGAAATTAACTAACTAATAAATCGCTATCTGCTATTGCGAAGATTAAGGAAGTAAAATAATTAGAACAATTAGCTAGGGGGTAGGTAGAAGCTAGGTGCTTATACACTAATTACTAATTATCTTTAAAGTGATCTTAATATAATATTAGAGTACACGTTTATACTAGGAGTAGTAGAGGCCTAGTTTAAGTAAAAAGAATATATTATACTAAATATAATAGTATTTGCTTCTATACTTAGAAAGGCGCCTAAAGCGTCTTATGCAGCTTAGACTTATAGAGATAAGCTTACACTAGAGCTAACCCTATAAAAACACCTTTATAATTATCTATATAGGAAGCTATTCCTTCTTACCACTTACAAGGAGATCTTAACTTTGTAAGATAAAGGTACCTAGATAGAGATTAAATAATTAGAAGTGTTAGAGTAACTACTCCCTTTAAAGTAGGTCTTTACCTATAAGTTTAATTAAAATAAATACTTTAAAAAGTGCAAAGCTTAAATTGTTATAAGAGGAGATCTTTAGAAAAAGAATACTCTCTACTCTACTTATACTACTACTCTAGTAGTAAGATCTTTTTAATTAGCTGTAGCTCTAGCAGCAGAATTTAATCTAGAAATCTTATAATTTAATATAGTAGGAGCGTTTCTAAATACTCTTATTACAGCCGCTAATCTAGTAACTTATAAATTACCTAATAGTTTTAAAAAGCCAGGAAAGTGTGTAAGATTAAATCGAGCTTTATATAGCTTAAGAGATTTACTACTTCTTTAGTATAAGGAATTTACAGAATTACTTTAATCTTATAGACTCTTAGCCTTGCTAAAAGAGCTATGCCTTTTCTTTAATAGTAATTAAAGTATTATTATTCTATTTTATATTAACAACATTCTTCTTCTCTATTACAAGAGTAAAGAGAAAGAAGCCCTAGATTTTTAGAAGAAAATCGCGAACAAATACAAGATTAAATTAAAAGGACTAGTAGAGTAGTTCCTAGGTGTTTAAGTGATTAGAGATAGAGAAGCAAGATTAATTTCTCTAGTCTATAATACCTATATTAATAAAATCACGAAAAAGTTTAACCTTTTAAACTCTAGGAGCTTCCCTCCTACACTTCTATTAGTAGAAGATCTTGTTCTAAGCACAGAAGAAGCCACTTCTTAACAAATAAAGCTCTTTTAAGAAGAGGTGGAATTAGCTCTCTACACAGCAATTATGCTACGCCTAGATATAGCCTTTATAGTGTTAAAGCTATTACACTTTCTAATAAATCTAAGCAAAGAACACTTTGCTACTATTAATTATATAATCCTTTACCTCTATTAAACTAGATAGTAGGCTATAGTCTTTAGAGGCTATAATAGACCTAATCTGCTAATATGTAGAGATGCCTTATTTGCTAATAATCTAATATCACAGTAATCTTCCTATAGATATATTATCCTATTGTTTAGAGGAGCTATCCTATAGAAAGCAGCTTAATAGAATATAATTACCACTTTAATAATAAAAGCAGAGCTTCTAGCGCTTAAACATATAAGTAAAGAAGCTATAGTAATTAAGAGATTCTTTACTAAGCTTACTCTAGATCTAGAACCTTTATAGAAGGTCTATTACGACAATCTTTAAACTATTTATTTAGTAATTAGAAAGAACGAAAGAATTACTACTTAACTGCGCTATATAGATATTTAGAATATATAGTTGCAGTAAGAGTATATAAAAGGATTGTTTTAAGTACAATATCTTCTAACTAGCGAAATGCTAGCAGATAGCCTTATAAAGGCTCTCACTTATTAGCAATTTAATAGATTTAAAAGGCTATTAAATCTATAAGATGTAAGCATAATAATTACAGAATAAAAGTAGGTAAGCAAAGAAATAATCTATTAACTACTTAGAATTATTAATTTAGAGCTAGGAAATAAGAAAAGAAAAAAAAAAGAAAGAAAAGATTAGAGGGAGAATAAGAATTAGAAGAAGAGGAGATTAAAGAGCTTATTTATAAGTATATAGACCTTCTTCCTCCTCTACTTAATTATAGGGGTGCAAGAATCTCCCCTATAATTAGTAGTAGGAGATTCTCCCTATCCTCTTTCTCTCCTTCTCTTTATAGTAGGTAATTTTTTACCCTATTTACCTCCTCTACTTCTCCTTTAATTAGCAGTAGGTAATAGCTTACCCTAGCCTCTTCTTTTTTAATTAGTAGGAGGAGAAGCACTTGCCTAGCCTCTACCTTACTTTAGAGCTAATAAGCCGCTTATTTAGCTATTTTAATTAGGGTATTAGCTGCGACTGCGCTGCTTCTTAATAAGTAGGGTAGGAGGGTAATTACCCTATCCTCTACTAAGGATTAGCTAGGAGGGAGGGAGTAGAATAGTAGCTACGTGCTAAGCTTACTCTTTCTAACTACTAGTAGAAAAAGGAGCTTATAAGGCTACTTTAACTCTCTTACGCAGCTTAGTAATTAGCCTCTCCTATAAAAAGTATTAGCTAAACCTAGAATAAATTTTAAAATAAAAGCTTATATTAGCACCCTCTAATAGTTAATAGTAGATAAAATCTATAGCTAGAGTCTAAATATGCGGCTAGCTACAGAAATAATTAGCAAAATTAGCTAAAGCGATAGAATAACCCTATATATAGTAGTGTAAGAGTAGGTAAAGTAGGTATAGTAGTGCCTGCCTAAGCTTAAAGCGTTATTATAGTAGTGTCTATTACTCTTTCTTACTAAAGCTCCTTTTAAGTAGCCTAAGCAGCTTACTTGTCTAAGAGTACTAAGTGATTGCTAGGGGCCTAGAGCTAGAGTAGGAGGAGCTAGTAGAGTAGGAGGATCTTATTAAGAGGATTAGGAGCTTTATTTAGTAGCTTTTACAGCCTTTACTATGCGTGCTTTAGCTAGGTTATTAGATATCTAAAAGAGTTAGTAAAGCTCTAAATAACAGAAAGAGCGCAAGGTAATAATTAGAAGAAAAGAACCTATTATAAGGTAGTAGAATTTAAAGGCTTAAACTAGTAGGCTTAAATTAAATAGGAGGTTAAAGCGTTAAAAGTGAAAGATTAAAAAGAGAAGATTAAGCGCTAGCAAAGGGCTTATATACTCTACTGCCTATCTAATTATTAAGCGCTAAATACGCTCCTTCCTTACTACTTATTTCTCTCACTACTACTTCTTCCTAATTAAAACGCGCCTGCCTATTGTACTTACTAGCTAGTAAGAGCGGGGAAATTACTTTATAGTTAATAAGAAGTAAGTAAAAAGAGTAGTAGAATAAAAGCGTTTGTGCTCTAGGCTTTTATGCCACGCTTATAAGCTCCTAACCCACTAGAAGAAGAGATTCTGGACACGATTTATAATAGGATTTGTGATTTAAAAGATAAATAGTAATTGTTTTGCTATTATAATAAGTGGGGGGTAATAGAATCGCTGTTTTTAAGATAAGGAGATTTAGAAGAACAATTCTTAATAGTTTTTTAATCTTTAAATAGTCTTTAGACAGTTTTTTAAAGATCTTTAGGAAGGATTTAGACAATTATAGATTACTTCTTAGAATAGGTGATCCGCTTTAAGTGATCACCTAGGGGGTGTGTTAAAGTAAAACACTTACTTCTGTGATTCTTTCTAGATCTACTAATTTAGATTACGGGATTCTTGCTAAGAGGCTCGTTTCTTTTGTATATAGTCTGCCCTTTTGGCATCCTTTCCTACAATCAGCTCTTTGTATTCTTTACAACTCTGCTCCTGAATATCCTGTGATAGTTCGAGCCCTTTTTACCACAACAAAATTTAATAACGCCGAAACACAATACAACGTATATAATAAAGAACTCTACGCTATTATTAAAGCTTTAAAGCACTAGAGGATTTATGCGCTTAGTTACTTAATGCTAGAAATCTATATAGATTACAAGAACCTTTTAAGGTTCACAACGACAAAAGAACTTACACTACGACAACAAAGATAGTTGTAAACTACTAGGTAGTATAAGTTTAAAATTATCTATATAGCTAGGAAAGAAAATAGCAGAGTAGACGCTCTTAGCCAACAAAGTAATCTAGTAGGAGAAAAAGTAAAAACCTTCTCTGTAATCCTTCGCAAAGCCAAAAATGGATCTCTAGAACTAATAGTAGAACTAAATTAACTTTTAGTAATTAACTAAGAAGTTCTGGAACATCTATAGACTAAGATTATTTGACAATACCATAATAACCCTATGTATAGACACCTAGGTATTACGAAAACGATAGAACTTATCTAAAAGAATTATACCTTTAAAGGAATTAAGGAAGCTGTAATAACTTACATCTATAAATATATAGAATACTAAAGAAATAAACATAGTACACATCTTAAATATAGAGAGATGTAAGCAATTAGAATACTAACAGCACTATAGGAAGACATTGCTATAGATTTTATTATAGGAATTCTAAACTCTAAGGATCTAATAATAGGAATTAAGTACAATAGTATACTAATAATAATCTATTAATTAACTAAGTATGTTAAGCTTATTCTATGTCTTAAAAGAATAACAGCAAAGGAACTTACTTTTCTTATCCTGGACTAACTAATTAGACACCACGGAATCCTAAAAATAATTATTAGTAATAGAGACAAGCTCTTTACATTAAATTACTAGACAACACTTATAGCCCTACTTAGAACGAAACAAAAGCTATTAACAGCTTACTATCTATAAATAGACAGACAGATAGAACGTATAAACTAAACTATAGAAACGTACCTACGCATCTACTACAATAGTTAGAAGAATAACTAGGTTTTATTATTACTTATAGTATAGTTAGTCTATAATAACAAAGTATTAGCAGTATTAGGACATACACTGTTCTATATGAATTACAAAAGACACCCACATCTCTTTAATTAACAATTTCCTACAATAATTAAAGTAAAAGAAGCTATTAATATGGCAGAAAATATAAAGAAAATACATTAATAACTCTAAGAGAACTTTAAGAAAGCTTAACAGCAATTAATTTTATATTAAAATAGAAAATAAAAAATGGCACCTTAGCTAAAGAAGAGGGATAAAGTATATCTACTTATAAAAAACCTTTAAACTTAGAAGAGAAAACACAAGAAACTGGATTATATTAAGGTTAGACTATTTTACATTTTTAAGTAAATATTACTAGTGAACTATAAGTTAGAACTACCGCTAGATGTAAAGATACACCTAGTATTTCACGTATTACTACTAGAACTAGTAGACCCTAATACACTAGTTAAAACCACCTTCTACCACTAGACTAAGGAAGAAAACGAATTTAAGGTTAAAAGAATTCTAGAATATAATTAGTATAATAACGCGTACCTTATTAAGTGGAAAGGTTACTCACACAGTAAAAATACTTAGGAACTAAAGAACTACCTAGGAAACTATTAATAAAAGATTAAAGAATTCTATTAACAGACTTACTTAAGACAGTAACGCTAAGGAATTGTCCTAGAACTCTAGAGGTAGGTTGTCTATTATAGACTATATAGACGTGCTAAGTTTAGCTAGACTAGTAGGCTAAGTAGAATAGGCTAGGTTCTCCTCTAACTCTAACTTTATTAGCGTAGTACTCTTTACTACGATAACCTTACTAGTACGCTTTTTATTCTACGCTAATTATTTTAATAACTAATCCTCTTTTATATACGCTATGTATAGGGCTTTAAACGCTGCGTCCTATTCTTTTTACGCCTTTAATATTTACGCCTTTAATTTCTTCTTTTTAGCGATTAGCCGCGAGAACTTATTTTTAGTAATAGCTATATTACACTTTAAGTCTTGTTTCTAACACTTACTATACTTCACTAAGCTAATATAGACTTTATAAATATAAGAATATAACTTATAGGAGGAGCACTTTAACACTATAACTACTCTATAGTTTTTAATAGTAGAGATAAGGCTATAATAATGCTTTATAGAATGTTAGGATCCGGCCGCGCGCGAGCAGCGGGGCACGACTTTATTAGACTACTAGTCCGCTAGAGTCAGCTAACTAAGCAGTTAAGTAACAGGTTATAAGTCCTAAGGGTCCTAAGGACCGCACGGGCCTCGCCTGTATAGGAACTCTAGGACGCGTGGGACTCGCCCACACAGGACTCTAGGACATATGAGACTCTGGGACATATAGGACTCTAGGACATATAGGATTCTAGGATATGTAGGACTACTTAGTATATAGGAACGCAAAAATAGGCTCTCTATACTTATATTTAATCTATTTATTAATCTATTATTTAGATTCTAGTAGACTAAATTGTTAACTTATTACACTTTGTAAGATACTATTATATTAATAAGACCTTCTACCTTCTATAAGTACTCCTGCCTAAGAATTAACCTTAACCTTTTAGGACTAGCTACCCTTTTAGATTTAACATCTTAAACACCCTTAATATAAGTACTTTATAAACTTCTACCTCTTCTATAGCTTTAGGTGCTGCTAAGATTACTCCTATAAAGGATAGTAGTAAGGTGTATAAACCTAATCTCTACTTTAGCGAACAATCTTAAACTAACGTCTAGATTCTCTAGTTAGACCTCTATTTCTTTAACTTAGACAAACCTCTTAAAGATAAAAAGAAGGTTATCTTTACAGCAATATATATGCGAGGAGATATAGAATTATAGATCTATTTTTACTTTAAAAAGTACTTAGGAATAAACTATAATAATAATAACAATAATTACGCAAATAAGCACGCTAATATAGTTAACATTATTAAGGATTATAATAACTTTAAAAAATGCTTTAAGTAACTCTTTAGAATTACTAATAAGGACTCTATTACAAAAGTAAAGATTTAGACTATAACTTAGAAATAATTAGTAGCTAAGTATATAGCTAAGTTTTGTAGATACGCTGTGCAACTTAACTAGGACAATAAATCTCTTTAGGATATGTATAAATAAGGACTTAAATAGAAACTATATAAGGAACTCCTATATAGTAGTACACAAATCGCTAACCTTAAAGAACTGTACAAAGAAACTATTAGAATTAATAGAGAGTGGTTTTTACTGCAATAAGAGCTCTACTAAAACCCTAGAGTAATAAGCTTTAGATAACTAGTAAAAATAATTTATAAGAACTCTATTAGAATTATCTAAAAGTAACAGCTAAGGAACTACTAGAGATACAAACTAATAGAAGATGTCTAGTTTAACTACTTAGGTAAAGGAAAAGAAGGAAGGATAGACCCTAAGCAGCCTAATAAACGCGTCTCTAATAGAAGTTAATAACTAATAACTAAGACCTATAAATACTTTACATATGGCAAACTAGGCTATATAGCTAGAAACTGTAGATTAAAGAATAAAGTCTATTAAACTAAGTTAAATATACTAACTATTAAGGACTAAGAACCTAATAAGGAATAGGAAGTTATTACAACGCTATTTAGTTACTAATACGTTACACTAGAGTAAAGTAAGTAATTAGATTTACCTAACTTATAACTATACAAAGATCTAGAAAACGACTCTAATGTATACCACAACGTAGAAGATGTAGAAGAGATACTAAGATCTCCTACTCCTTACCTATAAAGTAGGCAGGAAAAAGACAACCCTATGTTACCTAAGTACAAACTGAATGTTTAGGACTATATAGAACCCCACTAGGCACTAAAAGGGATGCGACCCTACAAAAATAAGGAATTAGACTACGTACTAAAGTACTACCTAGACCACTAAAATCCTATATACTAATTCTATATGTAGACGCATTGCGAAGAACCAATATACGCATAATATAAGGTAGAGAAAAAGGAAAATAAGAAATAACCTAGAAGGAAATTGCGCTATAGATAGATATAGACAGACTGCCCTATTGCAGCTTGCGACGAACACCTCTAGAATAAATAATAAGTGAAATACTTTCCTTACCTTACGCTAAAGGGTAATAAATACTATAACATGCTTATTAATAAAGACTATATGTAACTGTACTAGTATACGTGTTTAAACTAAGACTACAAATACTACTATATAGCTAAATATTTAAATAGCTTTGTAAACTACCCTACGTAAGAAGCAATAACAGAACTACTAATTTAACTAGTATACAGGAATAGTAAAGACTATAGGAGGAAAAATAGAAGAACATCCTTGCAGAAAGAAAAAGAAGACAATCTATATAAGCTATATACTTAAGAATAATAATAGAAGTAGATGCTTAGAAACGTATACTAGGCACTAGAACTTAACTACAACCTATATAAATAGATGTCTTTTTTAGGCCTAAACTTAGACAAGAAGACACCTTTATTAAATTAAATACTATAGTAAGCACAGCATTAGTTAAGCTACTAGTATAGTTTAAAGGAATATAGGCTTAAGCTCTTATAGACTTAGGAGTAGGAAAGAACTTTATATCTTATTAGATAGTAAGATGAGTAGGACTCATAATGTTAGAGAAAAAAGTACCCTATATTATCTATATCGCGAATGGATCCCTAATGCCTAAGACACCTTAAATATACTAGGAGGTTACTACCATAATAATAGTCTAAGGATATAGAGAGGAACTTACCTTAGATGTCTTATTAGAATCTAAGTATAAGTTAGTCTTAGAATTACCTTAGTTAATAATACACAACTTACAGATTAACTAGGGTATAAAGAAAATATTATTTAAACGCTATAATTATATATTGTAAGTAAAGCCTACGTATTAACTAAAAATAATAGTAGATAAGGGAGTTATTAATAATATAATACTGCGATAGATAGTCGAAAAATAGAAGTACACCTTAGCAGACGCTAGTAGGAACTACTAGGTTAAAAAGTGTAAGAAGGAGGACAATAGCACACCCCTTACCTTACTAAGAGAGTATAGGAAATAGACACACATATTTATAGAAAAGGAGGGAAAAGCAAACCTACCTAAATATTAACCCTAGGATTTTATAATAGACCTGGAAGAAGGGAAGACGCTACCCTTTAGACTACTATATAGTAAGACAGGAGAAGAACTCCTTAAAGAACGTAATTTTATTAAGACAAACCTTAAGAAAGGATATATATAACTATTAAAGTTACTAGTAGTAAGCCCTTTTATATTTGTTAAGAAAAAAGATAGATTAGATAAATTCTGCGTTAACTACTAACGACTTAATAACATAATAATAAAGAACTAATATCTACTACTAAATATTATAGAGTTACGAGATTAACTGTCTTAAGCCAAGATATTTATAATAATAGATCTAAGAGACAGTTACCACCTTATACAAATTAAGAAAGGTAAAGAATAGAAAACAGCGTTTTAATTACGCTACAGACTATTTAAGTACAAGGTTATGCCATTTAGACTTACAAACACACTAGCAGCTTTTATAGCACTTATTAATAACGTACTCTATAAACACCTAGACATATTTGTTATTGCGTATATAGACAATATCCTCGTCTTTTCTAAAAACAAATTGGACCACACTAAGTATATACAGATAGTACTAGAAGCACTAGACAAAGTATACCTTTGTATTAAACTTAAGAAATGTAAGTTTAACGTTAAATAACTTAAATTCCTAGGACATATTATTACTATAGAAGGAATTAAGATAGCACTAAGTAAAGTTAAATGCATTAAGAACTAGCTAATACTAAAGATAGCTAAGAACATCTAAGAATTTTTAGGATTCTGTAGATTTAACTAATAATTTATCTAAGATTACATAAGGGTTATAATACCTTTAATAAATCTTATAAAGAAGGATGTACCCTTTAAATAGATAGATAAGTGTAGAATATTATTCTAACTCCTTAAGACAGCATATATTATAGAACCTATCCTTGTTTATTTTAGAAGTAATAAACTATTACGCTTTAAAACAGACGCTAGCGATCTTGCGCTAGGCGCCTGCGCTAAATAAGAATGTAATAGTAAATAGTACCTAATTGCCTATTACTTATGCAAATTTAATAACGCTAAAACACAATATAACGTATACAACAAAGAACTCTACGCTATTATTAAAGCCTTAAAGCACTAGAGGATTTATACACTTAGTTACTTAACGCTAGAAATCTATATAGATTATAAGAACCTTCTAAGGTTCACGACGATAAAAGAACTTACGCTATAACAATAAAGATAGTTATAAACTACTAGGTAGTATAAGTTTAAAATCATCCATGTAGCTAGGAAAGAAAATAGCAGAGTAGACGCTCTTAGCTAACAAAGTAATCTAGTAGAAGAAAAGGTAAAAACCTTCTCTATAATTCTTCGCAAAGCCAAAGATGGATCTCTAGAGCTAATAGCAGAACTGAATTAACTTTTAGTAATTAACTAAGAAGTTCTGGAACATCTACAGACTAAGATTATCTAATAATACTATAATAACCCTATGTACAGACACCTAGGCATCACAAAGACAATAGAACTTATCTAAAGGAATTACACCTTTAAAGAAATTAAGGAAGCTATAATAATTTATATCCACAAATATGTAAAATGCTAGAGAAACAAATACAGCACATATCTTAAATATAGAGAGATATAAGTAATTAGAATACCAACAGCACTATAGGAAGACATTACTATAGATTTTGTCACAGGAATTCTAAACTCTAAGGATCTAACAACAGGAATTAAATACAACAGCATACTAGTAATAGTCTACTAACTAACTAAGTATATCAAGCTCATTCCATGCCTTAAAAGAATAATAGCAAAAGAACTCGCTTTTCTTATCCTAGACTAACTAGTTAGACACTACGGAATCCTAAAAATAATTATTAGCGATAGAGATAAGCTCTTCACATTAAATTATTAGACAACGCTCATAGCACTGCTTAGAATAAAATAAAAACTATTAACAGCTTACTATCTATAAACAGACAGACAGACAGAACGTACAAACTAAACTATAGAAACATACCTACGCATCTACTGCAATAGTTAGAAAAATAACTAGGTTTTATTACTACCTATGGCATAGTTAGCCTATAATAACAAAGTATTAGTAGTATTAGGACATACACTATTTTATGTAAACTACAGAAGACACCTATATCTCTTTAACTAACAATTTCCTACGATAATTAAAGCAAAAGAAGCTATAGATATAGTAGAAAATATAAAGAAAATACACTAATAACTCTAAAAAAATCTTAAGAAAGCTTAGTAGCAATTAATCTTATACTAAAATTAAAAACGAAAAATGGCACCTTAGCTAAAAAAAGGGGATAAAGTATATTTACTTACAAAGAACCTTTAAACTTAGAAGAAGAAATATAAGAAACTAGATTATATCAAAGTTAGACTATTTTACATTTCTAAGCAAATATTACTAGTGAACTATAAGTTAGAACTACCGGCAGATGTAAAGATACACCTAGTATTCCACGTATTACTACTGGAACTAGTAGACCCTAATACACTAGTTAAAACCACCTTCTACCACTAGACTAAGGAAGAAAATAAATTTAAGGTTAAAAGAATTCTAGAATATAATTAGTATAACAACACGTATCTTATTAAGTGGAAAGGTTACCTATATAGCGAAAACACCTAGGAACTAAAGAACAATCTAGGAAACTATTAGTAAAAGATTAAGGAATTCCACTAGAAATAACTAAGATGCACCTAGGAATCACCACTAGCACAGGGGCTAGCCTATAGAATAGACTAGTTAATTACCTTAGTGCCTAACGGCGCGTTAGGATTTATTAACGCAGTAGCTTATACTAACTCCTTCTACGCCTTAAGCGCTTCTAACTTGTCTATAGTACTTATACTGTAATTAAACAATTTTTATTCTTTTTAACATAATTTCTTTTACTAATTACGTAAGCGCGCTATCTTCTTTTACGCCTAATAGGCGCAAAGGAGAGCTGCCTTAGCTAGCTCTTCTTTAATATAGAGCTTTACCTCCTCTTTAGCCTCTAACTTTTCTAACCTCTCTATTTTAGCATCTATTTTAAATAATCTAGTAAAAGGATCTCCTTAGGCTCGTACTTCTAGTTTCCCTATTTAATACAGTTAGTATACTAAGAGTGTAAAGAAGAAAGATAATAAGTATATTTCTTCTTAGCGTAGTACAAATAGGTAACTATTATAAAAACGTAGTCTTTCTTAAGATAATTAGCTTAACTATGGCAATATTAAATAGAATAAGATAATAACTTTATAGGTGTTTAACTTATAAGGACATTAAGCTTAGAGGGGGAGAATAATATTAAGATCTAGCTACGCGTAAGTAGTAGAGCATAAGTTTATTAGACTACTAGTCTACTAGAGTTAGCTAACTAAGTAGTTAGGTAATAGGTTATAGGTCCTAAGGGTCCTAAGGACTGCACAGGCCTTGCCTATATAGGAACTCTAGGACGCGTGGGACTCGCCCACACAGGACTCTAGGACATATAGGACTCTAGGACATATAGGACTCTAGGACATATGGGATTCTAGGATGTATAGGACTACTTAGTATATAGGAACGCGAGAATAGGCTCTTTATACTTGTATTTAATCTGTTTATTAATCTATTATTTAGATTCTAGTAGACTAAATTATTAACTTGTTACACTTTGTAAGATACTATTATATTAATAAGACTTTCTACCTTCTATAAGTACTCCTGCCTAAGAACTAACCTTAACCCTTTAGGACTAGCTACCCTCTTGGATTTAACATAGAATTACAGTTAGTAGGCATAATTCTTTAGGACGAAGAATAGAAAAGGAGGGGATAATATTATATACTAGATAACAACGTAGGACTTAGGCGCTTATAAAGGTGTAATAAAGTAATAATAGGGTTATAAATGTAATAAAGAGACACTAACTAACTTAGATTAGGTTACGTAATGTGCTTAGCTACTTAGCGGCACTAAGTAGTAGAGCTAGTTACGTAAAGTGCTTAGTTACTTAGTAGCACTAAGCAGCGGAGCAGTCTTAGTATATAGGAACGTAAAAATAGGCTCTTTATACTTGTGTTTAATCTATTTATTAATCTATTGTTTAGATTCTAGTAGACTAAATTGTTAACTTATTACACTTTGCAAGATACTATTGTATTAACAAGACCTTCCACCTTCTATAAGTACTCCTGCCCAAGAACCAACCTTAACCCTTTAGGACTAGCTACCCTCTTGGATTTAATAGATTCTTTAGTTAGACCTCTACTTCTTTAACTTAGACAAACCTCTTAAAGATAAGAAAAAGGTTATCTTTGCAGCAATATATATATAAGGAGATATATAATTATAGATCTATTTCTACTTTAAAAAGTACCTAGGAATAGACTACAATAACAATAATAGTAATTACGTAGATAAATATACTAATATAGTTAATATTATTAAGAATTATAATAACTTTAAAAAATGCCTTAAATAACTCTTTAGGATTACTAATAAGGACTCTATTACAAAAGTAAAGATTTAGACTATAACTTAGAAATAATTAGTAGCTAAGTATATAGCTAAGTTTTCTAGATACGCTGTGTAGCTTAACTAGAATAATAAATCTCTTTAGAATATATATAAATAAAGACTTAAATAGAAACTATATAAGGAACTCCTACGTAGTAGTGCGTAAATTGCTAACCTTAAAGAACTATATAAAGAAACTATTAGAATTAATAAAGAATAGTTCTTACTATAATAGGAGCTCTACTAAAACTCTAAAGTAATAAGCTTTAGATAACTAGCAAAAGTAGTTTATAAGAACTCTATTAGAATTATCTAAAAGTAATAGCTAAGGAACTACTAGAGATATAAACTAATAGAAGATATCTAGTTTAACTACATAGGTAAAGGAAAAGGAGAAAGGATAGGCCCTAAGTAGTCTAATAAACGCGTCTCTAATAGAACTTAATAACTAATAACTAAGACCTATAAATGCTTTATATGTAGTAAACTAGGCTATATAGCTAAGAACTATAGATTAAAAAACAAAGTCTATTAAACTAAGTTAAATGTACTAACTATTAAGGACTAAGAACCTAATAAAGAATAGAAAGTTATTACAACGCTATCTAGTTACTAATGCATTACACTAGAGCAAAGTAAGTAATTAGATTTATTTAACTTATAACTATATAAAGATCTAGAAGACAACTCTAATATATACCACAACGTAGAAGATATAGAAAAGATACTAAGATCTCCTACTCCTTACCTATAAAGTAGGTGGGAAGAAGATAACCCTATATCACCTAAGTATGAACTAAATATTTAGGACTATATAGAACCCTACTAGGCACTAAAAGGAATGCAACCCTATAAAAATAAGAAGTTAGACTACGTACTAAAGTACTATCTAGACTACTAAAATCCTATACACTAATTCTGTATATAAACGCATTGCGAAGAACTAATATACGCATAATATAAAGTAGAGAAAAAAGAGAATAAGAAATAACTTAAAAAGAAACTACGCTGTAAATAGATATAGACAGACTACCCTATTATAGCCTATAACAAACACCTCTAGGATAAGTGATAAGTAAAATACTTTCCTTACTTTACACTAAAAGGTAATAAATACTATAATATACTTATTAATAGAGACTATATATAATTGTACTAGTACACATGTCTAAACTAAGACTATAAATACTACTATATAGCTAAACGTTTAGATAGCTTTGTAAACTACTTTACGTAAGAAGTAATAACAGAACTACTAATTTAACTAGTATATAAGAATAGTAAAGACTGTAAGAGGAAAAACAGAAGAATATCCTTATAAGAAGAAGAAGAAGACAATTTATATAAGCTATATACTTAAGAATAATAATAGAAGTAGATGCTTAGAAATGCATACTAGGCACTAGAACTTAATTATAACCTATATAAATAGATATCTTTTTTAGGCCTAAACTTAGATAAGAAAACGCCTTTATTAAATTAAATACTATAGTAAGTATAGTATTAGTTAAGCTACTATTATAGCTTAAAGGAATATAGGCTTAAGCTCTTATAGACTTAGGAGTAGAAAGAAACTTTATATCTTATTAGATAGTAAGACAAGTAGGACTTATAATATTAGAGAAAGAAGTACCCTATATTATCTATATAGCAAATAGATCCCTAATGCCTAAGACACCTTAGATATACTAGGAGGTTACTACTATAATAATAGTCTAAGAATATAGAGAGGAACTTACCTTAGATATCTTACTAGGATTTAAGTATAAGTTAGTCTTAGAATTACCTTAGTTAATAATATATAACCTGTAGATTAACTAGGGTATAAAGAAAATATTATTTAAACGCTATAATTATATATTATAAGTAAAGCCTATATATTAACTAAAAATAATAGTAGATAAGGGAGTTATTAATAATATAATACTGCGATAGACAGTTAAAAAATAGAAGTATACCTTAGTAGACGCTAGTAGGAACTACTAGGTTAAGAAGCGCGAGAAGGAGGACAATAGTACACCTCTTACTTTACTAAGAGAGTATAGGAAATAGATATATATATTTATAGAAAAGGAAGGAAAAGTAAACCTACTAGAATATTAACCCTAGGATCTTACAATAGACCTAGAAGAAGGGAAGACGCCACCCTTTAGACTACTATATAGCGAGATAAGAGAAGAACTCTTTAAAGAACATAATTTTATTAAAATAAATCTTAAGAAAGGATATATATAACTATTAAAATTACTAGCAGTAAGTCCTTTTATATTTGTTAAAAAAAAGGATAGATTAGACAGACTATGCATTAACTACTAACAACTTAATAACATAATAATAAAGAACTAATATCTACTACTAGATATTACAAAGCTACAAGATTAACTATCTTAAGCTAAAATATTTATAATAATAAATCTAAGAGATAGTTACTACCTTATATAAATTAAGAAAGGTAAAGAATTGGAAACAGCGTTTTAATCACGCTACAGACTATTTAAATATAAGGTTATACCTTTTAGACTTATAAACGCACTAGCAGCTTTTATAGCACTTATTAATAACGTACTCTATAAATATCTAGACATATTTATTATCGCGTATATAGATAATATCCTTGTCTTTTCTAAAAATAAATTAGACTACACTAAGCATGTATAGATAGTACTAGAAGCACTAGATAAAGCATGCTTTTGTATTATACTTAAGAAATATAAGTTTAACATTAAATAACTTAAATTCCTAGGACATATTGTTACTATAGAAGGAATCAAGATAGCACTAAGTAAAGTTAAATACATTAGGAACTAGCTAATACTAAAGATAGCTAAGAATATCTAAGAATTCTTAAGATTCTATAGATTTAACTAATAATTTATCTAAAATTACGTAAAGGTTATAATACCTTTAAAAAATTTTATAAAAAAGAACGTACCCTTTAAATAAATAAATAAGTGTAGAATTATTAGTTTGGCTAAATCTGCAATTAAGCATTTAAGGGTTAATAGTATACTATCGTGTAAAGGGTGAGAAGTAGGTTTAATTAATTACGTCTAGTCTATCGTACAAAGGGGCACTAAGGACCTTATGAAGTCTCTGCCTCTTAGCGCTGACCTAAGCAGTGGGTCCTTGTGCGGGTCTTTATAGGTAGGCAGGGCCTTATAAAGTCTCTGCCTCTTAGCGCTAACCTAAGTAGTGGGTCCTTATGCGGGTCCCTATAGGTAGGCAGGCCCCTATTTCACTCAGTGCTATTTGTACGATAAACTGTACAGACAAGAATGTTATTTTAACTCCTTAAGACAGTATGTATTATAGAACCTATCCTTATTTATTTTAGAAGCAATAAACTACTACGCTTTAAAACAGACGCTAGCGATCTTGCGCTAGGCGCCTACGCTAAATAAAAATATAATAGCAAATAGCACCTAATTACCTATTACTTATACAAATTTAATAACGCCGAAACACAATACAACGTATATAATAAAGAACTCTACGCTATTATTAAAGCCTTAAAGCACTAGAGAATCTACGCGCTTAGTTACTTAATACTAGAGATCTACACAGATTATAAGAACCTTCTAAGGTTTATAATAATAAAAGAACTTACGCTATAATAATAAAGATAGTTATAAACTATAGGGTAGTATAAGTTTAAAATTATCTATGTAGCTAGAAAAGAAAATAGCAGAGTAGACGCTCTTAGCTAACAAAGTGATCTAGTAGGAGAAAAGGTAAAAACCTTCTTTATAATCCTTTATAAAGCTAAAAATTGATCTCTAGAACTAATAGTAGAACTAAATTAACTTTTAGTAATTAACTAAGAAGTTCTAGAACATTTACAGACTAAGAGTATCTAATAATACTATAATAACTCTATGTACAAACACCTAGGTATCACAAAAATAATAGAACTTATCTAAAGAAATTACACCTTTAAAGGAATTAAGGAAGCTATAACAACTTATATCTATAAATGTGTAGAATGCTAAAGAAATAAATATAGCACACATCTTAAATATAGAGAGATATAAGTAATTAGAATACTAACAGCACTATAGAAAGACATTACTATAGATTTTATTATAGGAATTCTAAACTCTAAGGATCTAATAATAAGAATTAAATACAACAGTATACTAGTAATAGTCTACTAACTAACTAAGTATATTAAGCTTATTCTATGCCTTAAAAGAATAATAGCAAAGGAACTTACCTTTCTTATTTTAAACTAACTAATTAGACACTACAGAATCCTAAAAATAATTATTAGCGACAGAGACAAGCTCTTTATGTTAAATTATTAGACAACGCTTATAGCCCTGCTTAGAATAAAACAAAAGCTATTAACAGCTTACTATCTATAAACAGATAGATAGACAGAACGTATAAACTAAACTATAGAAACGTACCTACGCATCTACTATAATAGTTAGAAGAATAACTAGGTTTTATTACTACCTATAGCACAGTTAGCCTATAATAACAAGTATTAGTAGTATTAGGATATACACTATTCTATATAAACTATAGAAGACACCTACATCTCTTTAATTAACAATTTCCTACAACAATTAAAGCAAAAGAAGCTATAGATATAGTAGAAAATAAAAAGAAAATGCACTAACAACTCTAAAAGAATCTTAAGAAAGCTTAGTAGTAATTAATTTCTTACTAAAATTAAAAACGTAAAACGGCACCTTAGCTAAAGAAGGGGGATAAAGTATATCTACTTATAAAGAACCTTTAAACTTAGAACAAAAAACACAAGAAACTAGATTATATTAAGGTTAGACTATTTTATATTTCTAAGTAAATATCTGTTAGGATCTAAAATCCACATAATAGCGAGAAGCCAGTTTTGTACCTAGTGGGCGCGTAGCAAGGATTAAGCGGGGATTTAATGCCAGCTACGCCTTAAATAAAGGAGTTACGTAACTACTCTCTATAGAGCGCTTAATTGCTCTGTACTAGAGTATAATATACGTAACTACTCTCTATAGAGCGCTCACTATAGAGCGCTCCCCACAGAGCGGACTTTGCTTAGTATATAGGAACGTAAGGATAGACTCTCTATACTTATATTTAATCTATTTATTAATCTATTATTTAGATTCTAGTAGACTAAATTATTAACTTGTTACACTTTGCAAGATACTACTATATTAATAAGACTTTCTACCTTCTATAAGTACTCCTACCTAAGAACTAATTTTAACCCTTTAGGACTAGCTACTCTCTTAGATTTAACATCTTAAACACCCTTAATATAAGTACTTTATAAACTCCTACCTCTTCTACAGCTTTAGGTGCCACTAAGATTACTCTTATAAAGAATAGTAGTAAGGTGTATAAACCTAATCTCTACTTTAGTAAATAATTTTAAACTAATGTCTAGATTCTCTAGTTAGACCTCTACTTCTTTAACTTAAATAAACTTCTTAAAGATAAAAAGAAGGTTATCTTCGCAGCAATATATATATACAGAGATACAGGATTATAGATTCATCCTTACTTTAAAAAGTACCTAGAAATAGACTATAATAATAATAACAATAATTACGTAAATAAGCACGCTAATACAGTTAACATTATTAAAAATTATAATAACTTTAAGAAATGCCTTAAATAACTTTTTAGGATTACTAATAAGGACTCTATTACAAAAGTAAAGATTTAGACTATAACTTAGAAATAATTAGTAGCTAAGTATATAGCTAAGTTTTGTAGATACGCCATGTAACTTAACTAGGACAATAAATCTCTTTAGAATATATATAAATAAAGACTTAAATAGAAACTATATAAGGAACTCCTACGTAGTAGTGCGTAAATTGCTAACCTTAAAGAACTATATAAAGAAACTATTAGGATTAACAGAGAATAGTTCTTGCTGTAATAGAAGCTTTACTAAAACCCTAAGGTAATAAGCTTTAAACAACTAGTAAAAGTAGTTTATAAGAACCCTATTAGAATTATCTAAAAGTAATAGCTAAGGAACTACTAGAGATATAAACTAATAGAAGATGTCTAGTTTAACTACTTAGGCAAAGGAAAAAGAGGAAGGATAGGCCTTAAGCAGCCTAATAAACGCGTTTCTAATAGAAGTTAATAACTAATAACTAAGACCTATAAATACTTTACATATAGCAAACTAGGCTATATAGCTAGGAACTATAGATTAAAGAACAAAGTCTATTAAACTAAGTTAAATATACTAACTATTAAGGACTAAGAACTTAATAAAGAATAGAAAGTTATTATAACACTATTTAGTCACTAACGCGTTACACTAGAGTAAAGTAAGTAATTAGATTTACCTAACTTATAATTATACAAAGATCTAGAAGACAACTCTAATATATACTATAATATAGAAGACGTAGAAGAGATACTAAGATCTCCTACTCCTTACCTACAAAGTAGGCAGGAAGAAAATAACCCTATATTACCTAAGTATAAACTAAATGTTTAGGACTATATAGAACCCTACTAGGCACTAAAAGGGATGCGAACCTATAAAAATAAGGAACTAGACTATATATTAAAGTACTATCTAGACCACTAAAATCCTACACACTAATTCTATATATAGACGTATTACAAAGAACTAACATACACATAATATAAAGCAGAGAAAGAGGAGAATAAGAAATAACCTAGAAGGAAACTACGCTATAGATAGATATAAATAGACTACTTTATTACAGCTTATAACAAACACCTCTAGGATAAATAATAAGTAAAATACTTTCCTTACCTTACGCTAAAGGGTAATAAATACTATAATATACTTATTAATAGAAACTGTATATAACTGTACTAGTATATATGTCTAAACTAAGACTATAAATACTACTATATAGCTAAATATTTAGACAGCTTTATAAACTACCTTACGTAAGAAGTAATAACAGAACTACTAATTTAACTAGTACACAAGAATAGTAAAGACTATAAAAGAAAAAATAGAAGAATATCCTTATAGGAAGAAGAAAAAGACAATCTATATAAGCTATGTACTTAAAAATAATAATAGAAGTAGATGCTTAGCAACGTATACTAGGCACTAGAACTTAACTATAACCTATATAAATAGATGTCTTTTTTAGGCCTAAACTTAGACAAGAAAACGCCTTTATTAAATTAAATGCTATAGTAAGTATAGTATTAGTTAAGCTACTAGTATAGCTTAAAGCAATATAGGCTTAAGCTCTTATAGACTTAGGAGTAGGAAAGAACTTTATATTTTATTAGACAGGAAGATAAGCAGAACTTATAATATTAGAGAAAAAAGTATTCTATATTATTTATGTTGTAAATAGATCCCTAATGCCTAAGACACCTTAAATATACTAGGAGGTTACTACTATAATAACAGTCTAAAGACATAGAGAGGAACTTACTTTAGATATTTTACTAGAATCTAAGTATAAGTTAGTCTTAAGATTACCTTAGTTAACAATATATAACCTACAGATTAACTAGGGTATAAAGAAAATATTATTTAAACGCTATAATTATGTATTATAAGTAAAGCCTACGCATTAACTAAAAATAATAGTAGATAAGGGAGTTATTAATAACATAATACTATAATAGATAGTTAAAAAATAAAAATACACCTTAGTAGACGCTAGTAGGAACTACTAGGTTAAGAAGCGTAAGAAAGAGGACAATAGTACACCCTTTACCTTACTAAGAGAGTATAGGAAATAGACACATATATTTATAGAAAAGGAAGGAAAAGCAAACCTACCTAAATATTAACCCTAGGATCTTATAATAGACCTAGAAGAAGGGAAGACGCCACCCTTTAGACTATTATATAGTAAGACAGGAGAAGAACTCCTTAAAGAAGTTAATTTTATTAAGACAAACTTTAAGAAAGGATATATATAACTATTAAAGTCACTAGCAGTAAGCCCTTTTATGTTTATTAAGAAAAAAGATAGATTAGACAGACTATACGTTAACTACTAATAACTTAACAATATAATAATAAAGAACCAATATCTACTACTAAATATTACAGAGCTACAAAATTAACTATCTTAAGCTAAGATATTTATAATAATAGATCTAAGAGACAGTTACTACCTTATATAAATTAAGAAAAGTAAAGAATAGAAAATAGCGTTTTAATTACGCTACAGACTATTTAAGTATAAGGTTATGCTATTTAGACTTATAAATACACTAGCAGCTTTTATAGCACTTATTAACAACATACTCTGCGAATATCTAGATATATTTATTATTACGTATATAAATAATATCCTTATCTTTTCTAAAAACAAATCAGATCACACTAAGCATGTACAGATAGTGCTAAAAGCACTAGACAAAGTATACCTTTGTATTAAACTTAAGAAATATAAGTTTAACGTTAAATAACTTAAATTCCTAGGACATATTATTACTATAGAAGGAATTAAGATAGCACTAAGTAAAGTTAAATGTATTAAGAACTAGCTAATACTAAAGACAGCTAAGAATATCTAAGAATTTTTAGGATTTTGTAGATTTAATTAATAATTCATCTAAAATTACGTAAAAGTTACAATACCTTTAATAAATCTTATAAAGAAGGACGTACCCTTTAAATAAATAAATAAGTGTAGAATATCATTCTAACTCCTTAAGACAGTATATATTATAGAACCTATTCTTGTTTATTTTAGAAGCGATAAACCACTGCGCTTTAAAACAGATGCTAGCGATCTTACGCTAGGCGCCTACGCTAAATAAGAACGTAATAGTAAATAGCACCTAATTGCCTATTACTTATGCAAATTTAATAACGCTAAAACATAATATAATATATATAATAAAGAACTCTACGCTATTATTAAAGCCTTAAAGCACTAGAGGATCTACGCGCTTAGTTACTTAACGCTAGAAATTTACATAGATTATAAGAACCTTCTAAGGTTCATAATAACAAAAGAACTTACGCCATAATAACAAAGATAGTCACAGACTACTAGGTAGTACAAATTTAAAATTATCTATATAGCTAGGAAAGAAAATAGTAGAGTAGACACTCTTAGCTAATAAAGTAATCTAGTAAAAAAAAAAGTAAAAACCTTCTCTATAATCCTTTATAAAGCTAAAGATAGATCTCTAGAGCTAATCGTAGAACTAAATTAACTTTTAGTAATTAACTAAGAAGTTCTAGAACATCTACAGACTAAGATTATCTAATAATACTATAATAACCCTATATACGGACACTTAGGCATTACAAAAATAATAGAACTTATTTAGAGGAATTATACCTTTAAAGGAATTAAAGAAGCTATAATAACTTATATCCATAAATATATAGAATACTAGAGAAATAAACATAGTATATATCTTAAATATAGAGAGATGTAAGCAATTAGAATACTAACAGCACTATAGAAAGACATTACTATAGATTTTGTTACAGGAATTCTAAACTCTAAGGATCTAATAATAGGAATTAAATATAATAGTATACTAGTAATAGTCTACTAACTAACTAAGTATATTAAGCTTATTCTATGTCTTAAAAGAATAATAGCAAAGGAACTTGCTTTTCTTATCCTAGACAAACTAATTAGATATTACAGAATCCTAAAAATAATTATTAGTAACAGAGACAAGCTCTTTACGTTAAATTATTAGACAACGCTTATAGCACTACTTAGAATAAAAAAAAAGCTATTAACAGCTTACTATCTATAAACAGATAGATAGATAGAACGTATAAACTAAACTATAGAAACGTACCTACGCATCTACTATAACAGCTAGAAGAATAACTAGGTTTTATTACTACCTATAGCACAGTTAGCCTATATGTTATGGGCTAGCCTTAGAGAATGAACAGAACTGTAAGTGCCAAATATAAGGGATGAATTCTAGGTATCGAGTCTCTATAGGGGGGTGTGCCGCTTATAAGAAGAGTTTTCCTTAGTGGGTCCACTTCTTTAGGGCGGTTCCTTTCCTCAAGATCCTTCCAAAGGCTGGGGCTATGCCCCAGCCCATTACACTATAATAACAAAGTATTAGCAGCATTAGGACATACACTATTCTATGTAAACTATAGAAGACACTTACATCTCTTTAACTAACAATTTCCTACAATAATTAAAGTAAAAGAAGCTATAGATATAGTAGAAAACATAAAGAAAATATACTAACAACTCTAAGAAAATTTTAAGAAAGCTTAGCAGCAATTAATTTTATACTAAAATTAAAAATAAAAAATAGTACTTTAGCTAAAGAAGGGGAATAAAGCATATCTACTTACAAAGAATCTTTAAACTTAGAAGAAAAAACACAAGAAACTAGATTATATTAAGGTTAGACTATTTTATATTTCTAAGCAAATATTACTAGTAAACTATAAGTTAGAACTACTGCTAGATGTAAAGATACACCTAGTATTCCATATATTACTACTAGAACTAGCAGACCCTAATACACTAGTTAAAACCACCTTCTACTACTAGACTAAGGAAGAAAATAAATTTAAGGTTAAAAGAATTCTAGAATATAATTAGTATAATAACACGTATCTTATTAAATAGAAAAGTTACCTACATAGCGAAAACACCTAGGAACTAAAAAACAATCTAGGAAACTGTTAGTAAAAGATTTAAGAATTCTATAAAAAACACAAATATACCTAGGAGGATTATAGTACTAACGCTATAGTATCTACTATGTTAAGTGTTAACTACATTACTATAGAGTAACTAACAGTCGCTGCAGCAGCAGGATAGTTAATAGTATCTATATTTATATCCTTACTATCTGCAGTTATTTCCGTAGCTAGACACAACGTCTTTTTATAAGTACACTCTTTAGCCTAAGCTAGTATCTTCTTATTTTGTAATAACTATACTATTAGGAGAAATAACGCTTTCTTATCCTCCTTAACCTTCTTCTTATACTCTTTATAAGTCTTATCTAGCAACGACTAGCTTATGTTTATACACAGATAACCTAAGCGAATATATTTAGAACACTTTAAACCTAAATCTAGTATAATATAGCAAATAGAACTTTTAAAACTATAATTAATGTAAGCGTTCTCTGTAATAATGTTAGCTTCTTAGATCTTGCAATATAATTAATGTTTTTAAATAGTAGAGTTGCTAGGTATAATGCTAATAGACGTACTTATAGTAAGCAGGGTTAGTAGAATAGCTTACATAATAATAGCTAAGATCTAAATATATAATTTAGGATAAATCTGTAAAAGAGAGGGGATAATGTTAGGATCTAAAATCCACATAATAGCAAGAAGCTAGTTTTGTACCTAGTAGGCGCGTAGTAAAGATTAAGTAGGGATTTAATGCTAGCTACGCCTTAAATAAAAGAGTTATGTAACTACTCTCTATAGAGCGCTTAATTGCTCTGTGCTAGAGTATAACACATATAACTACTCTCTATAGAGCGCTTACTATAGAGCGCTCTCTACAGAGCGGACTTTGCTTAGTATATAGGAATACAAAAATAGACTCTCTATACTTGTGTTTAATCTGTTTATTAATCTATTGTTTAGATTCTAGTAGACTAAATTATTAACTTATTACACTTTATAAGATACTACTATATTAATAAGACCTTCTACCTTCTGTAAGTACTCCTGCCTAAGAACTAACCTTAATCCTTTAGGACTAGCTACCCTCTTGGATTTAACAATATCACTAGTAAACTATAAGTTAGAACTACTACTAGATGTAAAGATACACCTAGTATTTCACGTATTACTACTAGAACTAGTAGACCCTAATACACTAGTTAGAACTGCCTTCTACTACAGAACTAAGGAAGAAAATGAATTTAAGATTAAAAAAATTCTAGAATATAATTAGTATAGTAACATATACCTAGTTAAGTAGAAAGGTTACCTATATAGCAAAAACACTTAGGAACTAAAGAACTACTTAGGAAACTATTAATAAAAGATTAGAGAATTCTACTAATAATTTATATAGCATAATAATATTTGTACCTAAAATAGTAAAGGCACTAGATTATTCTAGAATTCTAATAGGAAATCCTTAAAAGCGCTCTATATTATAGGGGATAAAAAAGGACCTAAAAGAGTCTTATTAACTACTAGATTAATAGCCTTATAAAATTTAGCCTCTTTAATATTCTTTTTTTTAACTATTATTATATCCTTACCACGCTTATTTAGTAAGTCTATTTACTAACGCAACTAATCTTTATACATATATATATCTTATAATTTCTCTAACACCTCCTTATAGGCCTTAAACATAGCCTCCTACGTTTCTCTTAACTCTTTTATCTATACACGCAATTTCTCTTTCTCTACTAATAAATACTTAAACTTAGACTCTAAAATGCGCACATTATAATATTAACTTTAATAAATATATTCTCTATATTTTCTAGACTAAACGTGAACTTTATAAACATAGTTATATTTTATATATATTAAGCATTTCTTAACTATAACTTCGCTAAAGGAATTAATAAAATTAGTTAGGTAATAGTAATAAGTAGTGCTAGACTTAAAAGGTTATTAGGGCATAATATAAGTAAGCTAACGCTACTTATAATATAGGGTAAGCTCTAGTTATAACTAGGCATAAGATATAGTTACATAATTTAAGGATAAATCCTAGTAAAGAGGGAAATAATGTTAAGATCTAAAGGCTAGGCCTTCTAGGATCTTTATATATATCTATATTTATTATTTAAGTAGCACAGCATAAAAAGTTACGTAACCTAATTAGTGTGATTAGAGCACTAAGATAACTAATTAGACTAAGCACTTAATATACTAAGTAACTAATTAGTGCTTAATTAGTTTAATTAGAGCGATTAGTCTACTAATCGCTTAAAGTATATAGGAACGTAAAAATAGGCTCTCTATACTTATATTTAATCTGTTTATTAATCTATTATTTAGATTCTAGTAGACTAAATTGTTAACTTATTACACTTTATTAAGATACTAACGTATTAATAAGACCTTCTACCTTCTATAAGTACTCCTGCCTAAGAACTAACCTTAACCCTTTAGGACTAGCTATCCTCTTAGATTTAACATATATATAGTTCTTAAACTTGTAAACATAGTTCTTAAACTTATAAACATAGTTCTTAAACTTATATATATAGTTCTTAAACTTGTAAATATAGTTCTTAAACTTATAAACATAGTTTTTAAACTTATAAATATAGTTCTTAAACTTATAAACATAGTTCTTAAACTTATACACATAGTTTTTAAACTTATAAACATAGTTCTTAAACTTGTAAACATAGTTCTTAAACTTATAAATATATTTCTTAAACTTATAAACATAGTTCTTAAACTTGTAAATATAGTTAAGTTAAAATTCAATAGAATTAGGCTATTATATGGATTTAGAGTTAATCTAGGATAACTAGAAGCTGAGATCTTTAGAATCTAAGCTTTTTGCTATATTGAAATGATTCTTGGTAATATATTTATTACACTTATTACACTTACCTATCCTTAAGTTGACTAATGTCTCGGTTATTGTGCTAGGCTAATCCCTTCGCAAGCAGGCAGCGGTGTTTCACCGGCCCGCCTCAGCCCTACAAAAGACACGACCCTAGCACAGCTGCCCCATGCATGCGAGAGGGGCGCGTCTTGCATTTCCACTTGCGTCTGCTCAGTTTCCTGCGGGTTGACACGGCGTCGTCTTATCCCCCAGCGTCGCCGTCCACTGAACTCTTGCCAGTCGCTCTTTCGCGCTAAAAAAAAAGCACGGCGCGCCGCTGCCGTTATCCGTACCTACGCACATCTTATTAGGGGCTTGCAACTCCCTGAAAGCCGCCTCGTACAGAGACGCACACGTCCACGACACGGTGCCACCGCCCGGCCCCATGTCGCCATAACCGCCTGTCCACTGTCCACTGTCTGTCCTTTCTGCACGATCCCCGGCCACCATGCCTGTCCAACGAACCCTCCTCGGCCAGCCTCTTGCGCTGCGCCTGCCTCCGCGCCGCTTCCAGTTGCTCGTCGTCTTTGTCATCCTGTTCACAGCCACCATATACGCTTTTGGCGCGCCTTCTGCAGACAGCATACCCACATACGAGCAAGTCAAAGACGCTGTTAAAGACCCGCATTTGCCTGAGTTGCCCGATCTATCCGATATCAAGGACCACATCCCAAAGCTGCCCACCGAGCTGCCGGACCTTCCAAAACTTGCCGACATTGGCAACCTACCAGTCCCAGACATCTTCAGCCCGCCGGCTCACAAGCCGCCGGAACAAGCGAACAGCACTGCGCCCAGCTCCTATGGTGCCATCAAATGGCTCACCGACTTCAAGTGGCACACTTTCTTCTCGAAAGAAGTTGCCCTCGACGAGAACCGCACCGTGCTTCCGCCGCTTGCGAATCGCCCACCCATATACACCTACTACGAGCCCAAGCCGAAGCAGGACAAGAAAGTGACAGAGGCAGAGAACAGACTGATTCTGGCTTGGCGACGGGCATGGTGGGCCCAGGGTTTCAAGCCAATTGTGCTCAACCACAAGGACGCCATGGGGCCGCAATATGAAATGGTGCAGCGCATGAAGCTCGAACCGACCATGGAGCAGGAGCTCTTTCGATGGCTGGCTTGGGCGAAGCAGGGCGGCGGCATCCTCGCCATCTGGTTGACGCTGCCAATGGCGCAATTTGACAATCCCATGATCAGCTTCCTCAGACGCAATGAATTTCCAAAACTGTCTCGCGTTGAGTCGCTGCAAACCGGTATATTCTTCGGCGATTCTGCCGCTGTTGACGAAGCGATCCAGCAAGCCATCAACAACAAACTCCTCCAGGATGTTTCGGCGAACAAGGACAAGATTGCGAAGCTGGCCGTACAAGATGGAGGAATTGTAGTCAACCTGCTTTCAGCTGACGTGGCGGTGGACAAGAAAGCAAATGGATTGGCATACTACAACCAGGACGTTGTGAACAACAAGTACAAGACGATATGGGATAAGCTCTCAGGCGATACCCAGGTGGAAGGCCTCGAGCTACTTGCTGACTTGATCAACTCGCACTTGCACCTGACTTTCCAGGAAACACATCCGGATGGCATCGCCGTCGTCAAACCGCTCCCGGAACACACGACGGCCCTGATGTACACGGCTATTGAGATTGGGCGTAACCTTACCCAATGCCCGAGCTCCCCGATGCCCAAGTCCTGCCCGCCAAACCGCCAGAACTGCAAGCCATGCGATCCCAACAAGCCTTCCCCCTTCAAACTTGTCCCTGGTTTTATGAACGCCACTAAGCAATACTCCATCGGCAGCGTACCCCACCCATACACCATAGCCTCACTGCACTACACGCGCGAAGACATTGACGCCAAGTTTCTTACTGATGAGGCAGAACGCGACCTTTGGCTCACAGCCCTCACCAAGGAAATCCTTGGCCCCGGCCACAGTGCGCTCTACCGTGTTCTCTTCTTTAAAGAAGAGGTCGCCTCCCTCCGAAAAGCCTCGCATTCTCTCTGGCTCACAGCCGAGCGTACCACCCAGGCCGACCTTGAATGGATATTCGGCTTCAACCTCCCGCAGTACGCTTCCCCCAACAAGGAACCCAGCTCCACTTCCAAGGATTCCGAACTCATCATCTTCCCGCGACCCGCCGAGCCCAAGGCCCTCGAGGGTTTGGAAGAGCAGGAAGAGCGCTGGATCAAGAAGGAAGAGGAAAGACTGAAGAAGGCGCGAGAAGTACTGTCCCAAGCTCACAAGGCGAAGGAGGATGATCCGGTGCGTGGCAAAGTCAAGGGAGCGGAAGACTGGAGTTTGGCGGACACTGAGGCGTGGCGGTTCGCGCGGGCGTTTTCCGCGCGGAGAAGGAACGAGAGGAAGGACTGGGAAGAGCAGGAAGAGAAATTCTCTGGGAGCGAAAGGAAGGCAGGCGTCAAGACGGGCGGTGGGAGGTGGAGTGATCGGTTTAGATAATGTGTATAAGAGTTGGGTATGTTAGTATGGAACTTGTGGCCTTTTGGGGTCGTGGCGTAAGGCGTTGATTGGCGTTTGAATAGCGTACAGCGCAGGTTTGAAGAGTTGTTGGATATCAGACGGCTTGGTAACCAGACAATGGAAGATCTAGGGTAGTGAGTAATCTACTATATTACCATCTAAGTATTTCTTCTCGCACGCAGTCGAGTGGGTCTGATTTGAGAGCGAGGGCCGCGGTTGCTGTTCGGGGGCGCGCGGGCGCACGGGTCTCCCAACATCCATCCATACGCCACTCATTTGCGGCAGCCCATTCCTCTACCGTCTCAATTCCCGATACTCCATGATCTATAGCTGCGCGTTGCAGATCAATACGCACACAATGGCGGGCAAGGAAGCAAGCTTCGCCCTCTTCTTGCTATAAGTCTTGCCTCCGCTGACATCCTACGCCACTTAGTTGCAGTGGGACGTCGATCTACCAGCTGCCTTCCGGATCCTGAACAATACAAAGCTGCTGTGTTGCACCGTAGTACCGCGAAGTATCCTTTCGAATGCTGCTGACCCTCGTCAGAGGTTTGCATTGCATAAGCTCGCCTCGGACGCTGCAAGCTGGGAGCCTGTAGAGGGACATACGACGAGTCTACGATATCTTCACCTTGACCTGAGAGAATGGTTGCTCAACTCTGAGCCATCGCTACAAACCTTGGACATCAAGATTTAGCGATGATTCGAACCCGCAAAGTCTGGCAATCTTTCTCGAGCAGAGTTTTGCAGAGATGAATGGCTCTCTCCAAATCCGTATTTTGGATTTGCCGAAGAAATCTTTCTATCATTCCATGATCACAACCTACAATACGAAGAGTATGCATTTGGACAATATGCTACACTCCAAGCTGTCTGCACCAACTGTCCGAAATTGGAAGAACTTGGCATCCAACAAGAGGAAGGTCTCGTGGGGATAGATCTAGACTGGCATCCAGCCCGGGTACACCTTGAGCACCTGGGTTTCATACCGCAATACTGTTTTTCGCAGGCCACAATACCGCAAGCTCGAAGTACAACATACTATCACTTTACCTGTTACAAGAGAAAAGGTAGAGACGTAAGTGCAAGTATATTCAGAAACACGTCTGGCGTTCGTCGCGGGATCTGATATATAGCTAACACTTTAGCGACAGCGTCAATCCTCATCTTGAAGTTCTAAGAAATGACCCGATACCGCACATGTATTTCGGGTGTTGATCTTAAGTTTGGCGATGTACTTTATCCAAAAAAAAAGTTCGATCTCGAATTGTTACAGAGGGAACTGGCAAAAGCTGGTAAGGCAAGGCAAGACAAGAAGCAATGATATCACGAGCGCATAATGAAGCACAACTGCGTCTGTGCAGCAAAGCTCTGAGGGCTGACGACACACAAGAAGACTCCGAGCTGTCAGATTCTAAATGGCGGAGTAGCGGTATGGTGGTAAGTCACGCGGACAAGCCAGAGCAAAAGTACAGCTATCGAAGTAGAAAGTGGTAATGTGTATTCCAGAGTTAGACAATCAATACTACACTTAGTACTTACCTCCTAGTGCATCCTTTCCCGGCAATGACCATCTGGTCTGCAGATTATTGGGCTCGTATAACAGCGGCTTTCCGGTCGTTGACGCACATCCGGTAGGGAAGTCGGTCTTCTGTGAAGCCACCTCATATAAGTATTGCAGCCATATCACCTCACACCCCAGATCACCAGTGTGTATACTACTCATGGTCAGATTAGAAGAAAGAGGCTGCAAGATCCATTACGACGCCGTATGCACCTCCATCGCCCCACCCGCCGTATCCGTACTAGCTCACATCTCCGTCTCCATCAACCTCCAGCCTTGCGACTTTTCTTACCACAACGTCAATACTCACTCACATTGTACTCTGCAAGACTCAAACAAGATGTCCTCCCCAAACCCGCAGCGAGCCAAAATCCACTTCCCCCCCGCCTACCCCACCCTCACCTGCCCCTCCCTCATCCTCTTCGGCACAATCGAGGCCTCGTCCACTTCCGATTGGGCCACCAACCTCACCAACCACCTTTCCGACCTCCCAATCCAAATCCTGAATCCCCGCCGCGACGACTGGGACAGCAGCTGGGTCGAAGACGCGTCCTTTCCACCGTTCAAGGAGCAGGTCGAGTGGGAGATGCATTTCCCAGCCGAGGTCGGCTTGATTGTGATTTTTTTCAAAGCCGGGAGTTTGTGCCCGGTTAGTTTGATAGAGCTGGGGATGTATGCGAGTGTGAGGCCGGGGGAGACGGTGGTGTGCTGCGAGGAGGGGTTCTGGAAGAAGGGGAATGTGGACGTTGTGTGTAAGAAGTTTGGGGTTGAGGTTGTGAGGACGGTGGGGGAGTTGGAGAGGTGCGTGAGGGGCAGGATGGTGGGTCTCTGTGGGTATCGTGATGAGGAGAAAGGGGAGTGGTGAGCGGCGCGTCCAACGTAGCGTACTACCTAGCGTACTGGGGTCATGTACGTACGTGCGGGACGCAAAAAAAAAATGCACAAGGTACGCTCCGTAGCACGTAGCACGTAGGTACGTGTTGATTCAGCTATACATTACCTAATTTGGAATAGGCTGACTAATAAGAAATCTTATAGGATACCTATAAATCGGCACGTACTTACGTACTTCTGTTGTCACTATGCCTGTACGTACGTATGCACCAATTCACTGTACGTTACGAAGTACGCTCCGTACTGTACGCTACGTTAGACGCGCTGGTGGTGAGGGGGTGGGAGGAAGGACTGGATTGAGAGGGAGGGTGGACTGAATTGAGAGGTACGGATGTAAAGCCGTGCTTCGGTCGTTGTGGTAGGTAAAGACACTCCGCACTGGAGGCATGGCGAAGCAGGCGAACAAATACATTGGATTTTTTGGGCGGAGAAGCAAAGAAATTCTAGGATAATTCACCATTGCGAGTGGCAATGGCAGGTACAATGCGATGGAATAGCCTACTAATGCAGCTCCTGGTAATGTCCCGCGCTATGCAGGAAGGAAACAATGGTGCGAAGGAAAGACATACGCGCTAAGATAACCTCAAAAAGGCCCCCACAGGGACGAGAAGAAGAAGATAAACGTGGCATGAAAAAGAAACCGTACATGATCAATGCCGTAAGCAGTCCTTCCCTACCATACCATCTTCGAAGCGGTCTCCGCATCAGCGCCGTCCTCCAATGATCCCATAGCTCCTCGTCTCCTTCCGCACAACCCGCGTCTGATCCCGGATAGCCTGCGCACCAATCCGATACAGAAACAGATACTCGCCCTCATGCAACCATGCCTGGCTCGCCGTCACCTCCTGTCCCTCGAGCAAATTGCCCGCCCAGAACACCGGGCCCCTGCTCAGGTGATTCGTGTCGATGGTCACAACCCACGTATCCTCGTCGTGCAGCCGTGCAAAGTGGCGCGCGACCTCCTCCGCGTGGGCCTGGCTGCGGTACACGCTGATGAAGGGGGACGAGACGTTGGTCTGCTGGTTGAGGTGGGCGAGGCCGAAGCGCGAGAGGTGGGAGCGTTCGCTGATGATGGTGGTTTGGTTTTTGGCGCGGAAGCCGGTGCCGAAGTCGTAGGCGGTTTGGGCGCTGGCGCGGTGGACGCGGTAGACGAAGGGGGGAATGCAAGAGGGATGGAGGGAGGAATCGGAGGGGGTGGGGTCGGAGTGGGTGGTAGGGTGGTGGTATTGGGATGCGCGAGAGGAGGATAGTGCTAGGGCGGATTAGAGCGGTGGGCCGTGGGTCGTGGGTGGCTTACTTGACATGGTGGTTGATAGGCGAAGTACGATGGATGTGGGTTGTGTTACGCGGATGCTCGCGGTGAGCGAAGGACAGAAGTAGCTAACGTGGATAGAAACGAGGGGTACGGTTCGTTAAAGAAGCAAGCGAAATATTGTTGTCTGCTGGTGTTGTATGAGAGCACAGAGATCGTGGAGACTAGGTCACCGAAGTGCGACCATCAGGACTCTTTTGTAAACGCTCCATGAACTGGCGGTGAAAGGCACTGTTCAAACAGCGTCGAATGGCTCTACCAAAGAAGACCGTCATGTCATTTCCCTTGTGTCCATGTAGGCAGGCATGCCTATACCCATCAGAGCGCTCCACAAGCCGTCGGCACATAGACGGGCCAAACGCGCGCTTCCGAGATAGGTGAAGGGAAAGACGGGGAAAGAGGTAGGCGATGCTTCGAGGCGACGAAACGCAAGTATCAGCTCTGAAAAGACAGCTCTCTGCCTTTGAGACGATTCAGGATACGGACCTTTCAATCCTCGGAAATGTGCGTGGGGGCTGGTGCCGCACAGCTGGAGTAGCACAAGGGGCGTCACTATCCGTTTGACGTGCAGTGAAGCACAGGGACATCCAGGCATGTCTGTTCCAAAAGCTGCCATAGGCCAGGCGTTTTGACCGTCGGCTGCATGAGATGGCGGCATACAACGCGGCCAATGTACGCAGAAGCAGCATACCGTGGACTTCCGTCGGACGTTCGTGTCCTTTTATGTGCTCGTGCAGGAGAATAGCAGGCCGACCGTCTTCCAGCGTATATTGCATCCAGTTGGCAGCTTGGCGCATCAACTGCGATTTCCCGTGGGTGTGGTCAAACGGAAATCAGGATAAGGAAATTGAACATGACAGTGCGGACGGCAAATGGGTCGACGCATCGGTGAGTCATGAAGTTGATTACGAGAAGAAGGGAAGACTCAGCAACATCCAATGAACGAGAGTTTGTAGGTAGCTTCAAAGGATTCTGAGGCTGTTTGCCATGGACCGTACGACTTCGGCACCCGCCACTGTTTTACGCGTTTGAGATTTGAGCGATCAGCTCAAATAAGAGTTTGAAAGAAGCCGAGTACCGCCTTTACGAGGAAAGGGCCCTTTGCTATCAGTGCGAAGCTGGGCCGTGTCCAGGACCCCAAACGTTGGCCTCGCCAAGGCGTGTAGTACCTACAAGCCGGCTACATGCAGCAAGCTCAAGCCCCATTGAGTACAGGGTGCTATATCTCTTTGATTTCTCGTCTTCTGTTGCCTCCGGAGCTCCGAAGCCTCTTGCGTCCGGTCCGAGGATGGGTGCAGCTATCAACATGGAGCGCGGAAGGGTGCCAACATTCCAACCTGGATGCTACATTACCTCAAGTCAATAGGTCGCTCACCGCTACTTCCTCCAGAATTCTGGATCGGCGGCTGACTGATGCTCATTGCGATGTGATCTAGCTTGGAGTGAGGTGGAGGTTGCGACACGTGACATCGGACAGGCGACTTCTTCGCCGCAGGTCACGCTTGCTGTATAGGGGATAGCGCGTTCTCTCCTTGGGCGCTCTGCTCTCGAAAAGTTGACGACGGCAACATCGCGCGAGCATCAGCGCACCGGCACTGCATCCCTAAGACGTACGTGTAGAACCAAAATCCTCGATTACGCCCGATTGACCTCCGCGCAGGCACCTTGCGCCTTAAGCCTACGCACCACACACACCTCAGCTCAAGCTACACCCAACCACCAAGCCCCCCAAACCCCCGCACAATGGCCTACTTCCGCATAACGCTCATGCGATCCGGCATCGGTATGCCTAAGAAAGTTCAGGGTGTCCTCCATGCCCTCGGTCTGAAGAAGCGCATGACGACCGTATACTACCCAGTCAGCCAGTCCGTCGCTGGTCAGATAATGCGCATCAAGGAGCTGGTGGATGTGAAGGAGGTCGAGAAGCCAATGTCGAAAGAGGAGATGCGCGCTGCAAGGAGGCCGGACAAGGGGTACTATGTCGAGAAGAGGGCCGAGCACGTGGAGTCGTAGGAGCGGGACAATGGAGGAAGCATGCGGATAGAACGCTTGACTTGTGCATAGGGAGAAGAACTGGAGAAAGAAATGAGCTGTGTAGGATATGGTATTGTAAAGAGTTGGGTGCATCTACTGGCGTTCGTCACATGTGTGTTTGAGACGGAATTGTACGCTGAAGCTGCAGCCTCAAGCTTCAACAAACGGATAGAGGAAAAAGACGGGACCGATCGTGAAGGGAGCTCTATTCAAACCACGCATGGTTCTTGGTACTGCGTTGGGGATGCAAATTTACAATTTGTTAATATGCGATATGTCGAAGAGCAAGATGTTGAGTGTATTAGCAAATTTGTCCAACGTCGCAGTGATACAATTGGTCAGATCGACCAGTCGTCGCCCCCAAGAATCAGGTTCCATTGTTGAGTCATATACACCGGTTCGCATCCACGATCCTTGCGTAGTTAGGAGAAGGCGGCATAGCAGACGAAGCTATTCCCCTAATACACCGTAACTCTAGAAAAGCACCCACGTACACTAAGATCTTACCCTTGTCATCAAATTTTCTAGAACTGGAGTCCGCACAACCCATCGCTTCAGAGCTACCATAATTATTCCTACACTGTGCTGGGAAATTTCTTGAGCCCTCCGTAGTTTTATCGGCGATGGATCATGCCCATGCCCATCTTATCTCAGCACGGGGTGCTAAACCTACCGCGTCACAAAATATCCTTATGTTCCTTACCTGGCATCGTAATGGCACCAAAAGGTCCCCTACTGTCTATCTCCACACTAAGTCTCCTCAGTCCATATCCACGCCTACACATCATTCTTACTCATATTCCCCATGCGCTTCACGCAAAACTACTACCACACCAGCAATTATTAAACTTTGGGTAATATGTCAATTACCTGTCAATTACCACAAGCACCACCGCCTCACACCGTGTCAGCCAAGCCATTCCATCCAGGGGTATCTCACAAACTACGAAAAGGGTACAGTACTCCACGCTATGCTTGAATCACACACACATCGAGACAGAAAGGAGAATCCGTGAGGTCAGTCCAGTCCCCTGAACCCCTCACATCCACTCCCCCACCTCAAACGCCTCCGCAACAGGCGACAAATCCACAAAGCTCAAATCATCCACATACGCCAGCGGGCTCGCCATCGTCCCCGTCTGCAACGTAAGCGGGAACGCCAGATCGCGGTTCTGTTTCTGCTGCTTTGGCAAGGCACGTGCCGCCTTCCCACCCGCATCTGTAGCCAACTCACCACCCCGCAACTCCAGCGGCCTCATCACACTCCCCTGGACATCCATAAGCTGCGACGTAAACGCCATATCCAACATCTCCGCCGCAAGCGCCTGCTTGTGTCGCGCATCTGCCTTAGCACGGGCTGCACGCTCAGTGCGGGCCTTGGTGAAGACGGTGTCGAGGTTGTGGCTGAGGATGTCTGTGCTCTCGCGCTGGCGAAGGTATTGATTTTCCTCCGTAAGAGCCTTGACGAGTGTGGCGAATGAGCTGGACGTGGTAGCCTGCGGCGCCTCGACGGGCTCGGGGCGCTCGCGAGTCGGTTGGGGCGTTGCCGGGACGGCGTTTGAGATATCGTCTGGCCGGGAGACACCTTCGCGTTCGAGACGAGCGATTTCCGTTTGCAGAGTCTCGGCTTCAGAGCGGTACGTTTCGCGCTCGGAGCGGGCCTTGTCTAGGTCGACCTGAAGGGTTTCGATGGTGCTTGCCTTCACGGCAGCTTCCTGGGCGCGGGCCTTGAGGTGCTCGATCTCGAGTTCCTTGGTCTCGATGGTCTCTTGACGCTCACGCACTTGCAGCAAAGCTGCGTGAAGCTCGGTGCTGATGAGTTGGAGCTTCTTCTCAGATTCGATCGATTGTTTCTTCTCCGCTTCAATCTGTTGGGCCTTGACGACCCAGGGTGCCGGCTGAAGCTGGACTTCGAGGCAGTTGTTCAAAATCGAAGCATGTTCGTTCCATTGTCCGATGCGCGAACTAGCATCGGAAACAGATGAGTGGAGTTCACGCAGTAGATCTTTCTTGAAGAGAGTATCGAGCAGGACAGTCATCATGTTCGCATCAACGCCTTCGGGTTCTTTCGCAAGCTTGCTCAGCACATTGCGAATGAACGCTGCTGCATTTCCTTGTGCCTTGTTTGCGAAGCGGTCGAGGGATTCGTTCATGTCCACAAGAGCTTCGATGCCGTCCGGTAGGCTGGGGTAGAGACCGTCTTCCTGTAGTGCTTTCAAAGCAGCACCGAACTTGACGACCATGTTAAGAGTCTCGGTAGCGGTCTGTGCTGGTTCTGCAAATGCACCGAGATCCACATGGTCTTCAACATCTTCGTAGACCGGTTCAACGCGCGAAACAAAGGTCTTGATAGCGTCGAAGACTGATCGAATGCGTTCAAGACTGGCTCGGATGAGAAACACATGAAGAATGATGGTACTATCCGGTCGAGCGTTGGAGAGGTAAGTGTTGGAGCGGTACATTGCTCCTAGAACATTGCAAGAGCCATGCGCAGACTCTAAAGAATCCTTCAGATTCAGTTCGTCTCGTTTTAGACTGCCCATGCACCCTTCCACAGTACGCAGTACGCTCTCAACATCCTGGAATAAGTGACCTGCCTTTACGAACTCGTCTGACGTGCAAGATGCCATGGCTGTCCATATTTGCTCGGTATACGTGTGAATGTAGTCGAAGTGGCCGACAACATCATGGCGCATGAGAGCGTCCAAGACTTGTTCAGGGCCTTTCTCGCCGCCGAACTGATCGGTTGCGGATGTCCGGAGGACCGAAGCGGTCAGATTGGCCTTGAAGCTGATCGATTTTGTCCTGAAGTACGCTTGCACCGATGAGCCGTTGAAGTCGGCGTAAGCGGACTCTGTCAGATAGTGCTTAATCATATCGCGCTGTTCTAGTGCCTCCTTCGCTGCTAGCTGCTGCAGCGAAGTATCGATCTGGCGGTTCGTGTCCTTGACACCGGCGGTGCGAAGTCGCCGTTGTAGTTCCATGACTTCATAGAAACGTCCCGTAACATCTTTCACCTCCTCTTCAGTTGTTGCCTTGTCGGCGCGCAGTTCTTGGACCTGCGACTGCAGTTCCATGGCGACTGTCTGATATTTGGACAGACGGTCTTGCAGTTCGGCGTTGTCTCTCTCAACAGCATCACGTTCGCGGGAGACATCGGCAAGCTGGGCATCCCTAGTCTCAAGCTCTGCTTCCAGATCGTCCGCGTGATCCGCATAGTCATTGACGGTTTCGTTGCTGACCTCGACCATAGTGGAAAGCTCTTTCCGCTCAAGCCGGAGACGTGAGATGGAATCTTCGAGGGTCGCGATCTTGTCTATGAGTTCTTCGTTCATCTCTTCCATCTCGTTATTCGTATCGACCCGTTCCCGCAAGTCCGAGACATAACCTTGGAGCGTCACAATCTCGTCTTTCGCGGCGGCATAATCGGCCTCAATGATTTCAGTATGAGCGACTTGAGCCTCAAGTTCGCGATTGCGGACCTCGAGCTCCTTGATCTGCTCTCTTGTCATTTCGCGCAGCCTGACGATACCCTCCCGGTACCGATCCCTCTCATTCTGAGCTTGACGAAGCATAGCAAGTTGCTTCTCGTCCTCGGGCATATCGTCGTCAATAAATGATGCTTCTTCCTGTTTGATCTCCAGTTCCAGTCGGAGTTCCTCAACAACGGCGCGCTCGTTCTCCAGCTCAGCTTCGACCTGCTCTTTTTGCTCTTCTGCCATTTCCCGGTCAATGGTAGCCAGCTCGACCATTGTATCGCGTTCTTGCAAGGCCTTTTCCAACTTGTCATTTTCGGCTTTGAGTAGAGCGACCTCCTCTTTGATACTAGCATTTTCATTACCATACTTTTGAACCTTCTCATTCAATTTGGGGAAGATGGCATCCTTATACCGCTCATTTTCTGTCCGCAACTTCAGCACATCGGCTTCCAGCTGAAAGGTATCCTCCTGTTGCTTCTGCAGACGTCGGTATTCAGCCTCTGGAATCTGTCGTGTGCGTTCCGTGGGCGCTTTCGTTGGAGGAGGCGCAGTCTCGCGTAGACCTGTAGAGCGTGCGCCGGAAGCAGCAGCGGAGTTAAGGGAAGGTTTGCGAATGGGGCGAGTTGTAGGAGGTTGTGATGAGCCGACAGTCGACACTCGTCTCGATTGTGCGGATGGTGTTATTGATGCTCTCGAAGTAGCAGACGGTGGTCGGGTCGTCGAAGGCGGTCGAGTTGTCGAAGGCGGTCGGGTTGTCGAAGGCGGACGTGCGGGGGCTCCCTTTACAGGCGAAGACGGCTTCGCAGCGGCGGCGAGGCGTTGTTGGAGCGTCGTCGGCTTCGCACCGCCCACAGACGAAAGCCTATCAGACCGTGTCGTCGTCTGGGAGGCGCCAACGCTGGACGGACGAGGCCTTGCGCCGGGCGTCGCTGGTTTCAGAGGTGCGGCTTTGGGTGCGACGGGCCGCGCTTGTTGTATGATCTTGGTGACTTTGTCGCGAGCCGCAAACAGTCCATGCATGGGAGGGCATTGGAAGTAGCGTTCGCCCTGGACCGAGCCGTCGTTCTTTCCGCTTGCAGAGGAGAGCTCGATGCCGACAAACTCAATGCCCTCCTGGCCAGGCACATTGACCTCGCCAATGTATCGAATCGTCCCGCGGTGGGTGATAGGCTCCGGCTTTTGGAGTCGAACCTCCACGACTTGGCCAGCTTTCAGATCCAAAGCTGGAGCCATGATTGAGGGTGGAGTTGGGGAGGATGACGGGGATGTTGGAGGGTCCCTGACTCCTAGGCTAAACAACGCGTCCAAGCTCGTGCAGGTGCGCCAAGCCGTTCTGAACAGGTCGTACACGTGATAGCGCGATGTGACGAGTATGAAGTATTCGATTGCAAAATGATCGAGGGGATTGACTACCTAGAGTGATCGCAAACCCGGTTATGCTAGGTGTCGAGCAACGACAACGCACGGCTGACGCGTATCTTCCACCTGCAAGCTACCTAGCGACTTCCTGGACTGCTCTCAGTAGGACTCGTCGTACGAAGCATTATTTGAACAAACTTCTTCATCTATTCTATACCTACCCGACTCAAATGCATTGCCCAAGCTTCGCCGATCGTACACATACACTTCGTGCTCCGACCCATACAAAACACCAATACACCGTAGCGCCGCATTTCCCGTGAGCTCTTATTGCGATGTCAACTCCAGCTCCTTGATTCTCTCCTCAATGTCCGGCACAGTGCGGAGCTGCAGATCAATCTCATCTTTCTCGCTGCGGACGCATTAGTACAGCGTCCATACCAGGGATAGTAAACGTGACTTACTCTTCCAACTCTAACCTCCTCTCTGCATCCAGCTTGGTAAAGACAAACCCGCCCTGGCCATCGAACTGCAGAATCTTCTCGTGGTATTTCCAGAGACTCCTCCTATGGCTGACGGTCATGAGCGTGATGCCCAGCCTGTTTATAATTAGTACTTCTGTAATTTCTGAGGCTGGAACATAAAAACTCACTTCTTCGCCTCCTCATACATCACTCGCTCGATCTCCAACGTGACGCTACTCGTGCACTCATCCAGTATCGCATAACGCGGGCGATGGTAGAACAATCTCGCCATTGCGACCCTTTGCTGTAGCCCACCACTCAACACATCGGTCCACTCCTGTTCAGCGTCCCAGCCGCCGGGCCGATCGATGATGCCCTCGATTTCGACGACTTCCAGGATAGCAAAAAGATCCGCGTCCGTGATGTTCTTATCACGCATCTCGCGCAAGCTGTCAGGGTAGATGATCTGCTGGCGGAGCGTGCCGCGGGAAAGATAGGGTCGCTGGGGGATGTAGAAGATAGCTTCGAACGGTGGTTTTCTTACGGTGCCGCCGTAGACAGGCCACAGACCGCCCAAAATACGGAACAGACTAGACTTTCCGCAGCCATTGGGTCCAACGATGAGTAGGTGGTCACCGGGTTTGACAGCAAAGCTGAGCTTGCGGACAAGGACGTCACCATTGGGGCTCACGATGGGGACGTCTTTGAACATGATGTCTTCGCCTTCCGTTACTTCGCCGCGACCACGCAAAACAGCTGCGTTTTCTTCCGTGTCCGCAGAGGAAACGAGTTTCTTCTCAAAGTGGCCGGCTTGGATGTCGTCGATGACATCGAGGAGCGTGGCTACGCGCGAGGTGTAGCCGGCGAGTTCGGTGATTTCCTTGTAGGAGAACATGACGCGGCCGAATGCGTCCGACGACATGAGGAGCATGCGGCGGTTGGTCACGAAGCCTGACAATCTAGATCAGCGACACACCCTCTTGAAAATATTGGGAGATACTCACTCTCTGTCCGATCGCCCATGTTTGATCCAGTCCCGGGAACCTTGAAAAAGACGGGCACACTGCATAGCAACAACCCCAATGCTCCCCAGAAATACTTGATGACAAAGTCTTCCATGACGCCATGGTAGAACCTCCGTCTTAATATCCTGTTCACATGTTTGATCAAGGTGAAATATCCCTTGTCTAGTGTATCCTTCTCCGCTTCGTGTCCATGGTACAACGCCACCTCCTCGCTATAGTCGATCAATCGCGAGTGCTGGAAGCGGAACTCGCCTTCCAGGCGCGCCTCGTCAGCAACGTATTTGCCGAATGGCGGAGTGAGCGCGCGCATAACGTTCGCCGAGAGCTGTACGAGGAGCGACATAAAGAAGAGCCCTTCGCCGCCAACGCTGCGGGACAGCGAGTAATTATAGACGACCATATCAAGCACAGGTTTTGCAAGATTGGAGTACAGTTCCGCTAAGCTGTTGGCAAATTTGGCGACATCCACGGTTATGAGCTGGTCCGCATTCTTGATCCGGTCGTCGAGGGCCGAGAGCGTGTAGAAAGTCATATGCGAGAGGTACTTGCTGTGGACATAACTGGTGAGTCTCGTGCGGTACTGCAGTGACAGTTTGCACTGGTGGTAAGAAAGCTGCTCATGTTAGCCTCCAATCATATGCTCCTCTCTTCGGGAAGGCTACACATACCATAGAATTCGTGAACGTTGCCGGTACCGCCACCGCCATCCACCACACCAACCCCCACAGAAAGTCTTTCCCCTTCCCTCTAACCAGACTACTAACTAGCCGTCCATCCAGCTCAGCCACATACAAACTAATCATAGTACGCAGCACCAAAAACACACTATGGCTGATCAACAGCCGGAACTCTTTGCTCCGCCATCCGGGAATGCATATCTTCAGCAGTCTGAGCAAATTCCTGAAGAACTCGCGATTTAGCTCAACCTTCTTCCTGCCCGTGGCTTCGCCCTCGGACGGCGCAGTGGAAGTCTTGCGGAGGGCTTTGGCGCGTAGAGCTGCGGCTTTCTGCTCGGCGATGGCGCTGCGGATGCGGTTGATGAGCGCGACGAAGAGCGTAAGGTACACGGCGCGCGAGATCTTGGTCCGATGCTGCAGGTAGATGCGCGTGAAGTCGTTGACGAGGGATTTCAGCGAGGAGGCGCTGAGGTGGGTTCGCGCGTGGGCGAACTTGGAAAGCACGGCCATGGCTATCGTGGGGTCGTCATTCGGGCTGGGCGGTGCTGTAGGTTGTTCCGATGGGTGTCACGAATCGTATTTGCACGATGTTCGAGCTGTGATGAGGCTGCTCAACCGCCAGGAGCTTGATGCATAGTTGGCCGATGTTCAATCGGTGGTGCGCATCTGAGCCGCATGTGAACTGCATCTCTAGCTCCACAGCCTCGGCCCGTTCTGATCCCCACAAACCACCTAACTCGAACGAGATAGCTCCTGCTCCGCATTTTGGCTTGTGATTCAAGAATGATGAACACACTTTCTGTTGTCATCCTCTTAGTACCTTGACTTGATGGAATCTAAAGGACAACCAGAACACAGTTCCCACGTGTCGAACCATACCAGCTTGCACCATGGCTTCCGCAACGCGAGGGTCACCAATGTGCCCACGTTCACAATAATCGCGGACAAAATTGTTATAGATCAAGCAGTCCAATTACCTATCTAAGTTAGCACAGCAATGGCTATGACAGTCGGTATATCGAGAGGGTTGATAGGAGATCGGTCAATTTACAAGCAAATCTTTGGTCCTCCCTGTCTAGGCAAGCCCGTCACGACCATTGCCTCATATATCGTGTATATTCTGTTAACGTGGGGGCGAAGTCGAATAACAGCTGTTACCCGTGCAGCCCTTGGGCAAAACTCTGCAGTACCAAGTACAGTGAACCCTCGACATGTGCGACTTGAGCATAATATACGGCAGCTAGGGTGCAAACACAGGACTTGGTATACAGACAGTCAGGAGGCATCGTAAAGTGCATCAAGTCACCTCAAGCTATACTGTGAGCAACCAAACTCGAAATAGCATCACCTAATAAAACTTGCGACGCACTAACTATCCAACTGAAACAATGCTCTCATCTCATCTCATCCCACCCCATCCCAACCCATCGCACCTATAAACTCTTTTCCAACCTTCCCGTGCCCCCAAGAACCAAACTCACCACGTTGGACCCCTTTCCGCGCCTCCCAACCCAGCATCCCATCTCATTACATTACCATCATCTATCCACTTCTCCACCCCTTCGTGGATCTTACACCCTAAAACACTGAAACCCCCTCGCCGCATCGTTCCACCCGCCAGCCTCCTTAGTCAAATCCGTACTCCCCGGGTCCTGCAACTTGAGCGAGGCGCTGCCGTCGAAGGTGCGGCAGGAGCCATTCCTACCACTCGTCAGTCAGGCTACCATACCATCGCTCGTGCAAGCCACCTGGGAGGAAGAGGAAGAAGAAAGAAAAAGAAAAAAAAACCGTAGGATATGCGGACGAGCAACGGGGCCAGGCAAGGGAAAGAAGAGCCAAAACGCACTTGTAAAACGTGCACGAGAAGCCCCTGTCCGGGCGGATGGAACTCGCTGTTCCGTCGAGCGAGACGCAGTCGCCGGAGCCGATGGCGTAGAGGACGTTGATGCATGCGCCGCCCCAGTTTACGTGTTCGCATACGTACACCTGGTCCTAGCTATCAGACTCTGTTTTTTTTTGTGTGAACGAGATGAGGAGGTGGAGGTGGGGGGCAGACACACGTTTGTGAGTTCTGCCATCGGACGTGCGAAGGCAGTTGTGAAGAGGGCGAGAAGCGTGGGGATGAGCATCTTTGAGGTGGTGGCGCGTGGGTAGGATGTGGCGGCCGAGTACAGCGTATTTTCGGATTCCAAAACTAGGATTTCGGAAAAGATGGAGTAGAAGAAGATGTGTGTGAATCGCCAGTGCGGTGTTAAAAAAAATGTCAAATTGAGATGGAGGCTGGTGAAGAATGTCACGGCATGTCACTTCATACATTCGGCCCTACTTATAGCCATGTAGACCTGCTCGCCAATGTAAGGCGACCCGGGCGAAATCATCAGAGGCAAGATTCGAAGCTGTGTTGTGTAGATTACAAGTATGGCCGGGGTGTGGGATAGTTGGGACTAGGTGGGATCGGGTAGGGAATCGCGAGGTGAGTTACACGGGGCGATGCACGCGCCACGCGGCTAATGATGCTGTGCGAGTGTGGTGCATCTTGGAAATCGGAAGTATATGTAGTTTTCTGGGACACGGGTTCATATACGACGTTTGTGAGGGGTTTGAGGATGTTACTGCTTGTGCCTGCTTCTTCTCGATGTCATGAGTAGTGATTGGAAAGCGCAGTCTCTAGAATCATCAACGCGATTCTTGGTTGGCATTCGACACTGACCGGCTTCTGTTGCATCCAATCCTTGTGGCACGGCAACGAGCATGTTGCCGTGCCAAATGTGGTGACAAGCGGCAGTAGTTGGTCAACAGAAAATCACGCTTGGTTGCAAGAACGATAGATGAAGTTAGCTGGGGATGCAAATCCCTTACCGAAGATGAGGCGTGGGTTCCTGAAACAACAGTAAAAGAAGCAGACGTAAAGCGCATTTCTACATGGTATATCCGCGTCTTCTCCCTAACCGAACCCAAAACAAGCAATATCATGGGGCAACGCCATGCGCTATGATTGTCGAAAGATCAAATAGAAATTGCGAGGGGAAGGGGCCCGAGGCCAATAGCGGTACTATGATGCTGGCTCGGAGCTTGACCCTGCGGGCATGTTCAAAACCGCTGGCGCTGGTTGGGCAGGTGCTGGTGCAGGGCGAGGCGCGGCAGCGTGTAGCCTTTGGTCTAATGCCTTCAATGCCAGTGCGCGTCGTCGCTCTGCCTCGGCGCGCGTCTGGCGGCCCTTCCCGCCGCGGCTGTTGGGGTTCATGATGCTGGGCAAGCCGCCTTCTACTCGCGCGCTTGCCTGCTCGTTGCCAGCGTCGATGTCCTCGGCAGAGAAGGGTGTGCATACTTTCAGTGACACCATGGTGTTGTACACTTGATCGGCGACTGAGGCAATGGGAGTCTGCAAGGGCTCAGGGAAGAAGTGGGCAAAGGCGAACGTGTCCGAGGCATCGCCTTTGATGACAGAACCGTCACCCGTGGCGGCAGAGGACAACGAAGGGCTGATGCGGTAGAAGCGAAGGTAGACCCAGGAGGTCAGGAAGCCGAACCACGCCAAGAACATGGCCGTCTCCGTGCCGAGGGCTGTGCCGGATATGGTGTTGGCGAGGAGGAATATGGCGGGGAAATGCTTCACACGCATACGTATGATGCCCTTTGCGATTGCGACGGTGTGCTCGGGGACGAGCTGCTTGAAGGAGACGAGGAAGCCGGCCTGGATGGCGATGCCGCCGGATATGGTAGTAGTGCTGCATGGGTTGTCAGTATCGCAACGTGAGCTCGGGTGGGCTGCCTTACATGGTGCGTTCGTTCTTGGAGAGGACATAGCCCACGAGGTAGAGCAGGAAGCTCAGCAGGTTGGGCACCATGGACACGAAAAGGATGAACTTTGCAAACTCGGAGGACCCCCAGGCGCGCTCCAGGTAGCGCCCCCCGTAGAAGACGGTGAGGCCGGTTGTGAGCAGTCCCAGCACGTTCTGCTCTACGGTGGTGGCCAGCAGGAACACCCACGGATAGAGAACCGAGACGCCGGGCACGATGGAGAGGTAGGGCACGCCATTGCCCACGGCAGTCACGGGCTTCGCAGCGCGTTCGGTCCAGCTAGAAGCAGGTCGGAGGACGAAGTTGAGCAGCGTGAAGAGCACCAGGGATGCGAGCAGGCCGCGGGTCAAGGGCGGCAGGTTGATGCGGGCCATGGCGGCGGTCGGGCGTGAGCGTTGGCGTGGGCGTGGGCGTGTATGATTGTTTCCTGACACTTGCAACGCCACGATGTCAGGGTTTCGGCCAGGGCGGACGTCCAGGCCAAGCTGCAAGCTGGCGGGTGTGCGGTCTGGCTATACGAGTAGGTAGGTAGGAGCAGTCGGTTCGTACGAGTAGGTATCTAGGTAGGTAGTCTAGGTCAAGTAGCGGTTCGGTAGTGGCATGCACGCACAAGCTTCATGTCGATCCTTGCAGCACCGATGCACCACGGCATCCGCCAAACACCACCCACACAAGGAGGTACACTCCCCCGGCCCAGGCACCGAGACGTACAACGGTGACGGTGACGGCGACGGCGACGGCACGCTCACACTCGCACTCGCAAACCACCGCGACTCTTCCTCGCACCCGCAACTCACCGCGACTCTTCCTCACACCCGCGATCCACCGCCACTCTTCCTCGCTGCTCTTCGGCCGGACACACCCTGCACCTTCTCTGCGCGCCGCGCCGCGACATGCGCCATGACGGTCGAGCCGCTCTCATCCAATGTAGTAAACTATCTCGTCTGGCGATATCTCCAAGAGGCCGGCTACGGCAACGCTGCTCTCCATCTCTCGCGCTGCTGGATCCGCGACCCCCAGACGCTGCCCTTTGCGCGCGACGTCCACCCGCACACGCTCGTCAATCTGCTGCAGGATGGCCTGTGGTTCGACAAGCTGCAGTCTGAGGCTGCCAATGTACGTGTGCCGTTGCCTCGGACGCACCCACGCTGACGCCATCAGGTTGACCAACGCTACCACTTCGGCCGCGACCACGGCCAGCCTTACTCGGTGCCCAACGGTGCCCTCCTCACCCTCGACCAAGGCATCCCCGCCCACGAGCTCGCCGAGCTAGCCAATGGCGCCGTCCAAGAACCCCCGCCCAAGAAGCCCGTGAAAAGCAAGAAGAAAGCAAAGCCAAATGGCCTTGCGCCGGAACCGCGCGCTCCTGAGCACGTCAATGGCGATGCCATGGACATCGACGCCAACGGCCCCAACCACGTCGCTCCCAGCGTGAACAGCGTGCGTGCTGAGTCCGAAACGGTGGCCTCAGAGGCCGACTCTCCGACAGTCGCCGAGATCCCCCTCTCGACTCTCAGCATCGGCCAAAGTACAGACGTGCAGACCGAGGTGATTACCGATCTCGCCCCCGACACCATTTTCATTCCCAACCTCAGGGATGCAGGGAGAGTTGTGGAACATACCTCGTGGGGACCTCCGGACGCCCCTGTGCTGCTCACTGCTGGCAGATCGCTTCTCAACATCCACGTCATTCCTCGAGATGCCGACAAAAACACGGCAACCGCCGTCCCTCCTCTCGCTCTCAAGTTTCCCATGGACAAGTACACTGTGACCGCATTGTGCTGGATCTCAGGCGAAGACATTGCTGTATCCGCCCGCGAAGAGATAACCAACGAGACGGGCGAAAAGATGATGATAGACAAGCTTGTCAAGATCACCGAGGCCGGAGATGATTACCAAGTGATTTCGTCGACGGCCGGACTCGTCAACACGTTGAGATGGAACAAAGAGAAGGAGATGCTGCTAAGCATATCGACCGATGGAGAGCGTGGATCCATCAAGATCTGGAAAAACCACGACGACTCCATCCCGGCGTGGGCTGAGTTCACCGACACGGTGATATTTGATGCCCTCTGGATCAGTGACTCGGCCTTTGTAGTGTGCGGCATTGAGCTGTTCAAGATTTACGAGATTGACGAAACTTTGAGCGTTCAACGGACACTCGATACCAGGGTTCAGTGGGAGACACTGAAGTTCGAACCGTCCTCGGGAATCATTGCCGCGCTCGGCACTGCTGATAGGGACACCAGTGTTCTGGGCTACATCGATCCGCGCAGCCCGCACGATTTGCAGACACACCAATACCCAGACCAGTACGCTACAGATCTCGACTTCCGCAAACGCACCGAAAGCGGCGGTGTGGGTCTCTCCTCGCCCGGAGCAGCCTCGGAATCAACAGTGCTGCTAACCACGTCGTCGATGACCGGACCCGTGCGCATATGGGATGCCAATGCACCGTCCAGGTGCCTCAAGACCCTTGCTACCACGGACCAGAGGGAAACTTTCAAAGTGGCATTCTCCCCTGACGGCGACTTGTTGGCGGCGGCAGGACCTGATGCGGTAACGATATGGGATGTGGACAGGAGAGACGTGCCAATCGCAACTTGTCGCACTCGTGAATGGGGCATGGACAAGTGGAACCCTGGTGTGGATGGCGAGTTCAGTCTTGGATGGGATCCGGACAGCTCGAGATTGTCCGTCGCCCTCGGCAACCAGGTAAGTTGTTTTAAGACGCAAGTACCCAGCAATCGCTTCCAAGGAAACTGACCATGATGGGGTGCAATTATAGATTGCAATTATCCCAGTGACCAGGTAGCATTTGGTCGCGGATCATGAAATCAAGCCTCAGGAGAAGACGAATGCCGGGACGCACGCGAGCACTGGTCATCGATCCTACCCGTTCCGGGGTAGGAACTCCGTCTACTGGAACTATTATTCCTGAAGGGATAAACCATTGGAACCATTAATCCTGAAAGGACAACAAGGTCCAAGATGAAAACACAGAGGATGCAATGCCACAAAAGGCGCCGCAGATTGCCACAGTGCCACTGCATGAACTCTTCGGAAGCGTTCCACGCACCGTGGAAACCTCATGTGCGACTGGCAGCGGGGCGTGTGGCGTGTGGCGTGTGGCGTGTGGTGTGGCGTTCGGGGGTAGAATGTGGGGTAAGGGCCTCGGGTCCCTGATTGGTCGGTGCACTTCCCCACGGGGGCACCGACAACTAGACGGCGCTGTGCTAATCTAGAGCGCTTCGGCACTTGTCAACGAAGAAAAGCACGACGCGAGGGGGAGGGGGGGGAAAGTACCCCAAAGAGGGCGGCATGTATGACCGGCTCTCGGAGACGCGCTGTCGTGTTTTGTCTACAATTCATAAACCTCCAATAGACTATCTATCTAGTCTACCTACCCCTTGCTGCTGCTCGTTGTGTGCGGTGGACGGTAGACTACCCTGCTTCCAATGTCTGTACCTGCATTGGAAATATTCATCACCGCCTCGAGACCGCTTGTGTTGGGATGAACTGTATTCAAGATTCACATCCGCTTGTCAGTATCTGTGTTGGATATACCGCCGCTTCGAACCATCTTGTACTAGGATCAACTGTATTCGAATCCGCCTGTCAGTACCTGCATTGGATACACCGCCGCTTCAAACCTGCTTATATTTGGATAACCCATAATCAAATCCGCCTGTCAGTACCTGCATTGGATACACCACCGCTTCGAACCAGCTTGTGTTAGGATAACACGTATTCAAGATTCACATCCCCTTGGCAGTACATGTATCTGCATTGGACATAACACCGCTTCGAACCAGCTTGTGTTAGGATAACACTTTTCCAAGATTCACATCCGCTTGGCAGTACCTGTACCTGCATTGGACACAACACCGGTTCGAACCAGCTTGTACTAGGATAGCCAACATCAAATTCGCCTGTCAGTACCTGCATTGGACATACCACCGCTTCGAACCAGCTTGTGTTGGGATATCCCTTATTCAGATCCGCCTGTTGCTTCCCGTGGAAAATGTCTGCTGTGCCTTCCCTACCCGAGGACACTCCCTTGGTCGCAAAGGATCATACCGCCACGAACGGGGTCGCAACAAATCGAGCCACAAAAAATCGAGCCACCCATGACATCGCGAATGCTGCCAACGCGCCATTCAACCTGCACGACGGCCCTGTGGAGAATTTCCGGCCCATGAAGGTCATTGTGATTGGAGCTGGATACTCAGGCATATATCATGCAATACGGATACCAGAGCGACTACGCAATGTGGACTTGGTGGTGTACGAGAAAAATGCCGGAGTAGGCGGGACATGGTATGAAAATCGCTATTTGGGCTGCGCGTGCGATATTCCTTGTATGTCTGCTTCCGTGGAAAAGTTGATTGGGGGCACTTTCTAACGCAGAGTTCAGCGCATTCGTACCAGTACACCTTCGAACCCAACCATGACTGGTCATCGCTTTATGCCCCCGCACACGAGATTCAAGCCTACCTCGAGCGCACTGCGAAGAAATACTCCGCCGATCGGTTCATCAAACTCTCACGCGAAGTTGTAGAATGCAGATGGGACGACGCGATTGCAAAGTGGAATGTGACAGTCAAGGACCTCACTACTGGCGAGATAACACACGATCAAGCCGATGTACTGATTAGTGCGCGAGGAAACCTGAACACACCTGCGTGGCCGAGTATAGAGGGCCTCGACTCGTTCAAGGCCGAGGTGATGCACTCTGCCAGATGGAACGAAGAGTAAGATACATCACGATGCTTTACCTTGGAACGGTACTCTAACCATCTCTAGATACGACTTCACCAACAAGCGCATCGGCGTCATCGGTGCCGGTTCCTCCTCCATCCAAATCGTGCCCTCCCTCCAACGCATCCCCGGAATCCACGTCTCCACCTTCGTCCGCAGCAAAACCTGGATCTCCCCACCCTTTAGCCACCACCTCTGGGAAAAGCACGGCTTCGAAGGCTTCACCATTCCACCAGACCTCCGCAAGCGCTTCGCAGAAGACCCTGAATACTACGAAAAGTTCAGGCTCTCAGTAGAAGAAGACGGCAACGGCATCCACGCCGTGACAATCAAAGGCACGCCCCTCCAGCTCGGCGGCAAGCAGATCTTCACAGAGCACATGAAGCAGCGCCTCAAAAGCGCCCCGCGTATCCTCGACGCGCTTCTCCCGTCCTTCTCCCCGGGCTGCAGGCGCCTCACCCCCGGGCCAGGCTACCTCGAGGCCCTCACCCAGTCCAACGTCGCATTTATCACGTCCAACATAACCAAGATCTCTCCCAACGCCATACACACCGCCGACGGCGCGACGCACGAAGTCGACGCCCTCATCTGCGCCACCGGCTTCCACGCCAACACTTTTCCCCCATTCCCCGTCGTCGGGTCAAACGGCCTCACTCTGAGGGGAAAGTGGTCCGCTCGCCCCACAAACTACCTCTCGCACTCCACATCCTCCTTCCCCAACCTCTTCACCATGCTCGGCGCAAATTCGGCCATCGGCTCCGGCAGCCTGACCTGCATGATCGAAAACGTCGGCGACTACGTCATCAAGGCGATTCGCAAGATCCAGAAGGAAGACATTGCTGCCATGAGCGTGAAGAGCGCGAGGGAGGAGGACTTCACCGAGTATGTGGATGCGTATTTCCAGGGCACGGTGTTTGCCGAGGAGTGCAATAGTTGGTACAAGAGCAAGGCGGATGGGAAGGTGGTGGGGCTGTGGCCGGGGAGCACGCTGCATTGCATCGAGGCGTTGAGGAGTCCGCGGTGGGAGGATTACCACTACATCTATAGAGATGAACTTCCCACCGCAGAAGAGCTCGCGGAGCAGAGTGGGGGTGCGGTTGTGGAGGGAGCGGGTGGCGGTGTCGATGTCGATGCAGAGGGGAAGCGGAAGAGGGTTGATAGCATGTTGATCTCCGAGGGTGGGCGGTCGAAGAGGAGAAGGGCGAATCGCCTCAGGTGGCTGGGCAACGGGTGGAGTGCGAATGAGGTGGAGAAGAAGGACCTCGCGTGGTATCTCTACAAGGACTTTCTGCAGCAGCCGGTGGCGCCGAAGCCCGAGGAGAACGAGGTGTACAAAGCGCGTGCGTTTTCGTATTAAGCTGGGCTCACGAGAAGCAACTGTTCTGTTTCCGCTACGTTTTGGGCTCGTGGAGCGCCATGCTAAGCGTGCATTGCGTGGCGGATTCGGTACCGTCCGAAACGCCCATCACCTAGACAAGACCTTCGATATATCTATAGAATTCGTGAGTCGTCACCGTGGAAGCAGTCCACCCCATCCCGTCCACTTCCAATCCCATGTAACGCGCAACGCACGCTTCCTCAATCCACCGTGCCCCACTCCAGCTGCTTCCTCCCATTCAGCCCAGCATGCAGTTTGGCACTCTCGTCCACGCGGTCCTGGATCTGCATCTGGACCGCCAGATTCCGACTCATGTGGTCATCCTTGTCCTTGAGGGCCCTGCGCTCCAGCCCCGCGCGGTGCTCTCCCTCCGCCTTCCTCGCATCCATCATCCGCCTCTCCGCCTCCATCGCCTGGTTGCTCTTCCGCTCCTCCATTCGTGCGCGCTGCGCCGCGGCCTCGCTCTCCTGCTGTGTCGAGAGGCTGTGCCACGCCACCTTCTCCGCGCGCTTCATGCGCTCCGCCTCGCGTACCTTTTGCATCGCGCTCTCGTGCTGTCTCTGCTCGAGCTGCGCCGCGTGCGCCGCTGCTGCACTCGCCGCCGCCAGCTCTGCGTCTTGCTGCTCCTTGTTTCGGCGTAGGAGGTCGAGGTGTGCGGTTTCTTCGAGGTGGCGGGCGTGCTCGGCGGCTTCCTTGGCGAGGCGGAGGGAGAGTTGGTGTTCTTTTTGGCGGTCGGCCAGGCGTGCAATGGAGGCGGGCATGCCGGTGGCGCCTTGGGGCTGGTCTTCGGTTTCGGAGTAAAAGGTGGGTGTAGCGCCTTTGTCGCGGAGAAGGTCTGGATGGTGGTAAGGACTGGATTGGGGCAGTGGAGTGTGGGGAGGGTAGAGGGGAGGTACGTACCTAGCAAATCCTGCTTCTGTGCGGTGCGCGCAGGCGAGGATATGAGTTCGACGTAGGAGTAAGGCGAGTACCAGAGGCCTTTGTCGTTGCGGAACAAGTGTTTCTCATCGTTGAGCTGCTCCCATACTTCGGTCTCGAGCAGGGTCTCTGTCATTTTCAAAGGATCATGGGCGTTTTCGAGCGCGAGGATGACGGAGGATCTTTCATTGCGGGCTTTAAAACGGGGATTTACTCCGCCGTCGAGGAGGAGTCGAAAGACTTGGCGAGCCCGTGAGCGATGGCTACTGTTGGTGATCTCTGCGTTGAGACATAGTTCTCCTAGTGCATTTCGTCCGCCATGGTGTCGAGAAGGGAAGTTTGGATCGTGGTCTGCCTTTATAAGCAATGCGACGGCATCAAGCTGTAAGCTCCGCGTAGCTTCGTGCAGACTACCGTCGTTTTTGAGTGCATGCGGTGCGAGTGTTTCCACTACTGACGTGACTGATGAACTACTTGCATAGAAGAGCGCTGAACGGTTCCATCTGTCGCGGACCGAGGCGTCAGCCCCATGTTTTAGTAAGACTTCGACAATATCCGAGCGACCCTCTCGAGCAGCAAGAGATATCGGCGCCACTTCCGACACTGGAGCTACGCGGGTAGCCGATGCTCCGGCCTCCAGTAGAGCAATTATAACTGAGGTCGAAACCCGTTTCTGAGGTTGAGCCAGGGCCCATAGCAATGCCGGGATGGTCTCTTCGCCGACTGCAGGGTCCATAACGCCTGAAAATGAAGCTTCCGGGTTGCAGCCATGGTTCAGCAACTTTTTAACGAGTGCTTCGCTTCTAGGGTATTTCTGGATTACCAAGATCAAGGATGCAGGGTGGCTTAGATCTAAATCATCGGCCGTACATCCATGATTGAAACATTCTTCCATCAAGCCCAGCAGGACGTCCTCATCCAACTCTGCGCCGAATAGGGATGGCAGAATAGCAGTAAATTTTGGCTTGTACTTGAGAAGCGCTGCAAAAAGTGCTGGGCTACGCTTCGCCGCAGAAAGAAAGCATACTCCGTTAGCGGCATTGACGTCTGCATGATTAACCAAGAGACGATTCACTATGGGCTCGATGGCATCAAGGCCATTTTCCGGTTCAAGAACGGCTCTCAAAGCCAGATCAGTCGCGTTCCGGTCGACCCCTAGCAGGAGAAGCTGATCGGCAACCTCAACATAACCGCCAGACTCAGGTCCGTTGTCGGGCGTAATTATATTGAAGTCTTTTTGACGTAATGCCTGGATCGTTCTATCAACGGAGGCAGGTTCCGGGACGGTCTGATTCAGTCGTGGAAGGTTGGCGGGATCAAACAGCGCGCGAAAAGCTGATGTAACTGTGGGCTGCCAGGGAGTGTCCTTCCCACTGAGCAACAGCTTGACAAGCGAACTGTTACCCGTCGCAGCTGAAGCTACGAATGCATCGCCTCCGTTGTAGTTGACTGATGCACCGTGTCGAAGGAGCATCTGCGCGATTGTTGGATCGCTCGTACAACTGAACTGCTGAATCTCGGCAAGGAGAGCTTGGTCTAGGGTTTCCTGTGAGATGCCTTTTTCGAGTAAGACTTTCAGGATAACTTCTTTCTGCGACACACTGCTGAGCGAGATGGCATATTGGAAAGCACGTGAGATCAATCTAGCGTCAGCAGCTATCAGACGTTCGACTATGTCCAGATTGTTTGCACCGCCGTTGACGGCGATTTTGAGGGCTTGCGTAGCCGAAGCTTCTTCGACGCCACCCACTAGAAGTAGCTCGAGCATTGCAAAGGTCGTTGATTGTCTAGCTCCATTGGTGTCAAAAATGAGTGGTAACGAAGCTGATTTACTGTGTGTAGAGACCTTTGCTCCACAGAGTAAGCGCAAAATTGGTAAATTGGCCTGAGAAACAGCAAGCTTGACCGCTTTGCCATCATCGTGGTCGATAAACGCTCCGTGGCGAACAAGTTCGGTAATCAAAGCAACGTCCCTTGTGGTCGATGTGTCTGCAATCGCATCAACCAGGGATTGGTCTACTTGAGGTCCACGAGCACCACGTTCCAAGAGTAAATGTACAGTTTCGAGTCGCTCGGATGGCGTATACCCAGACCGTATAAGGGGGAATACTTGGGAAAGCGATTGAGGTGACGGTCGGGAAGCTAGTAGTGACCGAAGACTACGAATATCCTTCCGAGCCACAGCAGTCTGAATAGCCCTATCGTTGCCAGTTCCAAGGGGTTGGCCGGCGTTTAGAAGCAAATCCATCAAACCAGCATCACCATCCTCGACTGCACGAACTAGCCAGCGCTCGAGTGAGCGTCCGCTACCACCTTTGGCTACAAGAGCGCTGATCACGTGCAGTCTCTCTGACTTTGGCGCATCGTCTGGCACCGCATCTAGTGCCATGGATGCATGAGCCGGCGATATTGGTGTGCCGATGATGATATCTGCCAATTTCCAATGAGACCTAACAACGGCATCTTTCAAGCATTCAGCTTGATTGACAGTCGTGGGCACCCCATACGCGATCAACATCTCTGCCATGCGGAGATCATTGCGCTGGGATGCGGCTACGAGCAGACCACCTAGTCGAGGATTCGTTGGAGGTAGGCCGCAACAGAACAGAAATTCTAAGAATTGATACAGGTCTTGGGCGTTAGTCATCCTCATTACAGGTTCAAATGCGGCCTGCAATGATGTTGGACTCAGGGGGATCGGACCTGCCACAAGTGCGACAGAGGTGCGGTACTCGCATCGCGCAATGGAGGTAGTAAGAGCACTGGCGTTATCGAAGTTTGGATCAGCGCCATGAGTTATCAGCAGCGAGATCACCGGCTGGGAGTTTTGCTGAACAGCTGCTGGAAGACATGATGAGATGATGTCAGGGCGAAGAGCCTTTGGCGCTCGTAAGAGAAGCCGCACGAAGTTTTGGTCGTTTGATCTAACAGCGTCCGCTAAAGCATTTGGATTTTTGTTCAGATCCGCACCGTGCCGTAGTAACTCCTGGACGCAGGGGTGGTTGTTGGCCGCAAGAGCAGCTTTGAGTCCTTCGTCCAGAGTGGTCTGGTCTGCACCAGAAGCCGCCAACAGCCCCAAGGTGTCGGCTCGCCGCACAGTTGCAGCTCTTTGCAGCACCGTGCTTCGCCTCCGATCTGTAATGACAGCCTTCTTGCTTGCCTTGCTCTTTTGGTCTGTAACTTCAACAAAGTTCACTTTGGCTCCCAGATTGAGATAAGCTTGGACAAGGCCCGGGCTGGTAGCAGGTCTTTCAACGGCTGCTGATAGTGCGCGGTCAAGTTCATCCTGGGTAAATGACCATTGACTCGTGTCATGGTCTTTCTTCTTCTTTTCCGAACTTCTGAACACGCTCTTCAACTTTTTGCCGGGATCCCGGTAGTCTGGGTCATTCACCCTCTGTTCGACCAACAGCTGGCGAGCTAGTGTGTGATCCTCCTCGCTGGCATTAATTGCAGGCTGAGTTGGGGCAGGAAGAGGAAGCTGACGATCAGAAACCGGATGCATGCCAACATCTCGGATGACGTCCTGGAGGCTGCGGCGTTTTAGGTCCATGTTGCCTGGCGAGGGTCGAACGGAGAAGCATCAGTGACATTGTCATAAGGACACTGTCAATTCTTAACGACAACGTCGCGGCTGCAGTGAAAGAAAGAGCACGCGTTTTGGGTGGCTGAGCTGCTTGCTGCATCGTACAGCGCTCTATCCATACCGCTTTCGGCCTTAGCGCACGACTCGGTCCCCCACCCATTGCCATGCCACAGTGGCACAGCCACATCATGTGACGGTGACGGTGGCGGCGACTGTTCCTTTTCCAACCCTCTACGCTCCAACTGCATCGTCACCACGTGCAACGCTCAATATACCTGAGACGTTCACCAGATGGAAGCGGTACGTCTTGATAGGTAGGTACCCAGCCGATGGACGGCCAGCCGGACGAACGCAGGGGCTTCCTCCACACAGCACACGGACTCCAAACATGCTAGCATCTCACTGCGACTTGCTTTCGCTGTTTCATCACGACCCGAAGTATCTGCAAGATAATCTCTACAAGAGGCGCATTGCGTTCCAGACGTACCACACACGACATCTGCCGGCGATCCGTCGCCCGGCCACCTGCAATATCAGGTACCGTACGGGACGTTCGTGTAGCGACAACATCAGCAGCAAAATGCTGCCTTTTCAATCGAAGGATCGCATTCCTATCCAGACAACTTTGCGTGAACAGCTCCTGTTTCGCGAACGGCAAGGCAATCCTGTGTGCAATTGCGCTCGACTGCTTATTGGACGAGCAGCCGTGTTTGATCCTCCGACGCGAAATCCGCAGGTACCGTTTCGCATCCCAACCACCATTATCGCTGTGCATATCGCACCGTGCGGTCGAGGTATGGTTCGCGCATGAGTCGTGACAACCACACCCATCACTGACGGCCCGTGAGCAAATGAGGGGTGATGAGACCCGTGCCACCTTTACAATTGCGCCAAAGAAGAGTAACATCTGTCAAAGATTTCCCCAGGTTCTGGATCCAGCGTTTCAATGGCAGCCCAGGCAATGCTTTTTCAGCCCAACACGGCAGAACATTCAGTGACCTTCCTCCTACGTGCGTACGCTGTCCCGCACCTCGTCTCCTGTGAGCATACGGCAGGCACACTGGCGTCGGACGGAATATTCCCTACATACACTATCAGACGCTAACAATATGCGAGGGCATATGCGATGTTTGGGATTTGCAGCCCCCTTGGGATGCTCTCGGCTCAGACTAACGTCCATCCAGGCGTGGCGGAACACCCAGTGTGCCGGAAACAACCAATCAACTTGCAAGAATTACGGAAAAGTCTGTGATTCTCGCAAGCTGGTTGGGTTCTTCCGGTATACCAGGATTTCCGCCACGTATGGATGTACGTTACCTATCCAAGTGCCTGGATGGAGTATTTATTGACCCGTCCGCTCCGCATGAATTTCAAGGCACGCTCTCACTACTCTACTGTCGGCAGCTTCCAGTCTATTATCTTTTCTTCCTTCTTTTCATTACTCTTTCGCTTCTTCGGGCTCTGGTAGCTCTCTTCTTTCGCTGTACAGATACTCCTTACGAAACTGCGATTCAACGAAAGACCAGTCATCCAACATGTTCTCCTCCCTCATTGTCGCGGCAGTTGCCCTCCCTCTCACTTTGGCTGCTCCAGCCCCATACCGTCTCCCGGAAAGCATGTTCCGTCGTCAGCTCAACGATACGTGCGGTCTGTCCACTGTCCAGCAGCCTCCCAGCAAACTCACGCCTCCTGGTGACCACAATCAACTGGTTCTCATCGCACTCGGCCAAGGGACACAGAACTATACCTGCACCAACGAGACCGCAGTTCCAGCCTCAGTTGGAGCTGTTGCCGACCTCTTCAACGCTTCGTGCGCTGTCTCTCATAAGACCTCCCTCGGGTCTGTAGCAGAGGACGCAAATGCTGTCGGCCAGCACTTCTTCCTCGACAACACCACTCCCGAATTCGACATTATTGGGCTTGGTAACACACAGCTCAAGAAGGCCGAGGCTGACCCCGCCCCCAATGCCGCTACCGACGTCCCGTGGCTCAAGCTTGATGCCACGAACACGAACACTGCAGTCAGGAGCATCTACCGACTCGACACCAAGGGCGGCGTAGCACCCGCCACTTGCGCTGGACAAGCTGCGGGTGCTGTTGTCCAGGTCAATTACGAAGCTCAGTACTGGGTGTACGCCTGCCCAGACGCGATGGCTTCCCGTAGACAGAAGAGGAGTCTCGGTCTGCCGCTCAACTAGATGCGTAACCGTATGCTAGTACCGCAGATGGATGGTGGTGTTGTCTCACGGATAAGTCAGCCATATGTGGATGTACTGCCATGGGGAACATTTTTTTTCTTTCGTTGTCGATGCAATCGTTTCGACTGGATATCTGTATTAGCTTCGGTGTTTATTGGTTCTTGAATAGTATGATCCAATATGAAATGGAACAAGATAACAAAAAAAATTCCGGCTTGCGAGTAGTTGTTTTTGCCCGATTTTCGGCCGGATTGCCTACCGTGCCGTAGCTATCTGGCCGGATTGCGGTACCGGTATCTCCAAATGCCAGGATCTGTTGTTTGCTTAACTCACTCCCTTGTTCGCAGTGAAGAAAACTGGAGCAGATGTATAATGTTATCGACAATTCCTTCAATAGCCGGCGAAAAGTCAGTGGCGAGTGCACGGTTAGAGGTCCACGGTGGAGCAATAAATAGGGAGCTCATCGGGGGACATACCGGTAGCTCCATCGCCTTCCGTCCCTTTCCGTCACCATCCTGCAACAGCCCGCAACGTTGTAGGCACTACGATAATGGCTTGCCGCATACAACGCGATAACTCCCGTTTTGAAGCTCGAATGGAAAGTTAGCGGAACCGTGATGCTGATTTGAGATGACGGTGCTGTCCACCCCGCACCGGAAACGGCTTGGCAAGCAGCAATCACAAGCTCGCCCGCTGGGCCGCGACCATCTTCCACTCACAGCGCGCGCCTGGACATGCTGGACAAAGACCCTCGGTCCATGTCAAGATGCGTGACGTCCTGCGTCCGAAATATATGTGCCCGGCCTCTGCCGCTCTTCGCACGTACGTCTATTTCCATCATCACATCCTAGGTACCCGTTGCAGACTACCCTCTTCCCTGTTACCTTGGAACCATCCAATCATCCAACCATCCAACCATCCAACCATCCATATTGAACAACAGACAAACACATACGCACCTTACACCACCATTGATACACGATGGCTAGTTCCGAAAGCCTGCTGCGCGAGGTTAACATCCTCGGCGCGTTGAACGACCAGAACAAGCACGTTTTGAGCAAGGATGTGGCTGTCTTCCTAGCTCTCCTCCACCGCACATTCAACGAGCGCCGGAAAGAGCTCCTACAGCGACGTGTGATTCGGCAAGCTGAGCTCGACAAGGGTAATTTGCTCGACTTCCTCCCAGAGACCAGACACATCCGCGAGAACGATGCCTGGAAGGGTGCACCACCAGCTCCTGGGCTCGTAGACAGGCGCTTGGAGATCACAGGACCGACCGATCGCAAGATGGTCGTCAACGCCTTGAATTCAGATGTCTGGACGTACATGGCCGACTTTGAGGGTAAGGACTGACGATTGCGACTTTCATGAACGTAGGCTGACTAGGGTAGACTCAAGTGCACCGACTTGGGACAACATGATCAACGGCCAGTTGAATCTTTACGATGCCATTCGCAGACAGGTCGACTTCAAGCAGGGCGAGAAGGAGTACAAGCTCCGCACCGATCGCACCCTCCCCACACTTATCGCTCGCGCCCGAGGATGGCATCTGGAGGAGAAGCACTTTACAGTTGATGGCGAGCCCATTTCAGGTAGCTTGTTCGACTTTGGTATCTACTTCTTCCTTAACGCGCACGAGCTTGTCAAGCGAGGATTCGGGCCATACTTCTACCTTGCGAAGATGGAGTCGCACTTGGAGGCGAGATTATGGAATGATGTTTTCAACCTGGCACAAGACTACATTGGCATGCGACGAGGCACCATCCGTGGTACTGTGCTTATTGAGACCATCACCGCTGCCTTTGAGATGGACGAGGTGAATCTTCATGTCCCAAATTCCGCAATGACAGACTAACTTGATTGTAGATCATCTACGAACTTCGCGACCACTCCTCCGGCCTCAATTGCGGCCGATGGGACTACATCTTCAACACTATCAAGCGCTTCCGTCAGAACCCGAACTTTGTGCTTCCAGACCGCGACTCGGTGACCATGACAGTTCCCTTCATGGACTCTTATGTCAAGCTCTTGATCAAGACCTGCCACAGGCGAGGAGTCCACGCCATGGGTGGCATGGCCGCCCAGATCCCCATTAAGAATGACCCCGCCGCGAACGAAGCTGCCATGGAAAAGGTCCGAGCCGACAAGCTCCGCGAAGTACGCGCCGGTCACGACGGCACCTGGGTCGCTCACCCGGCGCTTGCCGCCATTGCCGCCGAAGTGTTCAACAAGCACATGCCGACGCCCAACCAGATGCACATCCGCCGTGAGGACGTCAACATCACTGCCAACGACCTGCTCAACATGAACGTGCCCGGCTCGGTCACCGAAGCTGGCATCCGTAAGAACCTCGATATCGGCCTGAGCTACATGGAAGCCTGGCTTCGGGGTCTCGGCTGTGTGCCCATCAACTACCTCATGGAAGATGCCGCGACGGCCGAGGTCTCGCGGAGTCAGCTGTGGCAATGGGCCAGGCACAACGTCAGCACCGCCGAGGGCCAGACGGTCACCAAGGGCTATGCGCTGCGGCTGCTCCGCGAGCAGACGCAGAAGCTGAGCGATAAGGCGCCCAAGGGCAACAAGTTCAGCCTCGCAGCGAAGTACTTCGAGACTCAGGTGACGGGCGAGCAATACGACGAATTCCTAACCTCGTAAGTAACACCCGCTCCCACGCAAGACAGAACGCTGACCCCGTCCAGCCTCCTCTACAACGAAATCACAAACGTAGGTCCCCCTAGGGGCGCTGCCAAGCTCTAAATGTCCTCTTGTTCCTGTGCCTTTACCATGACCCTCGGCTCTCTAGCCCTCCGGTCTTTGTAAGCAAATGAAACAAAAGCGTGCCAATTATGTAGTCTACCTACTGTGCCACATGCGACCCTAAGCTGATGTTTCTCTTCCACCCTAGACCCAGCCTCCTACCGCTGCTGCGAAGCTATGAAAACCCGCGTCACGCCGCGCGGACGGAGATGTACCTACGTGAGCCGAGGTCGATCCGGGTTGTCGGGATACCTATTCGGTTGTGGGGACGTGGGTGGGACAGAGAAAGAGGGGGGTTGGGGCGTGGTTGGGGCTGGCATGTGAAGAGGGTTCAAATGTCAGATAGGTGGGTAAACGAGTCACGAGGCACATGAAAAGCACATGCATTCCAAGATGCTCGTTGCGGGTTTCTATTGGCGGGGGAGTCGAATGGGGGGCTTGTACATATCGCCATCGTACATTTTGTATATAATCGGACGTACGATCAATGCTTACACCTTTCTACTCTGGGTTCCAAGTCTCCCAGTCCTCCAAGTTCCAGACGTACCTAGTGGTGTGCTCAGGTCTTGTGCTGAGATACGGAAGCACAGCCTGTGGAAGCACGTCCAGATCTACAGAGCCATTTGATTGACTCTTGGAGAATACCTACTAACGCAATTGGAAATTTACAACTATCTTTTCATCTCAATGGGTATGCCTCCGACAAGACGGACATAGGAAACTTTGAAATCACGTGATGTACCGAATTCAGATGCCGAGGTTGGGTAGCGAGTTGCGTCACCAGGCGATCCCGAAGCTCCGGACCGCGCCACGTCCCTGTCTACTCCATCTCTCCTCTTCTCCATTAGACATATATATCAATCGCATCTGTTCTGTCTTTATCCGACCGCTCGAGTAGGTTCCCCGAAAGCTGTTTACGACAAGGGAAAAAAAAAGAAAAAAAAGGGGATATGTCACGTCGAGGACCGAGTGAGGATGCCCGGCGAGACCAACACCAACTTCGATTCCACCCGAATCGATACCGTTAGGCTGGCAGAAGGTGCTTTCTGCGCGCGCTGCCCGTGCCCGCAGATTGACGACCGCACATCCCGTGGGTCGACTTACAGGAGTCGTTAGCATCTACGACCTAGCCACCAGTGCGTTCACTCGCGCCGCAGACAGGAAAAACTGTCCGTGGCTACCAGACATCAACAGTTACTACCTGTTCGTTACGTCGGCGAAAGGCACGCCTAGCATGGGGACAACAGTGCATGTGGGGGTGTGATGCGCAGATGAAACAGTCGCGCCCTGCGATATGGCTGTAACGTCCGGACTCATGGTCGTGGACACGAGTTTATATGTCTAGTCAACTCCATCGATGTGCATAACTTGTATTATTTACTCCGGATGTCGAATTCTCCAGACCATCAACTAGCCCACCGTGGTGGGAGATGATCCCGTGGTGGAACTTGCCAGTGCGTGGACTGCATCCAACCATGTTCTCCGTTGAGCAGCTGTTCCGACGGAGGCGGATATCCCTCCGAGCCCTTCCTGCCCACGGTTGCCATGGTGCTCCAATCTTGCATGCCGTTGGCGCCAAAAGCAGCACCGCCGTAGAGATATGGATCGTTGTGGTACGGCCGCAATGCAGGATTTTGCTCGATTTGGCAGGGCGGGGGAAGGTCCAAGTCCAGCATCGACGTGTCTAGACTGAGTTGCAGCGGGACGGAAGTAGAATCGTACATATGCCAATCACCAACTCCAGTAATGTTCGCACTAGGCCCAGGGCACTGCACGATGGCCAAGTTGTCCGTGGGAGTGATGTTATCCGTGCTGGCTGACGCAGAAGCCATGGATGTCTCTTCGCTTCCTTCACTACTTCCGGAGGACGGCATTTGAGGTACTGGCGAATATTGCGGTTGCTTCCTTTTCACTTCGCTTACTGTCAATCCCGGCCGGGAGTACACCTTAGAGCTATTGTTTAGGGATTGAGCCGAAGAGTTCGACTTCTTTCGCAACCTCCCTAACTCGCTCGCAACTTGTCGACTCTGGCTTGATTCCGGCAAAGAAATCCTCACATTGGGATCTTCGAATGTATTGATGGCTCGAGTAGCCAGAGTCGTCCGACAACGCTCGATTATAGCGGGTATGCGTGCCTTGATACGAGTAATGATAGGCTCAATAAATTGTGCAAGTTCCTCGTTGAGCTCCTTCTCGAGTGCTTCTGAAAGAGCGCGAGCGAGGTCTGGGGACATTTCGTTGCGGTTGTCTAACGCCGAGATCAGCTATGTCTCTATTGTATCAACTTCACAAGGAACTAACAAGACGAGGGGATGGATTCCTCTGCGTCCGCAGGGAATAGCATCCTGTACAGCATCTTCCACTTCTCCTCCGTACTTCTGGCATTCACGAACGGCGCTCTCTTGAAGTCCAGCTTCCAGAGTGTCTGAGGCGCCATGCGATCGTCCGCGGGCGCCGGCCTCTTTGTGCATATCTTGTCCAAGAACATGTGCGCTTCCAGTTCTTCTTCGGACATCTCTATGTGACACCTCCGGCAACGCAAAGGATGCATGTGCACACGCTTCAGATGGTCCTTTAGCTTTCCCATCTCCGCGAAACCTTCGCCCCGGCAAGCTGCCTTGGTGTATTTTTCTGGTTCCCGCTGATAGAATGGACACTTCAACCTCCGCTGCGGGGCTCGGTGGGACGGGCTTTTCTTCTTCGGTGGGTTGTCGTCTTCTTCCGAATCGTCGCCTCCTTCGTCGTCGGGATCACGCCCGCCACCTCGAGCTCGCTTCCCGCCATTTTCTTTTGTAGCGTTTGTCGAGGACTGTGATGTAGATATCGCATTGACACCTCCAAAGGTTCTGCTTGAAGGGCCATGACCTCCAATCACGCCCGTAGCTTCGGTCAGAGCATGTACAACCAGTTTCTGGAGCATGAGACCTTTGACTACGTTCATCGCTGAATATAGGGCGTTATGAACGTTAACATCCCGGTGAGATGTCGAGGAGGTGTCAGAGGCACATTCGGGATCCTCATGGCTGCTCAACAGGCTCTCTCGACTGCTGTTCGTATCAAGTGCGGAAGGAGATCTCAAAGTACGATGAAGACGGCAATCGGAACCATTGCCACCGCTGGTCCCTGCACATACTTTGCTGCCATCACTGGATGTCTCTTCCCCCACCAAAACATCTTGCTCGTGAATCCTGTCTGGTGCAGAAGCTGACCTGCTCAATACTTGATTTCTGTGATTTTGCGGATTTGGAGCATTTGAGTTTTGACGCGGTGGATCCTGTTCCACGATGCACTGCGGTGCTTTCAAGGCTGTTTGCCGGCTCTCTACGACGTGTTCTCCGGGGTCTTCTATAGCGGACCGATCCCCTTGTGTGCTCTGCTTGTTTCTCAGGGCAAGCAGCTCGGGTAGGACTATCCTCTTGATGGCATTTTCCGCCGTCGCTAGCAGCTTAGGGTTGTTGATTGGAGACGATGCTGATGAACATGCCGATTGCAGATCAGCTGAATCATTATTTAGAAAGAGAGCATCGTTTCCTTCGATTTCGCGGGCCCAAGATTGTGGTGCATCGACCATATCGCCTTCCTCGACGCTTGAGATCCTTTCTGCTTGATCATGAGAGAGTGTTGCTTGCCATCCCGCAATCAGGCTACCGAGATTTGGCAAGGCGTAGTCCTCCGGGGGTGGAGATTCCCGGAGGCCTTGAGTTGTCTCTGGATCTGCTTCACGTAAAACACCTTCTTTACAGTCCTGAAATTCGATTGCTGTGAGCGCAGCGACTGGACCGCCTCTGTGAAACATGCCATCCGCGTGTTTGAACACCCATTGAAGCGAGTCATTCGGAAATTCATCGCGCACTCTATAGAAGCCATACATATTTAACTGTCTGACGAACGAAGAAATGCTGGTGTGACGGAAGTGCGAAAGCAGAACCTTGGCGAATTCGCTCGACGGAGAGAGAACAAAAGCATCGTTTGTGTTGGACCACGAAACAAGATGTTGAATGCTCTGGTCTTCGAGCATATTGTATAGTGTGCGGACGAAGACGCTTTGTGCCGACTTAGGCCGCCAAAGAACGCTATCGGTGTCCGTTGTCTGTCTTTCTGAATTTCCATATAGAACCTCCATCCAATATGGGTTCTGTCGGCCGAGGATGAGCGACTTATCAATCACGGCCTTGGAACCATGATCTCTTCGTTTACCCCGTAAACTTAACGTGGAGGATCTTGTTCGAAGGCCAGGCGTGGGCGGGGGTGAAGTGCTACGTTCGAAGAGTGGTTGGGTGGGAAGCTTGTGCTTATGCGTCGGCTCTGGTGCCATGCTGTGGTCCAGGGACATCGATTGGAAGGCCTTCCTAGCTTCTCGTGTCTTTTGAATGTATTCCATCACGTCGAACGTGGAGGATGAATATGCTGCAACGTTTCCTGTCGTGTCAGATTTCGATTGGCCTGATGCTTTTGAGACATTCTCTTGACGGTTCCTCTGGAATCTGGTGGATTGCCCAAGCCCAGGCTCCCACGATGTCTTGTCTGCAATTCCCTCGCTTTCGGTTGCAACATGAGGGAATGGGTGCTCCGCCGCGCTTTCTTTTTCAACGTACATAGTGAGTCGTGATTCCGTGGCCTTAGGAACCAGCGAATTCGCGCATCAAAAGACGCAGGCGAACCGCCAGACCTTAAGCAAAAGCAGGCTCCCGCAACATGTGGGGGCGGAGCAGTTCATGGCTGGTTTGTCGGACAAGGCTGGGCTGAGCACGCAGGCCATGCTCGACAGCGCGTCACAAATGTGCGATGGAGTGGCGGTGCAGAATGGCAGTTCGCAGCTTTTCATTAAGCGGCCCTGGCGTTTACGAGTTGCCAATGGATACGATATGGTGGTAAAAGGCAGGCGTAGCCGATTGTCTTCTGCACGAGCACCGGTCAGGTAACGAGCGTGCCTACTTATGATGTATTGCAGCTTTCGAGATGGAAAGTCCGGTCAATAGCCAAGTGTCAACTCGCCCGTCTTATGAGGTTGTAATTGAACAAACAGCCCAATTTCGAAATATTCAGTCAGGTTTCATGCGGCAACAGTTGCCACGTAGGCGAGATGTTGAATTGGGCGATCTGTAGGTAGGTACTTACGCCAGGGTTCCGTAGCACGCATTGCTAGCAACCAATCCACGCCCCCCTTCGCCTAGTACGATAATACGACCCTGTAGGTAGACGTCAGCCCCCATCCCAGCCGTGGCGCATGCATTTGCGTTTCAAAACCCGTCACCGTCGCCTTTTTCTTTTGCCCGAGGCACACAGGGCGTATGGGAAGCACAATTGTGCGATGAACAACTTTTCCAGTATCGCAAACATTCAGTTGCGCAGATGGCAGCTTCGTAGGCAGCATTATAAATGCAGTGTAGATATAAAACTTGAGACAGCAGTCCGCAAGATGAATTGTTGGTTCCTTGAAGCAGAAGCGTGACACTGACCTAGCGAATCGCGAATACGATCCCTCTGACCTACCTACGGTAAACCCTCATTGGCTATCACCATGTCCCCTGAAAAGCCTCAACCCCGGGATGGCGGCAAGAAGGCAAGACACAACCGCACGATTGCTGAATAAATACAAACCATCCGGTATGTTCGCTTCTATCTACTGTTTCCTTCGATTTCGCGCTAACTGAACCGATCAGAAGCTGGTTTGAGTTTCCAGATCGAGAACTACGTTCACAACGGACGCCATGGGTGTATAACGAGCATCCCAAAAAGTACACCCGGCTCTCAAAGATCAATAAGAAGCCTCAAAGATTATTGCCAGACAAGACCAAAGGAGTCGGACAGACGATTCGCAGTCTAAACGCAAGAGGCAGTCGATATAGCTCAGATAAGAATAATAATACCTCGAGACAGAAATCCAAATGTACGATAGCTTCAGTCTGTTGTACGATGATTGAGCACGTAGACATATACTAGAAACTTCACTTCACTTCACTTCACTTCACTTCACTTCACTTCACTTCACTTCATTTCACTTCGCACACCCTCATCCATATTGTTGCAAATACATTGATTCCTATAACTTCCCTAAAGTACCCAACCCCTCAAAAGAAAAACCGAACAAGGATTCTAACTGCTTAACGCCCAGCATCACCTCTCACACTTTCACGCCGTCACCGCCCCCGTAGCAACAGCCTCCTCCTTCGGAATATTCAACCTCATCGGCACATCCCAAACCTTATTCGGCCCACTCCCCTCACCCTTCGGCGCACCCAAATTGTACCCCGCGCCCTTCCTATTCCTCGTCGTACTTCTCCCCTGCCCGCCCGGCCCCGCCAAGATCTTCTTCTGCCCGGCATAATCACACCGTCCGTGCGTGTTGCAGAATCCCGTCTTGCACTTGTTGTTACTCCGGCACTTCATACCTAGGCAGCCATCCGTGCACGTCTTGCAGAGCCCCCAGTCGCAGTACTGGTCTGCGTTGCAGTGTTGGGCGTTGGTGCATGGGTTTTCTCGGGAAGAGGGCAGCGCGCAGATAGGACGGGGCGGGACGAGGAAGGCGTTGGCGGTGTCGGGGTGGCATTGGGCGGCGGGGGAGTTTGCGGCAATGGGGTCGCGGCGGAAGGGGTTGTGCGAGTTGTAGGAGTTGTCTTTTCGGCGATCCCAGGGCTGGATGGTGGCGCGGGCGTTGCAGGTTTGGCACGAGCCTGAGGCGCATTTGAGGTGCGACAGGCAGGGCTTTTTGCTGTTGCAGGCGTCGCCTATCTTTCCGGGCTGTGACTCTGAGGGTTGCTGACAGATGCTGTTTTTGCAGAGGAGGGAGGGACGGCAGCCGTCGGCGGTGTCGCAGAGATGACCTTCGCAGCCGAAGACGCAGGACGCTTGTTCGGGGATGTAGGGGTTTAGAGCCAGCGTGGTCAGGTTGGTGAGACCTCCCGATGGCGCTAGGAGGTACTTGGACCAGTTGAAATTGGATCGCGAGCTGGATGCACGCGTAAGGACGTCTGACAGGGCACCGATGGCAAATTTGGACTTCCTTGTGATGCTGACTTTGGGTGTGGTTCCTTCGTCTTTGAACGTGAGGTGTGAGTATATCTGACCATGTTAAGAACTTGCATATTTCAAGCGCAATGAGTTCAAAGCTTACCCAGGGAATCCCGCGATGGTTGAGAGCGTTGCCTTGGTCAAAGATTGCTTGCTTCTTATAGTTCAGACCAAGGTTGGTGTTTATATATGACCACTCTTCTACAAGGAGCAATTTCTTATCAATGGCGCGGCCAGTTAGGGTGTTCCCAGGGAGAAACATTTTCGTCCATTGAGTGCCGGCGGTTTCCTCTTCTCCTTGCGCAAAGTAGCCGTGAATGCCGATTACATCAACAGCTGGGCAATCCCAGGCAGAGTCCGGGGTATTCTGAACGCCATCTACTGTCTGCGGTCCGGATATTCCACCTGTTATAACGGCAATGTTATTATCGCCGAGACCTAGTACATCTTTAAGATGCGTCGCAATGTCACAGAGCCAGGCTTCCCCTGCTGGAATAGGCCATATGCCAGACCATGGTTCGTTCTGAACATCGACTCCCTGGTTCTAGTTAGCTCCGACGAACTCGACGGAATGGCGATTAGTCGTACCAGAATGACTTCACTCAACTCGCTCCACGGTCTCCCGCCAAAGTTTTTGGAAGCATAGTGCTTGAAGAAGACCTCCAGACGTGTCTTGTAGTATGTTCGGTCTGATCGAGGTCAGGGTTGGATTCCAGCATCCATTGCACTTCACTTACACTCCTCTTGACTATAGAAGTCTAAGAAAGCACCGTCGAGCTTTTTGCAATAGCCATCACAAGGTACATTATTTGAGCCTCGAAGCGCATGAGCGTCATGTGGTGCGATTATGACTTTTGTTTTGCCTTGGCCATGTGAGCATGCGCACGATGACTGAGGACATCGGGCGTACCTTCAGAAATACGATAAATAGCCGCCAATGTGTCATCGAATTGGTTTAGCAAAGCTCGATCAAACTCGCCGACTTCCGCTTCAGGCTGGCCATGTTCAGTATTCACAGCCTGAGATTTCGCAAGGCCTTACTCACATCTGCGTGGTGCTCATCTCCTCGAACTGAATGCAATTAGCCAGTTGCCCAGAGCGAAACGGGATCCTACTGGCTTACTGAACAACCGAATTACCCTGGCATTGGTTTTGACGATAGCTCGTATAACTTCTTCGCGATACGAAGGTTCCAGAAATTGAAGTTGTGGAAAATTGACGCCGCCAAAGGAATGATTGTCTGCCGTGATTCTTAGATCAGCCAGAGCAACACCTGCTAGTGCTGCCAGCGAAAGCAACGACGCCAAAGCTCCCGAAAAACGCATGTTTGTGATCTGACGTGCGAAGGCGACGGGGAACTTCCACGGATCTGTCAGAAGGCCATGTTGTTATAACGCGCGACGATCCCTTCTGGCCACGTATAGACGGTGTCCTATAGCCACATGTTCATGGCGGCCGTTAAGAACTGATCGCTATGCATCGTATATTGAGGCTGTTCACATATATTAATCGGGCCCGCTTTTGACCAATAGAGCTCCGCCAAAGGTTCGATGCAGTGGCCCATGTTCACCTGGGGAACGGGCCGATACCGTACTGTGGCCTTCAACACAGTGACTTCACGCGACGAAGAAAGAATAAATTTTCACAATATTCATCGCAAATGCAGATGAAATGATGAATGCGCTGTAAGACGACGAGATTCACGGTTCGCCAAGACATGAAGGCTAATATCACGGTTGGTGCGGACCGAATGATGCTCATTCGCGGAACAGTTACTTTGTAGCCCTTTCCGGTTCGGAAAACGACACATACTCTGCTATGTAATCGTGCCCGCATCCGACACAGAATGTGCGCCTTGATCCAAAGCTTTTCAGCCAACGAAATTTAGCGGGAATGTGGATGGGCCTAAACCTGAGCAGGCGCGTTGCCGATTCTCTCGCTGAGGATTCGGACTTAGCCAAGGAAAGCCATGGATGCTGTTCAAGATGCTTTGAGCTGTCCACAATCGTCGATACATGTGTCAAAGGGTTGCTGGATTATAGGTCCGCTTCAAGGTACAAGTAAACCTTCTCTTAGAGTCCTTCGCGTTAGAGGCTCTCGAGTCTCATCGACCAAACAACATCAGAAGATTGAACTAGTTTATCCTGCCACTCCTGTAGAACCTGCACAATGCGTCCAGCTGTTCCGGTAAAAGACCTGGGGTGTACTCTTAGATAGGCCTGAAGATGCCTCATAGGCACGAAGAACCGTGTTGGAGCCATAGACAGCCTCTCATCCTACTGGTTCTGCACACACGGCCTCAAGCCTCTTCAGTGTAGCCAGCACTTCCTGCCCGAGGTCTTCTCCGCTCGCCGTCTGCGGGAAGCTCCCTTTGCGTAGGTCACTTAGGGCGCTGATGGTGTCCTCGACCTCAAGCAAGGCGCTGCGATTCTCCTGCTCAATCTCGGCGATTTGTGCTTCAAGAGCTTCGCAGGTTTCTTCAATGCTGGCATAGACGGTCTGGAGTGTGTGCGGCTTCCTGCCGCGAGTGCCCGAAAGCTAGCCGGTGTTGAAGCATGGTCCATGAAGCTGAGAGGGTCGACTTACCTCTGCTTCCATCTGGAGTGTGACAAGATCCAGACCAGCGACGTTGGCTTCGTCAACCTGGCGGCGCTCGCGGGCATAGTCGCGCCTTAGTTGCTTGGATCGCTTGACCTCGAGCGCAATGTCGTGTCGCACGGCTTCGATGTCTCGCTCACGAAGCGTGTAAAGCTCGCGGTACAGCTCCTTGACGGCGGGGGTGGAGCGGTGGCCCTTGGGGAAGATGTCGGTGAACTGGCTCAGTGTCATGAAGTCGCGCAACGACGCGGGCGCGACGAGGAAGTCGGACAGCAGCTTGGCCTCGGTGGAAGGCATTGCGTGGGCTTGCTGTAGGCCGGCTGTAGTGATTGCTACGAGGCGCGTATCACGATGCTCTGAGGATGCGCAAACATTGGTGGCGATGTCTTTGGCGGGAGAAGCTCGCAGGCCGATGAAAGCAGGCGCGTCGCGTTGTCAATGCGGTCCGTGCGGGACATTGATTCGAGAACTCTCAGAACGCCTTTGACGCCGCAGCCATCACGTTTGTGACTCCACCAACCGAGGCCATCGACGAATACCGGCTCCATGAATCAGACCAGACTGACTAGTCTGTTCGATTAAGTCGCTATACGTCCGCCGTGCAGGCGACTACGTGCTGCGCGGGAGCGAGGTTCAACAACCCCTGGGCTCGACTTGACTGCCCCAACTACCCTTCACTTCTTCTTGTTTCAATATCAACAACTTTTCGCCGCCATGGCTCCCGCACCCGCTGTAGAGGCGCAGTTCAAGAAGGACGAGAAGGCGCTCTGCTTCCATCATGAGCTGATGTACGAAGCTAAGATCATCGAGGTCTCGTCGAAAGAGGAGGCCGAGAAGAAGAACGGCTACCAGTACAAGGTCCACTACAAGGGATGGAAGAACACGTAAGTCAACTTTACCTGTGTGCCGCTGCGTTTGCCCGCTTCTCGTGGTTTGTCTGTCTGCGCTGCCCCTCACACCTACCTGGACCTTGCGCCCACTGCAGCAGTGCAGACCTGTCACCCGAGCAATACTCGTCAAGTAGGCTCATTACCGCACTTTACAGTCTGTCCACCGGTCGAAGCGGTCTCGACTAACCCACTGCAGCTGGGACGACTGGGTCGAGGAAGATCGGCTTCGCAAACTCACCCCAGAGAACCGGGAGCTGGCCAACTCGCTCCGGCACGCAGTCCTTGAGCAACAGCGCGCCCAGCGGGTTCAAGCTGCGCCTGTGAAAAAGAAGACGCAAAACTCAACGCGTGGGAGCGAAGAGCGACAGACGCCAATCCAGGCTGCCCCACCTCGGGGTCAGAAGAGGATGCGGGACCAAGATCTTGAGAAGGTGAGCCTGAACATTGCAGGTTCAATGCGACCAATGCGAGTCTTGCTGATCTCTTCTAGGAGGAGGCGTTCACCACTCGGCGCGCCGTGAGGATTCTCATGCCTGACAAGCTGAAGAGCATTCTGGTCGACGACTGGGAAAATGTCACCAAGCAACTGCAGCTCGTGTCACTCCCTGCCAAGTTTCCCGCCAGCGTCATTCTCGATGAGTATTTTGCGCATGCGACAGGCTCAGGGATGCGCACCAGTGCCGAGATCGACATACTCCAAGAGGTCATCCACGGCCTGAAGGAGTACTTTAACAAGGCACTCGGCCGCCTTCTTCTCTACCGGTTTGAGCGCGAGCAGTTCTTCGACATCTACTCACAAATCACCCAGCCAACTGGCGACCTTGCTGGGAAGGCTGTGGCAGACATTTACGGTGGCGAGCACCTGCTCCGTCTATTTGGTAAGCCACAATTCCCCCGCGTTTACGCTCCGATACTGACATGATCAAGTATCAATGCCAGAACTCATTGCGCAGACCAACATGGATGTCCAGGCTGTCAACCGACTACGGCAGGAGCTTGGCGCCATGACGCATTGGCTCCAGAAGGAGCCCCAAGCCACCAACTTTTTCCAATCGGTCTACGAAAGCCCTGGATCGGCGTACATCGAGAAGGTCAAGACTAGTACCTAGATCTCACGCTTGTACACGGACACACCGACTTTTTTCTCATGTACGGGGATTTGGAGAAATCCAGCGTCTCTTCCGATCACCTGCCATGGTGACATAGCCCTCGCACCTATATGAGGCGCATTTGTATCATTATCTCTTCGTTTCAAGGCGCTTCGGTGAACAAGATTTGGTTAGCTCAACAGGTTAAGGTATTGCATTGTGCGGAGCATTTGTGGGCGGGTGGCAGAACAGAAATCAATGTCTTTGGTTCCTATCCTTCCTCTATGTACACGTAACATCGGCTGCAAATCCTCTCACGACCTGGGACCCTCGCCTCTGATGACTTTCTCAAGCACATCTACTGCCCACTCCAAGCACCTGCCCATGTTCTCCTCTGCATCTCGCGGCATTCCCTCGAGACGTATTGTCCGGCACACGCTTTCGTCCAGCTCCTTGTCCACGTCTTCATCAACGAACAAGAACTTGTGATGATGGATATAATTCGGCCACACAATGGTATCCACATAGCCCGGGGGGTCATCCCAGAACCCCTCGAGCGTGACATAGCCACTCCTTGCCTCGCGCCTCCTCTTCGCAGTCGCGTAGCTCGTCCTCAGAAACATCTTGACATCAAACAGCTCCCGCACGGCCTTCATGTCCGCGCTAAACAACAGAAACCCATCCACCACGCAGATCCGCCTGTTCCACTCCGCCTCGTTGACGGCTTTTCGTATCCTCACCTTCGCCTTCTCAACAGCTTCCAGACTGACGCCATGTTCGCCCACGCTGTTCTGGTCTTCCTTGGACACGAAATGAGGGGGTGGTTTGCCGTGCTCTTTGATGTAGGCGAGCGTCTGCTGCAGCTGCGGGAGGTTGAGGGATTCCAGGCAGTCCCAGTCCTGGATGCCGTTCTTGACCGGGATATCGGCGTCGGTCAGGTAGAAGTCGTCGAGGTGGAGGATGGTGAGTTGGTGGGGTGGGAAGGCGTCGCGGAGGAGGCGGGAGAGGGTGGTTTTGCCCGAGGACGAGGGGCCAGAGATGGCGAGGAGGAGGATGGGGTCGGGCATTGTGGATTGACGTGTGGTAGGTAGTCTTGGGAGTTTGTGGAGGATGTTTGAAGTAGTCTAGGTGAAGAAGATGCCCCGCTGTCCACCTAGGTATTGCAGGCTACTTACCTGGACGCCGATGGCCCTTCTTTTTCGAAACGCATCGCCATCGACGAGCCAGCGCAAAGTTGCATTTTTGAACCTTGATCGAAACAAACCAATCCGTCAGCTGCATTGGGAGATGAATAGAAGTGGTCGTTCTTTCACGTCCCCGTCCACCCCGGTCGCGAGGTGGCCCTAGGTGGGAGGTAGGTACGGTACCTACCTACCATTACGGTAGGCGCCACTTGGTTCTGGCGCACCTGTCGCAACACCAACGGCCGACATCACGACAACGCAGCTCCAGCGTTCCGTCGCAACACGACAATTGCGAGCAGTTGCACCCCACAGTGCGAGCAGTCGTACCCCACAGGCCGCCATGGAGCCATCGCCTCTCACGCAGGTCTCGCAGCAGTCGTTCCAGCCCAAGATCGTCCACCTCTACGAAACCCTCTTTCGCGTGCGTATCCCTCCTCCCTCCCCTCTCCCCCCTCCCCGCCACACAGACGCGCGTTGCGCTGAACGCCAGGCCAGGACGACGACGACGACATAGAGCTCTCGGAAGGCTTCTGGGAAGAGTTCTTCCTCCACCGACCCGACCATGCGGGCTTCAAGAGCGTGTTGGACCGCATCCCGCCCGACGAGATGCTGCACCTGCAGGCGCATTCGCAGGAGCTGTTCCGGCGCGCCGTGGCGCGGACAAAGGCGGGATCTGCACCCTCGGATGAGATTGCGCTCGAGGTATGCGACCGTCTGCCCACAGTGTATGCGCTGGCTTACCGGCCAGACCTTGACCGTGTTCCTAGACGCTGCCCTGAACAAGAAGTACACCAACCCGAGCTCGGATATCATCTCGGTGCTGGCAGGCTTGCACGATGCCGACGCCGTCATGGCTGAGTTTGTGGGCGCCCTCGACATGGTCATGCGGAACGGGAGGAACAGTGAGCTTGCCTGAGGATAGCACATGCACGACGTTGCGCTGACGCAGACAGTACCGCTGCGACTCAAGGCCGTGCGAACCACGCTCTCCATTACCGCCGCCGGCTTCCTCACCGTCCTGCCCTCGTACTTCACACACCGCGACCTGTTTCCCTCGCTCATGAAGTACATCCAAGACTGCGAGGACAACACCCAAGTGCTGCCTGCCTTTTACCTGCTCGGCCTGCTCGTCAACTACAACAAGTTCGAATTCCAGAATCCCTACAGGTTACGGCTCGACGACTTTGTCAACGATGCCATAATACAGAACATCATTGTCAGCTTTGGGGAGACGTGCGTCAAACTGAGAGACGCTTATGTCGCTGTCCAGGACGACATGCCCGAGGGCTGGTCGCTGGGCTCGACGCTGAACTACTTCTCCCTGGGACTGCTGGCGCCCGCGTCACGGCCGGCAACACCGACGCCGAGTGCTGAAGAGAGCAAGTCGTTGTTTGCAACACTGTATGTAGCATTCGCGCGCAATCGAACATGCTTGCTCACTGCTTCTCCAGCCCTGCCCCAGAGGCCGGCGTACTCCTGTCAACGTACGATTTCGCCAATGCAAACAAGGTCTTCTGCTTCACCCTAGTCGCTGCTGAACCAGCGAATCAGGGCGGTGTCTCTCCTCTGAGTGCTTTCCTCTCGCTTACCTCGTATCTATTCCAGCATGCACATCGCTCCCACCGAGCGGCACTGTACACCTACCTCAGCCTCTTTGTGCTGCAAATCCTCGTCGAGGACCAGTCGCTCGTAAAGCGGATGTGCAGCGATGAAAGCAACCTCTCCGTGCGCCTCTGCCGGCAACGGCAACCTTACCTCCCCCTTGTCCGAGGCGACCGCACCGCTGCCTCCGTCATCATCGACCTCATCATCGACGGTATAAACCACAACCTCCGCCGCAAACTCGACATCAACTTTTACACGTACCCCTCTCCGCTCCCCTCTCCAATCTAATATAAATTGACAACCACGCAGACTCTCCCTCGGCATCCTCCTCCGACTCCTAACCTACCTCTCCCGCGCCAAAGCCCGCATATCATACCACTGGTCCGAGCTCTGGCGCTCCCTCCTCTCCTTCTTCCGCTTCCTGACCACCTACGTGTCCGACATCCGGGTTCTGCACCGCTCTACGGACATGGTCAACGCCCTAACTTCTCTCCTCGCCTTCGCGCTCTCCAGCGGCGAGAACTTTCTCCCCAATCCCGCCGCCTACGACGATCTCTTCTACAAGCTCGTCGAGACGGGCGACATCCTGATAAAGTTCCGGGACGCGTTTGATCTCTCCTCCTCTTCTTCCATGCAGACGCTGGTCAATGTTAGCGCGCACTATCATGCGTTGTTGGAGGGGAGGGGAGCGAGTGGTGGTGGGAGTGGGAAGAAAAATCTGAGTCCCAAGGAGGTCAGCCAGGTGATTAAGCAGGGTTACGAGACGCTGAGTATTGAGGCGGGGGAGGGGCTGGAGCGGTGGGAGAGGTACAGGGAGGCCGATTGGAAGGGGGTGCTGAAGAGGGTGGCGAGGGTGGTGGTGGAGGATGCGAAGGGGTTGAAAGATGAGCGGCAGTGAGTGGGAAAGCATTATGACAAGGATTTGGTACTGGGATACGGTATCTATGGGCGATTGGGGTCGGATTTTGGGCGAACGTCTTGTTCCAACCAACTACCCGCGCCATACCACCCCACCAAATTCAACCCTTCACTCAGAGCAATCGCCACGCTCATCGTACTGACCTTACCATCTCAATCTTTTCACCACGGCATACTTGTCTGCGGAAAGCACATCTGTCCGTCTTTCTTTCTTTTGGGTTTGCGTGTACCTCGCCGCTGGTTCCTGTTTGTGATACTGTGATAGAGTAGCCATCTCCACACGCGGCCTCCACCCACGACGGGAGTTTCTGCCACTCCAAACACGTTCAGCAGGACCCAGTATAGGATGCTATCATAATTTGACCTTAGTATAGTCAGGAAGAAAGACGATTGGCCCTGATTAGCATCATGTGAGGGTCGAACGGAAGTGATTGCCAATTGGTGGCGGCCGAAAGCCCAAGGGGGAAGAGCAGATCCAAACCACTCTGTATCTCTCGATCCGGAGCACAGACTGGATATGTATCGGCAATGACTAGCAGGGCCATGCTTGTTCTCAAGTCTTAGCTCGAGCCTCGGACTCGGAGGCGTTCTGTACCCGTGAATGTTCTTTAGGTTAAGTTAAAAAGATACTATGTACCGGCTTAGAGACGCCTCTATGACGTCTCGCTAGAGGGGAAGCCTATCCCAGCGTAATCCTTGATGAAAAGTGATACCCGCAACAGCAGGACGAACACGCTACTGTAGCTGTCCAATGTGGGATCGCGAGCATTGCCGTGCTACGCTACGCTTAATTGCGCAGGGAACACTTGTGCATCTGGTGTACCAGGACCCGATATTGATTCAAAATGCTACTCGTACCCTTGCGGCCTCGCTTGGCTCTCCTTCTCTCTCGTTTTTGCGTATCAATCGCCCGCCTCCCCTGCCTCCAAGTCCCCAAACATGACCTTTTTCGTGCTTCTACTCATCGCTTCCTCTTCTGCTCTGCCCTCCCTGCAACCCCTCTCGACACTCTTCGCCGGCTCCACAATCGCCGTCTTGGACCTCCCTCCAGACTCCTGGACCGGAACCCGTGTCGTCGCCGAGGCCGCCAACCGCTCTTGGCCCGACGGTGCTTGCGGGCCGGGCGATGCGTACGGCGCCCTCGACGCCGTGAGACGCTGCGCAATCAACCTCGTCACCCACATACCGACCTGGGAATGTCCCAGCTCGGATCGCCTCGATGGCCCGGGTGTGTATCACTGCTTGATCATGGACGGCGGTGAGCACACCGCTGTGGTGAAGAGTTGGAGCAGGACGAATGAGAGTCAGACAGCTACGTGGTGAGTGAGTTTGATTCTTGCTGGCTTTTTGGTAATGGGAATGGGGGTGTATTGTGCTGACTTGTTTTGGGGACAGTGGAGAGGTGGGACAGGCGGTGATTTGGGTGCTGGACAATTGCAGCAGGAATGATAGGCAGGATACTGCTGGTGAGTGATTCTGTTTCCGGTGGGAAGTTGAGCTGATGAGGATAGGGTGGAAATCGGTGCCCGGGAACGAGAATCATCTTGTGGGAGTGACGAATTGGCGGTAGATTGGTGGGGTTGGATATGGCTAACATGGAATATATTTCGCGTGAGCTACGTGTCTAGGGGAAGCTATGAGGTTTTGTTGACATCTCCGTTGGAATTGGGTTCGTTTGAGGGTTGTCTGGCACGTCCGAGCGGGTCACGTCTAACTTCAATGCTATAAACTCATGGAGAGCTCGCCATATATATGGCATTGCTGTGACACGATCCTGGTGATAGATCCCGTATTGATACAGGTACCCATGTAAGCTCCTATCCTTCTCTTTGGCTCCGTGTACCCACGCGTTTCTACGCAAACCCAAGCTTCTCGTTGGCGAGTTGTCGCACCGCTCTCTGCCCATCCGTCAAACCCTCCTGCTACATATCAAAGGGATTCAATCCCATCGCCCTAAGCCCCTCATCGCTCAAAATATGTCGCGCCCTGCCCCGTGGTCAGCATACTCTTCCTCTTTCCCGTTCAAGACGAGGTCGCAGTGCCAGAATGCGTAATCACCTGGTCTGACGGACGGTATGCCCACAACAGACTTCTCCATGAGCAGATGCGGGTGGATTTCGGTAGTAGGTGTGAACTACGTCAGTCCCGGCGTAGCTCCGGGGAACGTGGGTTGTGTGTCATCGAACTCGTCGTCTTCGAAGAGCGGCCGTAGCATCATGTAAGCAACAGATGCTTTCAAACTCGGCAGCAGGCGCAGTGACCCCTCACCGGTATTAGAGTGTGATAGTGAGATCCAGGCCTGCATCGAGCGCCAGCACGAGCAGGAACTCCCTTTGTGATACAAGTCGCTTGAGGCATCGATGCACTTGTCGGCGACCCAGCCATCCCATTCTTGCCAAACACCTTCAAAGTTGGCAGCGTAGTTGAGACCGGTTGGCTTCGTCTTCCCATCTTTCGGTCGCGCCGCTGTCTAGGTGGGCTGGCAGGACATACTCCGCCTCTTTGGAAGGAAGCCGAATGCGGAAGCGATCTGGATATACCAGCTGGCTTGTCAAGTCGATGGGTATCGAAGGGTTGGTCACTGTCCGTAGCTGGCTGATGCAGTTCATCGCTTTCATGACCTTGGGGTGGCTCCGGATCTGGACCTGCGGATGCATCCAATATAGACTCCAGAACTTCGGGGTGCCGCTGCTCTTGTGGTGGTTCGTGTATTCAACTAATTCTTGCTCCTACTTTACCACCTGTTCTTCTGGTACAACATTGCAAAGGATGGCGCAGCGTCGCTCTCGCACTAGCTTTGCGAAGTCTGGGGGGAGGGTGCCACCTAGGTGGCCTTAAGCATTGATTTAATGCTCAATAGTGGAGGGTAATAACACTGACCACTCCATCTAGCCTCGTTGAAGTCAATCTCGGGTACCATAGACGGGCCATTTTTCGCGATGAAGTCGGCTTCAGTTTCGAGTATTTTAATCAGGCGATGGTATGACTCAATTACCTTCTGCTTTTTCTCTAGCTTAACGAGTGACTTCTTCAGGACAGTAAATTGTTACTCAAGCAGCGGTGCTCTACAATAGCATTAGTGACTGCTCCTATGTCGGAGAGGTTCACAAACTGCGCTTTGGGCTGCTTAAGCACTTGGACTTGTGCCACGGAAGACATCTTTCATCGTTGACAATTTCTATGCGAATAAAAAAACCTGTTGTGTTGTTCATCTGCCGGTATCGCTTCTCCGTAGTGGGGTGAAAGCACGGAAATAAACCGGACATGACGACATAACATGCAACGCTCTTGCACACCCCTTACATAGTCGCGCTCTCTAGAGATATACTACATGCGTGCTTAAAACAGTTCCTGTAGACATAGCCTGACCGTTGGCAATTGATAGGCCGGCGCGTCGTCGATGTTCTCAACAAGGTCCATACAGTCCGAGCGGCATGCTTCTAACGTGCTTCTAAGCCTACATCTTTTGGTCTCCAGATGTCTCGTCGCTTTTCGTCCCTTTCCGGGTGTACGTTGTCAAGGGAGTCTTGAGGCTTCGTTGCGAAAGATGATGTGGTAAATTGTAGGTAAATATTGTGTGCCTTCACTCTTGCCCCTGGTACAGCGCAAGCAAGAAAACTCTCGCACTCGCTGGATGTCTGAAGCTATTGATGGCTTGCCTGGGTTCGGAGATAGAGCATTACACATTACTATCAACATCTAACCACACATGCCACCTTCTGGTTCGTCTGTTAGAAAAACACCACTCAGCCAGAACCCTCCCATCCACAGCACTCCCCAAGCCGGCTGCGCAACACTCCTCAAGACCGCAGGCCCTGGACAAGTGCCCGACATGCCCCATCCGATACCAAACGCCACTGCCCCTAAAACCAACTTCCAATCGGTATCTGCAAACGTCTTCTTTCCAAGCTCGTACTTCTTGTTGAACCGCGGCGATTTGTTGAAACCCTTCATTAGGTTCTCGAACAGGCTCGGGAGGATACCAAAAGCGATCACGAGTAACATCGAGGGGTCCCAAACTTCGAGCCGGGGGAAGGACAGGAAAGCAGCCACTTTGGCAGGATTCGACATTTGCGTGATGTGTAGTCCGAGGCCGAATTCTAGGCCTGCGAAGAGTTCAGTTGCGTGACGCGCTAGAGAGGTGCCGTCGCTTTTGTCCTCCGCATTCTTCGTGACTTTGCTCAGTCTCGCGGCAATTCGAGGAATCAGTCGGCCTGCCGTGATGGTAACGGCAGCGAGCGCAACCAGCAAATTCGTGGTGGCCTGAGTGGGATATGTTGCAGTATAGCAAGGGAGATCGCTTGTGCAGACAGAAGTCATGAGAGACGGATGTACGAGGTGATGTGTGACCAGAGCCACCGAGAAGAATATTGCTACAGCAAGAGCAGAGCGTCCACTCAGTCGCGAGAGTCCGCATAGCATGTGTCCAGAAGTGCATCCGTGGGCCGCCTGCAAGAGTCAATGTGTCTTTCTTAGTGGGTGGACTATCCTGAATGACTTACTTTAGTCCCCCATCCTACCAAAATACCCATAGCAACAGTTATCAGAGCTTGTCCAGATGTCGACGGCGAAGGAGGGTATTTGGTGAGAAGTTCAGGGAGCACGAGTCGTAACAACGGGAAGCTTGCCGTCATGCCAGCGAAGAATGCTGCCACTCCGATCGTAGGCTTCGAAACCAACCGTCTCATGTACTCTGATGCTCCCAGGATGGTACCATTGTTATGGAGGAGAATGCTCGTAGCCTGGTGGAGTAGGAACGCTCCGATGGTGGTTTCCACGGGTGTAAACATGGCGAGGGACTGATCTCAGGCCTTCAAGGAATCAACAAGAAGCACATGCTACAATATTCCGCCAGTATGTTCCTGAGTGTTAGGTGAGGTTGCGAGGGCCTTTTCCGGACATGAAACCAGGAAGGACGACACGACGCAGTGACATTTTAACAAGCGCCATGGTTATTAGGCCGGAGGTAGGTTAGGATTCACAAGTCCCCGCTCGCCGAGTAAACGTAAAATTCCATGCGTTAGCCGGGGTAAAGCAATGGAGTTCACGGAGCTTGAGCTGAATTTTGGCGTCCTAAATCTCCACCCTTGGCCCGAATGTATGTATCCCAATCGGGCTAGCGTAAACGTGATTCCCACGCGATGGCTTTAAGACCCTGGCGGTGGGATTTCAGCGCATGTCTTTTGGTGCTTTTTTCACGCCTGATTTTTGGATTATCGTTGAACAGCGCATCTAGCGAGCACGCGACAGCTCGTATATGCGTTCATTGCATGCTGTTTGCGGGTGATTTGTGTTTCAAGGCGGTGTGTGATATTGCGTGTCTTCGCCGTCTTGATGTTCGCCGACGTCCTTTGCTCAAGATTACAGCAGGATCGCATCTAACGTATTGCAGCTCAGCCTTATCCCCGCTTTATGCAAGGGTTGTCAGGTACTGTGTTAAAGAAGCCTTGCAGGTGTGGCCCCCAGAATGCCAAGTCAGATGAATTATCTCCGCATCCAACACTGCAACCGAGAGAGATACGAACCCATTCCATCGCTTACCAGCTTACCAGAGATCACTGTTCAGCCTTTCTGGAACATTTCCTTGTGCGCAATAACGATGTACGGGCAGCCGTTACCTGTTGCAGCTAGTGAGCTCGGCTTCGGTTGCGCGCGTCCATTGTGGTCGCCGACTTCATGAATCCTGCGGCCCCAACGTCAAATCAGGAGGCCACACCAGAAGAGAAGAGATTGGCATCGGCAGCAGAAGGTGGATGGCGCTCGCACGGGCTTGTCGATAGCAGCCATGTTTCGTGTTCTACATCGCTTTCGGATATTATGCGATTTGCAAGGCTGCCAGTCGAATACTAATTGCTATGGTATTCACAGCATTCCCTGGCGAGAGTTGGAGAGCTTTGCTATCACCAGAAATCAAAGAGTCTGCGATCACAAGAAACATCACCGGGTTTGCTCTTCAAGCATCATTCTGAGGCGTTCTCATGGATCTTGACGCAGACGCCTGGGCACTTGGGCGCTAAGCATACAAAGTTTCACGTGATTCACTGCTTGGCTCTAGTTCCGCAAACTGAGGCTGACTTGGTCTGGCCTTTCGTACAGCGACACAATGTTCTTCATGCGTACGAAACATAGCCTTAATTTTACATATTGGCGATTATCTACACTGCTGGTTCCTGCGATGAAACAAGCCGTATCGTTGCAGCAGAATGGTAGAAATGTTGTCGATATGTATCTGGAGGAGACTTACATGCAGCTTGTCAGTGTTTCAAAAGAAACGTGCGAGCATCGCCCGATTTGGATTCATTAATAAAAAGGGCGATTGAATAAGAAAAAAAAATTGCGGATTCTCTTCGTTTCAGTTTCAAGCGCCAACGCGTGCGCCATCTCGTGCCCGAAGAGACGGCGCCTTGGTGCGTTTGATTGGCTGGGGCACTTGTTGTGGGGTTTGAAGGGCTGTGTGAGGGTGATTTTGAGCTATTTTATACCTAAGCTTGCTGTCTTAACACTTGTAATCGTCTTGCAGGTTTGAAAGGCCCTGCAACGTCCTGCTCATCAAGAGGGAAACTTTCGATACGGTCTTCTACCTCTGCTCGACGGATGCGTTCACTATAGGCTATACTGGCTATAGAGCTTATGTCAAGGCGACCTAAGCCACGTCAGTTGCACTAATTTACTAACAATATCTTAATCAAACGCACCATTGTAATGATACCGTGGATCGACGTTGATGACGAAGAAATAAGCGTCCTAATCTCTCTGGCCATGGTCTACCAAATAACAGTCGTAAGTTGAGAATGCTTTTGTGTCAAATGAAAAGATGGCATTGAGGATGACTTTAGCTGGAGCGTTTTTCAGCACGTTGAAATCGAGGTGGTACTTCTGGTTGCTAGTGTATACATTTGGAGAAAAAATGGAACACTAGCCGGTGATTTGGTTCTCGCCCGAGAATTGGTAGTTAGTCTTAACCATTAAACATGTCGTGATTGCCTTGCCGCTTCTGACTCTAACATTCATATTGACGCTCTGGTTGATGTATATCCATGAACATTTTGTAAACCGTTCTTTCTTGAAGTAGCAAGTTACACCTGGCTCCTGAATCAACAAGTGGTTTGTGAATAGTTTTCCGTCAAGCAGGCTTGGCAACTCATAGACTCTAGTATCGCTAGACGCCAGGCTTTTTGGGTTGTAAAGTTGTGTAACATTATGCGAAAACTCTGGGAATATCGAATTTGCTTGGAATTGATGGTGTTGCTATGTATCAAGGTCGTATTCGTATCTATGGTGAGATTCCTTAAGTTTCCTACCGTTGATTATATTCGCAGAAATATCCAGACTTGCTTAGGTCACCTCTCAGATAACTTACTATATGCCGCTGTTCTGGTCGTGTTCGTGAGCGGGGATATCGGAGGTGTAAAAGAGGAGCAGTATGTAGTCTAACTGTAAAACGGGATCTTTGAGATGCATTGATCTCCGGGATGACCTATGCCTGGTACGGCAGGTGCAAGTTCAGAAACAACAGTAGCAAGTGAGCAGACTCGTTCGCTCCTTCCTCCGCCGTTGCACCCACATCCAGGTCCTGATATTGGCTGGCACGGTTCATGCGACCAACAAATCTGGCCAACAATGGGTGTCATCCAAATATCAACAACCAAGCGTTTTGGAACAAGATAAGGTTCATTCTCTACGTTGGTATCAGATCATGTCATTCCGTCATCAACACCTCACTTCCTACTACCCACCTAAGGTTGCCACATCTTCGCCGTCCTCGGCCACATCCTTTTATACATACTGACCGCCACCGCATCCATCGGGTTAATCTTCCCATCAAACGTAGCCTTGAAGTACCCGTGCGTACCCAGGCTCTCCTTGATGAACCCACTGCGACCCCTGCGCGTCCACAGCGGCAAACTCTTGAACCACTTGACGTCTCGGTCGTTGAAGAACATGTAGCGCACGGTGACGATACTCTTGTTGATCTTGTAAGGGTGGCCAGTGAGGATGATGCGCTTGGCGATGACGCGGTTGAGGGAGGGTGGAAGGGACGTGCCGGTGGCGATAAGTTTGAGGGGCGAAGTGGAGGGTTCGGTAGCGGAGGGCTGGACATTCGAGTCGGCTTCGGGGGCGGAGGTTGTGGGGCGCTGGAAGTAGAGGACGGGGACGTTGCCCCAGGTGATGGGTCCGATGAAGGATGCGATTGCTGAACGGCCAGGGTGGAGGAACCGGTCAAACTTGTGGACATCATTGGGCGTGTTGCCAGCGTGGGAGAATAGCTACAATATTTTAGCCGTTGTTTATGCCGTCTAAATGGCATTGAAGCGAACAAACTCACTGGATTGATGATCATCCGTCGTGGTCCGCATTGTGCAATTATTTCCGTCTTGGACGCGACAGGAGCTTCGTAGTTAGAGCTGAGCAGAATGCTGTAGTTGCATGCCGTGCGCTTGTGCTCGTGACGAAGCAGAGAGTACAATGCCATCGGTCTCGAGCCTTGCAGCGGGAGGGGTACGCCGCGAATGTGAACGTTGACTCTGGTGCCAGGCTTAACACCACCAGCCCAGGCTTCCCGCATGAATCTTGTAGCGGTTCTCTTGTAGTCCGAGATTTCCAACAACCGGGGCCACTCCGCGGGTTCGTATGGTTTATCCTCGTCTTTCTCCCAGACACTCTCCCTTAGGCTCTTCAGTCCTCGGTACCGGATGAGGCGCTCTCGAGCGTCGACGTTGGGGTGCAGTTCAATCTCGTCCGGAAACTCCAGGTCGTCTTCCGCATCGTTCTTTCGCGATTCCCTGTAAGCTTCGATCTGGGCCGCTTCGTCCTCTGGAGCAGGATCCAAGAACATCTCAGATTGGGGATATTCTGAATGACCGGCTTCAGTCATTGCCTTGCCGTCTATGTCCATGCCCTCAATGCCGTCTGCGGGGTGAGCGCGCACGCCCTCTTCGGTCGGCTCAGCATCTTCCATGTCAAAATCTTCTAGATCCGACCCAGAATCGGAACAATCGTCAAGATACCACGCAGCCTGGTAAGCACTGGTGCCCTTTGGCAGCCTTCGCGGACGCTTTGGCGCATCTGCCTGCTCCTCATCTGAGAAGTAATGATGGTCATCCAAGAGCACACCTTTTCGTTCGGTCGGTGCAATTGACGCAGCATAGTTGGTTACATCGTCCATGATCGTTTCCTCCGGTGCTAGGTCAGCCAAATCGTCCTGGTCCTCACCAGCGTGGTCTAGAATCTCCTCCCCGGCTTCCAAATCAACTGCCATGGCATCGCCCTTCGCCTTTTTTCGCGTTTCCAGCGGAGCAGCGACGATCTTTTCAATCTGGAAGTCGCCCCAGTCACCAACCTGGAGCAGCCTATCCGCCTTAAGACCCTGTCCTCTGACCACACCGGTCAGGATAACCTCACTAGTGCCATGCTCATTGACGGCCGACTTGCCACCGGGCCATGCAACGTCTTCCACAAACATATAACTCCTCTGATCGCGCCATTTGACGCCTTTCGTCGTAGTCGTACATATCGATCGGACAAGATTCGAAGACTCCTGAAGGTTATCGAGGGAGAAGACGCGTTCGGTCGTCGGTAGCCAGTGGGTGATGTACGATTTCAAAGAAGACACAACCTGCGGTCTCCGCTTTGCGGGCTCGATTTTGTCGAGAGCCTGCACCACAGTAAAGCAGTTTGATATGCCCTGGCTTTCCACTGCCTTGAGTATGATTTCACCCTCCTCGTCGACATCCTCTTGTCCGGAGAGAATGAACACCACAAAATCGGCAACTCGACAAGCATCGAGCGAAGCCAGTAGGTCGCGCTGGACAACGAGATACTGTATTTTTTGCTTGAAACGGTTGACGTTCACCCGCGTCCAGCCAGCGTCGGGCACTTCCTCGTTGATGTCCAAGCTTGCGTTCAAGCTCTGGACTGCGCCAGCCGCAGATACGTCCGAGCAAAGCGGTATGACCGCTACGACTCTTGGTGCGCAGTCCTTCCCGTTGAATACATTTGTGGCTTTTGCGTGTTCGTGGTCCTTGTTTATGCGCATCTGCTTCGCTCGGTTGCGACGGTCGAATTTAGACACGACTTGCTGGTGAGGCGTCTTGCGGCTGCCTTTTTCGAGGCTTTCTACTTTGCCTGTAAACGTGCCGAGTTAGGTACCCATATTCCCAGATCTTGAAGCGGTTCGAAAGTCTACCTTTGGATTGCTCTTTTAGTGCACCCTTGGAGGCATGACGGGATTTGAAGCCTTTCTGCGGCTGCTTCGTAGTGCTCCGATGATGGTGCTGCGTCGCGATAGGCGCCATGTTTCCGCTGCCACCGGCCTTGAATCTGTACGGAAGAGCCACCTTGATCGCGTGTTTTTTGCCTGGGTTGGGTCACCTTTTTGCCCCGCCTACATTTTTTGTGAAAGTGCGTTATCGATAGTCCGGAATCTTGGCGGTGCTATGTGGCCCGTGCACCCCAAGGCTGTAGATGTTTTATGAAATTTTACTTGCTTTTGAGGGCAAGGTGAGTAGAAACCAGCAAGTTGCTTGGAATTATGTGACACGATTACTGTGACCTAGATAGCTCTGTGGAATGTAGAGTGAATGATGAGCGCGTGAATCCTTCTGGTGCTTCACTGGCCAATAGGGTGCTCGGCGATTACTTTGCCGCGCTCTCTTCTCCTCTGCCGGAACAACCCGCGCGGATGACATAGCAGCCACCGGAGGTGAACTTCAATAACACCTACCTTGACATCGCGCCTCAACCTACACCCTCAACCTCTCCTCCATTCGCAGAAAACTAGGCTACGCTGCCTTTGCGATAATGTCTTTGCCGGGAACAACCCGAGCGTTCGCTCGCTCGTCAACCTCCACTTTCGCGAAAGTCGCCTCTCAGTCGTCAGCTGCGCGCCGATGCCCTCAATGCTTCCGCACTTTTTCCGTCGCCGCTCCGTACCGGACATCTTTGAAGCGACAGCTACAAACCGCTAGCACACATCACCCGTCGAATTTACAGCCCGAGCTCCCGCCCCGCAACTTCGGCGTCCCAGATACTTCGATAGCCGGGGAAAAGCCAGAACTTCATAACTCGTTGCCGCACCGGACAGCGGCAGAAGAGCAACGGAGTGCAGCTGCTACACGGGAGCAGCCTGCCTTCAGCATACCTGAGGGCGAAGCGCAGAAAAGCCAACCTGCACCAAGCAAGCCGCTCAGAGCTCGAAAGTACAACTTCGGCAAGCGCAAAGCCGTCATGAAGCTCTCCACGTCAGCAATCTCGCATCTAAGAGAACTACTCGAGCAACCAGAGCCGAAATATATAAGAATTGGCACCAGGGCGAAGGGCTGCTCCGGTCTAGCATACCATCTGGAATATGTGGACAAGCCTTCGCCGCTTGACGAACAGGTGGAGCAAGATGGCGTCAGAGTTTTGATTGACAACAAGGCATTGTTGAACATCATTGGGAGTGAAATGGACTGGCTGGAGGATAAGCTCAACCAGCGCTTCGTTTTCAAGAACCCAAATATCAGTGAGTCAACCTCGATGAGATACTTTCAGCAGTGGCTAACTTGAAATCAGCCGAACAATGCGGATGCGGCGAGTCATTTAGCGTGGGGTAGACATTTGCTTCAAAACCACTGAATGTTACATTCATCATTGTAGCATTATTTCGTCTTCGGCGTTATCAGGCACCGCATAGCATATCCGGCGTTATATACTGGCACATCGGACATAACTGGCCGAAGCACTTGCCTCAAAAATTTCCGGGCTCGAAGTCCACCACCTTCACGCCTGCTAGATGCGGTCCGCAAAAACTCTTGAAGTCGGTATGCGCTGGATCCTTGTCCACGTAGTAGTCTCTATCCTCGGCGCTCTCGAACTCGACCACGAATCCATGCGTATAAGGGTCCTGGACAAAGATCAGGCTGCGTTCAAATGGGAAGCGGGGTCAATAATACATACCGAAACGCCCTCCGGGGAGTTGTTAGCGCCGGCTTTGAGCGATTTGATGTATGGCCTCTTCGAGGTCGGGTGGACGCAGTCCTGCTCCAAGGCTTGTAGACGTGTTAGGGCCTGTAGACGTTAGATTCATCATAGTTATAACGCTTTGACTAAGAAATCATACATCTGTAATTGTTTCCTTGGAGACGTCTGATTTCCAGGCGAAGAAAACCAAGTGAATGATTGGCATAGTGAGTAAGACTATGAACTTGAACAGAGGGGTGGTGAGCAGTGTGCAAGTCGGTTGTGGGCGACTTCCTTCATACTTATGACGAGCTAAACGCCAAGCTCTCAAAAACGACCATCCATATGGGCAAAGAACACCAACTTTGCAGCTTTACAGTCAGGCCCATCGACAAGCTTCTGTCCTCTTTGGGATTTATCTGAGCCTCAGGAAGATAATGCGACTTTAATACGCGGACCTCGTGCTATAACTGAGGTTGGACTGAGCGCCTAAGTAGGTATGTACCGTAGTGCATGCGTTACGAGTCGGACTTTAGGTAGCGCGGAGGTCATCACGCTACCTCTGAAGGCCACGGCGCGCCGCGACTACACACCCAGGAGCTGATCACATAGCGCTCAGAACAAGTGCAGAAACGTGCTGCTTCACGAAGCAACATGCCAGTAGCTAGCATAAATCACATACGCTAAACCACCACTCCTCGATCATGGTCTGACCTTCAATCTCAACCGCCCTGACCACCGCAATGACGACTGCGATGGACCTCCCCGAACAGCTCGTCTACCTGATCATACGGTTCGCCTCATCGGTTCCCGACCTCCCTCTTACCGTGCGCTCGCCGAGGACTACGACAACTCTTTCTCTGAAACAGTTCATCCGACCTCATCTGCCTGTCAGCAATGCCGCCTCGCGTCTGCGCCTCATCTATGCAGGAAAGGTGCTCGCAGACACCACGCCGCTCTCGAGCTCGTTACGAATACCACCGCCTCCGCCGCCATCCCAACGACATGAGGCGCACTCGGAAGACGGCTCAGACGGCAAGGGCAAGGGGAAGCAGCCCGTCCGGGACATCTCCCCCATGCTAGACGCCGCCGACATACCCCCCGACGCGAAACGCTACTACATCCACTGCTCTCTGGGCGACGCGCTCAGCGACGCCGAGCTCGCCTCCGAAGCCACCCTCGCCCAGACGACTGAAGCCTCGCTCAAGTCGCAGCACACGTCGCATGCCTCCGGGCGCCGCGCCAGCCGTGCCTCCATCACCAGCGCCAGCGACCATGGCCCCCGTCGGCGCTCCAGCACCGCAAATACGCCTGCCGCACCGCAGGGCTTCGACCGGCTGCTCTCCTCGGGCTTCACACCCCAGGAAGTCGCCACCCTGCGCTCGCAGTTCCAGACCAACCTGTCTTACACGCACACGCCAGACAGCATGCCCTCGGCGGTCGAGATGCGCGCGCTGGAGGACCGGTGGCTGGACAGCACGGCGACGGATCCGTCAGCGGCGCTGTCGGGGGAGCGCGGGGAGACGGGGTGGGGTGCGGGTTTTGCAGTTGAGGAGGGCGGGCTGGACGATATGCTTTGGGGGTATTTGACGGGCTTCTTTTGGCCGTTAGGCGCTTTCCATTGGGGCTTTAGGGAGGAGGGGGTGTGGACGAGAAGGAGGCAGGTTGCGGTTGTTATGGGGGTTGTGCTTAATGCTGCGTTTGGGTTTATGAGGTGGAGTCAGTGAGTGAGCGTATGGTATGTTGAGTGCAAGGTACCATTGGAGTCCAGGACATCTACGCAAAAGGCCCTAAATGTACTAGATGGGCGATCTGAGGCATGCAAAAGCTCGTCCACAACTCTCAAAGCCCACCACCACGCGCAAGAGTTGGCGACACTATCCCCGTTGAATTGCTCCCTCAATTTCTTGCAGTGCTCTCCATCATCTCGGCATTTCTCTGCCTCTTCTCTGCATCCACCTTCTCTAAACCAGCAATCTTCTCATCCCTGAGCCTTACCTCCTCTCCCAGCTCCGCAACCTGACCCCTCATTGTCGCTCCTTGAATCCGCAGCTTGGCGATCTGCTCATCTTTCTCTCTTCCCTCTGCCACAACATTCTGCACGTCCTTCTCCCGCTCCCGTGCCGAATTCTTCATCTCTTCGAGGATGTTGGTAGTCGTGAGAATCTCCGCGGCGTGCCTGGAGACCTCGCATCGCGCCTCCTTCATCCACTCGGCAAGCTGGTCGAGGATATCCCCATATTAGCATACCACGGGGTTCTTCATGTATCGTTCACAGGCTGCAAAATCTTATGATCGGATGGGGATCACTGAATAGTCCCTCTCCTTCTACTTCTTCAGCCCCGCTCCTGCGCCCGAATTCTCTTCGTGCTCAAGTTCTGCCGCCAATTTCCGAAGCCTCTCAGCCTCATTATTCTTTACCGTTTTCACTTCCTGCTCCAGCTCAATAGTACGTCGATGTAATATTTCCGGGTCTCAAATGATTCCCTCATGTACTCCCTTTATACGTCTTTATCTTCGAGCTCTTCTTGTCCTGCATTCTTTCTCTTCAGGGGATCGCGCTCCTGAACACATTCCTTGACGCGTGCTTCCAGAACATCATTTTCTGCTGCTGCGTGTCTTCCGATTCACGCATATACGCATAATTAGTGCGTTTGAGCGGTCGCTGTTCAATCTGTATTATCCTGGAATGTCACTTGTTCGGGTGAGCGTCTGTGTCAGCGGGGTAGCTCTGACGCTTCTTCTGATGGTCCGCCTTCCATGCCTCATGCCTCTTGTGCAGCAACTCGCGCGTGATGTGGATCAATTGGCGAGGGACATTCAAGTCGTCCATTTCGCTTGTGCTGTTGCTAGAGGTTGGGTCGACATGGGTGTGCGAAGGAGGTTTGAGCTCCAAAGAAGGCGGCTTCATAGACTCTGAGGTCGAGGCGCCCTGCCCTTGCGGAGGATAGGCCTTGGACATGGTTGGCTAGGAAATCTGGCAGAGAACTCCGCGTAGACGGGCTGAGCGGAAGGAAGAGTGGTTGGCGAAGTGGATTGGTATGAGACTGGGTTGGTGGTGGTGAGACCCAGCTGCAAAGAGGAACAAGCTCACGAGTCGTTTGCACAGAGATCGCGCTAGCAGCCAGCTCTCAAACAAGTCCCTCCAGGTTAGAGCTTTCGTAGTCAGGGAAACGCCATACCACCAGCAGGTCGCGCCTTCCCTATCCAGTGGCCTTTGTTTACACCTCACCTCTCACCTCACCACCACCACACCCACCACACTCACCCCAAATACTCCCCACGCCTCTATCTCCCGCCATATTATTTCTGCTATATGAATGGAAAATCCAAGATACCATCAACCTTCGACCGACACATAGAGTTGCTTAGCGCCTGAATTCAGGTGCCAAGTCAACGTTGACAGTGCACCGGTTCGAAGCCGAATCAAAACTCAATTTTGAGCCGGGGCCTGCGGGTGAAATGGCCTTTTTGCTGAGCTTTTGGGACGCCGTCCGCGCCGTGAGGGTGTCGATCGTAGCATCCTTTTCAACGGCCGCTCCTTCCATACGGGGAGGATATGCTCATGCTTTGCTCGGATCCTCTGGTCCAGGTGTTTTTCTTTTTGCTGCTCTGAATGTTTTCATGACGACCTGCCTCTTAAGCCTCCGTCCTTTCTGTTAATCGAGTCAACCTGCAACTTGACTGTTTCGTCTATCGTCTTGATCATGGTTGTCTGCACCTCGCGGTTGGCTTCCAAATTTTGGTCACCTATGTCTCTTGCCTTAGCTATGTTTCACGGTTGTCTCCGAGCTTTGCGAGCTCGTTGGTGGGCCAATGGTTATCCATTTGAACAATCGTGACTGGTCAACTTGTAGCCTTTGAGTTATATATCTTGATTTGCAAGGCGCTTTTTCTCGTTCAGGGTCTGCGAGGTCGCATTTTTGAAGCATCTCCTTCTCTTTTCGCTCCCGCATGGTCTGTCACCTCAAGCTCTGCCAGTTCAGCCGACAGTTCCTGAGTTTGGCCTCAAGGTCCGCGATGATCTCATCTTTATCCCTGACATCCTTCCTGTGCTCTTCCACCGCTACAAATCATTCGTTGGGCCATAACATGATTGCTCTGGGGGATCTTTCTGCCCTTTTCATTCCTCTTTGAACTTCTCGCATAGTGTAACCGCCTCTTGCTTCAGTAGATTAATATCCGCGTTCTCAACTTCGATGGGTTTCTCCAAGCCTGCTTCCTTCTCGCAAATTGCAGCAGCCTCTTGCTTGAGCAATTGAATACTGGCTTCCTTGGCTTCAATTGTCTTCTGCATCACCGGGTTTTTGTTTTCCGCAATCTGGGCCGTCTGCATCAATGCCTTGCTCTCTTTTGATACATATGTAGCTTTTCGACGGCCGCTGAGAGGCTCCGGAGGTCTTTTCTCATAGATTTTCGCTTGTTTCCTGCAACTTTGGTTTCTCCTTCAACGTTCTCGGTCTGGGCATCATTAGTCCCGCAACCCCATTATGCGGCTGGCTTACCATAGACTTGATTCCCTTCGCCACCTCGCCATCGAGGGTACCACTCGAGAATCTCTTCTTGGTGGTCTTGACTGCGCTGGCCTTGGATGCCATGATTAGGTTAAAGGGTAGGACGTCTTGTAGTGAGGTGCGCGTAGAAGGCAAAGAAGTACAGAAACAAGGTATCTAGACTTACCTTGTACGTCCGAGAGGTCCAAGGAAACTCTTCGGTGGTATTGAGATTCTACTTGAGGCTTAGACCTTGAGATCTTTGTCACACATTTGCAGACGCAAAACCAAGTCGGAAGCAGTAAGAGACAATGTTACCGACCACGAGAGACTAGCGCGTTGACGACTCGAAAGTCTCATCATAACGTGTTTTCCTCTGTGTGGCAGGTGTGAAGTCTTTCGATCCAGGTAATATCATCAAGATCGGACTGCGACATCACTTCCGAGTAAGGTTTCGACCTATTTCGCATTGACCATGTGTCAAAGATGCATTGCAAGTAGGTATGGAATCTAGCATTATATACAAAACCCCAGCCTCCAGTCCTCCCCTCGACACACCGACAGCCCACAACCCAGAGCCTCACTTGCGGCTGGGAGCAGAATGAACGGCGCGAGTCGACGGCAAAGAAACTGTATGTGCAGCTTTCTCCGCAGAATCCGCAACCCCCTTCTTCGGGGCCCCGGCCGCCAACTTCCAAAAGCCGTCGACGAACGCTCTCAAATCCGCCACCTCCCCATCCTTCTGCCGGATCTGCTCATCCCGGGTTTTCAGTACCAATCTCGTGTGGCGCAGCATCTCTGCGACGCTCCTGTTCTCCTGCTCCTTGTCTTGCAGCGCCTTCGTCGCGGTGGCCAAGTCTCGATCGAGCTTGCGGCGCGTGGCTTCGAGGTTGCTGATGCTTCCCTCCATGCTCCTCATGCGGGCTTCGTTCCCGTTGCACTTTTCCGTCTGCGAGACGAGCTCTCCCGTCTTCTGTGCTAGGTCTTGCTTGAGAGCGTGGTTTGCGGCCTCGAGGTCTACGACTTTGTCCGTCGTCGCTTTCATCTTGGTGTCGTGTCGCTCGCATTCGTCCTTCCACGACTTCAGCTCGTCCATGACCCGTTGGAGACGGGGGGTGCAGTGCGTTTGGTCTTGGGTTCCGACTTGCTTCGGAACGGATGCTTCTCTTGCTTGATGGTGTTGGACGATGCGGAGTTCTCTTGCTGCGCCACTGTGCTGGGGTTTGTTTGTAATATGTTCCTTCTCCGTGTTGAAACATGCATCGTTGGTCTCTTTCAATTCTTGTAGCGTCGCGTTGGAATTCTCATGCTGGAGAGAGTCAGCTATGCCATCGGATCCATCCTATCTTTCCATGCATACCTGCTTTTGCAGCTTGTTCGATTCCTTCTCAAGTAGCTCTTCCGCTGTCCGCTTTCGCGGTACATCCCTTCTAGCAGCCTCTGGGGAAAGATTCGCATTCAAGTCAGCCACTGAAGGTTTGGCGATCCGCGATCCGAGATGGATGGACCATGATTATGCTCAGGAGACCGTGTGGGGGTGTTGCGGGACGACATATTTATAGATTGATGGTGCGTTTGTGGGAACGTTGAGAATGACGGTGGATGGTCAGTGTGAACTCAGTGGAGTATGATAGTTGTGATTGACTGATGGGTTAGGTGGTACCTTCGCAAGTGGTTTTATCACGAATGTTTTCATCCCAGGTGGATCCATGCAGCTTCCCACGTCGATAAAGTCAAACCGCACTCGCCTGGCTTGGGCGCTGCAAAAGCTGACAAACTCCATCACATATAAGTTCTGCATCGGTGGAGATTCGCTTCCTCCCATTTAAACAAGTCGGACTTTATCATGGGCGGTTCCATGCGTTGGACTTTCCGTACTGACAAAGACAAATTCCACAAACTCAGCCGGCGCGCTGCAAGCCCCGCCAAGCAACATCATATAGAAAACACCACCTGTGATAAATCTACTCGCGATAGCGTGAAACATGTTGGAGAAGAAGCAATGGTAGTTCACAACAAACGTCAAGGTCTGCATGGTCACAAGCGCTGGATGCCTGCCGTGGCGGAGCAACGATTTTTCGGTGGACGAAGAATGGGGATTTGTCGGTAGGGAAGTTGCATGAGACAACTCAGCAATGATGTAAGCCTTGTTCAAGGGAAAGCAAGCACACAACTTTGAAAATACCTCACACAACAGACAGGTAGCAGCCGCTTGCCTACCATCGCCGAGGGTCGAATTGTTGCTAGGCTTCATTGCGGGCAAGTGCAGTTTGTCTTTATAGACAAGGAAAGGCGCATACAGCAACTCGAAATCAAAGCAAGGCAGAAAGGCACCAAACCTTCCAGAGGACGAGCGAAGCTTGCTGCCGTTGCCAAGCAATGGTATGTTGCTCACCGAACCGTCAAATCGATTGTTTTAGATGTGAAAGTGTAGTCAGGACGCTCTCAGACGAGCCTAAGACTCCTTACGGTTCGCAACTTGACCACACCGATCTTGGAGAAACCGCTGTTTCATTTGTAGGTGTCTTGTTCGCCACCAGGGGCAAGGGATACGAAACCCTAACTAGGGCCATGGTGCTGGCAGTCCTGTTCGACTACCGAGCTGAGACTTGCTTTGCCCGAAGACAACCTATGATGGCCGTCTCGGTGCTTACTCGTGATTCTTCCTGCTGTGACTTCGATGTCATTTGCCGGTGGTGAACGTGGGTTGCGGCACTGCTGATTGTTGATAAGACAGCGGATGTCTATAGCCCTGATGTTGGTTTCCACCAACCAAACCAATCATTTGGCATGAGACCGACATCGGTCATACCGCACCCTGTTTAGCACCAGCCTTTCGTCCGAATCAAGCTCGTTAATTTGCCTGGCCCGGATATAAACCTACGGGACATGCTCAACGTCAGCAGGTCAGTCTTAGCGAGCGCAGCGAAGGCAGTTCGCAACATGCGATGCTGTCATTGGATACCATCTCGATCGGCGAGTGCTGTTTCTTCTGTTGAGACTGTCGCGGGCGGCGATGAAGGTCGTCTGGGCGGCGTTACCTCTCGGAGATGCTCCAACACTTGAAGCCATCTCATCCGTTGTTTGATCGCGCATGCTTGACGTTGGGCGAGGCGCAGGAACTGTTCTCACATCCTAGAAGTCAAGTGAGTAGGTCAAAAATAGTGTCGCGGCAGTCTCAGTGTCACTCGTACTGCATGACTCACTGGTCAATGGGAGGTGTTGTGCTCTGATTCATTGTTGCGACATAAGCGGCCTCCGATGATCGGGGCCCTTTCAGCCGTGATGTTATCTACTGACATGACGACAGAGGCCAGTGGCTTTCCTAGAGCGTGTGTAGAGATCCTAAAGGTCGGAACGATGCTGTTTGTATCTAGCAAGGCAGGAGGAGTGGCCCAACGGGGCTAGCGTCATGACGCGTCTTGGGGTTTCTCCTCAGACCTGAGGTTGGGCTAACAACCGTATTGCGCTGGGTTGGACCAACATGCTGAAGCATTCCTGATGGATATAAGAACATGGCGTCCCATGTCTTCATCGACTTGATGCTCTCCGTGTTCTGATCGACTGTGACCACGCCGTATGGCCCCTTCGGCAACGTAACCCACTCCTATCGCGCTCGTACCCTCACAATACCCACTGGGGCGTTCAACTCACGCAGCCGGGCACATCCGCATGCGCTCGCGCTTTCTACCCTAATCTATCGCGCTGGACCAAGCCTCGTCGGAAAACAACGACACGATAACGTGCAGCACGCTTCGTTCGTCGCAGCCCGCGTCGTCATGTTCACCCGTACTCTCCTACGACGCTTCGCACCTTCCGCAGTGCGCAAACACCCCCGGCCATCTTCCTCCTCCTCTTCCAGCAAAAACGACAACAACAACAACAACAACATCGCCGCCGACGCCGTCAAGTCCTCCAGGTTTCAATCTAGCGACCCCCTACCGTGAGGACAGCGACGGCTGCAGAGCTCCCCTGCTGACGATAAGGATGCGTCTTCCTTTTGCGGCTTGCAGCAAGCTAACGCACAATGTCGGTCTTGAACCTTATCGCTCGTATCCACCTCACGCTTGGTAAATGAAGTCACAGCCTTGCTTTCCCACGGGGTAATTCCGGATCTTTGGATGTTCAGGAATGTATGCCGAAACCAAAGAGAGGGAAGTAGCGTCGGGCCGACATGGTTGAACTGGGGAAGCCTGCCACGGCCGCGCTCGTGAAGGAAGGTTTTGCACGTGCACAAAGAGGCGCGTCGACGATGACAATAGTTGGACCTGGAAGTGCGCAACGGACGGAACTGTGACGATGACAACATCTGGGCCTGGAAGTTTGCAACAGCGGAACTGCGACAATGACAACATTTGGAGCTGCAAGTGCGCAACGGACGAAACTGCGACGCTGACTACTCACGATGGGCGAGGCACTAAACGACGGCCTTCACCGCTGTTGCATCCAGGCGGTTTGCCCTGGCGCCTCGTCTCGCGTCATTCGGCTATTTGCGGGGGAGCGCTGAGACATTTTTGCTGGGGGGGGGGGTGGTGGAGAAGGGGGGGCTGCCGCCACGGCACCAAACCAAGGCACTTGGGAGAAACGATGCCGGGCCAAGGCATCCTGGGAGAAAGACGCCGGGCCAAGGCATTCTAGGAGGAGGACGTCGGACCAAACGTCGATTCAGGACCAGCGGCGCGCGACTATCAAAGACATGAAGACGAAGTCAGAAGACGAGGTCAGAAAATACGAGCATGCTGATACCGAACTGCAGCCTATTGCACGCCCTTGAATTAACGGTATGCCGGTGCAGAAGCTTTTTCGAGGTGCCGGACCCGCTCGCTAAGATAGCGTGCAGGTTGGAAGAGATAGCGTGCAGGCTGGAATTCGACGGACCGGTTGGATAGCGTGCAGGTTGCAAGTCGAACGGACCGCTGATTAGATAGCGTGCAGGTGGGAAGTCGACAAACATAGCGTGCAGGTGGGAAGTCGACGGGCGGCATCTAGAGCACGCGACCGACAGCGAGGCCGGACGGCGACCAGACAGGAACAAGCGGATGACGTGCTTTGCGCACGACGATGGAGCGCTGGCCGTGGCTAACGGACGCATGTTGGGGAAGATCAATGGCCAAACCGCAGCGTGGGAAAGTTCAGGCCAGCAGGGCGGTTTTTGCCATCAGGGACCAGGACTGAATCAGGACTGGGAAGCAGGGCTCGTGGACTAGGCGAGCGTAGGTGCTGTGCATGAGCCGACCCGCGATGGCTGGCTGGCTTGGATGGCTGGCTGGCTGGCTGTGGGGAGGGGGGAGAGGGGGAGAGGGGAGGTTTTGATAACGAGTCGGGCAGGATCAGCAAGGCTACCTACTACCTACGGGAGGCTAGGAACGACTCAAGCAAGCAAGCAAGCGCGTGAGCCCATCACCAGCTCCAAGTAGCAGAAAATGCGAGCAATGCACCACACAGCGGCGAAACACGCAAGCCGACGAGCATCAGCCAGCAGCCAGCAGCATCTTTCGTATGGCAAGGACCGTTGGCCCTGTCGGCGTTTACGTGTTTAGATTACCCCGCAAGGTACGAGGGGATGGTTATGGTTCAGGTACAACGGCTGGGTCTAGCACGGGCGAGGGGCATGGGCATGGTCGACGTGATGTCCCGAGTGCAAAGTGCAGAGTCCAATCCACAGTCCAATCCACAGTCCACGAGTGCAATCCACAGTCCACGAGTGCAATCCACAGTCCACGAGTGCAATCCACAGTCCACGAGTGCAATCCACAGTCCACGAGTGCAATCCACAGTCCAATCCACAGTCCAATCCACAGTCCAATCCACAGTCCAATCCACACTCCAATCCACACTCCAGAATCCAGACTCGATGGTCCATCTGGATGGTCCATCTGGAGGGCTGACTTGACGAACGAACGCCTGGCTGGCCCAAAGAGGCTCTCTGGCCGACGCCGTCTCACTGCTGCTCACACTTCACAGTCGACTCACGTGCGCGCGCTCCGCCGACCGTCGTGGTTCGTGGCAGGCCACCCGCCGCATTCGCAGTGCCATTCAGACGCGGCGACGCCGTGCTCGCGGGTCTTTGCAGGCAGCGCTGCGGTCATTGCCAGTGTGCACGCACGCATGCAGGCAGGCAGGCAGGCAGGCAGGCAGCTGGTGTTGTCGCGCGTGGGGGTGCCGATGCGCCATGTTGGCCGTCATATCGCTCACTCATCGTTGTTATCCTCGCTGCCGTTCCGGGCGGTTGGACGTGCCAAGCACAGGAAGGCGGCGCACTCGACCTCGCAGCAGACTAGCATGCCCATTGCCCACCACGGCATGCCATGGCACGGCTCGCCTGCCGCCGTCGACCACCTCACGACACACCACCACCACCACCACCACCACCATGTCATCGCAAGGCTTCACCACGGGCGCCCTCTCTGTGCCCATGCCTCCTGCTCCTGCGCCCGCCCCCGCTCCTGCTGCGGCTCCTGCTGCGGCTCCTGCTGCTGCTGCTCCTGCGCCTGCGCCTGCGCCTGCGCACCCTCTCCTCTCCCAGGTATCCTCTCCCGCACCCTCGTCCATCACCGGCGGCCCCCCGAGCATCGACCGCGCATGCCAGCCTCGTCGCCCGTGCACCATGCGCCTGATGCGCTCTGCGCCGTGTGCAGAGCGCCTGTTTCTTTCCCCGGCCGCAGTCCGTCGCTTGGCACACGGTCCAGCGTGCGCGCGCGACGTGCAGGCGGCTCTTGCATGGACTCCGATGCTTGTGCAGTAGCCACTGACCACCGGCCACTGGCCACCACGGCTGCTTTCGCTGGCGCACAGCTAGAATGTGGGAACCGTTTCCACACAGATTCGATGCAGCCTCCACCTAACGGCTGCACGGCCAGCAGGCGCCCGCCCGCCAGCAACCCTGTCGCCAAACCGGTCGGTCCCGATGCCCAAAACCCGCGCCATTCGTCCCCTGCGAGTGCGCCATTGCGAGTTGGCTCTGCCTGCCTGCAGACGTCGACGCCGAACAAACCTATGAAGACCCCGGTGCACGGAAGTCAGAACAAGCCGTTTCCCATGGCTTGGGCCACCAGCACCTTCTCAGCTAGCCTCCGCAAGATCGCCCTGCCCAGCATGCCATTGGTGGATTGTGCCACTCCTCCGTCGTGCATCTTCAAGGGTTGCCAAACGATGTAACATCATGCCAAAAATCGATCATTCGCCGCCATGTGTGGGGTGTGGCGAGCGAGCGGGCCCTGGTCGCTGCAGGACGCCCCTGCCGGAGCCCAAGCTTCGCCAGGTTCAAGCTCACGCACTCCTTCCAACCCCCAGTCTCTCCATAGACCGCGGCAAAGGATGCACGCTAGGATACAGTGGTCATCTTGAACATGCAACCACTTGCCCGCCTGCCCTGTCTCCCGTCCTGATCTTCTTATCAAACCTGGGACCAAGCGCCCCTCAGACTACATAGTACCCACGGGACGCGCCCTCTTGCCTCTATTGAGCATTCACCCTCGTCGTTTGTTTATTCTTCTTGCACCTACTTTACACACCGTCCAACCACCTTGCAGCTCTACAGTGTAGACGTCTGCACCTTTGCACCTTTACCATGGCCATGTCGACCAACGCCATCCAGGCCCAAGAGGCCCCGAAAGCAGACACCACCACCACTACTGACAACACCACCACCACCAATACCGCCGCCACCGCCGCACCCAGGAAACGGAGAAGAAGAGCGCCTGCCACCGGTGCCAGTGAAGACTGCTTTGCTTGCCGGAAACGAGGAGTCAAGTGCGATCGCCGACGACCCTACTGCGGCCAATGCATCGAGCTCGGCAAAGAATGCTCTGGATACCGAACTACCCTGACCTGGGGAGTCGGTGTCGCCAGCCGCGGAAAGTTGCGAGGCATGTCTTTACCCGTTGCCAAATCATCCACACAGAACGCTAGCACGACTCGCGACTCGAAAACCCAGACCACCACCGCCGGCACGGTCACCAACAAAACCGTGCCTGCTGCACACCAAAGTCCCACCAGAATAGAGCCCCGCGGAAGCATCGACTACGGTGTGCACTCTCCAAAGAGCCCCGCGAGTCCACATAGCTTCTCTGGCCCCCAAGAGTTTCACTACTTTGGGCCCACGAGCCCCATTCCAATTCCGTCCCCCTCCACGCCAATGGGTTTTGCAGTTCCAGGTTACGGGGAGCACGTGGATCCTTTTCACCCGCATTCATCCAAATTGCGCCGACCTAATCTGGACCGGGGTCCTCTGCAGAGACTCCACACATCCCTGGCCATTCCTTACGAAGATAATGGCCTCTCTGCGTCATCAGCTTCGCTTGGCAGCTACGGCGAGAGCGATTTCCCTTCTCCTGGCGAATACCCACGCACACCTGCTGAAGAGTACCCCTTCATGGACTCCTCCTCCATGCCGCGGTTTTCAAACGTCTCGTATCACGACCAGCAACCCATACATGCCATGGATCACATGCGATATCACTCGCATCAACATCAGCTGCCCATGGCCGACGATCTTAGCTCCAGTATCAGCTCGGATCAGAGCGTGCAGGATTTCAACGAGGTCAGCTCTGCTCAGCAGAGCATGGGCCCACCGGCTTTTCCGGATATTTTCATCGAGGGAGAAATGGGTTCAAGCCTTGGCGGATTGTCTCAGCATGGTTTCCATTATCTCCCTTCGGAGGGTACGTCTTCCTATGGCTCTGGCCCCCTGTCAAATGACGAAGTCGCGCTCACCACTTTCGTTCCTCAGAGTCTTACCACCGTTTCCCACCTTTCCCCGCGGATGCTATACCTGCTGGACTACTACGACAAGTTTATATCCCAGGTTCTCGTGGCTGGTGATGGCCCGACCAATCCGTACCAGAAGCACGTAATGCCCCTTGCCATGAGAAGCGAGGGTCTCCGAAATGCCATTGCTGCGCTGGCCACCAACAACCTGCGCATGCGTGGTGGTATTGAGGGAAGGCGGTTGAGCTACGCTCAAGACTACGGGCTCTTACCCGAGCACGCCTTTTCCCAGATGACGACCTGGGAACTGCGCGAGATGCACGGCGAGCCGTCCGACGAGGAAAAGCATTACAAAGCCCAGTCCATCACCCACCTCAACCAGAAGCTGGTCGACCCCCAGGGCGCGCAGGACGACAGCGTCCTTGCCACTCTCCTCATTCTCTGTCTCTTCCACGTCTGCGACTCTGGCTTCACAAAGTTCAGAACGCAGCTGGCAGGCGTGCAAAAGCTGCTGAGCATGCGCGACCGGACGGTGCGCTCAGATTTCATTGATTGGATTGAATTTTTTTTTACGTGGTTTGACGTCCTCACGAGCGCGGTTAATGATCGGGAAATGGAGGTCCAGGGCGAGTCCCTGGACATGATGAATCTCACGGCCAACTTGGGCGCGGCGGAGCACCTTTCCGGGTGCGAGGGGCGTTTGTTCAAACTCATTGCTAGACTTGGTAGACTGAATCTGCTGAGCCAAAACCGTCCCGTGCGCGAAAATGACACGACGCCGAGGGCTTCGCCCCGCCTGAAACGCAGAGACACGTATGCATTTGCGTTCAACAGCATCGACGGCAACGGCTGGCGACCTCTGACGGCGCAGCCCGAGACCACCAGCCCCGGCTCCGGGACCGAGGACCGCCGCGCAGACTTCTGGGAGGAGTGGCACGACGTCCGCGTGCGGCTCCAGGCGTGGGAGTTTGAGCACGCGCTCGGACACGCTCCCGCACCCATGCTCTCCCCCGCCGACACGGCCATGCTGCACATGAGCGAAAGCTTCCGGTACGCCGCACTCGTGTACACGGAGCGCCTCGCGCACCCCACCCTCTCCTCGGCGGCGCTCAACTTCCAGTCCCTCGTCTCCCAGGGCCTCTTCCACATCTCGCAGATCGGCATCACTTCTTGCGTGAACAAGTTCCTGCTCTGGCCCCTCTTCCTCATCGGCACCGAGTGCGTGCAGGACGAGCACCGCGCCATGGTGCGGCAGCGCTGCGTCGAGATCCAGCGCGAGAGCGGCTTCTTCAACAACCTCTCCGGGCTGGAGGTTCTGGAGAAGGCGTGGCAGGAGGACTCTGTCGACGGAGGGAGCGAGGTCTGGGCGACGCCTGCGACGTCGTTTGCGAAGCCGCCGCAGGCCTTTCGCTGGCGAAAGGCCATGGACCGTGTCGATGGCGAGTACATCATGATCTGATGGGATGCGCTCTACTTCACTGTCCTCTCCTCCTCTCCGCCCGACTGGCTGGCGCAGAAAAGCATGCGATTTCGCACTCGCCGCGGTGCGACCATTGGTTGGTTCGTCAAGAGGGATGGTGATGGCTAATGAGGCTCTTTGCGTGTTTGCACGGGGGTGGGGAGCATCCTTGGATCCCTCGGGGTCATATGTTTTGTCGTTATGGGGTTGCGGGTTTCCTTGCATTGTATCTATATCTCTGCTGCGTTATGGGCATGGGCATGGGCATGGGCACGGGCATGGGCAACGGATGGTCTCCCGGCATGCTGGGATGGGACCGGATGGGAAGTGTGCTTTTGGGCAGCCTTGTATGTATGTACGACGTTCACGACGGCATGGCATGGCATGGCATGACTTGACATGGCACACACACACACGAATAGCAGGCGCGTGCGCGCGCTTCTTACGACTTTCACAATGGTCTTTGCTGCCACGGTCGATCCGCATTCGTGGCCACACGGGCATCTGACCTCGCTCCTCTCACCATCATGTGGCTGGCGCCATGTACGGAGGCACGGCCGGGTGGCCTCTCCCTCTCAGCCCGCGCGCAAGGCGTGGCAGCAACAAGGTTCGCGGCTGATGTCTTGTCAAGGACGCTCCGCCTCCTCCACACGTCACCGCCACCGTCGCCATCGCCATGGTCATCGCCATGGTCATCCACCTACCACCCAGTGAACACACAAGCCCTACCTACCTACCCTACCCTACCTACTAGACCATCACCAGATCCGTGCACGGATCTACACGCACCTGCAAGATGGCAGGCAAACTCGATCGTCGGCGCGCCCCTCTGGCCGCCTCGTCTGCCCCCCTTGCCGTCCCTCAAGCTTCCCACCGCCATCGGCACGAGCGTCTACCCTGCGGTCGCATCATGGCATCCCCGAGGGCCAAAGACATGTCCACGTACAGGTAGATGGTCTTATTAGACATGGCTAGCGACTTCATCTCCGTGGTTGCATGCTCCTCCGTCGTAGGGGAGGTGGGACTGGGGACTTGGACGCGATGCCCGCTGGACAGTTGCTTGTACGTAAAAAGCGAGATTGGACCACCAGAGGAGGGGGTGGCTTGCCATTGGGTCTTGGCGGGCATCGTCATCTGACTTCGCCACATGTGGCTTGTGCACACTGCAAGCCTTCCCCGTCGGCAAGCGAGCGAGGCAACTCCACTCCGTCCATGACGCTGCGGCCCATCGTTGAAGCGCCTCTCTACACCACCATCGCGGACGCGTCCACCATCGAAACGTCATGACGTAGTCGCGTCGCGCAGTCTGCTTTCTCGCCTTAGTCACCCATCGTGACAATGGCACCGCTGCGACAAAGGCTCTCGCAGCCCTCGAGCTTGTCACCAGCACGACCGCCTCTTTGCGACACCCAACCCTCCCCTCCGGCCATTCATGAGACGCTTTGTTCTCTGCATCAGCCACCCACTCGCACTCCGACCCTCCTTCGCGCCCCGGCTCGCGCAAACCACGCCCGACTGCTTACTCGCAATGGCCAGGCGCAGCCAGTCATCGCCCATCACATCCTCCAGTGACGGCCCTTCCCGGCCCCGTCAGCAGACCAAGGTCCCCTTTCCCGCAAACCTCGCTCATCTCCACGACGCAGCAGAGCCTCAATCTGCACCGGCCCCGGCCCCGGCCCCGGCCCGCCGCCCGTCATCACGCAACATTTCGTCCCACGCGAGCACGAACTCCCATACCAACCCCGATCTTGTCCATGGTGTCACTGCGCTGCGGGCTTCACCGGACAACGTGGAGCTCGCCAGTTTCGGAGACCATCTGAAACCCGCGAGGGAAATTCCTCGCGGGACAGCAGAGGGCTCTGGACCGACTGACGCCACACCTCTAGCGCTGAATCCACTCACCGAGCACAGCTCCGCCTCCGTTGATGTACCTGCAGAGGCGCACGGACAGTCCCGGGGTGCGCGCTCCAGGAGGCCCAAGAACGGGAGTGCGAGCGAGGCGCCAGCACCACCACCTGAGACAGCTGCGGCCCGTGTCCCTGGGCAACCTCCCAGCAAGAACAAACGAAAGAGGGGTGCCGCTGCGAAGGAGCATGCGAAGGTGGACAGTGCCGCTGCCAACGGTACCACCACTACTACCACCACCAACAACCCTGCATCCACAGCAGCTACCACAGCCTCCTCTGCGCCTGCCGTTGACAAAGACATGGGGGTGACCGTCGATCCTGAAGCTGACGAGGATGCTGCCGAGGGCGAGGACGAGGTCAAGCAAGCTTCGTCCAGGCCGCCGCCCGTCAACTCCGACTATTTGCCTCTGCCGTGGAAGGGCCGCATTGGATACGTACGAGCCTGCCATGCTGCCCTCGCCTTGGGCCATACGCTGACACGGCATCCATAGGCCTGCCTGAACACATACCTGCGCAACGCTAATCCGCCCGTCTTTAGCTCACGGACATGCCGAATAGCTAGCATCCTCGAGCATCGACACCCTCTCAAGGACCCGTCGCGCCCTGAGCATCCCACTAAGAACCGCCCTGACCGAGATCAGCTCGCCGATGTGGCAAGAGGGCAGCGTTACGTGGAGGACTTCGGTCTCGCCAACGCCCGCGATGTCATCAACATGGTTCGCTGGAATGACAAGTACGGTATAAAGTTCATGCGCCTGAGTAGTGAGATGTTCCCCTTTGCCAGTCACGATAAATACGGCTACAGGCTCGCCCCTTTCGCATCAGACATCCTCGCCGAGGCAGGCAACGTCATTGCTGAGCTCGGCCACAGAGTGACCACCCATCCAGGCCAGTTTACGCAGCTTGGATCGCCGCGCAAGCAGGTCATTGACAATGCCATACGTGATCTTGCCTACCATGATGAGATGCTGTCGCTTCTCAAGCTGCCGCCCCAGCAAGATAGAGATGCTGTCATGATCCTGCATCTCGGGGGTGCCTATGGTGACAAGCCTGCTGCTATTGAGCGCTTCAAAGAGAACCACTCTCAACTCTCCCAAAGCGTCAAGAACCGTCTTGTTCTTGAGAATGACGATGTAGTCTGGTCCGTACACGAGATCTTGCCTCTCTGTGAAGAGCTCAACATCCCCATGGTCCTTGACTTTCATCATCACAATATCCTCTTCGACTCCGCTCAGATTCGTGAGGGAACCAAAGATATTGTTGACTTGTTCCCTCGTATCCTCGAGACGTGGAGGAAGAAGAATATCACGCCGAAAATGCACTACTCGGAACCCTGTCCAGAAGCAGTCACCGCGCGGACCAGGAGAAAGCACTCCCCGCGTGTGATGACGCTCCCGCCGTGTCCGGACACCATGGATCTCATGATCGAGGCAAAGGACAAGGAGCAGGCCGTCTTCGAGCTCATGCGGACGTTCAAGCTGCCGGGCTTCGACCTCTTCAACGATGTCATCCCGCACGTTCGACAAGACGAGAACAGGCCGTGGAAGCCAAAGCCGAAGAAAGCAGCAAAGAAAAGCAAGAAGAAGGCGGAGGAGCTAGAAGAGCTCGACGCCAAACTCGAAGAAGAGGAACAGGACAAGCCTCCGCCTGTCGTTCCCGAAGAAGAAATTGGCATGGGAGGACCGGATCGCAGAGTGTACTGGCCGCCGGGCATGGAAGATTGGCTGCGACCGGCGAAGCGTGTGGTCAAAAAGAAGGACGAGGCAGACGGCGCTGTCGCACCTGCGAAGAAGAAGAGGAAAACTGCTGCTGGTGCGACCACCACAGATGACGTCCCCTCCATCAACGGCGACACGCCCGCCGAGAAGAAAACGCCCGCGAAGAAGCCCGCTCCAAAACGTGCAGCCACCAAGCAGAAGGCGCCTGGAAGAACAGTCCCGACGCCTTCGCCGTCTGATGAAGATAGTGACCCGCTTAGTAGCTTAGGCGTAGACGACGACGACGACGACGACGATGACGACGACGACGGCGATGAGGGTGGAGACGCGCCGCCGAACAAGCGTGCGGCGCCCGCTCCGGCTAGGAAGAGGTCGGGGCGAGTTTCTCAGCGGGTGAGTTACAAGGAGGAGGAGGAGACTGATGACTGATCGTGTGAATGTCACCATGATGTTATCATGCGCTTCTTCGGTATTGCAAGGTCGCTGGCATCGGGCCATGAGTCTTTGAGTGGGAACGCGGAATTGTACATGGGCGTCGGAGATGATTCGTTGGACAGAACGAATTGCATAGGCGTCGGAGATGAATCCTTGGACAGAACGACTTGTATAGAACTGTACGTATCATGTTTTTGTCTTTGGCGGGATCCGACTGCTCTCGAGGTTTCCGTCTTGCACATGTTGCGGCCTTCATGATCCTCCATCGTCGCGCATGGTGGCTGTGCGGTGCAAATGTTGAGCACGGCTGCAATGATCTTCTCAAGCTCAAGCTAGCGGCATACTTGCGTAGCGACTGTATGCGCTGGGCGAATCGCAGACTCAAGATTGTGTAAACTAGAGCGTGGGACGGGCGGTTGGTCAGTGTCTTTCCGGCGATGCACGACGAGGTTCGCTAGGCTCTCACGACACCGTGTGCCCCGCAACCAAGGCGGTAGGCACTTGACGAAGGAATCGCTTCGATGCATGATTGTGATGCTGTACAGGCTAAGCAGCCTAAGCTCCGGTCGGGTCTTGTCCTCGCACCAGTCTGCCCGCTCGCTCACCGTGCTCGCTCACCGCTCTGCCGCCAACTGTCGTGATGGAGGAACGTGCAGCAAGCTGCGGTATGGTAGGCATCCAGTGAAGTCCCGCTAGGCGCAACGGCTCTAGCCCGCTTTTCACCTGCATGGCGTCGTTCGTGCCAGCCCGCTCGCGCTAAATAACGCTGTGCTTGGTGCTCTCGACAGTCGTGCACACCTGCTAGGTCCAGAAGAGGGATGTCTCCGGGCAGCGGTATGTTCGATGGATGCGTTCGATGCAGGACGGTGCTGGGGTGGAGGGTTTGAGATGCTGCACTTGGTCGCTAGTGCGCAGGTGATTGAAGCGTTGCTCACCGAAGGGAACATGGGCGGGGATGCGATGGGGGAGGGAGCCGAGTCGCCATCGCTGATCGCTGATCGCGGCTTGAGCGCGTGCTGTGGTGATGTGGTGCTGTGAGTGACGATCAGGGCCCTGCCAGGATCCGTACGGCGCGTAAATGCCGCGGGTGTGCATGGTGAAGATTGCAGCGTGGTTCTAGAGCGAGCATCTGTGGGTGTTGTGGTGAAGATTCCAGCGCGGTTCGGGAGCAATCCCTGGGTGTACTGTGGTGAAGACTCCAGCGCGGTTCTACCTAGAGCATCCCTGGGTGTGTTAGTGGTGTCGTGGTGTCGTGGTGTCGTGGTGTTGTGGTGTTGTGGTGTTGTGGTGTTGTGGCGTTGTGGTGCTCGACGTGGACAGCACGGCAGGCGCATGTGAGCTGTGGCAGGCATCGACACCTCCCCGCCCTGCCTCAACAGAACAACAGCAGGCAGGCAGGCAGGCAGGCAGGCATGCACAACGCCTGGTTCGGCGAGCAAACAAGTGCACGCCGTGTCTCATACTCGTGGTGCTTGGCATTGCTGTGCTCCAGATGGGCACTACCTGTCGAACGTCCGGAGCTTCGTGATAGCGTGCTCGACGGCTCGCTGCATAGGTACCAGGGCGGGCGTAGTCACTCGACGGGCTGGACGCAGGGCGGGCGTAGTCACACTCGACGGGCTGGACGCCACGGTTGCCTGCCCTGCACCTCCGCTCTCGTCAGGACGCCATCGACGTCTCGTGGGGTAAGTCGTTATGCACTCGAAGGCTCATCGAAGGTTCGCTGCGGGAGCACGCGGCTGGGGACGGGTCGGTGGCTTGTGGCTGGCTGTCCTGTCCCTTCCTAGCACCGCCCGTCGCAACTTGTCAACTTGTTGGCTTGTTGGCTTGTTGGCTTGTTGGCTTGTTGGCTTGTTGGCTTGTTGGCTTGTTGGCTTGTTGGCTTGTTGGCTTGTTGGCTTGTTGCCTTGTTGCCTTGTTGCCTTGTTGTTGTTGCCTTGTTGCCTTGTTGCCTTGTTGCCTTGTTGCCTTGTTGCCTTGTTGCCTTGTTGCCTTGTTGCCTTGTTGCCTTGTTGCCTTGTTGCCTTGTTGCCTTGTCGGCTTGTCGGCTTGTCGGTGAGCGAGGTACTCCATGTCGAATGGGTCGTCATGCACGCAGAAGACGAAGATAAGGCGTCCGATATTGAAAAACTCGAGAAACAGGGCCATGTGGGGGTCGAAGGGTCGAGAAGAGTGTTGTTTTGGTGTGGGGAAGCGACATGCATGCAAAGTGGGTAGCTGCGGCTTCCAACCCATGTGATCGGCTGGGAGCGCATCTTCACGGTGCGTCTCGCTTCACGCCGGCAACTACCTATGCGTGAGCGGCTATGCGTCTCATTGAGGAAGCTACCCCATGACCAGGGGAAAAAATTGCCAGAGCATGGGTCGGGAATCAGCAAAGCATGCAAACACCGTGTCGGAACCTGCACCGCCCAGGTGTACCCTACCTACCTATCTACCTACCTACCTACCTACCTACCTACCTACCTACCTACCTACCTACCTACCTACCTACCTAGTGCAATGGGGAACTCGAGCGATATCATGGCTTCGCGGCTGTCAGAGCTTCTACAGGCCGCACCTGTTGTCAGCATGATGTTTGCGTGTCTTCATGCGAGGTACGGCCAGAGGTGTCCAAAGCATCCATGTCAAACATCGATTGCGCAAGGATGTGGAGAACCATGCCTGATTGAGTCCCTGTTCCCATGCACAAGAAACGCGTAAAGTGAGCTGCTTCATGCTTCGGTACTTCTCAAAGCATGGCAATTGGGACAACATAACAGTGGCATTGAGATCGGAGCTGCCCGTGGAATGGAAGCGAGCTTCGAGTATCTGTGGTATGATCTTGGCACGGGATGATGGCATCGGAGCTGTGGTCTAGAAGGAAGGCGAAAAAAGGTAAATGAAAATGATTCGAAATAGACTGCCTTCTGCCAGGGACATGGCCGGACGCGCGCCGAGCGAAGTTATGCTTGCAATCGGCGACCTGAACAACGATGGCATGGCTTCTTGCAGGAAGACGCGTACGCGTGTATCCATGGCACAGCGAATGCCCACCAAGACCATCCTCCCACAGAGACTCCCAGTCGATGGTTCGAACTCCTGGATACGCAAGCATGACATTCCTTGCCAAGTCAGGAGACTACATCCTGCCGGTGTTGAAGAAGCTCGCCCTCCTTTTAGTAAACACTGGCAAAGATTTGCGAGCTAGGCTTATTTCTTTTATATGAGATTCATCAGTGTGACTGTCGATCCGCTTAAATACGCCAAGGCCATACGGTTTTAGTACACTACCTTGGTGGAGTGCGATTCTAAGGGCCTGTTCGGTAGACGTGATCTGGAGGCTTAATCTTATTTTAATTACTAGATCTAGTTAGGCTCACATTAAGATCACGCTGTGTTCAGTTCGAGCGTGATCTTAATGTTATAAATAGAGGTCTAATCTAGGAGCAATTAACTAGCTAAATTAAACCCTACTAGTGCTAACAGGATCTACGTTTATACCTATTTAAGCGCGAGATTATAAGTTAAACTAAGCATAAGGTTAGGAGGTCTATCTTGCCTAATCTTAGAGCTTTTTAACAACCTGCTCTACGAGCGCTGAGAGGAGCGTCTCGATTATATATAGCGACTATAGACTCTAACCCTAGCTTCCTCTAGGCGTTAGCGACGCCGTAAACGTTAATAGAGACAACGCTGGCGTCTGTAATAGAGGAAAGAGAGTTAACATTAGTAATAGAGTAGGCGTTAAGCTCTATAACAGCTCTCGCGACGCCTTACGCGCTAGAGTACTTAGAGTTAGTATAGAGGATTAATTAATAATACTAAAGTTTAATAAGATAAGACTTTTAGATAAGTAGTTACTAAATATAGGTTAATCTAGGTACGTTAGAAGCGGGTTTTTAGAACAATTTGTATAGCTACACTAACAAAAAATTCTACGCCAGCGCTTTACTGAAACCGGGCGAGATCAAGCCCAGATCACGATTTGAGATCACGCCCACCGAACAGGCCCTAAGAAAGCCTCCAAGTATTGAGTCTGTTCAGAAAAAATTGTCGTAACAAGGTGACTAAATAACCTCATGCTTTGACATATATCTCAACAGCACCAGAGGTGCTCCCCAGGGGTCCCTGTCAACTGATCTTTGCGAAGCTGCAGTAACTTTGCCAGATTTCTCCTCAAGCGTCATTTACGACACGGTCAACAAACATAGGTGGAGGGATGTTTATATAATGCACAATAAGACGCGGCCAGAAAATACGGAGACGAATTTGTATACAATGCGCTATGGTTCCACTTGCGGTGCTCTCACCTCCCAAACCATGCGTAATACTGCTTCCTATACAACTCACCTCCAAAGCTCCTCATATCCCTCGCCATGTGGCTGACCAGTCATTTATCTCATTATCAACGCTGTACGAAATCATCGCGGACACTTTCACAGACCTTATATCTTCTGCACAACACGCAAATGCTTCAAGTATGGGCCAAAAAACTATACTTGCCCCGTCACCATCTGAGCCGGACTCTCGTTACCCTGTCTATCTCGATCCTATCCTAAAGCGCAAATATCCCTCGAGCTCCGACAACGACAGCCCCATGGCTCCAACCGTATCCAGAAGCCCAGAGTCTGCTATAGGGGCACTTTTACATTCTCAGCGCCCATCCAATGTCGGTGGAAAAGCTCACCAAGATTCCCTTCAAATAAGAAAGTCCTCTCCTCACCTGGCCCACCCCCTGTCGCCGCGAGGTCCAGGCACAAACCCAGAATCAGAACTCCCACTAATTTTGTGCCTGTACCCTGTGCAAAACATCGACTTCGCTACCTATAAGCCGCCGCACCCTCGCAAAAAAAAAGAAAAGAATAAAGAACGTCTTCTATCATAGCGTGTGCGGCAGCAAAAGAAACGCCTCCACCCAATGTGGGTAGTTACGTTCAGAAATCGCCCACCTTGATAAGGCTTAGCAGCGAGATTGCTGATTGTGGGAATCGAACACAGGCCCTCAGGTTGGTCTGGATGGAGATGGTTAACCTAAATTGTGAGGCACGGTAAACGTGCTACTGCCACTAGGCCATCTCCGCAGTACGAAGCTGAGAGCGTGTGTTTGATGGTTACTTGAGCTAATATTGGCATATATATAGAGTATAAAGTGCAAAGTGAAGGTGGTGGTTGAACGCGGGCGGCTGAGTGAGAGGTCCGAGCGAAGGCAGGCGCGGGACGAAAAGGGAAGGCACGACGTAAACAAAGCTGGCGGTGGCTGCTCTCTGCCAATAAACTTGTACAGCAAGGCACGAGACGTTGTAGACTATGAGCCATTTGAAAGGTATGCAGCACTGTTATAGTAGTACTTAAGGGACCTTTTGTCTACTGTACTATGGTCTCAGCGACGTAGAAAACTATATCCCCGGGTGACGGGTCCTATGCAATCTAAATATCATCGTATTCATTGGCAGCATGTGATGAACCGTCAATGTTAAGAATGTCTCCGCATCATTTTTTCCCTCTCGTCACCTCAGCACCCTGGGCTGTGCCTGATGCCTACCCCTCGTAAGAAGCCTTCTTGAAGGTACATCTCGATCGCGTCAACGATAGTAATTTGGACTCAACGACTTCAGCGTTTGCACAAGGAAGGTCTGCTGCAGGTCCACTACCTGACATACTGGAGGTTGAGAAGAACCCAACAATGTCAACGAAGGCGATGAGTAACATTACAAGACAACGGAAAAAAAAACGACGCAGAAGATGGGAAGCATATCCCGCAGGCTCGGAGCAACAACATAAAGGTATACATTTTACGGATTCGCTGACGGTTCGAAACAAGGCTGGGCAATACACACCGAAGAAAACAAGAAACACAAAGGGTCAGTATTGACGTTGGATTTTCAGCTTGTTTGTTAATATGTTGCTTATTTATATGTTGACCCTATCGTGGTTGTGCTAAAGCCCCTTCATTCCATGTCTAAATATGCAGTATCGTGTCAACAACCGCCATCGTGATCAACAACAGCACCAATATAGACTACCGTTCGCATCGTAACATCTCACACGTACCCGCCCCATGTTGTGTGCTTCTACAATGTATATAATTCCCCTCATGCTTCTCGAATTCGTGGGTCTGGTCTCAAGCACGCCCTTGCCCACCAGTATGTCTCCTAAGCATATCTCTAATCTCAACATACAGCCAACTGACCTACACACGGATCCTCCGAGGAGACTAAATGGTGGAAAAGCTCCCGACCGAGACCCAACACCATCAGCTCAGAGGCGCGTGCGACCCCGTGGTAGTTGCTGAAGGCAAACGCAATGTGACCCGGGTCAGCTTTTGCGCAGCAAATTGAACAGGGTAGGCCTGTGTTGAAGGGTGTGTCGGAGGAGGCGTTCGAGGGCACTTACATTGGACTGGTATGCGAAGAATGGAGGTGGACGGAGGGAGTGAAACATGCAGCGTAGGGTCATACGGGGCATACATTAAAGTCTAGCTCATTGAGCGACTCCGATGTGCTACTCTGAGTTAAGAAGAAGAATCAACATGTCGCTATACGAACAGGCCTCTATCTCCTATCCAATGTCGCAGTGCCCCTTCATGTGAACGCTCATTCTATAGCAGTGGACCATAAGTCATTCTAACCCCTCGCCTCCCCATCGGCCTCCCTCCGCTCCACCTCCTCCTCCTTATCCCACACTTTATGGCCCGCAACCCAAGTCTGCAATACCTCACCATCTTCATTCAGAACGCAAAGATCGGCTCTTCTTCCTTCCCTGAGCACGCCCCTCCCACCAACACCATCGATTTCCATAAACGCAGCCACATTCTCCGTGACCGTACCCACGGCCTCGGCAATGCCGCAGCCCGACCACGACTTCAGATTGCGCACGCCCTCTTGCAGCGGAATGCAACCGCCGATAAGCGTGTCGGTGCCCGCAATGGTCACCCTCTTTCCGGACTTTGTTTGCTCGAAGGGGATCTGGGAGTGACCGGGATACGTGCCGTCTGGGAGAGAGGCGAGTTCGATGGAGTCGGTGATGAGGATGGAGCGTTTGGGATTGGACTTATAAAGGAGAGAGACTGTGGCTGGATGGAGGTGCTCGCCATCTGGGATGATGGTGTACCACGGTGCGAGTGGTTTATGCGTGGATGGCAGCGATGTCAGGCCTGCTAGACCTGGGGTGCGGGACGCGAACGGTGGCATGGCGTTCAGTGTGTGGGTGAGGCAGGTTGCTCCGGCGTCTAGACCTGCTAGTCCGTCTGCGTAGGAGGCAGTGGAGTGGCCCATGGAGACTTTGATGCCGGTGGATGTGAGGGTTTTGATTAGGTTTGCGGAGTTGGGGAGCTCAGGGGCGACCGTCACCAGCTTGACGGAAGAGCAGAGGTTCGAGGCACCATAGATGGTGGAAGGCGATGTCTCACACATCTGGAAGAGCGAGGAGTTGTGTGCGCCTTGCTTTTCGGGGTGGAGGTATGGGCCTTCGGTATGTGCACCAAGAAGAGAGGCCGAGGCCGGTATATCGCGCGGCGCGAGAAAAGGCAAGATCTAGTCAGGGTCAGGGTCAGGGTCAGACGGCGTCTATCTCGGACCAGATCATGATGTTTCAACCGTACCCTCTGGAACTCGTCTGCCTTGACAGTGGGAATGGTAGCCCAGAATCCGGTGACGCCCTGCGTGGCATAGTACCGAGCAATCTTCTCCATCTTCTGCTCGTAGCTCTCTGGATCCTCAAAGTGCGTAAAGTGGAAACCATTGGCGCCATTCGTATGCAGCTCCAAAAAGCCAGGAGCGATGATGTTATCATCCAAGTCTACGACATCCCCACCAATGTAGCCTTCTCGCTTCAAGATGTAGCCAGTCTCGTCGGAGATGACCAGGTGGTCTTCGACGAGCTCGCCATGGAGCACATAGCGCGCGTTCGTGAAGAGGGTGAACCAGCCCGACATGGCAGGGATCACGTTGGACTACAATCCTGTGAGGGGTGCATGCGACATGGAACGAGGTGATGATGGTTCATGGAGATCGCAGCAGGGGCTAGGCGATCCGCCCCACTTTTCCACACGCGTCGATTGGCCCTGGCAGGTCCCCGCTTCCGTCACAGACATGGGCACGATGCGATGGACTAGAATATGAGATCCTTCCCGAGGAATTGTGGATGAGACCAGCCACTCGACTGTGCGTAGTTTTGGTGCGGCTTTCGACAAGTGCGCCCCCTGGCGATTTGAGGCATAGTGAAAGGCGGCAGCTAGCTGTGTCGGCGCAAGCCTGCCCATGTGCTGTGGCTTGTGATGACATCACTGTTGACGAGATTCTGCTGTAGCCACTTCTTTGACGCGCCATCGCGCCCGCTGCCCTGCTTTTGCGTGGCACTGCTTTGATGTAATCGCATCTTGCTTGCCTCTGCCTCTCCGTATAGCATACTGACATACCTAGCCAATTGCTCAGCTCGCTGCTCTACACCTGTTCCTTTGTTCGCCCGTCGAGTCCTTGAGGGTACTGTCGGTATCATGGCCGAACAGCAGCAGCAGCACCAGCCAGGCGGCCACTACTCGGGCGCCAATCCAGTCCCGACTGTCAAGAAGTTCATTGAGAACCTCGACCGCGACAAGGCGAAGAGGGATCGCAAGCTGGATGAGCAGGGGATGGAGAGAAGGGAGAAGGCTGCGACTGGAGAGGCGACACCCCACCAAGTACAGACGGCTGGCATTGAGGGCACACAGAAGGTGGTAACAGATCCCACCACCGGCAGGGAAGTCACCATTGAGGATGTCAGCAACTCTACCATGCACCAGGTTGAGAACCCTACGCTCTCGGTACCCAATGCAAACCTGCAAAAGCCCACAGTAGGTTCATGCTCGGCGATGCGAAGAAAGTGAGAAGCTTATATGTCCCAGCCTATAAAGACCGATCCAAGCGATTCACTTGCCGACTACAAATACAACCAAGATGTTACCGCTCCTCCCGATCCAGTCGCCGAGGGCACAACCTCGGATGTGCCTATCCACGGCGAGAAAACCAACATCCTTTTCCACCCCACACCCTCTGTTAGTTACGAGCCAACATTCGTCGCCCTGGAGAAACGCGCAACCATACTATGCCTTGGCATACTGGTCTTCACGGTTGTAGTCGGGAAACTGTTTGGTGGAGCACTTCTTGGCCTGGTTCCTCTCGGCTTGTGTCTTTCATCAGGGGTCTTTTTGTGGGTGAAGGAGGTCATCCGCAGTGGAAGGGAGGTTGAGTGGGATAGCGAAAAGACACGAGGGCAAATGGTATGTCTATTCCACACCAGTGCCCAAGTGTGCTTCTTAGACTGACATGCACAGGCAACGGCAAACCTACTCCCCGAGTCTGTCGAATGGATGAACACCATGCTCGGCATAGTATGGGGACTGATCAACCCGGACATGTTTGTAGGTGTAGCCGATATGCTTGAGGATGTTATGCAGGCCTCTGTTCCTGGGGTTATCGAAAACGTTCGAGTCGCCGAGATCAACCAAGGAACCAACCCATTGCGGATCCTCAGCTTGCGGGCTCTCCCAGATACCCACATGTCTGAGATGAAGCATGCAATCCACGAAGAGAACAAGAAGACGAAAGACCCCCAAGAAGCTGCCGCAGATGAGGAGGGAGGGGATTATTACAATTTGGAGATATCCTTCGCATACCACGCTCAGCCGAGCGGCAAGCGAGCCTCCGACAAGGCGCGCAATATGCACATGCACTTGGTGTTCTACCTTGGGATTAAGGGTTTCTTCGGTGTCCCGCTCCCAATCTTTGTTGAGCTGCAAGGTCTCGTTGGAACCGTGCGATTGCGAATGGCCATGACCCCCGAGTCCCCATTTTTGAAGACTTTGACATTTACCCTGATGGGCGCTCCACAAGTTGAAGCAGGTTGCATTCCGATGGTTGAGAAGGGTGTCAATATCCTCAATCTACCTTTGATCAGCAACTTTGTCAACTACGCGATCAAAGCTGCAGCGAGCAGTAAGTTCTTCTGGTCCACGTATTTTGTGCTGCGCTGACATTCCTAATAGTGTACATTGCGCCGAAGTCAATGTCTATTGACATGCGTGCCATCCTCCAGGGAGACTCTATTCAGAAGGACAGTGAGGCTCTTGGTGTTCTGTGGATTCGAATCCATCGCGCAGTTGGCCTGAGCAAGCAAGATCGACGTGGCTCGAAATATGGTGGAAGCGATCCTTACATGACACTGGCCTTCAGCAAGTACGGCAAGCCGATGTACTGCACGCGCGTCATTACCGATGACCTCAACCCCATATGGGAGGAAACCACGGCACTCCTCGTTACGCCTGAACTCATCAAAGCAAACGAAAATCTCAGTGTTGAACTATGGGACTCGGATAGGCATACTGCTGACGACATTGTGGGCAAGGTCGAACTGTCGTTGCAGAAGATGATTCAGCACCCTGGAAAAATGTACCCTCAGACTTCCAAGCTTGCAGGCATGGACACGGATAGCGAAATGCCTGGCGAGCTTCACTGGGAAGTGGGTTATTTTGGCAAGCCCAAGTTCCGTCCCGCTCTTAGGACCGATGGCAAGAACCGCGGTCTTCCAGAAGAGCTCAAGCACCATCCATCTCTACAAGATGAGAAGGGCGTAATCAATCACGAGACTGACGATGCAGTCATGCACACGCCTCCGGATCCGCTTTGGCCAAGTGGTATATGCAGCGTCATCATCCATCAGATCGTGAACCTCGAACTTGATAATGTCAAGGGCACGAGTGGCTCCCGTAAGGGCCGCGAGTTTGAACCGGCGAAGCCGTATGGAGAAGCTACCGAGGAAACGGGAGGCGAGCTGCCCACGAGCTACTGCACCATCCTGTTCAACGATGAGTTGGTTTACAAGACACGTTCGAAGGCTGTTTCCTCGCAGCCTATCTTCAATGCCGGTACGGAGCGATTCATGCGTGACTGGCGGTCAGGTATTGTCACTGTTACCGTTCGTGATTCACGTAACCGTGAACATGACCCTATCCTTGGTGTGGTTCCTTTGAAGCTCTCTGATGTTTTCGAGACGTCTTCGCAGGTCACGAGATGGTACCCGCTCGATGGAGGTATTGGCTTCGGCCGTGTTCGCATCTCTCTACTCTTCCGTAGCATCGAGACGCGGCTCCCACCGACTATGCTCGGCTGGGACGTCGGCAGCTTCGAGTTCGCATCTGATCGTATACTCGCTATCGGCTACAACCACGCGGCCAAGCTCAAGTTGCGAACAGGTGGAAGCACCGGTAAGATTGGTCGAAGCGGGGCCCAGAAGCTTGACGAAGGCGACGGCTACTACTGGGACCTCAAAGCGGATAATGCTAAGCACAATGTACGCCTGCCGGTCAAGTACCGCTACAGGTCCCCCATCGTATTCGAATTTCACGTCGCGAACAAGCGCAAGGCGGCGGCGTACGCTGTCATTTGGCTGCAGCACTTCATCGACAACGAAGACACCGACATCAACATCCCCATATGGACGACAACCGGCGCCGCACGCCTTACCCAGAACTATATCACCGAAGACAACTGTAAGAACGAGCCGGGCCTCGAGGACCTGGAAGAAGTCGGTCGCCTCCAGTTCCGCGCGCGCTTCAAGGCCGGCATGGACGAGTCGCACGAGGACTTCATCGTCGACAACCCCACGCGCGAGACATACGAGACGTGGGAGGCGTGTCTCACCGAGGGCGTGCGCACGCGCAAAGTCGAAAAGGAGCTCCCCGAGCGCATCCAGCAGCTGCACAACGACTCGCTAACTGAGGGCCGCGATATCCTCAAGAACGCGGACCCGGAGGAGAAGAAAAAGTGGCTCGCGAAAGACGGCGTGGACTGGTCCGGCGCCTTCGGTCAGGATCCAAAGGCGTACCTCGATACCAGGGGCAAAAAGCGGAGGGAGCCTGGCAGAGATGAACCGCTGCACGACCCATTCCACCCATCTGACGACGAGAACAACGATGATGACGGGTCGTATTCTGATTCGTCGTCCGATCTGGGCATCGAGGACGCGGAGACCCAGAACGGCAACGCCAACGAGCCGAATGGCGGCATCAAGCACCAGGCAACGGACCTTTCGCCGACGGCACCGCGCACGTCTCAGTCCCCCACGCGCACCGACACCACAGCTTCATCAAGTTATTCGTCGCAGTCGAGCAAAGACATTAACAAGCAGAATAAGCGCACCGAGCAGCGCAAGCAGCGCGGCATGATGCAGTGGAAGCCCGTGCGCAATGCAAAGTTCGCAAAGGACCAAGCGAAGCTGGGGATGGAGAAGTTGAAGAAGAAGGTCACAGGTGACCTGGAAGGTAGACAGCCGGGCGTGGAGACTGGTACGTGCTGTCTCACTCGTTTTGCTCTCACGTGAACATGAACACTGACTCTTTGCGTAGAAACCGGAACTTAGATGGCTAATTGGAAATCATTGTTTACTGACTTGGTGTTCAATTCGGTGTTTGGAGTCGCCATCGAACTGGGCACTTTTGACGTTGATTTACGATTCTCAAGGGGTACGATTGACGACGGCTTTTGGCATCCATCCGATTCAATACAGCGAGCTTACGAAGTGCGTGTTTGTAACAATAATTTACGCGTTCATACTTACCATACATACACGTTTTGTCGTAATGTGTCAGCAAACATACCGTACACACCGTGCTTTGCGGCGCCGCCCGCTACCGCAACGCCCCGCGATGAGTGCCTGCGCCAGCGGCATCCTTCGCCGACGAGGAAGACCCGCTGTGGCCCAAAAGGTAGCGAGGGCGGCCGGCCCGTGTGACAGCCGCGGTGGCGCCGTCGACGTTGTTGAATGAATGTGACGATGTAGTCGCACTAGAACCCTGCGAACCCTGTATATCGAGGGCGGCCCAACATGGTATGGACGACGGACGACGGCGACGGCTCATAGCGTACTGCAGCTACAAGCCAGATGTGATATAGCCCGCGGTGCCGCCGTGAACGCCTATGGGAAAGCTTGATCGAGCATGCCTCTGTGTTGGAGTCGCCCCCAAGAGTGATAACGGTGCTAGTCTCCAGCGACGGTATGACTTCTTTCGATCTGGCGAGATGCGTTGTATATTGCGGCGAGACAGCGGGCGGTATTCCGTCCCGCGCGGGAAGCCCGTCACGATGACAGGTCCAGTGCGGCACGTCGAATTGATTGCTTGTATCCCTTCGAGCGTCGGAAATATCTGCATGCGAGACCCACTGAACAAGAGGTCCTGCCTTCATCAGTCTTGACTAAGTTCGTTCCGTAGTGGATCAGTGAGCCTCGACTGAGTCCAAGACAGTGTACGATGGCCCCACCTGCGGAGTGCGAACGTGGTGGGCACGAGGGCGGTCCAGGCAGCATGCTGCACCCTAGCCCACTATTGTAGTCGGGTAAGCCAAACCCATGTCGCCACCCTCTTGCTACAAGAGGTGCAGGTGAAATCATGCTGATAGAGCAAAATCAGGAATACTTACCCTAGTTTCTTGGAAGTCTCGTCGTCTGAGCCCGCCATGCGACATAGTTTGCGGTTTGCAGTTTGCAATCTTGCTGTGGTATCGCCTCTGGGGCCAGTATCTCATTGCCACTAAGACTTCCAGAAGCTGGGGTCCGTGGAGTAATACGCCGAGAAGGGGTATTCCCCAGCGTCGAGCCCCGGTAACGTGTTGCATGGGTTGGGTATTCACGGGCCGCCGTGCGACTCAAGGTTTCTGACGTCGTAGTTCTGTAGAGAATCGCTACCATGCACCATGATGTTGGAAGCTTCTGCAAATGGACATTCCTAATGGTCGCCGATGAAAATTGGTTCTCAATTCTTTTTCCCTTAGAAGGTGGTCAGGCCTCAAGCCTATGTTCAAATTTTCGTGTCACGATACAACGGGGGTCCGTCCATTGGGTATGTTTGCCACATGCTGAGCGTGGCGCATCGCTGCGCACAGTCACAGGTCGAGGCAGATAGGGCTACCCTGCAAAGCGCCATCATCCGGGGCTAGGAAAAAAATCAAATACTGTGCCGCATAGACGATCCACTGGTCAATGGAACGGTAAACCACCGTGGCCTTGCGCTGCGGCACGGAGAGTGTGGCTTGAGTGCAGCCGAGACAACACATCAGCATTGAGATTGGCTGAACTATATGAGAATGGGTCAGCAGGTAGGCATGGAAAGATGGGTTCCGGCCATCTCATTCGACTTTGCGTCTGTCATTTCTTTGAGGTGATGTTGTAGGCAGCACAGGGCGGAAGTGCATCAACGCTGTTTTGGGTATAGGTACATTGTCAGTGTGATGCAGAGACGTGGTGTATCGTATACCTCGAACTCTATTCGATGGTAGCAGGAAAGGCATTGCATGGACTGCGAGTGGACAGAGCGAACGTTGGATTAACGCACACAACGCGCAAGCCTGGACCGGGTTCAGGCCAAGGCACTCGCATGATCTCGGTTGGACGCAGCCGGTTTCGGTCATGTGACTAGCATATGCACGGCCAGCACCAAAGTCATGGCTTAGGATCTTCAGCCATCCACGGCAGCGATCGCTGTGGGTGGTCGCAATCGTGCATGCTACTATGCAGCATTATGCAGCCTGGCGGCTTTTTGGACTTTGCTGGCACTTACGTACCCACACCACCAAATGCATTCCAACCACGTTAACGCCGGCGCATGTAGGCTTCAGTCCGTCTTTATGAGCATTGCGGAGCGTGCTCGCCGAACGCTTCCATAGGCTTGAGTGCACCGCCTTACTCAAGGCGTTCTGTTCGCAACACCGCCGTACGGGCGCTTAACAACTCGTCTGCCGGGGTGATCGTCAGGACAATCTGCGCTTGCCCTAAAAGCTGTAGCTCTTTTCCGAATTTTCGGAAAATGACGAGATCTTGACCGAGAGCTGTAGGGTGGTCAGAGAGGACATCGGGCAGATAGGCTGCACATTGTGCCACTGGATGCATGCGGCCAATGCAGACTGGGACGCTTGGAATATGTACTGATGGATTTGGGTATTGCTGGTGCCGAACAAGTGGATGCTTTTGAGGAACCAAAAGAAAACCAGGTGATTTTGGTTGCAACGAGGTTCATAACGGCACAGAATGATGAGATCTTCGTGTTGACAGTGAGTAACTAAGTAGGTATCGTCTCGGCCCACTGCACACGAATGTCTTCCTGGAGACCTTGGCGATCTTAGATGAGCGATGATTTTCAGGTCAGTGACTAGATTGGAAGCAGTTGGACATCCGCTGCACATAAAAGCGGCCGACCGGCACTCACACGCATGAAATTGAGCTAAACAGTAAGCAGTGTTGCCGCCGTAGGTACGTGTTTCCCTGGGCTAGCGGTGGCTAGACGCGAATCCGCTTCCGCATAGTAACGTCGGCTTCATCGAAATAAGAACACAGCATCTGAATGTAGCCCTATGTGCTGTTGTGGCTCTTCACAAGGCCACATCCTGCAAACTTGTCCGTAGTCGTGAGCTTCCCATAATGTTTCGAACAGGCGTAGAGCGCGCTGTTTACTCGACCATGGAAGCTTTGTCTGATGTTGACGATCGCGCTGCGAAGCTGGCTTGGGCGCCTAGGACATCAGTAGCGTTGGGTCGCAAGGCTGACCGATAGGTATAGACGCGTGGTCAAAGCATCAGATACGTGCCGGCTTTGGAGCCTATGTAAGCGCTCCTCACACCACGATTCGAGCTCAACATCTTGCGATAGATCCATGCTGCCAAGGGAACCCTTTGATGTCTTTCGTATTGGCCTGATTGTACACCAAGATGGCCTCGCGTAAGTAGACAGTGGATGATCAGGTCATTTGGACGGATCATTCCCATGCTGTTTCGGATAGGTAGTGTCATTAGACTCAGCATCCCATCCCGGTAAATGGGAGGAGATTGGGCGCAAATCTCAGAGGTGCGCTGGGGGGAGTGCGTTCGGGTGTTTTCAGTCGAACGACTGATCGCCGCTACAGATTTTGATGCAAAGTTCCTCAGGTTTTGTCCCCTAGGTAGGTAATGGCGGTACGTTTGAACGGACATCAAGCTGCTAAGTCTGCTGCCACATCCAGCCAAAAGGTTAGAGTCGGTCATACTTCCCTCGGTCGTCGCTACGTAATGGTGACGTTGATAGCGCACTGTATTTAGATGTACGACCAACTTTTGGCCTTTCGATGCTTTGTGGTGCGGCCTCAGTAGTGGGCCACCTTCTACAATCAAGACCAGCCTTCGTGTTGGCACGCTTGCTGAATGATAGCGACCCTTGTGTGCGGCGCTGAAGGAGTATCCCATGTACAGGGGATGCTCTTCTATACGGTACGGATGCGCGTTGTGAGGGGAACGCACCAATGTGGCGTACAAAAGTAGCATCGGACGATGCTGCCCTCAAAGCCGCTTGCGAGTTCCACCAAGTTTCGTGGTCCTTGCTATGAGCACTTCCGGATGTTACAGGACAGGAGCGTGCATCGTAGCAGCCGTTGTGTGATGAGCGTGCATCGAAAAGGGGACGACATCGGCGCGGGACCGTCTCTGTATGCAATCAGACCCTGAGGGTAGCGTTGGAAAGGCTGATTTGGATGCACCTTCAAAGGCTTCTGTTGATAGCGCGGGACAGTATCACCTCGTAGCGAAGGGGCGGTGTCATTGAGTGTTGTAATCTGGATGAAAGTGAGCATTATGCCGCTATGGCTGTGATGAGAGGTTGGAGCAGGAGGTGATGTAGTGCGATAGTTCAGTGCGGCTTGTCACGTCATGCTTTCCGTGTCCGCCCGTGCTGAGCGCTCTTGCCAGCACTTGAACGCTGCCGTTACGTAGTCGAATCTCTACCTTTACTTGTGAATTTAGTCTGTGCTAGCGATGGTTCTGACGCATTCTGAGCATGACCTCGACGTTGCACACTGATTAGGGAGGGTTTTGCAGTAAAGCAAAAATATTCTGGATTGAAGAAATCTACAAAGAAGCCTGGAAGACACTAAGCACACCCAGAAAAATCCGTCCGTCGCTAGGTCAAGATTGACTGCCGCCAATCTGTGAAATGGCAACACGCTGAACGGTTGCCATTGCCCGGAATTGTCTATGGATGGTTGTGTCGATCACACCCATCGAAAACGCGCATGACGAGATGATGTTCAATATGCAGGATGTCAGCTACCGTCCTGCGAGCTGTCGAGTGTTCAGTAGAGTCTCGGCATCTTCTGATGAAAGTCTTACACGGCACGCCTCACACTTCTCGCCCGGAGAGTAGAACACGAATGCTTGACTGTGGCCTTCCACCACATGGGCGTACATGCATTGGTATGTGGGATAAGGACCGCCAGAAGCACCTGTTCCAGACATTGTTGTTGATAAAGTAGGGTTGGTAGTGTTGGTTCGAAGTAGAGTCGAGTGATGAGAGACTTGAGAGAAAAGAGACTGAAGGCTGTGACGACGCTCATCAGTGAACGTACTCAGATATATACCACATGAGAGGACCACCTATGTGTCTATCACAGTGCATACCGCTGCGCCGCGAGGCTTCCATTCATCTCGAGGCAATCACAGTTGGGCAGATTTCATCCAGGTGAGAGACACGGCCATCACACTCCAGAATGAAGCTTCTAAGCTAGCTGTGGATATCCTGCGGGAGCGCTGGGCGTTTCCCGCGGTTTTCGGCAGTGTAGGGGTCTCCTACGCCGCAGGAACTACCGCGGGCGAAAGCCGCGCCTCTCCCGCCGTCGCGGTGCACCACGAGGCAGCAAGACAATTGAAGACATCAGGCGTAAGGCCGAGCTGACTACTGAGGGTGCTGACGAGAGGCAGTGTTTGTTTCGGTGTTGCAACGCCGTATAATTAACCATGATCGGTGGAGTAGGTAAGCGGCCTGGAAATATAGACCACCTGGTCTGAAAGTAGGTCTAGAATATATAGCCCTACACTAGACTTGATTACATGGTCCCAAAATCTTGATGATAGTCTTCTTTGAGATGTGGGGTTCCGGTGATATCACAAAGAAAGATGAGCGCAGTCACTGAACTCTGCATATCAACAATGGACGGGCCACATCTACGCTCATGATTAATTCCGAACATGCTCGTGAAGTTTATCAATTTCCATAAGAATTTCTTTCGGCACTTGCGTCCAATTTCCGCGTTCTCCACAACGCGGATGAGGAACGTCCACCCGGGGAAGCGAGATGCACAAGTTTGAGGGATACGGAGGATGCTCGCATGATCCACGAGCGCTAGATAGCAATGCGCTAGCCAAAACTGCAATGCGCACAAACTTGTGAACGAAAGGGGGCCGGGGGTCGCAAGGAAGGTCCTTGTTGACAGACAGCTGCATCGGGGACATTGCCACAAATAACCTAGCCACAAACAAAAAATCTGAAGGCCTCGCACGATGAACACGATGAACACGATGGAGGTGCAAAGAAAAAGAGACAGTCAGACAAGGACCCACGTCGAGACAAATCATGGGGGCGTATGTAACCGCTTTCCGCATTACATGATGAATACACGTACTTCCCGGAAGGTGTACGATGAACTTGATGGGGTGGAATGGCCCAGAAACAATTAGACAAGGACACGCGTTAACACAGATCGTGGACGTATGCAACCGCATTTTTGTCATCGGAAAGGCCGGGCATCGAATCCAGCGGAAAAAAGGTCAAAGTCTAATAAGTGTCAACCAGAAGATGGGGAGACTATCCCCAATCCTTCGCAGGGACTTTCCTTCCTGCAATAACAGACCACTCGGTGGCTTGCGAGCATTGACACGCTAAAATCCCGAATCTCCCGGATGACAGCGAGCCAAAGGTAAATCGAGCCGGGGTATACAAGCTCATCCAAAGGCAAGCCACTCGCACCCTACTCCACACTAGGCACCTGATCCTCTACCCTCTGCAATAATGGCACCCTCTCCGCATCCACGACGCCCTCGCCCTCGGGGTCGGGGTACTTGAACACCCCATACTCGCCTCCGGCGACCTTGCTTACCCTCCAAGTGCCCGCGTCCTTCGCGTCCGTATAGAATGCCTGATTCTCTTCGAACGTGCGGCCTCCCGTTTCCGGCAGGTAGAGCCACGTCCACACACCCGCGAGCGCGTTCGATGCCGCGAAGACGGCGAAGATCAAGTACGAGAGATTGTTGAACATGACGGGCGTGAGGAAGGTGATGACGAAGTTGGCGAAGCCCCATACAATGACGGAAATTGCGGTGCCCTGGGAGCGAGCGGCTGTGGGATAGATCTCCGTGGGGATCAGCCAGACCGTTGAGAGCCAGCCGATGCCAAATGCTCCTGTGGCAATGAAGAGCACGATGGTGCCGAGGATACCAGGGACAATCATCGGAATGTCGAGCTTAGAGATATTCTCCACGAGGCTGCCGAAGAGGGCGAGGAGAAGGAAGGACACGCATAAGATGAAGGAACCTTGGATGAGAAGCTTGCGGCGGCCGAGGGCGTCGATTAGGAGCCAAGCAACGGTCATAAGTAGGAAATAGGAAGTGTAATTGCCAAGGGTAAGATACTCGGCGTCTCGGACGGCAAATCCTAGCAGCTGCGGTATGTTAGCCTGCATTACTTAGGGATGGTGGCATAGGATTATTCGTACCTCAAAAATTTGAGGGCCATACACAGATACCGCTCCGTAACCAGTTAAAGCTTGGTTGATCTGTCCCATGATAGTGACCACTGTTGGGTGGAATTGCGGATGCGAAGGGGTAATCATATCTAGGTATCCGATATTCTGGTCTTTCTCCATCTCGTGGGCATCTAACAGCTTGTCAAGCTTGCTATCACCTTCGTTCCCATAGATATCGTTCAATGCTGCCTGGGCATCTGTCTGTCGCCCGTTGTGGATGAACCATCTGGGAGACTCCGGGAGCCGTTCCACAAAAGCCATCAATAGCACAGGGTATATTTGCATGGCAATGATCGGGATTCTCCATGCCCATTGGTTCCACTTTCCTAGATAATTGGTGACACCAAGATTGAGACTATCCGATGTCAGTCACAACTTTGCCCGTATTTATGTGAAGCCTACCCAAATGCCATGAGCAGTCCAAAGATATTGCTCTGGAACTCTTGAGACAGTGCTTTACCACGAGCCTCGTCATTAGACAGCTCTGAGCTGTAGGTAGGAATGACGCAGTCAATCCCACCAACGCCCAAGCCCATGACCACTCTCCCCGTCAACATGACTGCCAGAGCGCCTTTTGTATATCCGAATCCAGAGAGAAACATTAAAAGGTTTCCCAGAGAGGCGGTTGCAAGACTGAAGAAGATCGAGCGTTTGCGTCCAATCTTGTCCGACATTTTCGAGAACAGAACCGCACCGATAGCGCATCCGAGATAGTAGATGGCAACGATAATCCCGACAATGGGTGAAGATTCACCAATGCCTATCGTATGAAGGTAGTCATGATTTGTGTTGACTGCAGGAAAACAATGCAGTCAGCGTCTTTGTCTATGAAGATCGTCGCGGGTATATTCCACCGTGTGTGTGCGTCTTGAAGGGGCTATGTACAATTTGCGTTCCAGGGGGCTCTACGTACTCAGAGACATCATTCCCTGGTCGTAGCCATAAAGAGCAATGGCCGTAGACGAGAAGATGACGACGTGCGTCTGTTTGTTGTTGTACGCATCGCGCGCATGGTCAACGAGGAAGCTCATGGTGGGCGGTGGTCAATTCGGCCAGCGCGGGTGAGAGGGCGACAGAATGCCATGATTGCGGCATGCGAGAATGAGTCTGGAGGCTATCGCGGTCATGTGGACCGGAAGTGGGATCGCTTGGAGGGTCTGAGACGAAATGACGCCCTTGCGCAGCCGAGGCAGACCTAGCAAAGCGCCGTGGCGCTTATTTAGGGCCTGTTCGGTAGACGTGATCTGGAGGCTTGATCTCATCTCAATTACTAGATCCAGTTAGGCTCACATTAAGATCACGCCGTGTTTAGTTTAAGCGTAATCTTAACGTTATAAATAGAGATCTAATTTAGGAGTAATTAACTAGCTAAATTAACCTCTACTAGTGCTAATAGGATCTATATTTATACCTAGTTAAGTGTAAGATTATAAGTTAAACTAAGTATAAGATTAAAAAGTCTATTTTATCTAATCTTAGAGCTTTTTAACGCTATAATACTTAGTAGAGAGGCCTTTATAGGCGTTATAGAAGTGTTAATAGTAATAACTTTAGTATTAATTAACGCTATAGAAAGGACTCTAGCGCTACTTATAGGTATAAATAAATATATAGAGGATATGTGCCTAGATCTAGCTTAGCTAGCTAGGTGCCTTATTAATAACCTATATCTATATAAAGAGATATAACTCTAGTAGAGTACGTTTAAGGCTCTTATTACTTACTATAAATAATATATTAAAGATAGCTAATAAATTAAAGTAGAGGAGAAAGTACTTATATTTTTAGATATTTATACGTAAGGAGCTAGGTAGTATAAAACTAAATACTACTATAGGCACTTACTAAGCACAATTACTATATATATATAGAGATTTTATCTAACTTTTACTAACGTTAGTAGTAACTTTTATAAAGTCCTTACTATAGTCCTTTTACTATATCTAGAAGTTATATATTTACTCTCTAGCGCCTACCTAGAGGCTATACATAATAAGCTAAAATATATACCTTTCTTTAAGGACTGTGTAGGAGCTCTTAATAGGTTAAACTTTAAAGTCTATATACTAGTAGATAACTCTAAATAATATAGAAATTACTATAGATACCTCTCCTAAAACGTATTAGTAGCTATTAACTTTAATATAAACTTTATATATATTTTAGCTAGTAAAGAGGGCAGCGCTTATAACGCCTAGGTACTTATAGACGCTTATTATTAAGAATTTATAGCTCCTTTAGGTAAGTATTATCTAGTAAACGCTAAGTATATAAATAGTAATATAATGCTTATACTATATTTGTTAGAACCCTGGGTACCTGGCTGGGCTCTGGGATAGTAAGGGCCAGCCAGATGTAGGTGGAGATCACCTAATCTAAGGCTATATAGTTCTATCGCTAACAGAGTAATCTGGCAGCGATTTATCTATCCTCTATCCTCTATCTTCTATCCTACATTCTACTATACAATCTACTATTATTTTATATCTAAAGCTAAAGCTATATTACTTATGCCTAACTCCTAATATTTAAATCGCTTACTATATATACGAGCAGTTTAGTTTTAAAAGGCTTCTACTTATAATAACTAGACTATAATAGTAAACACTTTACAGTCTACGCGCTCTTATACCTAATACTAGGACACTTAGGAGCCTATAGGAGGGGAATTTTTATATTTAAGCCTATCTCCTATACTAAGTAAGCTAGAGGACTAGCGTACTCCTCTTTTTATATATTAGGGTTAGTCTACGCCTAAACGCACTAGAGAGGGCTAAGTTAAGATACTTCTAGATATTAAGGATAATTCTTCTAGCACTATCCTTAAATAGCTTAAGAAAGTTAAATAATAGCTTAAAGAGAGAAGGAATATAGCTAAACTTAATAGAATTAACTAGATAAGATAATAATAGGAGATAGAAGACACTTAAGCCTTATATAAGCCTATAAGAGATTTTACTAAAATATAGAATTCCCCTAAAGTATCTTTATTATAACCTTTGCAAAAGCAGCTGTATAAATATACCTAAAGGGACTAATAGGAGTTTAATTATTAGAGAGATAACTATAAGCTCTATTTCTAGTCCTTAAAGGACTACTTTGTAGATAAGAACCTTAAAGTTACTTACGCCCTCTAGTATGTATTAGATATCTACTATATAGTATAGAAAACTAAAGTTTAAGCCTAGTTATTAATAGACCCTAACTAGTTACCTACTTAAGCTAACCTAAGAAATAAGATACTAGAAGCTTTAAAATCTCCTAAAGAAAGGCGCTAGTTAGCGTATAATTAGCTTAAGAGATACTAATAAAGACTAAATTAGAGCCTATTAGAGCTATTAGATTATTTACAAAGTTACTAGGAAGAGCTAGGAATAATAAACCTTAAATAATAAAAGCTAGAATACGTAGAATTACTTCTACTTTTTATCTAATAGTAGCTATAAGTAATCCCCTTAGGGCTCTAAGTTATAGTTATAGATATTAAACTTTAGGCTTTAATTATTTATTAAATAGATAAGCTAAATTAAGGATCCTTAGCTTCTAACCTATACTTAAAAAGTGTAGAATACTAACGCCTAGAGTAACTAGATTCTAGGGGGGACAAAAAACCCTAAAAGGCAGTTAAGAGGCTAAGAAAGTAGGGTAATAGCACTAAGAGTTCTAGATTAGCGCTATCTAGCACTAGACTACTAATAACTAACACTTTTTACTAGCATTATAGAAGGCTAGGCTACTTAAAACCTAATTACTCTACTCTAGATAAGCTAGCTACACCTAGAACCTAAAATGCCTAGTCTATATATAATAGGGAATAGGGTGCAGGAAAAAGTAAAGGATAAAAAGAGTAGTAGCTGCCCTTACTACTTATATATTAATAGTTATAAGGCACCTTAACAAAGTCTTAGAGGTAAAATAGTTAGGATCTCTTTTTAACTAGCTTTATGCCTAGCTAAGGGGAATACTTATTCTCCTAGCTAGAGTTCAAAAAAGTACTATTAATGCCTTAGTAGATTCTACTTTAGTATTAAACCTCCTTTTACTATAAAAGGTAAAAGAGTAAGGGGTTAATATTAAACTATTAATAGGGTTGCCTGCCTAGGCAGTAAATAGGTCTAATATTAAGGTTTATAGCACAATAGTGCTATTAATAGAACTTAAGGACTTATATAGGCAAAAGTAATAATAGGAAGTACCCTATATAGTTACTAACCTTATAGGTTATAATATTCTCCTAGGTTTACCCTAGTTTAATTAAGTAAACCTAAAGGTAAACGTTGCAACCTAACGTATACTATTTTAGAGACGTAACACTAAGGAAGTACTAGTGTACTAAAAAATTATAGTAAAAGATACTAAGTAGTTTAATTATACTATATAAGACCTTTATGTCTCTGTGTATGCGTGTATAGTATCTAATATAGATATACTAGCACTATTTGGCGTAGATAGGAATAGAATAGTAGAGATACTATCCTATTACTCTAATCTCACTAATATAGCCTTAAATAAGAACTATAAGGACCTTACTACTTATGCTAACCACAATTTATAGATTAATTTAGTAGAAGGTAGTGTACCTCTACATTACCCTATATATAACTTTTCTATAGTTAAGTTAAAGATATTAAGGAAGTACATTAAAGAGTATTTGGCTAGAGGGTAGATTTGCTATTTAAAATCCCTAGCTAGTGCCCCTATACTCTTTATAAAGAAGAAAGATAGTACCTTACGCCTATATATAGATTATTAAAGTCTTAATAAGATTATAATTAAAAATTATAAAGCTCTCCTACTAATTACTAAATCTTTAGACTAACTAAAATAAGCTAAGATATTTATAAAGCTTAACTTAAAAGAAACATACTATTAAGTTTATATTATAAAAGGAGATAAGTAGAAAACTACTTTCTGTATAAAATATAGCTATTTTAAGTATACTATAATGTCCTTTAGCCTTACTAACGCACTAGCCCAGTTCTAGGACCTAATTACCTAGATACTAACTAGCCTAATTAATGTCACCTATATTATATACCTAGATGACATATTAATCTTCTCTAATATACTAAAGGAATATAAGGCCCATGTAAGGGAGATTCTAGAGAGGCTGCGCTAAGTAAAGCTTTTTATTAACCTAAAGAAGTGTAAATAGCACTCTACTACTATAGAGTACTTTAGGTTTATTGTTTCTCTAGAAGGGCTTATAATTAACCTAGATTAGGTTAATGCGATATAATTATAGCCAAAACTAACCTATATACGTAATATACGCGTCTTTATTAGCTTTATAAACTATTATAGATAGTTTATTGCTAATTTCTTCTAAATAGGGCTACCTTTTACTAGTTTAACTAAGAAAGCGCTAGATAGCGCTAGATAGGGGCTAGTAATGCGAAAGGAGGAGAGCGTGGCCTTAGATATTAGGCTAGAAGGCACTAAAGCTTTCTAGACGCTAAAAGACATATTTCTTAAAGTGCCTATACTAGTGCACTTTAAGTATAGACAATAGATATGTCTTAAGACTAACGCCTTAGGTAGAGTAATTAGTGCTATTTATAGTTAACTTATGCCTAAAGGCGATAAGCTAGGCTTATAGTAACTAATTAACTTCTTCTTAGGGAAATTAAGCACTACGTAGTACTACTACAACACTTATAATAAGGAACTCCTCGCTATTATTAAGTTAGTTAAACACTAGCGTTAATACCTTTAAAGTTAACACTTTAAGGTCTTAACAGATTATTATAATCTTTAATAGTTTATAGAAACTAAGATACTTATATTATATTACGTCTAGTTATACCTTACCCTAAGTAAGTGTAACTTTGTTATAACTTATAGGGTAGGATTAATAAATCTAGTAAACAGCCTATTAAGACGCCTAGACTACATACTTAGCACCTAGAATGCTAAGTAGAAGAATAATAAAGCCTTTATTAAGCTTTTAGCTAATCTATTATTAGAAAGGCAAGGCAGATACGCTCTAGTCTCTACTATCTCTACTTATTTTAGGAACTAGATAGGATAGGGTAATAAGCCCTATTAAGAGACCTACTTCTCTAGAGGCCTAATAGAACAGGGTAATAAGCTCGGTAGGGAGACTAACCCCTCTAGAAGTTAGATAAGACAGGGTAATAGGCCCTATAGAGATACCTATTACTTTAAGGGATTAGATAAGGGTAGTCTTAGTAACTACCTCTTTTTAAAGGACTAAGAGGCTATTAAATCTAAAGACTTAAACTTATTAGATAATAAGGTTAATAAGTTAGCGTAATCTAGTCTAAGTAGCTGCGGCTTAGGACTAACTAGCCTAGTGTAGCTTAAGTCTCCCTTAAAGCGCATAAAAGCTATTAAGAGCTACTATAATAGCCCTCTCTTAGAATATTTTAGTGTAACTTAGACGCTTAAGCGCGTTTAATAGAAGTTTACTAGACTAGTATAAATAAGGAGGTTACTAACTATATTTATAACTATAAGTGGTACTAATAGGTAACCTATAAAAAATATAAGCTTTATAGTCTTTTATAGCAGCTTTTTATCCTAGGTTATCTGTAGTAGTACGTAATAATAGACTTTATTACTAATCTGCCCCTAAGTCGCTTCTTAGAACTAATATAAAACGCTATCTTAGTAATTATTAATTAATTTTCTAAGATAGCTTATTATGTACTAGTCTAGATAGATTAGGATAGCACTAACCTAGCTCAGGCTTAGATTTGTAAGGTTATTAGACTTTATAGTAATTTAGAGAGTATTCTCTTAGACAGAGAACTAGTAATAAAAGCGAAACACTAGGATACTTTCTATTATTACCTAAACTTAAGGAGGGTTTTAATCTTAGCTTTTTACCCTTAGACTAACAGGCAAACAGAACGCTAAAACTAAACACTAAAATAATACTTATAAATCTTCTACTCCCTAGAGTAAGACAATTAGGTAATATAGATCTCCCTAGTAGAATATACGTATAATAATAGTAAACATTTAGTAATAGGGTACACACTGTACTAAGTGTGTTTTAGATATAATCCCTCTAACCTAACCTAGCCTAATATACTGCTAGGTGGCGGGGAAAGCCTAAAGGGCTACTAAATAGCGTTAAGATTAATAGAAATACGCGTAAATATAAGAAAGAAGCTATAAGTAGTATAGAAGTACTAAAAATGTATCTCTAATAAGAAGAGAACCCCTTTATAACTTAATAAAGATAATAAGGTATAAGTTTTAAGTACGAATCTAAAGTCTGCATAACTAAACAAGAAGATAGACTAGAAATTCCTAGGCCCTAAAGTAGTAGATAAGTGTATTAGCTCTCTACCCACAGCCTACTAAGTAAACCTACCTAAATTAGGTAAAGTTTATCTAATGTTCTATCCTTTCCTACTAGAACTATATAAACTACGTAAGAAACTACCACACTAACAACTACTAATTAAAGACACATTGCGCTAATATAGCAATAATATATATAAAGTAGACTATATTATTAACAGACAACAAAATAAGTTAGTATAATAGGAATACCTTATTAAATAGAGTAGATATAATCTAGAAGAAAACTCTTAAAAACCTACTATATTAATTAGCGGAAATGCGCTTAAAGAGTTCTAAAAAAAGCTTAAGATATTTCTAAGAAGGTTAATAACTACACTTTTAGAGGCGAAGAAGAGAGGTTATAGGTAACCTCTTTTAAAAGGGAAAACTAGCAAACGCTAAGAATCTATACAAAAATGTTAGTCTAAGTTAGACCTACTTGGCACAAAATGTCCTAATTTAGTATAATATACAAATATTAACTTATAATTAGATACTATAGACCTTTTTATTCTTTTAAAAACCCCACGTGTCTCCTACAGGGAGTTTAGTGAATAGTTAGCTAGTTAGGTAAGGTGTTTTAATAGGTATAGGAATACTAATTAGTATATACGAAACTCTTTAAAATTGGCAAAGGATAAGGATAATATTAGTAATATTATAATTCTAGCACAATCTAGTACATATTAGTATAATTTAGCATAATCTAGATTAAATTATATTATTATAAGGCAGAAAGCCTCTTATTGCCTAAAATAGGGTTAATAACTAACTAAAATAGGAACCTATATTAAAATGTCGCCTACTTATAGGCACTAGCCTAAAAAGCTAGGCAAATATACTATTTAAAATTAACTAACGCTAGATTATTACTATTATCGCTAAATTCTACTATTATATTCCTATTTACGCTAATTTATGCTATACTATGCTGTATTATGCCTATTTAGGCTGTGTAGTGCTGTATTACATTCTTATTTAAATAATTAATCCTAATAACTCTTATTAGAGCTGCTTTAAGTCGCTAGGCCCTTAGTATAGAAAGAAGTTATAAAATAGCAATTAAAGTACGCCAACTTCTCTATATTAGTACTATTAATAGGTGGGAAGTCCGCTAGGGGCTTAGAAATAGTAGATAAGTCTAGGTTACGCCTCCTTACGCCATAACGCGCTAAAGTAGAAGTAGCTAACGTAGATATAACTTTAGCGTCCTTATAAGTAGCTTCTAGTTAGGCTTTAGCGTTAGCTGTAGTAGTTTCTACTAAAAAGATATTAAGGCTAGTTAGAATAGTTACGTAGAGATAGCTAAGGACCTATTACACTAGTTAGTGCTAACTTACTCTAAATAGTACTATAGTGTATCTATACTAGAGCCTTAGCCTTATATAAGGAGATTACTTTATCTTCTAACTCTATTTTACACTTAATACAATAAGTCTTAGCCTTAAGCGCCTTTCTAGAGCAAGAATAACTATATAAGAGTACACTAGAGTTAGCGCACTTATCTTTAAGCATAAAGGCCCTATTATAGGCCTAGAACTTCTTAGCGTACCTACGTAAGTTCCTATGTACTAATTAGCACTAATTTGTGCTAAATTACACTAAATAGTACCTATACTTATTTAGCTCTACTATAATACATACAGCTATAACTATTACCTTTTTATTAGTCTCTACTTTTAGCTTCTGCACTTTAAGGAGCGTGTTCTCTTTATTTTATAATAAAGGGGTGATAAGTTTAGCTATAAGTTATAATTAGCTTTTAGTAAGATTAGCTAGAGCTATAATATACTTTAGGTCCTTATACTAGACCTTATATTCCTCTTTAGCAGCTTTATAGAATACTTAGGCTGTAGTATTAGCTTTCTTAGACGCTATAACTAAGGCTTAGACGTCTATTCTTAGAATAGACCTAAGACAGACTTTAAGGGTCTTAAGGAGCCTAAGTATCTTAAATAGGAGCTATATGCGCCTATTAGTACCTAATAGTGCTAAATAACGCTAAATAACGCTAGAAAGTAACTTACTATAAAGTATAAGGTGTCCTTATCTAAATAATTACTACACTCCTTATAGTAGTAACTTTTAAATTGTAATAATTCCTATTTGTTATTATTTAGGTCTATTACGTATATAGTGTCTAATTCTAGGACACTACGCTCTACTATAATTCTAATATATCTAATATATAGTATTTTAGTATAAAGTCTATTAGTCTTAATCGCATTAATATAATAGTCGCAAAGAGAGCGCTTCTTAGGTAGAGCTATTATAATTTACAACAATTAGTACTAATTTATACTAATTAGTGCTAATTAATACCGCTTAATTCTAATTAGTGCTAACTAATGCTAATTACTGCCTATTAGTACTAATTAGTGTTAATTATTATTAAAGATGTATAAAAAGTGTTAAATATATACTAAAAAGGTATAACGTGCGACTCTTTAGTACAGTTAGTGCTAAGTTACACTAGAATACACTAATCTAAGGGCCGTATAATATTACTTACTATAAGAAAATATAAGTAAAGAATAGGTCTAAGAGCCCTAGGCAATAGAATAACTATCTTACTACTAAGACGCTAGTTACTAGCGTAGTTATGTGCTACACTAGTATAGATAGCGATATCTTACTTTACCTAGGCGGAAATAGTTATAATCTAATATAAGGGGCGCCTAAGTGCCGTATAAATCTATTATAATAATTTAGGCACTATCTAGAACAAAATAGTATAAATAGGAATAAACTAGGACGTAATCCTTATTATCGTCCATAATTAAGCTATCTTAGAAACAGTAGGACCTTTTAGATCCTCTAATATTAAGCTTACTACTAAGTTTAAGAAGTAGGGATAGTTAAAGGCCTACGCTAATTACTAGGTACTGGTAAAGCTAGTTAGTGCTAATAAAGGACTAATAGTAATAAATAGTAAAGGGACTTACTAAATGCTTTACTTTTAGGACAAGAGATCCTTTAAAGGGGAATAATATTAGAACCCTAGGTATCTGGCTAGGCTCTAGGATAGTAAGGGCTAGCTAGATGTAGGTGGAGATTACCTAATCCAAGGCTATATAGTTCTATCGCTAATAGAGTAATCTGGCAGCGATTCGTCTATCCTCTATCCTCTATTTTCTATCCTACATTCTATTATACAATCCACTATTATTTTACATCTAAAGCTAAAGCTACATTACTCGTGCCTAACTCCTAATAATATTACAGCGTACACTATTACCTTTAAGAAATAGTGTAGCTACTAGATAGTAATTATTACGTACCAGATAATAACGTGGGACTTGGGCGCTTATAAAGGTGTAATAAAGCGACAACAGGGTTATAAATGTAACAAAGAGACGCTAAGCAACTTAGATTAGGTTACATAATATACTTAGTTACTTAGTAGCACTAAGCAGTAGAGTAGGTTACGTAAAGTGCTTAGTTACTTAGTGGCACTAAGCAGCAGAGCAGCCTTAGTATATAGGAACGTAAGGATAGGCTCTTTATACTTATGTTTAATCTGTTTATTAATCTATTGTTTAGATTCTAGCAGACCAAATGATTAACTTATTACACTTTATAAGATACTATTATATTAATAAGACCTTCTACCTTCTGTAAGTACTCCTGCCTAAGAACTAACTTTAACCCTTTAGGACTAGCTACCCTCTTAGATTTAACATCTTAAACACCTTTAATATAAGTACTTTACGAACTCCTACCTCTTCTACAGCTTTAGGTATCGCTAAGATTACTCCTATAAAGGATAGCAGTAAGGTGCATAAACCTAATCTCTACTTTAGTAAACAATCTCACACTAACGTCTAGATTCTTTAGTTAGACCTCTACTTCTTTACCTTAGATAAACCCCTTAAAGATAAGAAGAAAGTTATCTTTATAGCAATATATATATAAGGAGATATAGGATTGTAGATCTATCCCTACCTTAAAAAGTACCTAGGAATAATTTATAATAATAATAACAATAACTACGCAGACGAGCACGCTAATATAGTTAATATTATTAAGAATTATAATAACTTTAAGAAATGCCTTAAATAACTCTTTAGAATTGCTAACAAGGACTCTATTATAAAAGTAAAAATTTAGACTATAACTTAGAAATAATTAGTAGCTAAGTATATAGCTAAGTTTTATAGATACGCTGTGTAGCTTAACTAGGACAATAAATCTCTTTAGGATATATATAAATAAGGACTTAAATAGAAACTACGTAAGGAACTCTTATGTAGTAGTACACAAATTACTAACTTTAAAGAACTATATAAAGAAACTATTAGGATTAATAAAGAGTAGTTTTTATTATAATAAGAGCTCCACTAAAACCCTAGGGTAATAAGCTTTAGACAACTAGTAAAAATAGTTTATAAGAACTTTATTAGAATTATCTAAAAGTAATAGCTAAGGAACTACTAGAGATATAAACTAATAGAAGACGTCTAGTTTAACTACTTAGGTAAAGGAAAAGGAGGAAGGATAGGCCTTAAGTAGCCTAATAAACGCGTTTCTAATAAAAGTTAATAACTAATAACTAAGACCTGTAAATGCTTTATATATGGCAAACTAGGCTATATAGCTAGGAACTATAGATTAAAGAACAAAGTCTATTAAACTAAGTTAAATGTACTAACTATTAAGGACTAAAAACCTAATAAGGAATAGGAAGTTATTATAATACTATTTAGTTACTAACGCGTTACACTAGAGTAAAGTAAGTAATTAGATTTACCTAACTCACAATTATACAAAGATCTAGAAGACAACTCTAACGTATACTATAACGTAGAAAACTTAGAAGAGATACTAAGATCTCCTACTCTTTACTTATAAGTAGGTAGGAAGAAGATAACCTTATGTCACCTAAGTATAAACTAAATGTTTAGGACTATATAGAACCCTACTAGGCACTAAAAGGAATGCAACCCTATAAAAATAAGAAGTTAGACTATATACTAAAGTACTATCTAGACTACTAAAATCCTATACACTAATTCTGTATATGGACGCATTGCGAAGAACTAATATACACATAATATAAGGTAGAGAAAAAAGAGAATAAGAAATAACCTAGAAAGAAACTGCACTATAGATAGATATAAATAGACTACCCTATTACAGCTTGCGATAAACACCTCTAGAATAAATAATAAGTAAAATACTTTTCTTACCTTACGCTAAAGGGTAATAAATACTATAATATACTTATTAATAGAGACTATATATAACTGTACTAGTACACGTATCTAAACTAAGACTATAAATACTACTATATAGCTAAACGTTTAGATAGCTTTGTAAACTGCCCTACGTAAGAAGTAATAACAGAACTACTAATTTAACTAGTATATAGGAATAGTAAAGACTGTAAGAGGAAAAATAAAAGAACATCTTTATAGGAAAAAGAAGAAAATAATCTACACAAGCTATATACTTAAGAATAATAATAGAAGCAGATGCTTAGAAATGCATACTAGGCACTAGAACTTAACTATAACCTATATAAATAGATGTTTCTTTTAGGCCTAAACTTAGATAAGAAAACGCCTTTATTAAATTAAATGCTATAGTAAGCATAGTATTAGTTAAGCTACTAGTATAGCTTAAAGGAATATAGACTTAAGCTTTTATAGACTTAGAAGTAGAAAAGAACTTTATATCTTATTAGATAGTAAGACAAGCAGGACTTATAATATTAGAGAAAAAAATACCCTATATTATCTATATCGCGAATAGATCCCTAATGCCTAAGACACCTTAAATATACTAGGAAGTTACTACCACGATAATAGTCTAAGGATATAGAGAGGAACTTACCTTAGATGTCTTACTAGGATCTAAGCATAAGTTAGTCTTAGAATTACCTTAGTTAATAATACACAACCTATAGATTAACTAGGGTATAAAGAAAATATTATTTAAACGCTGTAATTATGTATTATAAGCAAAGCCTACGTATTAACTAAAAATAATAGTAGATAAGGGAGTTATTAATAATATAATACTGTAATAGATAGTTAAAAAACAGAAGCACACCTTAGTAGACGCTAGTAGGAACCACTAGATTAAGAAGCGTAAGAAGGAGGACAATAGCACACCCTTTACCTTACTAAGAGAGTATAGGAAATAGATACATATATTCACAGAAAAGGAAGGAAAAGTAAACCTACCTAAATATTAACCCTAGGATCTTATAATAGACCTAGAAGAAGGGAAGACACCACTCTTTAGACCACTATATAGTAAAATAGGAGAAGAACTCCTTAAGGAACGTAATTTTATTAAGACAAATCTTAAGAAAGGATATATATAACTATTAAAGTTACTAGCAGTAAGCCCTTTTATGTTTGTTAAGAAAAAGGATAGATTAGATAGACTATGTGTTAACTACTAATAATTTAACAATATAACAATAAAAAACTAATATCTACTACTAAACATTATAGAGTTACGAGATTAACTATCTTAAGCCAAGATATTTATAATAATAGATCTAAGAGACAGTTACCACCTTATACAAATTAAAAAAATTAAAGAATAGAAAACAGCGTTTTAATCACGCTATAGACTATTTAAGTATAAGGTTATACTATTTAGGCTTACAAATGCACCAGCAGCTTTTATAGCACTTATTAATAACGTACTCTATAAACATCTAGACATATTTATTATTGCGTATATAGATAATATCCTTATCTTTTCTAAAAATAAATTAGACTACACTAAGCACGTATAAATAGTACTAGAAGCACTAGATAAAGTATGTTTTTGTATTAAACTTAAGAAATGTAAGTTTAATATTAAATAACTTAAATTCCTAGAACACATTATTACTACAGAAGGAATTAAGATGGCACTAAGTAAAGTTAAATACATTAAGAACTAGCTAATACTAAAGATAGCTAAGATTATCTAAGAATTCTTAGAGTTCTGTGGATTTAATTAACAATTTATCCAAGATTACGCAAAGGTTACAATACCTTTAATAAATCTTATAAAGAAGAACGTATTCTTTAAATAGATAGATAAGTGCAGAATGTTATTCTAACTCCTTAAGACAGTATGTATTATAGAACCTATTCTTATTTGTTTTAGAAGTAATAAACTACTACGCTTTAAAATAAACGCTAGCGATCTTACGCTAGGCGCCTATGCTAAATAAAAACGTAACAGTAAATAGCACCTAATTACCTATTACTTATATAGATTTAATAACGCTGAAACACAATATAACATATATAATAAAGAACTCTACGCTATTATTAAAGCCTTAAAGCACTAGAGGATTTATACGCTTAGTTACTTAACGCTAGAAATCTATATAGATTATAAGAACCTTCTAAGGTTTACGACAACAAAAGAACTTACACTATAATAATAAAGATAGTCGCAAACTATAGGGTAGTATAAGTTTAGAATTATCTATATAGCTAGAAAAGAAAATAGTAGAGTAGACGCTCTTAGCTAATAAAGTAATCTAGTAGGAGAAAAAGTAAAAACTTTCTCTGTAATCCTTCGCAAAGCTAAAGATAAATCTCTAGAGCTAATAGTAGAACTAAATTAACTTTTAGTAATTAACTAAGAAGTTCTAGAATATCTACAGACTAAGATTATCTAACAATACTATAATAACCCTATGTACGGACACCTAGGCATTATAAAAATAATAGAACTTATTTAAAGGAATTACACCTTTAAAGGAATTAAGGAAGCTGTAATAACTTATATTTATAAATGTGTAGAATACTAGAGAAATAAATATAGTATATATCTTAAATATAGAGAGATGTAAGTAATTAGAATACTAATAGTACTATAGGAAGATATCACTATAGATTTTGTTATAGGAATTCTAAACTCTAAGGATCTAATAATAGGAATTAAATACGACAGTATACTAGTAGTAGTCTACTAACTAACTAAGTATGTTAAGCTTATTCTATATCTTAAAAGAATAATAGTAAAGGAACTTACTTTTCTTATCCTAGACTAACTAATTAGATATTACAGAATCCTAAAAATAATTATTAGCGATAGAGACAAGCTCTTTATATTAAATTATTAGATAACGCTTATAGCCCTACTTAGAACGAAACAAAAGCTATTAACAGCTTACTATTTATAAACAAATAGACAAATAGAACGTACAAACTAAACTATAAAAACGTACCTACGCATCTACTATAATAGTTAGAAAAATAACTAGGTTTTATTACTACCTATAGCACAGTTGGCCTATAATAACAAAGTATTAGCAGTATTAGGACATACACTATTCTATATAAACTATAGAAGACACCTACATCTCTTTAATTAATAATTCCCTACGACGATTAAAGCAAAAGAAGCTATAGATATAGTAGAAAATATAAAAAAAATACACTAATAACTCTAAAAGAATCTTAAGAAAGCTTAGTAGCAATTAATTTTATATTAAAACTAAAAATAAAAAATGGCACCTTAGCTAAAGAAGGGGGATAAAATATATCTACTTACAAAGAACCTTTAAACTTAGAAGAAAAAACATAAGAAACTAGATTATATTAAAGTTAGACTATTTTATATTTCTAAGCAAATATTACTAGTAAACTATAAGTTAGAACTACCGCTAGATGTAAAGATATACCTAGTATTTTATGTATTACTACTAGAACTAGTAGACCCTAATACACTAGTTAAAACCACCTTCTACCACTAGACTAAGGAAGAAAACGAATTTAAGGTTAAAAGAATTCTAGAGTATAATTAGCATAATAATATATACCTTATTAAGTAAAAAGGTTACCTACACAGCGAAAACACTTAGAAACTAAAGAACTACCTAAGAAACTATTAATAAAAGATTAAAGAATTTTATTAATAAACTTACCTAAGATAGTAACGCTAAGAAATTATTCTAGAACTCTAGAGGCAGGTTGTCTATCGTAGACTATATAAACGTGCTAGATTTAGCTAGACTAGTAGGCTAAGTAGAATAGGCTAGGTTCTCCTTTAACTCTAACTCTATTAGCGTAGCACTCTTTACTGCAATAACCTTACTAGTGCGCTTTTTATTCTACGCTAATTATTTTAATAACTAATCCTCTTTTATACACGCTACGCGTAGGGCTTTAAACACTATATTCTATTCTTTTTACGCCTTTAATATTTGCGCCTCTAATTTCTTCTTTTTAGTAATTAACTGCGAGAACTTATTCCTAGTAATAGCTATATTACACTTTAAGCCTTATTTCTAACACTTACTACACTTTCCTAAGCTAATATAGACTTTGTAAATATAGGAATGCGACTTATAGAAAGAGCACTTTAACACTATAACTACTCTATAGTTTTTAATAGTAGAGATAAGGCTGTAATAACACTTTATAGAATTATAGTTAGTAGGTATAATTCTTTAGAATAAAGAATAGAAAGAGAGGAGATAATATTACGTACTAAATAATAACGTAGGACTTAGGCGCTTATAAAGGTGTAATAAAGTAATAATAGGGTTATAAATATAACAAAGAGACGCTAAGTAACTTAGATTAGATTATATAATATACTTAGTTGCTTAGCAGCACTAAGTAGTAGAATAGGTTATATAAAGTGCTTAGTTACTTAGTGGCACTAAGTAGTAGAGCAGCCTTAGTACATAGGAACGTAAAAATAGGCTCTTTATACTTATGTTTAATCTATTTATTAATCTATTATTTAGATTCTAGTAGACTAAATTATTAACTTGTTACACTTCGCAAGATACTATTGTATTAATAAGACCTTCTACCTTCTATAAGTACTCCTGCCTAAGAACCAACCTTAACCCTTTAGGACTAGCTACCCTCTTGGATTTAACAGTAGTGTAAGGAATAGGTAACCTTTAAAGGTTCCTAGAGTTACCTTTTCTATATTCTAGAACTTTCTATAATGACGTTATAATAACGTTATAGCCCTATGGATACTAGGGGCCTGTTTAGTGGGTGTGATCTCAAATCGTGATCTAGACTTAATCTCGCCTAATTTTAGTAAAGCGCTGGCGTAGAATTTTTTGTTAGTGTAGCTATATAAATCGTTCTAAAGACCCGCTTCTAACGTATCTAGATTAACCTATGTTTAGTAACTACCTATCTAAAAGTCTTATCTTGTTAAACTTTAGTGTTATTAATTAATCCTCTATGCTAACTCTAAGTACTCTAGTGCGTAAGGCATTATGAGAGCTCTTATAGAGCTTAATACCTACTCTATTACTAATGTAAACTCTCTTTCCTCTATTATAGACGCTAGCGTTGTCCCTATTAACGTTTCTCTCTACCAAGCATCGCGGCGTTAAAAAGCTCTAAGATTAGACAAGATAGACCTCCTAACCTTATACTTAGTTTAACTTATAATCTCACGCTTAAATAGGTATAAATGTAAATCCTATTAGCACTAGTAGGGTTTAATTTAGCTAGTTAATTACTCCTAGATTAGACCTCTATTTATAACGTTAAGATTACGCTCGAACTGAACACAGCGTAATCTTAATGTGAGCCTAACTAGATCTAGTAATTAAGATGAGATTAAGCCTCTAGATCACGTCTACTAAACAGGCCCTAGGTAACGTTATAGGTGACGTTATAGGTGACGTTATAGATAGTAGAGAATTACTAAGTAGAATACTCTAGAATCTCTACTATATGTATATAAGGAGAGTTACCTTCTACGTGTACTCTCTATCCTAGATAGTAATTCTAAGCCTATACCTAAGGTTTTATTACTCTATTTAACTACGTTCGATCTACCCTCTATTACTCTAGTCTCTACTATTCTAGGTAACTAGTACTAGGGGAGAGAAGGTACTAGAAGGTCTAGAAGGTTACCCTTTATCCTCTAGCCTCTACCTCCTCTTTATAGGTTATAAGCCCAGTCTAGCCTTCTACTACGTATTAGTCTATTAGTAGTACTATTTAGGTATTTACCTACTAGTTTAAACTACTATAGAGTTTCCTATAAAGGGTAACTTTTAACCCTATAAGGAAAGAGGGCATTTCTAGAAGGAAACTATTTAGGTTATATAACCTTTAGTTTAATTCCTTACTAGAATAAAACTCTAGAGATTATATCTCTCTAGAAAGATATACTTTATTAGAAAGATCTATTTCCTACCTCTCTAGGAGATATAGAGTTAGAAGGCTTATATAAGCGTTCTAGCCTAGCCTAGTTTGCCTAGTTTTAGTTATCTATCTAGTAAAGGGTAAAGAGAATAGGCCTATTACTTTATAAGTTAGGCTAGTATTCTCTAAGGTTCTATCCTAGCCGTCCCTGCCTGCCTTACCTCTAGTAATAGAGGAGTAATAAGGTAAACTAGGAGTAAAGTCTATGTAAGAGTAATTTCTCCTAGAACTAAAGGTATACAAAACTAGGCCGTTTAACTAGTGTTAGGAAGGTAGTAGTAGGATTAAATTATTCTAGAAACAGCGTAGAAAACAGTTACCTAGGATAGTCCCTACTATATAGCCTCTTCTAGATAAGGGAAATCTAGTAGAGTCTAACCTAAGTTAGTTTTACCACTAAAAAGTAGAATCTATTTGTGCCTAGGAAGGCATTTTTTTCCTAAAAAAAAACCTAGGGCTATTCTCTATTATTATTAAGAGATAGAAAAGGTTATCTTTAAAACGTAAAAAGGGAACTTAGGGATTATTCTCTAGAAGTTATAAGACCTATTATTATAGGCTTTCTATCTAGTAGAAGACTATTAAGGGGTTGTTTAGGGAAAAGTTATATATCTCTAGACAAAAGACCTAGATCTCCTAGGAATTAAGGAGAAGAAGGCATTTTAGGTTTAATTCTAGATACCTAAAAAAGGTTTAATCTAGAAACCTATAAGACCTATAACTTCTAAAAAGTAAACTAGAAGTATAAGGCAATTAAACCCCTATAAAACCTAAAACTTCTAAATTAAGAAGTATAAGGCAATTAAACCCATATTTTAATCTAGAATCTTATTAAGATCTAGAAGTTAGAGAAGTACTTACCCTACTAGTCTATATATATTAAGACTAGATAAAATGGGAGACTCTCTATTTAAAATCCCTAAGTTAAGTGGTTCTAAGAACTACGAAATTTGGTCTATTAGAATAGAGGCCTACCTTATTAAAGAGGGTTGTCTAGAGGTTATATCTAGTAATATTCAAGACCTAACTTTAGAACAGTAAGCCGTTCTATAGGAAAAAGCTTCTAAAGCTACTAGTATTTTAAAACTTTCCTTAGAAGATAGTCCTCTAGTACAAACTAGGTTTATAACAAATCCCTATATACTTTAGAATAAGTTAAAAGAACTTTATAAGCCAAAGGGATTTAGTAGTGAATTTATACTAAGTGTCTATACAGTTTATTGTACAAACAGCACTAAGTGAAATAGGGGCCTGCCTACCTATAGGGACCCGCACAAGAACCCACTACTTAGGTTAGCGCTAAGAGGCAGAGACTTTATAAGGCCCTGCCTACCTATAAGGACCCGCACAAGGACCCACTACTTAGGTTAGCGCTAAGAGGCAGAGACTTTATAAGGTCCTTAGTGCCCCTTTGTACGATAGACTAGACGTAATTAATTAAATCTACTTCTTACCCTTTGTATAATAGTATACTATTAACCCTTAAATGCTTAATTGTAGATTAAGCCAAACCTACACTAAGTAAAGACCTTATTAACACTACTTTAACTAGCCATAAAAATAATCTAGAAAGCTACGTTACTAGCTTTAAGAGGCTAGTAAATAACCTAGAGGCCAAGTCTATTAATCTTCCTAAAAAGTTCCTAGTAGCCCTAGTTCTAAATAATCTAAATAGTAGGGATTATGAGTATATTATTGCAGTTATTACTTAATCTATTAGGATAAATAATAAAAAGGGAGAAGACCTAGATTTAGATTCTATAGTAAGCCAGCTCCGTAACGAATCTAGAAGACTAAGTTCTATAAGAAAAGGCTCTACTAATAGTAATCTACTTCCTAGAGTAAATAATAATAACTCTAGAGAAGATAAAGACATAGAAATGTCTATGCCTACTAGAGGAAATAGTAAAAAAGACCTTTGTTCCTACTATAGTAAAGAGGGACATATAGAGTCTAATTACTAGGTTAAATTCCCTAATAAAAAGCCTAAAATCTATAAGGCTAGAAAGGAAAAGTTTAATAAAGAAAGTAGTAATATATTAAAATCTAAAGGCTAGGCCTCCTAGGATCTTTATATGTATCTACGTTCGTTGTTCGAGTGGCACAGCATAAGAGGTCACGTGACCTAATTAGTGTAATTAGAGCGCCAAGACAACTAATTAGACTAAGCACTTAATATACTAAGCAACTAATTATTGTTTAATTAGTTTAATTAGAGTGATTAATCTACTAATTACTTAAAGTATATAGGAACTTAAGTATAAACCTTTATACTTATATTTAATCTGTTTATTAATCTATTATTTAGATTCTAGTAGACTAAATTATTAACTTGTTATACTTTGTTAAGATACTAATATATTAATAAAACCTTTTACCTTCTGTAAGTACTCCTACCTAAGAACTAACCTTAACCCTTTAGGACTAGCTACCCTCTTAGATTTAACATTTTAAACACCCTTAACATAAGTACTTCACGAACTCCTACCTCTTCTATGGCTTTAGGTGCCGCTAATATTACTCCTATAAAGAATAGTAGTAAGGCATATAAACCTAATCTCTACTTTAGTAAATAATCTTAAACTAATATCTAGATTCTCTAGTTAGACCTCTACTTTTTTAACTTAGACAAATCCTTTAAAGATAAGAAAAAGATTATTTTTACAGTAATATATATTTAAGGAGATATAGAATTATAGAATTATCCTTATCTTAAAAAGTACCTAGAAATAGACTATAATAATAACGACGACGATTACGTAAACAAACACGCTAATATAGTTAATATTATTAAAGATTATAATAACTTTAAGAAATGCCTTAAATAACTCTTTAAAATCGCTAATAAGGACTCTATTACAAAAGTAAAGATTTAGACTATAACTTAGAAATAATTAGTAGCTAAGTATATAGCTAAGTTTTGCAGATACGCTATATAACTTAACTAGGACAATAAATCTCTTTAGGATATATATAAATAAGAACTTAATAGAAACTATATAAGAAACTCCTACGTAGTAGTTCACAAATTACTAATCTTAAAGAACTATATAAAGAAACTATTAGAATTAATAGAGAATATTTCTTACTATAATAAGAGCTCTACTAAAACCCTAGAATAATAAGCTTTAGATAACTAGTAAAAGTAGTTTATAAGAACCTTATTAGAATTCTCTAAAAGTAACAGCTAAGGAACTACTAGAGATATAAACTATTAGGATCTGGCCGTGCGCGAGCAGCAGGGCGCGAGCTTATTAGACTACTAGTCTACTAGAGTTAGCTAACTAGGCAGTTAGATAATAAGTTATAGGTCCTAAGGGTCCTAAGGACCGCATAGGCCTTACCTATACAGGAACTCTAGGACGCGTGGGACTCGCCTACACGAAACTCTAGGAGATATAGGACTCTAGAACATATAGGACTCTAGGACATATAGGATTCTAGGAAGTATAGGACTACTTAGTATATAGGAACGCAAGAATAGGCTTCTTATACTTATATTTAATCTATTTATTAATCTATTATTTAGATTCTAGTAGACTAAATTATTAACTTATTACACTTTGTAAGATACTACTATATTAATAAGACCTTTTACCTTCTATAAGTACTTCTGCCTAAGAACTAACTTTAACCCTTTAAAACTAACTACCTTTTTAGATTTAACATCTTAAACACCCTTAATATAAGTACTTTATAAACTCTTACCTCTTTTATAGCTTTAGGTGCCGCTAAGATTACTTCTATAAAAGATAGTAGTAAGGCGTATAAACCTAATCTCTACTTTAGTGAACAATCTTAAACTAACGTCTAGATTCTCTAGTTAGACCTCTACTTCTTTAACTTAGACAAACCTCTTAAAGATAAGAAGAAGGTTATCTTTACAGTGATATATATATAAGGAGATATAAGATTATAGATCTATTCCTACCTTAAAAAGTACCTAAGAATGGACTATAATAATAATAATAATAATTACGTAAATAAGTACGCTAATACAGTTAACATTATTAAGGATTATAATAACTTTAAGAAATGCCTTAAATAACTCTTTAGAATTGCTAATAAGGACTCTATTATAAAGGTAAAGATTTAGACTATAACTTAGAAATAATTAGTAGCTAAGTATATAGCTAAGTTTTATAGATACGCTGTGCAGCTTAACTAGGATAATAAATCTCTTTAGAATATGTATAAATAAGGACTTAAATAGAAACTACGTAAGGAACTCTTACGTAGTAGTGCATAAATTACTAATCTTAAAGAACTGTACAAAGAAACTATTAGGATTAATAAAGAGTAGTTTTTATTGCAATAAGAGCTCCACTAAAACCCTAGGGCAATAAGCTTTAGACAACTAGTAAAAATAGTTTAAAAGAACTTTATTAGAATTATCTAAAAGTAATAGCTAAGGAACTACTAGAGATACAAACTAATAGAAGACGTCTAGTTTAACTACTTAGGTAAAGGAAAAGAAGGAAGGATAGGCCTTAAGCAGCCTAATAAACGCGTCTCTAATAGAAGTTAATAACTAATAACTAAGACCTATAAATGCTTTATATGTAGCAAACTAGGCCACATAGCTAGGAACTATAGATTAAGGAACAAAGTCTATTAAACTAAGTTAAATATACTAACTATTAAGAACTAAGAACCTAATAAGGAATAGGAAGTTGTTATAACGCTATTTAGTTACTAACGCGTTACACTAGAATAAAGTAAGTAATTAGATTTACCTAACTTATGATTATACAAAGACCTAGAAGACGACTCTAACATATACTATAATGTAGAAGACGTAGAAGAGATACTAAAATCTCCTACTTCTTACCTATAAAGTAGGCAGAAAGAAGACAACCCTATGTCACCTAAGTATAAACTGAATATTTAGGACTATATAGAACCCTACTAGGCACTAAAAGGGATATAACTCTATAAAAATAAGGAATTAGACTACGTACTAAAGTACTACCTAGACTACTAAAATCCTACACACTAATTCTATATGTGGACGTATTGTGAAGAACTAATATACGCACAATATAAAGTAGAGAAAGAGGAGAATAAGAAATAACCTAGAAGGAAACTGCGCTGTAGATAGATATAGATAGACTGCCCTATTACAGCTTGCAATAAACACCTTTAGAATAAATAATAAGTAAAATACTTTCCTTATCTTACGCTAAAGGGTAATAAATGCTGCAATATACTTATTAATAGAGACTATATATAACTGTACTAGTACACGTGTCTAAACTAAAACTATAAATACTACTATATAGCTAAACATTTAGACAGCTTTACAAACTGCCCTATATAAGAAGTAATAATAGAACTACTAATTTAACTAGTATATAGAAACAGTGAAAACCGCAGGAGGAAAAATAGAAGAACATCCTTATAGGAAGAAGAAGAAGACAATCTATATAAGCTATATACTTAAGAATAATAATAGAAGTGGATGCTTAGCAACGTATACTAGGCACTAGAACTTAACTACAACCTATATAAATAGATGTCTTTTTTAGCTCTAGACTTAGACAAGAAAACGCCTTTATTAAATTAAATACTATAGTAAGTATAGTATTAATTAAGCTACTAGTATAGCTTAAAAGAATATAGGCTTAAGCTCTTATAAACTTAGGAGTAGAAAGAAACTTTATATCTTATTAGATAGTAAAATAAGCAGGACTTATAATATTAGAGAAAGAAGTACCCTATATTATCTATATTACAAATAGATCCCTAATGCCTAAGACACCTTAAATATACTAGGAGGTTACTACCATAATAATAGTCTAAGGATATAGAGAGGAACTTACCTTAGATATCTTACTAGAATCCAAGTATAAGTTAGTCTTAGAATTACCTTAGTTAATAATACACAATCTACAAATTAACTAGGGTATAAAGAAAATATTGTTTAAACACTGTAATTATATATTATAAGCAAAGCCTACGCATTAACTAAAAATAATAGTAGATAAGGGAGTTATTAATAACATAATACTGCGATAGATAGTTAAAAAACAGAAGCACACTTTAGTAGACGCTAGTAGGAACCACTAGATTAAAAAGCGCAAGAAGGAGAATAATAGTACACCTCTTACCTTACTAAGAGAGTACAGGAAATAGACACATATATTTATAGAAAAAGAAGGAAAAGCAAACCTACTAGAACATTAACCCTAGGATCTTATAATAGACCTAAAAGAAGGGAAGACGCCACCCTTTAGACTACTATATAGTAAGATAGGAGAAGAACTCCTTAAAAAACGTGATTTTATTAAGATAAACCTTAAGAAAGGATATATATAACTATTAAAGTTACTAGTAGTAAGCCCTTTTATATTTATTAAGAAAAAGGATAGATTAAATAGACTATACGTTAACTACTAATAACTTAATAACATAATAATAAAGAACTAATATCCACTACTAAACATTATAGAGTTATAAGATTAATTATCTTAAGCCAAGATATTTATAATAATAGATCTAAGAGATAGTTACCACTTTATATAAATTAAAAAAGGTAAAGAATAGAAAACAGCATTTTAATTACGCTATAGACTATTTAAGTATAAGGTTATGCTATTTAGACTTATAAATGCACTAGTAGTTTTTATAGCACTTATTAATAACGTACTCTATAAACATCTAGACATATTTATTATTACGTATATAGATAATATCCTTATCTTTTCTAAAAATAAATTAGACTACACTAAGCATGTATAGATAGTACTAAAAGCACTAAACAAAGTATACCTTCGTATTAAACTTAAGAAATGTAAGTTTAACGTTAAATAACTTAAATTCCTAGGACACATTATTACTATAGAAGGAATTAAGATAGCACTAAGTAAAGTTAAATGCATTAAGAACTAGCTAATACTAAAGATAGCTAAGAATATCTAAGAATTCTTAGAATTCTTTAGATTTAACTAACAATTTCTCTAAGATTACGTAAAGGTTACAATACCTTTAATAAATCTTAGAAAGAAGGATGTACCCTTTAAATAGATAGATAAGTATAGAATATTATTCTAACTCCTTAAGATAGTATATATTATAGAACTTATCCTTATTTATTTTAGAAGTAATAAACTACTACGCTTTAAAACAGACACTAGCAATCTTACGCTAGGCGCCTACGCTAAATAAGAACGTAATAGTAAATAGCATCTAATTACCTATTACTTATACAAATTTAATAACGCTGAAACACAATATAATATACATAATAAAGAACTCTACGCTATTATTAAAGCCTTAAAGCACTAAAAGATTTACGCGCTTAGTTACTTAACGCTAGAAATCTATATAGATTATAAGAACCTTTTAAGGTTCATAATAACAAAAGAACTTACGCTATAACAACAAAAATAGTTATAAACTATAGGGTAGTATAAGTTTAGAATTATCTATATAGCTAGAAAAGAAAATGGCAGAGTAGACGCTCTTAGCTAACAAAGTAATCTAGTAAGAGAAAAAGTAAAAACTTTCTCTACAATCCTTTGTAAAGCTAAAGATAGATCTCTAGAACTAATAGTAGAACTAAATTAACTTTTGGTAATTAACTAAGAAGTTCTAGAATATCTATAGACCAAGATTATCTAATAATACCATAATAACCCTATGTACGGACACCTAGACATTACAAAAACAATAGAACTTATCTAAAGGAATTACACCTTTAAAGGAATTAAGGAAGCTATAATAACTTATATCTATAAATATGTAGAATGCTAAAGAAATAAATATAGCACACATTTTAAATATAGAGAGATATAAGTAATTAGAATACTAACAGCACTATAAGAAGATATTACTATAGATTTTGTTACAGGAATTCTAAACTCTAAGGATCTAATAATAGGAATTAAATACAATAGTATACTAGTAATAGTCTACTAACTAACTAAGTATATTAAGCTTATTCTATGCCTTAAAAGAATAATAGCAAAAGAATTCGCTTTTCTTATCTTAGATAGACTAATTAGATATTACAGAATCCTAAAAATAATTATTAGCAACAGAGACAAGCTCTTTATGTTAAATTATTAGACAACGCTTATAGCCCTACTTAGAACGAAATAAAAACTATTAATAGCTTACTATTTATAAATAGACAGATAGACAGAATGTACAAACTAAACTATAGAAACGTACCTACGCATCTACTGTAATAGTTAGAAGAATAACTAGGTTTTATTACTACCTATGGCATAGTTAGCCTATAATAACAAAGTATTAGTAGTATTAGGACATACACTGTTCTATATAAACTATAGAAGACACCTATATCTCTTTAACTAACAATTTCCTACAACGATTAAAGCAAAAGAAGCTATAGATATAGTAAAAAACATAGAGAAAATACACTAATAACTCTAAGAGAACCTTAAAAAAGCTTAATAGTAATTAATTTCTTACTAAAATTAAAAACAAAAAATAGCACCTTAGCTAAAGAAGGGGGATAAAGTATATCTACTTACAAAGAACCTTTGAACTTAGAAAAAAAAACACAAGAAACTAGATTATATTAAAGTTAGACTATTTTATATTTCTAAGCAAATATTACTAGTGAACTATAAGTTAGAACTACCGCTAGATGTAAAGATACACCTAGTATTCCATATATTACTACTAGAACTAGCAGACCCTAAAATACTAGTTAAAACTACCTTCTGTTACTAAGCTTAGGAAGAAACTAAGTTTAAAGTAGAATAAATTCTATAAGTATATAACGCGTATATAAACACTAAAGAATACCTTATTAAATAGAAAGGGTATTTGTCTAGTAAAAACACATAGGAACCTAAGGAAAACCTATTTAACTATTAATAATAGATAAACAACTTCTACAATTAAACACTAGAAATTATAAAGAGATAACTAGGATATACCTAGAAATTACTACTAGCATAAGGGCTAGCCTATAAAATAGACTAGTTAATTACCTTAACGCCTAATAGCGTGTTAGGATTTATTAACGCAGTAGCTTACGCTAACTCCTCCTACGCCTTAAGCGCTTCTAACTTATCTATAGTACTTATGCTATAATTAAACAATTCTTATTCTTTCTAACGTAATTTCTTTCGCTAATTACGTAAATGCGCTATTTTCTCTTACGCCTAATAAGCGTAAAAGAGAGCTACCTTAGCTAGCTCTTTTTTAATATAGAGCTTTGCCTTCTCTTTAGCCTCTAACTTCTCTAACCTCTCTATTTTAGTATCTATTTTTAAATAATTTAGTAAAAAGATCTCCTTAGGCTCACACTTCTAGTTTCCTTACCTAATATAGTTAGTACACTAAGAGTGCAAAGAAGAAAGACAATAAGTGTATTTCTTTTTAGTGTACTACAAATAGGTAACTATTATAAAAACGTAGTCTTTTTTAAGATAATTAGCTTAACTGTAGCGATATTAAATAGAACAAGATAATAACTTTATAAGTAGTTAACTTATAAAAATATTAAGCTTAGAGGGGGAGGATAATATTAGGATCTAGTTATATATAAGTAGTAGGGCGTAAGCTTATTAGACTACTAGTCTACTAGAGTTAGCTAAGTAGGTAGTTAGATAATAAGTTATAAGTCCTAAGGATCCTAAGGATCGTATAGGCCTTGCCTATACAGGAACTCTAGGACGCGTGGGACTCGCCCGTACAGAACTCTAGGATATATAGGACTCTAGGACATATAGGACTCTAGGACATATAGGATTCTAGGAAGTGTAGGACTACTTAGTATATAGGAACGCGAGAATAGGCTTCTTATACTTATATTTAATCTATTTATTAATCTATTATTTAGATTCTAGTAGACTAAATTATTAACTTATCACACTTTACAAAATACTACTATATTAACAAGACCTTCCACCTTCTGTAAGTACTCCTGCCTAAGAACTAACCTTAACCCTTTAGGACTAGCTACCCTCTTGGATTTAACATAAACTAATAGAAGATGTCTAGTTTAACTATATAAGTAAAGGAAAAGGAGGAAGGATAGGCCTTAAGTAGCCTAATAAATATGTTTTAAATAGAAGTTAATAACTAATAACTAAGACTATTATAGGCTAGCCTTAGAGAGTGAATAGAACTGTAAGTGCCAAATGTAAAGAATAAATTCTAGATATAAAGTCTCTATAGGGGGGTGTACTGCTTATAAGAAGAGTTTTCCTTAGTAGGTCTACTTCTTTAGGGTAGTTCCTTTCTTTAAGATCCTTCTAAAGGCTAGGGCATAGCCCTAGTCTATTATATGCCCTAGACCTTACTTAGTTTAAAACGTCTTATAGTTATAAGGTAAGCCTTAGAGATCTTAGGAGTATTATACTATAGTAAGATAGTAGTGTTATAGGCGTTATTTTTCTATTAGAAACTTATTATTATTTTAGCAAGGGTTCCCTTATAGTGTAGAGGCGGCCCTAAGGCGGTCTTAGGGCGAGGGCCCTTATTAGGTAGTTTATTTATTTACCTTATTATTATAAGGCGATAGGACAGCGCTCCTACTCTTTCTAATATAATTATTATATATCTATTACTTTAGTAGTGCGTTACTATTATAGTCTCTTTATATTTATATTACTTTATCTTTCTTCTTGTTATAGGCTAGCCTTAGAGAATGAACAGAACTGTAAGTGCCAAAATGTAAAGGATAAATTCTAGGTATTAAGTCTCTATAGGGGGGTGTGCCGCTTATAAAAAGAGTTTTCCTTAGTAGGTCTACTTCTTTAGGGCGGTTCCTTTCCTTAAAATCCTTCTAAAGACTAGGGCTATACCCTAGCCTATTATATACCTTAGACCTTACTTAGTTTAAAACGTCTTATAGTTATAAGATAAGCTTTAGAGATCTTAAGAGTATTATGCTATAGTAAGGTAGTAGTGTAAAGGCAGCCCTAAGGCGGCCTTAGGGCGAGGGCCCTTATTAGGCAGTTTATTTATTTACCTTATTATTATAAAGTAATAGGACAGCGCTCTTACCTTTTCTAATATAATTATTATATATCTATTGCCTTAGTAGTGCGTTGCTATCGCAGTTTTTTTATATTTACGTTATTTTACTTTCTCTCTTCCTTTCTCTACTCTCTCTTTCCTATACTAACTCTAACCTGCGCCTATTCTAACTTCCTTAACTATCTATAACTACCTCTATCCCTATCTCCTTTTAGCCCTAATCTAGTCCCCTTTCTGTTCCTGCGCTATACGCCCCTATACTTTTATTAGCCTCTTAGCCTTCTTTTTTAGTATTCTATTCGCAGCTATAGCTAATATTAATATTATTAATAATAGCTTTTAAGATAGCGCCGCCTTAGTAGATATTTTTAGTCCTAGTAGTAGTAGTAGTAATAACCCTCTAGACCTAAACTAGTGCCTTATTAAGCCTAGCTATGCGCATACTAAGGAGGAGATTAATAACACTAAAGTAGAAGAGATTCTCTAGAGCCTTAACACGCCTACACAGTAGCCTAATAGTAGTAATTACCTTTACTCCTTTATAACCTCTAAAAGGCGTGTACTAGCTAATTACTCTAACTTTATTACCCTTATTTATACTTTAAAGCAGCTTTGTGTTACTAAAAGCGTAGTCCTTTAAGAAGATAGTTTAGATAAAGAGCTAGCTAACTCTAATATAGGCCTTATATATATTAAATATATTAGGCGCCTAAGGCGGCTTAGGTGCGTAGAGTAAGTCTATAGCCTTATATTTTAAACTATTATTAATATTTATACAGCTATTAACTATTCTAGGACTACTCCTATAGCGCCTACTATTACACTAAGGCTACCTACTAGTATAATTCTGCCCCCTTTGCTAATAACCTAGACCTAAAGTAGGCTCTACGCCTCTAGATTAAATATATAGAGCGAGGCTAGGTTAATAGCAATTCGCATATCTATAATCCTAGAACGTATAGTACTAACCCCTAGAAGCCTATAACTAGAACGCTACCTACCTTTATAGTAGAGTTCTACCACTTAGCCTAGTAGTATAAGCGGTACCTAAACTTGGCGCTTAAAAATTCTAGCCTAATCTAGGAGCTAGGCTCCCCTACTATGTCCCCACTTTAGCGTGGCAATAGAATAATAGTCGCCCCCCCTAGTATAGACATAGCCCTAGTAGCACCTTTGCTCTAGATAACTCTAGCCTAGCGTAGCAGTAACTATAATTAGAATCTAGTGGCGTTAGCTAATAATATAGCGGGGTAGATAAATAATATAGGAAATTACATCTAGTAATCTAAGGAGAGTATAGGCTAGCGCCTAGACAAGATAACCTAGACCTAAGCGTAAACTACTAACCTACTCGCCACTATTATAGAGCGACTTAGAATAGCTCCTAGCTAACACTACCTTACCCTTCTAGTAGTCCTAGCCTAACAGCGTATACCCTTTAACCTATATTAAGAGCCTTATAGAGTAACTCTACCTAAGCTTTTATCTAGGGCTAGCTTAGTGCACCTTTTTAGGTGCTGCTGCCACTAGTGCGAAGAGTAATGTAGTTATTATAGCCCCCCTTTATTTCTATTTAGTGTTACTTTAGTGCTGCTTTAGTTATAGCAACCCTAGGGCTAATAGCCTTTAGTAGTTTTTAGATAGATAGCGCCTCTACTAGGTTAGTAAAAGAATAAATTCTTAAATACCTATTATAGCTTCCCTTGTAATGTTTATATGTTCTTCCTTATAGGCTAGATAGGACTATTATTATGCCTATAGTCCCCTTAGGCGGCCTTAAAGCAGTCTAGAGCTATAGTATCTATAATATTTTTAACTAGTACCTAAGTTAGTAATACCTACCTAGTCTACTTTACTAGTGCCTATTATTATTTTCTCTAGGTATTCTTAATACGTAGGACCTCCTCTACTTCTTATTTATATAGGTCTAGGTCCGCTTCTTCTAGCTCTAGGGCTAGGCCTAGCTAGGCGTTAGTCTAGGTCTAACTAGATAGGGGATTGTCCGCCGCTTACTTAAAGAGGTTAATATAGACAGTCTTATAGAGATTACTAGACAGGTCTAGTATTACTATAAGTAGAAATAGTATAGCTATTATAGTATACTTAACTTTAAGCTAGTTAAGTTTCTTCTTTAGCTAGTTAGTTTTTACGTTACGTAGTAAGAACTATACTTTATCTCTAACTTAGAATCGCTCTATAGGGCAGTAGGTGTAGTTTATAGTCTCTATAGTATACTACTATCTATAGGTAATAGCAGTCTAGGCTAAAGCTATCCCTCTTTTAAGGTAGTCTAGGAAGTACTTTACCCTTCTAGTAGGGGTGTAAGTAGACTTTACTAGTAAGAGGATTCTCTTAAGGAGATTAACATAATATCTATTTAGTAGAAAGTTTAGGCTTAGGCCTATAGTAGTAGATACTCTATTATTTAACGTAAGCTAGTAGGCTAGAAGGCAGTCTAGCTAGTTTGTCTATTTAAAGTTAACTATAATATAGAGAACTAAGAGTACCTCCTAGTTCGCCCTCTCTATGCCGCTGTTAGTCTAGGGGTAGTATACTATAGAGAGGAGTTGTTTTATTCTAGTTAATTTATATAGTGTAGTCTAGAACTTCCCTAGCTAGTCTAAGCCTCTATCTATAATTAGTAAGGTAGGGAAACTATAGAATTACTACTATATATTATAGAAGTAGGCTATATAGTGCTCTACTATTATAGAAGTTATAGCTTCTAGTTATATATACTTTAACAGCCTATTAGTAATTATAAGCAGGTATCGCAGTGCTGCTATAGAGGCCTAAGGGAGGTCTACTATAAAATCTATTAAGAGTTGCGCCTAGTACTAGTCTATAATTAGGAGTGGCTATAGGAGACCTTACTACTTCTACTAGTCTATATACGCTCCTACACAGTAGTAATTACGCACAAATTAGGTAACATCTTTAGATATATTATTCTAGTAGTAGTTCTAGTAGATTATCTTAAACGTAGAGTTCTTCCTAAAATAGCCTATAACTAGAGACTTATATACTCGCTATATAATAGTAGTAGTAAGAGGTTCCTAAGCTAGGACCTAAAGGACTCCACGCTATAGAAGAGACCTATACGCACTAATTATATAGTCTCTAATTTATTAGGAGGTGGCAGCTGCTATAAGAAATATATAGTTACTACAGCGCACTACCTTAAGCCTAATATAGTAGAGGGGGAACTCTACTATAGCTACGTCCTAGAGTGCCTATAAATACGTGTTAGTAAAGATCTAAGCCTTTACTAGTGCTGTTAAAGATCGCGTCTACACTAGGGTAGCCTATATAGTCCTAGATACTATTAGTAGGGCGTTTATTCTTGTCTACTAGGCTATATTCTACTTACGCCAGCTTAGTGCGTCTAGTCTAGCTACCTAAGATCTAGGCTAGTAGTAAAGGTAGAAGTAAAAGGTAAAAAGTAACTCTAACTACTAGTGCTAGCGCTCGCTTAATTCTTAGATCTTTATAAAGTATTTAAGGTTCTTATAGTCTATTAGAATTTTAAAAGGGCGCGCTACTTCTATTAGCTCTAGTCTCTATGCTTAGAGGGCCTACACAATTATAAGTAGCTCTTTATTATAAATAGTGTAGTTCTGCTAGGCTAGTGTTAGGGCTATAGAGTAGTAGGCTATAGGGTGCTAGATCCCCTTAATACGTTAGGAGAGGTAGGCCCTAGTAGCGCCACTTAAGTAGTCTATTTTTACTAGCGTATCGCGCTCTAGGTCCTAGAGCGCCAGGATAGGGCCCTATACAAATATATCCTTTAGGGCCTAGAAGGCCTCTTATTCTCTAGGGCCCTATTAAAATAGGACCTCTTTTTTCGTAAAGGTATATAGAGGTGCGGCCTACTTAGAGAATTAGGGAAGAAAGTCGTAATAGAAGTTAGTAAAGCTAATAAAGTAGTAGACTATACGCACTATAGAGGGGGCGTCCTATTAATTAATTACTTATATCTTTACTAGATTAAGGCAAATAGCCTTGCCTACTATAATAAAATACCCTAGGTACCTAACCTCTATTATTGCAAATTTACATTTCCCTAAGTCTACATATAGTCTAGCTTCCTATAGGAGTCCTAGCACTTATTGTATATAGTCCTAGTGTTAGTGTAGGGGCCCTATTATATAGATAAGGACATTATCTAGGTAAGCTGTATATATATCGCCTAAGGTATCTTTTAGAGCGCTATTAATGTAGCGCTAGAATATAGTAGGTGCCCTAGTTAGTCTAAATAGGACTACTAACTACTTAAAGAGGCCAAACTAGGTGTAGAATATAGTGTAGTGTTCTTTCCCCTCTATAACTTATAGCTTATAAAAGGTAGCGTAGATATCTACTTTTATAAACTAAGTAGCTTAGGAGAGGGTACGTAGTGTCTCTTTAATAAGTAAAAGGAGGTACTAATCTAGCTTAGAGATTGTATTAATCTCCTAATAGTTAATATATAGGCGCTATTTCCCTCTAGGCTTTAGGGCTAGAAGGACTAAAGCACTTACTAAAAAGGAGCTAGCTTATATCTAGCTTTTATTTATAAGTTCTATAAGTTGGCGCTAGAGTTCTACTAGCTAATTTCTAGATATACTGTATAGCGGGCCCTAAGGTAGTCTTAGGAGGGAGCCGCTTAGGGTTCACTTTAGGTAGATATAGTAGTCTAACGTGCCCTAGTATAGTAGGAGGCTAAATACCTTAGTTTTATTAAAGATAGTAGCGTACTCTACTAGTTCTAGGGGGAGAGTCCTACTATCTTTAGTAAGGCCTAGCCCTACTACGTTATAGGGGGGTAGGAGTCCTACTGTGTAAAGAAGCGTTATTATAAGTATTTAAGTAATATCTTAGAGCAAAGTTAGAAATACCCCTTTTTAGTTTTTATCTAGAGTATTAAAGGGTGTTATATTATCCTTCTTATCTACTAGCGTAGTAAGGAGGCCCCGCCTCTCTACTACCTAGGTATTAAAAGCGACAAGACCCCTAGCCGCGCTAATTATAATTTCGCCGCTATAGACATCTACTACTACCCTAGACTTAGCTAGCTAGGGGGCCCTTAGAATTATATCCTAGTAGAGGTTAGGGATTATATAAGCGTGAAAGGTCTATTACTACCTAAATATATTATAAGGCACTACTGCTATCTCTGTAATAAGGGTCTATAGTAATAATCTAGCAGCCTATTCTAGCTTTTAGGCTAGGATTATAATACGCTATAGCGAGAGCGAATCTACTAGCCTAGGGCTAATTACTATAAAGTATTTACACCCTATATTAATTAGGGCCTCTATATACTATGTGCTATTAAGGAAGACGTAGAGGGTAGAGGTAGGCCTATTTATGCCTACTCTAGCCCTAGCCACTCTAACTATTATAGCTTACCCTAATTATACCTCTATTAATACTATCGCGCTTAGCCCCTATATTAGTGCTAGACTAGGGGCTATTCTTTTTCTAACTAGATACTTATTTTATTATGCTAAAGTTAGGTTGTAATAGCCTAGAGTAAAACTATATTAAGGTAGACTCTAGCTATATAGTTAGACTTACTATAGTAAGTGCACACGCCTACATTCTAGTGTTACTAGAAGATATATTTAGGTATCTAGTTTAGGCACTACTTACCTGCCTCTCCGCTAGCTTAGGGCTAGATTAAAGTTAAAGCTACTATAGGAGTTATATAAACGTCGCTATTACTGTTCTTAGGAGGGGGCTAGCTACTTTTATAGGAGGTAGCTTAAGTAGTAAGCTTATCTTCTAGGGCCTTTATTTTAAGATTCGCTGTAATCTATAAAAACCTAGTAATAGCCGCGTTGTAGTCCCCTTTAGGAACGTTATAGTTAAGAGTAACTATATAGATATCGCGCTAGATTACGCGGCGCAACTTACGTAGTTTCTTAGTGTTACTTTACTAGCCGCCGCCTACCTCTACTAAGGTCTATTTAAAGCGGACGTAAAAGTTAAAGAAACTCTTTTTAGGGCCCTACCTAATTATATTAAAGCGTGCTTTAGCCTTTTACTAGGCGTGTTTATTAGTATATATAAAGGTAAAGTACTGTATAAATATTTATAGGTTAAACTGGCTGTCTGCCCCCCTAGTTTAGTAGAAGGCTACTACTGTGTCTTAAGGACTATTATCTAGACAGTTCTATATTAGCGCCTATTCCTCTTAGGGGGAGCTAATAAACTACTTATTAGCTTAGAGCTTATAATCTATTATAACCTTCTAGGCCCTAAACTGTGTCTTTAAGCCCCTAAACTTAGTTAGGCTTAGAAGTAGTTTACGCTATAGAATTAGCTAGTCTATACTAGTAAATAGAGATCCGCCCCCTATAGTAGAGGTAGATAGGCCTAGGGCAGTGCTAGCGTAGGCCTATTAGCGTATAAAGAGTTTACGCAGCTCTTTATTCTAGAGTTATAGTGTTTATATAGTAGAGTAGTCTTTATCTCTAGTAGTAATTAAGTTCTATAGTTATTCTACTAACTTAGTAATATTAGAGGCATCTATTAGTAGGTTATTCTAGACTCTATTACATTTCTCTATTCCTTTAAATAACTCTTTTCTAGAAGACCTAGAATTTAATATTATAGGCTAGCCTTAGAGAATAAACAGAACTATAAGTGCTAAATATAAAGGATGAATTCTAGGTATTAAGTCTCTATAGGGGGGTGTGCCGCTTATAAGAAGAGTTTTCCTTAGTAGGTCTACTTCTTTAGGGCAGTTCCTTTCCTTAAGATCCTTCTAAAGGCTAGGGCTATGCCCTAGCCTATTACACTTCTTCTCTTTTCTACTCTCTCTTTCTTATACTAATCCTAACCTACGCCTATTCTAACTTCCTTAACTATCTATAACTACCTCTATTTTTACCTCCTTTTAGCCCTAATCTAGTTCCCTTTCTATTCTTACGCTATACGCCTCTATACTCTTATTAGCCTTTTAGCCCTCTTTTTTAGTATTCTATTTATAGCTATAGCTAATATTAACATTATTAATAATAGCCTCTAAGATAGCGCTACTTTAGTAAATATCTTTAGTCTTAGTAGTAGTAGTAGTAATAACCTTTTAGACTTAAACTAGCGCTCTACTAAGCCTAGCTATATGTATACTAAGAAGGAGATTAATAATACTAAAGTAGAAGAGATTTTTTAGAGCGTTAACACGCCTATATAGTAGCTTAATAATAGTAATTACCTTTACCCTTTTATAACCTCTAAAAGGCGTATATTAGCTAATTACCTTAACTTTATTACCCTTACTTATACTTTAAAGTGGCTCTGCGTTACTAAGAGCGTAGTCCTTTAAGGAGATAGTTTAGATAAAGAGCTAGCTAATTCTAATATAGGCCTTATATATATTAAATATATTAGGCGCTTAAGGCGGCTTAGGCGTATAGAGTAAGTTTATAGTCTTATATTCTAAAATATTATTAATGTTTATATAGCTATTAACTATTCTAGGGCCACTCCTATAGCGCCTACTATCGCACTAAGGCCACCTACTAGTATAATTCTGCCCTCTTTACTAATAATCTAGGCCTAAAGTAAGCTCTGCGCCTCTAGATTAAATATGTAGAGCGAGGCTAGGTTAATAGTAATTTATATATCTATAATTCTAAAATGTATAGTACTAACCCCTAGAAGCCTATAACTAGAACGCTGCTTATCTTTATAATAGAGTTCTACTGCTTAGCCTAGTAGTATAAATAGTACCTAAACTTAGCGCTTAAAAACTCTAGCCTAATCTAAGAGCTAGACTCTTTTACTATACCTCTATTTTAGCGTAGTAACAGAATAGTAGTTACCCCCCCTAGTATAGATATAGCCCTAGTAGCACCTTTACTCTAGATAACTATAGCCTAGCGTAGTAGTAACTATAATTAGAATCTAGTGGCGTTAGCTAACAATATAGTAGAGTAGATAAATAATATAGAAAATTACATCTAGTAATCTAAAGAGAGTATAGGCTGGCGCCTAAATAAAATAACCTAGACTTAAGCGTAGACTACTAACCTACTTACTACTATTATAGAGTAACTTAAGACAGCTCCTAGCTAACACTACCCTACCTTTCTAGCGGCCCTAGCTTAATAGTATATACTTTTTAACCTATATTAAGAGCCTTATAAAGTAACTCTACTTAAGTTTTTATCTAGGGCTAGCTTAGTGCACCTTTCTAGCTACTACTACTACTAGTGCGAAGAGTAATATAGTTATTATAGCCCCCTTTTATTCCTACCTAGTGTTACTTTAGTGCCGCTTTAGTTATTGCAACTCTAGGGCTAATAGCCTCTAGTAGTTTTTAAATAAATAGCGCCTCTACTAGGTTATTAAGGGAATAAATTCTTAAATACCTATTATAGCTTCTTTTATAATATTTATGTGTTCTTCCCTATAAGCTAGATAGGACTATTATTATACCTATAGTCCCCCTAGGCGGCCTTAAAGCGGTCTAGAGCTATAGTGTCTATAATGTTTTTAACTAGTACCTAAGTTAGTAATACCTACCTAGTCTACTTTACTAGTGCCTATTATTATTTACTCTAGGTGTTCTTAATATATAGGACTTTCTCTACTTCTTATTTATATAGGTCTAGGTCTACTTCTTCTAGCTCTAGGGCTAGGCCTAGCTAGGTATTAGTCTAGATCTAACTAGACAGGGGATTATCTACTGCTTACTTAAAGAAGTTAACGTAGATAGTCTTATAGAGATTACTAGATAGGTCTAGTGTTACTATAAGTAGAAATAGTATAGCTATTATAGTGTACTTAATCTTAAGCTAGTTAAGTTTTTTTTTTAGCTAGTTAGTTTTTACGTTATATAGCAAGAACTATATCTTATCTTTAACTTAGAATTACTCTATAAAGTAGTAGGTGTAGTTTATAGCCTCTATAGTACGCTACTATTTATAGGCGATAGTAGTTTAGGCTAAAGCGGTCTTTTTTTTAAAGTAGTCTAGAAAGTACTTTACTCTCCTAGTAGGGGTATAGCTAGACTCTACTAGTAAGGGGATTCTCTTAAGGAGATTAACGTAATATCTATTTAGTAAAAAGTTTAGGCTTAGGCCTATAATAGTAGATACTCTATTATTTAACGTAAGCTAGTAGGCTAGGAGGTAGTCTAGCTAGTCTATCTACTTAAAGTTAACTATAATATAGAGGACTAAGAGTACCTTTTAGTTTACCCTTTCTATACTACTGTTAGTCTAGGGGTAGTATACTATAAAGAGGAGTTATTTTATTCTAGTTAATTTACACAGCGTAGTCTAGAACTTTCCTAGCTAGTTTAAGCCTCTGTCTATAATAAGTAAGGTAGGGAAGCTATAAAACTACTACTATATATTATAGAAGTAGGCTGTATAGTGCTCTACTATTATAGAAGTTATAGCTTCTAGTTATATATACTTTAATAGCCTATTAGTAATTATAAGTAGGTATCGCGGTGCTACTATAGAGGCCTAGGAGAGGTTTACTATAAAATCTATTAAAAGTTACGCCTAGTACTAGTCTATAATTAGGAGTAGCTATAGGAGACCTTACTACTTTTACTAGTCTATATACACTACTACGTAGTAGTAATTATACACGAATTAGGCAACGTCTTTAAATATGTTATCCTAGTAGTAGTTCTAGTAGATAATCTTAAATATAGAGTTCTTTCTAGAATAGCCTATAACTAGAGACTTATATGCGCGCTATATAATAGTAGTCGTAAAAGGTTTCTAAGCTAGGACCTAAAGAACTCCTTACTATAGAAGGGACCTATATGTACTAATTATATAGTCTCTAATTTATTAGAAAGTGGCAGCTACTATAAGAAATATATAGTTACTATAGTACACTACCTTAAGCCTAATATAGTAAAGGGGGTAGACTCTACTATAGCTACGTCCTAAAGTGCCTATAGATGTGTATTAGTAAAGATCTAGGCCCCTACTAGTACTATTAAAGATTGTGTCTATACTAAGGCGGTCTAAATAGTCCTAGGCACTATTAGTAGGGCGTTTATTTTTATTTACTAGACTATATTCTACTTACACTAGCTTATTGCGTCTAGTCTAGCTGTCTAGAATCTAGGCTAGTAGTAGAGGTAAAAGTAAAAGGTAGAGAGTAACTCTAACTATTAGTACTAGTGCTTATTTAATTTTTAAATCTTTATAAAGTATTTAAGGTTCTTATAGTCTATTAGAATCTTAAAGAGGCATACTACTCTTATTAGTTCTAGTTTCTATACCTATAGGGCCTACATAATTATAAGTAGCTCTTTGTTATAAATAGTATAGTTCTACTAGGCTAGTGTTAGGGCTATAGAGTAGTAGGCTATAAAGTGCCAGATCCCCTTAATACGTTAAGAGAGGCAGGCCCTAGTAGCGCTACCTAAGTAGTCTACCTCTACTAGCGTATTACGCTCTAGGTTCTAGAGCGCCAGAATAGGGCCCTATATAAATATGTCTTTTAGGGCCTAGAAGGCCTCTTATTCTCTAGGGCCCTATTAAAATAGGACCCCTTTCTTAGTAAGGGTATATAGGGGTGCAGCCTACTTAGAGAATTAAAAAAGAAAGTTATAATAGAAGTTAGTAAAGCTAATAAAGTAGTAGACTATACACACTATAGAGGGGGCGTTTTATTAATTAATTACCTATATCTTTGCTAGATTAGGGCGAATAGCCTTACCTACTATAATAAAATACCCTAGGTACCTAACCTCTATTATCGCGAATTCTCTAGATCTACATATAGTTTAGCTTCCTATAGGAGTCCTAGCACTTATTATATATAGTTCTAGTGTTAGTATAGGGGTCCTATTATATAGATAAGGATATTATCTAGGTAGACTATATATATATTACCTAGGGTATTCTTTAGAGCGCTATTAATATAGCGCTAGAATAGAGTAGGTGCCCTAGTTAGTCTAAATAGAACTACTGACTACTTAAAGAGACTAAACTAGGTATAGAATATAGTATAGTATTCTTTCCCCTCTATAACTTATAGCTTATAAAAGGCAGCGCAGATATTTATCTTTATAAACTAAGTAGCCTAAGAGAGGGTGCGCAGTATTTCTTTAATAAATAAAAGAAAGTGCTAATCTAGCTTAAAAATTACGTTAATCTCCTAATAGTTAACGTATAGGCGCTATTTCCCCCTAGGCCTTAGGGCTAGAAGGACTAGAGCACCTACTAAAGAGAAGCTAGCTTATATTTAGGCCTTATTTATAAGTTCTATAAGTTAGCGCTAGAGTTCTACTAGCTAATCTCTAGATATGCTATATAGTAGGCCCTAGGGTAGTTTTAGAAGGGAGCTGCTTAGGGTCTACTTTAGATAAATATAGTAGTCTAACGTACTTTAGTATAGTAAGAGGCTAGACACTTTAGTCTCATTAAAAATAGTAGTATACTCTACTAGTTCTAGGGGGAAAGTCCTACTATCTTTAATAAGGCCTAGCCTTACTACGTTATAGGGGGGTAGGAATCTTACTATATAAAAAAGCGTTATTATAAGTATCTAGGTAATATCCTAGAGTAAAGTTAAGAATACCACTTTCTAGTCTTTATCTAGAGTATTAAAGGGTATTACGTTATTATTCTTATCTATAAGTGTAGTAAGGAGGTCCTACTTCTTTACTACCTAGATATTAAAGGCAATAAGACCCCTAGCTACCCTAATTATAATTTTACTACTATACATATCTACTACTACCCTAAACTTAGCTAGCTAGGGGGCCCCTAGAATTAAATTCTAGTAGAGGTTAGAGATTATATAAGTGTGAAAAGTGTATTACTATTTAGATATATTATAAGGCACTACTACTATCTCTATAATAAAGGTCTATAGTAATAACCTAGCGGTCTATTCTAGCTTCTAGGCTAAGATTATAATACGCTATAGTAAGAGTAAATCTGCTAGCCTAGGGCTAATTACTATAAAATATTTACACCTTATATTAATGTTAAATCCAAGAGGGTAGCTAGTCCTAAAGGGTTAAGGTTGGTTCTTAGGCAGGAGTACTATTAAATCCAAGAGGGTAGCTAGTCCTAAAGGGTTAAGGTTAGTTCTTAGGTAGAAGTACTTACGGAAGGTAAAAGGTCTTGTTAATATAATAGTATCTTGCAAAGTGTAATAAGTTAACAATTTAGTCTACTAGAATCTAAACAATAGATTAATAAACAGATTAAATATAAGTATAGAGAGCCTATCCTTACGTTCCTATATACTAAGGCTGCTCTGCTACTTAGTGCCACTAAATAACTAAGCACTTTACGTAACCTACTCTACTACTTAGTGCCGCTAAGTAACTAAGCACATTACGTAACCTAATCTAAGTTACTTAGCGTCTCTTTGTTACGTTTATAACCCTATTATCGCTTTATTACACCTTTATAAGCGCCTAAGTCTTACATTATTATCTAGTACGTAATATTATCCCCTCCCTTTCTATTCTTTGTCCTAAAGAATTATGCCTACTAACTATAATTCTATAAAGCGTTGTTACGGCCTTATCTCTACTATTAAAAACTATAGAGTAGTTATAGTATTAAAGTACTCCTTCTATAAGTTGTATTTCTACGTTTATAAAGTCTATATTAGCTTAGAGAAGTGTAGTAAGTGTTAGAAATAAGGCTTAAAGTATAATATAGCTATTACTAAGAATAAGTTCTTATAGTTAATTACTAAGAAGAAGAAATTAGAGGCGCAAATATTAGAGGCGTAAAAAGAATAGAATATAGTGTTTAAAGCCCTATGCGTAGCGTGTATAAAAAAGGATTAGTTATTAAAATAATTAGCGTAGAATAAAAAGTGTACTAGTAAGGTTATCGCAGTAAAGAGTGCTGCGCTAATAGAGTTAGAGTTAGAAAAGGACCTAGCCTATCCTACTTAGCCTACTAGTCTAGCTAAACTTAGCACGTCTATATAGTCTATAATAGACAACCTGCCTCTAGAGTTCTAGAACAATTTTTTAGCGTTACTGTCTTTAGTAAGTCTGTTAATAGAATTCTTTAATCTTTTATTAATAGTTTTCTAGGTAGTTCTTTAGTTCCTAAGTGTTTTTACTGTGTGGGTAACCTTTCTACTTAATAAGGTACGCGTTATTATACTAATTATATTCTAGAATTCTTTTAACCTTAAATTTGTTTTCTTTCTTAGTCTAGTAGTAGAAGGTAGTTTTAACTAGTGTATTAGGGTCTGCTAGTTCTAGTAGTAATACGTGAAATACTAAGTGTATCTTTGCATCTAACAGTAGTTCTAACTTATAGTTTATTAGTAATATTTACTTAGAAATGTAAAATAGTCTAACTTTAATATAATCTAGTTTCTTGTATTTCTTTTTCTAAGTTTAAAGGTTCTTTATAAGTAGATATACTTTATCCCCCTTTTTTAGCTAAGGTGCTATTTTTTGTTTTTAGTTTTAGTATAAAATTAATTGCTACTAAGCTTTCTTAAGATTCTCTTAGAGTTATTAGTGTATTTTTTTTATATTTTCTACTATATCTATAGCTTCTTTTGCTTTAATTGTTGTAGGAAATTATTAATTAAAGAGATATAGGTGTCTTCTATAGTTTACATAGAACAGTGTATGTCCTAATACTACTAATACTTTGTTATTATAGGCTAACTATGCTATAGGTAGTAATAAAACCTAGTTATTCTTCTAACTATTGCAGTAGATGCGTAGGTATGTTTCTATAGTTTAGTTTGTACGTTCTATCTGTCTGTCTATTTATAGATAGTAAGCTGTTAATAGCTTTTGTTTCGTTCTAAGCAGGGCTATAAGCGTTATTTAATAATTTAACATAAAGAGCTTGTCTCTATTGCTAATAATTATTTTTAGGATTCTGTAGTGTCTAATTAGTTAGTCTAGGATAAGAAAGGTAAGTTCCTTTGCTGTTATTCTCTTAAGGTATAGAATGAGCTTAACATACTTAATCAGTTAGTAGACTATTACTAGTATACTGTTATATTTAATTCCTGTTATTAGATTCTTAGAGTTTAGAATTCCTGTAATAAAATCTATAGCGATATCTTCCTATAGTGCTATTAGTATTCTAATTACTTATATCTCTCTATACTTAAGATGTGTGCTGTGTTTATTTCTCTAGTATTCTATATATTTATAAATATAAGTTATTACAGCTTTCTTAATTCCTTTAAAGGTGTAATTCCTTTAGATAAGTTCTATTATCTTTGTAATACCTAGGTGTCTGTATATAGGGTTATTATAGTATTATTAGATAATCTTAGTCTATAGATGTTCTAGAACTTCTTAGTTAACTACTAAAAGTTAATTTAGTTCTACTATTAGTTCTAGGGATCTATCTTTGGCTTTGCGAAGGATTGTAGAGAAAGTTTTTGCCTTTTCTCCTACTAGATTACTTTATTAGCTAAGAGCGTCTACTCTACTATTTTCTTTTCTAGCTATATAGATAATTTTAAACTTATACTACTTAGTAGTCTATAACTATTTTTGTTATCGTGGCGTAAGTTCTTTTATTATTATAAACCTTAGAAGGTTCTTATAATTTATGTAGATTTCTAGCGTTAAGTAGCTAAGCGCGTAAATCCTCTAGTGCTTTAAGGCTTTAATAATAGCGTAGAGTTTTTTATTATATACGTTATATTGTGTTTCGGCGTTATTAAATTTATATAAGTAATAGGCAATTAGGTGCTATTTACTATTATATTCTTATTTAGCGTAGGCGCCTAGCGTAAGATCGCTAGCGTCTATTTTAAAGCGTAGTAGTTTATCGTTAGTAACTTTGATAGTTATATGTATCCTTTCTTAAGGTTTGTCTTAATAAAATTACGTTCTTTAAGGAGTTCTTCTCCTATCTTACTATATAGTAGTCTAAAGGGTAGCGTCTTCCCTTCTTCCAGATCTATCGTAAGATCCTAAGGTTAATATTTAGGTAGGTTTACTTTTCCTTCCTTCTCTGTAAATATATATATCTATTTCCTGTACTCTCTTAGTAAAGTAAGGGGTGTGCTATTATTCTCCTTCTTACACTACTTAATCTAGTAGTTCCTACTAGCGTCTACTAAGGTGTATTTCTGTTTTTTAACTATCTATCGCGGTATTATGTTATTAATAACTCCCTTATGTAATATTATTTTTAGTTAATGCGTAGGTTTTGCTTATAATACACAATTACAGCATTTTAATAATATTTTCTTTATACCCTAGTTAATCTGCGGGTTGTGTATTATTAACTAAAGTAATCCTAAGACTAACTTATACTTAAATCCTAGTAAGACATCTAAGGTAAGTTCCTCTCTATATCCTTAGACTGTTATTATAGTAGTAACCTCCTAGTATATCTAAAGTGTTTTAGGCATTAGGAATCTATTCGCAACATAGATAATATAGGGTACTTCTTTCTCTAATATTATAAGTCCTACTTATCTTACTATTTAATAAAATATAAAGTTCTTTCCTACTCCTAAGTCTATAAGAGCTTAAGCCTGTATTCTTTTAAGCTATACTAGTAGTTTAACTTATACTATACTTACTATAGTATTTAATTTAATAAAGGCGTTTTCTTATCTAAGTTTAGGCCTAAAAAAGACAACTATTCGTGTAGGTCGTAGTTAAGTTCTAGTGCCTAGTATGCGTTTCTAAGCATTCGCTTCTATTATTATTCTTAAGTACATAGTTTATATAGATTGTTTTCTTCTTTCTACAAGGATATTCTGCTGTTTTTCCTCCCGCAGTCTTCACTGTTCCTATATACTAGTTAAATTAGTAGTTCTATTATTACTTCTTACGTAGGGCAGTTTACAAAGCTATCTAAACATTTAGCTATATAGTAGTATTTACAGTCTTAGTTTAGATATATATACTAGTACAGTTATATACAGTCTCTATTAATAAGTATATTACAGTATTTATTACCCTTTACCGTAAGGTAAGGAAAATATTTTACTTATTATTTATCCTAGAGGTGTTTGTTGTAAGCTATAATAGGGTAGTCTATCTATATTTATATACAGCGCAGTTTCCTTCTAAGTTATTTATTATTCTCCTTTTTCTCCATCTTGTGTTATACGCATATTAGTTCTTCGCAATATGTTTATATATAGAATTAGTGTGTAGGATTTTAGTAGTCTAGGTAGTACTTTAGTATGTAGTCTAACTCCTTATTTTTATAGGGTCGCATCCTTTTTAGTGCCTAGTAGGGTTCTATATAGTCCTAAATATTTAGTTTATACTTAGGTGATATAGGGTTGTCTTCTTCCTACCTACTTTATAGGTAAGGAGTAAGAGATCTTAGTATCTCTTCTACGTCTTTTACGTTATAGTATACGTTAGAGTCGTCTTCTAGATCTTTATATAATTATAAGTTAGGTAAATCTAATTACTTACTTAGTTTTAGTGTAACGTGTTAGTAACTAAATAGTATTATAATAACTTCCTATTCTTTATTAGGTTCTTAGTCCTTAATAGTTAGTATATTTAACTTAGTTTAATAGACTTTGTTCTTTAATCTATAGTTCCTAGCTATATGGCCTAGTTTGCTATATATAAAGTATTTACAGGTTTTAGTTATTAGTTATTAACTTCTATTAGAAACGCGTTTGTTAGGCTACTTAGGGCCTATCTTTCCTCCTTTTCTTTTACCTATATAGTTAAACTAGACATCTTCTATTAGTTTGTATCTCTAGTAGTTCCTTAGCTATTACTTTTAGACAATTCTAATAGAGTTCTTATAAACCACTTTTACTAGTTATCTAAAGCTTATTACCCTAGGGTTTTAGTAGAGGTCTTATTACAGTAAAAACTATTCTCTATTAATCTTAATAGTTTCTTTATATAGTTCTTTAAGGTTAGTAATTCGCGCACTACTACGTAAGAGTTCCTTACATAGTTTCTATTTAAGTCCTTATTTATATATATTCTAGAGAAATTTATTATCCTAGTTAAGCTGCACAGCGTATCTACGAAACTTAACTATATACTTAGCTACTAATTATTTCTAAGTTATAGTCTAAATCTTTGCTTTTATAATAGAGTCCTTATTAGTAATCCTAAAGAGTTATTTAAGGCATTTCTTAAAGTTATTATAATCTTTAATAATATTAACTACATTAGTGTACTTATTTACGTAATTATTGTTATTATTATTATAGTCTATTCCTAGGTACTTTTTAAGGTAAAGATAGATTTATAATCCTATATCTCCTTACATGTATATTGCTGCGAAGATAACCTTTTTTTTATTCTTAGGGGGTTTGTCTAAGGTAAAGAAGTAGAGGTCTAACTAGAGAATCTAGACGTTAGTTTAAGATTGTTTACTAAAGTAGAGATTAGGTTTATACGCCTTACTACTATCTTTTATAAGAGTAATCTTAGTAGCACCTAAAGCTGTAAAAAAGGTAGGAGTTTATAAAGTACTTATGTTAGGGTGTTTAAGATATTAAATCTAAAAGGGTAGCTAGTCCTAAAGGGTTAAGGTTAGTTCTTAGGTAGGAGTACTTATAGAAGGTAAAAAGTCTTGTTAATATAATAGTATCTTATAAAGTATAACAAGTTAACAATTTAGTCTGCTAGAATCTAAATAATAGATTAATAAACAGATTAAATATAAGTATAGAGAGTCTATCCTCGCGTTTCTATATACTAAGCAAAGGCCGCTCTGTGGGGAGCGCTCTATAAAGAGTAGTCACGTGTGTTATACTCTAGTACTAAGTAATTAAGCGCTCTATAGAGAGCAGTTACGTAACTCTTTTATTTAAGGCGTAGCTGGCATTAAATCCCGCTCAATCCTTACTACGCGCCTACTAGGTACAAAACCAGCTTCCCGCCATTATGTGGATTTCAGATCCTAACACCTGGCTGGGCTCTAGGATAGTAAGGGCCAGCCAGATGCAGGTAGAGATCACCTAATCTAAGGCTATATAGTTCTATTGCTAATAGAGTAATCTAGCAGTAATTCGTCTATCCTCTATCCTCTATCCTCTATCCTACGTCCTACTATATAATCCACTATTATTTCACATCTAAAGCTAAAGCTACATTGCTTATACCTAACTCCTAATATTTAAATTACTTACTACATATATAAGCAGTTAAGTTTTAAAAGGCTTCTACTTATAATAACTAGGCTATAATAGTAGACACCTTATAGTCTACGCGCTTTTCTACCTAATACTAGAACACTTAGGAGCCTATAAGAGGGAAATCCTTACATTTAAGCCTATTTTCTATACTAAGTAAGCTAGAGGACTAGCGTACTTCTCTTCCTATATATTAGGGTTAGTTTACGCCTAGACGCGCTAGAGAGGGCTAAGTTAGAATACTTCTAGATGTTAAGAATAATTCTTCTAGTACTATCCTTAAATAGCTTAAAGAAGCCAAATAATAGCTTAAAGAGAGAAGGATTATAGCTAAACTTAATAGAATTAACTAAATAAGATAATAATAGGAAGTAGGAGACACTTAAGCCTTATATAAGCCTATAAGAGATTCTACTAAGATATAAGATCCCCTTAAAGTACCTTTATTACAACCTTCGCAAAAGTAGCTACATAAATATACCTAAAGAGACTAATAGGAATTTAATTATTAGAGAGATAACTATAAGCTCTATTTCTAGTCCTTAAAGAACTACTTCGCGGATAAGGACCTTAAAGTTACCTACGCCCTCTAGTATATATTAGATGTCTACTATACAGTATAGAGAACTGAAATTTAAGTCTAGTTATTAATAGACCCTAACTAGTTACCTACTTAGGCTAACTTAAAGGATAAGATACTAGAAGCTTTAGAATCTCCTAGAGAAAGGCGCTAGTTAGTGTATAATTAGCTTAAGAAATACTAATAGAGACTAAATTAGAGCCTATTAGAGCTATTAGATTATTTACAAAGTTACTAGAAGGAGCTAGGAATAATAAACCTTAAATAATAAAAGCTAGAATACGTAGAATTACTTCTACTTTTTATCTAATAGTAGCTATAAGCAATCCCCTTAGGGCTCTAAGTTATAGTTATAGATATTAAACTTTAGGCTTTAATTATTTATTAAATAGATAAGCTAAATTAAGAATCCTTAGTTCCTAACCTACACTTAAAGGGTGTAGAACACTAACGCCTAGAGTAACTAGATTCTAGGGGGGATAAAAAACCCTAAAAGGTAGTTAAGAGGCTAAGAAAGTAGGGTAATAGCACTAAGAGTTCTAGATTAGCGCTATCTAGCACTAGACTACTAATAACTAACACTTTTTACTAGCATTATAGAAGGCTAGGCTACTTAAAACCTAATTACTCTACTCTAGATAAGCTAGCTACACCTAGAACCTAAAATACCTAGTCTATATATAATAGGGAATAAGGTATAGAAAAAGGCAGAGGATAAAAGAAGTAGTAGCTACTTTTACTACTTATATATTAATAGTTATAAGGCACCTTAACAAAGTCCTAAAGGAAAATAGTTAGGATCTCTTTTTAACTAGCTTTATACCTAGCTAAGGGAAATGCTTATTCTTCTAGGTAGAGTTGAAAAGGATACTATTAACGCCTTAGTAGATTCTACTTTAGCGTTAAACCTCCTTTTACTATAAAAGGCAAAAGAGTAGAGGGTTAATATTAAACTATTAATAGGATTACCTACTTAGGTAGTAAACAGGTCTAATATTAAAGTTTATAGCATAATAGTGCTATGAATAGAACTTAAAGACTTACGTAGGCGAAAGTAATAATAGGAGGTACCCTATATAGTTACTAACCTTATAGGTTAAAATATTCTTTTAGGTTTACTCTAGTTTAATTAAGTAAACCTAAAGGTAAACGTTGTGACCTAACGTATACTATTCTAGAGACGTAACACTAGAGAAGTACTAGTCTACTAAAAAATTACAGTAGAAGACGCTAAGTAGTTTAATTATACTATATAAGACTTTTATATCTCTATATATACGTGTATAGTATTTAATATAGACATACTAGCACTATTTAGCGTAGATAGGAATAGAATAGTAGAGATGCTATCCTATTACTCTAATCTCACTAATATAGCCTTAAATAAGGACTATAAGGACCTTACCGCTTATACTAACTACAATTTACAAATTAATTTAGTAGAAGGTAGTGTACCTCTATATTACCCTATATATAACCTCTCTATAGTTAAGTTAGAGACATTAAGGAAGTACGTTAAGGAGTATTTAGCTAGAGGGTAGATTTGCTATTTAAAATCCCTAGCTAGTGCCCTTATACTCTTTACAAAGAAGAAAATTAGCACCTTACGCCTATATATAGATTATTAAGGTCTTAATAAGATTATAATAAAAAATTATAGAGCTCTCTTACTAATTACTAAATCTCTAGACTAACTAAAATAAGCTAAGATATTTATAAAACTTAACTTAAAAGAAGCGTACTATTAAGTTTATATTATAGAAGGAGATAAGTAGAAAACTACTTTCTATATAAAATACAGCTATTTTAAGTATACTATAATGCCCTTTAGCCTTACTAACGCACTAGCCTAGTTCTAGGGCCTAATTACCTAGATACTAACTAGCCTAATTAATGTTACCTATGTTGTATACCTAAATAACATATTAATCTTCTCTAATACACTAAAGGAACATAAGGCCTATATAAGGGAGATTCTAGAGAGGCTGCGCTAAGCAAAGCTCTTTATTAACGTAAAAAGGTGTAAATAGCACACTACTACTATAGAGTATCTTAGGTTTATTATTTCTCTAGAAGGGCTTACGATTAACCTAGATTAGGTTAATGCGATATAATTATGGCCAAAACTAACCTATATGCGTGATATACGCGTCTTTATTAGCTTTATAAACTATTATAGATAGTTTATTACTAATTTCTCCTAAATAACGCTACCTCTTACTAATTTAACTAAGAAAGCGCTAGATAGCGCTAGGTAAAGGCTAGTAATACGAAGGGAGGAGAGCGTAGCTCTAAATATTAGGCTAGAAGGCACTAAAGCTTTCTAAACACTAAAAGACGTATTTCTTAAAGTGCTTATACTAGTGCACTTTAAGTATAGACAATAAACACATTTTAAGACTAACGCCTTAGGTAGAGTAATTAGTGCTATTTATAGCTAACTTATACCTAAAGGTAATAAGCTAGGGTTATAGTAACTAATTAACTTCTTCTTAAGGAAATTAAGCACTACATAAGCTTTATAGTCTTTTATAGTAGCTTTTTATCCTAGATTATCTGTAGTAGTACGTAATAATAGACTTTATTACTAATCTGCCCCTAAGTCGCTTCTTAGAACTAATATAAAACGCTATCTTAGTAATTATTAATTAATTTTCTAAGATAGCTTATTATGTACTAGTCTAGATAGATTAGGATAGCACTAACCTAGCTTAGGCTTAGATTTGTAAGGTTATTAGACTTTATAGTAATCTAGAGAGTATTCTCTTAGACAGAGGACTAGTAATAAAAGCAAAACACTAGGATACTTTCTATTATTACCTAAACTTAAAGAGGGTTTTAATCTTAGCTTTTTACCCTTAGACTAATAGGTAAATAGAACACTAGAACTAAACACTAAAATAATACTTATAAATCTTCTACTCCCTAGAGTAAGACAATTAGGCAATATAAATCTCCCTAGCAGAATATACGTATAATAATAGTGTTAAATCCAATAGGGTAGCTAGTCCTAAAGGGTTAAAGTTGGTTCTTAGGCAGGAGTACTTATAGAAGGTGGAAGGTCTTGTTAATATAATAGTATTTTATAAAGTGTAATAAGTTAACAATTTAGTCTACTAGAATCTAAATAATAGATTAATAAACAGATTAAATATAAGTATAGAGAGCCTATTCTTGCGTTCCTATATACTAGGTAATCCCACACGTCTTAGAATCCTATATGTCCTAGAGTCCCATATATCCTAGAGTCCTATACGTTCTAGAGTTCTGTGTGGGCAAGTCCTACGCGTCCTAGAGTTCCTGTATAGGTAAGACCTGTGCAGTCCTTAGGACCCTTAGGACCTATAACTTATTATCTAACTACTTAGTTAGCTAACTCTAGTAAACTAGTAGTCTAATAAGCTTACGCCCTACTACTTATATATAGCTAGATCCTAACATTATCCTTCCCCTCTAAGCTTAATGTCCTTATAAGTTAACTACTTATAAAGTTATTATCTTATTCTATTTAATATTACTATAGTTAAGCTAATTATCTTAAAAAAGACTACATTTTTGTAATAGTTGCCTATTTATACTATACTAAGAAGAAATATACTTATTATTTTTCTTTTTTACACTCTTAGTGTACTAACTGCGTTAGGTAGAGAAACTAGAAGTATAAGCCTAAAGAGATTCCTTTACTAGATTATTTAAAAATAGATGCTAAAATAGAGAAGTTAGAGAAGTTAGAGGCTAAAGAGGAGGCAAAGCTCTATATTAAGGAAGAGCTAGCTAAGGTAGCTCTCTTTTACGCCTATTAGGCGTAAGAGAAGATAGCGCGTTTACGTAATTAGTAAAAGAAATTATATTAAAAAGAATAAGAATTATTTAATTATAGTATAAGTACTATAAATAAGTTAGAAACGCTTAAGGCGTAGGAGGAGTTAGTGTAGGCTATTACGTTAATAAATCCTAACGCGCTGTTAGGCGCTAAGGTAATTAACTAGTCTATTTTATAGGCTAGCCCTTATACTAGTAGTAATTCCTAGGTATATCTTAGTTATCTCTTTATAATTTCTAGCGTTTAATTATAGAAGTCGTTTATCTATTATTAACAGTTAGATAGGTTTTCCTTAAGTTCCTATATATTTTTACTAGACGAATACTCTTTCTATTTAATAAAGTATTCTTTAGTGTCTATATACGTGTTGTGTACTTATAGGATTTATTCTACTTTAAACTTAGTTTCTTCCTAAGCTTAGTAATAGAAGGTGGTTTTAACTAGTGTTTTAGGGTCTGCTAGTTCTAGTAGTGATACGTGAAATACTAGGTGTATTTTTGTATCTAGTAGTAGTTCCAACTTGTAATTTACTAGTAATATTTACTTAGAAATGTAAAATAGTCTAACCTTAATATAATCTAGTTTCTTGTGTTTTTTCTTCTAAGTTTAAAGGTTCTTTATAAGTAGATATACTTTATCCCCCTTCTTTAGCTAAGGTGCCATTTTTCGTTTTTAATTTTAATATAAAATTAATTGCTACTAAGCTTTCTTAAGATTCTCTTAGAGTTATTAGTGTATTTTCTTTATATTTTCTACTATATCTATAGCTTCTTTTGCTTTAATTGTTGTAGGAAATTATTACTTAAAGAGATGTGAGTGTTTTCTATAGTTTACATAGAATGGTGTATATCCTAATACTACTAATACTTTGTTATTATAGGCTAACTGTGCTATAGGTAGTAATAAAACCTAGTTATTCTTCTAACTATTGCAGTAGATGCGTAGGTACGTTTCTATAGTTTAGTTCGTACGTTCTGTCTGTCTGTTTATTTATAGATAGTAAGCTGTTAATAGCTTTTGTTTTATTCTAAGTAGGGCTATAAGTGTTGTCTAATAATTTAACGTAAAGAGCTTGTCTCTATTACTAATAATTATTTTTGGGATTCTATAGTGTCTAATTAGTTTATCTAGGATAAAAAAAGCGAGTTCTTTTACTGTTATTCTTTTAAGGTATAGAATAAGCTTAATATACTTAGTTAGTTAGTAGATTATTACTAGTATGCTGTCGTATTTAATTCCTGTTGTTGGATTCTTAGAGTTTAGAATTCCTATAACAAAATCTATAGTAATGTCTTCCTATAGTGCTGTTAGTATTCTAATTACTTACATCTCTCTATATTTAAGATATATGCTGTGTTTATTTCTTTAGCATTCTATATATTTGTAGATATAAGTTGTTACTACTTCCTTAATTCCTTTAAAGGTATAATTCCTTTAGATAAGTTCTATTGTCTTTATAATGCCTAGGTGTCCGTACATAGGGTTATTGTGGTATTGTTAGATGATCTTAGTCTATAGATATTCTAGAACTTTTTAGTTAATTACTAAAAGTTAATTTAGTTCTACTATTAGTTCTAGAGATTTATTTTTGGCTTTGTAAAGGATTACGGAGAAGGTTTTTGCCTTTTCTCCTACTAGATTACTTTGTTGGCTAAGAGCGTCTGCTCTGCTATTCTCTTTTCTAGCTACATAGATAATTTTAAACTTATACTGCCTAGTAGTTTATAACTATCTTTATTATTATGGTGTAAGTTCTTTTGTTATTGTAAACCTTAAAAGGTTCTTATAATTTATATAGATTTCTAGCGTTAAGTAACTAAGTGCGTAAATCCTCTAGTGCTTTAAGGCTTTAATAATAGCGTAGAGTTCTTTATTATGTACGTTGTATTGTGTTTTAGCGTTATTAAATTTGCATAAGTAATAGGTAATTAGGTGCTATTTGCTGTTACGTTTTTATTTAGCGTAGGCGCCTAGCGTAAGATCGCTAGTGTCTGTTTTAAAGCGTAGTAGTTTATTGCTTCTAAAATAAATAAAGATAAGTTCTATAATATATACTGTCTTAAGGAGTTAGAATAATATTCTGCACTTATCTATCTATTTAAAGGGTACGTTCTTCTTTATAAGATTTATTAAAAGTATTGTGACCTTTATGTAATCTTAGATAAATTATTAATTAAATCTACAGAATTCTAAGAATTCTTAGATGTTCTTAGCTATTTTTAGTATTAGCTAGTTCTTAATATATTTAACTTTACTTAGTGCTATCTTAATTCCTTCTATGGTAATAATGTGTCCTAAGAATTTAAGTTATTTAACGTTAAACTTGCATTTCTTAAGTTTAATACAAAGGCATGCTTTGTCTAGTGCTTCTAGTACTATCTATACATGCTTAGTGTGGTCTAATTCGTTTTTAGAAAAAACAAAGATATTATCTATATACGCGATAACAAATATGTCTAGATATTTATAGAGTATGTTGTTAATAATTGCTATAAAAGCTGCTAGTGCATTTGTAAGTCTAAATAGTATAACTTTATACTTAAATAGTCTATAGCGTAATTAAAACGCTGTTTTCTATTCTTTACCTTTTTTAATTTATATAAGGTGATAACTATCTCTTACATCTATTATTATGAATATCTTAGCTTAAGATAATTAATCTTGTAACTCTGTAATATTTAGTAGTAGATATTAGTTCTTTATTGTTATGTTATTAAGTTGTTAGTAGTTAACGCATAGTCTATCTAATCTATCCTTTTTCTTAATAAACATAAAAGGGCTTACTGCTAGTAACTTTAATAGTTATATATATCCTTTCTTAAAGTTTATCTTAATAAAATCACGTTCTTTAAGGAGTTCTTCTCCTATCTTACTATATAGTAGTCTAAAAGGTGGCGTCTTCCCTTCTTCTAGGTCTATTGTAAGATCCTAGGGTTAATATTTAGGTAGGTTTACTTTTCCTTCCTTTTCTGTAAATATGTATATCTATTTCCTGTACTCTTTTAGTAAAGTAAAGGGTGTACTATTGTCCTCCTTCTCGCGCTTCTTAACCTAGTGGTTCCTACTAGCGTCTGTTAAGGTATGCTTCTGTTTTTTAACTATCTATTACAGTATTATATTGTTAATAACTCCCTTATCTACTATTATATTTAGTTAATGCGTAGGCTTTGCTTATAATATATAATTACAGCGTTTAAATAATATTTTCTTTGTACCCTAGTTAATCTATAGGTTGTGTATTATTAACTAAGGTAATCCTAAGACTAACTTATGCTTAGATTCTAATAAGACATCTAAAGTAAGTTCCTCTTTATATCCTTAGACTATTATTGTAGTAGTAACCTCCTAGTATATTTAAGGTGTCTTAGGCATTAGGGATCTATTTGCGATATAGATAATGTAAAGTACTTTTTTCTCTAATATTATAAGTCCTGCTTATCTTACTATCTAATAAGATATAAAGTTCCTTTCTACTCCTAAGTCTATAAGAGTTTAAGCCTATATTCCTTTAAGCTGTACTAGTAGCTTAATTAATACTATACTTACTATAGCATTTAATTTAATAAAGGCGTTTTCTTATCTAAGTTTAGGCCTAAAAAAGACATCTATTCTTATAGGTTGTAATTAAGTTCTAGTGCCTAGTATACGTTTCTAAGCATCTACTTCTATTATTATTCTTAAGTACGTAGCTTATGTAGATTGTTTTCTTCTTGTTTCTATAAGGATATTCTTCTGTTTTTTCTCTTATAGTCTTTACTGTTCCTATGTACTAGTTAAATTAGTAGTTCTATTATTACTTCTTACGTAGGGCAATTTGCAAAGCTATCTAAGTGTTTAGCTATATAGTAGTATTTGCAGTCTTAGTTTAGACATGTGTACTAGTATAGTTATATATAGTCTCTATTAATAAGTATATTATAGTATTTATTGCCCTTTAGCGTGAGGTAAGGAAAGTATTTTACTTATTATTTATCCTAGAGGTGTTTATTGTAAGCTGCGATAGAGTAGTCTATCTATATCTATCTATAGCGCAGTTTCTTTTTAGGTTATTTCTTATTCTCCTTTTTTTCTACCTTATATTATGCGCATGTTAGTTCTTCGTAATATGTCTATATATAGAATTAGTGTGTAGGATTTTAGTAGTCTAAGTAGTACTTTAGTACGTAGTCTAACTTCTTATTTTTATAGGGTTGCTTTCCTTTTAGTGCCTAGTAGGGTTCTATATAGTCCTAAACATTTAGTTTATACTTAGGTGACATAGGGTTGTCTTCTTCCCACCTACTTTATAGGTAAGGAGTAGGAGATTTTAGTATCTCTTCTACGTCTTCTACGTCGTGGTATACGTTAGAGTCGTCTTCTAGATCTTTATATAATTATAAGTTAGGTAAATCTAATTACTTACTTTATTCTAGCGTAATACGTTAGTAACTAAATAGCGTTATAATAACCTCCTATTCTTTATTAGGTTCTTAGTCCTTAATAGTTAGTATATTTAACTTAGTTTAATAGACTCTATTCTTTAATCTACAGTTCCTGGCTATATGGCCTAGTTTGCTATATATAAAGTATTTACAGGTCTTAGTTATTAGTTATTAACTTCTATTAGAGACGCGTTTATTAGGCTACTTAGGGCCTATTCTTCCTTCTTTTTCTTTACTTAAATAGTTAAACTAGATATCTTCTATTAGTTTATATCTCTAGTAGTTCCTTAGCTGTTACTTTTAGACAATTCTAATAGAGTTCTTATAAACTATTTTTACTAGTTATCTAAAGCTTATCGCCCTAGGGTTTTAGTAGAGCTTTTGTTGCAATAAAAACCACTCTCTATTAATCCTAATAGTTTCTTTATACAGTTCTTTAAGGTTAGTAATTTATACACTACTATATAAGAGTTTCTTACGTAGTTTCTATTTAAGTCCTTATTTGTATATATCCTAAAGAGATTTATTATCCTAGTTAAGCTACACAGCGTATCTGTAAAACTTAGCTATGTACTTAGCTACTAATTATTTCTAAGTTATAGTCTAAATCTTTACTTTTATAATAGAGTCCTTATTAGTAATCCTAAAGAGTTATTTAAAGCATTTCTTAAAGTTATTATAATTCTTAATAATATTAACTACATTAGCGTACTCGTCTCCGTAGTTATTATTGTTATTATTATAGTCCATTCCTAGGTACTTTTTAAGGTAGAAATGAATCTATAATCCTATATCTCCTTATATATATATTACTGCAAAGATAACCTTCTTTTTGTCTTTAAGGGGTTTGTCTAAGTTAAAGAAGTAGAGGTCTAACTAGAGAATCTAGACGTTAGTTTAAAATTGTTTGCTAAAGTAGAGATTAGGTTTATACGCCTTACTACTATCCTTTATAGAAGTAATCTTAGCGGCACCTAAAGCTGTAGAAGAGGTAGGAGTTTATAAAGTATTTATATTAAGGGTGTTTAAGATATTAAATCTAAGAGGGTAGCTAGTCCTAAAGGGTTAAGGTTAGTTCTTAGGCAGGAGTACTTACAGAAGGTAGAAGGTCTTATTAATATAATAGTATCTTGCGAAGTGTAATAAGTTAATAATTTGGTCTACTAGAATCTAAATAATAGATTAATAAATAGATTAAATATAAGTATAGAGAGCCTATCCTTGCGTTCCTATATACTAAGGCTGCTCCACTACTTAGTGCCACTAAGCAACTAAGCACTTTACGTAACCTACTCTACTACTTAGTGCTGCTAAGTAACTAAGTACATTACGTAACCTAATCTAAGTTACTTAGCGTCTCTTTATTACGTTTATAACCCTATCGTCGCTTTATTACACCTTTATAAGCGCCTAAGTCCCACGTTGTTATCTAGTACGTAACAAGGTAATTAACTAGTCTATTTTATAGATTAGCCCTTATACTAGTGGTAATTCCTAGGCGCGTCTTAGTTATCTCTTTGTAATTTCTGGCGTTTAATTATAGAAGTTGTTTATCTATTATTAATAGTTAGATAGGTTTTCCTTAGGTTTCTATGTATTTTTACTAGATAAATACCCTTTCTATTTAATAAGATATTCTTTAGTGTCTGTGTACGTATTACGTACTTATAGGATTTATTCTACTTTAAACTTAGTTTCTTCCTAAGCTTAGTAACAGAAGGTGGTTTTAACTAGTGTTTTAGGGTCTACTAGTTCTAGTAGTAATACGTGGAATACTAGGTGTATCTTTACATCTAGCGGTAGTTCCAACTTATAGTTTACTAGTAATATTTGCTTAGAAATATAAAATAGTCTAACCTTAATATAATCTAGTTTCTTGTGTTTTTTCTTCTAAGTTTAAAGGTTCTTTGTAAGCAAATATACTTTATCCCCCTTCTTTAGCTAAGGTGCAATTTTTTGTTTTTAATTTTAGTATAAAATTAATTGCTACTAAGCTTTCTTAAGATTTTCTTAGAGTTATTAGTGTATTTTCTTTTTATTTTCTACTATATCTATAGCTTCTTTTGCTTTAATTGTCGTAGGAAATTATTAGTTAAAGAGATGTAGGTGTCTTTTATAGTTTATATAGAATAGTGTATGTCCTAATACTGCTAATACTTTATTATTATAGGCCAACTGTGCCATAGGTAGTAATAAAACCTAGTTATTCTTCTAACTATTATAGTAGATACATAGGTACGTTTCTATAGTTTAGTTCGTACGTTCTGTCTGTCTATTTATTTGTAAATAGTAAACTATTAATAGCTTTTGTTTTATTCTAAGCAGTGCTATAAGTGTTGTCTAATAATTTAATGTAAAGAGCTTGTCTCTATCGCTAATAATTATTTTTGGGATTCTGTAGTGTCTAATTAGTTAGTCTAGGATAAAAAAAGCGAGTTCCTTTGCCATTATTCTTTTAAGGCATAGAATGAGCTCGACATATTTAGTTAGTTAGTAGACTATTACTAGTATACTGTCATATTTAATTCCTATTATTAGATCCTTAGAGTTTAGAATTCCTGTAACAAAATCTATAGTAATATCTTTCTATAGTGCTATTAGTATTCTAATTACTTACATCTCTCTATATTTAAGATATATACTGTGTTTATTTCTCTAGCATTCTATATATTTATAGATATAAGTTATTATAGCTTCCTTAATTTCTTTAAAGGTGTAATTCCTTTAGATAAGTTCTATTATCTTTGTAATGCCTAGGTGTCCGTACGTAGGGTTATTATAGTATTGTTGGATAATCTTGGTCTGTAGATATTCTGGAACTTCTTAGTTAATTACTAAAAGTTAATTTAGTTCTGCTATTAGTTCTAGAGATCTATCTTTAGCTTTATAAAGGATTGCGGAGAAGGTTTTTGCCTTCTCTCTTACTTAATTACTTTATTGGCTAAAAGCGTCTACTCTGCCATTTTCTTTTCTAGCTACATAGATAATTTTAAACTTATACTGCCTAGTAGTCTACGACTATCTTTATTGTTATAGCGTAAGTTCTTTTATTATTATAAACCTTAGAAGGTTCTTATAATTTATATAGATTTCTAGCGTTAAGTAACTAAGCGCGTAGATCCTCTAGTGCTTTAAGGCTTTAATAATAGCGTAGAGTTCTTTATTATATACATTGTATTGTGTTTTGGCGTTATTAAATTTAAATAAGTAATAGGCAATTAGGTGCTATTTACTATTATATTCTTATTTAGCGTAGGCGCCTAGCGTAAAATTGCTAGCGTCTATTTTAAAGCGTAGTGGTTTATTACTCCTAAAATAAACAAGAATAGGTTCTATAATACATACTGTCTTAAGGAGTTAAAATAACATTCTACACTTATCTATCTATTTAAAGGGTACGTTCTTCTTTATAAAATTTATTAAAGGTATTATAACCTTTACGTAATCTTAGATAAATTGTTAATTAAATCTATAGAATCCTAAAAATTCTTAGATATTCTTAGCTATCTTTAGTATTAGCTAGTTCCTAATATATTTAACTTTACTTAGTGCTATCTTAATTCCTTCTATAGTAATAATATGTCCTAGGAATTTAAGTTATTTAACGTTAAACTTGCATTTCTTAAGTTTAATATAAAGGCATACTTTGTTTAGTGCTTCTAGTACTGTCTATACATGCTTAGTGTGGTCTAATTTGTTTTTAGAAAAGACAAGGATATCGTTTATATACGTAATAATAAATATGTCTAGATATTCGTAGAGTACGTTGTTAATAAGTGCTATAAAAGCTACTAGTGCATTTGTAAGTCTAAATAGCATAACCTTATACTTAAATAGTCTATAGCGTAATTAAAACGCTATTTTCTATTCTTTACCTTTCTTAATTTATATAAGGTAGTAACTATCTTTTAGATCTATTATTATAAATATCTTAGCTTAGGATAGTTAATCTCGTAGCTCTATAATGTTTAGTAGTAGATATTAGTTCTTTATTATTATATTGTTAAGTTGTTAGTAGTTAACGTATAGTCTATCTAATCCATCCTGTTTCTTAATAAATATAAAAGGGCTTACTACTAGTAACTTTAATAGTTATATATATTCTTTTTTAAGGTTTATTTTAATAAAATCACGTTCTTTAAGGAGTTCTTCTCCTGTCTTACTATATAGTAGTTTAAAGGGTAGCGTCTTCCCTTTTTTTAGGTCTATTGTAAGATCCTAGGGTTAATGTTCTAGTAGGTTTGCTTTTCCTTCCTTTTCCGTGAATATATGTGTCTATTTCCTATACTCTCTTAGTAAGGTAAGGGGTGTACTATTGTTCTCCTTCTTACGCTTCTTAACCTAGTAGTTCCTACTAGCGTCTACTAAGGTATATTTCTGTTTTTTAACTATCTGTTACAGTATTATATTGTTAATAACTCCCTTATCTACTATTATTTTTAGTTAATACGTAGGCTTTACTTATAATATATAATTATAGCGTTTAAATAATATTTTCTTCGTACCCTAGTTAATCTATAGGTTGTGTATTATTAACTAAGGTAATCCTAAGACTAACTCATGCTTAGATCCTAGTAAGATATCTAAGGTAAGTTCCTCTCTATGTCCTTAGACTGTTATTGTAGTAGTGACCTCTTAGTATATTTAAGGTGTCTTAGGCATTAGGGATCTATTTGCGATATAGATAATATAGGGTACTTCTTTCTCTAATATTATAAGTCCTGCTTATCTTGCTATCTAATAAGATATAAAGTTCTTTTCTACTCCTAAGTCTATAAGAGCTTAAGCCTATATTCCTTTAAGCTATACTAGTAGCTTAATTAATACTATGCTTACTATAGTATTTAATTTAATAAAGGCGTTTTCTTGTCTAAGTCTAGGCCTAAAAAAGACATCTATTTGTATAGGTTGTAGTTAAGTTTAGGTGCCTAGTATACGTTTTTAAGTATCTGCTTCTATTGTTATTCTTAAGTACGTAGCTTATATAGATTATCTTCTTCTTCTTTCTGCAAAGATATTTTTCTATTTTTCCTCCTACAGTCTTTACTATTCCTATATACTAGTTAAATTAGTAGTTCTGTTATTACTTCTTACGTAGGGCAGTTTGCAAAGCTATCTAAATATTTAGCTATATAGTAGTATTTATAGTCTTAGTTTAGACACGTGTACTAGTATAGTTATATATAGTCTCTATTAATAAGTATGTTGTAGTATTTATTGCCCTTTAGCGTAAGGTAAGGAAAGTATTTTACTTATTATTTATTCTAGAGGTGTTTATTATAAGCTGCGATAGGGTAGTCTGTCTATATTTATCTATAGCGCAGTTTCCTTCTAGGTTATTTCTTATTCTCCTCTTTCTCTACCTTGTGTTGTGCGCATATTGGTTCTTTATAATATGTCTATATATAGAATTAGTGTGTAGGATTTTAGTAGTCTAGGTAGTACTTTAGTACGTAGTCTAATTCCTTATTTTTATAGGGTTATATCCCTTTTAGTGCCTAGTAGGGTTCTATGTAGTCCTAAATATTTAGTTTATACTTAGGTGATATAGGGTTGTCTTCTTCCCACCTACTTTGTGGGTAAGGAGTAGGAGATCTTAGTATCTCTTCTACGTCTTCTATATTGTGGTATATGTTAGAGTTGTCTTTTAGATCTTTGTATAATTATAAGTTAGGTAAATCTAACTACTTACTTTATTCTAGCGTAACGCGTTAGTAACTAAATAGCGTTATAATAACCTCCTATTTCTTATTAGGTTCTTAGTCCTTAATAGTTAGTACATTTAACTTAGTTTAATAGACTTTGTTCTTTAATCTATAGTTCCTAGCTATATAGCCTAGTTTACCACATATAAAGTATTTATAGGTCTTAGTTATTAGTTGTTAACTTCTATTAGAGACGCGTTTATTAGGCTGCTTAGGGTCTATTCTTCCTCCTTTTTCTTTGCCTAAGTAGTTAAACTAGACATCTTTTATTAGTTTCTATCTCTAGTAGTTCCTTAGCTGTTGCTTTTAGACAATTCTAATAGGGTTCTTATAAACTACTTTTACTAGTTGTCTAAAGCTTATTGCCCTAGGGTTTTAGTAGAGCTCCTATTACAGCAAAAACTACTCTTTATTAATTCTAATAGTTTCTTTATATAGTTCTTTAAGGTTAGTAATTTACGCACTACTATATAAGAGTTCTTTATATAGTTTCTATTTAAGTCCTTATTTATATATATCCTAAAGAGATTTATTATCCTAGTTAAGTTGCACAGCGTATCTGTGAAACTTAGCTATATACTTAGCTACTAATTATTTCTAAGTTATAGTCTAAATCTTTGCTTTTATAATAGAGTCCTTATTAGTAATCCTAAAGAGTTATTTAAAGCATTTTTTAATAATATTAACTATATTAGCGTGCTTATTTACGTAATCATTGTTATTGTTATTATGGTCTATTCCTAGGTACTTTTTAAGGTAGAGATAGATCTATAATCCTATATCTCCTTATATATATATTACTGCAAAGATAACCTTCTTTTTATCTTTAAGGGGTTTATTTAAGTCAAAGAAGTAGAGGTCTAACTAGAGAATCTAGACGTTAGTTTAAGATTATTTGCTAAAGTAGAGATTAGGTTTATGCGCCTTACTACTATCCTTTATAAGGGTAATCTTAGCGACACCTAAAGCTGTAGAAGAGGTAGGAGTTTATAAAGTACTTATATTAAGAGTGTTTAAAATGTTAAATCTAAGAGGGTAGCTAGTCCTAAAGGGTTAAGGTTAGTTCTTAGGCAGAAGTACTTATAGAAGGTAGAAGGTCTTATTAATATAATAGTATCTTATAAAGTGTAATAAGTTAATAATTTAGTCTACTAGAATCTAAATAATAGATTAATAAACAGATTAAATATAAGTATAAGAAGCTTATTCTTGCGTTCCTATATACTAAGTAGTCCTACACTTCCTAGAGTCCTATATGTCCTAGAGTCCTATATGTCCCAGAGTCCTATATATCCTAGAGTCCTGTGCGGGCGAGTCCCACGCGTCCTAGAGTTCCTATATAGGCGAGGCCTGTGCGGTCCTTAGGACCCTTAGGACCCATAACTTGTTATCTAACTGTTTAGTTAGCTAACTCTAGCGAACTAGTAGTCTAATAAGCTCGCGCCCCACTGCTCGCGCGCGGCCAGATCCTAACATATAATTTATAATAATTAGTACTAATTTATACTAATTAGTGCTAATTAATGCTAATTAATACTAATTAGTGCTAACTAATGCTAATTACTGCCTATTAGTGCTAATTAGTATTAATTATTGTTAAAAATGTATAAAAAGTATTAAATATATACTAAAAAGGTACAACGTGCGACTCTTTAGTATAGTTAGTGTTAAGTTACGCCAGAATACGCTAATCCAAGGGCCGCATAATGTCACTTACTATAAGAAAATATAAGTAGAGAATAGGTCTAAAAGCCCTAGGTAATAGAATAACTACCCTACTACTAAGACACTAGTTACTAGCGTAGTTATATACTATACTAGCGTAGATAGTAATATCTTACTTTACCTAGGCAGAAATAGTTATAATCTAATATAAGGGGCGCCTAAGTGCTATATAAATCTATTATTATCTATATAGTTTATCGTATAAATAGCACTAAGTGAAATAGGGGCCTGCCTACCTATAGGGACCTACACAAGGACCCACTACTTAGGTTAGCGCTAAGAGGTAGAGACTTTATAAGGCCTTATCTACCTATAAGAACCTGTATAAGGACCCCCTACTTAGGTTAGCACTAAGAGGCAGAGACTTTATAAGGTTCTTAGTGCCCCTTTATATAATAGACTAGACGTAATTAATTAAACCTACTTCTTACCCTTTATACAATAGTATACTATTAACCCTTAAATACTTAATTACAGATTAAGCTAAACTAACACTAATTAGTAGTTAATTCTAATTAACTGTAAACTAGTAAGGTCTAAAGACAGAGCGCCTTATAAGCTAGATACGTAGGCTCTATATTATTACTTTTACTAGAGATTAAATTTTAAATTATATAATAAGTAGAAACAAAGCGCGCACATCTATAAAGAGTCGCATAATCTAGTCTAAGCTATTCTATAGAAAAGAAAGCAGATAGTAAGCACATTCACAACCCTAAAAAACATGTCGCACGATTAAATCAGCAACAACTAAACGTAAACACGTCGCATAATTAAATTGTGCAACCAGACCACATTAGTGTATTACTAGTTTAATTGTGTAATGTGTTTACGTTTAGTTATCGCTAGTTTAATTATGCAACGTGTTTTTTAGAGTTATAAATATGCTTACTATCTCCTTTCTTTTCTATAGAATAGCTTAAACTAGATTATGCGACTCTTTATAAATATACGCACTTTATTTCTACTTATTATACAATCTAAAATTTAATCTCTAGTAAAGGTAATAATATAGAGCCTACGCATCTAGCTTATAGGGCGCTCTATCTTTAGACTTTACTAGTTTATAGTTAATTAGAATTAACTACTAATTAGTGTTAGTTTAGCTTAATCTGTAATTAAGTATTTAAGGGTTAATAGTATACTATTATATAAAGGGTAAGAAGTAGGTTTAATTAATTACGTCTAGTCTATTGTACAAAGGGGCACTAAGGACCTTATAAAGTCTCTGCCTCTTAGCGCTAACTTAAGTAGGGGGTCCTTATGTAGGTCCTTATAAGTAGGCAGGGCCTTATAAAGTCTCTGCCTCTTAGCGCTAACCTAAGTAGTGGGTCCTTGTGTAGGTCCCTATAGGTAGGCAGGCCCCTATTTCACTTAGTACTATTTGTACGATAAACTATACAGACAATTATAACAATTTAGGCACTATCTAGAATAAAATAGTAGAAATAGGAATAAACTAGGACGTAATCCTCTTTATCGTCTACAATTAAGCCATCTTAAAAATAGTAGAACATTTTAGATCCTCTAATATTAGGCTTACTACTAAGTTTAAGAAGTAAGAATAGTTAAGAGCCTATACTAACTACTAAGGCCTAGTAGAGCTAGTTAGTGCTAATAAAGGACTAATAGTAATAAATAGCAAAGGGACTTACTAAATACTTTACTCTTAGGATAAGAGATCCCTTAAAGGGGGATAATATTAGAACCCTAGATATCTGGCTAGGCTCTAGGATAGTAAGGGTAAGCTAGATATAGGTAGAGATTATCTAATCTAAGGCTATATAGTTCTATCGCTAACAAAGTAATCTAGCAGCAATTTGTCTATCCTCTATCCTCTATTATCTATCCTCTATCCTACATTCTACCATACAATCCACCATTGTTTCACATCTAAAGCTAAAGCTACATTACTCGTGCCTAACTCCTAATACTAATCTTCGCGTACACGTGTAATACGTAATTTCTCTAATACCTCTTTATAGGCCTTAAATATAGCCTCCTACGTTTCTCTTAACTCTTTTATCTATATACATAACTTCTCTTTCTCTATAAGCAAATATTTAAACTTAGACTCTAAAACGCGTATATTGTAATGTTAACCTTAATAAACACATTCCCTATATTTTCTAGACTAAACGTGAACCTTATAAACATAGTTATATTTTATACACGTTAAGCATTTCTTAACTATAACTTCGCTAAAGGAGTTAATAAAATTAGTTAGGTAGTAGTAATAGGTAGTGCTAGACTTAGAAAGTTATTTAGGTATAATACGAGCTAACGCTACTTATAACGCAGGATAAGCTCTAGTTATAACTAGGCATAAGACATAGTTACATAATTTAAGGACAAATAATAGCGAGGAGAGAGATAATATTAAGATCTAAAGGCTAGGCCTCCTAGGATCTTTATATGTATCTATATTTGTTGTTTAAGTGGTATAGCACAAGAGGTTATATAACCTAATTAGTGTGATTAGAGCGCTAAGATAACTAATTAGACTAAGCACTTAATATACTAAGTAACTAATTAGTGTTTAATTAGTTTAATTAGAGTAATTAGTCTACTAATCGCTTAAAGTATATAGGAACGTAAGTATAAACCTTTATACTTATGTTTAATCTATTTATTAATCTATTGTTTAGATTCTAGTAGACTAAATTGTTAACTTATTACACTTTATTAAGATACTAACATATTAACAAGACCTTCTACCTTCCATAAGTACTCCTGCCTAAGAACTAACCTTAACCCTTTAGGACTAGCTACCCTCTTGGATTTAACATAATAATACTCTTCTAAAAGAAAAAGATGGAGAGACTATTCTTACTACTAAAAAACCCAAAAATAAGCCTAAAGAAATAGACTTTATACTAGATTCTGGCGCAACTATACATACTTACTATATAAAAGAGTTATTTACTACTTTCGAACCTATAGATACCTCTATTAATTAGGGAAATTCTGATAGCTCTATAGTAGCAAAAGGGGTTAGAAATATAGAACTCCTATTCACTAAAACAAGTAAGAAAGTAACCTTAAGTAAGGTTTTATTTGTGCCAGAACTAGGTGTTAACCTTATAAGCCTAAATAGACTTATAGAAAGAGGTCTAAATCTAAATTTTACTAGATTAGGCTGTGAGGTTATATCCTCTAGTAGAAATATCCTTCTAAAAGGAGAATATAAAGAAGGTTTTACAGTCTTTAAGGCCATAAGTTCTAAAATAGACTTTAAAACCTCTAGTAAAATACTAAATACTTTATCTCCTAGGAAAATTAGTCCTAGAGAAGAAGAGGTTAATTCTACAAAGAAAATAGTTATTAATAATAACTCTGTATAACTATGGCATACTAGACTAGAGCCTATAGAGCCTAGTAGAGAAATAGAGTCTAATAAGGAAAATAATATTCCTAAGGCTTAACAAGACTCTAACCCTAAAGTAGTTATTAATAGGAATAAAGAACCAATTCCTAAAACTACTAATATAAGTTGGGAAAACCTGTATAAAGAACTAGTAGAAGAAAATATACTAGTTACTAGTACAGAAGAGCCAAAGAACTATAAAGAAGTTCTAACTAATCCTAATAAAGATTTCTACCTAAAAGCTATGAAATTAGAGGTAGAAAATCTAATATAAAACAAAACTTAGGACCTAGTTATTAAACCTAATAAACTAATTATTAAGGGTAGATGGGTTTTAACTAGGAAATATCACCTAGACGGCTCTATAAATAAATACAAGACTAGATACGTAGCTAAAGGATTCCTACAAAAGTATGAAATTAATTATAAAGAAACCTTTACTACTACCTCTTAACCTAGTCTTATAAGGCTTCTATTATCCTATTTTTCTAGTTTAAACTAGGAAATTTATACATGGGATATAAAATAGGCTTTTCCTAACGCCTATCTAGAGGAAGAAGTCTATCTAGATTTACCTTAAGGTCTAGAAAGCTTTATCCTAGAAAATAGCCCTACAAAACTAGACAAAGATCTAGTTAGTTCTATAATTAAAACCCAAAACTATAACTAAGTGTCTCTAAAATTAAATAAGGCACTATATGGCTTAAAACAGGCTGCTAGGCAATGGCAAATTCACCTTACAAATATACTAGTAAAACTAGGTTTTAAAAACCTAGTAGGTGAAAATTCTATTTTTGTTCACCAAGAAAAGCCTATTATATTGGCTACACATGTGGACGATATACTAGTATTCGCCAAAACTATAGACCTAGTTAATAGCCTATATAAGGAACTAACTATTTCATCTATCTTAGAAGTCTCTAATTTAGGAGAGATAAAAGAATTCCTAGGTTATAACGGGTAGATCACGATATTATTGTGGTGTTGTGGTATCTAGCGCCAAGGCCTTATAGAGGGTCTGTGCGCTAAGCAAGCCAGCTGCGCAAAACCTATACCGCGCGTTAACTTAACACAAGATAAGTATTATCCTATTAATATTACTACAGTTATCCTTTCACTGTCCTTCCTAGTGTAAAGCAAGTACTAATGCCTATAACTAGACCTTATATAATAATACTTTATCTACAATAGTCTAAAGATAGCTCCTAAAGTTATATAAGCTACTAGTAGGGGGCAGACTTTACCTAAAGCCCCTAAAGGCAGCGAAGACTTTCTTACCTAGTATATAGGAGGAGAGCTAGCAACGTATAACTTAAGCCTACTTTTAATACTTAAGTAGTGTATCTTAGTTACTAAAAAAAAGCGCGATAAGCTTCGCGCTATATATTAACTTTATACTTTAGAAAATAAAATCTCCTAACTTAAAAGTATAAGCTAAACCCCTAGCGTAGTAGCTGCTACTAAGAACATTAAAATCCTATTTACTAACACATATAAGTAGGACGCACTTATAGCGTACATAGTAATATATATTAAGCGTACGCTTTAATCTAAGGATCCTACTAAATATAAAGGTAAGAACTTTAAGGAGTATTATAAATTCTTTTATTTTTATAAAGTGGCCTTTCGCCTCTTACTATAAGAATTTATACAGGATAGAGATAAGGTTATCTAGGTAATATAGTACCTTATAGGCAACCTAAGAGAACTATAGTATATATACTATAAGCGCACCTTTAAAGCTAAAGAAAAAACACCTACCTAAAAGTACTTTAAGTAGTATATACTTAACTTACTTTTAGACCTAGTAAATTACAGCCTAGAAGCAGCTATAGTGTATACTTAGGCAATATAGCAAAGAGACTAAACTATTTACTCCTTTATAACCTACCTTAATATCTTTAAAAATTAACTTATACTTTACACTAAAGAGTAAAGGGTGTAGCACTTCTTCTCTAAGCTTAAACCTAAGCTATAGAAGGCTATTACTAACTACTATTAGGTGCCTATAACTAGGGAAGACTTTATCACTTTAGGCTCTACACTTAAGCGAAACCTACGCCGCGCACCTATAACGTAAGAGTTAAGCCTATATTATATATTAAAGAAATCTAAGGATACTACACTAAACTACTAAATATTTAAAGGTAATAGTAAGACCTAGAATAAGAAAAGTGTCACCTACTATAAGTGCTATAAAACTAGCTACTATACTAATAAATACAAAGGTAGTAATCCTAACTAGATTCCTATACAAGTAAACTATGCGGGAAAAGGCTAAGCCTTACCTATAACCTAGATATAGTAAGGCACCTACTAATTTATATCTTACTAGGCATAAAGCGCATGTGTAGCGCAGCTAGAGAAATAGGTCTAGAGAGGGAACTCTAAACAATTCTTAACCTATAGGCTAATATTAGCCTAATTAGCTAGATTGTTACTATTAAAATAAATCTAAAGCCTATTAAAGGGACTAAGCTCTTTAAACTAAGATAGATTAGGGCCTAAAGGCAAAGTACCTACGCCGCCTATGCGCTCTAGGTGCATATTATAGATAATATAAAGGTAAAGCGCAGGATAAAGACCACTATTAATAGTGTTAATAAAGAAGAGATCCCTCTTCTACTTAGTAACCCCTTCCTATAAAAAGGCAATATCCACCTTAATTATAGCTTATAAACATAGCGCTAGGGCTATACTATAGCTTTAATATAGCTTATTACTGTAAAGGACTTTAAAGATAACATAAAGTATACTAGCTTAAATTTATTTCTTTTAAGGGTCTTATAAATAACTAGTGTAAGCTTAGAGCACCTAGTGCGTATTAATAAAGCGCGCATAGCGTAAGTACTATATATTTTTAATATATTACGCGAATATAGTAACATATTTCATAAAAAAGCAGTGTCTACCCTACTAAATTTTAAGGAGTCTAATTATGCTATCCCTATTATAGAGAGAAAGGAACCTCCTTATAGACTACTCTATAATCTCTTAGAGCGGGAGCTTAAGGTACTTTAGGAGTATCTAGAAGATACCTTAAAAAAGGGATAGATTAGGCATAGCACTAGCCTAGCTAAAGCACTAATTCTATTTACCTCTAAAAAAGATAGCACACTGTAGCTTTACGTAGATTATTAAGGCCTTAACATAATTACTATTAAGAATTATTACCTACTACCCTTAGTTAGAGAGACGCTTAACCGCCTATTAGGCGTATACTATTATACAACCCTTAATCTTTATAACGCCTACTATAGAATTTAAATCTAGGCAGGAAATAAGTAGAAAACTACATTCTAAACTCGCTATAGCTACTTTAAATACTTAGTAATGCTATTTAGCTTAACTAATACCCCTACGAGCTTCTAGGCATATATTAATAAGGCACTAGCACTATACCTAGATCACATATATATTATATACCTAGATAATATACTTATCTATACCTATAATAAAGATCTTACACTTTATTAGCGTGCTATCTATACTATGCTTAAATTACTATATAAAGCTAAACTTTTTATTAATTTAATTAAGTGCACATTCGACTTAGGCAAAGTCTACTTCCTTAGTTTTATTATAACTATATAAGGAATCCGCGCTAATCCTACGCGCACAGTAACTATTATAGAATAGCTATAGCTAACTAGCATCTAAAAGCTCTAGTTATTTCTAGGCTTTATAAACTTTTATAGGCAATTTATTAAGGCATATACGCGAGAAACTGCTACTCTCTTAGACCTACTTAAGAAGAACTAAATGTTCTAATAGTTAGTAGAAGCTAATAATACTTTTAAAATACTTAAAACGCGCTTCTTAAGTGCGCCTATTCTACGCCACTTTAACCCTACGCTGCTAATCTAATTAGAGACTAATATATCTACTTTTATAATATATAGTATCCTTTCGCAGCTATTTAAGGACTAGAAGTGGCACCTAGTTACTTTTATATTAAGAAAGCTTTAAGCAGCAAAGCTAAATTATAAAGTATATAACTTTAAGCTCCTTACTATTATCTACTACTTTAAGCAATAGAGATATTATCTAGATAGCATATAGCACACAATTTAAGTGCTAAGTAACTATAACAACTTACACAGCATACGCGCTATACAAAAGCTAAACCTATAATAAGTATAATAGGTAATATACCTAGTAGCTTTTAATTTTAAAGTGGAACACTGCCTAGGGAAAACAAACCTAGTAGATAGACTATTAAGATAGGCAGATTACGTATAGGAGAACCTGTTACTAACATATTTATTACCTACTCTATAGAACAAAATACTATAGAGGACTAAGCATAGTAGAGCAAGCAAATCTATAAATAAGCTAAGCTTATTAGGCGTATATAAGACGCATATTACTAATATTTACAGAGCTATAAGGGTTCCTACTACTAGTGCTATAGTATATACGCTATACGTACCACGCTTACTAGCTAGAGTATTAGTTAGTAGTAAACCTACAACAAAAGAGTCTAACCTTATTACTAAAGTTTAGCAGCTTTAGTAAAGGAACGCCTTTACTATTAAGCGTATTACTAGCTTAAGGCGTAAAAGAAGCTATAAGGTCTAGTTATAGGTAATAGTACTTACTTCACACCAGGAAGGACAGTAAAAGGATGACTCTAGTAATATTAATAGAATAATACTTATCTTGTGTCGAGTTAACGCGCGGCGCAGGTTTTACGCAGCTGGCTCACTTAGCGCACAGACCCTCTATGAGGCCTTGGCGCTAGATACCACAACACCACAATAATATCGTGATCTACCCATTACAGAAGCACTTAAAGCAGTAGCAAGGCGCAAGTATAGCGCCTTAATAAAATAGAAGTCCTAAGGTATAATAGTAGATTATACATCCTAGATAAACTAGCAATTAGGCAAGAGATTTTGTTCCAGCACTATAACACATATATAGTAGGCCACTTTAGCGTATATAGAACGCTTAAGGCTATTAAGAAGACCTACTATTAGCCTCTTATAGGTTAAGATGTTTAGAAGTATATAAGGACTTATACTATTTACTAAAGGAGTAAAGCTCTAAGGCATAGTAAGTATAGCTAGCTATTACCTCTTCTAACGCTAAAGGATATCTTTAAGGAAGTCTTACTAGACTATATAACTAGATTCCTACTAGTAAAGGATTAAGGCAGCTGCGCTTTTAATATAATCTTTATAATTATATACTACTTCTTTAAGATAGCTATCTATATCCTTATATAGAAAACATAGAATATAAAGAAATTTACAGAAGCCTACTTCTAAGAGGTTATCTTAAAGTTTAGTATTTAGAAAGATATTATATCTAATAAGGGCTCTACCTTCACCTCCGCTTTTTCGGCAGAAATATACTACTAACTACAAGTAAAGTATAGGCTTAGCACTACTTTCTACCCCTAAATAGACAGGCAAATAGAGCGCTAGAATTAGACGCTTAAATAATACCTTCGCATGTTTATTACACCTCTATAAACAAACTAGGTTAAACTACTCCTAATAGCTTAATTTACATACAACAACTCTATCTACAATTTAATAAGGATAACGCCTTTCTATATAGTATATAGTAAGCACCCTATCCTTACTACGCCTCCTGTAGATAGTAGGCTAGAGGGGGAGCTACTAGATATAGTTCAGAGAGTAAAACGCATATATAGCGTATACATATTACTTACAGAGCACTTACGCTTAGTATAAGAGTATTAGAGCTAGTACTATAATAAGAAGTATAAGTAAGAGTTATTCTAGAGAGGCGACTTAGTCCTACTTAGCATAAAGAATATACATATACCTTAATAACTAAGTAAGAAGCTATTAAGAAAATTTATTAGGCCCTTCTAAGTGTAGGACGCAGTTAGAACGTAGGTATACTACCTACTCCTCTTACTATACTATTATATCTATAACGTGTTTTATATTTCTCTTCTTAAATAATAGAAACTAAGGCTAGGAGTAGAAGACATTAACACCTAGCTACTAGAGGTTACACCTAAAGGAAGAGAAGCCTAGAAAGTAGAAAAAATCCTAGCTAAGTAAATAAAAAAAGGGTAAAAGTAATACCTACTTTACTAGAAAAGCTATAATAAGACTTAAGACACCTAGATTCTAAAGTTAGACTTTAAAGATATAGATAACCTAGTTTAAACTTTTAAAAAGAAAAGAGCTGCGCATATAAAGAAGAGGTAAAGAATATAATAAAAGTATATAAAATACAGATATAATATATATTATTATAAAGCACTATAGCTTAGGGAGCACTTATAGCTTATTAGGGGTATTTACTTAAGGCCTATAGGCTAGCTTCTAAAAAGTAATCTAACTAAACTACGCGCTGCTTACACCCCTACTACTTATTATCTTTATTATTTTTACTATCTTTACTATTCTTACCTACTACACCTCTAATAGTAACCTCCTCCCTACTCTCTTTATTGCTATTATCTAAGTCGCCCTTATTATAGTAAGGAGTAGACGCTAGATTAACCTAGAATAAGTTATTAGTATATATTTTAAGTGTAAGAAAGGTGCGAACTTACTATCTACTATATAAGGGGAATAATCGCCTTAAAAGTATTAGTACTCTAACGCTACTCTACTAGGATTAAGCCTAGATACTAAGGGCTAGTAGTAGGCACCTAGGTTGCTACACCTATAAGTGTACTAATATAAGCTATAATACGCTAGCAGTTAGCTAGTTCTAAGTTAAATTACTTCTAGTAATAAGCTAGTTTTAGGCCTACTATTTTTACACACTTATCTGTCTTACGCTGCCTACCTAAAGTCTCTATAACTATAATATAGTAGTAGTTATAAAAGGCGTATAGGCGATTAAAGCGCCTATTTATCGCCTTTAGCACCTATAAGTATTAGCTAAAGCGTATATATAACGTATAACTCTAGACATACTAAGTCGCACCCTCTGCGATTACCTTTAATATAATAGTTATAGCGCTTATTATTATCTTTAGTATAGTTTTTAGAAAGCTTTACTAAGTTCTACGCGCAGTGTATATAAGTTATAAGCACTATATTATAGTCTACGCACTTAGTATTTCTGCTAAACGCAAAGATAGTAGTATTATAGAGATTAGACTTCTTAATATATTTAGGTACTAGGTAGTACAGCATCTTAAGTAATTAAGGAAGTTATTTAAAGATTAAGCGCTCTATCTATACTAAGAATAAGTTATACATATATTATATAGATAGAGAGCACATAAAGATTAAAACAACATTAACACTATATAGCCCTATTACCCTATATTATAAGAGGCTATAGTAAACAGAAGGCGTAAGAGCCTTACAATAAATAATACGCGTAATATGTTTATAACGTATGCTATTTACTTATAACACGCTATTATTACGTACGTAACGTGCACCCCTATAGATACTCTTTTCCTTTCCTATAGGGTAAGGTTTTTATTAAGGCTATAGTATACTACAAAGGACTATAGCTAGAGGGGGAAGTTCTGTAACAGGTAGATTACAATATTATTGTAGTGTTATAGTATCTAGCGCTAAGGCCTTATAGAAAGTCTATGCGCTAAGTAAGCTAGCTGCGCAAAACCTATACTGCGCGTTAACTTAACACAAGATAAGTATTATTTTATTAATATTACTAGAGTTATCCTTTCACTGTCCTTCCTGGTGTGAAGCAAGTACTATTGCCTATAACCAGACCTCACATAGGTATAGAAATTATAAGGAATAGAGAACTAAATATAATTAAAATTTCCCAATATTTATTTACAAAGAAAATACTTACAAAGTATAATAGGGAGGGAAATAAACCAAAAGATCTACCCCTACCTATAGGGCTAAAACTAGTGAAAAATCTAGAAGAACCTAATCTAGAATTAACTAATTTATACTAACAAGAGATAGGTAGTCTAATCTATCTAACTATCTATTCTCGGCTAGACCTAGCCTTTTATATAAATTATTTGGCAAGGTTTATGGCAAATCCTAGTCTAGAACACTATAAATATCTAGACTATTTATGGAGTTATCTAGTTAAAACACAAGATTATAAACTAGATTTATCTCTAAACTAATCTAAATCCCTAGACTTAATAGGGATTAGTGATTCAGATTGGGGGGGTGATTTAGACTCTAGAAAATCTACTATAGGTAACCTATTTCTACTAGATACCTCTAGTAATAGAGTAGCCATATCCTGGCTATCGAAACTACAAAAAACTGTTGCCCTAAGTAGCGCAGAAGCTGAATATATGGCTTTAAAAGAAGCTACTAAAGAGTCTTTATACCTAAATACTTTTATAAAGGAACTATTTAGTTTCCTACCTTTAAAGGAGTATTATAATTTTAACTCCTTAAGCACTATAGAAAGTGATAGCCAATCTGCTTTAGATCTAGCTAAAAACCCTATTTACTATACTAGAACTAAGCATATAGATATTTCCTATTACTTCCTAAGACAAAACGTGCTAGAGAACAAGATTAAACTAGTTTATATTAATACTAGTATTCTTCTAGTAGATATTCTCACAAAGGCTATAAGTAAGCCTAAACTAGAAGCTTTTTATAAAGCTATAGGTTTAAATAAAACCTAAAGAAAAAATAAGGCTAAAAAGTCCTCTAAATTGTTTTAAAGGGACTAGCTTAAAGAAATTATTTAATCCCTATAATAATTAAAAAAAGGGATATTTATTACCCTAGAAACCTATTAAAGGTTAAGGGGGTGTGTAAGGAATAGGTAACCTTTAAAGGTTCCTAGAGTTACCTTTTCTATGTTCTAGAACTTTCTATAATGATGTCATTATAACGTTATAGCCCTATGGATACTAGGTAACGTTATAGGTGACGTTATAAGGTGACGTTATAGGTGACGTTATAGGTGACGTCATAAGGTGACGTCATAGGTGACGTTATAGGTGACGTTATAGATAGTAGAGAATTACTAAGTAGAATACTCTAGAATCTCTACTATATATATATAAGGAGAGTTACCTTCTACGTGTACTCTCTATCCTAGATAGCAATTCTAAGCCTATACCTAAGGTTTTATTGCTCTATTTAACTACGTTCAATCTACCCTCTATTACTCTAGTCTCTACTATTCTAGGTAACTAGTACTAGGGGAGAGAAGGTACTAGAAGGTTTAGAAGGTTACCCTTTATCCTCTAGCCTCTACCTCCTCTTTACAAGTAGGCCTTAAATAGTAGAGGAGCTATTTAATTACTAATATAGTAGTTTCTAAAATATTATTAAGCGTACGTTTAGCGTCTTTAAGGATTATTAGAGGATTTTTAATAAGTTTTATAAATTTAATATTACAACTTAAGGTAAGCTTATATACACTCTTATAGCTATATATAATCTAATTAATTAAATAAGTAGCGTAGGTAAGGACTTTAAGTAACTACCTACGTACGCTAGTAAGTAGTATAAGAACTTTTGCTAAAAGGTTACTATTATAGAGGATTAACACCTAATAAATTAGTTTTTAATAAGGGAGGAGTAGGAGTTATAGTGTAAGGAAATAGTAGAGGATATATAAGCATTATATAAATAAGTAATTTAGAAAAGTAAGGTGTAAAAAAGAAGGTGTAGATTACTAGAATAGTAATACTTTAAAGGGTAAGTAAAACACTAACTAGTGTATAGACTACTATTACTAGTCTTAGCGCATTATACTAATTTACTTTTATATATTTATTAACTTTCTATAAAAACTTTATAACCTACTTTTTTTTTAACTTACTATTACCCTTCTAAGTTAGCCTAATAGTATATAGCCGTAGCTACTTATCGCGTAGGATATCTAGCTACTTATTTACTTTATTTTTTACTTAGGTTTTCTATACTAATTAAGACTTAAGGCTTAGATAGAGCTTAGTAATAAAAAGTAACTTAAAACGCTTAGTAATTAGCATCTTTAAGTAGTAATCTAGGACGCTATACATTTTTATTAAATAATTAATTACCTCCTACTAGGGATCCTTTAGTAGAGTTTCTACTAATTCTCTAATTTCTATAGCTATATTACTAATCTACTTACTTAACTTATTAGCTAAAATTATCTTTTTATAAGATTTCTCTACTATAGCTAATATCTCTATATGTCTGTACAGTTTATCGTACAAATAGCACTAAGTGAAATAGGGGCCTGCCTACCTGTAGGGACCCGCACAAGGACCCACTACTTAGGTTAGCGCTAAGAGGCAGAGACTTTATAAGGCCCTGCCTACCTATAAGGACCCGCACAAGGACCCCCTGCTTAGGTCAGCGCTAAGAGGCAGAGACTTTATAAGGTCCTTAGTGCCCCTTTGTACGATAGACCAGACGTAATTAATTGAACCTACTTCTCACCCTTCGCACAATAGTATACTATCAACCCTTAAATGCTTGATTGCAGATTAAGCCAAACCAACACTATACGCCTTTTATAAGGCTCTAGAGTCTTTGCCTTATTACTATCCTTCTCGCTATTACTTTTAACTATTACTATAATTAATTAATTAATATCTTTTGCCCTAGCTCTATTAGTTATTACGCTGTTAAATAGTGACTAGTATAGGTTTTTATACACTAGAGGCTTTATATAATATTTTTAAAAGTTTAAGTATTTTTTAAAATACTTTATTAGCGCCTAGCTATTTTTTATAATAACGCTAAATTTATTTATAGTAAATCTAGAGAAGTTATTTAGCTCTTACCAGACTTTCTAGTCTACTTTATAGTTATTATATTAATTTTTATACTACTAGATAGATAACACTACACTTAGTAGAAACACTAAAACTATAGGTTTGGCTTAATCTATAATTAAGCATTTAAGGGTTAATAGTATACTATCGTGCAAAGGGTAAGAAGTAGGTTTAATTAATTACGTCTTGTCTATTGTATAAAGGGGCACTAAGGACCTTATAAAGTCTCTGCCTCTTAGCGCTAACCTAAGCAGTGGGTCCTTATACAGGTCCCTATAGGTAGACAGGCCTCTATTTTACTTAGTGCTATTTGTACAATAAACTATATAGATACTAGCAACTTTTCTTTTATATAATAGCTTACGTCTATTATACGCTTCCCTTTCTTATCCTTTTCTATCTATACAGTTGGCCTTCCCCTATTAAAATAAGTTGTAAGGTAGGTGTAGTGTTACTATATAGTAGAGGTCCTATTTACACTTACTCTTATATAAATAAGTAGTAATAGCTAGCCTACTTAGTTCTTACTCTACCCTTTTATATAGTAGTAGAGTTGTAATATATAATAAGGCTCTTTCTAGGTATATATCCTATGCGCAAATAGAAAGTAGGGTATTAAATAGTATAATACTTAGCGCTAGGTCTTAGTAAATAGGTATAGAAGAATATCTTCTAGTTATATAATAAAGGTATATAGTAGAAGTAAAGTATAAAGTAGCCTTTTATACTTCTACTTTATTACTCTATTAGTTTTATTTATCTTCCTCCTCTTTTATGTAATAGTCTTTATCCTCTAGCTCTCCTTTAAAGTTAAGAATATATACTTATACATCTATAGTAGAGGGTTTATGTTTATAGAAGTTAGTATATAATAATATGTATTGACTTCTAGCTTACTAGGTATCTCTTAGTAGATAGTTAGTAGACTAGTATTCTTCTTTATAGTATATAAAGTATTTCTACTTTGTGTAAGAGCTTAAACTTTTAAAGTTACCTCTTTTTTTTAGTCTAAAGATTGTTCTACCTCTAGAGGGGCTAGATCCTCTTATATAATTAGGATTATTATATTATTAATTAGTGTAGTAGACCTCTTTCCTATCTTAAAAGAACTATAACTTCTTCTTATCTTTAGTAACTTAGAGTAATATATAAAAGTTACTAAGTAAGCCTTCTATTATATTTTTAGAATTAAATATAGCTTATTTAAGGTTAGGATAGCTGCAGTATACTTATATAATAGTAGTGTATAGTTATAGTTTACTACTAAAGCCTTATCTAAAAGCCCTTTAGGCTAAGGTAAGCTTATTAATTATTACTTCTAGGGCCTTATATAATATAGGGCTAGATTATCCCTTTTATAGCGTTTAAAAGTAAGAGTGGTCTAGTTTATCTAGTACTAATTATAATTAACACTAGTATTAAAGTGCCTATTTAGTCTATTATACAATTTATCCTATAGAAGTCCTAGTCTAATGTTGTAAAGGTAGTAGGTGCTTACATAATTAGAAAGGATTCCTAAGAAGATATTTATATACTAGTTCTATAGTATGCCTAGCCTATAGTATAGTTCTCTAAAGACTTTTATCTTGTCTACTAGGATATTATACAGCCTTTTAGTGTAGTTATTCTCTTTACTCTAAGCCCTCTAAAAGATGATAATTTTATTTAGCTAGATAGAAGTATAATCTCCTAGTTATTAAGGAGACTAGGAGTGTCTAGCCTCTTTATATAATGTGGTTTGTTAGGTAAAAGCAGTCTAGGTTTTAGGCTACTCCTACTAGTGTGGCTCTACATATAGTGTCTCTATCCTTATATATATAGGGATAGGCCCTAGCTGTGCTCTATATATATATGTATTACCTATAGATAGTGTAGGTTATATTATTAGGATCGGGCGAAGTAGTTTAAGTTACAGTTGTAGTATTACTATATAAAGGGTCTATAGCTTATAATTAAGCTATAACAGTCTAAAGAGTTTCTTTATATAGGTGTCCTTTATTATAATATTAGTAGCGACAAAGTCTTTTTTTATAAGAAAAGTAATAAGCTCTCTTCTTACTATATAACTAATCTTTTTAAAGGTTCTCTCTTTCTAGTTATTAAAATTTTTAGTAAAAAAAAAGATTACCTCTTTACCTTTAAGGCTGCTTACGCGATATTACGTAATTATATATACTATATAAGTGTTTAGCTATTTTAAAGAAAAGGGTAAGTAGCTATGTAGATCTACTCTATCTATCTAGTACTTTTATATAATCTCTCCTCTTAAGGTAATAGCCTTAATATTTATTACTTCCTTTACTTATTAAAGCTATATTACTTTGTCTTCTTACTAAAGAGGTAGTATTAATTATTACATAACGTTCTTAGGTTATAGTTCCTCTAGGAAGTCTCCTAGTCTTAAGGCTATGTTATTATTATTATCTTTCTTAGTTGTGCGACGTGTTTATGTTTAGTTATTACTAGTTTAATCGTGTAATATATTTGCGTTTAGTCATCGCTAGTTTAATTATATAATATGTTTTTTAGGGTTGTAAGGGAGTTTACTATCTCTTTTCTTTTCTATAGAATAGCTTAGACTAGATTATGCGACTCTTTATAAATGTGCGCACTTTGTTTCTACTTATTATTATAACAGGTAGATCACGATATTATTGTGGTGTTGTGGTATCTAGCGCCAAGGCCTTATAGAGGATCTGTGCGCTAAGTAAGCTAGCTGCGTAAAACCTACGCCGCGCGCTAACTCTATACAAGATAAGTATTATTCTATTAATTTTACTAGAGTTATCCTTTCACTGTCCTTCCTAGTGTGAAGCAAGTACTATTGCCTATAACTAGACCTTATAATTATATAATCTAAAATTCGATCTCTAGTAAAGGTAACAATACAGAGCCTACGTATCTAGCTTACAGGGCGCTTCGTCTTTAGACCTTACTAGTTTATAGTTAAATTAGAATTAACTACTAATTAGTGTAGGTTTGGCTTAATCTATAATTAAGCATTTAAGGGTTAATAGTATACTATTATACAAAGGGTAAGAAGTAGGTTTAATTAATTACGTCTTATCTATTATATAAAGGGGCACTAAGGACCTTATAAAGTCTCTGCCTCTTAGCGCTAACCTAAGCAGTGGGTCCTTATGCGGGTCCTTATAGGCAGGCAGGGCCTTATAAAGTCTCTGCCTCTTAGGGCCTGTTCGGTAGACGTGATCTAGAGGCTTAATCTCATCTTAATTACTAGATCTAGTTAGGCTTATATTAAGATCACGCTGTGTTTAGTTTAAGCGTAATCTTAACGTTATAAATAGAGGTCTAATCTAGAAGCAATTAACTAGCTAAATTAAACCCTACTAGTACTAATAGAATCTACGTTTATACCTATTTAAGCGTAAGATTATAAGTTAAACTAAGTATAAGGTTAGGAGGTCTATCTCGCCTAATTTTAGAGCTTTTTAACGCTGTAATACTTAGTAGAGAAGCCCTTATAGGTATTATAAAAGTGTTAATAGCAACAACTTTAGATATATAGTAACTATAAACTCTAACCCTAGCTCCCTCTAGGCGTTAGCGACGCTATAAATGTTAATAGAGATAACGCTAGCGTCTATAATAGAGGAAAAAGAGTTAACGTTAGTAATAGAGTAAGTATTAAGCTTTATAAGAGCTCTTACAACGCCTTACGCGCTAGAGTACTTAGAGTTAGTATAAAGGATTAATTAATAACACTAAAGTTTAATAAGATAAGACTTTTAAATAGGTAGTTACTAAATATAGGTTAATATAGATACGTTAGAAGCGGGTCTTAAGAATAATTTGTATAGCTACACTAATAAAAAATTCTACGCTAGCGCTTTACTAAAACTAGGCAAGATTAAGCCCAGATCACGATTTAAGATCACGCCTACCGAATAGGCCCTTAGCGCTAACCTAAGTAGTGGGTCCTTGTGCGGGTCCCTATAGGTAGGCAGGCCCCTATTTTACTTAGTGCTGTTTATACGATAAACTATATAGACAAAAACTATGTTTTTAGCTACTATGCGCTACGCTATTACTTTATAACTAGTATTTATATATTGCCTATAGTCCTCTATCTACTCTATAAGTGCTAAAAGGAGTGTCTTAATTATATATAGTAACTATAAACTCTAACTCTAGCTTCTTCTAGGTGTTAGCAACGCTATAAATATTAATAGGAATAACACTAGTGTCTATAATTAAAAAAAAAGAGTTAATGTTAGTAATAAAGTAGGCGTTAAGCTTTATAAGAGCTATTATAACGCCTTACACACTAGAGTACTTAGAGTTAGTATAGAGGATTAATTAATAATACTAAAATTTAATAAAATAAGACTTTTAAATAGATAATTACTAAACATAAATTAATCTAAGTACGTTAGAAGTAGGTCTTGAGAACAATCTGTATAGCTACACTAACAAAAAATTCTACGCTAGCGCTTTACTGAAACTGGGCGAGATCAAGCCCAGATCACGATTTGAGATCACGCCCACCGAACAGGCCCTTAAGCCCCACTAAGAAGGTGCTTCATTCATCATGTCCTTCACTTCAAGCACTCTAAATATATGCATGCACGCTTGTCATGATGTTACAAAATTCGGAGAAGGTCGTTTTGAGAAGATTCATCTCGGATTTCGACAGCACGGGAAGATCGATTATATGCAATTATGCGAAGCGTGAAGAAGATAGTTGTTGGTTCCAGAAAACCACGGTTGTTGCGACGAAGCACTCAACAAAGCGCAGGTGACTGCCGCCTACAGCTACTAGTTCCATTCTTTGAGATCTACGGAGAGTACCAGATGTTGAACAGATTTGCGACGTGTTACCGCGTCCACTATATCTTAGGGATACTTGGCACACTGCTCTGGATGTGGTCCCAGTCCTCCATGGTGTATAAAACGAATTCATCGGTTTCGCCATATACTCCTATCACATTGTTCAAAGCAGACGGGTTCCAGTAGATGGTATCGTACTTGATGCTGTCCTGAGCCAGTCCGGCCTTGGCGCTCTCTGTGTCTTTCCTCTCTTGTAGTTTCCTGAGATCGATACCATCGTTCCGGAGCGGCACCTTGTTCTGCTTATTGTTGTGCATGGTGGTGATGTCGTTGAGCACGCGAAGGAAGACCGGAACAGCGTATTTCGGTAGGTTCGCACGCGCGTGCTCGAGCAGTGCGTTGAAGTCGAACTTAGGCAGCAAAGCAGGGTCGATGTAAATCGCTGCGCAGCCGGCGCGCCCGTCATGTCCAGGTACTTGGACACCGTAGACATTCGCTTCTACAATGCCTGGGAAGTGGCCTAGTACTTCACTGACCTCCGCAGTGCTGACGTTCTCGGACTTCCAGCGGAAGGTATCGCCTAGTCGGTCAAGGAAGAACCATCGACCGTCCTCGTCTCGTCGTAATGCATCTCCTGTGCGATAGAAGAGATCGCCTTTCTTGAAAACATTCCGTACAAACATCTTGTTTGTGGCTTCTGGATTTTTGTAGTATCCGACAAAGGCCGACTCGTGTGCCAACCTGACCAGAATTTCACCACCCTCTTCATAGGGTTTCCTCTTGGCGAATCCCGTCTTTGGATCTCTGGCAATTGCGTTCGTCTCAAAGTCTATTTCCACCGGGATATAGAGGTCGTGCGTCTTCCGGCGCATAATGGCTCCTTGATGGCCGACTGCGGTGGCCTGGAATGGACCGCGACAAACGTTCATCAGGGCCAGAACACCTTCTGTACTGTTGAAGAACTCGGCCACCTGTTCTATACCAAATCGCTCCACGAAACGATGCCATACGTCCGGTCGCATGCCGTTTCCGAACATTGTCTTGACGTTGTGTTGCTTGTCCAAAGGACTTGGAGGGTTCGCGAGGAGATATCGTGCGGTTTCTCCAACGTATACGAATGCGGTTGACCTGGAGTCGCGGACGTCGGTCCAGAATTTCGTTGTCGAGAACTTCTTCCCGATGCAGAGGGTCACACCAGAAAGCATACATGCCAATGCTGTCGTGCCGCCAGTACCGTGATATAACGGCATGGGGACGTACCACCGATCGCCCGTCGGTCCAGGCTTCATGCCTAGGTCTCTCGTCCGTCCTACAGCAAGAACGCCGGCTCTCTGGGTTTCGAATGGGCATGCTTTGGGATGTCCTGTCGTGCCACTGCCATTATAAGCACTTCCTCGGCGAGCTAGAGTGCTTGTAGACGAACCTTGTGTAGAATATAAATATAGGGAAAGTGCCCGTCACGCCAGCGCGATATTCATCTTCGGGTCTCTTTGGCTCCATACGCAGAATCTCCCCCTTTGTGTGCTTGTCCAATATTATGATGGTCATGCCGAGTTCACCCTCGATTCTGTCACGAACTGCGTCAATACGTGCCTGCGCTTCAGACTCCTCGTCGACGAGCAGCAGTTTACCGCCCGCAACCTTCAAACAGTGCACCAGAGCATCGCCTGCCAGATGGTGGTTTATGAGAGCCGGGGCTGAGCCAACTCCCCACGAACCCAGATGTGCGAAAATGAACTCAGGCTGGTTTGTGAGGTAGAGCGAAACTAGCTCTCCAGGCTTCACACCATTCTGGAGGAAGAACTGTGCATATCGGCATGCGTTCGCGTACGTCTCGCCCCAGGTGTGGCATGCTGTTCGCGACCAGATGGCTTCGCTCGACTCGGGCTGTTGATGTGCTTGCGCTTCGAAGAAGTACCAGAGACTTCGGCCGTTCTTCTTGCCTAGTGCGGGCGTGTTAGCCAATTCTCCGATAGAGGCGGGCAAGGGCCCAGGGCGGGGCCAGCGTACATGCAGCATCGAAGTCGCGTTGTGCCGATTTGAGTCCTCGCAGGGTTCGGAGATCCTTGCGGATGTGGAATTTGGCATCGAGGTAGGCAGCGGCAGTTGTGAGGCCTGTGATTGCGCCTGCGACGGGGACTACGGGTTGTGGTCAGTATGTGGGGGCAATGCGGAGGGAGACTCCAGCTCACGGATTGGCAGAGCCATGGCCGCTTCAAGGTTATCGATAGCTCGAGCTCAGAGAAAACGGAATTATAAACAAGAAGAGTTATAGATTATGGAGAGTACCTCAGACAGGACAAGGGAGCAGAGGTAGGTTTATGTACACATACTTCGGCAGTTCTCAACGGTTTCCCCAGTCCAAGCTCAATCCCCATGTTCATGCGGACCCACGTGACAGTAGCCGAAACCCCCCTCGGCTTGTTGTTGTCGAGCCGCCGATCACTGGGGCCCCACAAATCCACCTCATCCGACGACAACGAGTGCTGTTTAACACCGTGAACTTGCTGCCATCACTTCTTGTCTAGTTCATTGCAACAGGTAGTGTACGGAAAATTCGAACTTCTTTCGAGAAATGCATGCAGACTCGGACCAGTCTTGTGTTTCTCTTCTACGACCCAAACAAGTTGAAACGGAGCCCCCGGGATTCAGCTAGATGGGAAACAACGCGTCAAAGTCACTTAAATGCAGAGCCCATACACTAGTGTAGACCCTCATAGTCCCCCTAAAAACGCTAGAATGTGCAAGCTTGAAGTTGGAGGACGAATAGACATTCGGATTCGGATGAAGTAAAGGTAGATAGCTGACAGAGCATGCAAACGCATCCAAAGTGTGGCAGGATCTGTGAACAAGCCCTGCACTCCTCTTTTAGATCTTCGAACTCGCGCGTGCTTTCACATATCAGGTCTTCTTCGGGGTTCCATCGCTATGAAGCAAACGGTAGCTTTGGGTTGTTCGAGTGTTGTTACCGTGGAGGTATCCCCCCCAACTCCGTCGCGACTTCCTCACTTGGCCAAGGACCCGCGACGCTCACCTCACGCCAGCGCTCGTCCGGCTACGCAGAGGCTCGACTTCTTCTGGCCGATTCTATGTTCTGGTCTCCCACCGACCTCAGCGAACTATCCCGACAACAGCGACTCGTTCCCCTGACAATCATTATAAAACGGCTCGCCACACGAGCGCTCTTTTTCTTTTCCACTGGCATCAGCTCACACCACAGCGGACAAGGTGCGCGATACCGCGAGAACTATTGACTGCAGCTGTACTCTAAACAGCTCACAGAGCAGGTCCCTTGCCATGGTCGGCCGCCGCGAGATGCATCACTGCGCGTTGTGCTCAAACACATTCAAATCCAAGGCCGCGTAAGTTTTTCGCGCTCATGTATGTGCTTCGAGCTCGCTAAGCAGTACTGCAGATACAATCAACACCTGGCGACCCATGAGGAGCCCGGGAAGACTCAATGGCCGTGCTCAGTGTGCGGGTTCACGTTCGGCGACTCTTACGCCCTCGAGACGCACAAAGCCCAGACTAGACACAGTGGCGAGAAATACACTTGCGATAAGTGCGGCAGCGTTTTCCAGACGCACTCGAAGCTCAAGCAGCACAGCCAGTTTCCATCGCCTTGTTATGCGGTCACTTCTGGTACAGGCCACATCCGCAACACACCTCTGTCCCAGATTAGAGAGACCGCAACGAAAACTCCAACACAGGCCTATGGTCGTGCAGGCTACTTTGATCTGGACACGCCGTCCTCGGTGAAGGCTCCGGTTGGTAAGTTCTACAAATAGTATCCTTCAAGGATCTCGCTAATAGTACGTTAGTGCTGCCGTATGGTAATGCGCAAGACGCACCTAGTCGCTCTTCGACCCCAAGCGACGTATCCGGCGTCTATTGCCACGATTGCAGGGGCGCTTTCCAGTCCATGGCTTCTTACAAGCGGCACTGTCTCTCATGCACAGTTCAGAATAGGGCTACTGTAGAATCCGGAGACACTGCTACTCAAGCAGGCGCGTGCCTAGTGCCGTCCAGCCAGGGCTCGCACGGAACCGCCACGAACCCAGCAACCATGGTAACCTGTCGCTTGGGTAGCTGCAACAGGTCTTTCGTGTCTCAAGCTGCGCTGGAACAACACGAGAGGGACGCTCACGACCGCCTGAAATGTGGCGTAGATGGCTGCGCAAGCAAGTTCCAGTCTCAAACCGCCCTTGACCAGCATAGGAAGGCAAATCATATCTTCCTATGCGATGCGGCTGGATGTGTAAAGCCTTTCCTATCTCAAGCGAAACTGGCGGAGCACAAGAAGAACAGTCATGCAGTTGGAAGTCAAGCTCCTCCCATCGATCAACCCACTCAGTGGCATCCAGCGCCAACAGCACCGGATGCACCTATTCAAGCCGCACCTTCTCAGGCGCCTGTAGCATTGCCCTTGGTGCCAACTCCTCCAACTGTTACCAGCAGAAGTTTGATATGCGGTTTGAACAACTGCTCGAGGGTCTTCAGATCAGAAGCAGGTTTGAAGCAGCACAAAATTGACAGCCACAGCGTTGGTGATCGAGGTTTGGACTTGGAGAGAAAGGATTCTCGGATGCTTCCTCAGTCTTCACGCAACCAGCTGCAGAACCTTGGACTTCATCGTCCTTCCGGATCTGTTCCGCAACCGTCTCGTGGAATCCGTCATGCTGTTCCTCTGTCCACTGTGGGTGTGCCTAGGCACGCTCAGGCACCAGTCGCTGCACGACAATCTTTGCGGAACCCAGTACATGTGCCGTTGCTGCCGGTCCCTGTCCCGAACGATCTCCCCATTGCATCACCAGCTGATATAGACCAAGCGAATGATCTTCATGACAAGATCATGCGCATGCTCATCACTGCGGACACCGCCATCCACCATACCGGTAAAATTGTCTACGATGGCGTAGAATGGGTTCGGGTTAGCGTTGATAGACAGAACGAGGTCGCCAGCAAATTTGATGAGCTTGTACATCTGAAGAGACTTAGCAAGCAAGGTCAAGCAAAGCATCACGTCTCGTATCCTACAGTATTTCAAGGAGACTTCGTCGGCGACTACCTGGGTTCAAACTTCGAACAACTTCCTGAGCCGCGGAACGGAAGCCTCAGTGTCGTCGCTTTGTGCTGCAGTAAGGTCTTATTGGAGAACCAATGCGAGGAATTAGTCAAGATAGCTGCAGTCGACGTCCTCACCGGTCGTCCCCTGATGAGTTATCTCGTCTGCACGAGCGCTACAGAGAATATCCGAGACTGGCGCGCATCACTTACCGGTCTCTCAAGCTTCCAAGATTTCGAAGCTGCTCGCGCACAGAAGTTCAGGATCCTCAAAGGATGGACGGCCGCTCGCGCTGCATTGGGCAAATTCGTTGACCAGAATACGATCTTCCTCGGTTACAACTTGCGTTGCGATCTTGATGCGTTCCGAATCAGGCATGGACGATGCGTCGACCTGGTCAAGGTTATCGAGAAAGCCGCAGAGAAACGCCCGTTGTCAAAAGTGCAGCTCCGTCTTGAGGCACTTTTGCGCGATCTCCTTGAAAAGCGTCTCCCAACCGACCGTTTCGGGCGAGACTGCCTACACGATGCTTTCGCTGTGCGGGAGCTTGCTCTATACTCCATCAAGCATAACGAAAAGTTTGTGAAGTATGTGAAGGACAAAGCACGAGAGTATGGGTTGCTCAATCCTACTCGGCAGTGATTTGTGACGACGTTGAGAATGCCCGTGTCGACAAATACTTTGTCGCGATCGAAGCTATTGGAAGTCTGAGGTGATTGGAAATGGATTGATAAGGCAATAGGTGGAACAGTATCAGGAGAATCAATGCAGGAAAGGCATACACGGTTGGAAACGCATGGAGAGCGAGTATTGAAGAAGGAAGGCTTACCATTGGACTCTAGCTGTGTTGGAATTAGGTGGCCTGAGGATCAAAGCGTATGGTCGAGTGGGACCTAGTCTAATCAAATTCAAACATGGCCGTTGTTCGCCTTCGACCAATCGACCCACATGAAACTTCGGTGGTGCTTTGTCAGTGTGTGTGCATCTTCTAACAGCTGAATAAAGCTGACTGTCAGCGTAGAGCCCTGACAGATGCATATCTAGGTACCGTACGGTATCTAGGTACCTACCTAGTGGGGCACAACTCCAGCTAGGTACCCCTCCACTCCGTCCCATACCTAATTATTGTAACTCCAGTCGTCATAATCATGTAATTCCCGAGCACCTCTTCACTTCGAAGCTTCCAATACCCTCAATTGTCCAGCTGACTAACTCCTCCCTCCCGTACCGCCGTCTACCGTCCTGTCGCTCTCCAGCTCCCGACAGACCGACCCATTTCCACACGAACCCACACCTGCGATGCCCGACCCACGCGTCTTCATAATCCGCCACGGCGAAACCGAGTGGTCCCTCAACGGCCGACATACAGGCACAACCGAGCTACCGCTCACGCCCAACGGCGAGTCGCGCATCCGCGCCACAGGCAAAGCCCTCGTCGGCGCAGACCGCCTCATCGTCCAAGGCAACCTCGCGCACATCTACGTCTCCCCACGGCGCCGCGCGCAACGCACGCTTGAGTTATTAGATCTCGGATGCACGGAAAGCTATCCATGGATAAAGGATGCCGAAGAGAAGACGAACGAACAGGTGCGCACGCACGCGTCGATTGAGATTGTGGAGGGGATCCGCGAGTGGGATTATGGAGATTATGAGGGCTTGACGTCAAAGCGGATACGCGAAGTCAGGAAAGAGGAGGGGCTCAGTGAGGACTGGGATATTTGGCGCGACGGGTGTCCTGGGGGCGAGTCGCCTGAGGACGTAACGCGCCGCCTCGACGCCCTCATATCCGATCTCCGCGCGCGCTTCCATGTCGGCAAATTCGGGAGCGGCGCCGGGTGGAAGGGCGAGGACAAGAGCGGGCCGAATGATGTGCTTGTTGTGGCGCATGGGCATATACTGAGGGCGTTCGCGGCGCGCTGGGTTGGCAAAGAATTGAAGGATAATCCGAGTTTGATACTGGAGGCGGGCGGTGTGGGGACGCTGAGTTATGAGCATCACAGGGTGGAGGAGCCGGCGATTTTGCTGGGGGGTGCGTTTGTGGTGGATGTTGTGGAGAAGGAGGCGGAGAGGAGGAATGTGTAGGGATGAAATGGATGAGAATGGGGCGCTAGGTAGAGGTGAGGATTGGAATATGGTGGCAGACGAGTGGGCGTGGTAGGGAAGTGGAACTAATGTACATACAATTGAAATCCTACACTGAGAATCGTACTAGACTACAGCGATCCGCGCCAAACAAACGCACCTCACTGCCCCTTCCACACCCCCACAATACAGCTCTTTACCAGACTCGTGTCGCTCCAGCTGTTTCCGTTCTGCGTCGGCGTCTCATTCAACTCGTAGCTGCTCGCGAACCCGCCCGCCGCCCACCCGGTGTGCCCAATGTACACATCCGCATTCTGGTTCAGGTACTTGAGCTGGCTGCACATATACTGCTGACAGCTCTGCGTGTTGCCGCCGCCCGTCTCCGTCAGAATCGCCTGTCGATTGTTGCTCCTCAACCAGTCTGCGAGCGGCTGAAACGCGTTGCTGATGTTATCTTTTACGCACTCGGTGTGGGTCCCTGAGTTGTCGCTATCGAGGTACTTGTGCACGTCCATGATGAGATTACTATTTGAACCATCTGGATTAGTGACAGCAGCGAGCGCCGCGCCGCTGCCGGACGAGACGAATGATTCTGCAGAGGTGAACCCGTTGCCGGGGAGGAGAATGAGATAGTTTGCGGCGCCGGCGTTGCGGATGGCGGTGACGACGGCCTGCACAGTGGCGGCCCAGGCTTTGATGTCCGGGATGTCGTGCGGGCTCGTTCATAACACCGAAGGTGATTTTGGATTGCTTACCGTACTTTGTGGCGAGCTGCTTCCAGACGTTGGCGAGTTGAGCATTGGAGGGGCCGCCTTGGCCAATGATTTGGCCGTTCCAGCGCGTGTAGTTGTGGATGTCTGTATGAAGTCAGTTGGGTCAGAGGGTCAGAATAGTGAGGCAAATCATGAATTAGCTACGTCTAAGACACAGGACTTTGCACTACAAGGAGACGTACCGAGGATGCAGAGGGCTGCGCCGGAGTTGAGGCAGCCTTGCACAAGGCGGTCGTACTGGCCGGCGTTGTTGAAGTTGAGCTGCCCACCGAGCTGCCCGTTCACGAGGAACTGCCAGCCGACCGGGAGGCGGAAGGCGTTGAGAGAATCATCCTTGACGAAATGGTTCATCTGACGGCATTGGCGCCTGAGACGATATCGTAGGGCTTATTGGTGCCGGTCAAGGAACAGGTCCCCGAGCCATTGTTAGTAAATATTTGCCACGGCTCTCGGTCGTCCTGCCGTCGATTGTGCAGCCGAAGTCGAAGCCTGCGATGTTGACACCTGCATACTGAACTTTGCTGGCGCGGGGTGTGGGAGAGGACACTGCAAGCGTCGCGAGAGACGTGAGGGCCAAAAGTGAGGCTTTCATGATGGGTGAGTGATCAAGGGAAGTGCAGGGTGGAAGGCAATGGGAATAGAGCGGAGAAACTCAAACGACTTATATCCATATTTCCTCGGAGAGCAACATGGTATATGTATAAAGTGCTTGTCTCGAATAGATGGCATTTAATGAAAGGGCTTTTGCTTGTAACCAGGTGATCGACTAGTTTCCGCTGAGCGTTCGAAACGGGCTCATATAGTTCGGGTCGCATGCATAAGACAAGAACTGGGGGAGCGGGTGATTAGAGGATTTCCTGACATCGACAGAACAGTCTTAGTATAAAAGCTTGTCAGTGCTTCAGGTGCTTGTCTATCGGGGCCACCGTGTTCATTATCCCAGTACATCAGCCAGAATACCCGCGGATGCTCCCCAGAAAGCTCAAACATCGAAATTATGTCATTATTCATAAACAGGTTCTTAGGCTTGCGACCCAAATGAGCCTATAACGTTTGCGCAGACTAGCTACGATTGTACAGCTGGTATGCATAACAAGAGAGTTTTCACGCCTTGTGGGTCTCATCCTAAGTGAAGGTCGTACTCGAGTTACGACTTTCTGTTGCATCTCACACATGATGCTTCTACTTTAGTCGAGGTCGATAATCTCACCTCTTTGTCTAGCAACTTCCGCGGCGTCTCGAACCTGCCGTTGGCCTCTTGACGGTAGTGCGGCTGGTGCGACCCGTGGAGCGCGATGGCGAGGCGCACGGTCGACCTGGAAAGTACTTCCCCACAATGGATGTTTCTTCTTGGATATAACGGTTTTTGAGAGCTTCTTTAGGTAGCGTGCTGTACTTGGAAAGCGAACGCCTTTGTCTTCAAGGAAGTCATAAAGATCTTCTATGTCGTCCTCAGCGTTAATGTAGCCCATATCATAGGCCTCGAGGAATTGAGCGAGCAGTAAAAAGTATTTTGTATTAGCGACAGGTGCCCAAGCGTTTCCAGCTTGTTTCATTGCCTCGCTTTTGGAACCTGTGAACTTGTAGTCGAGTGGGAACCCTTGGAGTTGCGCAATCTCGCGAGGGGTGTACTTCCGAATACCAGACGGATGTATGTTCTCCCCCCCGCTTGTCGTGATGCATTTGGCCAGAATCGTTCGCGGGTCCACAGGCTCGCGGGGTCGAGCAAGCAGCCTCTCTTCAGCAGGCTGATGGTACTCGTCTTGCATGCCTGATCGGCCGCCGTAGCGCTCAAGGGTTTCCAACGCGTCGCCCACTGTCACCCAGTAGGCAAGTCCACTGTCTTTAGGGCCGTGCACCGGCTTCGGAAATGCTGGGAGGGGGAGACCCTGTTTAGCGCACAAGAAGACGAGTCGTCGTCGTCGTTGCGGCACTCCGTACTCGGACTGATCCGTCACCCGCCAACGAACGTTGTACTTCATGGAAACGATCTCATTGATCAGCTTGCGAAACCAAAGTCGATGCTTCCTGAGTTTCAGTAGTCCTGGTGCCTGCTCTAACGTGGCGTAGCGTGGCTTAACGGCCTTGAGAAAAGGTCCCACGGTCAGCAAAGTCTCCATATTTTCTTGGTCTTTAGTCCCATCGATGGTATGAGCTTCGGACCAAAAACAACACGGACACGATAGGTGTAGAATGTCGACCCCGTGCTCACAACGTTTTGCGATTGCGGGGAAATCGTGCGCATCCATGCATAGTGGTTCTGCCGAAGGAAAGTTTGCAGCGTATCCACACATGGCTAACGTATTCTTCTCCAAGCCCCACTTGATGAACAAATCTGCCTGACTTGCACCCTCTGAGGCGCCTCCAACGCCGCAATATGCGTCGGCGAAGGTGTAGCGGGCCGCTTTGGCTGGCGGTGAACGTCGTTTGGAGGGCGCACCATCGATCTGCTCGATTGATGGGCAACGTTTCCTGGAATGAGAGGAAGCCGAACTGGATTGAGAGGAAGTCAAACTAGACCGAAGAGAAGTCGATGCAGTAGGAGATGGCGTCAGTGAGGCTTGGTCAGTCTCGTGACGGTAGAGCTTGCGCACTTCTCCGCTGTAAGATACTGAATTGTGGTCGAAGACAACGGTGTGAACGAATCTGCAGATCAAAGTTCCTTGTCGAAATATCCAGTCCTTGATCTCCGTCAATGTATTGAGACCCGCGGGTGGCCAGCGGTTGGCCATACGCATGTCGTAAGCCTCGTAGTCTTTGTCTGTAAACTCGCAATTCCTCTTTCGAAGGACTTCAGTGAGAGATATAGACTGCAATCCCTGTATCATTGTTGGACGACGGTCATCTTCTGAGGCTTCGATGAGCATGAACAGTTCGTTCAGTTTCCCTAATCTAAGTCAATACATGTTGCAGCGACTTTTCTGTGGGCATTCTGCATTCATCGCGACAGTCGGCAGAAGCATTAGGTCCTAGTGACTAACTTGCTACATTCTACGTTTGTGAAATGCTTACCATCGAACAGGGGGCGCAGGTAACTGCATCGCCGCAACCGATAGCCTTGCAGCTTGACCTTGTTTGTCCTCAGGTCCTCAGAAATGGCAGTAATCTTGAGAAAGTCCCCGCTCAACAGATGGTCGACTTTTCGCTCGGTCCTGTCAATTAGCTCGACTGTGTCCCCTGCGCGGATGACGCTGCCATTGTCAAGACCACAGGAAGGTAGCTCGACGGTCTCTGGGAAAACATCTTCTTGTTGGGGAGATCTCGCGCGTATCTCGGTATTCTCCTCATCGTCGTCGATTAATATGTATACCCGGTCATTCTCGTCGCGCGCGTGGTCCTCGATTTCATCATCACCGCCTGTGAGATGAGTTGTTAGAGCCGCAGTCTACAGCCTTGTCGCTAGTTGCTACTCACCAAACTGTTGGACTTCGATCTCATCATCGAAATAATCCTCGAAGTCGTAATGGGACCGCAGCGCCATGGTGACTCGAAACCGCGACTCGCGGTTAGGGGAATACGAAAAGAGGAATATAGAGGAAGGTGACGAGAGTAAGTCGAGGGGGGTGCTCGAAGTAGGACTTGTGTTATATTGGGCCACATACGCTAGCCCACACAAGTGATAGGTGAAAGGCCGCGCCGGCCTCGTTGCAAATGCTAAGCGAGTAATCATCCGAGGTGAAGGTGAAGGTGAGAGGTGATAGGTTATGGAAACGGAAACCTTTTCGAAGCGTGCAGGGAGGGTGCGTCGCCGAGGATGTCATGCATGGAGGGGGTAAGCTTTCAGAACAACATTAAGAAAAGCAAATTTATTGAGGATGACGATGATTGAGGAAGTGGCTGCTCGAGGTTGATGATCTGAAGGAATACTGGTGACATGGTTCTTATCTGTACAAGTCAGGAGTCCTCAGAAAGGTCCCTGCGTGGGTGTGTTTGGACGGGTATCTAACCGCGCTCATCTTATCGTCTTCTCCACGAAATCCCTCTCCAGCCGGCCTACTTCCTTCTTGAAGATCTCGACCTCCTTCCAGCAGTCGAGCGGCCGTCGGTCGTGCAGGCGCAAGCACGCGACCACGTCATCCTTCGCCTTGTTGACCTGCGGGTCCGCCTGCTCGAGCTTTTTCCGCGTGTCTAGCTTCTTCCTTAGGGCCTCGATCTCCTTGGTGACGCTGGAGTTGCTCATGTCCTGCTGCCTGCGCTTCTCGGCGAGGGAAGCGGAGCTTGAAGTCGCATCGCTGATTTGGTCGGTGACGTCGGAAAGCCTATCCGAGAGCGAGGTGGGCTCGGAGGGTTGTTCAACATCGAGAGTCTTAGACATGTCGGAGAGGTTCTGGGCCTCCTTCTCGCGCAGCGTTTCGAGTTCCGCGGTCAGGCGTTGCTGGTACTGAAGCTCTTGCTGTTTGGACCGGGTGGAGTCGGTCTGGGTCGCCAATGCGTCAGTTCACAGTCCTTTCAGTGATCAGACATTGGGTCTTCTCACCTGTGTGTTCTTTTGCAGCGAATCGACCAAGCCATTGGAGAAGCGGACGGGGGTGTCACTGCGAGGAAAGTATGATCAGCATGGGAGGTGATCGGATAAGTCAATTCGCACGGGGAAAGCCACATACGAGGAGAAGACGTGTTGCGAGACATCGCTAGAGGGCTTCGAGTTCTCGGCGCCCATGGTGATGTTCGACGATGCGCAATGCCTGGTGCGTAGTTGCTGAGCTAGCCATCGAAACTCACATCGCGGCTGCCAAGTGCGTAATGCCGCTATGCCGATAATAGTTTAGTCCCAAACGCGCATCTCATCGAATTCGCGTTGACCCCTCCGCTGGCCCTCCCAAGCGACGCTTTCACGACAGCCAAAACTCACGGTATAAGATGAGTGGATCGGTGCATGAAACTGTCTCTCTTGTATCAGCGACTAACAGCACCCTGACTCCACGGTGTCACTGCGACCAATATATTGACCTGCAGTCGCGACCGGCAAGCGCACCATGCTTCAATCTTCAATAACAGCATGGCTGAAGAAGCCAGCGACTGTCATGAAAGCTGACCAACCATATCCAACTGCAGCACCTCCACCGATGCCACTCGCACAGCCGGCGCAACCTCCCCCATCACCCTCTGAACCCACCTCTGCGCCCACCCAAGAACGCGCCACTGAGCCTGCACCAAACCCGCTCCCTGCTCCTCTATTCTCCACGCCTCCACTCCCCGAGAATGTCGAATTCGCACCGCTCGCACAGGAGCTCATTCCCTCTTTCAAGCGCATCCTCAGCCTGACGCTTCCCGTGTCGTATCCAGCCGTCTTCTTCACCGAGTCCATGGATGAGCCATTCCACAGCATCACGCTCATGGCTTTGTGGCATCCAGCCCCCGCGAACGGCGGCGCCCGTAGTTCGATCACCGAGAAGCCACGTCTGGTCGGTGCCATTCGCTGTCGCATTCTGCCGTCCGCGAACCTCTACATATCCACAATCAGCCTACTAGCCCCATATCGCTCGCATGGAATCGCTACGCATCTCTTGCAGAAGGTGGCTGCCAAGGCCGTCCAATTGCACGGTGTTAGATGCGTCACTGCTCACGTATGGGAAGCCAACGAGGACGGGTTGGAATGGTATAAAAAGAGAGGCTTCGATATCATCGGGAAGGAAGATGCTTATTATCACAAGCTCAAACCTAAAGGTGCGATTCTCGTTCGCAAATGGATTGGCGTTGCCGATCTACTAGCACACCTAGACGCGGTGAGTGCCGTGGATAGGTGAAGAGGTCTCAGCATGGTTCCGTACCTGTCGCAAATGATCAGACAATATCACATGGGGCGTCCGAACTCTGACACCCCTGAGAGAACGTCCACGAAGCGCTTCTGCGAGTTCGGAACTACATCCGGTACACCCTAGAATTTCCCCAAGCTTCGACGAGAAGCCGGCATTCCTCTTCCGATCACCGCACGTGCAGTAAATACCGTCAGCCAGACTATTTTGCAGCGACCCTTGCTTCGACAATATAGACACGACGTGCACGGTGGCTCGTTAGGCTCATTGCCTCGAGGCTTCCTGTTGTCGGACCAGGATTAGAGATTTCGCACGTGTCAACTTCATACCATTGTCAGTTGCAGACGCCCAAATGAAAAATTTCGATGCCTAGATCTTGTCCACAATATCATTTCTGTACCTTTTCACGTATCTATGTACTTGTTTTCGCCTTGGCGCCTACACCTGCAACAGACACGTCTACCCACACGTTTACCGGCCACGCTTCCCGTGGACCGAAAACAACCCAGTATCTTACGGTTTAGTCCCATTGAATTCATTGTTACGGAATACGGTCGTTCTAGTCTCATGGGTATCCACGTTGTTGAACTCACTAGCGCGAGATCAATTTGCGGGTAAACTGGTACCAATTGACAACACAACACCAAGAATAGATCTCGCTAAACAAATATGCAATTGTCCAGAACATGAACCTGTTTAGCGCTGAGTCCGTCACCATGAAGTTAGCATATCTACTGCAGCCGGGGCATAGGACTTGTACAAGCTTGTCCACGTTGCAGTGTTCAGGCCAGACGACGCCTAGCTTCACGGTACTCATTTCTGGCCCCGTAGCCACGGTTATAGATCCGCATGTCATCAAGTATAAAATCCGCGGTTCGATATTGCTCTCACCTACATCGGGCCGCTCAGCATTCCTAGTGTCACTTAGGCCCACGCCGACTAGCAAGTTCTACGTCTTCTTGTCCTTGGGGCCACCCCTCCGCGCAGCTCAGAGACGCTGACCAGACCTCTCTGAGCTGTAGGACATACGTATACGAGATGTTTTTGCAAACGAAGCAATCTATACCGGCCTGGGCGTAATTTAGACACGAGCTGACGCCCTCACAACGAGCCTTTGCAGACTCTGGAACTCTCACCACGACTGGCAAACATCTTGTCCTATATAACCTGTGACCACCAGGGCAACATCGCACCAAGTCCACCTCACTATTCTACCTTTACCCTGTGTCCCTCATCCCCTCACACTCAACATGCTTCTCAACAAATTAGCTCTTTTCTCCACGCTATCCGCAAAATGCCTCGCGGTCCGTCCCATCCCCTTCCTCCCGCGCACGCTACTCGCCGTCTAACTAAAAGGTCTAGGTACAGGCAGATGGGCTTGCACCCCGACAAGGAGACGGCTCCATCATCTTCACCACAATCTGCCTCGGCCCTCGCTGCTCAGACGCCCCCTCTCTCACCACAGCGCCGCCCGAGACAACGCTCAAACCCACCTCAGCGCCGCCCAAGACAACGACCAAACCCACCTCGGCGCCGCCCAAGACAACGACCAAACCCACATCAGCGGCGCCCGAGACAACGCTCAAAACTACTACTACTTCTAAGAAGACGACGACTAGTACGAATGCACCTACGAAGGTTCGTCATCCTCCTAATCATCTTTACCCCCGATTCTAGATAGGTCTGGAGGCAGTGCGGTCCTCGGTTTTGTCAGTACGCTGCTAAGCACCCAGATACAGACTTCTTCGCCCTCGCAGCCATCGAAGACGCAGACGGAGGAGATAGGCCCGAGCAGCACGAGATGTCCGGTGCCGCTGTATTACCAATGTGGTGGGTACTATGATGGGAAGCCGTGGAAGGGGTGTGAGGTGTGCGTCAAAGGGGCGAGTTGTATTTGGCAGAATGACTGGTACTATCAGTGTGTTGCGGATGATGGATCGTCGTAGATGGAGCTGAGGAGAGAACTCGCCGTTGTCTTTGTATAATGAACGGCTTTGCGCGAAATACGTTTAGGCAGCTCTGTGGGAGAGGGTGTGATTCGACGAGATAGTGTTGTGCGTATCAGGGATGTCGCGGGTACCGCTTCGGTAGATTGGAGGCCTTGCATAGTGGTACAACCACACGGTTTCGACCCATGACATCATGATCCCGCTGCTTACTACCTTCCTAGACAGCCTCGGAGGAGAGGTTTCAACGCCATACATACACCCTCCAACAAGGTGCAGGTGAGTAATCTTTAGCGCATGGTGGTTTTCAAATTGTAAAAGATCACGAAGAGATGTAGGTAGCCATCCCTACCACGCTACACATCTAGGTATCCGAACATCGTCGGAAGGTGTAGTTGTAGGTAAGTATCCTGTGGGTTTTCTCCATTGAACGAATGGTACTAAACCAAAGTGCATTCTCTCCTCGACCTGCTTTTACCTTGTTTACTGTTTTCTGATTCGGTTCTTTCGGAGTAGCTCAGGCGATATTTGGAAACGGAAACCTCCACCTCCTACCTAGGTCCCGTACGGTAGCTTGGCATCTCCAAAGTCTTGGTCGAGATGTGGTAGTTGCTCAGCTGTGGTTTGAGCGCGTATCTCCAGAGCTCATGCAAGGCACGTAGTGCACCGATTCATGTTAAATGAGCAACGCCGTCTTCTCATCAAAAAACGAAGATAAGGTTCGGGGCGTACATCGTATCCATATGTCGGGCGGCTGTCTAGCGCCGTCGGTCGCGATAAGCGAGGTTGGGGATAGATTCACGTGGGGAAGGAAGAACGCTTCTGCGACATTCCCCTCACCGACTTCTCAGTCCTGGAGCACCAGGACACGCCCCGTGTTATCTCATTCCCCTGCATCGCAGCATCGCAGCATCGCAGCAGCGTCATCTCTTGGGGCGCGACATTGCAGGATCTAAGATGCAGACGGAGTTCTGCGATCATTGCCCGCACAGTTACGGGTTGTCCACCCACCCGGAGCGGGATCCAAACGCCACCTTGGACCGCGTTGATGAATGTCCCGCCCCGGCTTTCAGCTCACTCGCGTATTCGTTCGCGACGGGCGTCGCCCTGGCTCCGCTTCCCTTGAATCATTGTTCAAGATGCACTAGCTTCGCTGCAAGGCTGTTATGTTACCCGCTCCTGATTTGATGTGCCCTCACACCCACATATCCTAGGTCAAGGCTATCGTCATCTAGCGTTTGGGTCAGAAGAGGCGGACCTAAGCTAAGGTATTCCAACACAACAGGGGAGACATCCCGATTGGGTGCAGCTGAGAGAACGTGCGTGAACGCGTGTCAAAGACCTCTTGCCTTGCAGGAAGCTTGATAGATAGCAGAATATTCTTACACCCTCTACAAAACAACTAGCCACTCAACAGCGTTTCCAAGGACCAGGACTCCTAAGACTGTTAGCTGCACGCATGTGAGAGCTGAAAGTCAAGCTTTTGTGGCTGGAGGAGCCTGTATGCAGCCACCCGGGACCCTCGTTTTCACGAGTAACTCTCTCACTCTACCCCTCTGCCCAAATTGAAACACCTCGACTAAAAGCACACACCGTGCGCTCGAGCGTGTGCATCTGAACGACCCGATTCAGCTCCTTACTTCGGACCTCATGTGCGTGTTCATGGCTGTGTGATACGCAGTCAGTTGTGCCAGGTTTGGGGGACCTCCATTGGATCTGCAAAAACTATCGCATGCAAGGACTGTGACACCGAAACCACAAACACGTAGACATGCTTCCGATTCCGAAAGACCACGCGCTCACCCCTTTGGCGGTGTCCGCGGATATCCCGCGATTCGAATTGAAGAACGTCCCAGCCAGCGGTAAGTACGGATTCCATCCCTGCCTTCGTCCTCCCTCCCGCATTCCCAAGAGACTGGCACCACATTTCCAGCACTGCAGTACCTCGTCCTAATTTCGAGCTTCTTCCCACTGCGACCCTTGTTCAGGGTCCATCTCAATCCGAGGTACCCTTGCTCTGCAACAACTTTCTTGACTCCAGCACCTGTGGACAGTTCATTCACATTGCTTTAACGATCTGACATTCAGTCAAAATGCCTTTGCAGAAGCCGCCTCCGAAGTCTCGACGCGTCGCTGACCAAAAGGTTCGAGTAGACAAGCACATAGAAAACCAGAGACGGAAAACGCTCCAGACTATCAGCGAGTTGGCACCTCACCACGCGACTACGCAAGGTTCCACAGGGTCCTCATCATGGGCGAGAAATGACGTTATCACCCATGGCAGTCCAGGAAACATAGGATCGAAGCATTCCAGGAGCAGTCGTCGGCGCAGCCTGCCGGTCCAAGGATTGTCGAGCCAACGTGACTACACCGGCTTCCCAGAGAGGTCGACAAGTTCATCGGGTGTTTCTAGACTGCGACGCTCAGGTACAGCTCCCAACAACCAACAAAGCAGCTCACGGAATAACCACAGGCGCCGTTCTATGCCTACCTCCTTCGATACGCGAGGTCGTTCCTTATCTCCGGTCGCTGAGGGAGAATTGTCAAGACAGCCGATACCAGATGACTCGCAGGAATCAGCCCCGAATCGCAATCGGTCCAGCAGACAGCAGTCCAATGGCCCATCTCGAGGAACAGATCAACAAGGAGGAGGATGGAATGCGCGCCGGGAAAGAGACCTCATTAAACGTGAGCAAGCACTCATGGAGGCAAATGCCCGACGTACGAGAGAACGTCTTGGTCTCGCCATAGGAAGTTACGCGGCTTTACCGACCATCACACCTGTTCCTGCCAGACGCGACGATCTCATCGCACAACAATCCCGCTACTACTGTCAATTACCCTCGCTTGGTCAACCTACAGGTGTCAATGCGGTTCGCCGGAACAGCCGCGGTAGGAACAGGAAACAGGTCAACGGCACTATCATCGATGGACGATTATTCCTGGACGCTGATACGGGGAGTGTTGACGGCAGTACCCCAATGCCTGGATTACGAAGGAGTGTTTCCGCGACGTCTGACCGACATTGGACCTCTTACAGAGAACCAACAAACCGAACAGCGGCCCCAGCCTTACGTTCAGTATCATCGACTTCTCTTCTGGGTTCTGTTCTGGCCGAAAGGCAGCTGGTAGAGCCCCGTTCGTCCAGTTCACTGCAGACTTCGTCCAACTCGACACGCTCATCATCGACCCAGTCCAGCGTTTCTTCGAGCACGACCAAGCCGACCCAGCGATTATCATCGTTCACGTACACCAGGCCTTCTGATCACCCCCTGCGGCAAAATCCTGTCACGAGCACCATGGGTAGTAATGACTGCGGCCATGGGCTTACGCAGGCAAACGTCGAGACCAGTTCGCCTCCACCACTGTCCCACGCTTTCCTTGGGTCGCAGCTGGTGGCTCAAACGAGTTACGCGCATCCAATCCCTGCATCGCCCAAGTCCGTGGCTTCACGCCAGCGTTCTCGGTCCCGCAGCGCATCCCAATCACGGGCATCTTCTGTACATGTACAGAAGGTCACGGATACAAACGACATCATCTACCGCGAGAACCCCGACAAGAGAGGCCTGGCTACATCAGACAGCCGTAACGGGTTAAGGAGAGCATCCAGAGAAGAAATAGAGAGGCGAGTCGCACGGGAAAAGGTCAAGGAGAGAGTGCGGTGGGCGAATGAGCTCGAGGAGAAGAAGGAACAGGAGTTGGTGGAAGGGGAACAGAAGAAGCAGAAGCAGAAGAAGAAATCGAGAGGGTTCCTTTGCGGATTGTTTGGGAAGGCTTAATAACATGGGACGTCTTCGGTATACTATACCAATGGACGAATACGCTTCAGACGCATAATGAGTGGGGAGCTAGGCGTCGGGGACTTGGGATTTGTATGTATGCTCTCCTGGATAGAAGCAGGATGTTTGGATGGATGGATTGGCGTGACGAACAGGCCAAAATTGCATGAATCCACGAAGCTTATGGCTCTTTTACGCGGAGAGGAGACCAGTGCAGTGTCTTTTGCGCTGCCGAAAACGACAAGTTCTCTTTTTTTGCAGCATCTACACACACCGAGGCTCCTAGACCAGCAATGCACTGCTTCCCAACTCTACACGGCCGTCACGGCAGCGCCCCACACAGAGCACATGGCATTCTTCCCGACACCTGCGCCGGTCTCGTCCTCGGAACCGACCGTTGCACCAGGTACTGTGTACGCGTTACCCCTTGACCGTTTGCTCGAAGGGACCATCACGATGCGTGCCTAAGCGAGTTCGCCTCGTCATGTCGTGCTTCGCAACGCTGGATGCATCCCGTTCAGCCTCACACTGTCGAGGCGGTGAAGAGGTCAGGTCATGCTCTCAAGACCCGAGTCGCGCGTTGCACATGATCAATTGCTAGCATATGCATGCCCCGTGCTCAGGGGATCGGCAGCAGGCGTTCGCATGGCTGAAAAGGGGGCACCTCGGAAGGAAGAGGGCTCGCGCGTGGGTTTGCAGGAGGGTGGACGGTAGGATGGGCATGGGACGGTCGTGTAGGTAGGTAGAGGATGTGGGGAATCAGGACCCTGCTTGCCATTGTCCGAGACTCCGAGGGTGAGACGACAGCCACGTGTGGAGTGTGGAGCGCGGAGCGCAAGGGTAGTAGGTACCTGGGTGGTGGTCGGATTGGGATCGCCCGGCGTAGGTAGGTAGCCATGTTGGAGGCGTCGTGCACAGTGCACAGTGCACAGGCAGGACGACGGATGTGGTGTTTTGTACAGTCACCAGTGCACAGGCAGGACGACAGATGGGGTCGGCGTCGACCAGCTTCAGATGGAAATGCTGTAGCGTCATGTGACGGGAGGTGTGCAGGTGCCGTGATCAGTGTGATGAGGCCACACTGAACAGCATGCCGAGTGCTGAGACCAGGAGAAGTACCTACCTACACGCAATGGACACAAAACATACAGGTTCCTAGTCTCCCTAGGTACCTATACGGTGCACTCGCGTGTGATCTGCAGTTGAGCATTGCGTCCGTGCTGTAGCTGCACTGCACCGCACTGCACCGTCGAGGACACGAACTGTTCGCCATAGATGGCTGCATTGAATCACTACCTACCTACCCACCTACCCACCTAACCACCGTACCTACTCTCCCTACTCTCCCTACTCCCCCCGGCCACCCGGTCCACGTCGCCCACGCCCATGCCCTGTTTGCTCGTCGATTGCATGCATCCTCCGCAGGCTGTCGCCCAGAACCCAGAGCTGCACAGCTTCCAATGTCCGCAGGCAGTCAACCCCGCCTCTCGCAACTAGACGCGCCCAGTGGTTCGCCGTCACCCTCTCGCAACCAGACGCGTCCAGTGGTTCGCTTTCATCCGCTCTCCACAGCCTCCACAACCCGCGCCGCCACCCTCCACCCTCCAGGCTTCAAGCTCTAGACCCGCCTGCTGCTGAGAGAACCCGTGCCCACCACCGATGCTGCCGAGTGCTGCTGGACAGGCTCGGGCTGCCAGGCCAGCAACGCCGACCGAGTACAGCAGCACCGCCAGGAAGACCGCCCACCACATGGAGTCGCCGCGCAATCAGTCGGCCCACTCTGCCCACGCCGTTGCTGCTGCCGCTGCCGCTGCCGCTGCCGATGCCGGTGCCACGGGCCTGCGACCGCGACCTCCCAGCCTCAAGAACCGCACCCACTCAGCGCCCATGGCCTCCAAGAGCCACCACGACCCGTCCGACGATGACGATGGCACCGCCAGCCTGGCCGAGAGCACTGACGACTGGGAGATTGCCGGCGACGAGTTCTTCCAGCGTTACCACTTCCCCGACGCCGTCCAGCCCACCAAGCTCGAGATCTCCTCCAGCGAAGTCGACTCGTCCTCCGACACCGAGGGTCCCCTCTCCCCTAAAAGCCTCAAGGGTCGCCACCCGCTGCAGATGGACCTCCGCGCTCCCCCCAGCCCGCGCTCGCCTGCCCCGTCTGTAAGTGTAAGTTGCTTTCAGGGCCTTGAAACTCAACTGGCCGCAGCACTAACGCAGCGGTGTAGTCAGGCATCAGCGATTCCTCAGCCATGCAGGACATCAACATTGCCGTACTGGGCGCCCGCGGCTCGGGCAAGTCCACCTTCATACGCCACGCCCTCAATCTGCCTACTGCAGCCTCGGGCGTAGTCCGCACGCGCAAGATGACCATAGACGGCGGACTATATGTGGTGCGCTTCCTCGAGATGTCCATCAACGACGTGCAGGTGCGGGACCAGAACTGCGTCAAGTGGCCAGACACCCTCCAAGATCTCGCAACACCACGAATTGACGGCGCCGTCACCATCTATGATGTCACCAGCGAACAGAGCCTGGCACGAGTGCCAGAGATATTGGGTCAGAGGCTGCACCATTTCCCATCCTCCGACGCAACATGCTAAAGGCTCGTGTTAGGCCTACTATCCCGATCGGGACTCCCATATGTCCTCGTGGGGTGCAAGTGCGACCATCACCCCGCCCATCGTAAAGTCGACCCTGCAGTGGTGGAGAAGAAGGCAAAAACTTTCTTGGGCGAAGTGAACACGTTCCAGACGTCCGAGGCCTCGCCTGATGCGTACCGAGGCTGCCTGTCCGTGATTACGCGTGCGGTCATCTCCTCCAAGCGACGTGAGTGTAATTCTTGTTTCACATGCCATGCTCTTTCTGTAAACATTGTCGCCGTATGCACGTTGAAGCAGTCATTTCAAGCGTTCCATCTATCCCATGCGGTCTGTGTACACTGCTGACCGCTGAGCCAGCTCGGTCACAAGCGTCAATGGCTCGCCGACGAGCAAATTCCTCAGCAGTGAGATCCAGTACTGCGCGAGACCCTTGGGATCGTAAACACGAACGCGCAAATTCCGAGTTCTCGGCACGGTTGCGACCAAGCTCGGCTGAGGCCAAAAGCCATCGATATAAAGCAAGCGAAACGAACAAGACTTTTTTCAATTTCGAAGAAGAATCACCTACGTACGAATCTAATGAATCTGACGGTCAAGCGGACGAAGGAGATGCTTTGGCCTGTAATCTGCCTTCTGACGAGAATGGCTATACTTTTGACCAGCTCGTGGATCGCCTTTTAGCCCAACCCACGGATAAGAAGGACACCAAATTCGGGCAAATGTTCCTTGCGCTTTATAGAAAATTCGCAACACCAGGACAACTGCTTGAGGCTATATTGAAGCGATTCGAGGCACTCAAGAGGAGGACACCCCCAGTTCTACGCATCGTCGCGCAGCTGCGCTATCTCACCACCATGCAGCAGTGGACAAGCAACTACCCAGGCGACTTTGCCTATCCTTCCACAAGACGCACTCTGCGCAGGTTCGCCACAGCTCTTGCCTGTAACCGCGAATTCGCTGTTGCAGCGGCAGAGATTCTCCACGATTACGAGGCTATTACAGACGACGATGATACAGATTGGGCATGCAGCGATCGCCTTCGTGCTCAGAATGAGCAGATTCCAACATCCCACACAGTCCTAGACGAAGACTCGGATGACGACGACTTCACCAAATCACGTGGCCACTTGTCCATGTCGTCGGAACATCGCTTTTCGATTGCCAGGAGTAGTATGACGGGTCATTCACGATCGACACAAGGAACCACAGGGACAACCAGTTCCACGCAGACCCTCCTTCACCAGGTCGAGCTGAATGAACGTTTAGCGAGGCACCTGGTTCCAAACCCGATAAAACCTCTCACAAAGCTCCAATGGCACCAATTTATGGAGGAAACAGAAGAGGCCATAGCCAAAGAGTTGACGAGAATGGACTGGATCATGTTTTCGTCAATCCGGCCTCGCGACTTGGTTCGTCATGTGAGCATGAGCCCGGAAGAGAAGAAGAGATTCAAGAGCTTGGAAAACGTAACGCGGATGACGGATCATTTCAACCATGTCCACTTCCTCGTGCAGCACTACATACTCATGCGAGACAAGCACCGGCATCGTGCTCTCATGCTCGAGAAGTGGATGAAAGTAGCGCGCGAGCTGCGGAAACTAAACAACTACAATTCTCTCGGGGCCGTGCTGGCTGGCATAAATAGTACAGCAGTGCATCGCCTCGCAGCCACCAGAGAACTTGTTCCCCAGCAGGCCACTCTGGACTTCATGAAGCTCGAGATCCTCATGGGGCAATCGCAATCGTACAAGTGCTACCGATTAGCGTGGGACAACAGCGCAAGAGAGCGCCTCCCATATCTACCACTGCATCGACGAGACTTGGTAACAGCATCGGAAGGTAACCCGACATTTGTGACCGACAAGCAACCCGAGGTATTTGGTGCGCATCCTGGAACAAGCGTATCTCTCGGCGCGGCCGGGAACCGGAACTCGCGAGAGGCGCCCCCCGGGGGCGTCACTGGTCAAGAGCGCATCAACTGGAAAAAATTCGAGCTCATGGGCGACGTGATTGTGAGAGTTCAACGAGCACAGGGAACACCGTATCCCACGTGGCGGCAGAACGACGAGATCAAGAACCTCACCCTTGACATCAAGATCATGAAAGACGAGGAGGTATGTTTATTCTTCTCTCTGTTCCGGATGATATGATGGAAGCTAATGACGAGGGCAGGAACTCTACGACCGCAGTCTCAGCCTCGAGGCCGCAGGCGCCGGCGAGAAAAAGAAATTTGCCAGCTGGTGGCGAGAGCGTTAGTGCCTCCGTTCTTACCCTACTTTGCATCACTTCTCCCGAAGTCCTCTGCTCTGATGTGCTCTGCTCTTGTACCATGAGCAAGCCCTCGATTCCACCAGTCGCGCCGCATCGCATCACGCCCCGTGCTGTGCTGTGCACTCGTGTTGACTCGCGCTTGCTCCATCTATACCCACCTTCTATATCTCCTTCTACTTTATATTCATCCATCATACTTGTCTTCAAGCACAGAGACAGACGGGACCGGTCTTTCTCACGGACCCTTTATCTTTACTTTTGTTCCTGGCCTTATAATTTACTTTCCATTCATCTGCAAGACATGGATGCTACAATAGAGCGTGCACTAAACGGTGTCCTTCGCAGCGCGACTCTCCCTGACCATGCCGCACTTGCCGCCCGTGCAGGACTATCAGACCGAGGGCACGAATTACATGCGTATTTAGAGGCGTGGGGAGGCGGAGGCTCGAGCGGAGCGTGGCAAGCGAGGAGGGGTGGTGTGCGTTCTGCTCGCTGAGACGTGCGGAGGAGGAGGGGTTTGGCATGCATGCATTGCTTGCGTGCGGCTTGGTGTTTTGTGGCCGAGTTCCCCACAGGGGTTGGTTTTCGGGTTGGGGTGGCCTGGGTTGATTGGAGCTGGATTGGCTTGTGGGTCTTTTTCATGATGTGATATGATATGATATGATACCTTTTCGCACATCCAAGATACGATAGCATGGGCTTGGGTGGGGATCCGGGGTTTGGGGTTGGATATTTTCTTTATGATGGCATGGCATGGCATGGGTTGAGCATAGCGTGCATGTACATGTCTGAGCGGGTTTGTGTGCTTGGAGGTGGTGATGGGGAGTCACGAAGTAATGAAGTGCGTGTGATGACTACTGTGCGCGTGGATGATCTGAGGCGTGAGGTGCGTGAGATGGTGATGGTGACGGAGCGGCGGGTGTGGGGTGTGGAGTGGAGTGGTGATGCTTGAGGAGTGGAGTGGAGGGTAGGTGGTAATTTGGTCTGTGATGGCTTGGAGTGGGGATATAATTCCTGTGCTGATGGTGTAACTGGACTGAATGTCTGCGATGCACTGGAAACCATCTGGATCTGGTAGTCTGTGGCGCACTGTACAGCGCGGTTATCCCTCCCACGCGAATATATACTGAGAGCGAGGACAGACAAGTGCTCGGAGTAGGTTTAGGATTGTGGTCAGTGATTACATGATACGAATTAGATTCACGACTGTCTGCGGTAAATGATGAATCCAAACTGGTTGCTGCTACATTCTCGAGTGTTATGATACAGGGAGACTCTATGTGATGTCCAGTTTGCGACCCACGATCCACCGGTTCCAGCCTAAGAAAAGCTCCGTCCGATGCGCGCAGCTTGTATTGCGGGATGACTACTGGTCGAGTCTGCATGGGAAGATGCCCTTCTCACGCTGGTCGTCCCATCGCGTGGTCCAGCCGCCGGGGCAGAGCGATCGGTAGGCCAGGAGGAACTGCGTGTGCGTAATTAGCCTCGGTGCACGCCGTGGCATGCCCGGAAGGTGCGTACCTGGCGGCAGGGCGCAAAGTCCTCGCCCTTAGCGGTGATGCACTTGTGGTAGTCGACGTAGTTCTGCCAGCAGTGCTTGGTCTGGTTCTGGTTGGGGAAGCGGGCGTCGAAGCCTGGGCCAATGCGTTAGCGACACCATTCCACACAGGCTCTCCGGCTCATCGCGCGGGCTTGCGCGACGCGGTGGATGCGGCCTGGAGCTTCGCGGGAGCGCTCTCGGTGGGTGGCGTACCGGCTGTGTGGCAGGTTAGCAGTGCTCTGTCCGTGTGCGGGCGGGCGGGCGCGTACCAGTGACGAACTTGAAGGGCTTGGTCTCGGTCTCCTCGTCGGACATTTTGGCGGTGGCTACGGGAAGGTTCTGGAGTGCGGGTGGAGGGCAATGGCTGCAGGCAGAATGGTGACGAGGGCGAGAGCAATGCGAGGTCGCCAGTGAGGAGTGGTTCGATGGCGCTTTGTCGGCTAGCGGCTCGGCGGCGCCCTGAGCTTCTGCCCATGCATCTCAAACGACGTGACGTTTGACGAGACCACACCTCTGCACTCCCACGACCGTACACGCACCCCGGACTCTCCACTCTCCACCCCGCGACCACTGCCGAAATGTTCAAGCCCACCGCCCTCCGGGCCATGCAGCCCACCCGGATGATGTTCATGCGCCGGAGCGCCCCCATGTACATGCGGCAAACGGCGCGCATGATGAAGCCCGTCCCTGTACGTTGAGCGAGCTAGCCGCCGCTTTCTTTGGTATCGCTACTGACTGTGTGCAGAAAGAGGAGCAGTCCGGTAAGCCATTGGCCCCCTAGAGCGAGATCTGGAAGGGAGGGATGCATGAAGATCGGATCTGATTTGGACATGTGCAGCCCACGGCGTCTCCCAACGCTTGCGCCAGCTTAAGAAGATCCCCGCTGAGTTGATTCCCCTCGGTACGGTTCCCCACCCTCGTCTATGTGTTAGGAGAACAACAGCTAATGTACTGCAGGTATCGTCCTGGCGTAAGCGTTTCTTCCCTCGGTTGCCACGGATGGAATGGCTAATACCTACTAGGATCGCCGTCTTCGCCGCCATCTTCTCGCTCGGCCGGAAGCTTGTCGTCGACAAGACGCTCCGTCTCAAGAGGCAGTCTGGACACTAGACGTCCTGAACAGATTCAAGGGAATATCGTAGGCGGGGTAGTTGGGTCGGGGGAAAGAAAAGGCCCTTTGTACAAAGCTAGGAACAGGTTGAGGAGGCATCGTCAGAAACTCAAAGGTCAATTTCATATGTCTGGCATCCAGTACATGTCGTACCTTCAGCTGCGGGATGTGATGCTTGGGAGATGACGGTTTGGTGTCATGCCTTGGAAGATCGTGACCATTGACGACCCCAGAACAGCGACTGCATTCAGAGCACAACTCGTTACTTTGAGCTATGTTACATATACTGTGTTATGCAGTGGAAAGCAAACATGGTATCATAAACCGATTTCCCTGCATCCGTTGCGCCTATCCTTTCCTAGACATGTAACAGTCGACCGCTGTAAGTCGAAGTTGAAATATCGAAAGTTTAAGCTGGTTTTGGACCAGCCTCGTCGAGTCCCTCGAGTCCTTGCATGGGGTCTACCAGGCCATCGTTTGCAGCTTCTGGCGCCTGATGCGCCGCTTGGCGATCTTCTTCGCTCACAGCATGCTTTGCAATCCAGCCTTCCTATCCTCGAGTTAGAACCTGTACGTTCTGTCTTATAACGAAACAACATACCTGCTCCCAGATTGCCGTCTTACTACCTAAACCCTCACTTGCGTCTTTCTGCGGCTTGGCAGCAGCAACCTTGATGACCTGGCCGAAGAGTTCGCTCCTATCCATGTTGTCGATGGCATCCGCGGCATCCCCGGCCGACTCGAACTCCACGTAGCCGAAGCCTCTGTGCGGATCACTCGAGGACGGCGCATCCGGTTTTGGCAGATTGACTTCTACGATATCGCCAAACGGCAGGAAGGCGTGATATAGGGTTTGCTGCGTGACGGCACGGTCGAGACCGCCAACAAACACGGTGGCCTTTAATCGTGAGCTGTCCGCCGCCATGATACGCTCGAGTCGACTGAGTGTGATGGTGTAGTCACGCGATGCGGCGGGCTCTTCATTGGTGAGCTGGGGTAGATGCTTGCAAAAATACCACGTGACAGGCCCACAATTATGGGGGTCGTGCTTGCCAAGTCCGCGATGATGGTAGGAAGGACAGGTGTGTTGATGGTAAAGCTGCCTAAGAATCTCGCCCCGTGTCCAGACACATTCCGCCTTTCGCCTGCCCTCGTCTTCTCCCATACTTCCTCATTCAACTTTCGAACTCGCAGCCCCCGGGATTTGCAAACCAGCGCCTTGTTCGTCTGGTCTGACAGCTGCGAGCGACCACCGCCATGGTCCGTCTTCGAGAAATACCCAGAACGGCCACCTTCGCCTGGTCGCCTGGGCCGACGCAGCCATTGATTGCTACGGGAACGAAGGCGGGGGCCGTCGACGCAGACTTCTCAAATGATACCACGTTGGAGCTCTGGGAGCTCAACTTGGACAGCGCAGAGCAGGGCATTGAGCTGCAACCCGTCGCTACTGTGAACGTAGAATCGAGGTAAAGGCACAGGAAACATATGGGACCTAAACTAAGCAAAACTAGATTCAATGGCATTGCTTGGAGCCAGCCGAGCGAGTCGTACCCCGGAGGAATAATAGCGGGCGCATTGGATAGCGGGGCATTGGTGCTCTGGGATGCAGACAAGTTGCAGAAGGGAGAAAGGTCGCGATTCGAATTCTGATCATACCATGGCCTGAATGCTGACAGTCCATAGCGATGCGCTCATACAGCAGATCGACAAACACACCGGCCCCATTCAGGCCATCCAGTTCAACCCCTTCCGATCCAACATCCTCGCCACCGCCGGCGCGAAGGGCGAACTCTACGTCCACGATCTTGACGATCAGTCCAAGTCATTCCGCTTGGGCAAGGCGGGCGCAAATCCAGACGAATATACCTCGTTGGACTGGAACAAGAAGGTGGCACACATCCTCGCAACTGGCAGCAGCGGAGGCTTTGTTACCGTGTGGGATGTGAAGCAGAAAAAAGAGAACCTCACATTGAACAACTATGGCAGAAAACCAGTGAGCTCAGTATCATGGGACCCCGAGGTTCCTACAAGACTAGTCACAGCCATTCCCACAGATCAGAACCCACTGGTACTGGTGTGGGATCTCCGAAACTCGAACGCCCCAGAGAAAACGCTCCAAGCCCACGACCAGGGCGTGCTTTCGATCTCATGGTGTGTGCAGGACAGTGACATCCTGCTGTCAGCCGGCAAGGACAACCGAACCATCGCGTGGAACCCGCACACGGGCGAATTTCTTGGAGAGTTTCCTGTCGTGACCAACTGGACCTTCCAGACGGCTTTCAATCCCTCGAACCCGAACTTGCTCGCCACTGCGTCCTTCGACGGCAAAATCGCAGTCCAGTCTCTTCAAAACACCGGCGCTGGGGCCGAGCAAACGAAGTCGACTGCACAGGCATTGGACGGCGAGGACTTCTTCTCGAAGACACACGTTGAACCACAAGGCGCTTCCTTCTCCTTGAAGGCACCGCCGAAGTGGCTCAGACGGCGCGCCGGTGTGTCATTTGGATTCGGTGGGAAGTTGGTCCGATTTGGTATCGCAGAAGGCAAATCCAAGCTCAGCATATCTACCTTCGAAGTAGACTCCGACATTGGCGCAGCAAGTGAGGAATTCGCCAAGACTTTGGAGCAAGGTGACCTCGCCGCTATCTGCGAATCGAAGATCGCAAAGGCGAGCACAATTGAAGAGAAGGCTGACTGGAAGGTCATCGAGACGCTCATTTCTGACAGCCCCCGAAACCACCTTATAGATTACTTGGGTTTCCCGGGCATCGAACAGGATGAAGAGGTCGAGGAAAAGAAGGAGTCCGCAGGAACCGATGGTGCAGAGGATGAAGGGGCTTCTTTCTTCGACCAGTCGGACGAAGGAGGCAACTTTCTGTCTGACCTTGCGGCATCCAAAGGCGCAAAGACGAACAACCCGTTTTCGATCTACTCCGGCTCGGAATCCGATGCCGACAAGAGAATCACTCAAGCACTTATGCAGGGTTCTTTCGAGACAGCCGTGGACGCTGCTTTGAAGGAAAACAGGCTTTCTGATGCCTTCATGATCGCCATTTGCGGTGGTGAGAAGTGCATTGCGAAGGTCCGAGCTGCATACTTCAAGAAACAAACGGACGGCCCCAAGTATATTCGTCTTTTAGCTTCGATTGTCGGAAACAACCTTTGGGACGTGGTGTACAATGCTGATCTGAAGCATTGGAAGGAAGTCATGGTCACACTCTGCACATACGCTGATAAGACCGAGTTCCCCGATCTATGCGAAGCCCTCGGTGACCGATTGGAGGAATCCATTACTGAGGAGACAGAGTCTTACCGGAAAGACGCCTCTTTCTGCTACCTTGCAGGTGCGAAACTCGAAAAGGTTGTCGTCAACTGGGCACAAGAGCTGCAGGAGAATGAGGCTGCAAGCGTAGAGAACTCTACCGGCGACAACAGCTTTTCCATCCACGCAAAGTCTCTGCAGGACTTCATTGAAAAGGTCACCGTTTTCCGACAAGTCACCAAGTTCCAGGATCAGGAGCAGACCAAGGAGGCAGACTGGAAGCTCAGCCCGCTATATGCGAAGTATGTTGAGTACGCCGACATCGCCTCTGCACACGGTAAGCTGTCTATCGCCGAGAAATACCTGGACCTCCTACCCGAAAAGTACCCTGCTGCAGATGTGGCAAGGGACAGGGTCAAGAAGGCGACAAGAAAGGCGGCACCACAAGCAGCTCAACGACAGACTCAGGCTGCTTCCGCTCAACGTGCCTCCCGAGTGGTACCTACCTACCAAGCCCAAACGGCTGCACCGGCAGTCCCAGTTGCGGCCCCATTGCAGCAGCCTGGCTCTCAGTATGCCCCGCCTAACCCGCTCGCACCTCAAGCACAGACGGCTGCACCATCCTACACCCCTACACCTAGCCGGAATGCCTATACTCCTGCAGGATACCAGCCAAGCGCCCCATCTGTGCCTCAATACGGTGGATACCAGCAACCTCAAGCAAACCCTCTTGCACCACCTCCGCGTAACTTCTCCAGCTCTCCATCAGTAGCACCAGCAGCTACCCAGAGGAACATCCCCAATTGGAATGATATGCCAGAAGGCTTTATCGCGCCGCCAAAGCCAGCATCACGTCGCGCGACTCCTCTCAATGCTGTGAACTCACCATTCGCTGCCCAGTACGGCCCCCCTCAATCTTTCGGGGGGCCTTCGCCTACGTATCCTCCACAGTCAAGGCCAACTCCCCCACCGCCACCAAAGGGACCGCCGCAAGGCCCACCGCGTATCTCGTCACCACCGACATCTGCGAATGCTGCTCCCAGCCCATACGCTCCGTCAGCCCCTTCGAATGCATACACCCCGCCGCCATCAAGCTTTGCTCCCTCGCAGCAACCTCCCGTTCCCCGTGGTACTTCGCCTTACAACCCTCCCCCGTCGTCCGCGCCGCCGTCCAACCGCTATGCGCCAGCACCTGGGTCGACGCCTTCAGGGCCGCCAGCGGGTATGCCACCCCAACGACAGGTTGCGCCCCCACCAGCCCAATTTGGAGGTCCCTCGCCCTACTCCCCAGCACCGTCCCCGTATGCTCCAGCACCGGGAGCGCAGGCACCGCCTCAGGCAGCTGCACCGCCGCCACGAGGTCCGCCACAAGGCCCACCGAGAGCTGGCCCTCCACCGGGGGGTCCAATCCAGACCGGTTCTCCGAGGCCGGACTCGCGTCCAGGGACCGCATCCTCACAGCGAGCGGCCCCTCCTGCGCCCAAGCACCGTACGTATTTAATATGAATCTCACTTGTGATATCTTTGCTAACAAGACCACAGCCGCCGGCGACCGGTCTCACATTCCTGATGCATCCCGTCCCATCTACGAGATCCTCAACGTAGACATGCAACGTGTGAAGGCCAAGGCTCCAGCCAACTTCAAGGCACATGTTGCGGATACCGAAAAGCGACTGAACATTCTGTTCGACCACTTGAACAACGAGGATCTTCTCAAGCCGGATACTATCCAGCTAATGAACGAGCTTGCGGGACACATGCAGGCCAGGCAGTATGACCAAGCAATCGTGTTGTTCACGGACCTGATGACGAACAAGAGTGACGAGGGTAGCAACTGGATGGTAAGTCCCAAGCTGCAGTTCACTGGTGAATCCTAAGCTGACAAGTTACAGGTTGGTGTAAAGCGCTTGATTCAGTTCAGCAAGAGCACGCCGCATTAGATGCTAGAGACGAGACGAGACGATGCAGCGGAACGTGGCATGCAATAGGAGAATTGATGTGTATTAGCGATTTATGGTTTATACAAGAATTGATGATAAGACTCTAGCTTGACGATAGTTTGGCGTCGTGATGTTGACTCGTGCATACGCTTGTGTGCCTCCTCCCCTCCCCAGGCGCTGATTGTTAGCGCGCTTGTCACAAGACGTTCGCTCGATGGCTTGTATCGATGACGTACAACACCAAGCGCGTGGTACAGGTCCTAGCGCGGCATTCCGCTTCGTCCAATGTTATTAAATTGTCATTTGGCCGGCTGAGGAAAGCAGGTGGGCAACTTTGAGGCTAGTCGTGATGTCATTGTTCGGGGGCACAGGTACGTGGGTTGGTGGGCTAGCGAGCATGCGAGACATGTACGGGTATATAATCAGCGTGAGGGATTGTTACTTCCCACTGCCATTCCCCAGTACCGCATACAAATCATCATCCCCCGGCCCCTTGAAACCACGCTGCGAAGTGCAGCCGATAGTAGAGCATATCCCTACGTGAGAAACGAAGAGAAAGAAGGAAAGGAAAGAACGCGACGATGCCGTCTAGCAAGGGGAAACCGACGGATCCCAAGCTGAGGGAGGAGGTTAAGGAGGAGGTGAAGAATGAGACGAATAAGGATGGAGGTGGGAAGGGGCAGTGGAGTGCGTGGAAGGTAAGCTGTTTCCCTCGTTTCCGCTGCCAATGCCACTTGGTTTTTGGCATGTCCCGTATTCCGTGCTTACTTGCTGTTCAGGCGTCCAAACTCTCCAAGGAATACGAGAAGCGCGGCGGGGACTACGAGAACAAGGCTGGGACTAAGAATGAGCCGAAGAAGGGGGCGCCGCAGCTGAAGTCGGGTGGGAAGAAGCAGGATGAGGAGGAGGAGGAGGAGGAGGAGAAGGAGGAAGATAAGGAGGAAGAAGAAGAGGACAAAAAACCCAAGGCTAACACAGCAAAAAAGGCGAAGCTAGCAAAGAAGACAGCAGGTCAATTAAATAGGGAGGATGCTAAAGAGAAAGAGAAGACTAGGAGCAACACACAAGTAGAGAAGAATCTAGTTAAGGGGACAAGAAAGAGCGAGAGGAATGCGGGGAAGAGGAAGGACTATGGAGAGGAGGGTGGGGTGAAGGAGAAGAAGAAGGAGGCGAAGAAGTAGATGCCTCCTCTCGGCGTCTTGAATTTATGTGATTTCGTATGTCAGTGTCTTTTTTCACCAGGTAGAATTTAACTGACGGGTAGACTTAGGAGCGTGGTGAATTGCATCAGCACTGGTAGGAAACAGCATCGAGCTTCGTATTGTGATCGTTTACGTCTAGTAGCTCCATATTCATCCTCATTGTCTGGGACACTAGTTCGCCAGCATTGCTATGACATTGCTGTGGCTGATATGGTGATTCATCCTGTATATTGATCGAAGATGATGTATCGTGTGTTTTCAGAGCTGCCTCCGGCGCGGTGATTGTCGTTATCCCATGCTAGATCGGCGGCCCCGAAGAAACCACATGCTTTAAAGGTCCAAAGGCGTCTTTTGGGAACTATTGCCAATCGCCCAATCCCCACGTAAGCTTTGCTATGTCTCGTCCCCGGAAACCGAGCAGATGCCTATTTGTACAACGTCGCGACTGCCTCGAGCGCATGACAAGGAAGGAGCGACGCCCGGCGGATTTCCGAGAGTCTAATCCGACCGCCAGAGACACCATGGACATACGACGATCCAAGCTCTTCACCGATCAACGCGCCACCAGTTCACCTGCTACTGGGACTCCGGGCTCCTGGCCTTGTCTTCCGAGCTTTCCCCCGACACTGGGTTACTGTTGAAAAGTAAAGTAGAGAGTATGAGTGATGGATTCATCTAGCTAGTGGGTGACGTATATATCAATAGAGGACTAGCTCCTTCCATGGGCGCTAGGCACCTTCTAGCTGCACCGGAAGTTCCTTCAACAGTCCTCCTAGGCGGAGGTGCCTGTATACTGTAATTTAATACCTAAATATCTTAATTGTGAGGTCCTTTTTAGAGTTGTTAGACTATATCTATTAGCCTTGTTAGGGTAGGTAATAGGAGCGCCTTAGTACATAGATCTACTAGATTATTAATTAATAGTATATACTTAACTATAAATTCACTATCTAGGTATCTCTCTTAAACAAAGTAGTAATATATACTAATATATTTAGATTTAGCTATTAGCTTTTAATCCTAAATAAGGGTAATAGCAGCTTTATTATTAACTAAAAGCCTATAGGTAATCTAGGTTTTAACTATCTTAGATATAGCTTATTATACCTAGATAAGGTAGGTAGTAGTAAGTAACGCTACTATGTATTTAGCTTCTATAGTACTATAAGTAACACAATCTTATTACTTATAACTCTATACGATAGTAGTAGATAACGCCTAAAGTATAAAACCTAAAAATAACTTTATATTATCTAGGTCTGTTCTAAATAACGCATCTAAGTACATGTATATAGTAATAGTAGAGTTAGGGTTAATTAGGGAGGTGCTTAATTATTACTCTATACTATAGAGATATCTTAACACCTAGAACGCTACGGTAAGATAAGTGGTTAATAGATTTAAATTATATAATCCCATTATACTAACTAGATAGGACAGGTCTAGTCTTAAGACAAGAGTGATGAAATTTACTAATTAAATAGTTAACTAATATAATTGTTATTATTTAGAATTCGCTAGTATATTAGGTAATAATTTTAGGGGGAACGCGTTTAGATCTAGTAGAGTTTTCCTTAGATTGTATTTATCTATACTATACCTTTATAGAATAGTAAGAATATAGGTGGTTTAGTAAATAAACATACTATGTTTTTGTTATAATTAATTTTAAGGCCGAGGAGAAGTTTTAGTTAACCTAGATCTTTATAGGAAAACTGTTATCTAGCAGAATATATAAATAAGTTAATGCTATATTTTGTACTAGCTATTAGCACGTTATTAACGTATAACCCTAGTATTAAATCTAGGCTAATAAACATATATAGGTTAAAGTCCACCTATCTAAATTAAAGTCTAATAAGAAAGGTGTATAACACTTTATACTACTCTTATCCTAATTACTTAAGGCTATAAAGCGTTTTTAGGAACTAAATAACTATTTAAAAATTACCTATACCTTCTAGGCATTAACTATAGATAAGGTTTAGTAGAAGGTGTTATAAACTAGATAGTAATGTAGGAGTTAGGTGCTTATAAAGGTATAATAAAGTAACAATAGGATTACGGATGTAACAAAGAAATGCCAAGATGCTTAGATTGGATTATGTAATACGCTTAGCCGCTTAGGAGCCCTAAGTAGCTAAGTAGGTTATATAATGCGCTTAGTTACTTAGGAGCACTAAGTAGTAGAGCAGCCTTAGTATATAGGAACGTAAAGATAAACCTTTATACTTATATTTAATCTATTTATTAATCTATTATTTAGATTCTAGTAGACTAAATTATTAACTTATTGCACTTTACAGGATACTATTATATTAATAAGACTGTTAGAACCCTAGGTACCTGGCTAGGCTCTAGGATAGTAAGGGCCAGCTGGATACAGGTAGAGATCACCTAATCTAAGGCTATATAGTTCTATCGCTAATAGAGTAATCCAGCAGCGATTCGTCTATCCTCTATTCTATATCCTACTATACAATCCACCATTATTTCATATCTAAAGCTAAAGCTATATTACTTATGCCTAACTCCTAATATTTAAATCGCTTACTATATATATAAGTAGTTTAGTTTTAAAAGGTTTCTACTTATAATAACTAGGCTATAATAGTAGACACTTTACAGTCTACACGCTTTTATACCTAATACTAGGACGCTTAGGAGCCTATAGAAGGGGAATTTTTATATTTAAGCCTATCTCCTATACTAAGTAAGCTAAAGGACTAGTGTGCTCCTCTTTCTACATATTAGGGTTAGTCTACGCCTAAACGCGCTAGAGAGGGCTAAGTTAGAACACCTTTAGACGTTAAGAATAATTCTTCTAGCACTATCTTTAAACAGCTTAAAAAAGCCAAACAATAGCTTAAAGAGAGAAGAAATATAGCTAAACTTAATAGAATTAACTAAATAAGATAATAATAGGAGGTAGGAGACACTTAAGCCCTATATAAGCCTATAAGAGATCCTACTAAAACGTAGAATCCTTTTAAGGTATCTTTATTGCAACCTTTATAAAAGCAGCCGCATAAATATACCTAAAAGAACTAACAGGAGTTTAATTATTAGAGAGATAACTATAAGCTCTATTTCTAGTCCTTAAAGGACTACTTTGCGGATAAGGACCTTAAAGTTACCTACGCCCTCTAGTATGTATTAGATGTCTGCTGTACAGTATAGAGAACTAAAGTTTAAGCCTAGTTGTTAATAGACGCTAACTAGTTACTTACTTAGGCTAACCTAAAGGATAAGATGCTAGAAGCTTTAGGATCTCTTAAAAAAGGGCGCTAGTTAGCGTATAATTAGCTTAAGAGATGCTAATAGAGACTAAATTAGAGCCTATTAGAGCTATTATTAAAGTAAAACACTTACTTCCGTGATTCTTTCTGGATCCACTAATTTATATCACAGGATTCTTGCCAAAAGGCTTATTTCTTTTATATATAGTCTGCCCTTTTAGCATCCTTTCCTACAATTAGCTATTTATATTCTTTATAACTCTGCTCCTAAATATCCTGTAATAGTTTAAGCCCTTTTTACTATAACAGTTATAAGCCTAGCGCTTAGAACGTAAGACAATTCTCCCTACCTACTTAGTAACGCTCAAATTATTATACAACACTCTATTTAGAACCTCTCTATAATACAACCCCTCTATTTCTAATTATAAAAATTATTAAAATAGTAGAAGTACAGCTTGTTAATCGCACTAGCTAGCCCTACTAGTTTGTCCAGCTTTAATTCTAAGTAAACTTAAAAGGAATCTAGAACTAAATTAACTTAAAGGTAATTAACGCTCTAGCAATTAATTACGCAAAGCTAGAACAACCTCTACTTCTATAAAAACTATTACTAATTGCGGATACAGCCTCTATAGGAAGTATTTAATTATACAAAGCAGAGCTTACTAAGTATAAAATAGATAAAAAGAGCTTTCCTTTATAAATAGTAGAATATAGAGCAGCAGTTTTAAACTAGTAAGTAGACTATACTAAGATATAGAATCTCTAGACTTAGGTAAACGCTACAGTATCGCCTAATCTACTTACTCCTGCCATAATTACTCTAGTTAATACACGCTCTACTACGCTTTAGTCTCTAATTTAACTCTTAAAAAAAGATCTCGCACTAAATAAAGGAGCTATATAGAATAATGTTTAAGCTTTATATTACGCTTATTTTAAGAAGACTAAGTAGGCAAAACAAAGTCCTAAGACCTAGTTTAAAAAGTAGCAGCTCCTCTATTAAAAAGCAAAGACCTACTTAATTAGTAAAATTAGTAAACTACTTACTACCTAAAATTTCCTAAATGCAATTGCCGCGCGTATAGCACTAAATTAGGCCTAATTAATAAACTAACAGCTAATCTAGGATAAGACGCTAGAATAGAATTAGATTACGCTAGACAATCTAGGGAAAGTATTTTTAGCGCTTATCTAAGAGCATTTAATCTAATCTAGTTCTAATAAAACAAGTAGGGTATTCGCCACTTTTAATGGATTATTAAGACAATCTACTAACTCTAATAGTTCTAGTTTGTCTAATTAGACAAAGAAACAACTAAACTGTCCCTATAAGCCCTATACTTATAGGTGGAAACTAATAGAGTGCTAAAGACTTTAAACCACAATAGCTAGATTACCCTAGAATAGAACATTATTATTTAATCTTACTAATAAAGAAAAATTAGAGATTCTTAATTAACTTAAGCAGCCTAAGTAGTTAAACCTTTATAATGCGATTATAAAGGTAGGATAGAATAAGAAACAATCCTCTACTAAGACTATTAAGTATCCTAGTAGTATTACTACTGCTCTACTAAACCTATTTAATCTGCCTATAGATAATAGAGCATTAGGTGTCTACTCTACTCTACATTCTAACGCTTATTCTCTGTTAGAATGTATAATACTAGATAGTGCTATAGTAGTTTACCTAGTTAACAATTGTAAAAGACTTATTCCTAGGACGTTTTAATTATTAAATAAGAGTGTAGAGGTAGGTACACAAAGCCTCCTAATCTTAGGAATTAGTAATAGACTAATTAAGAACGCTTTACATAGGAAAAATAAGAGATTTATAGAAGATCTACTACTCTAAGGAGTGAGAGTAGTAGAAGGCTTTTATATAAATATTATATTAGAAGCTCTTTTAAAGAAAGCAAAGATTTAGTATCTTAGTTTAGATTACACTTTTAGAATTAGAAGCCTAGAATAAAGCATTATTTTAGTAGACCTAAAATGCGAGTATAACTTTACTTTCTTATAATATAAGCTAATCCGCTCTTGTCTAACTGTTATAAGTGTGACCACTAAAGAATTATCTTAGGTTAATATTAAGAGATTAAATTCTAAGGACCTCTAGCACCTTTAAGTAGGGCATGTAGGAAGTAGAGCCCTATAAGCTCTAGTAACTGTAGCCTAAGGTGTAAAGATTACTAGAATGTTAAGAAAGGATTACAAGCACTATACTACTAGATATATAACTTAGGTAATTTCTAGGAGACCTAGAGAATAATTACCTTAGCTATTCTACTTATTATCTTAGGATCTATTTAATATGCCCACTGCTTAAAATAGAAAAAACTAGGTTTTGCTAATTAAAGAAGATTTTAGTAAGAAACTTTACGTTTTTAATTTTAGAACAAAGACGCTTTCTAAGATAATAAGAGTGTGGTAGGATTTCTTAGCTCTTATTAATATAAAATATAAGCTTTAAATTACAAAAATCTACTAGGACAATAATACAGCAACACTTCTATAGAGAGGGAAATTCTAGTACAAATTTTAGGCTAATTAGGAAGGGATAACAATTAGTAGACTACTGCCTTATACGTATAAGCCTAATAGCGCTATAGAAAGAGTAGGCTAGGAGCTTATAATAAAAGTAATTAAAATGTAAATAAGTGCAAATCTACTATTAAATCTCTAGCCTAAGATTATATAAGCAGCATACTAGCTCTAAGGATTAATTCTTAGCCTAGTATTAGGCTATTAATTATCTAATAAAACGTTAGATGCTTAGTTTAGACAATATTTTTGTTATTTTAAACTAGTAAAAACATAATATAGGATAGCTAATTTTTGTCTAAACTAGAGTGCTGTCTACGCCTATAGCTGCTAAGCTTACTCTTTAGATTAGGAGTGTATAGCTAGGCAAGATAGAAGAGGATTTAAAGTAAATCCTAGAGGCTATATTAGATACCTAGTAGACTATAAAGCTTCTAATATCTACTAAATATAGATTTCCTAGCTTAATTAGGTGATTACTATATAAAACGTAAGGTTTAATAAGTCCTTATTCTATAAAGGATTAGAGGAATAATTTATTCTAAAAATAGAAGTGTTAAAAATAGTAAAAAGCCTCTAAAAAGGAGAGCTAAATAATCTAAGAGAAGCGTATAAAGACGCACTTAATATTCTTCCTAAAATAAATAAGTATATAAGAACTGCTACTAGACCTATAAGTGACCTTTAGATAATTAAAAGCAAAGTAGGCTAGCTAAGTAATTAAGAACCTAAAGTACCTACTACTAAGTAAGCTGTAGGCTTAGCTAGCTAGTAGCTAAGAATTTGCTTAAGTAGAAAAGGAAGCATAGGACTTATAACCCCTAATTAGACACTAGAGCTAGGTAATCTTAGGGGTAATCTATTAAGTAATTAAGAGATATCTAGTAGCTACTAGAACACTACTAGAAGAGCTAGCCCGCTAGAATCTAGGAATTTAATACTTTATTTATTAGTAGAAACTAATTAGGTTACTAATTAACCTAGCGCAGATAACTTAATTACGCTAGATAAAGCAGATAACCTACTAGCGCACTAAAGGCAAAGGTAGATCTATTTAGAGGTAAGTAGAATAAGTAAGCAAAATTATAGTAAAGCACTAGAAATTAACTAACTAATAAATCGCTATCTACTATTACAAAGATTAAGGAAGTAAAATAATTAGGACAATTAGCTAGGGGGTACGTAGAAGCTAGGTGCTTATACACTAATTGCTAGTTATTTTTAAAGTAATCTTAATATAATATTAGAGCACACGTTTATACTAGGAGCAGTAGAAGCCTAGTCTAAGTAAGAAGAATATATTATACTAAATATAATAGTATTTGCTTCTATACTTAAAAAGGCGCCTAGAGCGTCTTATGTAGCTTAGACTTATAGAGACAAGCTTACACTAGAGCCAACCCTATAGAAACACTTTTATAATTATTTATATAGAAAGCTATTCCTCCTTACTACTTATAAGGAGATCTTAACTTTACAAGATAAAGGTACCTAAATAGAGATTAAATAATTAGAGGTGTTAGAGTAACTGCTCCCTTTAAAGTAGGTCTTTACCTATAAGTTTAATTAAAATAGATACTTTAAAAAGTGTAAAGCTTAAATTATTATAAAAGGAGATCTTTAGAAAAAGAATACTCTCTACTCTACCTATACTGCTATCCTAGTAGTAAGATCTTTTTAATTAGCTGTAGCTCTAGTAGCAGAATTTAATCTAGAAATCTTATAATTTAATATAGTAGGAGCGTTTCTAAATGCTCTTATTACAGCCGCTAATTTAGTAACTTATAAATTACCTAATAGTTTTAAAAAGCTAAGAAAGTGTATAAGATTAAATTAAGCTTTGTATAGCTTAAGAGATTTACTACTTCTTTAGTATAAGGAATTTACAAGATTACTTTAATCTTATAGACTTTTAGCTTTGCTAGAAGAGCTATGCCTTTTCTTTAACAGTAATTAAAGTATTATTATTCTATTTTATATTAATAATATTCTTCTTCTCTATCACAAGAGTAAAGAGAAAGAAGCCCTAGATTTTTAGAAGAAGATTGCGAATAAATATAAGATTAAATTAAAAAGACTAGTAGAGTAGTTCCTAGGTATTTGAGTAATTAGGGACAGAGAAGTAAAATTAATTTCTCTAGTCTATAATACCTATATTAATAAAATTACAAAAAAGTTTAACTTTTTAAACTCTAGGAGCTTCCCTTCTATACCTCTATTAGTAGAAGATCTTGTTCTAAGTATAGGAGAAGCCACTTCTTAAGAAATAAAGCTCTTTTAAAAAGAGGTAGGATTAGCTCTCTACATAGTAATTATACTACGCCTAGATATAGCTTTTGCAGTGTTAAAGCTATCACACTTTCTAATAAATCTAAGTAAAGAACACTTTGCTGCTATTAACTATGTAATCCTTTACCTCTATTAAACTAGATAGTAGGCTATAGTCTTTAGTGGCTATAATAGACCTAATCTACTAATATATAAAGATGCCTCTTTCGCTAATAATCTAATATTACGGCGATCTTCCTATAAATACATTATCCTATTATTTAGAGGAGCTATCCTATAGAAAGCAGCTTAATAGAACATAATTACTACTTTAATAATAGAAGCAGAGCTTCTAGTGCTTAAATATATAAGTAAAGAAGCTATAGCGATTAAGAGATTCTTTACTAAGCTTACTCTAGATCTAGGACCTTTATAGAAAGTCTATTATAATAATCTTTAAACTATTTATTTAGTAATTAGAAAGAACGAAAGAATCACTACTTAACTACACTATATAGATATTTAGAACATGTGGTTGCAGTAAGAGCATATAAAAGGATTATTTTAAGTAGAATATCTTCTAACTAGTAAAATGCTAGCAGATAGCTTTACAAAGGCTCTTACTTATTAGCAGTTTAATAGATTTAAAAGGCTATTAAATCTATAAAATGTAAGTATAATAATTACAGAATAAGAATAGGTAAGTAGAGAATTAATTTATTAACTACCTAGAATTATTAATTTAGAGCTAGGAAATAAGAAAAGAAAAAAAAAAGAATAGAAAAAATTAGAAAAAGAATAGGAATTAGAAGAAGAGGAGATTAAAGAGCTTATTTATAAGCTTATAGACCCTTTTCCTCCTCTACTTAATTATAGGGGTGCAAGAATCTCCCCTATAATTAGTAATAAGAGATTCTCTCTATCCTCCTCCTCTCCTCCTCTTTATAGTAGGTAATTTCTTACTCTATCTACCTCCTCTACCTCTCTTTTAATTAGTAGCAGGTAATAGCTTACTCTAGCCTCCCCTTTTTTAATTAGTAAGAGGAGAAGGACTTGCCTAACCTCTACCCTACTTTAGAGCTAATAAGCTACTTATTTAGCTATTTTAATTAGTGTATTAGCTGCAACCGCGCTGCTCCTTAATAGGTAGGGCAAAAGGGCAATTACTCTATCCTCTACTAAAAATTAGCTAGGAGGGAGGGAGTAGAATAGTAGCTATATACTAAACTTACTCCTCCTAACTGCTAGTCGAAGGAGGAGCTTATAAAGCCACCTTAACTCTTTTACGTAGCTTAGTAATTAGCCTCTCCTATAAAAAGTATTAGCTAAACCTAGAAGGAATCTTAGAATAAAGGCTTATATTAGCACCCTTTAATAGTTAATAGTAGATAAAATCTATAGCTAGAGTCTAAATATACAGCTAGCTATAGAAACAATTAGTAAAATTAGCTAAAGTAATAGGACAACCTTATATATAGCAGTATAAAAGTAGGTAAAGTAGGTATAGTAGCGCTTACCTAAGCTTAAAGTATTATTATAGCAGTGTTTATTACTTTTTTTTACTAAAGCTCCCTTTAAGCAGCCTAAGTAGCTTACTTATCTAAGAGCACTAAGTAATTACTAGGGGCCTAGAGCTAGGGCAGGAGGAGCTAGTAAAGTAGAAGGAGTAAGAGAATCTTAGTAGGAGAATTAGAAGTTTTATTTAGTAGCTTTTACAGCCTTTACTACGCATGCTTTAGCTAGGTTATTAGATATCTAAAAGAATTAGTAAAGCTCTAAATAATAGAAAGAGCATAAGGTAATAATTAGAAGAAGACAACCTACTATAAAATAGTAGGATTTAAAGGCTTAAACTAGTAGGCTTAAATTAGATAAGAGGTTAAAGTGTTAAAAGTAAAGGATTAAAGAAAGAAAATTAAGTGCTAGCAAAGGGCTTATATACTCTACCGCCTATCTAATTATTAAGCGCTAAATCTCTTTCCTCACTACTTATTTCTCTTACTACTATTCCTTCCTAATTAAAACGCGCCTGCCTATTGTACTTACTAGCTAGTAAGAGCGGGGAAATTACCTTACAGTTAATAGGAAGTAAGCGAAAAGAGTAGCAAAATAAAAGCGTTTACACTCTAGACCTTTATACCACGCTTATAAGCTCCCAACCCACTAGAAGAAGAGATTCTAGACATAATTTACAATAGGATTTGTGATTTAAAAGATAAATAGTAATTGCTTTGCTATTATAATAAGTAGGGGGTGATAGAATCGCTATTCTTAAGATAAGGAGATTTAGAAAAACAATTCTTAATAGTTTTTTAATCTTTAAACAGCCTTTAGATAGTTTTTTAAAGATCTTTAAGAAGAATTTAGACAATTACAGATTACTTCTTAGGATAGGTGATCCGCTTTAAGCGATCACCTAGGGGGTATATTAAAGTAAAACACTCACTTCTATAATTCTTTCTAAATCCACTAATTTATATCACAGAATTCTTGCTAAGAGGCTCATTTCTTTTGTATATAGTCTGCCCTTTTGGCATCCTTTCCTATAATTAGCTATTTGTATTCTTTATAACTCTGCTCCTGAATATCCTGTAATAGTTCGAGCCCTTTTTACCACAACAGCTATTAAATTATTTATAAAGTTACTAGGAAGAGCTAGAAACAATAAACCTTAAATAACAAAAACTAAAATATATAAGATTACTCTTACCTTCTATCTAATAGTAGCTATAAGCAATCCCCTTAAGGCTCTAAGTTATAGTTATAGATATTAAACTTTAGGCTTTAATTATTTATTAGATATATAAGCTAGATTAAGAATCCTTAACTCTTAACCTATACTTAAAGGGTGTAGAATATTAACGCCTAAAGTAACTAGATTCTAGGGGGGACAAAAAATCCTAAAAGGCAGTTAAGAGACTAAAAAAGCAGGGTAATAGTACTAAGAGTTCTAAGTTAGCGCTATCTAGCACTAGACTACTAGTAACTAACACTTCTTACTAGTATTACAGAAAACTAGGCTACTTAAGACCTAATTACTTTACTTTAAATAAGCCAGCTACACCTAGAATCTAAAATACCTAGTCTATACGTAATAGGGAATAGGGTGCAGGAAAAGGTAGGGGATAGAAAGAGTAGTAGCTACCCTTACTACTTATATATTAATAGTTATAAGGCACCTTAACAAAGTCCTAAAAGTAAAATAGTTAGGATCTCTTTTTAACTAGCTTTATGCCTAGCTAAAGGGAATACTTATTCTCCTAGCTAAAGTTAAAAAAGATACTATTAACGCCTTAGTAGATTCTACTTTAGCGTTAAACCTCCTTTTACTACAAAAGGCTAAAGAGTAGGGGGTTAACATTAAACTATTAATAGGGTTACCCACCTAGATAGTAAATAGGTCTAACATTAAGATTTATAGCATAATAGTGCTATCTATAGAACTTAAGAACTTACGTAGGCGAAAGCAATAATAGGAAGTACCCTATATAGTTACTAACCTTATAGGTTATAATATTCTCCTAGATTTACTTTAGTTTAATTAAGTAAACCTAAAGGTAAACATTATAACCTAACATGTGCTGTTTTAGAAACGTAACACTAAAGAAGTACTAGTCTACTAAAAAATTACAGTAGAAGACACTAAGTAGTTTAATTATACTATATAAGACCCTTATATCTCTGTGTACACGTGCATAGTATCTAATATAGACATACTAGCACTTTTTAGCGCAGATAGAAACAGAATAGTAGAAATACTATCCTATTACTCTAATCTCGCTAATATAGCCTTAAATAAAGACTATAAGGACCTTACTGCTTATGCTAACTACAATTTATAAATTAATTTAGTAGAAGGTAGTGTACCTCTGTATTACCCTATATATAACCTCTCTATAGTCGAGTTGGAGACATTAAGGAAGTACGTTAAGAAGTATTTAGCTAGAGGGTAGATTTACTATTTAAAATCCCTAGCTAGTGCCCCTATACTCTTTGTAAAGAAGAAAGATAGCACCTTACGCCTATATATAGATTATTAAGGTTTTAATAAGATTATAATTAAAAATTGCGGAGCTCTCCTACTAATTACTAAATCTCTAGACTAACTAAAACAAGCTAAGATATTTATAAAGCTTAACTTAAAAGAAGCGTACTATTAAGTTTATATTATAGAAGGAGATAAGTGGAAAACCACTTTTTACATAAAATATAGCGATTTTAAGTATACTATAATACCCTTTAGCCTTACTAACGTACTAGCCTAGTTCTAGGGCCTAATTACCTAGATACTAACTGGCCTAATTAATGTCACCTATATTATATATCTAGATAACATATTAATCTTCTCTAATACACTAAAGAAACATAAGGCCTATATAAAGGAGATTCTAGAGAGGCTACGCTAAGTAAAGCTCTTTATTAACCTAAAGAAGTATAAATAGCACACTACTACTACAGAGTACTTTAGGTTTGTTGTTTCTCTAGAAGGGCTTATAATTAACCTAGATTAGGTTAATGCAATACAATTATAGCCAAAACTAACCTATGTACGTAATATACGCGTCTTTATTAGCTTTATAAACTATTATAAATAGTTTATTGCCAATTTCTCTTAAATAGCGCTACCTTTTACTAGTTTAACTAAGAAAGCGCTAGATAGCGCTAGGCAGGGGCTAGCGATACAAAGAGAGAAGAGTGTGGCCCTAGATATTAGGCTAGAAGACACTAAAGCCTTCTAGATACTAAAAGACATATTCCTTAAAGTGCCTATACTAGTGCACTTTAAGTATAGATAATAGACACGTCTTAAAACTAACGCCTTAGGTAGAGTAATTAGTGCTATTTGTAGCTAACTTATGCCTAAAGGTAATAAGCTAGGCTTATAGCGACTAATTAACTTTTTTTTAAGGAAATTAAGCACTACGCAGTACTACTATAATACTTATAATAAGGAACTCCTCGCTATTATTAAGTTAGTTAAACACTAGCGTTAATACCTTTAAGGTTAACACTTTAAGGTCTTAATAAATGATTATAACCTTTAATAGTTTATAGAGACTAAGATGCTTATATTACATTACTTCTAGTTATACCTCACCCTAAGTGAGTATAACTTTGTTATAACTTATAGGGCAGAATTAACAAATCCAGTAGACAGCCTATTAAGGCGCCTAGACTATATACTTAGCACCTAAGATACTAAGCAAAAAAATAATAAAGCCTTTATTAAGCCTTTAGCTAATTTATTATTAGAAAGGTAAGGTAGATACGCTCTAGTCTCCACTATCTCTACCTATTCTAGGAACTAGATAGGATAGGGTAATAAGCCCTATTAAGAGACCAACCCCTCTAGAAATTAGATAAGATAGGGCAATAGGCCCTATAAAGATACCTATTACTTTAAGGGGTTAGATAAGGGCAGTTTTAGTAACTACCTCTCTCTAGAGGACTAAGAGGCTATTAAATCTAAAGATTTAAACTTATTAGATAATAAGGTTAATAAGTTAGCGTAATCTAGTCTAAGTAGCTATAGCTTAGAACTAACTAGCCTAGTGTAGCTTAAGTCTCCCTTAAAGCGCATAAAAGCTATTAAGAGCTACTATAATAGCCCTCTCTTAAGATATTTTAGTGTAACTTAGACGCTTAAGCGCGTTTAATAGAAGTTTCGCTAGACTAGTATAAATAAGAAAGTCGCTAACTATATTTATAACTATAAGCAGTGCTAATAGGCAACCTCTAAAAGACATAAGCCTTATAGTCTTTTACAGCAGTTTTTTATCCCAAATTATCTATAGCAGCACGTAATAATAGACTTTATTACTAATCTACCCCTAAGTTACTTCTTAGGACTAATATATAACGTAATCTTAGTAATTATTAATTAATTTTCTAAAATAGCTTATTATGTACTAGCCTAGATAGATTAGAATAGCACTAACCTAGCTTAGGCTTAGATTTATAAGGTTATTAGACTCTATAGTAATTTAGAGAGTATTCTCTTAGACAAAGGACTAGTAATAAAAGTAAAACACTAGAATACTTTCTATTATTACCTAAACTTAAGGAGGGTTTTAACCTTAGCTTTTCACCCTTAAACTAATAGGCAAACAGAACGCTAGAACTAAACACTAGAACAATACTTACAAATCTTCTACTTTCTAAAGTAAGATAATTAGGTAATATAGATCTCTCTAGCAGAATATACGTATAATAATAGTAAATATTTAGTAATAGGGTATACACTATACTAAGTATACTTTAGATATAATCCCTCTAACCTAACCTAGCCTAATATACCGCTAGGTGGCGGGGAAAGCCTAAGGGGCTACTAAATAGTGTTAAGATTAATAGAAATACGCGCAAATATAAAAAAGAAGCTATAAGTAGTATAGAAGTACTAAAAATCTATCTCTAATAAGAAGAGAACCCCTTTACAACTTAATAAAGGTAACAAGATATAGGTTTTAAATAGGAATCTAAAGTCTGCACAACTAAATATAAAGATAGACTAGAAATTCCTAGGCCCTAGAGTAGTAGATAAGTATATTAGCTCTCTATCTATAGCCTACTAAGTAAACCTACCTAAATTAGGTAAGGTTTATCTAGTGTTCTATCCTTCCCTACTAGAACTATACGAACTACGTAGGAAACTACCCCACTAATAACCGCTAATTAAAGACACATTGCGACAATATAGTAATAATATGTACAAAGTAGACTATATTATTAACAGACAACAAAATAAGTTAGGATAATAGGAATACCTTATTAAATAGAGTAGATATAATCTAGAAGAAAACTCTTAGGAACCTACTACATTAATTAGCAGAAATACGCTTAAAGAGTTCTAGAAAAAGCTTAACATATCCCTAAGAATGTTAACAACTACACTTCTAGAGGCGATGCGACCTCCCTTAAAGGGGAAAACTAGCGAACGCTAAGAACCTATACGAAAATGTTAGTCTAAGTTAGACCTACCTAGCACAAAATGTCCTAATTTAGTACAATATACAAATATTAACTTATAATTAGATACTATAGACCCTTTTATCCTTTTAAAAACCCCACGTGTCTCCTATAGGGAGTTTGGTGGATAGTTAGCCAGTTAGGTAGGGTGTTTTAATAGGTATAGGAATACTAATTAGTATATGCGACACCCTTTAAAATTAGTAAAGGACAAGGATAATGTTAGTAATATCGCAATTCTAGCATAATCTAGTACATATTAGTATAATTTGGTACAATCTGGATTAAATTATATTATTATAAGGCAGAAAGCCTCTTATTACCTAAAACAGGGTTAATAACTAACTAAAATAGGAACCTATGTTAAAATGTTGCCTATTTGTAGGCAATAGCCCAAAAAGCTAGGCAAATATGCTATTTAAAATTAACTAACACTAGATTATTACTATTGTTGCTAAATTCTGCTATTATGTTCCTATTTACGCTAATTTATGCTATACTGTGCTGTATTATGCCTATTTAGGCCGTGTAGTGCTATATTATATCCTTATTTAAACAATTAATCCTAACAACTCTTATTAGTGCTACTTTAAGTCGCTAGGCCCTTAGTATAGAAAGAAGTTATAAAATAGTAATTAAAGTACGCCAACTTCTCTATATTAGTACTATTAATAGGTGGGAAGTCTGCTAGGGGCTTAGAAATAGTAGATAAGTCTAGGTTACACCTCCTTACGCTATAATACGCTAAAGTAGGAGTAGCTAGCGTAGATATAACCTTAGCGTCCCTATAAGCGGCTTCTAGTTAGGCTTTAGCGTTAGCTGTAGTAGTTTCTACTAAAAAGATATTAAGGCTAGTTAAGACAGTCGCGTAAGGATAGCTAGGGACCTGTTACGCTAGTTAGTGCTAACTTGCTCTAAATAGTACTATAGTGTATCTATACTAGAGCCTTAGCCTTATATAGGGAGATTACCTTATCTTCTAACTCTATTTCGCGCTTAATATAATAAGCCTTAGCCTTAAGCGCCTTTCTAGAGCGAGAATAACTATATAGAAGCACACTAAAGTTAGTACACTTATCTTTAAATATAAAGGCCCTATTATAGGCCTAGAACTTCTTAGCGTACCTACGTAAGTCCCTATATACTAATTAGCGCTAATTTGTGCTAAATTGCACTAAATAGTACTTATACTTATTTAGCTCTACTATAATGCGTATAGCTATAGCTATTACCCTCTTATTAGCTTCTATCCTTAGTTTCTACACTTTAAGGAGCGCGTTCTTCTTATTTTATAATAAAGAGGCGATAGGTTTAGCTATAAGTTATAATTAGCTTTTAGTAAGACTAGCTAGAGCTATAATATACTTTAGGTCCTTACACTAGACCTTATATTTCTCTTTAGTAGTTTTATAAGACACTTAAGCTGTAGTATTAGCTTCCTTAGACACTGCGACTAAGGCTTAGACATCTATTTCTAAAATAGACCTAAGACAGACTTTAAGGGTCTTAAAGAGCCTAAGTACCTTAAATAAGGGCTATATACGCCTATTAGTACCTAATAGTGCTAAATAGCGCTAAATAACGCTAGAAAGTAACTTACTACAAAGTATAAGGTGCCTTTATTTAAATAATTACTACACTCTTTATAGTAGTGACCTTTAAATTGCAATAATTCCTATTTGTTATTATTTAGGTCTATTACGCATATAGTGTCTAATTCTAGAACACTACGCTCTGCTATAATTCTAATACATCTAATATATAGTATTTTAGTATAAAGTCTATTAGTCTTAATCGCATTAATATAATAGTTATAAAGAGAGCGCTTCTTAGGTAGAGCTATTACAATTTACAATAATTAGTACTAATTTATACTAATTAGTGCTAACTAATGCTAATTACTGCCTGTTAGTGCTAATTAGTGTTAATAATTGTTAAAGATATATAAAAAGTGTTAAATGTATACTAAAAAGGTACAACGTGCGACTCTTTAGTATAGTTAGTGCTAAGTTGCGCTAGAATGCGCTAATCTAAGGGCCGCATAATGTCACTTACTATAAGAAAATATAAGTAGAGAATAGGTCTAAGAGCCCTAGGTAATAGGATAACTACCCTACTACTAAAACGCTAGTTACTAGCGTAATTATGTGCTAGACTAGCGTAGATAGCGATATTTTACCTTACCTAGGCAGAAATAGTTATAATCTAATATAAAGGGCGCCTAAGTGCCGCATAAATCTATTATAACAATTTAGGCACTATCTAGAACAAAATAGTATAAATAAGAACAAACTAGGACGTAATCCTCCTTATTGTCTATAATTAAGCTATCTTAGAAATAGTAGGACCTTTTAGATTCTCTAATATTAGGCTTACTGCTAAGTTTAAGAAGTAGGGACAGTTAAGGGCCTACGCTAACTACTAGGTGCTAGTAGAGCTAGTTAGTGCTAATAAAGGACTAATAGTAATAAATAGTAAAAGGACTTACTAAATACTTTACTCTTAGGATAAGAGATCCCTTAAAAGGGGATAATATTAGAACCCTAGGTACCTAGCTAGGCTCTAGAATAGTAAGGGCTAGCTAGATGCAGGTGGAGATTACCTAATCTAAGGCTATATAGTTCTATCGCTAATAGAGTAATCCGGCAGTGATTCGTCTATCCTCTATCCTACATCCTACTATACAATCCACTATTGTTTCACATCTAAAGCTAAAGCTACATTACTCGTGCCTAACTCCTAATAGCTATATTATGCCTATTTAGGCTGTGTGGTGCTGTATTGCGTCTTTATTTAAATAATTAATCCTAATAACTCTTGTTAGAGCTGCTTTAAGTCGCTAGGCCTTTAGTATAGAAAGAAGTTATAAAATAGTAATTAAAGTACGCCAACTTCTCTACATTAGTATTATTAATAGGTGGGAAGTCTGCTAGGGGCTTAGAAACAGTAGATAAGTCTAGGTTACGCCTCCTTACGCTATAATATGCTAAAGTAGGAGTAGCTAGCGTAGATATAACTTTAGCGTTCTTATAAGTAGCTTCTAGTTAGGCTTTAGCGTTAGCTGCAGTAGTTTCTACTAAAGAAATATTAAGACTAGTTAGGATAGTTATATAAGAATAGCTAGGGACCTACTACGCTAGTTAGTGCTAACTTACTCTAAATAGTACTATAGTATATCTATACTAGAGTCTTAGCCTTATATAGGGAAATTACCTTATCTTCTAACTCTATTTTGCGTTTAATATAATAAGCCTTAGCCTTAAGCGCTTTTCTAGAGCGAGAATAACTATATAAAAGTATACTAGAGTTAGCGCACTTATCTTTAAGCATAAAGGCCCTATTATAGGCCTAGAACTTCTTAGCATACCTACGTAAGTCCCTATATACTAATTAGCGCTAATTTATGCTAAATTGCACTAAATAGTACCTATACTTATTTAGCTCTACTATAATGCGTGTAGCTATAGCTATTACTCTTTTATTAGCCTCTATCTTTAGCTTCTACACCTTAAGGAGCGCGTTCTCCTTATTCTATAATAAAGGGGTAATAGGTTTAGCTATAAGTTACAATTAGCCTTTAGTAAAATTAGCTAGAGCTATAATATACTTTAGGTCTTTATACTAGACCTTATATTCCTCTTTAGCAGCTTTATAAGACACTTAGGCTATAGTATTAGCTTCCTTAGACACTATAACTAAGACTTAGACATCTATTCCTAGGATAGACCTAAGACAGACTTTAAGGGTCTTAAGGAGCCTAAGTACCTTAAATAGGGGCTATATACGCCTATTAGTACCTAATAATGCTAAATAGCGCCAAATAACACTAGAAAGTAACTTACTGCGAAGCATAAGGTGTCTTTATCTAAATAATTACTATACTCCTTATAGTAGTAACCTTTAAATTGCAATAATTCCTATTTGTTATTATTTAAGTCTATTACGTATATAGTGTTTAATTCTAGGATACTACGCTCCGCCATAATTCTAATACATCTAATATATAGTATTTTAGTACAAAGTTTATTAGTTTTAATCGCATTAATATAATAGTCGCGAAAAGAGCGCTTCTTAAGTAGAGCTATTATAATTTGTAATAATTAGTACTATTTTATGCTAATTAGTGCTAACTAATGCTAATTAGTACCTATTAGTGCCAATTAGTGTTAATTATTATTAAAAATATACAAAAAGTGTTAAATATATACTAAAAAGGTACAACGTGCAACTCTTTAGTATAGTTAGTGCTAAGTTACGCTAAAATGCGCTAATCTAAGGGCCGCATAATATCACTTACTATAAGAAAATATAAGTAGAGAATAGGTCTAAGAGCCCTAGGTGATAGAATAACCACCCTACCGCTAAGACGCTAGTTACTAGTGTAGTTACGTGCTACACTAGCGCGGATAGCGATATTTTATCTTACCTAGGCGGAAATAGTTATAATCTAACATAAGGGGCGCCTAAGTGCCGTATAAATCTATTATAATAATTTAAGCACTATCTAGAATAAAATAGTATAAATAGGAATAAACTAGAACGTAATCCTCCTTATTGTCTATAATTAAGCTATCTTAAAAACAGTAGGACCTTTTAGATCCTCTAACATTAGGCTTACTACTAAGTTTAAGAAGTAGGGATAGTTAAGGGCCTACGCTAACTACTAGGTGCTAGTAGAGCTAGTTAGTGCTAATAAAGGACTAATAGTAATAAATAGTAAAGGGACTTACTAAATACTTTACTCTTAGAATAAGAGATCTCTTAAAGGGGGATAATATTAGAACCCTAGATACCTGGCTAGGCTCTAGGATAGTAAGGGCCAGCCAGATGTAAGTGGAGATCACCTAATCTAAGGCTATATAGTTCTATTGCTAATAGAGTAATCCGGCAGCAATTCGTCTATCCTCTATCCTACATCCTACTATATAATCCACTATTGTTTTACATCTAAAGCTAAAGCTACATTGCTCGTGCCCAACTCCTAATATTAAAATAGTATGTATTATAGAACCTATCCTTGTTTATTTTAGAAGCGATAAACTACTACGCTTTAAAACAGACGCTAGTAATCTCGCGCTAGGCGCCTACGCTAAATAAAAACGTAATAGTAAATGGCACCTAATTACCTATTACTTATGCAAATTTAATAACGCTAAAACACAATACAACGTACACAATAAGGAATTCTACGCTATTATTAAAGCCTTAAAGCACTAGAGGATTTACATACTTAGTTACTTAACGCTAGAAATCTATATAGATTATAAAAACCTTCTAAGGTTCACAATAACAAAAGAACTTACGCCATAATAATAAAAATAGTTATAGACTACTAGGCAGTACAAGTTTAAAATCATCTATGTAGCTAGAAAAGAAAATGGCAGAGCAGACGCTCTTAGCTAATAAAGTAATCTAACAGGAGAAAAGGCAAAAACCTTCTCCGCAATCCTTTATAAAGCTAAAGATAGATCTCTAGAACTAATAGTAGAACTAAATTAACTTTTAGTAATTAACTAAGAAGTTCTAGAATATTTACAGACTAAGATTATCTAATAATACCACAATAACCCTATATATAGACACCTAGGCATTACAAAAACAATAGAACTTATTTAAAGGAATTACACCTTTAAAGGAATTAAAGACGCTATAATAACTTACATCTACAAATATATAGAATACTAGAGAAACAAACATAGTATACATCTTAAATATAGAGAGATATAAGTAATTAGAATACCAATAGCACCATAGAAAGACATTACTATAGATTTTATTATAGGAATTCTAAACTCTAAGGATCTAATAATAGGAATTAAATACAACAGTATACTAGTAATAGTCTACTAACTAATTAAGTATATTAAGCTTATTCTATACCTTAAAAGAATAACAGTAAAGGAACTCGCTTTTCTTATCCTAGACTAACTAATTAGACATTATAGAATCCCGAAAATAATTATTAGCAATAGAAATAAGCTATTTACGTTAAATTATTAGATAACACTTATAGCCCTACTTAGAATAAAATAAAAGCTATTAATAGCTTACCATCTACAAATAGACGGATAGACAGAACGTATAAACTAAACTATAGAAATGTACCTACGCATCTACTACAACAGTTAGAAGAATAACTAGGTTTTATTACTACCTATAGTATAGTTAGCCTATAATAACAAAGTATTAGTAGTATTAGGACATACACTATTCTATATAAACTATAGAAGACACCCACATCTCTTTAATTAATAATTTCCTACGACAATGAAAGCAAAAGAAGCTATAGATATAATAGAAAATATAAAAAAAATACACTAATAACTCTAAGAGAATTTTAAGAAAGCTTAGCAGCAATTAATTTTATACTAAAACTAAAAATAAAAAATAGCACCTTAGCTAAAGAAGGGGGATAAAGTATATCTGCTTATAAAAAACCTTTAAACTTAGAAAAAAAAACACAAGAAACTAGATTATACTAAGGTTAAACTATTTTACATTTCTAAGCAAGAATTACTAGTAAACTATAAGTTAGAACTACTACCTGATGCAAAGATACACCTAGTATTCTACGTATTACTACTAGAACTAGTAGACCCTAATACACTAGTTAGAACCGCCTTCTACTATAGAACTAAAGAAGAAAATAAATTTAAGGTTAAAAGAATTCTAGAATATAATTAGTATAGCAACGCGTACTTTATTAAGTGGAAAGGTTACCCACACAGCGAAAACACTTAGGAACTAAAGAACTACCTAGGAAACTGTTAACAAAAAATTAAAGAATTCTATTAATAACCTACATAGTATAATAACATTTATACCTAAAACAGTAAAGGCACTAGATTATTCTAGAATTCTAATAAGAAATCCTTAAAAGCGCTCCACGTCGTAGGGGATAAAAAGGGACCTAAAGGAGTCTTATTAACCACTAGATTAACAGCCTTATAAAATTTAGCCTTTTTAATATTCTTCTCTTTAACTGCTATTATATCTTTAGTACGCTTATTTAGTAAGTTTATTTACTAACGTAACTAATCTTTACGCACACATATAACCTATAGTTTCTCTAACACCTTTTTATAGGCCTTAAATACAGCCTCCTACGTTTCTCTTAACTCTTTTATTTATACACGTAAAAAATGTGCACATCGCAATATTAACCTTAATAAACATATTCTCTATATTTTCTAGACTAAACGTAAACCTTATAAACACAGTTATATTTTATACACGTTAAGCATTTCTTAACTATAACTTTGCTAAAGGAGTTAATAAAATTAGTTAGGTAATAGTAATAAGTAGTACTAGACTTAGAAAGTTATTTAGGCATAATGTAAGTAAGCTAACACTACTTATAACGCAGGATAAGCTCTAGTTATAACTAGATATAAAACACAGTTATATAATTTAAAGATAAATCCTAGTAAGGAGAGAAATAATGTTAAGATTTAAAGGCTAGGCCTCCTAGGATCTTTATATATATCTACATTTATTATTTAAGCGGCACAGCACAAGAGGTTATGTAACCTAATTAGTGTAATTAGAGCGCTAAGACAACTAATTAGACTAAGCACTTAATATACTAAGTAACTAATTAGTGCTTAATTAGTTTAATTAGAGCAAGTAGTCCACTAATCGCTTAAGGTATATAGGAACGCAAGGATAGGCTCTCTATACTGGTATTTAATCTATTTATTAATCTATTGTTTAGATTCCAGCAGACCAAATTATTAACTTATTACACTTTATTAAAATACTAACGTATTCATAAGACCTTCCACCTTCTGTAAGTACTCCTGCCCAGGAACCAACCTTAACCCTTTAGGACTAGCTACCCTCTTGGATTTAATATAAAGTAGGCGGGAAGAAGATAACCCTATATTACCTAAGTATAAACTAAATATTTAGGATTATATAGAACCCTACTAGGTACTAAAGGGAGTGCAACCCTATAAAAATAAGAAGTTAGACTATATACTAAAGTACTACCTAGACTACTAAAACCCTACACACTAATTCTATATATAGACGCATTGCGAAGAACCAACATACATATAATATAAGGTAGAGAAAAAGGAGAATAAGAAACAACCTAGAAGGAACCTACGCTATAAATAAATATAAATAGACTACTTTATCGCAGCTTATAATAAACACCTCTAGGATAAATAATAAGTAAAATACTTTCCTTACTTTACGCTAAAGGGTAATAAATGCTGTAATATACTTATTAATAGAGACTTTATATAACTATACTAGTACATGTGTCTAAACTAAGACTATAAATACTACTATATAGCTAAATATTTAGACGGCTTTATAAACTACCCTACGTAAGAAGTAATAATAGAACTACTAATATAAGTAGTACACAGGAATAGTAAAGACTGTAGGAGGAAAAATAATAGAATATCCTTATAGAAAGAAGAAAAAGATAATCTGTATAAGCTACGTATTTAAAAATAATAATAGAAGCGGATACTTAGAAACGTATACTACGCACCTAAACTTAATTATAATCTATATAAATAGATGTCTTTTTTAGGCCTAAACTTAGATAAGAAAACGCCTTTATTAAATTAAATGCTATAGTAAGCATAGCATTAGTTAAGCTACTAGTATAGCTTAATAGAATATAGGCTTAAGCTGTTATAGACTTAAGAGTAGAAAGGAACTTTATATCTTATTAGATAGTAAGATAAGCAGGACTTATAATATTACAGAAAGAAGTACCTTATATTATCTATATTATAAATACATTCCTAATGCGTAAGACACCTTATATATACTAGGAGGTTACTACTACAATAATAGTCTAAAGATATAGAGAGGAACTTACCTTAGATGTCTTCCTAGAATCTAAGTATAATTTAGCCTTGGAATTACTTTAGTTAATAATACACAACCTATAGATTAACTAGGGTATAAAAAAAATATTATTTAAACGCTATAACAATGTATTATAAGCAAAGCCTACATGTTAACTAAAAATAATAGTAGATAAGGGAGTTATTAATAATATAATACTTAAATAATAGTTAAAAAATAGAAGCACACCTTAGTAGACGCTAGTAGGAACTACTAGGTTAAGAAGTGTAAAAAAGAGAATAATAGTACACGCCTTACCTTACTAAAAGAGTATAGGAAATAAATACACATATTTATAAAGAAGGAAGGAAAAGCAAACCTACTAAAATATTAACCCTAGGATTTTACAATAGACCTAGAAGAAGGGAAGACACTACCCTTTAGACCACTATATAGTAAGATAGGAGAAGAACTCCTTAAAGAACGCGATTTTATTAAGACAAGCCTTTTAAGAAAGGATATATATAACTATTAAAGTTACTAGTAGTAAGCCCTTTTATGTTTATTAAGAAAAAGGATAGATTAGATAGACTATACGTTAAGTACTAATAACTTAACAATATAATAATAAAGAACTAATATCTACTACTAAATATTATTGTGAGGTTTGGTTATAGGTAATAGTACTTACTTTACACCAGAAAGGATAGTAAAAGGATAACTCTAGTAATATTAATAGAATAATACTTATCTTGTGTTAAGTTAGTGCGCATTATAGGTTTTACGTAGCTAGCTTACTTAGCGTATAGGTTCTCTATAAGGCCTTAGCGCTAGATACTATAACACCATAATAATATTATAATCTACCTATTACAGAACCTCTCCTTCTAGCTGTGGTCGTCTATAGCATACTATTATAAGGCTCTTACTCCTTCTATTTACTATAGCCTTTTGTAATATAGGGCAGTAAGGCTATATAGTCTTAATGTTATTTCAATCTTTGTGTACTCTCTACCTATATAATATATAAATAATATATTCTTAGCGTAGATAAAGTGCTTAATCTTTAAATAACCTTCTTAATTATTTAAAATACTATACTACCTAGTGCCTAAGTATATTAGAAAGTCTAACTTATATAGTGTTACCGCCTTTACGTTTAGCGGAGATGCTAAGCGTACAGACTATAATATAGTACTTATAACTTATATACGCTGTGTGTAGGTTTGGCTCAATCTGTAATTAAGCATTTGAGGATTAATAGTATACTATCTTGCAAAGGGTAAGAAGTAGGTTTAATTAATTACGTCTAGTCTATCGTACAAAGGGGCACTAAGGACCTTATGAAGTCTCTACCTCTTAGCGCTAACCTAAGCAGGGGGTCCTTATGCGGGTCCTTATAGGTAGGCAGGGCCTTATAAAGTCTCTGCCTCTTAGCGCTAACCTAAGTAGTGGGTCCTTATGCGGGTCCCTACAGGTAGGCAGGCCCCTATTTCACTTAGTGCTATTTGTACGATAAACTATACAGACACTGTGTATAGAACTTAGCAAAGCTCTCTAAGGACTGTATAAAAGATAATAATAAGTACTATAACTATGATATTAAAGGTAATCGCAGAGACTGCGACTTAGTATATCTAGAGTTACGCACTATATATGCGCTTTAGCTAATATTTATAGGTGCTAAAAGTAATAAATAGGCGCTTTAATCGCCTCTACGCCTTTCGTAACTACTACTATATTATAGTTATAAAGACCCTAAGTAGGCATCGTAAGATAGATAAGCGGATAAAGGTAGTAGGCCTAAAATTAGCTTATTACTAAAAGTAATTTAACTTAGAGTTAACTAACTACTAGCGTGTTATAGCTTGTGTTAGTACACCTATAGGTGTGGTAATCTAGGTGCCTACTACTAGCCCTTACTATCTAGACTTAATCTTAGTAAAGTAGTGTTAGATTACTAATACTTTTAAGGTAGTTATTCCCCTTATATAGTAGATAGTAAGTTTACACTTTTTCTATACTTAAAACGCATATTAATAGCTTATTCTAGATTAATCTAGCGTCTACTCCTTACTATAATAAGGGCGACTTAGACAATAGCAATAAAGAGAGTAAGGAGGAGGTTACTACTAGAGGTGTAGTAGGTAAGAATAGTAAGGATAGTAAGGATAATAAAGATAATAAGTAGTAGGGGCGTAGGCAGCACGTAGTTTAGTTAGATTACTTCTTAGAAACTAGCCTATAGGCTTTAGGTAGATATCCCTAATAAACTATAAGTGCTCTATAAGCTATAGTGCTCTATAATAATATACATTATATCTACGTTCTATATAGTTTTATTATATCCTTTACTTCTTCTTTATATGCGTAGCTCTTTTCCTTTTAAAAATTTAGACTAGGTTATCTATATCTTTAAAGTCTAACTCTAGAATTTAGGTATTCTAAGTCTTATTATAGCCTTTCTAGTAGAGTAGGTATTACTTTTACCCCTTTTTTATTTACTTAGCTAGGATCTCTTCTACTTTCTAGGCTTCTCCTCCTTTAGGTGTAACCTTTAGTAGCTAGGTGTTTATATCTTCTACTCCTAACCTTAGTTTCTATTATTTAAAAAGGGAAATATAGAACACGTTATAAATATAATAGTGTAGTAGGAAGAGTAGATAGTATACCTACGTTCTAACTGCGTTATGCACTTAGAAGGGCCTAATAAATTTTTTTAATAGCTTCTTACTTAGTTATTAAGGTATATATCTATTCTTTGTACTAAGTAGGACTAAGTCGCCGCTCTAGAATAACTCTTACTTATACTTCTTATTATAGCACTAGCTCTAATACTCTTATACTAAGTATAGGTACTCTATAAGCAATACGCGTACGCTGTGTATATATTTTACTCTCTTAACTATATTTAGTAGCTCCCCCTCTAGCCTACTATCTATAGGAGGCGTAGTAAGGATAGGGTGCTTATTATATATAGTATAGAAAGGCGTGATTTTTATTAAATTATAGATAGAGTTATTGTATACAAATTAAGCTGTTAGGAGTAGTTTAACCTAGTTTATTTATAGAGGTGTAATTAATATATAAAGGTATTATTTAAGCGTCTAATTCTAGCGCTCTGTTTACCTGTCTATTTAATGGTAGAAAGTAGTGCTAAGCCTACGCTTTACTTATAGTTAGTAGTATATTTCTACCTAAAAAGCGGAGGTAAAGGTAGAGCCCCTATTAGATATAATACCTTTCTAACTGCCAAACTTTAAGATAACCTTTTAAAAGTAGGCTTTTATAAATTCCTTTACATTCTATGTTTTCTGTGTAGGGATATAGATAGCCATCTTAGAGAAGTAGTATATAATTATAAAAATTATATTAAAAGCACAGCTGCCTTAATCCTTTACTAGTAGGAATTTAGTTATAAAGTCTAGTAAAACTTCCCTAAAGATATCCTTTAGCGTTAGAAAAGATAATAGCTAGCTATACTTACTATACCTTAGAGCTTTACTTCTTTAGTAGATAGTATAAGTTCTTACGTACTTCTAAACATCTTAATTTATAAGAGGCTAATAGTAAGTCCTCTTAATAGCCTTAAGCGTTCTATATACGCTAAAGTGGCCTACTATATACGTATTATAGTGCTAGAACAAAATCTTTTGCCTAATTACTAGTTTATGTAGGATGTATAATCTACTATTATACCTTAGGACTTCTATTTTATTAAGGCGCTATACTTATATTTTACTACTATTTTAAGTGCTTCTCCTACGCCTTAAGCTAGTAATACGCTTAATAGTAAAGGCGTTCTTTTACTAAAGCTGCTAAACTTTAGTAATAAGGTTAGACTTTTTTCTATAGGTTTACTACTAACTAATACTCTAGCTAGTAAGCGTGGTACGTATAGCGTATACACTATAGCACTAGTAGTAGGGACCCTTATAGCTTTGTAAATATTAGTAATATGCATTTTATATACGCCTAATAAGCTTAGCTTATTTATAGATCTGCTTACTCTACTATACTTAGTCCTCTGTAGTATTTTGTTCTATAGGGTAGGTAATAAACGGGTTAGTAATAGGTTCTCCTATATATAATCTACCCTTCTTAATAGTCTATCTGCTAGGTTTATTTTCCCTAGATAGTGTTCTACTTTAAAATTAAAAGCTGCTAGATACATTACCTATTATACTTATTATAGGTTTAGCTTCTATATAGCGCGTATGCCGCGTAAGTTATTATAGTTACTTAGCACTTAAATTATGTGCTGCGTACTATCTAGATAACATCTCTATTACTTAAAGTAGTAAATAATAGTAAGAAGCTTAAGGTTATATATCTTATAATTTAGCTCTATAGCTTAAAGTTTTCTTAACACAAAAGTAACTAGGTGCCACTTCTAGTCCTTAAATAGCTGCGAAAGGATACTATATATTATAAAAGTAGATATATTAGTCTCTAACTAGATTAGCAGCGTAGGGTTAAAGTAGTCTAGGATAGGTGCACTTAAGAAGCGTATTTTAAGCATTTTAAAAGTATTATTAGCTTTTACTAACTATTAGAATACTTGGTTCTTTTTAAATAGGTCTAAGAGAGGAGCGGTTTTTTATATATATACCTTAATAAATTGCCTTTAAAAGTTTATAAAGCCTAGAAATAACTAGAGCTCTTAGATACTAGTTAGCTGTAGCTATTCTATAGTAGTTACTATACACGTAGGATTAGCGTAGATTCTTTACGAAGTTATAATAAAACTAAGAAAGTGGACTTTACCTAAGGTAAGTATACACTTAGTTAAATTAATAAAAAGTTTAGCCTTATATAGTAATTTAAGTATAGCATAAATAGCGCGCTAATAAAGCGTAAGATCCTTATTATAGTATTGTATTGTAGGTGCGTTTGCCTTAAGTGAGGAATATAAAAGAATAAGTTAAGTTATCCTATCTAAAATCTATTATATAAATCCAACTACTCTAATTGTCTATTAGGTCTCTTTGTGTCTTATTTAGTTGGCGCCCTTCTTTATCTGTTCCCTAATTAGCTATCTTAAACAATAGCTAATTAGCCCTATATTTCTCTAATTCTGCATCGTAGACTAACTTTTACACTATCTTTTCCTCCCTCTCTTTTAGGTTTAGTCCCTTAAGCCTACTACCTTACTACCCTTTTAACACCTTATTAGTAGTTACCTCCTAGACCTGCAATTTCCTTAATCCTTAGCTAGCCACCTTTACCTAATTATCCTACCTACTAATCTATCGCCTATTTACTGCTTATGTCCCTATAATTAAAGTTATTTATTAACTTCTTTATATTTTAGGCAGTAACGCAGCGTTAGTCTAATTCTAGGCCTATAATTTTACCTTAGCCTTTAACTAACTAACTATGCCTAATTATCTTAACTGCTAACCTATCGCCTATTTACTACTTATGTCCCTATAATTAAAATTGTTTATAGACCTTTTAGCATGTCAGATCGTAATATTATAGTAATATCCTCTTATAAACGCTTCTACTAAGCCGCTTAGGTGGCATACGCTTAATCTTTAGGTGTTGTGGTAAAAAGGGCTCGAACTATGACAGGATATTCAGGAGCAGAGTTGTAAAGAATACAAATAGCTAATTGTAGGAAAGGATGCCGAAAGGGCAGACTATATACAAAAGAAACGAGCCTCTTAGCAAGAATCCTATAATATGAATTAGTAGATCTAGAAAGAATCACAGAAGTGAGTGTTTTACTTTAACACACTCCCTAGGTAATCGCTTAAAGCAGATTACCTATTCTAAGAAGTAATTTTTAATTGTCTAAATCCTTTCTAAAGATCTTTAAAGAACTATCTAAAGGCTATTTAAAGATTAAAAAACTATTAAGAATTATTCTTCTAAATCTCTTTATCTTAAGAACAGCAATTCTATTACCCCCTATTTATTGTAATAGTAAAATAATTACTGTTTATCTTTTAAATTACGAATCCTATTATAAATCGTGTCTAGAATCTCTTCTTCTAGTGGGTTAGGAGCTTATAAGCGTAATATAAAGGCCTAGAGCGTAACCACTTTTATTCTACTACTTTTTTTACTTACTTCCTATTAACTATAAGGTAATTTCCCCGCTCTTACTAGCTAGTAAGTATAATAGGCAGGCGTGTTTTAATTAGAAAGGAGTAGTAGTAAGAGAAATAAGTAGTAAGAAGGGAGCGTATTTAGTAGTTAATAATTAGATAGGTAGTAGAGTATATAAGCCCTTTGCTAGCGCTTAATCTTCTTTTTTTAATTCTTTACTTTTAACATTTTAACTTCTTATTTAATTTAAGCCTACTAGTTTAAGCCTTTAAATTTTACTACTTTATAGTAAGTTCTCTTCTTCTAATTATTACTTTATACTTTTTCTATTATTTAGAGCTTTGCTAACTCTTTTAAATATCTAATAACCTAGCTAAAGCACACGCAGTGAAGGCTATAAAAGCTACTAAATAAAGCTTCTAATCTTTCTACTAAAATCCTCCTACTTCTTCTACTCTACTAGCTCCTCTTACCCTAGCTCTAGGCCCCTAGTAATTACTTAGTGCTCTTAGATAAGTAAGCTACTTAGGCTGCTTAAAGGGAGCTTTAGTAGGAAAAAGTAATAGACGCTACTATAATAATACTTTAAGCTTAAGTAGGCGCTACTATACCTACTTTACCTACTCTTATACTACTATATATAAAATTATCCTATTACTTTAGCTAATTTCGCTAATTATTTCTATAGCTAGCCGCATATTTAGACTCTTACTATAGATTTTACCTACTATTAACTATTAAAGGGTACTAATATAAGCTTTTATTTTAAAATTCTTTCTAGGTTTAGCTAATACTTTTTGTAGGAGAGGCTAATTACTAAGCTATATAAAAGGGTTAAGGAAGTTTTATAAGCTTCTCTTCCTACTAGTAGTTAGGAGGAGTAAGCTTAGTATATAGCTACTATCCTACTCCCTCCTTTCTAGCTAATTCTTAGTAGAGGACAGAGTAATTACCCTTCTACTTTACCTATTAAGGAGCAGCGCGGTTGCAGCTAATATACTAATTAAAATAGCTAGATAAGTAGCCTATTAGCTCTAAAGTAGGATAGAGGCTAGGTAAGTGCTTCTCCTCCTACTAATTAAAAGAGGGGAGGCTAGGGTAAGCTATTACCTACTACTAATTAAAGGAGAGGTAGAGGAGGTAGATAGGGTAAGAAATTACCTACTATAAAGAGAAGGAGAGGAGAAAGATAGAAAGAATCTTCTACTACTAATTATAAGAGAGATTCTCGCACCCCTATAATTAAGTAGAGGAGGAAGAGAGTCTATAAGCTTATAAATAAGCTCTTTAATCTCTTCTTCCTCTAATTCCTATTCTCCCTCTAATCTTTTCTTTCTTTTCTTTTTTTTTCTTGTTTCCTAGCTCTAAATTAAGAATTCTAGGTAGTTAATAGATTAATTCTCTACTTACCTACTCTTATTCTATAATTATTATACTTATATCTTATAGATTCAATAGCCTTTTAAATCTATTAAACTACTAATAAGTAAGAGCCTTTATAAGGCTATCTACTGGCATTTTGCTAGTTAGAAAATATTCTACTTAAAACAATGTTTTTGTATACTCTTACTATAACTACATATTCTAAATATCTATATAGCGTAGTTAAGTAGTAATTCTTTTATTCTTTCTAATTACTAAACAAATAGTTTAAAGATTATTATAATAGACCTTTTATAAAAGTCTTAGATCTAGAGTAAGCTTAGTAAAGAATCTCTTAATTACTATAGCTTCTTTACTTATATATTTAAGCGCTAGAAGCTTTGCTTCTATTATTAAAGTAGTAATTATGTTCTATTAAGCTGCTTTCTATAGGATAGCTCCTCTAAATAATAGGATAATATATTTATAGAAAGATCGCCGTAATATTAGATTATTAGTAAAAGAGGCATCTCTACATATTAGCAGATTAGGTCTATTATAGCCACTAAAGACTATAGCCTACTATCTAGTTTAATAGAGGTAAAGGATTACATAGTTAATAGCAGCAAAGTGTTCTTTACTTAGATTTATTAGAAAGTGTAATAGCTTTAACACTGCAAAGGCTATATCTAGGCGTAGCATAATTACTATATAGAGAGCTAATCCTACCTCTTCTTAAAAGAGCTTTATTTCTTAAAGAGTAGCTTCTCCTGTGCTTAGAACAAGATCTTCTGCTAATAGAGGTGTAGGAGGAAAGCTCCTAGAGTTTAAAAAGTTAAACCTTTTTGTAATTTTATTAATATAGGTATTATAGACTAGAGAAATTAATTTTGCTTCTCTATCCCTAATTACTTAAACACCTAGGAACTACTTTACTAGTCCTTTTAATTTAATCTTATATTTATTCGTGATCTTTCTCTAAAAATCTAGGGCTTCTTTCTCTTTACTCTTGTAATAGAGAAGAAGAATGTTATTAATATAAAATAGAATAATAATACTTTAATTACTATTAAAGAAAAGGCATAGCTCTTCTAGCAAAGCTAAGAGTCTATAAAATCGAAGTAATTTTGTAAATTCTTTATACTAAAGAAGTGGTAAATCTCTTAAGCTATATAAAGCTTAATTTAATCTTACACACTTTCCTAGCTTTTTAAAACTATTAGGTAATTTATAAGTTACTAGATTAGCAGCTGTAATAAGAGTATTTAGAAACGCTCCTACTATATTAAATTATAAGATTTCTAGATTAAATTCTGCTGCTAGAGCTATAGCTAATTAAAAAGATCTTACTACTAGGGTAGTAGTATAGGTAGAGTATAGAGTATTCTTTTTCTAAAAATCTCCTCTTATAATAATTTAAGCTTTACACTTTTTAAAGTATCTATTTTAATTAAACTTATAGGTAAAGACCTACTTTAAAAGAAGTAGTTATCTTAACACCTCTAATTGTTTAATCTCTGTCTAGGTACCTTTATCTTATTAAGTTAAGATCTCCTTATAAGCGGTAAGGAGGAATAGCTTCCTATATAGATAATTATAAAGGTGTTTCTATAGGGTTAGCTCTAGTGTAAGCTTGTCTCTGTAAGTCTAAGCTATATAAGACGCTCTAGGCGCCTTTCTAAGCATAGAAGCGAATACTCTTATATTTAGTATAATATATTCTTCTTACTTAGACTAGGCCTCTACTACTTCTAGTATAAATATGTACTCTAATATTACATTAAGATTACTTTAAAGATAATTAGTAATTAGTGTATAAGCACCTAGCTTCTACCTACCCCTTAGCTAATTATTTTAATTATTTTGCTTCCTTAATCTTCGCAATAGCAGATAGTAATTTATTAGTTAGTTAATTTCTAGTGCTTTACTATAATTTTGCCTACTTATTCTACTTACCTCTAGATAGATCTGCCTTCGCCTTTAGCGTGCTAGTAGGTTATCTACTTTATCTAGTGTAATTAAGTTATCTACACTAGGTTAATTAGTAACCTAATTAGTTTCTACTAATAAATAGGGTATTAAATCCCTAGATTCTGGCGGGCTAGCTCTCCTAGTAGTGTTTTAGTGGCTGCTAGATATTTCTTAATTGCTTAATAGATTACCCCTAAGATTACCTGGCTCTAGTATCTAATTAGGGGTTATAAGTCCTATGCTTTTTTTCCTACTTAAGTAAATTCTTAGCTACTAGCTAGCTAAGCCTATAGCTTACTTAGTAGTAGGTACTTTAAGTTCCTAATTACTTAGCTAGCCTACTTTGCTTTTAATTACTTAAGGGTTACCTATAGGTCTAATAGCAGTTCTTATATGCTTATTTGTTTTAGGAAGAATATTAAGCGCGTCTTTATACGCTTCTCTTAGATTATTTAGCTCTCCTTCTTAGAGGCTTTCTACTATTTTTAACGCTTCTATCTTTAGAATAGATTGTTCCTCTAATCCTTTATAGAATAAGGACTTATTAAACTTTATATTTCGTGCAGTAATTACCTAATTAAGCTAGGGAATCTATATTTAGTAGATATTAGAAGTTTTGTAGCCTACTAGGTATTTAATATAACCCCTAGGATTTACTTTAAATTCTCTTCTGTCTTACCTAGCTGTACGCTTCTAATCTAAACGGTAAGTTTAGTAGCTATAGGCGTAGATAGTACTCTAGTTTGGACGAAGATTAGCTGTTCTATATTATATTTTTACTAGTTTAAAATAACAAAAATATTATTTAAACTAAGTATCTAACGTTTTATTAGGTGATTAATAGCCTAATACTAGGATAGGAATTATTCCTTAGAGCTAGTATGCCCCTTATATAATTTTAGGCTAGAGAATTAATAGTAGATTTACGCTTATTTGCATTTTAATTACTTTTATTATAAGCTCCTAGCCTATTCTTTCTGCAGCGCTATTAGGTTTATGCGTATAAGGCGGTAGTCTACTAATTATTATACCTTCCTAATTAGCCTAAAATTCGTACTAGGATTTCCCTTTCTATAGAAGTGTTACTGTATTATTATCTTAGTAGATTTTTGTAATTTAAAGCTCGTATTTTGTATTAATAAGAGCTAAGAAATCCTGCCACACTTTTATTATTTTAGAAAGCGTCTTTATTCTAAGATTAAAAACGTAAGGTTCCTTACTAAAATCTTTTTTAATTAGTAAAACCTAGTTTTCTCTATTTTAAGCAGTGGGCATATTAAATAGATCCTAGGATAATAAGTGAAATAGCCTAGGTGATTGTTCTCTAGGTCTCTTAGAGATTACCTAGGTTATGTGTATAATAGCATAGTGCTTGTAATCCTTTTTTAATATTCTAGTGATCTTTACACCTTAGGCTATAGTACCTAGAGCTTATAGGGCTCTACTTTCTGCATGCCCTGCTTAAAGGTGCTAGAGGTCCTTAGAATTTAATCTTTTAATATTAACCTAGGATAATCCTTTAGTAGTTACACTTATAACAGTTAGATAAGAGCGGATTAGCTTATATTATAAGAAAGTAAGGTTATACTCGCATTTTAGGTCTACTAGGATAATACTTTGTTCTAGGCTTTTAATCCTAAGAGTGTAATCTAAACTAAGGTACTAAATCTTTACTTTCTTTAAAAGAGCTTCTAATATAATATTTATATAAAAGCCTTCTACTACTCTTACTCCTTAGAGTAGTAGATCTTCTATAAATCTCTTATTTTTCCTATATAAAGCGTTCTTAATTAGTCTATTACTAATTCCTAAGATTAAGAGGCTTTATGTACCTGGCTCTACACTTTTGTTTAATAATTAAAACGTCCTAGGAATAAGACTTTTATAATTATTAACTAGGTAAACTGCTACAGCACTGTCTAGTATTATACATTCTAATAGAGGATAAGCGTTAGAATGTAGAGTAGTGTAGATACCTAATACTCTATTGTCTGTAGGCAGATTAAATAGGTTTAGTAGAGCAGTAGTAATACTACTAGAATACTTAATAGTCTTAGTAAAGGATTATTTCTTATTCTATCCTACCTTTATAATCGCATTACAAAGGTTTAACTACTTAGGCTACTTAAGTTAATTAAGAATCTCTAATTTTTCTTTATTAGTAAGATTAAATAACGATGTTCTATTCTAGAGTAATCTAGCTATTGTGGTTTAAAGTCTTTAGCACTTTATTAGTTTCTACCTATAAGTATAGGGCTTACAGGGACAGTTTAGTTGTTTCTTTGTCTAATTAGATAAACTAGAACTATTAGAGTTAGTAGATTGTCTTAATAATCTATTAAAAGTGGCGAATACCCTACTTATTTTATTAGAACTAGATTAGATTAAATGCTCCTAGATAAGCGCCAAAAATACCTTCCCTAGATTGTCTAGCGTAATCTAATTCTATTCTAGCGTCTTATTCTAGATTAGCTATTAGTTTATTAATTAGGCCTAATCTAGTGCTATACGCGCGTTAATTACATCTAGGAAATCTTAGGTAGTAAGTAGTCTACTAATTTCGCTAATTAAGTAGGTCTTTGCTTTTTAATAGAGAAGCTGCCACTCTTTAAACTAGGTCTTAGGACTTTGTCTTACCTACTTAGCCTTTTTAAGATAAGCGCAGTATAAAGCTTAAATATTATTTTATATAGCTCGTTTATTTAGTGCGAGATCTTCCTTTAAGAGTTAAATTAAGGACTAAAGCGTAGTATAGCGTGTATTAACTAGAGTAATTATGGTAGGAGTAAGCAGATTAGGCGATACTATAGCGTTTACCTAAGTCTAGAAATTCTATATCTTAGTATAGTCTACTTGCTAGTCTAAAACTGCTACTCTATATTCTGCTATTTATAAAGGAAAGCTCTCCTTATCTATTTTATACTTAGTAAGCTCTACTTTGTATAATTAAATACTTGCTATAGAGGCTGTATTTATAATTAGTAATAGTTTCTATAAGAGCGGAGGTTATTCTAGCTTTGCGTAATTAATTACTAGAGCGTTAATTACTTCTAGGTTAATTTACTTCTAGATTCCTTTTAAGTTTACTTAGAATTAAAGCTAGACAAACTAGTAGGGCTAGCTAGTGCGATTAATAAGCTGTACTTCTACTATTTTAATAATTTTTGTAATTAGAAATAGAGGGGTTATATTGTAGAGAGGTTCTAAATAGAGTGTTGTATAATAATTTAAGCGTTACTAAGTAAGTAGGGAGAATTGTCTTACATTCTAAGCGCTGGGCTTATAACTATTGTGGTAAAAAGGGCTTAAACTATTATAGGATATTTAGGAGCAGAGTTGTAAAGAATACAAATAGCTAATTATAGGAAAGGATGCCGAAAGGGCAGACTATATATAAAAGAAATAAGCCTCTTAGTAAGAATCCCGTGATATAAATTAGTGGATCTAGAAAGAATCACGGAAGTGAGTGTTTTACTTTAATATTAGGGTATATAACCCTAGGATTTCTTCTACTCTATCCTTCTCCTAACCCTTACTCCTATTCTCCTCCCTCTCTTTTAGTCCTTCTAATACTATAGTGTAAAGGTTGGCCTACGATAGAGAATTAGAGAAACATAGGGCCGATTAGCTATCGTTTAAGATAGCTGATTAGGGAATAGAAGGGAGAGCGCCAACCAGATAAGACACGAAGAGACCTAATAGCTAATTAGAGTAGTTGGATTTGTATAATAGATTTTAGATAGGATAACTTAACTTATTCTTTTATATTCCTTACTTAAGGCAAACGCACCTATAACACTATATTTTTTAGTAAGGGACATAGGGCTGCTTTTAAAAAGATATAGAGAAGTATAGCGACAAGTATTTAGAGAACTAATAGAAGCTGTTTAGTAGACTTTTAAGTAGCTACTAAATAGCTAGAAACAGAGCGATAAGACTAATAGACTTTTAAGTAGCTATTAGGTACATAGATAGACAGACTATATAGACTTTTAAATAGTTATTCATTGTCTAGATAGACAGATTAATGGTCTTTTAAGTAGTCACTAATTACCTAGAAATAAAATAACACACTAATAGACTTTTAAGCAGCTATCTAGTGCTAGTATAGACTATATAGACTTTTAAGTAGTTATTAGTTATCTAGGAATAAAATGATAATAGACTAATAGAATTTTAAGCAGCTATTAGGTAGAAAGAGTAATAGACTAGAGGACCTTTAAGTAGCTACTAGGCTCCTAGAAAGAGCGAATATAATAGACTCTAGATAATTCTAGTCTAAGTAACAATTAAGTTAGGGACAAAAGGGAAAGCAAGGTATTAGTAGTAGAATTCTGTTAAGTAAGATTGTTATCCGCATACCTAAAGCTAAATCGCTAACAGAAAACTAATATAAAAATAAGCAGACAATAGAAGAAAAATAGAAAAGAGACAAAATAAATTTATATAGGTTTTATAATAACCCTATTTATCTAACTACCTCTACTAAGAGCAGCACTAGTTAGATAAGCTAAGGTATTACTAATTACCTTTTAGAAGACATAAATAAAAGAAAACAGTTTAAAGATAGAGGACTAGAAATAGAAGACTTTTTCTAAAAAAGAAATATAGCTTAGTTTACTCTAAGCCTAAATAATAGTAACGTACTAAGCTTTAGTAGTATTAATATTACTACCTTTTTAGAACACTATAACTTTTAAGTAAAAAGAGTAGGGTAAAGTAAGGAGCTTAAAAAATAAAAGCTACCTTACTTCTACTTAGGTACCTACTAAAGGGATATTATAAAACTACTAGCCTATAGAAGCGCTTTAGTTAACTAGAAAGACTTCTAGAAGATACTTTGCTTTAAGTACTTATTAATAGACTTAAAGTACTAAAGATTAACTAGAGCCTACTTTAAAAGCTAGCTTATTAAAGTAAGCTAATAGCCTATTACACTAAATAACTACTTCTATAAGTTTAATAGCTATACCTAAGCTGCCCTTACCTAATCACAAATTATATAGATAGAAGTAGGGACTCTTTTCTTTAGAGGTCTTAGCTAAGATAATAAGACTATAGTTATGTATAGAATGCTAATAGAGAGTCGCCTGAGAGGAGGTAATATAAACACCTATTAGGTGTAAGAAATGTATAATTTCCTTTACTAGTGCAGAGACTAGGATAAGGTAATTAGGGCTATATAGTAAGAGGAGAAATAGGTTACTATAAATCTAGCTTATTTTAAAACTACTTTGTTAGCAATCCTACTTATCCTACTACTTAGGAAGTTCTTTAAGGTATATGAGGAAACAAAAATAGGAGGAAATAAAGATTATAAAGAAGAAGTAGATACGCAAGTCTAAGAGGTTATTATAAAGATAGAAGAACTTACCCTTACTATAAAAGGATATAAGCAATAGAAGGCTTCTATACCTACTACTACTAGTCTTATTCTAAACAAGCTAGTTAATAACTAATACACTTTTAATAAGCTTATATGGCTAACCTTTTATATAGAACGTAATAATAGGTTGTTTAGGAGCTCCTACAACCTAATTAAAAAAGGCTAATCGCATTTTAGGTTAATAAGTAGTAAGCAGGGAGACTAGGAGCTAGAGATTAAGATAATAAAAAGGGCTAAAGCCTACTACGCTACCCTATTAGAGGTCTCCTACCTATTTAAAGAAGTTAGTATAACTAAGGAAGTAAATACTACTAGGGATAGAGTAGTAGAAAAAAGCTCTTAGGAATAACAGAACTAACTAGGTATTAAAAGGGTTACAGGGGCTAGAATTAGAGAATTCCGCCTAGAATCTCCTCTACTAGTAATTAACAACAATAAATTAGTGCTATAGGTAGTAATTATAGAAGTAAACTAAAGGGCTTCTAAACCTACTAAAATAATAGAGGAGAGTATTATCTAAGCTATACTAGAAGCTAAAGCTACTAGTAGAAAGAAAGGTGCTTAAATAGCCTCTACTCCTCTATTAGATAAAGAGCTAGTTGCACTTATTAACACCCTAAATACTAATTCTATCCTAATAGCAGCACTAACCTAAGAGGTAAGAGGTATTATAGTTAGATTAATATTTTCTTAGGATAAACTGCATTTAAAGGCCTAGTAACTACTCTCTAAGAAGGGAAAGGAGCCTAATAACTAATTAAATAAGAGCAAATTAGGAAATATCTTTATAAGGACACAGCAAAGATAGATTTTAACAGAAAAACAGAGTTAGGACTACCCTTAAGAACCTACTATTCTATTAGAAGTAATAATAGAGAAGCTGCGCCCTAGCCTACACTAGATTACATAAAGAAACGCTGTATAAAGTACCTAATATAGTACTAAAGAGCTGCTAAAAGGAAGAATAAAGATTATACTTAAGTACTTCCTAATTAACTCTTAGACCTCTATACTAAAGCTGCTAAAGCTACTATAGTATTAAGAGGTTAAAGAGAGGGAGGAGTATAGTAATTCTAGCTTAGAAGTTAAGGATAGCCTTATAATATTTAGGTAGGTTTGCTTTTCCTTTCTTTTCTGTAAATATATATGTCTATTTCCTATACTCTCTTAGTAAGGTAAGGAGTGTACTATTGTCCTCTTTCTCGCGCTTCTTAACCTAGTAGTTCCTGCCAGCGTCTACTAAGGTGCGCTTCTGTTTTTTAACTATCTATCGCAGTATTATATTGTTAATAACTCCCTTATCTACTATTATTTTTAGTTAATGTATAGGCTTTGCTTACAATCTATAATTATAGCGTTTAAATAATATTTTCTTTATACCTTAGTTAATCTACAGGTTATGTATTATTAATTAAGGTAATTCTAAGACTAACTTATGCTTAGATCCTAGTAAGATATCTAAGGTAAGTTCCTTTCTATATTCTTAGACTATTATTATGGTAGTAACCTTCTAGCATATCTAAGGTGTCTTAGGTATTAGGGATCCATTCGCGATATAGATAATATAGGGTACTTCTTTCTCTAATATTACAAGTCCTACTTATCTTACTATTTAGTAAAGTATAAAGTTTCTTTCTACTCTTAAGTCTATAAAAGCTTAAGCTTATATCCCTTTAAGCTATACTAGTAGCTTAACTAATACTATACTTACTATAGCATTTAATTTAATAAGCGCGTTTTCTAATTAAAGTTTAGACCTAAAAAAGACATCTATTTGTGTAGGTTGTAGTTAAGTTCTAGTGCCTAGTATGCGTTTCTAAGTATCTACTTCTATTATTATTCTTAAGTACATGGCTTATATAGATTATCTTCTTTTTCTTCCTATAAGGATGTTCTTCTGTTTTTCCTTCTGTAGTCTTTACTGTTCCTGTGTATTAGTTAAATTAGTAGTTCTGTTATTACTTCTTACGTAGGGCAGTTTACAAAGCTATTTAAATATTTGGCTATATAGTAGTATTTGTAGTTTTAGTTTATACACCTATACTAGTATAGTTATATATAGTTTCTATTAATAAGTATATTATAGCATTTATTACCCTTTAGTGTAAGGTAAGGGAAGTATTTTACTTATTATTTATTCTAGAGGTGTTTATTTTAAGCTGCGATAGGGTAGTCTATCTATATCTATTTACAGCGTAGTTTCCTTCTAGATTATTTCTTATTCTCCTCTTTCTCCACCTTATATTATACGTATATTAGTTCTTCGCAATGCGTCCACATTTAGAATTAGTGTATAGGATTTTAGTAGTCTAGGTAGTACTTTAGTACGTAGTCTAATTTCTTATTTTTATAGGATCGCATCCCTTTTAGTGCCTAGTAGGGTTCTATATAGTCCTAAACATTTAGTTTATACTTAGGTAATATAGGGTTCTCTTCTTTCCACCTACTTTGTAGGTAAGAAGTAGGAGATCTTAGTATCTCTTCTACGTCTTCTACATTATAGTATATATTAGAGTCATCTTCTAGATCTTTATATAATTATAAGTTAGGTAAATCTAATTACTTACTTTACTCTAGTATAACGTATTAGTAACTAAATAGTGTTATAATAACTTCCTATTCTTTATTAGGTTCTTAGTCCTTAATAGTTAGTATATTTAACTTAGTTTAATAGACTTTATTCTTTAATCTACAGTTCCTAGCTATATAGTCTAGTTTGCTACATATAAAGCATTTATAGGTCTTAGTTATTAGTTATTAACTTCTATTAGAGACGCGTTTATTAGGCTGCTTAGGGCCTATCTTTCCTTCTTTTCCTTTACCTATATAGTTAAACCAAATATCTTCTATTAGTTTGTATCTTTAGTAGTTCCTTAGCTATTACTTTTAGACAATTCTAACAAGGTTCTTATAAACTACTTTTGCTAGTTATCTAAAGCTTATTACTCTAGGGTTTTAGTAGAGCTCTTATTATAGTAAAAACTATTCTCTATTAATTCTAATAGTTTCTTTATATAGCTCCTTAAGGTTAGTAATTCGCGCACTACTATATAAGAGTTCCTTACGTAGTTTCTATTTAAGTTCTTATTTGTATATATCCTAAAGAGATTTATTGTCCTAGTTAAGTTATATAGCGTATCTACGAAACTTAGCTATATACTTAGCTACTAATTATTTCTAAGTTATAGTCTAAATCTTTACTTTTGTAATAGAGTCTTTGTTAGCAATTCTAAAGAGTTATTTAAAGTATTTTTTAAAGTTATTATAACCTTTAATAATATTAATTATATTAGCGTGTTTGTTTACGTAATTATTATTGTTATTATTGTAGTCTATTCCTAGGTACTTTTTAAGGTAGAGATAGATCTATAATCCTATATCTCCTTATATATATATTGCTGCGAAGATAACCTTTTTCTTATCTTTAAAAGGTTTGTCTAAGTTAAAGAAGTAGAGGTCTAACTAGAGAATCTAGACGTTAGTTTAAAATTATTTACTAAAGTAGAGATTAAGTTTATACGCCTTACTACTATCTTTTATAGAAGTAATTTTAGTGGCACCTAAAGCTATAAAAAAGGTAGAAGTTTATAAAGTACTTATATCAAGAGTGTTTAAAATATTAAATCTAAAAGGGTAGCTAGTCCTAAAAGGTTAAGGTTAGTTCTTAGGTAGAAGTACTTATAGAAGGTAGAAAGTCTTATTAATATAATAGTATCTTATAAAGTATAATAAGTTAATAATTTAGTCTACTAGAATCTAAATAATAGATTAATAAACAGATTAAATATAAGTATAGAGAGTCTATTCTCGCGTTTCTATATACTAAGTAAAGGCTACTTTATAGGGAGCGCTCTGTAGAGAGCGCTCTATAGAGAGTAGTTATATATATTATACTCTAGTATAGAGTAATTAAGCGCTCTGTAGAGAGCAGTTACGTAACTTCTTTATTTAAGGCGTAGCTAGCATTAAATCCCCGCTTAATCCTTGCTACGCGCCCACTAGGTATAAAACCGGCTTCCCGCCATCATGTGGATTTCAGATCCTAACAATATTAAGGGTAAGTAGTGGGTTACAGCCTATAAGGGTTACAGCTAGTGTAGTGCGAGGTGTCCTTTTTGTTAGAATCTTAGAACGTAGTAGCAGTGGCCTTAAAAGGTGTTATAATTATAGGGAAATGTTTATTAAAGAAATCTATTACTATAGGTAATTGCTATAAAAGAGTAGCGGCTGTAGAGCGCTAGGCTTATAACCTGTTAAAAAGTAAAGTAGAGAGTATAAGTGATAAATTAATCTAGCTAGTAGGTGACGTATATATCAATAGAGGACTAGCTCCTTCCATGGGCGCTAGGCACCTTCCGGCTGCACCGGAAGTTCCTTCAACAGTTACTTCCCAACGGGCGGCGAATTGCAACCCACAACTCGACCTCTGCCGCCTTGGTTTCCTTATGCACACAAACCCGCTTCACGCGGACAAGTTCTCGTTCTTCGAAACCGGCACTTGCAGCGACGATCGCTCCTTGGGGCACGGCAGATATTCCCTGTTGGGCTTTCAATCAAGGATTCTGGACCGGCCGCCACCAGGAACCAATCTTACCAGAGGCACACCATCGAGATCTGCCAGACGAGTGATGTAGCCAACGAGACGTGTAGCATGTCCACGATACCAGTACGCCCTGAAATGGTCAGTTGTTGACTGCCGCTCTCTTGCTCATTTCAGTTCACGACGTACGGATGCACGGCCAGGGTGCTCAACCTCATTTGGCCTTGGAGATATCTACACCGCAATTAGCCTCAACCAAGACCCATTTAGTATCCACGTACCGAACTTTCGCTGGGGTGGTGGCTTCATTGTACGCGCGAACTCGCTTTTCACAAAGGTCACGTCTGGCGTTGGCGGAAAAGTCACGGACTTCCCTCTGGTCTGTGGAGCCTTCGCCCGGTCAGCTTCTGATCAAGACCTACTGGCGTGTTAATGAGCTCACACGGAGGTTGAAACAGGCCTATATACGAAGAGCCTGGTTTGATGTCGACACTGGCTACGCCAACCACTAACTTCGACGCCAAAGTGCTAGCGCCAGGGGTGTAAGCGGTAGCACCCTTTAATGCTGGGTATACATAGCTCCCTTCGGTCTCTTTCAAGGTATCCTCCGCCACAAGCACGACGCTCGTGCCGTCTTTGATAGCTCGGTCGTACTCGCTCCAGTACGAACTGCACGCTTGCGGGCCAAGATTAGCACCGCACTCTTCCTGACGAGCCCATTACAAACGCCTCGCAGCAGGTTTACTACGGAAGCACTCTTCTATTGGCATCTCTATATAGAGCAAGCTGCCAGCGGAAGCATGAAGGGGCATTGCGGATCACTTACAGAAGTGTATCGTTAGGATAAGCAGCATAATGGACACGCTGATAATGGAATGTTGGCGAGTGAAAGAAGCCCGCCGCTGCAACCGTTGCAATTCTGGCTAGGTCTTCCGGGGTGGCCAGACGTACACCATCCATAGTGGGCATGGAAGAGAACGAAACCATGGCGCTGTGTGCACTTGGAACGACTGTCATCCAACGGTTTGGACAAGCAAAGACACGAGTGAAGATCAATGTTCGAAGCAGACGGTGGGTTGCGACTTCAAGGGCTCAAGGCTGGGGGGGTCTGACGTCCCACCACGCAAAGTGATGGGGTCCACGACATGTAAGTAAAGGACCTGTGCCAGACTGGACTCTGCGGGCTACCGGTCCCGCTATTCGCCGACTTCTTCAGCCTTGTGGGTGGCCACTGAGCCTCCGCTACATCGGCCAGAAGAGAGAAACGAGTGGTTAAACCATTTGCCAATGAATGAGGCGTCACACCAGACGCCATACGATTGGGCTCGCGGTTACATCGACCAGGCCAATGACTGCGATGCAGCTGGGGATGTGCAGAGACCGGGCTGGGGATAGATGGTGGGATGAGCGCAGCACTGAAGAAACGAAGGCTGGGCGAGGCGGTGTGAAATGCGGAGGGTCAATGGCAGCGCCTGGAGCCGTCAGCGAGGCCACGGCCAGGGGGCAAATGCTTACTTACAAGCACGGAAAAGGGACGTGCTGAGGGGTTGCTGCAGCCCTGTGAGAGGGTCCACCTCGTCCATCATGGGTGCACGCGAGCTAGGCTAGGCCACGGGCGCATTCCCAAGCGCTCGTCTCCCGCAAGACCTGGTGATGCTACAGCTCGCTGCCGCTGATTCTCTCATACTACACCCCACCCGTCGCTGCGGCTGCCCATGCCCACGCTCTGCGACTCACTGGATTCAGCAGCCCAGCTGAGGAGCCTGAGGCCCGGCCCCGTGCCCGTCGCACGCTGTCAGCCGCACAGTGCACTTCGCCCTCATGGCTGCCAGTTCGCAGTACCACAGAGGCGCTACAGCTCCCCACTCGCACTACCACGCTCTGCCTGGCAACCACGAACACCTGTACGCCGATCTAGCAACATCGTGGCATGGCTCTCATGGAGGCTTCTCGCGGGCTCCCGCTCCTTCGGCCCTACTCCAGCGCTTTAGCTCCCCGGCCCAGCGCCCGCCCGCCCACTATGACTACGGCGGGTCCAGCGATCCTGTCAATCCCAACCTCAACCAACCTCAATGGCCGGCAACATACACCCGTGCAGCACCTCAGGAATGGAACCCTGACTTCAACGAGAGCTCCCTCAGCTCGCGGTCGCTTTCATACAGCGAGGCTGATGGTCGACAACACCCTTTGCCGCTCGCCGACCCCCGGCCACCGCGCCAGTATGAGAACGCTCCCACTGTCCCTCTTAGCAGCCCGGCCCACGAATATCGGCCTCAAGATAACCTCCACGAGCCTCATGTAACTGCGGTGAGTGCAAACGCTGGCCTCTTCCAGTCTCGACTGATGCCACGCAAGGATGCTGCCGTGGTCCCAAATGCCCCGCCATTCGCAGCAAATGCGGGCACCTTAGCTCCTATGTTGAATTATGCCAACTCAAACATGCATGTTTCTCCTACACATGCATCGACGCAAGTGGCTGTGACTTGGGCTCAAGAGCCTCATTCCGACAGCTCTCCTGTCGCTCCCCGGCATACTTTTGCCCAACACAGCCATGCTCTTCCCCAAGACCTGGTGCTGGGCAGCCAGGCGCAACTGCCAGACACGACCTGGGCGATGGTCACTGCTGCTCCAAGCACCCCGACGCCAGCTGTGTATGAACAGCTGCCAGACACGGCACCGTTGTGGCCAACGGAGCCAGCATCTCAGGACTATACGCATCAACAGCACGTCCTCGCAAATCCAGCGCTCCATGAAGTCGATGCTCTTCGTGGAAAGCGGTCCCTCGTCAAGAAGACAGTAGCGAAAGTCCCTGCAGCTTTTGTTGCGAGGTCGCAAAAGTCCAAGGTGTCGAAAAGGAAAGGGCCTCTGGATGAACAAGCCCGGCGGAAAACACATGAAATGCGCAAACAAAAGTCAGCCTGTATTCGTTGCAGATTCTACAAGTCTGGGGTATGTTTGAAGTGCTGTTCGAAGAAGCTTTTGACTGATCATATGCCAGTGCGATCACGGTGATCCGTGTCAGAAGTGCCAGAAAGTTGCGGGCGGGGCTAGATCATTCAATATGCCCTGCTGCAGGATTCGCCTCGAAGAAGCTATGCTAGTCCGCCACTGTGAGTGAATAGAATTCTTTCCACAGACCACAACACTCATACTATGCAGGCAATGGTCGATCTAATCAAGATGAGGGTGAATTCATAGGTTATGAGTGGCTCCCGAACTGGGATCTTATCAACATGGATATTATCTGGAATCTTCCAGGGACAGGGCCTATACAAGTTCAACCAATGCGTATCACGATTGGGAAATATCGTCCGAAAAGACCCTTTTTGGATGCGGCAACGAATGAGTGGAGTACTACCCAAGGCCGAGTAGTCGTTGAACAGCCGCCGTACGCTGTTTATGATACACAGAGCCTGGTCCCGCTCTTGGAACGATACATTACGAACTTGCAGCCCGCTGTTGAACGATGGATCTTCGCCCGGGTCTCTCATGATGAAATAGCAGTCCTCACGTACCAAGAAGTCGTTCGCCTGAGAGCAAGACTACCTCCGGGACCGCAAAATCTTCTCGACCTCTGTATGAGAATTCAGTGTCTCTCTGTCGTGTCGCAGGGATACGGCACTGTTTGGTCTAACGGCGTACCTGGTATTCAGGTATATGATTACAGCAAGTTAGGTCGCAGCCAGTATGAGGCTTATGACCGAAGTTCTCGCGACAGGCCACTGCCAGGAGCCATCAACCAGCAAGTTGATGTCGCGGCACTGAAACTTCTGAGGAAACTGGAGACAGCCTGCCACAACTTGGTAAATAACAAGATTTTCAAGCCGAAAATCAAACCGTGGTACGAACTGTTTCTTGCTTTGTACGTCATTTTCTGGAATCTGGAATACATCCATCGAAGCGCGGAGACCTACATTCAGTCTAAGCATGGAACAGTAAGCAAACCATGCCAGCTTGCGACTTGTAGTCTGAGGCTAATGAAACCAGACCGTTGAAAGCCATGTCAAAAACGTTGTCAGTCGTCAAATCGAGAAGTGGGAGTATTCTTTCGAGGTACTCCTGACTTATTGGAAGACAGCCATCCGCGATTATGTCCCGTTTAAAGTAGCGAGGGAGAATCCCGAAGAGTTGCGCAAGAAGGGCCACCTGGATGCTCAGGGATTCGACTATGTGCTGAAGTTGGTGAGCATTATTGATCGAATCGGAGAAATCGGTACGTGTAAAATCGAACGAGTTTCCGGTACAATGCTAAACTACCCCTTTAGGCCAGTCCACGGCACCTTATACAGGCCTCCGATCCACACACAATTCTCTGTCAAGCAAGTGGATCAGGAGGCTTCTGGAAACATCTGGGGCGTAGTCACTTGTTTGTTCCTTCAGTCGTCTCTCGTCCTATTGAAACGATTCTCATACTTCTTTTATTTTTACTCATAGCCACGGAGCAAACGGAAAGTTGGACCTGGACAAGGTTCAATCGGTCATATGCATCGTGGCAGCAAGTGTTTTTGCAATTTGGTATATTAGTATGTTATACACGATACATGGGCATCGCACTCAAGATATTGAATATTTCCCCCCATTAGTACAAGCGAATATCAAACTGCCTTTCCCAGCGAGTATTGCTACGCCATTCTGAAAGGTAAAGCCACCCGAGGACAGGAAGAGAGACTGATATGGTAAGAGAGCATCTAACCGTGGCTCTCGCGGCCACTGATCTTGCGCCAGGGGTCGAAGTCACGAATCGGAATCTCCTGGCGACGACCAGGGTTAAAAGGGTCGTCGAAGTTGTGCTTCCAGGCATCAGGCTTATCCCAAGCGTTCTTGGGATCGCGAAGGAACATACGCAGAAGGTGTCGGGTGCTAGGCTCATTCGTCTTGCCATAAGCTGTACGAGCGTGCATGATACTCAGGTTATTGATGAGCTGGATATCGCCTTGCTGGCGATCAAGTTTGGCGCAGACCTTCTGAGCCACCTCCTGCACTGAGTTTATAGCATGCATTTGCTCCTTTGAAAGGTCCGGCATGCTCGGATCGCGAGGAATATGAAGGCCACCTAGGAGCGGCGCCTTAACAAGCTGACACATGGGCTTGCTGTTCGAGAATACAAGGGTGGGACCAAGCTCCAGGTGAGGGGCCGCGTCTCTGAAATCTTTCAGCGGACTAGTTCGTTATTAAACCGACGCACTCACTTTTGTTTAAGCTCGAACGGCCACTGAGCCTCCGCCATCGTCTGAAGCGCAGCCGGGTCTTTATCTAGGAGCTCGTTGTAGATGCTCCAGAAGGAAGCTAAATATTGCTCGCCGCCATTGCCAGGACCGCCATCATCTCGAACATGCATAGCCAGGACATCGCCAGAGAATCGATCGTTGTGGAAATCCATCTTGGCCGTGGTTTTCGAGCCAGCAAGGCCAATGTCTTTGGCCCAATGCGGAACTTTGCGGTGAGTTGCGTCAAGTACGTGGCCTATGTTCTGTCAGTTCCGAAGCCCGGTTTACAATTACGACGGGACATACTCAACGTCTGGTTCGCATATGAGTCTGTGGCACGCAGAGGGCAAGTGTGTGCACAAGTGCCGACGAAGGCGATGACCGCTTCCTCATCGTTGAACCTAGCTGCATCAAGACCACGGATAACGGCAACGCCGAAGCCCTCGTGGACTTGCTTGCTGACATCAGCCAACTTTGCGGAAAGGTCCTTGCTCAGAGGGAAATTATCTTTGCTGATAAGCTCAGGCGCAATCTTCTGTACTAAACCATTGTCAGAAATGGTCAACACACAAAAAGAGTCGTTTTTCTCTTACATTTTATCGAAATGACAGCAGATCGAACTTGAGAAACTTCGGTGGCATTGAGGTTGACCACATACTTGGTCGGGTCGAGCTCTGAGTTCTTCCAGACCATAGAGCCTTCTACGGAAGGCGCGAGCTTGTCCGGTGCTGAACCCCATGATGAAATGCTCCGCAGAGACTCCGATGAAGATTTGGCACTTAAACTAGAGACAGACATCGTGAATTTCGGCTGATTTGGGTTTGAGTATTGCTGGTAGTGGTTGATTGTGAGTAGTTCTGCTGTTTTGAGTGCTGCGGGAAATCGTTGAGATGTCGAGGCAGCTGTGGAGATGTTTATGTAGGTCTCAGGCACCCGGGTATGGGCCTTTATATGCACAGGACCACGAAGGTTCTCGCATCGGACGCCCACAGTGGCAAGGCTGCGCCGGACGTCTCACAGCAGAGCTGACTGAGCTATACAGATTGAACGAGGTTCCCTATTCAATGCCAGGGTGAAATATAGAGCGCCAACGCTTGTAATCTAAAGCACGACTCCCAAAGGCGGTCACATTCGAGGCTGGCAAGAGGATCGTTGCTCCTATTCGTTGACCGCATTCAATTCGAGTGTAAACATGTCAGCTTGCCGAACAATCCTCCAACGACAATGAGCCCTGTGAGCGGGTCCGGAAACTTGTTCAAAGACTAAACTCAACATGCTCCAATTTCATGCTTTGCCACATGGGCGGTTCTGGTTATCCGTCAATCGCTCGGCATTCACTTCGCCGCTTTAGCGCTGGAGCGCAAGCGGGAGTGCCATTAAGTGTGCTCCACAAGGCCAACATGCGCCGACCATACGGCCACCTCAGCTTCGCCGCGTGAACAAAGGACCATGCAGATTGCTTGGCCCCATCCTAAAGATTCACTAGCAGTTCAGTTTGCACTGCCCAGACCGACCGAGCAGCAATCGCAAGCGCATTGAGTGTGTATTGTACCGACGAACTCTATCACGATCGCGATCACCAGCCAAATTCCAGCCCTATGAGTCTGACTGCATGAAGCTTTGGCTGGATGCTCATACCACGTTGACGCTTCTATAGTCACCCCGCAGCATCAGCTCCGAACCCAACCTTGCGCCACCACTCTCGTCTACTAGAATGCCCTGCAAGCTTTCATCAGCTTGACAGGGTACTCTGCCAGCAGCGGCTTAAGTCTTGTGTTTAGAACGAAGTGTTGGTTGCTTCGTGTGGCTGCTATCGCGTCACCACCGATGCGCTGCTGGACCATCCACCATCCCCGTGCTGTCGATCCCACGTGGGCCCAATACCTACTGCCTAGGAAAGCATGGCCACCCAACCGCAGTACATTATTGAAGCACTCCACAAAGAAGTCGAGCGATAAGATCGCTTGTCACCGCGTTTTGCGTCTGCAAGCAACGAAGCAGTCATGCTGCAGAGCACCCTCAGCACTACTAGGTACAACTCTGGGATTGTCTGCATCCTCATATGAGGGAGTTCTCGTTGCAGCCAGCGTAGACGAGAAGCTTCCACGTCAATTGAAGCGAAGTCACAAGGCTAGACCAGCCCTGCACTGAGCTTGCCAGTATTGCCCGCTAAGGTCTAGGTGCCTACCACGGGAAAATGTCGCACATTGGGATCCCGACGCCAAACGGTCGGTCACAAGAGGCCGAGTGAATGGCTTGCCGCCTTCAGCGCCATGCATACCTCAGCATTAGCGTGCTGCGCATCAGGAACAGGGGCCGTTGCCGCTCTTAGCTTGGACAAATGTCGAGCGAATATGGAGTTCCTAGGTTGGGATGAAGCTATGTGGCAGCGAAAAGCGCTTCCCGCGGCGACCCAAACAAAATGCTGACGAGGCGAATCCGCGTCACAACCCTTCCGAACCTAGAAAGATACTAACGGGGCGGACCGGTGCGCTCGCCGCCGGGGGGACGAATGGCGTCTTACTCTTGATCCTTGGTCTTTCGCCGCCAATTCGATTGGAACGGGGCGCCGGCCACCCTTTAGCCCCCCCCAACTTCACAATCAGTGATGGCAGCGTTTCGAGCGGAACTCTAAAGGAGGCGTGCATCGCACCCTAGTAACGTATCCATTAGGTCCTAGCCTGGCCAGCAACAGCTTGTAGGAAGCCGGGGGGCAGGTCATCTCAACATGGAATTTGTCTCACCAACTTATCAATCCCAGGTTAGGCTAATTTCATAGAAGCTATTTTTCAATGCGATTTTAAACTAAAAGGCAACATTTTATGGTCTTAAATAAAGTTAGAAAAATGACGTTAGAAAAATAACTATAGAAAAATGACGTTAGAAAAATAACCGTAGAAAAATAACGTTAGAAAAATAAAGTTAGGTGTAAGGTATAAAGAGTATAGTTATATTAAGGAATTAATAGTAAATAGTAGATATCTACTAGAAAGACAAATCGCTAGTAAACTATCTTACTTATTAAAGACTTTATTACTTATAATATAAAATAAACAAAGTAAGGAATAAAGAATAAGGTTATACTAGTAGAAGTTTAATAGCTAGAGATAACTTAGCGCTAGATTATAATAGAAATATAGCTCTATAATTGGCGTAGAACCTATTAAGATCTAAAGTGTGTGATTACGTAGACTATACATATAATTATTTTATAAAGTAGCGCGTGCACCGTAGTTAGTATTACGTAACCTAATTAGTGTAATTAGTGGCCTTGGCACACTAAGTAGACTAAGTAGCCTAGATTACTAATTACTAAGCATAGTCTAATCACCTTAATTAGTGAAATTAGTTAGACTAATTACCTTAGTATATAGGAAGGTAAGTATAGAGTCTTTATACTTATATTTAACCTATTTATTAATCTAATATTTAGATTACACTTAGGCCATATTATTAACTTATTACACTTTGTAAGATACTATTATATTAATGAAACCCCTTAACCTTTATAAGTACTCCTGCCCAAAAACTAACCTTAACCTTTAGAACTAACTATCCTCTTAGATTTAACATCTTAAACACCCTTAATATAAGTACTATACAAACTTCTACTTCTTTAACTACTTTAGCTACTACTAACAGGATTACACTAATTAGTAATACCTATAATAAATAGTAACTACGTTAAGACTAACACTTAGCTCTTACAGCTTAACCTATACTTCTACTTCTTTAGAAGAGAATAGGAAGATAAGGATAAAGTCTTACTTATAACTACGTATATAGAAAGACGAGCTGCTGATTAGATTAACCTATATATTATAATATACCTTATAGAAGAAAACAGTAATAGCAACTAAGTTAATAAAGTTATTACAGACTATACTACTTTTTATTCCTAACTTAAGTAATTATTTAGAGTTATAAATAAGATACTAATTACTAAATGAGAAATCTAAGATCTTAAATAAACTACGTTAGTAGCTAAGTACGCTATAGCCTTTTAACACTACATAGTATAGCTTAACTAGGAAGATAACGCCCTAAAGATAATATATAGATAAGGCCTTAAGAGGTTTGTTAGAGTAGAACTCCTATATAGTAGAGAAATAACACCTACTTTAAAGAACCTATATAAAGAATCTATTTAGATTAATGTAGATTAGTATAACTTAGACTAAGAATTTTAATATAACTATAAAGAGGAGGTAAAGGCTAGAGAATAAAGGGTAATCTTCTAGACCTTCTAGTACCTTATCTCTCCTAGTACTAGTTATCTAGAATAGTAGAGACTAGGGTAATAGAGAATAGATCGAACGTAGGCAAATAGAGCAATAAAACCTTAGGTATAGGCTTAGAATTGCTATCTAGGATAGAGAGTATAAGTAGAAGAGAACTCTCCTTATATATATAAAGTAGAGTTTCTAGAATATTCTACTTAGTAATATTCTACTATCTATAATATTATTTATAACGTTACCTATAGCGTTATCTAAATTAGTAGATATAGGGTTATCTATAACGTTCTTATAACGTTATTATAGAAACTTCTAGAATATACTTAAAGTAAGTAGAAAGGTAACTCTAAGAACCTTTAAAGGTTACCTATTCCCTATAATAGTAAGCCCTTCTACCTATAAAGTGCTAGAGAGCTACTTATACTATATAAGTAGTAAGTTATAGAGACTGTATAGGGTCTAGAGTAGGCATAGGCACCTACGCTAGTCCTTAAATCTGGAAGGGAGGTTATAGAGCACCTTTTTAGTAGGGCCTATTAGTGTATTTTATAAGGTCTAGTTATAGGCAATAGTACTTACTTTATACTAGGAAGGATAGTAAAAGGATAACTTAATAGCATTAATAGAATAATACTTATCTTATATAGAGTTAGGGCGTAGTGTAGGTTTTACGTAGCTAGCTTACTTAGCGCATAGGCCCTTTATAAGTTCTTAGCGCTAGATACTATAACACTATAATAATATTATAAATCTACCTATTACAGAACCTCCCCCTTTAGCTGTAGTCCTCTACAGTATACTATAGCCTTAATAAAAACCTTACCCTATAGAAAATAAAAAAGTGTCTATAAAAGTACACGTTGCGTGCGTAATAATAGTGTATTATAAGTAAATAGTACGCGTTGTAAACGCATCGCGCCTGTTATTTATTATAAGGCTTCTACTTGTTCCATTTGCTATAGCCTTTTATAATATAGGGTAGTAGGGCTACATAGTTCTAATATCATTTTAATTTTCGTGTACTCTCCACCTATATAATATATAACTACTATATACTTAGTATAGATAAAGTGCTTAACCTTTAAACTACTTCTTTAATTATTTAAAATGCCGTACTACCTAGTGCCTAAATATATTAAGAAGTCTAACCTATATAGTGCCGCTATCTTCACGTTTAGCAATAATACTAAGTATATAAACTATAACGTAGTACTTATAACTTATATACGCTATACATAGCACTTAGTAAAGCTTTCTAAAGACTATATAAAAGATAAGAATAAGCGCTATAACTATTATATTAAAGGTAATTACGAAGGCTGTAACTTAGTATATTTAGAGTTACGCGCTATATATACGCTTTAGCTTATACTTATAGGTGCTAAAGGCGACAAATAGGCGCCTTAATTACCTATACACCTTTTATAACTACTACTATATTATAGTTATAGAGACCCTAGGCAGGTAGCGTAAAATAGATAAGTGTATAAAGGTAATAGGTTTAAAGCTAGCTTATTACTAAAAGTAATTTAACTTAGAGCTAGCTAACTACTAGCGTATTACCGCTTATATTAGTATACCTATAGGTGTAGTAATCTAGGTGCCTACTACTAGCCCTTAGTATCTAGACTTAATCCTAGTAGAGTAGCGTTAAATTACTAGTGCTTTTAAGGTAGTTATTGCCCTTATATAGTAGATAGTAAGTTTACACCTTTTTTACACTTAAAACACATACTAATAGCTTACTCTAGATTAATCTAGCGTTTACTTCTAACTATAATAAGGGTAACTTAGATAATAGTAATAAAGAGAGTAAGCGAGAGATTACTACTAGAAGTATAGTAGGTAAGAATAGTAAGGACAGTAAGAATTATAAAAATAATAAGTAGGGGGGGCGTAAGCGGCGTGCGGTTTAGTTAGATTACTTTTTAGAAGCTAGCTTATAGGCCTTAGGTAAATACCTTTAATATGTTATAAGTACTCTATAAGCTATAGTGCTCTATAATAGTATATATTATATCTATATTTTATATACTCTTATTATATTCTTTGCCTCTTTTTTATATACGCAGCTCTTTTCCCTTTAAAAGTTTAGACTAAGTTATCTATATCTTTAAAGTCTAACTCTAGAATCTAGGTATTTTAAGTCTTATTAGAGCATTTCTAGTAGAGTAGGTATTACTTTTACCCCTTTCTTATTCGCTTAGCTAGAATTTCTTCTACTTCCTAAGCTTTTCCTCCTTTAGGTATAACTTTTAGTAGTTAAGTGTTAATATCTTCTACTCCTAGCCTTAGTTTCTATTATTTAAGAAGGGAAATATAAAACACGTTATAAATGCGATAGTGTGGTAGGAGGAGTAGGTAGTATACCTACGTTCTAACTACGTCCTATACTTAGAAGGGCCTACTAAATTTTCTTAATAGCTTCTTACTTACTTATTAAGGCATTTATATATTCTTTATGCTAAGTAGGACTAAGTCGCCTCTTTAGAATAACTTTTACTTACACTTCTTATTATAGTACTAGCTCTAATACTTTTATACTAAGCGCAGGTGCTCTATAAGCGATAAGTGTACGCTATATATATATTTTACTATTTTAACTACATCTAGTAGCTCCCCCTCTAGTCTACTATCTATAGGAGGCGTAGTGAGAATAGGGTTCTTACTATATATAGTATAGAGAGGCGTTATTTTTATTAAATTATAGATAGAGTTGTTATATCCAAATTAAGCTGTTAAGAGGAGTTTAACCTAGATTATTTATAAAGACGTAATAAATATATAAAGGGATTTTTTAAGCGTCTAATTCTAGCGCTCTATTTACCTATCTATCTAAGGGTAGAAAGTAGTGCTAAGCCTACGCTTTACCTATAGTTAGTAGCATATTTCTGCCTAAAAAGCGGAGGTAAAGATAGGGCCTTTATTAGATATAATATCTTTCTAAATACTAAACTTTAAGATAACCTCTTAAAAGTAGGCTTCTATAAATTCCTTTACATCCTATATTTTCTATATAAGAATATAGATAGCTATCTTAAAGAAGTGGTATATAATTATAAGAATTATATTAAAAGCGCAGCTACCTTAATCCTTCGCTAGTAGAAATTTAGTAATAAAGTCTAGTAAGACTTTCTTAAAGATATCCTTTAGCGTTAGAAGAGGTAATAGCTAGCTATACTTACTATACCTTAGAGCTTTACTCCTTTAGTAGATAGTATAAGTCCTTACGTACTTCTAAACATCTTAATCTATAAGAGGCTAATAGTAGGTCCTTTTAATAGCCTTAAACGTTCTACGTATACTAAAGTGGCCTTATATTGTGAAAACGTCTGAACGTAATCCAGAAAAGGAGATAAATCTCAGGCTTTCACTTAACAAAAACTTTGGAACCTTAAACACTTGTTCTGGGCTGTTTCCCTTTTGACACGCTGGGGATGACAGGGTAATTGCGCCATAGAGTATAAATTAAGTGCGCAGTTTGGCACCTCGATGTCGGCTGTCTTTATTATCTAATTGAACATCGATTTCAAAAGATGCCTTTTAAGTTATTAAATTTTAGGGATAATTTACTAAATAGGAATCAGAGTTAGTTAGTGGGTTTATAACTAAACATAATCAAATACAAGAATTTAGGAGATTGAATAATTTATCTTTAGAAACTTTTATTCTTAAAAATCTTCTCCCCTCTATATACGTGTTATAGTGCTAGAATAAAATCTCTTACCTAATTACTAGTTTATCTAGAATATATAATCTACTATTATACCTTAGGACTTCTATTTTATTAAGGCGCTATACTTATACCTTACTACTACTTTAAGTGCTTCTTTTATATTCTAAGCTAGTAATACGCTTAATAGTAAAGGCGTCCCTTTACTAAAACTGCTAAACTTTAGTAATAAGGTTAGACTCTTTTATTATAGGTTTACTACTAACTAATACTCTAGCTAGTAAGCGTAGTACGTATAGTATATATACTATAGCACTAGTAGTAAGGACCCTTATAGCTCTATAAATATTAGTAATATACGTTTTACATACGCCTAATAAGCTTAGCTTATTTATAGATTTACTTACTCTACTATGCTTAGTCCTCTATAGTATTTTATTCTATAGGGTAGGTAATAAATGTAAGGAATAGGTAACCTTTAAAGGTTCCTAGAGTTACCTTTTATATATTCTAGAACTTTCTATAATAACGTTATAATGACGTTATAGCCCTATGGATACTAGGTAACGTTATAAGTGACGTCATAGGTAACGTTATAGATATTAGAGAATTACTAAGTAGAATACTCTAGAATCTCTACTGTATGTATATAAGGAGAGTTACCTTCTACGTGTACTCTCTATCCTAGATAGCAATTCTAAGCCTATACCTAAGGTTTTATTGCTCTATTTAACTACGTTCGATCTACCCTCTATTACTCTAGTCTCTACTATTCTAGGTAACTAGTACTAGGGGAGAGAAGGTACTAGAAGGTCTAGAAGGTTACCCTTTATCCTCTAGCCTCTACCTCCTCTTTATAATAAATAAGTTAGTAATAGGTTCTTCTATGCGTAATATACCCTCCTTAATAGTTTATCCGCTAGATTTGTTTTCCCTAGACAGTGTTTTTCTTTAAAATTAAAAGCTACTAGGTATATTACTTATTATACTTATTATAGGTTTAGCTTCTATACAGCGCGTATACCGCGTAGGTTATTACAGTTACTTAGCACTCAAATTGTGTGCTGTATACTATCTAGATAATGTCTCTATTACTTAAAATAGTAAATAATAGTAAGAAGCTTAAGGTTATATACTTTATAATTTAGCTCTACAGCTTAAAATTTCCTTAACACAATAGTAACTAGGGGCTACTTTTAGTCCTTAAATAGCTACGAAAGAATACTCTATATTATAAAAGTAGATACATTAGTCTCTAATTAGATTAGTAGCGTAGGGTTAAAGTAGCGTAGGATAGGCGTATTTAAGAAGCACGTTTAAAATTATTATTAGTCTTTACTAACTATTAGAACACTTAGTTCTTTTTAAGTAGATATAAAAGAGGAGTAGTCTCTTGCGTATATACTTTAATAAATCGCCTATAAAAGTTTATAAAGCCTAGAAATAACTAGAGCTCTTAGATACTAGTTAGCTATAGCTATTCTATAATAGTTACTATGTATATAGGATTAGCGCAGATTCCTTACGTAGTTATAATAAAACTAAGAAAGTAAACTTTGGCTAAGACGAATATATACTTAGTTAAATTAATAAAAAGTTTAGCCTTACGCAGTAATTTAAGCATAGCGTAGATAGCGTGCTAATAAAGCGTAAGATTCTATTATAGGTATAGATAAGTGTATTATCTAAATATGTAATGTATATAGGTTTAGCTCAATCTACAATTAAGCATTTAAGAGTTAATAGTATACTATTATATAAAAGGTGAGAAGTACGTTTAATTAATTACGTCTAGTCTATTATACAAAGGGGCACTAAGGGCTTTATAAAGTCTCTGCCTCTTAGCGCTAACCTAAGCAGTAGGTCCTTGTGTAGGTCCTTATAGGTAGGTAGGGCTTTATAAAGTCTCTACCTCTTAGCGCTAATCTAAGTAGTGGGTCCTTATGCGGGTTCCTATAGGTAGGTAGGCTCCTATTTTACTTAGTGCTATTTGTATAATAAACTATATAGACACTAGTAACTTTTCTTTTATATAATAGCTTATGTCTATTATACGCTGCCCTTTTCTATTCTTCTCTATCTATATAGTTAGCCTTCCCCTATTAAAATAGGTTGTGAGGTAGGTGTAGTGTTACTATGCGGTAGAGGTCCTATTTATACCTACTCTTATGTAAATAGGCAGTAATAGCTAACTTACTTAGTTTTTACCCTACCCCTTTATATAGTAGCAGAGTTATATTATATAATAAGGATCTTTCTAGGCATATGTCCTATGCGTAAATAGAAGGTAGAGTGTTAAGCAATATAATACTTAGCACTAGGTCTTAGTAAGTAGGTATAGAAGGATGTCTCTTAGTTATATAATAAAGGTATATAGTAGAAGTAAGATATAAGGTAGCCTTCTGTGCTTCTTTTTTATTACTCTATTAGTCTTATTTATTTTCCTTCTCTTTTATATAATAGTCTTTATCCTCTAGCTCTCTTTTAAAGTTAAGGATATATACTTATATATCTATAGCAGAGGGTTTGTATTTATAGAAGTTAGCATATAATAACATATATTACTTTCTAGCTCGCTAGGTATCCTTTAGTAGATATTTAATAGACTAGTATTCTTCTTTATAGTATATAAAGTATTTCTACTTTATATAAGAGCTTAAACTTCTAAAGTTACTCCTTCCTTTTAGTCTAAAGGTTAATCTACCTCTAGGGGGGCTAGATCCTCTCGTGCGATGAGGATTATTATGTTATTAATTAGTGTAGTACACCTCTTTACTATCTTAGAAGAACTATAACTTTTTCCTATTTTTAGTAACTTAGAGTAACACCTAAAAATTACTAAGTAAGCTTTCTACTATGTTTTTAGGGTTAAATATAGCTTATTTAAAGTTAGGATAGCTGCGGTATACTTATATAATAGTAGTATATAGTTATAGTTTACTACTAAAGCCTTATCTAAGAGCCCTTTAGGCTAAAGTAAGCTTATTAATTATTACTTCTAGGGCCTTATGCGATGTAGTAGCTAGATTATCCCTTTTATAGTATTTAAAAGTAAGAGTGGTCTAGTCTATCTAGTACTAATTATAATTAACACTAGTGTTAAAGTGCCTATTTAGTCTATTATATAATTCATCCTATAGGAGTCCTAGTCTAATATTGTAGAGGTAGTAGGTACTCGCACAATTAGAAAGGGTTCCTAAGAAGATGTTTATATACTAGTTCTATAGTATACCTAGCCTATAGCATAGTTCTCTAAAGATTCTTATCTTATTTACTAGAATATTATATAGCCTACTAGTATAGTTATTCTCTTTACTCTAAGCCTTCTAAAAAAGGATAATCTTATCTAGCTAGATAGAAGTATAATCTCCTAGTTATTAAGGAGACTAAGAGGGTCTAGCCTCTTTATATAATATAGTTTATTAGGCAAAAGTAGTCTAGGTTTTAGGCTACTACTACTAGTGTAGCTCTATGGATAGTGTTTTTGTCCTCGCACGTATAGAGATAGGCCCTAGCTATGCTCTATATATATATATATTACCTATAGATAGTATAGGTTATATTATCAGGATTGTGCAAAGTAGTTTAGGTTATAGTTATAGTATTATTATGCAAAAGGTCTATAGCTTATAGTTAAGCTATAATAGTCTAAAGAGTTTCTTTGTATAGGTATCTTTTGTTATAATATTAGTAGCGACAAAGCCTTTCTTTATAAAGAAAGCGATAAGTTCTCTTCTTACTATATAACTAATTTTATTAAAGGTTCTTTCTTTCTAGTTATTAAAATCTTTAGTAAAAGAAGAGATTACCTCTTTACCTTTAAAGCTACTTATGCGATATTACGTAATTATGTATACTATATAAGTATTTAGCTATTTTAGAGAAGGGGGTAGGTGGCTGTGTAGATCTACTCTATTTACTTAGTACTTTTATGTAATCTCTCCTCTTAAGGTAATAGCCTTAATATTTATTACTTCTTTTACTTATTAAAGCTATATTACTTTGTCTTCTTACTAAGGAGGCAGTATTAATTATTACGCAATATTCTTAGGTTATATTTCTTCTAGGAAGTCTCCTAGTCTTAAGGCTATGTTATTATTATTATCTTTCTTAGTTGTGCGACGTGTCTGCGTTTAGTTATTACTAGTTTAATTATGTAACGTGTTTATGTTTAGTTATTACTAGTTTAATTATGCGACGTGTTTTTTAGGGTTATAAGGGGGTTCACTATTAGGATCCGGCCGCGCGCGAGCAGTGGGGCACAAGCTTATTAGACTACTAGTCCGCTGGAGTTAGCTAACTAAGCAGTTAGATAATAGGTTACAGGTCTTAAGGGTCCTAAGGACTACATAGGCCTCGCCTATACAGGAACTCTAGGACGCGTGGGACTCGCCCACACGGGACTCTAGGACGTATAGAACTCTAGGACATATAGGACTCTAGGACATATAGGATTCTAGGATATGTGGGACTACTTAGTATATAGGAACGTAAAAATAAGCTTCTTATACTTATATTTAATCTGTTTATTAATCTATTATTTAGATTCTAGTAGACTAAATTATTAACTTATTACACTTTGCAAGATACTATTATATTAATAAGACTTTTTACCTTCTATAAGTACTCCTGCCTAAGAACTAACCTTAACCCTTTAAAGCTAGCTACCCTCTTAGATTTAACATCTTAAACACCCTTAATATAAGTACTTTACAAACTCCTACCTCTTCTACAGCTTTAGGTGCTGCTAAGATTACTTCTATAAAGAATAGTAGTAAGGCGTATAAACCTAATCTCTACTTTAGTAAACAATCTTAAACTAACGTTTAGATTTTCTAGTTAGACCTCTACTTCTTTAACTTAGATAAACCCCTTAAAAATAAAAAAAAAGTCATTTTCGCAGTAACATACATGCGAAAAGATATAGGATTATAGATCTATTCCTACCTTAAAAAGTACCTAAGAATAGACTATAATAACAATAACAACAATTACACAAATAAGTACGCTAATGTAGTTAACATTATTAAGGATTATAATAACTTTAAGAAATGCCTTAAATAACTCTTTAGGATTGCTAATAAGGACTCTATTGCAAAAGTAAAGATTTAGACTATAACTTAGAAATAATTAGCAGCTAAGTATATAGCTAAATTTCGCAGATACGCTGTGCAGCTTAACTAGGATAATAAATCTCTTTAGGACATATATAAATAAGGACTTAAATAGAAACTACGTAAGCAACTCCTGCGTAGTAGTGCACAAATTACTAACCTTAAAAAACTGTATAAAGAAACTATTAGAATTAATAAAGAGTAGTTTTCACTGTAATAGGAGCTCTACTAAAACCCTAGAGTGATAAGCTTTAAATAACTAATAAAAATAGTTTATAAGAACCCTATTAGAATTATCTAAAAGCAATAGCTAAGGAACTACTAGAGATATAAACTAATAGAAGATGTTTAGTTTAACTACTTAGGTAAAGGAAAAGGAGGAAGGATAGGCCCTAAGTAGCCTAATAAACGCGTCTCTAATAGAAGTTAATAACTAATAACTAAGACCTATAAATGCTTTACATGTGGCGAACTAGGTTACATAGCTAGAAACTGTAGATTAAAGAACAAAGTCTATTAAACTAAGTTAAATATACTAACTATTAAGGACTAAGAACCTAATAAGGAATAGGAAGTTATTACAACGCTATTTAGTCACTAACGCGTTACGCTAGAACAAAGTAAGTAATTAGATTTACCTAACTTATAATTATACAAAGATCTAGAAGACAACTCTAATATATACCACAACGTAGAAGACGTAAAAGAGATACTAAAATCTCTAACTCCTTACCTATAAAGTAGGTGGGAAAAAGACAACCCTATGTTACCTAAGTATAAACTAAATGTTTAGGACTACATAGAACCCTACTAGGCACTAAAAGGAATATAACCCTACAAAAATAAGGAATTAGACTACGTACTAAAGTACTACCTAGACTACTAAAATCCTACATACTAATTCTATATATAGATGTATTGCAAAGAACTAACATACACACAATATAAGGTGGAGAAAAAGGAGAATAAAAAATAACCTAGAAGGAAACTACGCTATAAATAAATGTAGATAGACTACCCTCGCAGCTTATAACAAACACCTCTAGAATAAATAATAAGTAAAATACTTTTCTTACCTTACGCTAAAAGGTAATAAATGCTGTAATATACTTATTAACAGAGACTGTATACAACTATACTAGTATATATGTCTAAACTAAGACTATAAATACTACTATATAGCTAAACACTTAGACAGCTTTGCAAACTGCCCTACGTAAGAAGTAATAACAGAACTACTAATTTAACTAGTATATAGGAACAGTAAAGACCGTAGGAGGAGAAATAGAAGAATATCCTTATAGAAAGAAGAAGAAGATAATCTATATAAGCTATATACTTAAGAATAATAATAGAAGTAGATGCTTAGAAACGCATACTAGGCACTAGAACTTAACTACGACCTACACAAATAAATGTCTTTTTTAGGCCTAAACTTAGATAAGAAAACACCTTTATTAAATTAAATACTATAGTAAGCACAGTATTAATTAAGCTACTAGTATAGCTTAAAGGAATATAGGCTTAAGCTCTTGTAGACTTAAAAGTAGAAAGGAACTTTATATCTTATTAGATAGCAAGATAAGCAGGACTTATAATGTTAGAGAAAGAAGTACCCTATATTATCTATGTTACAAATAGATCCCTAATGCCTAAGACACCTTAAATATACTAGGAGGTTACTACTATAATAACAGTCTAAAGACATAAAGAGGAACTTACCTTAGATATCTTACTAGGATCTAAGCATAAGTTAGTTTTAAGATTACCTTAGTTAATAATACACAACCTATAGATTAACTAGGGTATAAAGAAAATATTATTTAAACGCTGCAATTGTATATTACAAGCAAAGCCTACGCATTAACTAAAAATAATAGTAGATAAGTGTTAAAGTAAAACACTCACTTCCGTGATTCTTTCTAGATCCACTAATTCATATCACGGGATTCTTGCCAAGAGGCTTATTTCTTTTGTATATAGTCTGCCCTTTCAGCATCCTTTCCTACAATTAGCTCTTTGTATTCTTTATAACTCTGCTCCTAAATATCCTATAATAGTTTGAGCCCTTTTTACCACAATAGTTATAAGCCCAGCGCTTAGAATATAGGATAATTCTCCCTACCTACTTAGTAACGCTCGAATTATTATACAACACTCTATTTAGAACCTCTCTACGATACAACTTCTCTATTTCTAATCACAAAAATCATTAAAATGGCAGAAGTACAGCTCGTTAATCGCGCTAGCTAGCCCTACTAGTTTGTCTAGCTTTAATTCTAAGTAAACTCAAAAGGAATCTAGAACTAAATCAACCTAGAGGTAATTAACGCTCTAGCAATTAATTACGCAAAGCTAGAACAACCTACACTCTTATAGAAACTATTACTAATTGCGAATACAGCCTCTGTGGCGAGTATTTAATTATATAAAGCATAGCTTACTAAGTATAAAATAGATAAGGAGAGCTTTCCTTTATAAATAGTAGAATATAGAGTAGTAGTTTTAGACTAGTAAGTAGACTATACTAAGATACAGAATCTCTAGACTTAGGTAAACGCTACAGTATCGCCTAATCTACTTACTCCTGCCATAATTACTCTAGTTAATACACGCCAAACTACGCTTTAGTCCCTAATTTAACTCTTAAAGGAAGATCTTGCACCAAATAAAGGAGCTACACAAAATAATATTTAAGCTTTATACTGCGCTTATCTTAAGAAGGCTAAGTAGGCAAGACAAAGTCCTAAGACCTAGTTTAAAGAGTGGCAGCTCCTTTATTAAAAAGCAAAGACCTACTTAATTAGTAAAATCAGCGAACTACTTACTACCTAAGATTTCCTAGATGCAATTGCCACGCGTATAGCACTAGATTAGGCCTAATTAATAAACTAATAGCTAATCTAGGATAAGACGCTAGGACAGAATTAGATCACGCTAGACAATCTAGAGAAGGTATTTTTGGCGCTTATCTAGAAGCATTCGATCTAATCTAGTTCTAATAAAACAAGTGGGGTATTTACCACTTTTAATGGATTATTAAGACAATCTACTAACTCTAATAGTTCTAGTTCGTCTAATTAGACAAAGAAACAACCGAACTGTCCCTATAAGCCCTATACTTATAGGTAGAAACTAATAGAGTGCTGAAGACTTTAAACCGCAATAGCTAGATCACTCTAGGATAGAATATTATTATTTAATCTCACTAATAAAGAAAAATTAGAGATTCTTAATTAACTTAAGCAGCCTAAGTAGTTAAACCTTTATAATGCGATCACAAAGGCAGGATAGAATAAGAAACAATCCTCTACTAAGACTATTAAGTATCCTAGTAGTATTACTACTGCTCTACTAAACCTATTTAATCTGCCTACAGACAATAGAGTATTAGGTGTCTACTCTACTCTACATTCTAACGCTTATCCTCTATTAGAATGTATAATACTAGATAGTGCTACAGCAGTTTACCTAGTTAATAATTGCGAAAGACTTATTCCTAGGACATTTTAATTATTAAACAAGAGTGTAGAGGTAGGTACACAAAGCCTCCTAATCTTAGGAATTAGTAATAGACTAATTAAGAACGCTTTATATAGGAAAAATAAGAGATTTATAGAAGATCTACTACTCTAAGGAGTAAGAGTAGTAGAAGGCTTTTATATAAATATTATATTAGAAGCTCTTTTAAAGAAAGTAAAGATTTAGTACCTTAGTTTAGATTACACTCTTAGAATTAGAAGCCTAGAATAAAGTATTATCTTAGTAGACCTAAAATGCGAGCATAACTTTACTTTCCTATAATACAAGCTAATCCGCTCTTGTCTAACTGTTATAAGTATAACTACTAAAGAATTATTCTAGGTTAATATTAAGAGATTAGATTCTAAGGACCTCTAGCACCTTTAAGTAGGGCATATAGGAAGTAGAGCCCTATAAGCTCTAGTAACTATAGCCTAAGGTGTAAAGATTACTAGAATATTAAAAAAGGATTACAAGCACTGTACTACTGCACACGCAATCTAGATAATCTCTAAAAGGCCTAGAGAATAATTACCTAGGCTATTTTACTTATTATCCTAGGATCTATTTAATATACCCACTGCTTAAAATAGAGAAAACTAGGTTTTACTAATTAAAGAAGATTTTAGTAAGAAACCTTACGTTTTTAATCTTAGAACAAAGACGCTTTCTAAGATAATAAGAGTGTAGCAGGATTTCTTAGCTCTTATTAATATAAAATACAAGCTTCGAATTACAAAAATCTACTAGGACAATAATACAGCAACACTTCTATAGAGAGGGAAATTACAGTATAAATTTTAGGCTAATTAGGAAGAGATAATAATTAGTAGACCACTACCCTATACGCATAAGCCTAATAGCGCTACAAAAAGAGTAGGCTAGGAGCTTATAATAAAAGTAATTAAAATATAAATAAGCGCAAATCTGCCATTAAATCTCTAGCCTAAGATTATATAAGCGGCATGCTAGCTCTAAGGAATAATTCCTAGCCTAGCATTAGGCTATTAATTACCTAATAAAACGTTAGATGCTTAGTTTAGACAATATTTTTGTTATTTTAAACTAGTAAAAACATAATATAGGACAGCTAATCTTTGTCTAAACTAGAGTGCTGTCTATGCCTATAACTACTAAACTTACCCTTTAGATTAGGAGCGTACAGCTAGGCGAGACAGAAGAGGATTTAAAGTGAATCCTAGGGGCTATATTAAATACTTAGTAGGCTACAAAGCTTCTAATATCTACTAAATATAGATTCCCTAGCTTAATTAGGTAATCACTATACAAAACGTAAGGTTTAATAAGTTCTTATTCTATAAAGGATTAGAGGAACAATCTATTCTAAAGATAGAAGCGTTAAAAATAGTAGAAAGCCTCTAAGAAAGAGAGCTAAACAATCTAAGAGAAGCATATAAAAACGCGCTTAACATTCTTTCTAAAATAAACAAGTATATAAGAACTACTACTAGACCTATAGGTAACCTTTAGGTAATTAAAAGTAAAGTAGGCTAGCTAAGCAATTAGGAACCTAAAGTACCTACTACTAAGTAAGCTATAGGCTTAGCTAGCTAGTAGCTGAAAATTCGCTTAAGTAAAAAAGGAAGCACAGGACTTATAACCCCTAATTAGACACTAGAGCTAGGTAATCTTAGGGGTAATCTGTTAAGTAATTAAGAGATATCTGGCAGCCACTAGAACACTACTAGGAGAGCTAGCCTACTAGAATCTAGGGATTTAATACCCTATTTATTAGTAGAAACTAATTAGGTTACTAATTAACCTAGCGTAAATAACTTAATTACGCTAAATAAAGTAGATAACCCACTAGCGCGCTAAAGGCGAAGGCAGATCTATCTAGAGGCAAGTAGAATAAGTAGGCGAAATTATGGTAAAGCACTAGAAATTAACTAACTAATAAATCGCTATCTACTATTACAAAGATTAAGGAAGCAAAATAATTAGGACAATTAGCTAGGGGGTAGGTAGAAGCTAGGTGCTTATACACTAATCACTAATTATTTTTAAAGTAATCTTAATATAATATTAGAGCACACATTTATACTAGGAGTAGCAGAGGCCTAGTCTAAGCAAGAAGAATATATTACACTAAATGCGATAGTATTTACTTCTATACTTAGAAAAGCGCCTAGAGCGTCTTGTATAGCTTGGACTTACAGAGATAAGCTTACACTAGAGCCAACCCTATAGAAACACCTTTATAATTATCTATATAGGAAGCTATTCCTCCTTACCGCTTACAAAGAGATCTCGACTTTGTAAGATAAAAGTACCTAGACAGAGGTTAAATAATTAGAGGTGTTAGAGCGACCGCTCCCTTTAAAGTAGGTCTTTACCTACAAGTTTAATTAAAATAAATACTTTAAAAAGTGTAAAGCTCAAATTATTATAAAAAGAGATCTTTAGAAAAAGAATACTCTCTACTCCACCTATACTACTACCCTAGCAGTAAGATCTTTTTAATTAGCTATAGCTCTAGCAGTAGAATTTAATCTAAAAATCTTATAATTTAATATAGTAGGAGCGTTTCTAAATACTCTTATTACAGCCACTAATCTAGTAACTTATAAATTACCTAATAGTTTTAAAAAGCCAGGAAAGTGTATAAGATTAAATTAAGCTTTATATAGCTTAAGAGATTCACTACTTCTTTAGTATAAAGAATTTACAGGATCACTTCAATCTTATAGACTCTTAGCTTCGCTAGAAGAGCTATACCTTTTCTTTAACAGTAATTAAAGTATTATTATTCTATTTTATGTTAACAACATTCTTCTTCTCTATTACAAAAGTAAAGAGAAAGAAGCCCTAGACTTTTAGAAGAAAATCGCGAACAAATATAAGATTAAATTAAAAAGACTAGTAGAGTAGTTCCTAGGTGTTTAAGTAATTAGGGACAGAGAAGTAAAATTAATTTCTCTAGTCCATAATACCTATATTAATAAGATTACGAAAAAGTTTAACCTTTTAAACTCTAGGAGCTTCCCTCCTACACCTCTATTAGCAGAAGATCTTGTTCTAAGCATAGGAGAAGCTACTCCTTAATAAATAAAGCTCTTTTAAGAAGAGGTGGAATTAGCTCTCTACACAGTAATTATACTACGCCTAGATATAGCCTTTGCAGTGTTAAAGCTATCACACTTTCTAATAAATCTAAGCAAAGAACACTTTGCTACTATTAATTGTGTAATCCTTTACCTCTATTAAACTAGATAGTAGGCTATAGTCTTTAGAGGCTACAATAGACCTAATCTACTAATATATAGAGATGCCTTATTCGCTAATAATCTAATATTACGGCGATCTTCTTATAGATATATTATCCTATTATTTAGAGGAGCTATCCTATAGAAAGTAGCTTAACAGAACACAATTACTACTTTAACAATAGAAGCAGAGCTTTTAGCGCTTAAATATATAAGCAAAGAAGCTATAGCAATTAAGAGATTCTTTACTAAGCTTACTCTAGATCTAAGACCTTTATAAAAGGTCTATTATAATAGTCTTTAAACTATTTATTTAGTAATTAAAAAGAACAAAAGAATCACTACTTAACTGTGCTATATAGATATTTAGAACATGTAGTTGCGGCAAGAGCATATAAAAGGATTGTTTTAAGTAGAATATCTTCTAACTAGCGAAATACTAGTAAATAGCCTTATAAAGACTCTTACTTATTAGTAGTTTAATAGATTTAAAAGGCTATTAAATCTGCAAGATATAAGTATAATAATTATAGAATAAGAGTAAGTAAGTAGAGAAATAATCTATTAACTACTTAGAATTATTAATTTAGAGCTAGGAAATAAAAAAAAAAAAAGAAAAAAAAGATTAGATAGAGAATAGGAATTAGAAGAAGAGGAGATTAAAGAGCTTATCTATAAGTATATAGACCTTTTTCCTCCTCTACTTAATTACAGGGGTGCGAGAATCTCCCCTATAATTAGTAGTAGGAGATTCTCCCTATCCTTCTTTTCTCCTCCTCTCTATAGTAGGTAATTTCTTACTCTATCTACCTCCTCTACCTCTCTTTTAATTAGTAGTAGGTAATAGCTTACTCTAGCCTCCCCTCCTTTAATTAGTAGGAGGAGAAGCACTTACCTAGCTGCTACTCTACTTTAGAGCTAATAGGCTACTTATCTAGCTATTTTAATTAGAGTATTAACTGTAACCGCGCTACTCCTTAATAGGTAGGGCAGAAGGGTAATTACTCTATCCTCTACTAAAGATTAGCTAAGAGGGAGGGAGTAGGATAGTAGCTACGTGCTAAGCTTACTCCTCTTAACTACTAGTAAAAAGAGGACTTTATAAGGCCACCTTAACCCTCTTATATAGCTTAGTAATTAGCCTCTCCTAAGAAAAGTATTAGCTAAACCTAGAAAGAATTTTAATATAAAAGCTTATATTAGCACCCTCTAATAGTTAATAGTAGATAAAATCTATAGCTAGAGTCTAAATATACAGCTAGCTACAGAAACAATTAGTAAAATTAGCTAAAGTAATAGGATAACCCTATACATAGTAGTGCAAGAGTAGGTAAAGTAGGTATAGTAGCGCCTACTTAAGCTTAAAGTGTTATTATAGTAGCGTCTATTACTCTTTCCTACTAAAGCTCCCTTTAAGTAGCCTAAGTAGCTTACTTATCTAAGAGCACTAAGTAATTGCTAGAGGCCTAAAGCTAGGGTAGGAGGAGCTAGTAAAGTAAGAGGATCTTAGTAGGAGGATTAGGAGCTTTATTTAGTAGCTTTTACAGCCTTTACTACGCGTGCTTTAGCTAAGTTATTAGATATCTAAAAGAGTTAGTAAAGCTCTAAATAATAGAAAGAGCGTAAGGTAATAATTAGAAGAAGACAACCTATTATAAAGTAGTAGGATTTAAAGGCTTAAACTAGTAGGCTTAAATTAGATAGGAGGTTAAAGCGTTAAAAGTAAAGGATTAAAGAGAGAAAATTAAGCGCTAGTAAAGGGTTTATATACTCTACCGCCTATTTAATTATTAAGCGCTAAATGCGCTCCTTCCTTACTATTTATTTCTCTTACTACTGCTCCTTCCTAATTAAAACACGCCTACCTATTATACTTGCTAGCTAGTAAGAGCGGGGAAATTACCTTATAGTTAATAGGAAGTAAGCAAAAAGAGTAGCAAAATAGAAGCGTTTACGCTCTAGGCCTTTATACCACGCTTATAAGCTCCTAACCTACTAGAAGAAGAGATTCTGGACACGATTCACGATAGGATTTGTAATTTAAAAGATAAACAGCGATTGTTTTGCTATTATAATAAATAGGAGGTAATAGAATCGCTATTTTTAAGATTAGGAAAGATTTAAACAATTATAGATTACTTCTTAGAATAGGTGATCCGCTTTAAGTAATTACCTAGGGGGTGTGTTAAAGTGAAACACTTACTTCTGTAATTCTTTCTAGATTTACTAATTTATATCACGGGATTCTTGCTAAGAGGCTTGTTTCTTTTATATATAGTTTGCCCTTTTAGCATCCTTTCCTACAATTAGCTCTTTGTATTCTTTACAACTCTGCTCCTGAATATTCTGTGATAGTTTGAGCCCTTTTTACCACAACAATAAGGAAGTTATTAACAATATAATACTGCGATAAACAGTTAAAAAATAGAAGCACACCTTAGTAGACGCTAGTAGGAACCACTAGATTAAGAAGTGTAAGAAGGAGGATAATAGCACACCCCTTACCTTACTAAGAGAGTATAGGAAATAGACACACATATTTATAGAAAAGGAAGGAAAAGTAAACCTACCTAAACATTAACCCTAGGATCTTATAATAGACCTAGAAGAAGGGAAGACACCACCCTTTAAACCACTATATAGCAAGATAGGAGAAGAACTCCTTAAAGAACGTAATTTTATTAAGACAAACCTTAAGAAAGGATATATATAACTATTAAAGTTACTAGTAGTAAGCCCTTTTATATTTATTAAGAAAAAGGATAGATTAGACAGACTATCCGTTAACTACTAATAACTTAACAACATAATAATAAAGAACTAATATCTACTACTAAATATTACAGAGTTATAAGATTAACTATCTTAAGCCAAGATATTCACAATAATGGATCTAAGAGACAGTTACCACCTTATATAAATTAAGAAAGGTAAAGAATAGAAAACAGCGTTTTAATTACGCTATAGACTATTTAAGTATAAGGTTATGCTATTTAGACTTACAAACGCACTAGTAGCTTTTATAGCACTTATTAATAATGTACTTTGTAAACATCTAGACATATTTGTTATCGCGTATATAGATAATATCCTTGTCTTTTCTAAAAACAAATTAGACCACACTAAGTATATACAGATAGTACTAGAAGCACTAGACAAAGTATGCCTTCGCATTAAACTTAAGAAATGCAAGTTTAACGTTAAATAACTTAAATTCCTAGGACACATTATTACTACAGAAGGAATTGAGATAGCACTAAGTAAAGTTAAATATATTAGGAACTGGCTAATACTAAAGACAGCTAAGAATATCTAAGAATTCTTAGAATTCTGTGGATTTAATTAACAATTCATCTAAAATTATATAAAGGTTACAATACCTCTAACAAATCTTATAAAGAAGGACGTACCCTTTAAATAGATAGATAAGTATAGAATGTTATTCTAACTCCTTAAGATAGTATGTATTATAGAACCTATCCTTATTTATTTTAGAAGTAATAAACTACTACGCTTTAAAACAGACGCTAGCAATCTTACGCTAGGCGCCTACGCTAAATAAAAATGTAACAGCAAATAGCACCTAATTGCCTATTACTTATGCAAATTTAATAATGCCAAAACACAATATAATGTATACAATAAAGAACTCTACGCTATTATTAAAGCCTTAAAGCACTAGAGGATTTACGCGCTTAGTTACTTAACACTAGAAATCTATATAGATTACAAGAACCTTCTAAGGTTTACAATAATAAAAGAACTTACGCTATAATAATAAAGATAGTTGTAAACCACTAGGCAGTACAAGTTTAAAATTATCTATATAGCTAGGAAAGAAAATGGCAGAGCAGACGCTCTTAGCTAACAAAGTAATCTAGTAAGAGAAAAGGCAAAAACCTTCTCTGCAATCTTTCGTAAAGCTAAAGATAGATCTCTAGAGCTAGCAGCGGAACTAAATTAACTTTTAGTAATTAACTAAGAAGTTCTGGAACATCTACAGACTAAGATTATCCAACAATACCACGATGACCCTATGTATAGACACCTAGGCATTATAAAGACAATAGAACTTATCTAAAGGAATTATACCTTTAAAGGAATAAAGGAAGCTGTAATAACTTACATTTATAAATATATAGAATACTAAAGAAATAAACATAGTATATATTTTAAATATAGAGAGATGCAAGCAATTAAAATACTAATAGCACTATAGGAAGATATTGCTATAGATTTTGTTATGGGAATTCTAAACTCTAAGAATTTAATAATAGGAATTAAATACAACAGTATACTAGTAATAGTCTACTAACTAACTAAGTATATTAAGCTCATTCTATGCCTTAAAAGAATAATAGCAAAAGAACTCGCTTTTCTTATTCTAGACTAACTAATTAGATACCACAGAATCCCAAAAATAATTATTAGCAACAGAGATAAGCTCTTCACGTTAAATTATTAGATAACGCTTATAGCACTGCTTAGAACAAAACAAAAACTATTAACAGCTTACTATCTACAAACGGACGGATAGACAGAACGTATAAACCAGACTAAAGAAACGTATCTACGCATCTACTGTAACAGTTAGAAGAATAACTAGATTTTATTACTACCTATAGTATAGTTAGGCTATAATAATAAAGTATTAGCAGTATTAGGATATACACCATTCTATGCAAACTATAGAAGACACCCACATCTCTTTAATTAATAATTTCCTACGATAATTAAAGCAAAAGAAGCCATAGATATAGTAGAAAACATAAAGAAAATACACTAATAACTCTAAGAGAATCTTAAGAAAGCTTAGCAGCAATTAATTTTATATTAAAACAGAAAATAAAAAATAGCACCTTAGCTAAAGAAGGGGGATAAAGTATATCTGCTTATAAAGAACCTTTAAACTTAGAAGAAGAAACACAAGAAACTAGATTATATTAAGGTTAGACTATTTTATATTCCCAAGTAAGTATTACTAGTAAACTATAAGTTAGAACTACTACTAGATGTAAAGATACACCTAGTATTCCATGTATTACTACTAGAACTAGTAGACCCTAATATACTAGTTAAAACCACCTTCTACCACTAGACTAAGGAAGAAAATAAATTTAAGATTAAAAGAATTCTAGGATATAATTAGCATAACAACACGTACCTTATTAAGTGGAAAGGTTACCCACATAGCAAAAACACCTAGAAACTAAAAAACAATCTAGGAAACTATTAGCAAAAGATTAAGGAATTTTACTAGAAACAACTAGAACGCACCTAGGAATTACTACTAGCATAAGGGCTAGCCTACAAAATAGACTAGTTAATTACCTTAGCGCCGAACAGCGCGTTAGAATTTATTAATATAGTGGCCTACGCTAATTCCTTCTACACCTTAAGCGCTTCTAACTTGTCTATAGTACTTATGCTATAATTAAATAATTCTTATTCCTTCTAACATAATTTCTTTTACTAATTACGCAAGCGCGCTATCTTCTCTTATACTAGATAGGCGTAAAAGAGAGCTGCCTTAGCTAGCTCTTTTTTAATATAGAGCTTTGCCTCCTCTTTAGCCTTTAACTTTTCTAACCTCTCTATTTTAGTATCTATTTTTAAATAATCTAGTAAAGGAATCTCTTTAGGCTTACACTTCTAGTTTTCCTATCTAATATAGTTAGTACACTAAGAGTGTAAAGAAGAAAAATAATAAGTATATTTCTTCTTAGCGCAGTATAAATAGGCAACTATTACAAAAATATAGTTTTTTTTAAAATAATTAGCTTAACTGTAGCGATATTAAATAGAACAAGATAATAACTTTATAAATAGTTAACTTATAAGGATATTAAGCTTAGAGAGAGAGAATAATATTAGAATCTAGCTATACGTAAGCAGTAGGGCATAAGCTTATTAAACTACTAGTCTGCTAGAGTTAGCTAACTAAGTAGTTAAATAATAGGTTATAGGTCCTAAGGGTCCTAAGAACTGCACAGGCCTCGCCTATATAGGAACTCTAGGACACGAAGGACTCGCCTACACAGGACTCTAGGACGTATAGGACTCTGGGACATTTAGGACTCTAGGACATATAGGATTCTAGGATGTGTGGGACTACTTAGTATATAGGAACGCGAGAATAAGCTTCTTATACTTATATTTAATCTGTTTATTAATCTATTATTTAGATTCTAGTAGACTAAATTATTAACTTATTACACTTTACAAGATACTACTATATTAATAAGACCTTTTACCTTCTATAAGTACTCCTGCCTAAGAACTAACCTTATTTTAAAGTTATTAGTCTAAGGCCTTACTTAGGACACTTAACCTTTACTTATATATACTTTACTATAAGTATTTCCTATTCTTTCTAGGCTGCTTATTAAAATAGAGCACTATATAGGGAAGTACTATAGTGTAAAGGTTGGCCTATAATAGAGAATCGGAGAAACATAGGGCCAATTAGCTGTCGTTTAAGATAGCTAATTAGGGAATAGACAAAAAAAGGAGAGGGCGCTAACCAGATAAGATATAAGGAAACCTAATAGATAATTAGAGTAGTTAGATTTGTATAATAGATTTTAGATGTTATGGGCTAGCCTTAAAGGGTGAATAGAACTGTAAGTGCCAAATGTAAAGGATAAATTCTAGGTATTAAGTCTCTATAGGGGGGTGTGCCGCTTATAAGAAGAGTTTTCCTTAGTAGGTTTACTTCTTTAGGGCAGTTTCTTTCCTTAAGATCTTTTTAAAGTCTAGGGCTATGCCCTAGCCTATTATATACCCTAGATCTTACTTAGTTTAAAACGTCTTATAGTTATAAAATAAGCTTTAGAGATCTTAGGAGTATTATACTGTAGTAAGGCAGTAGTGTAGAGGTAGCCCTAAGGCAGCTTTAGGGCGAGGGCCCTTATTAGGCGTTTTATTTATTTACCTTATTATTATAAGGCGATAGGATAGCGCCCCTACCTTTTTTAATATAATTATTGTGTGTTTATTACCTTAGTAGTGTGTTGCTATTATAGTCTCTTTATATTTATATTACTTTACCTTTCTTTTTCCCTTCTCTACTCTCTCTTTCTTATACTAACCCTAACCTACGCATATTTTAACTTCTTTAACTATCTATAACTACCTCTGTCCTTACCTCCTTTTAGCCCTAATCTAGTTCCCTTTTTATTCCTACGCTATGCGCCCCTATATTCTTATTAGCCTTTTAGCTCTTTTCTTTAGCGTTCTATTTGTAGCCGCAGCTAATATTAATATTATTAATAACAGCCTTTAAGGTAGCGCCGCCTTAGTAGATATCTTTAGTCCTAGTAGTAGTAGTAGTAATAACTTTCTAGACCTAAACTAGCGCCTTACTAAGCCTAGCTATACGTATACTAAGGAGGAGATTATTAACGCTAAGGTAAAAGAGATTTTCTAGAGCTTTAATACGCCTACGTAATAGCCTAATAGTAGTAATTACCTTTACTTTTTTATAACCTCTAAGAGGTGTATACTAGCTAATCGCCCTAACTCTATTACCTCTACCTATACTTTAAAGCAGCTCTACGTCGCTAAAAGCGCGGTCCTTTAAAGAGACAGTTTAAATAAAGAGCTAGCTAACCCTAATATAGGCCTTATATATATTAAATATATTAGGCACCTAAGGTAGCTTAGGCGCGTAGAGTAAGTCTGTAGCCTTATATTCTAGACTATTATTAATATTTATACAGCTATTAACTATTTTAAAGCTACTCCTATAGCGCCTACTACTATACTAAGGCTACCTACTAGTATAATTTTGCCCTCTTTGCTAATAACTTAGGCCTAAGGCAGGCTCTACGCCTCTAGATTAAAGACGTAGAGCGAGGCTAGATTAATAGTAATTCGCATATCTATAATCCTAGAATATATAGCACTAACCTCTAGAAGCCTATAACTAGAACGCTGCTTACTTTTATAGTAGAGTTCTACTGCTTAACTTAGTAGTATAAGTAGTACCTAAACTTAGCGCTTAAGAACTCTAGCCTAATTAAGGAACTAGACTCCTCTACTATACCTTTATTTTAGCGTAGTAATAGAATAGTAGTCGCCCCCCCTAGTATAGATATAGCCCTAGTGGCACCTTTACTCTAGATAACTCTAGCCTAGCGTAGTAGTAACTATAACTAGAATCTAGTAGCGTTAGCTAATAATATAGCGGGGTAGATAAATAATATAGGAAATTATATCTAGTAATTTAAGGAGAGTATAGGCTAGCGCCTAGATAAGATAACCTAGACTTAAGCGTAGACTACTAACCTACTTACTACTATTATAGAGCGACTTAGAATAGCTCTTAGCTAATACTATCTTGCCTTTCTAGTAGTCTTGGCCTAATAGCGTATACCTTTTAACCTATATTAAGAGTCTTATAGAGTAACTCTGCCTAAGCCTTTATTTAGGGCTAGCTTAGTGCACCCTTTTAGGTGCCACTGCTACTAGTGCGAAGAGTAATATAGTTATTATAGCCCCCTTTTATTCCTATTTAGTGTTGCTTTAGTCCCGCTTTAGTTATAGTAACCCTAGGGCTAATAGCCTTTAGTAGTTTTTAGATAGATAGCGCCTCTACTAGATTAGTAGAGGAATAAATTTTTAAATACTTATTATAGTTTCTTTTATAATGTTTATATATTCTTCCCTATAGGCTAGATAGGACTATTATTATGCCTATAGTCCCCCTAGGCGGCCTTAAAGTAGTTTAGAGCTATAGTGTTTATAATATTTTTAACTAGCACCTAAGTTAGCAATACCTACTTAGTCTACTTTACTAGCACCTATTATTATTTTCCCTAAGTGTTCTTAATACGTAAGACCTCCTCTACTTCCTATTTACGTAGATCTAGGTCTGCTTCTTCTAGTTCTAGAGCTAGGCCTAGCTAGACATTAGCCTAGGTCTAACTAGGCAGGGGATTATCTGCCGCTTACTTAAAGAGGTTAATATAGATAGTCTTATAGAGATTACTAGATAGGTCTAGCGTTACTATAAGTAGGGATAGTATAGCTAATATAGTGTATTTAACCTTAAGCTAGTTAAGTTTCTTTTTTAGCTAGTTAGTTTTTACATTACATAGTAAAAACTATATTTTATCTCTAACTTAGAATCGCTCTATAGGGCAGTAAGTATAGTTTATAGCCTCTATAGTATGCTACTGTCTATAAGTAATAGTAGTCTAGGCTAAAGCTATCCTTCTCTTAAAGTAGTCTAGGAAGTGCTTTACCCTTCTAGCAGGGGTGTAGGTAGACTCTACTAGTAAGGGGATTCTCTTAAGAAAATTAACGTAATATCTATTTAGTAGAAAGTTTAGGCTTAGGCCTATAGTAGTAAATGCTTTATTATTTAATATAAGCTATTTAATAAAGTAGTAGACTATACGTACTATAGAGGGGGCGTCCTATTAATTAATTACTTATATCTTTACTAGATTAGAGCAAATAGCTTTACCTACTATAATAAAATACCCTAGATACCTAACCTCTATTATTGTAAATTTGCATTTCCCTAGGTCTATATACAGTCTAGCTTTCTATAGGAGTCCTAGCACTTGTCGCATATAGTCATAGTGTTGGCGTAGGGGCCCTATTATATAGATAAGGACATTATCTAGGTAAGCTATATATATATTGCCTACGGTATCCTTTAGAGCGCTATTAATATAGCGCTAGAATATAGTAGGTGCCTTAGTTAGTCTAAATAGGACTACTAACTACTTAAAAAGGCTAAACTAGGTATACAATATAGTATAGTATTCTTCCCCCTCTATAACTTACAGCTTATAGAAGGTAGTGTAAATATCTACTTTTATAAACTAAGTAGCCTAAGAGAGGGTATATAGTATCTCTTTAATAAGTAAAAGAGAGTACTAATCTAGCTTAGAAATCGCGTTAATCTTCTAATAGTTAATATATAGGCGCTATTTCTTCTTAGGTTTTAGGGCTAGAAAGACTAAAGTATCTACTAAAGAAGAGCTAGCTTATATCTAGCCTTTATCTATAAGTTCTATAAGTTAGCGCTAGAGTTCTACTAGCTAATCTTTAGACATACTATATAGTAGGCCCTAAGGCAGTCTTAAAAGGGAGCTACTTAGAGTCTACTTTAGGTAGATATAGTAGTCTAACGTGCCCTAGTGCGGTAGGAGGCTAAATACCTTAGTTTTATTAAAAATAGTAGCGTACTTTGCTAGTTCTAGAGAGAGAGTTCTACTATCTTTAGTAAGGCCTAGCCCTACTATATTATAAAGAAGTAAAAGTCTTACTATATAAGGAAGCGTTATTACGAGTATTTAAGTAATATCCTAGAGTAAAGTTAGGAATACCCCTTCTTAGTCTTTATCTAGAATATTAAAGGGTGTTACGTTATCCTCCTTATCTACTAGTGTAGCGAGGAGGCCCCACCTCTCTACTATCTAGGTGTTAAGAGCGATAAGACCCCTAGCTACGCTAATTATAATATTACTACTATAGATATCTACTACTACTTTAGACTGAGCTAGCTAGAGGGCCCCTAGAATTATATTCTAGTAGAGGTTAGGGATTACATAAGCGTAAAGGGTCTATTACTACCTAGATATATTATAAGGCACTACTACTATCTCTATAATAAGGGTTTATAGTAATAACCTAGTAGCCTATTTTAGCTCTTAGGCTAGGATTATAATACGCTGTAGTAAGAGTAAATCTGCTAGCCTAGGGCTAATTACTGCAAAGTATTTACACCCTATATTAATTAGGGTCTTTATATACTATATACTGTTAAGGAAAACGTAGAAAGTAGGGGTAGGCCTATTTATACCTATCCTAGCCTTAGCTACTCTAACTATTACAGCTTACTCTAATTATACCTTTATTAATACTATTACGCTTAGCCCCTATCTTAGCGCTAGACTAAGGGCTATTTTTTTCTTAACTAGATGCTTGTTTTATTATGCTAAAGTTAGGTTATAATTACTTAGAGTAAAATTATATTAAGGTAGGCTCTAGCTATATAGTTAGGCTTACTATAGTAAGTGTATACGCCTACGTTCTAGTGTTACTAGAAGATATATTTAGGTATCTAGTTTAGGCGCTACTTACCCGCCTCTTTACTAGCTTAAGGCTAGGTTAAGGTTAAAGTTGCTATAGGAGTTATATAGATATTACTATTACTGTCTTTACGAGGGGGCTAGCTACCCTTATAGAAGGTAGCTTAAGTAGTAAGCTTATCTTCTAAGGCCTCTATTTTAAGGTCTACTATAATCTGTAAAAACCTAGTAATAGCCGCGTTGTAGTCCCTTTTAGGAAAATTACAGTTAAGGGCAACTATATAGATATTACGCTAGATTACGCAGCGCAACTTACGTAGTTTTTTAGTGTTACTTTACTAGCTACTACCTACCTTTACTAAAGTCTATTTAAAGTAGATGTAAAAGTTAGAGAAACTCTCTCTAGGGCTTTACCTAATTATATTAAGGCGTGCTTTAGCCTTTTACTAGGCGTGTTTATTAGCGTATATAAAGGTGAGGTACTATATAAATGTCTATAGGTTAAACTAGCTGTCTACCCCCCTAGTTTAGTAGAAGGCTGCTACTGTATTCTAAGAACTATTATCTAGGTAGTCCTATATTAGCGTCTATTCCTCTTAGGGGGAGCTAATAAACTACTTATTAGCCTAGAGCTTATAATCTATTATAACCTTCTAGGCCCTAAACTATGTCTTTAAGCCCCTAAACTTAGTTAGGCTTAGGAGCAGTTTACGCTATAGGATTAGCTAGTCTATACTAGTAAATAGGGATCTGCCCCCTATAGTAGAGGTAGATAGGCCTAGGGTAGTACTAGCGTAAGCCTATTAGTGTATAAAGAGCTTACGTAGCTCTTTATTCTAGAGTTATAGCGTTTATATAGTAGAGTAGTCTTCGTCTCTGGTAGTAATTAAGTTCTATAGTTATTCTACTAACTTAGCGATATTAGAGGCATCTATTAGTAGGTTATTCTAGACTTTATTATATTTCTTTGTTTCTTTAAACAACTCTTTTCTAGAAGAACTAGAATTTAATATTATAGGCTAGCCTTAGAGAGTAAATAGAACTGTAAGTGCTAAATATAAAGAACAAATTCTAGGTATTAAGTCTCTATAGGGGGGTGTACTACTTATAAGAAGAGTTTTCCTTAGTAGGTCTACTTCTTTAGGGCGGTTCCTTTCCTTAAGATCCTTCTAAAGGCTAGGGCTATGCCCTAGCCTATTACATTAGATAGGATAACTTAACTTATTCTTTTATATTTCTTACTTAAGGCAAACGCACCTACAACACTATATTTTTAGTAAGGGACATAGGGTGGCTTTTAAAAGAATGTAGAGAAGTATAGTAATAAGTATTTAGAGAACTAATAGAAGCTATTTAGTAGATTTTTTAAGTAGCTACTAAATAGCTAGGAATAGAGTAACAAGACTAATCGACTTTTAAGTAGCTATTAGGTACATAGATAGATAGACTGTATAAACTTTTAAGTAGTTATTAGTTACCTAGACAGACAGATTAATAGACTTTTAAGTAGTCACTAATTACCCAAAAACAAAACAACACACTAATAGACTTTTGAGCAGCTATCTAGTGCTAGTATAGACTATATAGACTTTTAAGTAGTTATTAGTTACCTAGGAACAAAACAATAATAGACTAATAGACTTTTAAGCAGCTATTAGATAGAAAGAGTAATAGACTAGAGGACCTTTAAGTGGCCACTAGACTCCTAGAAAGAGTAAATACAATAGACCCTAAATAATTCTAGTCTAAGTAATAATTAAGTTAGGGACAAAAGGGGGAGCGAGGTATTAGTAGTAGAATTCTGTTAAGCGAGATTATTATCCACATACCTAAAGCTAAATTGCTAACAGAAAACTAATATAAAAATAAGTAGACATTAGAAAAAAAATAAAAAGGAGATAAAAATAGATTTATATAGGTTTTGTAATAACCCTATTTATCTAACTATCCCTACTAAGAGCAGCACTAGTTAGATAAGCCAGAGTATTACTAATTACATTTTAGAAGACATAGATAAAAGAAAATAGTTTAAGGATAAAGGACTAGGAATAAAAGGCTTCCCTTAAAAGAGAAATATAGCTTAGTTCACTCTAAGCCTAAATAATAGTAATGCACTAAGCTTTAGTAGTATTAAATTATATTACTACCTTTCTAGAAGACTATAACTTTTAAGTAGAAGGAGTAGAGTAGAGTAAAGAGCTTAAGAGATAAAAGCTACCTTACTTCTACTTAGGCACCTACTAAAGGGATATTATAAAGCTGCCAGCCTATAAAAGCGCTTTAGTTAACTAGAAAGAATTCTAGAAGATACTTTACTCTTAGTACTTATTAATAGACTTAGAGTACTAAAAATTAACTAAGGCCTACCTTAAGAGCTAGCTTAATAAAGTAAGCTAATAGCCTATTATACTAAATAACTACTTCAATAAGTTTAATAGCTATACCTAAGCTACCCTTACCTAATCACAAATTATATAGATAGAAGTAGGGACTCTTTTCTTTAGAGGTCTTAGCTAAGATAATAAGACTATAGTTATGTATAGAATGCTAATAGAGAGTCGCCTAAGAGGAGGTAATATAAACACCTATTAAGTGTAAGAAATGTATAATTTCCTTTACTAGTGCAGAGACTAGGATAAGGTAATTAGGGCTATATAGTAAGAGGAGAAATAGGTTACTATAAATCTAGCTTATTCTAAAGCTGCTTTATTAGTAATTCTACTTATCCTACCACCTAGGAAGTTCTTTAAGGTATAGGAGGAAACAAGAATAGAAGGAAATAAAGATTATAAAGAAGAAGTAGATACGTAAGTCTAAGAGGTTATTACAAAGATAGGAGGACTTACCCTTACTATAGAAGAATATAAGTAATAGAAGGCTTCTATGCCTACTACTACTAGTCTTATTCTAAATAAGCTAGTTAACAACTAATACGCTTTTAATAAGTTTATAGGGCTAACCTTTTATATAAAACCTAATAATAGGTTATTTAGGAGCTTTTATAACCTAATTATAAGAGGCTAATTATATTTTAAGTTAATAAGTAGTAAGCAAGGAGACTAAGAGCTAGAAATTAAGGCGATAAAAAGGGCTAAAGCCTACTACGCTACCCTATTAAAGGTCTCCTACCTATTTAAAGAAGTTAGCATAACTAAGGAAGTAAATACTACTAGGGATAGAGTAGTAGAAAAAAGCTCTTAGGAATAACAGAACTAACTAGGTATTAAAAGGGTTGCAGGGGCTAGAATAAGAGAATTCCGCCCAGAATCTCCTCTACTAGTAATTAACAACAATAAATTAGTGCTATAGGTAGTAATAATAGAAGTAAACTAAAGGGCTTCTAAACCTACTAAAATAATAGAGGAGAGTATTATCTAAGCTGTGCTAGAAGCTAAAGCTGTAAGTAGAAAGAAAGGTGCTGAAATAGCCTCTACTCCTCTATTAGATAAAGAACTAGTTGCACTTATTAACACCCTAAATACTAATTCTATCCTAATAGCAGCACTAACCTAAGAGGTAAGAGGTATTATAGTTAGATTAATATTTTCTTAGGACAAACTGCATTTAAAGGCCTAGTAACTACTCTCTAGGAAGGGAAAGGAGCCTAATAACTAATTAGATAAGAGCAAATTAGGAAATGTCTTTATAAGGACACAGCAAAGATAGATTTTAACAGAAAAACAGAGTTAGGACTACCCTTAAGAACCTACTATTCTATTAGAAGTAATAATAGAGAAGTTGCGCCCTAGCCTACACTAGATTACATAAAGAAACGCTGTATAAAGTACCTAATATAGTACTAAAGAGCTGCTAAAAGGAAGAATAAAGATTATACTTAAGTACTTCCTAATTAACTCTTAGACCTCTATACTAAAGCTGCTAAAGCTACTATAGTATTAAGAGGTTAAAGAGAGGGAGAAGTATAGTAATTCTAGCTTAGAAGTTAAGAATAGCCTTATTAGAACTAGAAAGGTAGAGTAGAAGAAAGAACTCTAATATGCTATTATACTACTTATATAGATAAGAGGTAATTTACTAAAAGTAGTTATTTTAAAGAGAGCAAAAGCATTAGATTTTAATATAGACTAAAATGTGTCTACTTTAGAGTCTAATATTATGTTAAACCAGCCTAATCCTTTCCTAATATAGTATTAGGAAAGCTAACTATAGGCAGTTAGTAAAAGAGAGAAAGAAAGAATAGCAGAAGTAAAGTACTTAATAGGATTTTAGAAAAATTAACATAGGAGAATAAAGAAGATAGATAGATAGTGTAGGAAAAAGAAATAAAGAATACCTAGTTGCTAGCCAAAGACATATTAGGGCACTAATTATTATTCTCCTTATTATTAATAGTAACATTATCTCTATAGTAGCGGCTGAACTAATAAGTATTTAGGGTTTAGGGCTCTATAGAGCTAGAGGCCCTAGTTACTTTAAACTAAAGAAGAGATCTAGTACAGTTTTAAGTAGCCTAATTAATAAACTACTAATAAGGTAAGAGAGAACTAGAATAAAAATACTAGGAATAAGTAGACTAAGAGAATAGCTAAGGCTAAAGAGGAGCATTCTCCCTAGTAGAAGAATCTAGGCGTATAGGTAATCTAGGACTAGGCAATCTATAATTAGAGCTAGAATAAGAACCCCCTTAAGCTAGAGGACTAAAACCCTAAAATAATAAAGCACTACTAAGAGGAGTCTAGAGGGAACCTCTAAAAGACCTTTAGGAATAATCTTAAAAGGCTACTAAAGAAAGAGGACTATATTTTATAGTAATAGTATATTAAGGTTCTATAGGCTCCCTAGGAATAAGAGTATTAAGGGCAAAAACAGCCTTAGAAGTATAACTAGAAAGAGCCTAAAAGTAGGTTATACTAATAAGAAAAATATCAGCAGCTAAAATAATATTATCTATAAAGAGACTAGTGCTAGGGTTAGCTAGCTTACCTAAAAAGAAAAAGATATTAGCTTAGGCAATAGAGAATTAGAACTAGAACTTATAATAAAAAGAGTAAAAGATATAGTTACTATTTATCTAGCACTTATTATACCCTCCCTAGTTTAGCAGCTTACTATCTAGATAGGAAATACTATATTTACTACTAAAATAGAGCTTACTCCTTCTACTCTTATTCTAGTAGTAGGTGTAGTAATAGTTAATTAGAGAAGAAAGAGGAAAATAAGAAAAGACAGTAGTAGACTAGATACTTATATTAATATTAGTATTATAGTATCTAGGCTTTAGTAAAGCCTCCCTAGTGCCTAAGCTAAAGAACTTAGTACTAGTCTCTACTTTAGTATTACTAATATTAAAGTGCTAAATAGCAAGGTCTAAATAGCTATTATTCTTATAGACGCTAGTAGTGCAAAGAATAGGACCTAGGGTAACACCCTACATATTTAGGCTATAGATAAAGTAAGCTAGTTCACGTAGAAGATTATAGTTTACGCGCTAATTAGCCCTTACCTTAACTAAAAAGGTTAGTAATAGAATATAAAAGGTTTTTAAGACAATATACACTACTTATTAATATACTCCTTAGTAGACTTAGAAGGGTAAATAAAAAGGTCTACTTTTATATTACTAGTAGGGCTACGCTTATTTAGGTTATTACTACCCTTTCTACTACTAGCACTAGAAGTAGCTATTCTACCTAGGGTATAGTTAACTATAGCTATAACTACAGCAGAGTTATTAAATAGGTATTAGAAGGACTAAAAGAGAGGAAGGAGAGTAGGAGTAAGGGTTAGGAGAAGGATAGAGTGGAAGAAATCCTAGAGTTATATACCCTAAAGATTAAGCGTAGGCCACCTAAGCAGCTTAGCAGAAGCGTTTATAAGAGGATATTACTATAATATTACTATCTAACATACTAAGAGGTCTGTAAACAACTTTAATTATAGAGACATAAGTAGTAGATAGGCGATAGGTTAGTAGGTAGGATAATTAAGTAAAGGTGGCCAGCTAAGGATTAAGGAAATTGTAGGTCTAGGAGGTGACTACTAATAAGGTGTTAAAAGGGTAGTAAGGTAGTAGGCTTAAGGGACTAAGCCTAGAAGAGAGGGAGGAAAATATAGTATAAAGGTTAGCCTATAATAGAGAATTAGAGAAATATAGGGCTAATCAGCTGTCGTTTAAGATAGCTAATTAGGGAATAGATAAGAGAAGGAGAGGGCGCTAACCAGATAAGACACAAGGAGATCTAATAGACAATTGGAGTAGTTGGATTTGTATAATAGATTTTAGATAGGATAACTTAACTCATTCTTTTATATTCCTTACTTAAGGCAAACGCACCTATAACACTATAGTACTAAAAGCTTTCTAATTCTTTAGTAGTGCTAGGAGCTCCTTATAATAGATTTATATATTCTTTTTTATTTATACTATACTTACTACTACTAAATTAATAGAAAGAAGCGCATTAGTAATAGTTATAAAAGGTAAATATATATTCTAGAACGTGTTCTAGTACTTATTTTAACTATTAATTAAAAAGTAAACCCCTAAAATGCTATATTCTAGGGCGTGTTTACGTAAGCGCCTACTTACTTATACCTAGGGGTCTGTCCCTAGGCGATTAGGATCTAGGTAATCTAGTACGCTAGATGTGTTTACTAGCTACTTAGCCTACTATAGAAAAGTAAGGTAACGTAATTAAGTACTAGTAGTAGAGGGATTAGTAAGTCTACTTCTCTAGTCTTATAGTGCTAACGAGCTCGCTTCCTTAGTAGTACTACGCTAAGAGCTATTAGGACTACGTTTATCTTTATATAGGAGATCCCGTTTCCTATAAGCCTTCTCCTATATTAGTTCTAGGGTAGGCTTAGGGGAGATAAGGCTAGTGTGCTAAGAAATAGCTATATAGTCTCTTAGTAGTTTACTAGCTAAGCTTATTATATATATAGTAGCGTTACTTCTATACTTGAATTTCTCCTAGCTAGTAAAGTAATCTATATAATAGGGTTCTACACCCTTAAGTAGTAGCTTAGAGGCTTTTTTTATATCTACTAAGCCTAGCTTTTATAACTATACTAAGCTAGGTAGGTCCCTCTAGTTACTAGTTTATAGTTTCTAGAGGAGCTTAATAAGCTTTACAGCCTCTTTTTAAAGTATAGTAGTATTACTTTTACCCTTATAAAATAACACCTTATTTAACAGTACGTTGCGCGTTAATATAACCTAGTTAAGGTTTAGAACCTATATCCTATATATATTAGAAGCTACGTAACTAATAAAATAGCTAATATAAGCTTATAGGTTAACTTTAAATCTACGCCTATCGCGCCCTACTACTTATTCTCTATTAAGTGGGTAGGCGTAGTAGCTATATATATATTCTACTCTAATTAGGGTATAGGTCTACTGCACTACGTAGGGCTTTTTTGTATTTCTTTATCTATCTATATAGTACCTTATCTAGGCTGCTTATACTGTGCGTGTAAAATAGGCTCTTAATATATAAATAGGCTATAGTAAATACTACTTTAGGCTAGAGGTGCTCTAAGCGGTTTACTCTAATTTTTATTTTAATAGCTTATATAATTATTTCCTAGCTTATACGCTCTACCGCTCTATTTAGTTTATAAGTATAAATTAATAGAGTAATTACTTTAATTCATTTATTCTCTACCTATTACTAGTAGACTAATTTACCTCCCTAATAGAGTGTTATAGTGTTGTTATCTTATTTAAGCTTTATAAAATAGAGCTACTAATAGGAGGTAAAGTTCCTAAGCTTCTTAAGTACTAGTAGTACTTCTACTAGTAACTTACTTATAAGCGTATAGACCTATATTATACTAGGAAAGTTGCACTTAGTAATAAGCATCTACTACTTACTTCCTTACTTATATAGGAAGTTAAATAGGTTTAAGGTAAGCTTCTAGAAGGGCTAAGGTAAGTATTCTATAAAATATTTTAAAATAACGTTTATAGCATAGGTTATTACTTAGTGCTTACACCTTAGTTATAATATTCCTTTAATTTAGACCCCTTACACGTACTTTACTAAAGCTTCTAAAGCCTTAGGGCTTAAGTGCCCTAAGTAGGTGTACTAAAGTGTTAAGATCCAAAGGCTAGGCCTCCTAGGAGCTTTATATATATCTACGTTCGTTGTTCGAGTGGCACGGCAGAAAAGGTTATATAATCTAATTAGTATAATTAGAGCGCCAAGATAACTAATTAGGCTAAGCACTTAATATACTAAGTAACTAATTAGTGCTTAATTAGTTTAATTAGAGTAATTAGTCCACTAATTACTTAAAGTTATAGAAACCTAAGGATGTAATAGGCTAGGGCATAGCCCTAGCCTTTAGAAGGATCTTAAGGAAAGGAACTGCCCTAAAGAAGTGAACCTACTAAAGAAAACTCTTCTTATAAGCAGCACACCCCCCTATAGAGACTTAATACCTAGAATTTATCCTTTATATTTAGCACTTACAGTTCTGTTTACTCTCTAAGGCTAGCCTATAATATTAAATTCTAGGTCTTCTAGAAAAGAGTTATTTAAAGGAATAGAGAAATATAATAAAGTCTAGAATAACTTACTAATAGATACCTCTAATATTACTAAGTTAGTAGAATAACTGCAGAACTTAATTACTACTAGAGACAAAGACTACTCTACTATATAAATACTATAACTCTAGAATAAAGAGCTGTATAAGCTCTTTATACACTAATAGGCTTACACTAGTACTATTCTAGGCCTATCTACCTCTACTATAAGGGGTGGATCCTTATTTACTAGTATAGACTAACTAATTCTATAGTATAAACTACTCTTAAGCCTAACTAAGTTTAGGGGCTTAAAAGCCTAGTTTAGGGCCTAAAAGGTTATAATAAATTATAAGCTTTAGACTAATAAGTAGTTTATTAGCTCCCCCTAGAAGGAATAGGCGCTAATATAGGACTACCTAGACAATAGTCCTTAGGATATAGTAGTGGCCTTCTACTAAGCTAGGGGGGTAGATAGCTAGTTTAACCTATAAATATTTATATAGTACCTTACCTTTATATACGCTAATAAACACGCCTAGTAGAAGGCTAAAGCATGCCTTAATATAATTAGGTAGAACCTTAAGAAGAGTTTCTTTAACTTTTACGTCTACTTTAAATAAACCTCAGTAGAGGTAGGCAGTAGCTAATAGGGTAATACTAAAAAACTACGTAAGTTACGCTACGCAATCTAGCGTAATATCTATATAGTTACTTTTAACTGTAACGTTCCTAAAGGGGACTATAACATGGCTATTACTAGGTTTTTATAGATTATAGTAGACCTTAAAATAGAGGCCCTAGAAGACAAGCTTACTATGTATTGTGGTAAAAAGGGCTCGAACTATCACAGGATATTCAGGAGCAGAGTTGTAAAGAATACAAATAGCTAATTATAGGAAAGGATGCCAAAAGGGTAGACTATATACAAAAGAAACAAGCCTCTTAGCAAGAATCCCATAATATGAATTAGTGGATCTAGAAAGAATCACGGAAGTGAGTGTTTTACTTTAACACACCCCCTAGGTACTCGCTTAAAGTAGATTACTTATCCTAAGAAGTAATCTTTAATTGTCTAAATCCTTTCTAAAGATCTTTAAAAAACTATCTAAAGGCTGTTTGAAAATTAAAAAACTATTAAGAATTATTCTGCTAAATCTCCTTATCTTAAGAATAGCGATTCTATCACCCCTTATTTATTATAATAGTAAAACAATCGCTGTTTATCTTTTAAATTACAAATCCTATTATGAATTATGTCTAGAATCTCTTCTTCTAGTAGGTTAGGAGCTTATAAGCGTAACATAAAGGCCTAGAGCGTAAACGCTTTTATTCTACTACTTTTTTCGCTTACTTCCTATTAACTATAAGGTAATTTCCCCGCTCTTACTAGCTAGCAAGTACAATAGGTAGGCGCGTTTTAATTAAGAAGGGGTAGTAGTAAGAGAAATAAGTAGTAAAAAAGAAGCGCATTTAGCGCTTAATAATTAAATAGGTAGTAGAGTATATAAGCCTTTTACTAGCGCTTAATTTTCTCTTTTTAATTTTTTACTTTTAACGCTTTAACTTCCTATCTAATTTAAGCCTACTAGTTTAAGCCTTTAAATTCTACTACTTTATAGTAGGTTCTCTTCTTCTAATTATTACCTTACGCTTTTTCTATTATTTAGAGCTTTACTAACTCTTTTAGATATCTAATAACCTAGCTAAAGCACATATAGTAAAGGCTATAAAAGCTACTAAATAAAGCTCCTAATTCTCTTACTAAGATCCTCTTACTCTTTCTACTCTACTAGCTCCTCTTACCCTAGCTCTAGGCCCCTAGCAATCGCTTAGTGCTCTTAGATAAGTAAGCTACTTAGGCTACTTAAAGGGAGCTCTAGTAGAAAAAAGTAATAGACGCTGCTATAATAACACTTTAAGCTTAGGTAGGCGCTACTATACTTACTTTACCTACTTTTATACTACTATATATAGAATCATTCTATTACTTTAGCTAATTTTACTAATTATTTCTATAGCTAGCTACATATTTAGACTCTAGCTATAGATTTTATCTACTATTAACTATTAGAGGGTGCTAATATAAGCTTTTATTTTAAAAATTTTTCTAGGTTTAGCTAATACTTTTTATAGGAGAGGCTAATTACTAAGCTATATAAAAGGGTTAAAGTAGCCTTATAAGCTCTTCTTCCTACTAGTAGTTAGGAAGAGTAAGCTTAGTACGTAGCTACTATTCTACTCCCTTCTTCCTAGCTAATCCTTAGTAGAGGATAGGGTAATTACCCTTTTACCTTACCTATTAAGGAGCAGCGCGGTCGCAGCTAATACACTAATTAAAATAGCTAGATAAGTAGCTTATTAGCTCTAAAGTAAAGTAGAGGCTAGGTAAGTGCTTGTCCTCTAACTAATTAAAAGAGGGGAGGCTAGGGTAAGCTATTACCTGCTGCTAATTAAAGGAGAGGTGGAGGAAGTAGATAGGGTAAGGAATCACCTACTATAGAGAGGAGGAGAGAAAAAAAATAGGAAGAATCTCCTACTACTAATTGCAGGGGAGATTCTCGCACCTTTATAATTAAGTAGAGGAGGAGGAAGGTCTATAAGCTTATAAATAAGCTCTTTAATCTCCTCTTTCTCTAATTCTTATTCTCCCTCTAATCTTTTTTTTCTTTTCTTTTTCTTTTCTTATTTCCTAGCTCTAAATTAATAATTCTAGGTAGTTAATAGATTAATTCTCTACTTAACTACTCTTATTCTGTAATTATTATACTTATATTTTATAGATTTAATAGCCTTTTAAATCTATTAAACTGCTAATAAGTAAGAGCCTTTATAAGGCCATCTACTAGCATTTTGCTAGTTAGAAGAAATTCTACTTAAAACAATCCTTTTATATACTCTTACTATAACTATATATTCTAAATATCTATATAGCGCAGTTAAGTAGTAATTCTTTTATTCTTTTTAATTACTAAATAAATAGTTTAAAGATTATTATAATAGACTTTCTATAAAGGTCCTAGATCTAGAGTAAGCTTAGTAAAGAATCTCTTAATTACTATAGCTTTTTTACTTATATATTTAAGCGCTAGAAGCTCTGCTTCTATTATTAAAGTAGTAATTGTGTTCTATTAAGCTGCTTTCTATAGGATAGCTCCTCTAAATAATAGGATAATATATCTATAAGAAAATCGCTGTAATATTAGATTATTAGCAAAAGAGGCATCTCTACATATTATCAGATTAGGTCTATTATAGCCACTAAAGACTATAGCCTACTATCTAGTTTAATAGAGATAAAGGATTACATAGTTAATAGTAGTAAAGTGTTCTTTACTTAGATTTATTAGAAAGTGTAATAGCTTTAACACTGCAAAGGCTATATCTAGGCGTAGTATAATCGCTATATAGAGAGCTAATCCTACCTCTTCTTAAAAGAGCTTTATTTATTAAGGAGTGGCTTCTCCTATACTTAGAACAAGATCTTCTACTAATAAAAGTGTAGGAGGAAAGCTTCTAGAGTTTAAAGGATTAAACCTTTTCGTGATTTTATTAATGTAGGTATTATAGACTAGAGAAATTAATTTTACTTCTCTGTCCCTAATCACTTAAACACCTAGGAACCACTCTACTAGTCCTTTTAATTTAATCTTATATTTATTCGCGATCTTCTTCTAAAAATCTAGGACTTCTTTCTCTTTACTCTTATAATAGAGAAGAAGAATGTTATTAATATAAATTAGAACAATAATACTTTAATTACTATTAAAGAAAAGGTATAGCTCTTCTAGCAAAGCTAAAAGTCTATAAGATTAAAGTAATCCCATAAATTCTTTATACTAAAGAAGTGGTAAATCTCTTAAGCTATATAAAGCTTAATTTAATCTTACACACTTTCCTAGCTTTTTAAAACTATTAGGTAATTTACAAGTTACTAGATTAGCAGCTATAATAAGAGTATTTAGTAACGCTCCTACTATATTAAATTATAAAATTTCTAGATTAAATTCTACTGCTAGAGCTATAGCTAATTAAAAAGATCTTACTACTAGGGTAGTAGCATAGGTAAAGTAGAGAGTATTCTTTTTCTAAAGATCTCCTCTTATAACAATTTAAGCTTTACACTTTTTAAAGTATCTATTTTAATTAAACTTATAGGTAAAGACCCACTTTAAAGGAAGTAGTTGCTCTAACACCTCTAATTATTTAATCTCTATCTAGGTACTTTTATCTTACAAAGTTAAGATCTCCTTATAAGTAGTAAGAAGAAATAGCTTCCTATATAGATAATTATAAAGGTGTTTTTATAGGGTTAGCTCTAGTGTAAGCTTATCTTTATAAGTCTAAGCTGTATAAAACGCTCTAGGCGCCTTTCTAAGCATAGAAGCGAATACTATTATATTTAGTATTATATTTCTTCTTACTTAGACTAGGCCTCTACTACTCCTAGTATAAACATGTGCTTTAATATTACATTAAGATTATTTTAAAGATAATTAGCAATTAGTGTATAAGCACCTAGCTTCTACCTACCCCCTAGCTAATTATTCTAATTATTTTACTTCCTTAATCTTTGCAATAGCAGATAGTAATTTATTAGTTAGTTAATTTCTAGTGCTTTACTACAATTTCGCCTACTTATTCTACTTACCTCTAAATAGATCTGCCTTCGCCTTTAGCGCACTAGTAGATTATCTGCTTTATCTAGCGTAATTAAGTTATGTACGCTAGGTTAATTAGTAACCTAATTAGTTTCTACTAATAAATAGGGTATTAAATCCCTAGATTCTAGCAGGCTAGCTCTTCTAGTAGTGTTCTAGTAGCTACTAGATATCTCTTAATTACTTAACAAATTACCCCTAAGATTACCTAGCTCTAGTGTCTAATTAGGGGTTATAAGTTCTATACTTTCTTTCCTACTTAAGTAAATTCTTAGCTACTAGCTAGCTAAGCCTATAGCTCGCTTAGTAGTAGGTATTTTAAGTTCCTAATTACTTAGCTAGCCTACTTTGCTTTTAATTACCTAAGGGTTACCTATAGGTCTAGTAGTAGTTCTTATATACTTATTTATTTTAGGAAGAATATTAAGCGCGTCTTTATACGCTTCTCCTAGATTGTTTAGCTCTCCTTTTTAGAGGCTTTCTACTATTTTTAACACTTCTATCTTTAGAATAGATTATTCCTCTAATCCTTTATAGAATAAAAACTTATTAAACCTTACGTTTTGTGTAGTAATTACCTAATTAAGCTAGAGAATCTATATTTAGTAGATATTAGAAGCTTTATAGCCTACTAGGTATCTAATATAGCCCCTAGAATTCACTTTAAATCCTCTTCTGTCTTGCCTAGCTATACGCTCCTAATCTAAAGAGTAAGCTTAGTAGCTATAAGCGTAGATAGTACTCTAGTTTAGATAAAAATTAGCTCTCCTATATTATGTTTTTACTAGTTTAAAATAACAAAAATATTATCTAAACTAAGCATCTAACGTTTTATTAGGTGATTAATAGCCTAATACTAGGCTAGGAATTATTCCTTAGAGCTAGTATGCCGCTTATATAATCTTAGGCTAGAGATCTAATAGTAGATTTACGCTTATTTATATTTTAATTACTTTTATTATAAGCTCCTAGCCTACTCTTTCTATAGCGCTATTAGGCTTATGCGTATAAGGCAGTAGTCTACTAATTATTATCCCTTCCTAATTAGCCTAAAATTTATACTAGGATTTCCCTCTCTATAGAAGTGTTGCTGTATTATTATTCTAGTAGATTTTTATGATTTAAAGCTTATATTTTATATTAACAAGAGCTAAGAAATCCTACTACACTTTTATTATCTTAGAAAGCGTCTTTATTCTAAGATTAAAAACGTAAAGTTTCTTACTAAAATCTTCTTTAATTAGTAAAACCTAGTTTTCTCTATTTTAAGTAGTAGGCATATTAAATAGATCCTAGGATAATAAGTAAAATAGCCTAGGTAATTATTCTCTAGGTCTTCTAGAAATTACCTAGATTACGTGTGCAGTAGCATAGTGCTTATAATCCTTTTTTAACATTCTAGTAATCTTTACACCTTAGGCTGTAGTTACTAGAGGTTATAGGGCTCTACTTCCTATATATCCTACTTAAAGGTGCTAGAGGTCCTTAGAATCTAATCTCTTAATATTAACCTAGGATAATCCTTTAGTAGTCACACTTATAATAGTTAGATAAGAGCGGATTAGCTTATATTATAGAAAAGTAAGGTTATGCTTATATCTTAAGTCTACTAGAATAACACTTTATTCTAGGCTTCTAATCCTAAGAGTGTAATCTAAACTAAAGTACTAAATCTTTACTTTCTTTAAAAGAGCTTCTAATATAATATTCACATAAAAGCCTTCTACTACTCTTACTACTTAGAGTAGTAGATCTTCTATAAATCTCCTATTTTTCCTATATAAAGCGTTCTTAATTAGTCTATTACTAATTCCTAAGATTAGGAGGCTTTATGTACCTACCTCTACACTCTTATTTAATAATTAAAACGTCCTAGGAATAAGTCTTTCGCAATTATTAACTAGGTAAACTGCTGTAGCACTATCTAGTATTATACATTCTAATAGAGGATAAGCGTTAGAATGTAGAGTAGAGTAGACACCTAATACTCTATTGTCTATAGGCAGATTAAATAGGTTTAGTAGAGTAGTAGTAATACTACTAGGATACTTAATAGTCTTAGTAGAGAATTGTTTCTTATTCTATCCTGCCTTTATAATCGCATTATAAAAGTTTAACCACTTAGGCTGCTTAAGTTAATTAAGAATCTCTAATATTTCTTTATTAGTGAGATTAAATAATAATGTTCTATCCTAGGGTAATCTAGCTATTGCGGTTTAAAGTCTTCAGCACTCTATTAGTTTCCACCTATAAGTATAGGCCTTACAGGGATAGTTTGGTTGTTTCTTTATCTAATTAGACAAACTAGAACTATTAGAGTTAGTAGATTATTTTAATAATCTATTAAAAGTGGCGAATACCCTACTTATTTTATTAGAACTAGATCGGATTAAATACTCCTAAATAAGCGCCAAAAATACCTTCCCTAAATCGTCTAGCGTAATCTAATTCCGTTCTAGCGTCTTATCCTGAATTAGCTGTTAGTTTATTAATTAGGTCTAATCTAGTGCTATACGCGCAGCGATTATATCTAGGAAATCTTAGGTAGTAAGCAGTCCGCTAATTTCGCTAATTAAGTAGGTCTTTGCTTTTTAATAGAGGAGTTACCTGTTAAATCCAAGAGGGTAGCTAGTCCTAAAGGATTAAGGTTAGTTCTTGGGCAGGAGTACTTATGGAAGGTGGAAGGTCTTATTAATACAATAGTATCTTGCGAAGTAAAATAAGTTAACAATTTAGTCTGCTAGAATCTAAACAATAGATTAATAAACAGATTAAACACAAGTATAGAGGTCTATCCTTATATTTCTATATAATAGGGCTGCTCTAATACTTAGTGTTACTAAGCAACTAAGTATATTACATAACCTACTCTGCTGCTTAGTGCTACTAAGCGAATAAGTATATTATATAACCTAATCTAAGTTACTTAGCATCTCTTTATTACATTTATAACCCTATCGCTGTTCTATCACACCCTTATAAGCGCCTAAGTCCTACATTATTATCTAGTATATAATATTATCCCCTCCCTTTCTATTCTTTGTCCTAAAGAATTATGCCTACTAACTGTAATTCTATAAAGCGTTATCACGACCTTATTTTTACTATTAAAAACTACAGAGTAGTTATAGTGTTAAAGTGCTCCTTCTATAAGTTACACTTTTTTGTTTATAAAGTCTATATTAGCTTAGGGAAGTGTAGTAAGTGTTAGAAATAAGGCTTAAAGTGTAATATAGCTATTACTAGGAATAAGTTCTTACAGTTAATTACTAAGAAGAAGAAGTTAGAGGCGTAAATATTAAAAGCGCGAAAGGAATAAGATATAGTATTTAAGGCCCTACGCGTAGTGTACGCAAAAAAGGATTAGTTAGCAAAATAGTTAGCGTAGAATAAAAAGTGTACTAGTAAAGTTATTATAGTAGAGAGTGCTGCTCTAGTAGAGCTAGAGTTAGAGAAGGATTTAGCTTATCCTACTTAGCCTACTAGTCTGGCTAAACTTAGCACGTCTATATAGTTAGTAATAGATAACCTACCTTCTAAGTTCTAAAATAATTCTTTAGTATTACTGTCTTAAGTAAGTCTATTAATAGAATTCTTTAATCTTTTATTAATAGTTTCCTAGGTAGTTCCCTAGTTCCTAAGTATTTTCACTGTGTGGGTATCCTTTCTATTTAATAAGGTACATATTGCTATACTAATTGTATTCTAGAATTCTTTTAACCTTAAATTTATTTTCTTTCTTAGTTCTGTGGTAGAAGGTGGTTCTAACTAGTGTATTAGGGTCTGCTGGTTCTAGTAGTAATACGTAGAATACTAGGTGTATCTTTACACCTAGCGGTAGTTTTAACTTATAGTTTACTAGTAATATTTGCTTAGAAATATAAAATAGTCTAACTTTAATATAATCTAGTTTCTTGTATTTTTTCTTCTAAGTTTAAAGGTTCTTTGTAAGTAGATATGCTTTATCCCCTTTCTTTAGCTAAGGTGCTATTTTTTGTTTTCTATTTTAATATGAAATTAATTACTGCTAAGCTTTCTTAAGATTCTCTTAGAGTTGTTAGTGTATTTTCTTTATATTTTCTACTATATTTATGGCTTCTTTTGCTTTAATTATCGTAGAAAATTGTTAATTAAAGAAATGTAGGTGTCTTTTGTAGTTTATATAGAATAGTGTATGTCCTAATGCTGCTAATACTTTGTTATTATAGGCTAACTATGCTATAGGTAGTAATAAAACCTAGTTATTCTCCTAACTGTTGCAGTAGATGCGTAGGTACGTTTCTATAGTTTAGTTTGTACGTTCTATCTATCTGTTTATTTGTAGATAGTAAGCTGTTAATAGCTTTTATTTTGTTCTAAGTAGTGCTATAAGTGTTATCTAATAATTTAACGTAAAGAGCTTGTCTCTGTTACTAATAATTATTTTTAGGATTTTATAGTGTCTAATTAGTTAGTCTAGGATAAGAAAAGCGAGTTCCTTTGCTGTTATTCTTTTAAGATATAGAATAAGCTTAATATACTTAGTTAGTTAGTAGACTATTACTAGTATACTGTTATATTTAATTCCTGTTGTTAGATCCTTAGAGTTTAGAATTCCTATAATAAAATTTATAGTAATACCTTCCTATAGTGCTGTTAGTATTCTAATTACTTATATCTCTTTATATTTAAGATGTGTGCTGTGTTTATTTCTCTAGCATTCTATATATTTATAGATATAAGTTGTTATAGCTTCTTTAATTCCTTTAAAGGTGTAATTCTTTTAGATAAGTTCTATTGTTTTTGTGATACCTAGGTGTCTGTATATAGGGTCGTTGTGGTATTATTAGATAATCTTAGTCTATAGATGTTCTAGAACTTCTTAGTTAATTACTAAAAGTTAATTTAGTTCTACTATTAGCTCTAGAGATCTATCTTTAGCTTTGCGAAGAATTGTAGAGAAGGACTTTACCTTTTCTTTTACTAGATTACTTTATTAGCTAAGAGCGTCTGCTTTGCTATTTTCTTTTCTAGCTATATAGATAATTTTAAACTTGTACTACCTAGTAGTCTATAACTATTTTTATTATTATAGCGTAAGTTCTTTTGTTGTTGTGAACCTTAAAAGGTTCTTGTGATTTATATAGATTTCTAGCGTTAAGTAACTAAGTGCGTAAATCCTCTAATGCTTTAAGGCTTTAATAATAGCGTAGAGTTCCTTATTATATATATTGTATTGTGTTTTAGCGTTATTAAATTTGCATAAGTAATAGGCAATTAGGTGCTATTTACTATTATATTCTTATTTAGCGTAGGCGCCTAGCGTAAGATCGCTAGCGTCTATTTTAAAGCGTAGTAGTTTATCGCTTCTAAAATAAATAAAGATGGATTCTATAATATATACTATCTTAAAGAGTTAGAATAACATTCTACACTTATCTGTCTATTTAAAGGGTACGTCCTTCTTTATAAAATTTATTAAAAGTATTGTAACTTTTTACGTAATTTTAGATAAATTGTTAGTTAAATCCACAGAATTCTAAGAATTCTTAGATATCCTTAGCTATCTTTAGTATTAGCTAGTTCTTAATGTATTTAACTTTACTTAGAGCTATCTTAATTCCTTCTATAGTAATAATGTGTCCTAGGAATTTAAGTTATTTAATGTTAAACTTATATTTCTTAAGTTTAAAATAAAGGCATGCTTTGTCTAGTGCTTCTAGTACTGTTTATACATGCTTAGTGTGGTCTAATTCGTTTTTAGAAAAGATAAGGATATCGTCTATATACGCGATAATAAATATATCTAGATATTTATAAAGTATGTTGTTAATAAGTGCTATAAAAGCTACTAGTGCGTTTATAAGTCTAAAAGGCATAATCTTGTATTTAAATAGTCTATAGCGTAATTAAAACGCTGTTTTCTATTCTTTACCTTTCTTAATTTATATAAGGTGGTAACTGTCTCTTAGATCTATTATTATAAATATCTTAGCTTAAGATAGTTAATCTCGTAGCTCTGTAATGTTTAGTAGTAGATATTGGTTCTTTATTATTATATTATTAAGTTGTTAGTAGTTAACATATAGTCTGTCTAATCCATCCTTTTTCTTAATAAATATAAAAGGGCTTACTGCTAGTAACTTTAATAGTTATATATATCCTTTCTTAAGATTTGTCTTAATAAAATTACGTTCTTTTAGGAGTTCTTTTCCTGTCTTACTATATAGTGGTCTAAAGGGTGGCGTCTTCCCTTCTTCTAGGTCTATCGTAAGATTCTAGGGTTAATGTTCTAGTAGGTTTGCTTTTCCTTCCTTTTTTATAAATATATATGTCCATTTCCTGTACTCTCTTAGTAAGGTGAGGAGTATGCTATTATTCTCCTTTTTATAGTTCTTAATCTAGTAGTTTCTACTAGTGTCTGCTAAGGTGTGCTTCTGTTTTTTAACTATCTATTATAGTATTATGTTATTAATAACTCCCTTATCTACTATTATTTTTAGTTAATGCGTAGGCTTTACTTATAATGTATAATTATAGCGTTTAAACAATATTTTCTTTATACCCTAGTTAATCTATAAGTTGTGTATTATTAACTAAGGTAATCCTAAGACTAACTTATACTTAGATTCTAGTAAAATATCTAAGGTAAGTTCCTCTTTATTTCTTTAGACTATTATTATAGTAGTGACCTCCTAGTATATCTAAGGTGTCTTAGGCATTAGGGATCTATTTGCGATATAGATAATATAGGGTACTTCTTTCTCTAATATTATAAGTCCTGCTTATTTTACTGTCTAATAAGATATAAAATTCCTTTCTACTCCTAAGTCTATAAGAGCTTAAGCCTATATTCCTTTAAGCTATACTAGTAGCTTAACTAATACTATGCTTACTATAGTATTTAATTTAATAAAGGCGTTTTCTTATCTAAGTTTAGGCCTAAAAAAGATATCTGTTTATATAGGTTGTGATTAAGTTCTAGTGCCTAATATGCGTTTCTAAGCATCCACTTCTGTTATTATTCTTAAGTACGTAGCTTATATAGATTGTCTTTTTCTTTTTCCTATAAGGATGTTTTTCTGTTTTTCCTCCTGTAGTCTTTACTATTCTTATGTACTAGTTAAATTAGTAGCTCTGTTATTACTTCTTACGTAGGGCAGTTTATAAAGCTATCTAAATATTTAGCTATATAGTAGTATTTGTAGTCTTAGTTTAAATACGTGTACTAGTATAGTTATATATAGTCTCTATTAATAAGTATATTATAGTATTTATTACCCTTTAGCGTAAAGTAAGGAAAGTATTTTACTTATTATTTATTCTAGAGGTGTTTGTTATAAGCTATAATAGGGTAGTCTATCTATATCTATCTATAGCGCAGTTTTCTTTTAGGTTATTTCTTATTCTCCTCTTTCTCTACCTTATATTATACGTATATTAGTTCTTCGCAATGCGTCTATATATAGAATTAGTGTATAGGATTTTAGTAGTCTAGGTAGTACTTTAGTACGTAGTCTAACTTCTTATTTTTATAGGGTTATATTCCTTTTGGTGCCTAGTAGGGTTCTATGTAGTCCTAAATATTTAGTTTATACTTAGGTAATATAGGGTTATCTTCTTCCTGCCTACTTTGTAGATAAGGAGTAAAAGATCTTAGTATCTCTTCTATATCTTCTATATTATAGTATACGTTAGAGTCGTCTTTTAGATCTTTATATAGTTATAAGTTAGGTAAATCTAATTGCTTACTTTGCTCTAGTGTAACGCGTTAATAACTAAATAGCGTTATAATAACTTTCTATTCCTTATTAGGTTCTTAGTTCTTAATAGTTAGTACATTTAACTTAGTTTAATATCCTTTGTTCTTTAATCTATAGTTCCTGGCTATATAGCCTAGTTTACTATAAATAAAGTATTTATAGGTCTTAGTTATTAGTTATTAACTTCTATTAGAGACGCGTTTATTAGGCTACTTAGAGCCTATCCTTTCTCCTTTTCCTTTACCTATATAGTTAAACTAGACATCTTTTATTAGTTTGTATCTCTAGTAGTTCCTTAGCTGTTACTTTTAGACAATTCTAATAGGGTTCTTATAAACTATTTTTGCTAGTTGTCTAAAGCTTATTACTCTAGGGTTTTAGTAGAGCTCCTATTGCAGTAAAAACTACTCGTTATTAATTCTAATAGTTTCTTTGTATAGTTCTTTAAGGTTAGCGATTTGTGCACTACTACGTAAGAGTTCCTTACGTAGTTTCTGTTTAAGTCCTTATTTATATATGTCCCAAAGAGATTTATTGTTCTAGTTAAGTTATACAGCGTATCTGTGAAACTTAGCTATATACTTAGCTGCTAATTATTTCTAAATTATAGTCTAAATTTTTACTTTTGTAATAGAGTCCTTATTAGCGATCCTAAAGAGTTATTTAAGGTATTTCTTAAAGTTATTATAATCCTTAATAATATTAACTATATTAGCATAGTTATCTGCGTAGTTATTATTGTTATTGTTATGGTCTATTCCTAGGTACTTTTTAAGGTAGGGATAGATCTATAATCCTGCATCTCCTTATATATATATTACTGTGAAGATAACCTTTTTTTTATCTTTAAGGGGTTTATTTAAGTTAAAGAAGTAGAGGTCTAACTAGAGAATCTAGACGTTAGTTTAAAATTATTTACTAAAGTAGAGATTAGGTTTATACGCCTTACTGCTATCCTTTATAAGAGTAATCTTAGTAACACCTAAAGCTGTAGAAGAGGTAGGAGTTTATAAAGTACTTATGTTAAGGGTGTTTAAGATGTTAAATCTAAGAGGGTAGCTAGTCCTAAAGGGTTAAAGTTGGTTCTTAGGCAGGAGTACTTATAGAAGGTAGAAGGTCTTGTTAATATAATAGTATCTTGCAAAGTGTAATAAGTTAATAATTTGGTCTGCTAGAATCTAAACAATAGATTAATAAATAGATTAAACACGAGTATAGAGGTCTATCCTTATGTTTCTATATAATAGGGCTGCTCTAATACTTAGTGTTACTAAGTAACTAAGCACATTACGTAACCTACTCTACTACTTAGTGCCACTAAGCGACTAAGCACATTACGTGACCTAATCTAAGTTACTTGGCGTCTCTTTGTTACATTTATAACCCTATCGCCGTTTCATTACACCCTTATAAGCGCCTAAGTCCCACATTCTTATCTGGTACGTAACACTGCCACTCTTTAAACTAGGTCTTAGGACTTTATTTTACCTACTTAGCCTTTTTAAGATAAGCGTAGTATAAAGCTTAAACATTATTCTGTGTAGCTCCTTTATTTAGTACGAGATCTTCCTTTAAGAGTTAAATTAGGGACTAAAGCGTAGTATAGCGTGTATTAACTAGAGTAATTATGGCAGGAGCAAGTAGATTAGGCGATACTATAGTGTTTACCTAAGTCTAGAGATTCTATATCTTAGTATAGTCTACTTACCAGTCTAAAACTACTGCTTTGTATTCTACTATTTATAAAGGAGAGCTCTCTTTATCTATTTTATACTTAGTAAGCTCTGCTTTGTATAATTAAATACTTACTATAAAGGCTGTATCCGCAATTAGTAATAGTTTCTATAGGAGTAGAGGTTATTCTAGCTTTACGTAATTAATTGCTAGAGCGTTAATTGCCTCTAGGTTAATTTAGTTCTAGATTCTTTTTAAGTTTACTTAGAATTAAAGCTAGACAAACTAGTAAGGCTAGCTAGCGCGATTAATAAGCTATACTTCTACTATTTTAACAATTTTTTGTAATTAGAAATAGAGGGGTTGTATTGTAGAGAGGTTCTAAATAGAGTGTTATATAATAATTCGAGCGTTACTAAGTAGGTAGGAAGAATTATCTTACGTTCTAAGCGCTAGGCTTATAACTGTTATGGTAAAAAGGGCTTAAACTATTATAGGATATTTAGGAGCAGAGTTGTAAAGAATATAAATAGCTAATTATAGAAAAGGATGCTAAAAGGGTAGACTATATACAAAAGAAACGAGCCTCTTGGCAAGAATCCTATAATATGAATTAGTGGATCCAGAAAGAATCACGGAAGTGAGTGTTTTACTTTAACACTATTTAAGCTACTTTTTATAAAAGTGGCTAGCCCCCTCTTAAGGATAGTAATAGTAATATTTATATAACTTTTATAGTAGTGTTAATTTTAATCTAGTTCTAAGCTAGTAAGGAAGCAAGTAAGCAGCGCCTTAACTAGATACCTAAATATATTTTCTAGTAACACTAGAACATAGGCGTATACACTTACTATAGTAAGCTTAACTATATAGCTAGAGCCTACCCTAATATAATTTTACTTTAGGTAATTATAATCTAACCTTAGTATAGTAAAATAAATATCTAGTTAAGAAAAGAGTAGCCCCTAGTCTAGCGCTAACGTAGGGGCTAAGCGCGACAGTATTAATAGAGGTATAATTAGGGTAAGCTATAATAGTTAGAGTAGCTAAGGCTAGAGTAGGTATAAATAGGCCTACCTCTACCCTCTACGTCTTTCTTAATAGTATATAGTATGTAAAGGCCCTAATTAATATAGGGTGTAAATATTTTATAGTAATTAGCCCTAGGCTAGTAAATTTACTCTTACTATAGTATATTATAATTTTAGCCTAGGAGCTAGAATAGGCTACTAGGTTATTACTATAGACCCTTATTACAGAGATAGTAGTAGTGACTTATAATATATTTAGATAGTAATAGACTTTTTACACTTATATAATCTCTAACCTTTACTAGGATATAATCCTAGGGGCCCCCTAGCTAGCTAAGTCTAAGGTAGTAGTAGATATCTATAGTAGTAAAATCATAATTAGCGTAGCTAGGGGTCTTGTCGCTCTTAACACCTAGGCGGTAGAGAGGTAGGGCCTCCTTACTATACTAGTAAATAAGGAGAATAATATAACACCCTTTAATACTCTAAATAAAGACTAGGAAGGGGTATTCCTAACTTTACTCTAGGATATTACCTAAATACTTATAATAACGCTTCTTTACATAGTAGGACCTCTACCCCCCTATAATATAGCAGGGCTAGGCCTTACTAAAGATAGTAGAACTCTCCCTTTAGAACTAGTAAAGTACACTGCTATTTTTAATAAAACTAAAGTGTTTAGCCTCCTACTACACTAGGGCATATTAAACTACTATATCTACCTAAAGTAGACTCTAAGCGTCTCCCTTCTAAAACTACCCTAGGGCCTGCTATATAGTATATCTAGAGATTAGCTAGTAGAACTCTAGCGCTAACTTATAGAACTTATAGATAAGGGCTAGATATAAGCTAGCTCCTCTTTAGTAAGTGCTCTAGTCCTTTTAGCCCTAAAGCCTAGGGGGAAATAGCGCCTATATATTAACTATTAGGAGATTAACGTGATTTCTAAGCTAGATTAGTATCTTTTTTTACTTATTAAAGAGATACTGCGCACCCTCTTCTAGGCCACTTAATTTATAAAAGTAAATATCTACGCTGCCTTCTATAAGCTGTAAGTTATAAAGGGGGAAGAATACTATACTATGTTTTATACCTAGTTTAGCCTCTTTAAGTAGTTAGTAGTCCTATTTAGACTAACTAGGGCACCTACTATATTTTAGCGCTACATTAATAGCGCTCTAAAGGATACCCTAGGCGATATATATATAGCTTACCTAGATAATATCCTTATCTATATAATAGGGCCCCTACACTAACACTAGAACTATATATAATAAGTGCTAGGACTCCTATAAGAAGCTAGACTATATATAGACCTAGGGAAATGCAAATTTGCAATAATAGAGGTTAGGTACCTAGGGTATTTGTTAGGATCCGGCCGCGCGCGAGCAGCGGGGCACGAGTTTATTAGACTACTAGTCTAATAGAGTTAGCTAACTAAGTAGTTAGGTGACAGGTTATAGGTTCTAAGGGTCCTAAGGACCGCACAGGCCTCGCCTGTACAGGAACTCTAGGACGCGTAGGACTCGCCTATACAGGACTCTAGGACATATGGGACTCTGGGACATATAGGACTCTAGGACATATAGGATTCTAGGATGTGTAGGACTACTTAGTATATAGGAACGCGAGAATAGGCTCTCTATACTTGTGTTTAATCTGTTTATTAATTTATTATTTAGATTCTAGTAGACTAAATTATTAACTTATTATACTTTACAAGATACTATTATATTAATAAGACCTCCTACCTTTTATAAGTACTCCTGCCTAAGAACTAACTTTAACCCTTTAGGACTAGCTACCCTCTTAGATTTAACATTTTAAACACCTTTAATATAAGTACTTCACAAACTCCTACCTCTTCTATAGCTTTAGGTGCCGCTGAGATTACTCCTATAAAGGATAGTAGTAAGGCGTATAAACCTAATCTCTACTTTAGTAAACAATCTTAAACTAACATCTAGATTCTCTAGTTAGACCTCTACTTCTTTAACTTAAATAAACCCTTTAAAGATAAGAAGAAGGTTATCTTCACAGCGATATATATACAAGGAGATGTAGGATTATGAATTCATCTTTACCTTAAAAAGTACCTAGGAATAGACTATAATAATAATAATAACAATTACGTAAATAAGTACGCTAATATAGTTAACATTATTAAGGATTATAATAACTTTAAGAAATGCCTTAAATAACTCTTTAGGATTACTAATAAGGACTCTATTACGAAAGCAAAGATTTAGACTATAACTTAGAAATAATTAGTAGCTAAGTATATAGCTAAGTTTTGTAGATACACTGTGCAACTTAACTAGGATAACGAATCTCTTTAGGACATGTATAAATAAGGACTTAAATAGAAACTACGTAAGGAACTCCTACGTAGTAGTGCACAAATTGCCAACCTTAAAGAACTATATAAAGAAACTATTAGAATTAATAGAGAATAGTTCTCGCTGCAACAGGAGCTCTACTAAAACCCTAGGGCGATAAGCTTTAGATAACTAGTAAAAATAATTTATAAAAACCCTGTTAGAATTGTCTAAAAGCAACAGCTAAGGAACTACTAGAGATATAAACTAATAGAAGATATCTAGTTTAACTACTTAGGCAAAGGAAAAAGAGGAAGAATAGGCCCTAAGTAGCCTAACAAACGCGTCTCTAATAGAAGTTAATAACTAATAACTAAGACCTGTAAATGCTTTACATGTAGTAAACTAGGCTATATAGCTAGGAACTGTAGATTAAAGAACAAAGTCTATTAAACTAAGTTAAATGTACTAACTATTAAGAACTAAGAACCTAATAAGGAATAGGAAGTTATTATAACGCTATTTAGTTACTAACGTGTCACACTAGAGTAAAGTAAGTAATTAGATTTACCTAACTTATAACTATACGAAGATCTAGAAAACGACTCTAACATATACCATAACGCAGAAGACGTAGAAGAGATACTAAGATCTTTTACTCCTTATCTACAAAGTAGGCAGGAAGAAGATAACCCTATATTACCTAAGTATAAACTAAATATTTAGGACTACATAGAACCCTACTAGGCACTAAAAGGAATGCAACCCTATAAAAATAAGAAGTTAGACTACGTACTAAAGTACTACCTAGACTACTAAAATCCTATATACTAATTCTGTATATAGATGTATTACAAAGAACCAACATGCGTACAACACAAGGTAGAGAAAGAGGAGAATAAGAAATAACCCAGAAGGAAACTGCGCTGCAGATAGATGTGGACAGACTACCCTATCGCAGCTTATAACGAACACCTCTAGGATAAATAATAAGTAAAATACTTTCCTTACCTTACGCTAAAGGGTAATAAATGCTATAACATGCTTGTTAATAAAGACTGTATGCAACTATACTAGTACACATATCTAAACTAAGACTATAAATACTACTATATAGCCAAATGTTTGGACAGCTTTGCAAACTGCCCTACGTAAGAAGTAATAATAAAACTACTAATTTAACTAGTACACAGGAAAGGTGAAGACTGTAGGAGGAATAATAGTAGAATATTCTTACGGAAAGAAGAAGACGATCTACACAAAACACGTACTTAAGAATAATAATAGAAGCGGATGCTTAGAAACGCATACTAGGCACTAGAACTTAATTATAACCTATAAGAACAGATGTCTTTTTTAGGCCTAAACTTAGACAAGAAAACGCCTTTATTAAATTAAATGCTATAGTAAGCATAGTATTAGTTAAGCTACTAGTATAGTTTAAAGGAATATAGGCTTAAGCTCTTATGGACTTAGGAGTAGGAAGGAACTTTATATCTTATTAGATAGCAAGATAAGCAGGACTTATAATATTAGAGAAAGAAGTACCCTATATTATCTATGTCGCGAATAGATCCCTAATACCTAAGACACCTTAAATATACTAGGAGGTCACTACTACAATAACAGTCTAAGGACATAGAGAGGAACTTACCTTAGATGTCTTACTAGGATCTAAGCATAAGTTAGTTTTAGGATTACCTTAGTTAATAATACACAACCCGCAGATTAACTAGGGTATAAAGAAAATATTATTTAAACACTATAATTGTGCATTATAAGTAAAGTCTATATATTAACTAAAAATAATAGTAGATAAGGGAGTTATTAACAACATAATACTGCGACAGATAGTTAAAAAACAGAAACACACCTTAGTAGACGCTAGTAGGAACTACTAGGTTAAGAAGCGTAAGAAGGAGGATAATAGCACACCTCTTACCTTACTAAGAGAGTACAGGAAATAGACACACATGTTTACAGAAAAGGAAGGAAAAGCAAACCTACTAGAACATTAACCCTAGAATCTTACAATAGACCTAGAAGAAGGAAAGATGCCACCCTTTAGACTACTATATAGTAAGACAGGAGAAGAACTCCTTAAAGAACGTGATTTTATTAAGATAAATCTTAAGAAAGGATATATATAACTATTAAAGTTACTAGTAGTAAGCCCTTTTATATTTGTTAAGAAAAAGGATAGATTAGACAGACTATACGTTAACTACTAACAACTTAACAATATAATAATAAAGAACTAATATCTACTACTAAATATTATAGAGTTACAAGATTAACTGTCTTAAGCCAAGATATTTATAATAATAGATCTAAGAGACGGTTACCACCTTATATAAATTAAGAAAGGTGAAGAATGGAAAACAGCGTTTTAATTACGCTATAGACTATTTGAGTATAAAGTTATACTATTTAGACTTACAAACGCACTAGTAGCTTTTATAGCACTTATTAATAACGTACTCTGTAAACACCTAGACATATTTGTTATTGCGTATATAGACAATATCCTCGTCTTTTCTAAAAACAAATTGGACCACACTAAGTATATATAGATAGTACTAGAAGCACTAGATAAAGCATACCTTCGCATTAAACTTAAGAAATATAAGTTTAACGTTAAACAACTTAAATTCCTAGAACATATTATTACTATAGAAGGAATTGAGATAGCACTAAGTAAAGTTAAATATATTAAGAACTAGCTAATACTAAAGATAGCTAAGAACATCTAAGAATTCTTAGGATTCTATAGATTCAACTAACAATTTATCTAAGATTACGTAAGGGTTATAATACCTTTAATGAATTTTATAAAAAAGGATGTACCCTTTAAATAGACAAATAAGTGTAGAATGTTATTCTAACTCCTTAAGATAGTATATATTATAGAACCTATCCTTGTTTATTTTAAAAGCGATAAACCACTACGCTTTAAAACAGACACTAGCGATCTTGCGCTAGGCGCCTACGCTAAATAAGAACGTAATAGCAAATAGTACCTAATTGCCTATTACTTATGCAAATTTAATAACGCCGAAACACAATACAACGTACACAATAAAGAACTCTACGCTATTATTAAAGCCTTAAAGCACTAGAGGATTTATACGCTTAGTTACTTAACGCTAGAAATCTATATAGATTATAAGAACCTTCTAAGGTTCACAATAATAAAAGAACTTACGCTATAATAATAAAGATGGTTGTAAACTACTAGGCAGTATAAGTTTAAAATCATCTATATAGCTAGGAAAGAAAATGGCAGAGCAGACGCTCTTAGCTAACAAAGTAATCTAGTAGGAGAAAAGGTAAAAACCTTCTCTACAATCCTTCGCAAAGCTAAAGATAGATCTCTAGAGCTAACAGTAGAACTAAATTAACTTTTAGTAATTAACTAAGAAGTTCTAGAACATCTACAGACTAAGATTATCTAATAATACCACAATAACCCTATATACAGACACTTAGGTATTACAAAGATAATAGAACTTATCTAAAGGAATTACACCTTTAAAGGAATTAAGAAAGCTATAATAACTTATATCTATAAATGTGCAGAATGCTAAAGAAACAAATATAGTATATATCTTAAATATAGAGAGATGTAAGTAATTAGAATACTAATAGCACTATAGGAAGACATCGCTATAGATTTTATTACAGGAATTCCAAACTCTAATGATCTAATAACAGGAATCAAATACAACAGTATACTAGTAATAGTCTGCTAACTAACTAAGTATGTTAAGCTCATTCTATGCCTTAAAAGAATAACAGTAAAAGAACTCGCTTTTTTTATCCTAGACTAACTAGTTAGACACTACAGAATCCTAAAAATAATTATTAGTAATAGAGACAAGCTCTTTACGTTAAATTATTAGACAACGCTTATAGCACTATTTAGAACAAAATAAAAACTATTAACAGCTTACTATCTATAAATAGACAGATAGATAGAACGTACAAACTAAACTATAGAAACGTACCTACGCATCTACTATAATAGTTAGAAGAATAACTAGGTTTTATTACTACCTATAGCATAGTTGGCCTATAATAACAAAGTATTAGTAGTATTAGGATATACACTGTTCTATGTAAACTATAGAAGACACCCACATCTCTTTAACTAATAATTTCCTACAATAATTAAAGCAAAAGAAGCTATAGATATAGTAGAAAATATAAAGAAAATACACTAACAACTCTAAGAGAATCTTAAGAAAGCTCAGTAGTAATTAATTTTATACTAAAACTAAAAACGAAAAATAGCACTTTAGCTAAAGAAGGGGGATAAAGCATATCTGCTTACAAAGAACCTTTAAACTTAGAAGAAAAAACACAAGAAACTAAATTATATTAAGGTTAGACTATTTTACATTTCTGAGCAAATATCACTAGTGAACTATAAGTTGGAACTACCGCTAGATGCAAAGATATACCTAGTATTCCACGTATTACTACTAGAACTAGCAGACCCTAATACACTAGTTAAAACCACTTTCTACTACTAGACTAAGGAAGAAAATGAATTTGAGGTTAAAAGAATTCTAGAATACAATTAGCACGATAACACGTACCTTGTTAAGTGGAAAGGTTACCTACATAGCGAAAACACCTAGGAACTAAAGAATAATCTAGGAAACTGTTAGTAAAAGATTAAGGAATTCTACTAGAAATAACTAGAACGTACCTAGGAATTACCACCAGTATGGGGGCTAGCCTATAGAACAGACTAGTTAATTACCTTAGCGCCTAACAGCGCGTTAGGATTTATTAACGCGGTGGCTTATGCTAACTCTTCCTACGCCTTAAGCGCTTCTAACTTATTTATAGTACTTATACTGTAATTAAACAATTCTTATTCCTTCTAATATAATTTCTTTCGCTAATCGCGTAAGCGCGCCATCTTTTTTTACGCCTAATAGGCGCAAAGGAGAGCTGCCTTAGCTAGCTCTTTCTTAATATAGAGCTTTGCCTCCTCTTTAGCTTCTAACTTTTCTAACCTCTCTATTTTAGCATCTATTTTTAAATAATCTAGTAAAGGGATCTCTTTAGGCTTACACTTTTAGTTTCTCTATCTAACGTAGTTAGTACACTAAGAGTGTAAAGAAGAAAGACAATAAGTATATTTCTTCTTAGCGTAGTATAAATAGGTAACTATTACAAAAATATAGTCTTTCTTAAGACAATTAGCTTAACTGTGGCAATATCAAATAGAACGAGATAATAACTTTATAAGTAGTTAACTTATAAGGACATTAAGCTTAGAGGGGGAGGATAATATTAAGATTTAGCTGCGCGCGAGCAGTAGGGCACGAGTTTATTAGACTACTAGTCTAATAGAGTTAGCTAACTAAGTAGTTAGGTAATAGGTTATAGGTTCTAAGGGTCCTAAGGACCGCACGGGCCTCGCCTGTACAGGAACTCTAGGACGCGTAGGACTCGCCCGCACGGGACTCTAGGATATATAGGACTCTGGGACATATAGGACTCTAGGATATATGGGATTCTGGGATGTGTGGGACTACTTAGTATATAGGAACGCGAGAATGGGCTCTCTATACTTGTGTTCAATCTGTTTATTAATCTATTGTTTAGATTCTAGCAGACTAAATTATTAACTTATTACACTTTGTAAGATACTATTGTATTAATAAGACCTTCTACCTTCTGTAAGTACTCCTGCCCAAGAACCAACCTTAACCCTTTAGGACTAGCTACCCTCTTGGATTTAACAGTATTTTATTATAGTAGGTAAGGCTATTTACCCTAATCTAGTAAAGATATAAGTAATTAATTAATAGGACGCCTTCTTTATAGTATGTATAGTTTACTACTTTATTAGCTTTACTAACTTCTATTATAACTTTCTCCCCTAATTCTCTAAGTAGGCTGTACCCCTACATACCCTTACTAAGAAAGGGGTCCTATTTTAATAGGGCCCTAGGGAATAAGAGGCCTTCTAGGCCCTAAAGGACATATTTATATAGGGCCCTATCCTAGCGCTTTAGGACCTAGAGCGTAACACGCTAGTAGAGGCGGACTACTTAGGCAGCGCTACTAGGGCCTACCTCTTCTAACGTATTAAGGGGATCTAGCACTTTATAGCCTACTACTTTGCAGCCCTAACACTAGTTTAGTAGAACTATACTATTTACGATAAAGAGCTGCTTATAATTATATAGGCTTTATAGGCATAGAGACTAAAGCTAATAAAAGTAGTGCGCCCTTTTAAGATTCTAATAGACTATAAGAACTTTAAATACTTTATAAAGATCTAAGAATTAAGTAAGCGCTAGCACTAGTAGTTAGAGTTATTCTCTACCTTTTACTTTTACCTCCACTACTAGCCTAGATTCTAGGTAGCTAAACTAGACGCACTAAGTTAGCGTAAGTAGAATATAGCCTAGTAGATAAGGATAAACGCCCCGCTAATAGTGCCTAGGACTATTTAGACTACTTTAGTGTAGACGCGATCTTTAATAGCGCTAGTAGAAGCTTAGATCTTTACTAACACATATTTATAGGCACTCTAAAATATAGCTATAGCAGAGTTTCCCCCCTACTATATTAGGCTTAAGGTAGTGCACTATAGTAACTATATATTCCTTATAGTAGCTGCCACCTCCTAATAAATTAGGGACTATATAATTAGTATATATAAGTCCCTCCTATAGCGAGGAGTCCTTTAGGTCCTAGCTTAGGAACCTCTTACTACCGCTATTATACAGCGCGTATATAAGTCTCTAGTTATAGGCTATTCTAGAAAGAACTCTACGTTTAAGATTATTTACTAGGACTACTACTAGAATAATATATCTAAAAACGTTGCCTAATTTGTGTATAATTACTACTGCGTAGAAGTATATATAGACTAGTAGAAGTAGTAAGGTCTCCTACAGCCACTTCTAATTATAGACTAGTACTAGGCGTAACTCTTAATAGATTTTATAGTAGACCTCCCCTAGGCCTCTATAGTAGCACCGCAATACCTAATTATAATTACTAATAGGCTGTTAAAGTATATACAACTAGAAGCTATAACTTCTATAATAGTAGAGCACTATACAGCCTGCTTCTATAATATATAGTAGTAGTTTTATAGCTTCCCTACTTTACTAATTATAAATAGAGGCTTAGACTAGCTAAAGAAGTTCTAGACTACGCTGTATAAATTAATTAGAATAAAATAACTCCTCTCTATAGTATACTACCCCCAGACTAACAGCAGCATAGAGAGGGCGAACTAGGAGGTACTTTTAGTCCTCTATATTATAGTTAACTTTAAATAGATAGACTAGCTAGACTGCCTCTTAGCCTACTAGCTTATATTAAATAATAGAGCATCTACTGCTATAGGCCTAAGCCTAAACTTTCTACTAAATAGATATTATGTTAATCTCCTTAAGAGAATCCCCTTACTAGTAGAGTCTACCTACACCCCTACTAGAAGGGTAAAGCACTTCTTAGACTACCTTAAAAGAGAGATAGCTTTAGTCTAGACTACTATTACTTATAAATAGCAGCGCACTATAGAGGCTATAAACTATACCTACTACCTTATAGAGCGATTTTAAGTTAAAGATAAAATATAGTTCTTACTATATAATATAAAAACTAACTAGCTAAAAAAGAAACTTAACTAGCTTAAGGTTAAGTATACTATAATAGCTGTGCTGTTCCTACTTATAGTAACACTAGACCTATCTAGTAATCTCTATAAGACTATTCACGTTAACCTCCTTAAGCGAGTAGTGGACAATCCCCTGCCTAGTTAAATCTAGGCTAACGCCTAGCTAGACCTAGCCCTAGAGCTAGAAGAAGTAGACCTAGACCTATGTAAATAGGAAGTAAAGGAGGTTCTACGTATTAAGAACACCTAGAAAAAATAATAATAGGCGCTAGTAAAGTAGACTAGGTAGGTATTACTAACTTAGGTGCTAGTTAAAAATATTATAAACACTATAGCTCTAGACCGCTTTAAGGCCGCCTAGGGGGACTATAGGCACAATAATAGTCCTATTTAGCCTATAGGAAAGAATACATAAACATTATAAAGAAAGCTATAATAGGTATTTAAGAATTTATTCCTCTACTAACCTAGTAGAGGCGCTATCTATTTAAAAACTACTAAAGGCTATTAGCCCTAGGGTTGCTATAACTAAAGCGACACTAAAGTAACACTAGATAGGAATAAAAAGGGGCTATAATAACTATATTACTCTTTGCACTAGTAGCAGCGGCACCTAAAAGGGTGTACTAAGCTAGCCCTAGATAAAGGCTTAGGTAGAGTTACTCTATAAGGCTCTTAATATAGGTTAAAGAGTATACGCTATTAGGCTAGAGCTACTAAGAGAGTAGAGTAGTGTTAGCTAGGAGCTATTCTAAGTTACTCTATAATAGTAGTAAGTAGGTTAGTAGTTTACGCTTAGGTCTAGGTTATTTTATCTAGGCGCTAGCCTATGCTCTCCTTAGATTGCTAAATATAATTTCCTATATTATTTATTTACCCTACTATAATATTAGCTAACGCTACTAGATTCTAATTATAGTTACCGCTACGCTAGGCTAGAGTTATCTAGAGTAAAGGTGCTACTAGGGCTATGTCTATACTAGGGGAAGCGACTACTATTCTATTGCCACGCTAAGGTAGGGGCATAGTAAGGAAGTCTAGCTTCTAGATTAGGCTAGAGTTCTTAAGCGCTAAGTTTAGGTACTACTTATACTACTAAGCTAAGTAGTAGGACTTTGCTATAAAAGTAGGCAGCGTTCTAGTTATAGGCTTCTAGGGGTTAGTACTATACGTTCTAGAATTATAAATATATAAATTGCTATTAACCTAGTCTTACTCTACGTATTTAATCTAGAGACATAGAGCCTACCTTAGGCCTAGGTTATTAGCAAAGGGGGTAGAATTATACTAGTAGGTAGCTTTAGTGCAATAGTAGGCGCTATAGGAGTAGCCCTAGAATAGTTAATAGCTATATAAACATTAATAATAGTCTAGAATATAAGGCTATAGACTTACTCTACGCACCTAAGCTACTTTAGGCGCCTAATATATTTAATATATATAAGGCCTATATTAGGGTTAGCTAGCTCTTTATTTAAACTATCTTTTTAAAAAACTACGCTTTTAGCAACGTAGAGCTGCTTTAGAGTATAAGTAGGGGTAATAGGGTTAGGGTAATTAGCTAGTACGCGCCTCTTAGAGGTTATAAAAAAGTAAAGGCGATTACTACTATTACGCTACTACGTAGGCATGTTAAGGCTCTAGAGAATTTTTTCTATTTTAGTGTTATTAATCTCCTCCTTAGTGTACGTATAGCTAGGCTTAGTAAGGCGCTAGTTTAGGTCTAAAGGGTTATTACTACTACTACTACTAGGACTAAAGATATCTGCTAAGGCAGCGCTACTTTAGAGGCTGTTATTAATAATATTAATATTAGCTATAGCTGTAAATAGAACACTAAAAAAGAGGGCTAGGAGGCTAATAAGAGTATAGGGGCGTATAGCGTAGGAATAGAAGAGGGACTAGATTAGGGCTAAAAGGAGATAGAAACAGAGATAGTTATAAATAGTTAAGAAAGTTAGAATAGGCGTAGGTTAGGGTTAGTATAGGAAAGAGAGAGTGGAGAAAGGAAAAGGAAAGGTAAAGTAATATAGATATAAGGAGACTATAATAGTAACGCACTACTAAGGTAATAGATATATAATAATTATATTAGAAAGGGCAGAAGCGCCGTCCTATTACCTTATAATAATAAGGTGAATAAACAAACTACCTAATAAGGGCCCTTGCCCTAAGGCCGCCTTAGGGCCGCCTCTATACTACTACCTTACTATAGTATAATACTCCTAAGATCTCTAAAGCTTATCTTATAACTATAAGATATTTTAAACTAAGTAAGGTCTAGAGTATGTAATAGGCTAGAGTATAGCCCTAGCCTTTAGAAGGATCTTAAGGAAAGGAACTGCCCTAAAAAAGTGGACCTACTAAGGAAAACTCTTCTTATAAGCGGCACACCCCCCTATAGAGACTTAATACCTAGAATTCATCCTTTATATTTGGCACTTATAGTTCTGTTCATTCTCTAAGGCTAGCCCATAACACCTACCTAGTTAGACTTAGGCTAACGCCTAGCTAGGCCTAGCCCTAGAGCTAGAAAAAGCGGATCTAGACCTATATAAATAGGAAGTAGAGAAAGTCCTACGTATTAAAAACGCCTAGGGTAAATAATAATAGGCGCTAGTAAAGTAGACTAGGTAGGTATTACTAACTTAGGTGCTAGTTAAGAATACTATAGACATTATAGCTCTAGACTGCTTTAAGGCCGCCTAGAGGGACTATAGGCATAATAACAGTCCTATCTAGCCTATAAGGAAGAATACATAAATATTATAAGGGAAGCTATAATAGGTATTTAAGAATTTATTCCTCTACTAACCTAGTAGAGGCGCTATCTATCTAAAAACTACTAAAGGCTATTAGCTTTAGAGTCGTAATAACTTAAGCAGCACTAGAGTAACACTAGGTAGAAATAAAGGGGGGCTATAATAACTATATTACTTTTTACACTAGTAGTAGTAGTAGCTAAGAAAGTATACTAAGCTAGCCCTAGATAAAGGCTTAGGTAAAGTCACTCTACAAGACTCTTAATATAGGTTAAAAGGTATACACTGTTAAGCTAGGACTACTAGAAGGGTAAAGTAGTGTTAGCTAGAAGCTATTCTAAGTCGCTTTATAATAGTAGTAAGTAGGTTAGTAGTCTACACTTAGGTCTAAGTTATTTTATTTAGTCGCTAGCCTATACTCTCGTTAGATTACTAAATATAATTGCCTATATTATTTATCTACCTTGCTATATTATTAGCTAACGCTACTAGATTCTAATTATAGTTACTACTACGCTAGACTAGAGTTATCTAGAGTAAAAATACTACTAGGGCTATATTTATACTAGGGAGGGCGACTACTATTCTATTACTATACTAAGGTAAAGGCATAGTAAAGGAGTCTAGCTCTTAGATTAGGCTAGAGTTTTTAAGCGCTAAGTTTAGGTACTACTTATACTGCTAGGCTAAGTAGTAGAACTCTACTATAAAGGTAGGCAGCGTCCTAGTTATAGGCTTCTAGGGGTTAGTGCTATACATTCTAGAATTATAGATATACAAATTACTATTAACCTAGCCTTACTCTACGTATTTAATCTAGAGGCGCAAAGCCTACCTTAGGCCTAGGTTATTAGTAAAAGGGGTAGAATTATACTAGTAGGTGGCCTTAGTGTAATAGTAGGCGCTATAGGAGTAGCCCTAAAATAGTTAATAGCTATATAAACATTAATAATAGTCTAGAATATAAGACTATAAACTTACTTTACGCGCATAAGCTACCTTAGGCGCCTAATATATTTAATATATATAAGGCCTATATTAGGATTAGCTAGCTCTTTATTTAAGCTATATCTTTAAAAGACTACGCTCTTAGCAACGCAAAGCCGCTTTAGGGTATAGGTAGAAGTAATAGAGTTAGGACAATTAGCTAGTACACGCCTTTTAGAGGTTATAAAAAGGTAAAAGTAATTACTACTATTAGGCTACTATGTAGGCGTGTTAAAACTTTAGAGAATCTCTTCTACTTTAGTGTTATTAATCTCCTCCTTAGTATACACATAGCTAAGCTTAGTAAAGCGCTAGTTTAGGTCTAAAGGGTTATTGCTACTACTACTACTAAAACTAAAAATATTTACTAAAGTAGTGCTACCTTAAAAGCTATTATTAATAATATTAATATTAGCTATAGCCGCAAATAGAACGCTAAAGAAGAGGGCTAAAAGGCTAATAAGAGTATAAGGGCGTATAGCGCAGGAATAGAAGAGGGACTAGATTAGGGCTAAAAAAAAGTAAAGATAGAGGTAGTTATAAATAGTTAAGGAAGTTAAAATAGGCGTAAGTTAGGGTTAGTATAGGAAAAAGAGAGTAGAGAAAGGAAGAAGAAAAATAGAGTAATATAGATATAAAGAGACTATAATAGTAACACACTACTAAGGTAATAGATATATAATAATTATATTAGAAAGTGCAGAAGCGCTATCCTATCGCTTTATAATAATAAAGTAAATAAACAAACTGCCTAATAAGGGCCCTTACCCTAAAACCCCCTTAGGGCCACCTCTACACTACAAGGGAACCCTTACTAAAATAATAATAAGTTCCTAATAGAAGAATAACGCCTATAACACTACTATCTTACTATAGTATAATACTCCTAAGATCTCTAAAGCTTATCTTGTAACTATAAGACGTTTTAAATTAAGTAAGGTCAAGGGTATATAATAGGCTAGGGCTATGCCCTACCCTTTAGAAGGATCTTAAGGAAAGGAACTACTCTAAAGAAGTAACCTACTAAGGAAAACTCTTCCTATAAGTGGCATACCCCTCTATAGAGACTTAATACCTAGAATTCATCCTTTATATTTGGCACTTACAGTTCTATTCACTCTCTAAGGCTAGCCTATAATAAAGAATAGACTTTCTATACTTATATTTAATCTATTTATTAATCTATTATTTAGATTTTAGTAGAATACATTGTTAACTTATTACACTTTATAAGATACTATTATATTAATAAGACCTTCTACCTTCTATAAGTACTCCTGGTTAAGAACTTTAGGACTAGCTACTTTCTTAGATTTAACAATTTATTAGGACTAGCTACTTTCTTAGATTTAACAATTTAAACACGCTTAATATAAGTACTTTACAAACTCCTACCTCTTCTATAGCTTTAGGTGCCGCTAAGATTACTCCTATAAAGGATAGTAGTAAGGCGTATAAACCTAATCTCTATTTTAGTAAATAATCTTAAACTAACGTCTAGGTTCTCTAGTTAGACCTCTACTTCTTTAACTTAGAAAAATCCATTAAAGATAAGAAAAAGATTATCTTTGTAGTAATATATATGCGAGGAGATACAGGATTATAGATCTATCCCTACCTTAAAAAGTACCTAGGAATAGACCACAATAATAATAATAATAATTACGTACATAAGCACGCTAGTATAGTAAATATTATTAAAGATTATAATAACTTTAAGAAATGCCTTAAATAACTCTTTAGAGTTACTAATAAGGACTCTATTACAAAAGTAAAAATTTAGACTATAACTTAGAAGCGATTAGCAGCTAAGTATATAGCTAAGTTTTATAGGTACGCTGTGTAACTTAAATAGAATAATAAATTTCTTTAGAACATGTATAAATAAGTACTTAAATAAAAACTACGTAAGAAACTCTTATATAGTAGTGCGCAAATTACTAATCTTAAAGAACTATATAAGAAAACTATTAGAATTAATAAAGAATAGTTTTTATAATAATAGGAGCTCTACTAAAATCCTAGAGTAATAAGATTTAGACAACTAGTAAAAGTGGTTTATAAAAACCCTATTAGAATTATCTAAAAGTAACAACTAAAGAACTACTACAGATATAAACTAATAGAAGATGTCTAGTTTAACTATATAGGCAAATGAAAAGGAGGAAGAATAGGCCCTAAGTAGCCTAATAAACGCGTCTCTAATAGAAGTTAATAACTAACAACTAAGACCTATAAATACTTTATTTATAGTAAACTAGGCTATATAGCCAGGAACTATAGATTAAAGAACAAAAGATATTAAACTAAGTTAAATGTACTAACTATTAAGAACTAAGAACCTAATAAGGAATAGAAAGTTATTATAACGCTATTTAGTTACTAACGCGTTACACTAGAGTAAAGTAAGTAATTAGATTTACCTAACTTACAATTATATAAAGATCTAAAAGACAACTCTAACGTATACTACAACACTAAAGATATAGAAGAGATACTAAGATCTCCTACTTCTTACCTATAAAGTAGGCGGGAAGAAGACAACCCTATATTACCTAAGTATAAACTAAATATTTAGGACTACGTGGAACCCTACTAGACACTAAAAGGAATATAACCCTATAAAAATTAGAAGTTAGACTACATACTAAAGTATTATCTAGACTACTAAAACCCTATATATTAATTCTATATATGGACGCATTGCGAAGAACTAATATACATATAATATAAGGCAGAGAAAGAGGAGAATAAGAAATAACCTAAAAGAAAACTACACTGTAGATAGACATAGACAGACTACCCTATTATAGCTTACAATAAACACCTCTAAAATAAATAATTAGTAAAATACTTCCCTTACTTTACCCTAAAGGGTAACAAATGCTGTAATATACTTATCAATACAGACTATATATAACTGTACTAGTACACGTGTTGAAACTAAAACTACAAATACTACTATATAGCTAAACATTTAGAGAGCTTTACAAACTGCCCTACGTAAGAAGTAATAATAGAACTACTAATTTAACTAGTATACAGGAAAAGTAAAAACTATAGAAGGAAAAACAGCAGAACATCCTTACAGGAAGGAGAAGAAAATCTATATAAGTTATATACTTAAGAATAATAACAGAAGCAGATGCTTAGAAATATATACTAGGCACTAGAACTTAACTATAACCTATATAAACAGATATCTTTTTTAGGCTTAGACTTAGACAAGATAACGCTTTTATTAAATTAAACACTATAGTAAGCATAGTATTAGTTAAGCTATAAGTATAGCTTAAAGGAATATAGGCTTAAGCTTTTATAGACTTATAAGTAGGAAAGAACTTTATATTTCATTAGATAGTAAGACAAGCAGGACTTATAATATTAGAGAAAGAAGTACTCTATATTATCTATATCGCGAATAGATCCCTGATGCCTAAGACACCTTAGATATACTAGGAGGTCACTACTATAATAATAGTCTAAGGATATAGAGAGGAACTTACCTTAGATATCTTACTAGGATCTAAGTATAAATTAGTCTTAGGATTACCTTAGTTAATAATACACAACCTATAGATTAACTAGGGTATAAAGAAAATATTATTTAAACGCTATAATTATATATTATAAGCACAGCATACGCATTAACTTAAAATAACAGTAAATAATAGAGTTATTAACAACATAATACTATAAAAAGTAGTTAAAAAACAAAAGTACACCTTAATAGAGGCTAGTAGGAAGTACCAGGTTAAGAAGCGTAAGATGGAGGATAATAGTACACCCCTTACCTTACTAAGAGAATATAAGAAATAGACATACATATTTATAGAAAAGGAAGGAAAAGTAAACCTACTAGAACATTAACCCTAGAATCTTATAATAGACCTAGAAGAAGGAAAGACACTACTCTTTAGACTGCTATATAGTAAGATAGGAGAAGGACTCTTTAAAGACTATATTTTATTAAAATAAGCCTTAAGAAAGGATATATATAACTATTAAAGCTACTAGTAGTAAGCCCTTTTATATTTATTAGGAAAAAGGATGAATTAGATAGACTATACGTTAACTACTAACAATTTAATAACATAATAATAAAAAACTAATATCTACTACTAAATATTACAGAGTTACAAGATTCATTATCTTAAGTTAAAATATTCATAATAATAGATCTAACAGATAGTTACCACCTTATATAAATTGAGAAAGGTAAAGAATAGAAAATAGTGGTTTAATTACGCTATAAACTATTTAAAAATAAGGTTATGCCTTTTAGAGTTATAAATGCATTAGCAGCTTTTATAGCACTTATTAATAATATACTCTATAAACATCTAGACATATTTATTATTATGTATATAGACGATATCCTCGTCTTTTCTAAACGAAAGACTAACCACACTAAGCATGTATAGACAGTACTAGAAGCACTAGACAAAGTATACCTTTGTATTTAACTTAAGAAATATAAGTTTAACGTTAAATAACTTAAATTCCTAGGACACATTATTACTACAAAAGGAATTAAAATAGTACTAAGTAAAGTTAATGTTAAAGTAAAACACTTACTTCCGTGATTCTTTCTAAATCCACTAATTCATATTACAGGATTCTTGCCAAGAGGCTCGTTTCTTTTACATATAGTCTACCCTTTTAGCATCCTTTCCTACAATCAGCTATTTGTATTCTTTATAACTCTACTCCTAAATATCCTGTAATAGTTTGAGCCCTTTTTACCACAATAGTTATAAGCCTAGCGCTTAGAACGTAGGACAATTCTCCCTACCTACTTAGTAACGCTTGAATTATTATATAACACTCTATTTAGAACCTCTCTATAATACAACCCCTCTATTTCTAATTACAAAAATCATTAAAATGGCAGAAGTACAGCTCGTTAATCGCGCTAGCTAGCCCTACTAGTTTGTCTAGCTTTAATTCTAAGTAAACTTAAAAGGAATCTAGAAGTAAATTAACCTAGAAGTAATTAACGCTCTAGTAATTAATTACGCAAAGCTAGAATAACCTCCGCTCTTATAGAAACTATTACTAATTATAAATACAGCCTCTATAGCAAGTATTTAATTATACAAAGTAGAGCTTACTAAGTATAAAATAGATAAGGAGAGCTTTCCTTTATAAATAGCAGAATATAGAGTAGCAGTTTTAGACTAGCAAGTAGACTATACTAAGATATAGAATTTCTAGACTTAGGTAAACGCTATAGTATCGCCTAATCTGCTTACTCCTACCATAATTACTCTAGTTAATACACGCTATACTACGCTTTAGTCCCTAATTTAACTCTTAAAGGAAGATCTTGCACTAAATAAAGAAGCTATATAGAATAATATTTAAGCTTTATACTACGCTTATCTTAAGAAGGCTAAGTAGGCAAGATAAAGTCCTAAGACCTAGTTTAAAAAGTGGCAGCTTCTCTATTAAAAAGTGAAGACCTACTTAATTAGCAAAATTAGCGGACCACTTACTACCTAAGATTTCCTAGATATAATTACCGCGCGTATAGCACTAGATTAGGCCTAATTAATAAACTAACAGCTAATCTAGAATAAGACGCTAGGACAGAATTAGATTACGCTAGACAATCCAGGGAAGGTATTTTTAGCGCTTATTTAGGAGCATTTAATCTAATCTAGTTCTAATAAAATAAGTGGGGTATTTGCCACTTTTAATAGATTATTAAAACAATCTACTAACTCTAATAGTTCTAGTTTGTCCAACTAGATAAAGAAATAACTAAACTATCCCTGTAAGCCCTATACTTATAGGTAGAAACTAATAGAGTACTAAAGACTTTAAACCACAATAGCTAGATCACTCTAGGATAGAACATCGTTATTTAATCTCACTAATAAAGAAAAATTAGAGATTCTTAATTAACTTAAGTAGCCTAAGTGGTTAAACCTTTGTAATGCAATTACAAAGGTAGGATAGAATAAGAAATAATCCTCTACTAAGACTATTAAGTATTCTAGTAGTATTACTGCTGCTCTACTAAACCTATTTAATCTGCCTACAGACAATAGAGTATTAGGTGTCTACTCTACTCTACATTTTAACGCTTATCCTCTATTAGAATATATAATACTAGACAGTGCTGTAGCAGTTTACCTAATTAACAATTATAAAAGACTTGTTTCTAGGATGTTTTAATTATTAAATAAGAGTGTAGAGGTAGGTACACAAAGCCTCCTAATCTTAGGAATTAGTAATAGACTAATTAAGAACGCTTTGCATAGGAAAAATAGGAGATTTATAGAAGATCTACTACTCTAAGGAGTAAGAGTAGTAGAAGGCTTTTATATAAATATTGTATTAGAAGCTCTTTTAAAGAAAGTAAAGATTTAGTACTTTAGTTTAGATTACACTCTTAGGATTAGAAGTCTAGAATAAAGCGTTATTTAAGTAAACCTAAGATGTAAGCATAACCTTACTTTCCTATAATATAAGCTAATCCGCTCTTGTCTAACTATTATAAGTGTGACTACTAAAGGATTATCCTAGGTTAATATTAAGAGATTGGATTCTAAGGACCTCTAGCACCTTTAAGCAGGGTATATAGGAAGTAGAGCCCTATAACCTCTAGTAACTACAGCCTAAGGTGTAAAGATTACTAGAATGTTAAAAAAGGATTATAAGCACTATGCTACTGTACACGTAATCTAGGTAATTTCTAGAAGACCTAGAGAATAATTACCTAGGCTATTTTACTTATTATCCTAGGATCTATTTAATATGCCTACTACTTAAAATAGAGAAAACTAGGTTTTACTAATTAAAGAAGATTTTAGTAAGAAACTTTACGTTTTTAATCTTAGAATAAAGACGCTTTCTAAAATAATAAAAGTGTAGTAGGATTTCTTAGCTCTTGTTAATATAAAATATAAGCTTTAAATCATAAAAATCTACTAGAATAATAATACAGCAACACTTCTATAGAGAGGGAAATCCTAGTATAAATTTTAGGCTAATTAGGAAGGGATAATAATTAGTAGACTACTGCCTTATACGCATAAGCCTAATAGCGCTATAGAAAGAGTAGGCTAGGAGCTTATAATAAAAGTAATTAAAATATAAATAAGCGTAAATCTACTATTAGATCTCTAGCCTAAGATTATATAAGCGGCATGCTAGCTCTAAGGAATAATTCCTAGCCTAGTATTAGGCTATTAATTACCTAATAAAACGTTAGATGCTTAGTTTAGACAATATTTTTATTATTTTAAACTAGCTAAAACATAATATAGGACAGCTAATTTTTGTCTAAACTAGAGTGCTATCTATGCCTATAGCTACTAAGCTTACCTTTTAGATTAGGAGTGTATAGCTAGGCAAGACAGAAGAGGATTTAAAGTAAATCCTAGAGGCTATATTAGATACTTAGTAGGCTATAAAGCTTCTAATATCTACTAAATATAGATTCCCTAGCTTAATTAGGTAATTACTACACAAAACGTAAGGTTTAATAAGTCCTTATTTTATAAAGGATTAGAGAAATAATCTATTCTAAAGATAGAAGTGTTAAAAATAGTAGAAAGCCTCTAAGAAGGAGAGCTGAACAATCTAGGAGAAGTGTATAAAAACGCGCTTAATATTCTTCCTAAAACAAATAAGTATATAAGAACTACTACTAGACCTATAGGTGACCCTTAAGTAATTAAAAGCGAAGTAGGCTAGCTAAGTAATTAGAAACCTAAGGTACTTACTACTAAGCGAGCTGTAGGCTTAGCTAGCTAGTAGCTAAGAATTTACTTAAGTAGGAAAAGAAGTATAGGACTTGTAACCCCTAATTAGACACTAGAGCTAGGTAATCTTAGGGGTAATCTATTAAGTAATTAAGAGATATCTAGTAGCCACTAGAACACTACTAGGAGAGCTAGCCTACCAGAATCTAAGGATTTAATACCCTATTTATTAGTAGAAACTAATTAGGTTGCTAATTAACCTAGCGCAGATAACCTAATTACGCTAGATAAAGTAGATAACCTACTAGCGCGCTAAAGGGGAAGGCAGATCTATCTAGAGGTAAGTAGAATAAGTAGGCGAAATTATAGTAAAGCACTAGAAATTAACTAACTAATAAATTACTATCTGCTATTGCAAAGATTAAAGAAGCAAAATAATTAGAACAATTAGCTAGGGGGTAGGTAGAAGCTAGGTACTTATACACTAATTACTAATTATCTTTAAAGTGATCTTAATGTAATATTAGAGTACATATTTATACTAGGAGTAGTAGAGGCCTAGTCTAAGCAAGAAGAATATATTATACTAAATGTAATAGTATTTGCTTCTATACTTAGAAAGGCGCCTAGAGTGTCTTATATAGCTTAGACTTACAGAGACAAGCTTACACTAGAGCTAACCCTATAGAAACACCTTTATAATTATCTATATAGAAAGCTATTCCTTCTTACCGCTTATAAGGAGATCTTAACTTTGCAAGATAAAGGTACCTAAACAGAGATTAAATAATTAGAGGTATTAGAGTAACTACTCCCTTTAAAGTGGGTCTTTACCTATAAGTTTAATTAAAATAGATACTTTAAAAAGTGTAAAGCTTAGATTATTATAAGAGGAGATCTTTAGAAAAAAAATACTCTCCACTCTACCTATGCTACTACCCTAGTAGTAAGATCTTTTTAATTAGCTGTAGCTCTAGTAGCAGAATTTAATCTAGAAATCTTATAATTTAATGTAGTAGGAGCGTTTCTAAATACTCTTATTATAGCCGCTAATCTAGTAACTTATAAATTACCTAATAGTTTTAAAAAGCCAGGAAAGTGTGTAAGATTAAATTAAGCTTTATATAGCTTAAGAGATTTACTACTTCTTTAGTATAAAGAATTTACAGAATTACTTTAATCTTATAGACTCTTAGCTTCGCTAGAAGAGCCATACCTTTTCTTTAATAGTGATTAAAGTATTATTATTCTATTTTATATTAATAACATTCTTCTTCTCTATTATAAGAGTAAAAAGAAAGAAGCCCTAGATTTTTAGAAGAAGATCGCGAACAAATATAAGATTAAATTAAAAGGACTAGTAGAGTGGTTCCTAGGTATTTAAGTAATTAGGGACAGAGAATTAAAATTAATTTCTCTAGTCTATAATACCTATATTAATAAGATTACGAAAAAGTTTAACCTTTTAAACTCTAGGAGCTTCCCTCCTATACCTCTATTAGTAGAAGATCTTATTCTAAGCATAGGAGAAGCTACTCCTTAATAAATAAAACTCTTTTAAGAAGAGGTAGGATTAGCTCTCTACACAGTAATTATACTACGCCTAGATATAGCCTTTATAGTGTTAAAGCTATTACACTTTCTAATAAATCTAAGTAAAGAACACTTTGCTGCTATTAACTGTGTAATCCTTTACCTCTATTAAACTAGATAGTAGGCTATAGTCTTTAGTGGCTATAATAGACCTAATCTACTAATATGTGGAGATGCCTCTTTCGCTAATAATCTAATATTACAGCAATCTTCCTATAAATATATTATCTTATTGTTTAGAGGAGCTATCCTATAGAAAGTAGCTTAATAGAATATAATTACTACTTTAATAATAGAAGTAGAGCTTCTAGCGCTTAAATATATAAGTAAAGAAGCTATAGCAATTAAGAGATTCTTTACTAAGCTTACTCTAGATCTAGGACCTTTATAGAAGGTCTATTACGATAATCTTTAAACTATTTATTTAGTAATTAGAAAGAACAAAAGAATCACTACTTAACTGCGCTATATAGACATTTAGAATATGTGGTTACAGTAAGAGTATACAAAAGGATTATTTTAAGTAGAATATCTTCTAACTAGCGAAATGCTAGTAGATACCCTTATAAAGGCTCTTACTTATTAGCAGTTTAATAGATTTAAAAGGCTATTAAATCTATAAAATATAAGCATAATAATTATAGAATAAGAGTAGGTAAGTAAAGAAATAATCTATTAACTACCTAGAATTACTAATTTAGAGCTAGGAAATAAGAAAAGAAAAAGAAAAGAAATAAAAAATTAGAGAGAGAATAAGAATTAGAGGAAAAAGAGATTAAAAAGCTTATCTATAAGTATATAGACTCTCTTTCTCCTCTACTTAATTATAGGGGTGCGAGAATCTCCCCTATAATTAGTAGTAAGAGATTCTCCCTATCCTCCTCCTCTCCTCCTCTCTATAGTAGGTAATTCCTTACCCTATCTACATCCTCTACTTCTCCTTTAATTAGTAGTAGGTAGTAGCTTACCCTAGCCTTTTTTCCTTTAATTAGTAAGAGGAGAAGCACTTACCTAGCTTTTACTCTACTTTAGAGCTAATAGGCTACTTATCTAGCTATTTTAATTAGAGTATTAGCTACGACCACGCTGCTCCTTAATAGGTAAAGTAGGAGGGTAATTACTCTATTCTCTACTAAGAATTAGCTAGGAGGGAGGAAGTAGAATAGTAGCTATGTACTAAGCTTACTCTTTCTAACTACTAGTAGGAAAAAGAGCTTATAAGGCTACCTTAACCCTCTTATATAGCTTAGTAATTAGCCTCTCCTATAAAAAGTATTAGCTAAATCTAGAAAGAATTTTAAAATAAAAGCTTATATTAGCACCTTCTAATAGTTAATAATAGATAAAATCTATAGCTAGAGTCTAAATATGTAGCTAGCTATAGAAATAATTAGTAAAATTAGCTAAAGTAATAGAATAATCCTATATATAGTAGTATAAAAGTAGGTAAAGTAAGTATAGTAGCACCTACCTAAGCTTAAAGCGTTATTATAGTAGTGTATATTACTCTTTTCTACTAGAGCTCCCTTTAAGTAGCCTAAGTAGCTTACTTATCTAAGAGCACTAAGCGATTACTAGAGGCCTAGAGCTAGGGTAGGAGGAGCTAGTAGAGTAGAAAGAGTAGGAGGATCTTAGTAAGAGAATTAGGAGCTTTATTTAGTAGCTTTTACAGCCTTTACTATGCGTACTTTAGCTAGGTTATTAGATATCTAAAAGAGTTAGCAAAGCTCTAAATAACAGAAAGAGCGTAAGGTAATAATTAGAAGAAGAAAACTTACTATAAGGTAGTAGGATTTAAAGACTTAAACTAGTAGGCTTAAATTAGATAGGAGGTTAAAGCGTTAAAAGTAAGGGATTAAAGAGAGAAGATTAAGCGCTAGTAAAGGGCTTATATACTCTACTACCTATCTAATTATTAAGCGCTGAATACGCTCTTTCTTTACTACTTATTTCTTTTACTACTGCTCCTTTCTAATTAAAACATGCCTACCTATTGTACTTGCTAGCTAGTAAGAGCGGGGAAATTACCTTATAGTTAATAGGAAGTAAGTAAAAAAAGTAGTAGAATAAAAGTGTTTACGCTCTAGGCCTTTGTGCCACGCTTATAAGCTCCTAACGTACTAGAAGAAGAGATTCTAGACACGATTTATAATAGGATTTGTGATTTGAAAGATAAATAGTGATTGTTTTGCTGTTATAATAAGTAGGGGGTGATAGAATTGCTGTTCTTAAGATAAGGAGATTTAGAAGAATAATTCTTAATAGTTTTTTAATTATTAAACAGCCTTTAGATGGTTTTTTAAAGATCTTTAGGAAGGATTTAGATAATTATAAATTACTTCTTAGGATAGGTAATCTGCTTTAAGCGATTACTTAGGGGGTGTGTTAAAGTAAAACACTCACTTCCGTAATTCTTTCTAGATCCACTAATTCATATTACAGGATTCTTGCTAAGAGGCTTGTTTCTTTTGTATATAGTCTGCCCTTTTGGCATCCTTTCCTATAATTAGCTATTTGTATTCTTTACAACTCTGCTCCTGAATATCCTGTGATAGTTCGAGCCCTTTTTACTACAACAGTTAAATATATTAAAAACTGGCTAATTCTAAAAATAGCTAGGAATATCTAAGAATTATTAGGATTCTATGTATTTAACTAACAATTTATCCAAGATTACGTAAAGGTTATATTACCTTTAATAAATCTTATAAAAAAGGACGTACCCTTTAAATAGATAAATAAGTGTATAATGTTATTCTAACTTCTTAAGACAGTATATATTATAGAACCTGTCCTTATTTATTTTAGAAGTAATAAACCACTACGCTTTAAAATAGACGCTAGCGATCTTACGCTAGGCGCCTACGCTAAATAAGAACATAATAGTAAATAGCACCTAATTGCCTATTATTTATGTAAATTTAATAACGCAGAAACATAATATAATATATATAATAAAGAACTCTACGCTATTGTTAAAGCCTTAAAGTACTATAGGATCTACACACTTAGTTACTTAACACTAGAAATCTATATAGATTATAAAAACCTTCTAAGGGTTACAATAATAAAAGAACTTACGCTACGATAACAAAGATAGTTATAGACCACTAGGTAATATAAGTTTAAAATTATCTATATAGCTAGAAAAGAAAATGGCAGAGCAGACGCTTTTAGCTAACAAAGTAATCTAGTAGGAGAAAAAGTAAAAACCTTCTCTATAATCCTTTGTAAAGCTAAAGATAGATTTCTAGAACTAATAGTAGAACTAAATTAACTTTTAGTAATTAACTAAGAAGTTCTAGAATATCTACAGACTAAGATTATCTAACAATACTATAATAACCCTATGTATAGACACCTAGGTATTACAAAGATAATAGAACTTATTTAAAAGGAACTATACCTTTAAAGGAATAAAAGAAGCTATAATAACTTATATCTATAAATGTGTAGAATACTAGTGAAATAAACATAGTATATATTTTAAATACAGAGAGATATAGGTAATTACAATACTAACAGCACTATAAAAAGACATTACTATAAATTTTGTTATAGGAATTCTAAACTCTAAGGATCTAATAATAGGAATTAAATACAATAGTATACCAGTAATAGTCTACTAACTAACTAAGTATATTAGGCTTATTCTATGCTTTAAAAGAGTAATAGTAAAGAAACTAGCCTTTCTTATTTTAAACTAACTAATTAGATATTACAGAATCCTAAAAATAATTATTAGCGATAGAGACAAGCTCTTTACGTTAAATTACTAAATAATGCTAATAGCCCTACTTAGAACAGAATAAAAGCTATTAACAGCTTATTATTTTTTAATAGATAGATAAACAGAACGTATAAACTAAACTATAAAAATGTACCTACGCATCTACTGCAATAGTTAAAAGAATAACTAGGTTTTATTACTACCTATAGCACAGTTGGCCTATAATAATAAAGTATTAGTAGTATTAGGATATACATTATTCTATGTAAACTATAGAAGACACCTACATCTCTTTAATTAACGATTTCCTACGTTAATTAAAACAAAAGAAGCTATAGACATAGTAGAAAATATAAAGAAAATATACTAATAACTCTAAGAGAACCTTAAAAAAGCTTAATAACTGTCTGTATAGTTTATCGTACAAACAGCACTAAGTGAAATAGGGGCCTGCCTACTTGTAGGGACCCGCACAAGGACCCACTACTTAGGTTAGCGCTAAGAGGCAGAGACTTTATAAGGCCCTACCTACCTATAAGGACCTGCACAAGGATCCACTACTTAGGTTAGCGCTAAGAGGCAGAGACTTTATAAGGTCCTTAGTGCCCCTTTGTACGATAGACTAGACGTAATTAATTAAACCTACTTCTTACCCTTTGCACAATAGTATACTATTAACCCTTAAATGCTTAATTGCAGATTGAGCCAAACCTACAATAACAATTAATTTCTTACTAAAAATAAAGCCGTAAAACGGCATCTTAGCTAAAGAAGGGGGATAAAGTATATCTAATTATAAAGAACGTTTAAACTTCGAAGAAAAAACATAAGAAACTAGATTTTATTAAGGTTAGACTATTTTATATTTCTAAACAAATATTACTAGTAAACTACAAATTAGAACTACTAGCTAACGCGAAAATAGACCTAGTATTCTATATATCCTTATTAGAACTAGCAGACCTAGAAATACTAATTAAAACCACCTTCTATTACTAAGCTTAGGAAGAAACTAAATTCAAAGTAGAGTAAATTCTATAAGTACGCGACGCGTACATAGACACAGAAGAATACCTTATTAAGTAGAAAGGGTACTTATCTAATAAAAATATATAAGAACCTAAAGAAAACCTGTCTAACTGTTAATAATAGATAAATAACTTCTATAATTAAATACTAGAAATTATAAAAGAACGACTATAACGCACCTAGAAATTACTACTAGTGTAAGGGCTAGCCTATAAAATAGACTAGTTAATTACCTTATCGCCTAATAGCGCGTTAGGATTTATTAACGTAGTAGCCTACACTAACTTCTCCTACGCCTTAAGCGCTTCTAACTTGTCTATAGTACTTATGCTGTAATTAAACAATTCTTATTCTTTCTAATATAATTTCTTTTACTAATTACGTAAGCGCGCTATCTTCTATTATATCTAATAGGTGTAAAAAAGAGCTGCTTTAGCTAGCTCTTTCTTAATATAGACCTTTACCTTCTCTTTAGCCTCTAACTTTTCTAACTTCTCTATTTTAGTATTTATTTTTAAATAATCTAGTAAAGGGATCTCTTTAGGCTTACACCTCTAGTTTCCCTATCTAATATAGTTAGTATACTAAGAGTATAAAAAAAAGGTAGTAAGCGTATTTCTTCTTAGCGCAGTATAAATAGGTAATAATCATAAAAACGTAGTCTTTCTTAGAACAATTAGCTTAACTATAGTTATATTAAATAGAATAAAATAATAACTTTATAGGTAGTTAACTTATAAGGATATTATGCTTGAAAGGGGAGAATAATTTTAGGATTTAGCTATACATAAGTAGTAGGGCATAAGTTCATTATACTTCTAGACTACTAGTCTACTAGAGTTAGCTAACTAAGTAGTTAGGTAATAGGTTATAGGTCCTAGGGGTCCTAAGGACTGCACGGGCCTTGACTGTACAGGAACTCTAGGACGCATAGGACTCGCCTGTATAGGGCTCTAGAATATATGGGACTCTATGATGTATAGGACTTTAGGACATATAGGACTCTAGGACATGTGGGATTACTTAGTATATAGGAACGCGAGAATAAGCTTCTTATACTTATATTTAATCTATTTATTAATCTATTATTTAGATTCTAGTAGACTAAATTGTTAACCTATTACACTTTATAAAATACTATTATATTAATAAGACCTTCTACCTTCTATAAGTACTCCTGCCTAAGAATCAACCTTAACCCTTTAGGACTAGCTGCCCTCTTAGACTTAACAGTAGCACACCTCCCTATAGAGACTTAATATCTAGAATTTATCCTTTATATTTTGGCACTTACAGTTCTATTCACTCTCTAAGGCTAGCCTATAACACGTTATTATAACGTTATTATAGAAACTTCTAGAATATAGAAAAGTAACTCTAGAAACCTTTAAAGGTTACCTATTTCTTATAACTTTTACTTCTTAAGCTCCTTATTCTACCTTACTTCCTTTACTTAAAAGTTATAGTCTTTTAAAAGAATAGTAATATTAACACTACTAAAGCGTAGCGTATTACTATTATTTAAACTTAAAGTAAACTAACTTATATTTCTTTTTTAAGGGAAGCCCTCTTCTATTTCTACTCTTTTATTCTTAAACTATTTTCTTTTATTTATATCTTCTAAAAGGTATTTCTTAATACTCTAGCTTATCTAACTAGTGCTACTCATAGTAGGGGTAGTTAGGTAAATAGGGTTACTATAAAACCTATATAGATCTATTTTTATCTACTTTCTTTCTATTCCTTTCTCCTCTATTTTTCTCTTATCTACCTTTTCTTATGCTAGTTTTCTATTAGTAATTTCGCTTTAGCTCTATAGATAATAATCTTACTTAATAGAATTCTAGTACTAATATTTTATTTCCCTTTTATTCCTAACTTAATACTTACTTAGACTATAATTATCTAGGGTCTATTATATTTACTCTTTCTAGGAGTCTAGTAGCCACTTTAACGTCCTCTAGTCTATTACTCTTTCTACTTAATAGCTGCTTAAAAGTCTATTAGTGTCTTATAATTTTAATTCTAGGCAACTAATAACTACTTAAAAGTCTATATAGTTTATACTAGTACTAGATAGCTACTTAATAGTCCTTTAGTGTGTTATTAATTTATTTCTAGGTAATTAGCGACTACTTAAAAGTCTATTAATATATCTATTTATATAACTAATAACTACTTAACAGTCTATATAGTCTATCTATCTATATATCTAACAGCTACTTAAAAGTCTATTAATCTATCTATTTATATAACTAATAACTACTTAAAAGTCTATATAGTCTATCTATCTATATACCTAACAGCTACTTAACAGTCCATTAGTCTTATTATTTTATTCCTAGCTATTTAGTAGCTACTTAAAAGTCTACTAAATAGGTTCTATTAGTTCTCTAAATACTATTCCCTATACTTCTCTATATTCCTTTAAAAGTAGCGCTATGTTCTTTACTAAAAATTATTATGTTTATAGTGTTTTTAAGTGAGGAGTATAAAAGAGTAAGTTAGGTTATCCTATCTAAAATGTATTATATAAATCTAACTACTCTAATTGTCTATTAGATCTCTTCTTCGTGTATTGTCTAGTTATTCTATGTCTCCGATTAGCTATTTAAATAATAGCTAATTAGCCCTATGTTTCTTTAATTTTCCATCGCAGGCCAACCTTTACACTACACTAGGATTAGAAAATTAGGTCCGAAGGACCTAATAGGCCTAAGGTTAAAGGATATAGAATAAGGATATCTACTAGAGCGTAGCCTATAATATACCTTCCTAGCCCCTATTAGATGGCGTCTAACTTACTAGTAGTTCTTCAACTAGATTAACTATTATTTTAAGTCTCTTATTGCTATTAGGTAGGAGGAGTGCTGTTTGGTGCTTAAATAGAGTGCGTTAGTTTACCTATAATAGGTAAGCGTATTATTTATAGTTTTAACCTATCGGCCTATAATAGGTCTATTATTATTTATAGTAGGTAGAGGTAGGCGTAGTTATTTTCTCTATGGTAGAGTATTACGCTAGCGCTGTTTACTAGCTTATTAGTAAAATCTCTATTAATATTATTATTATAGCCTCTTTTCTACCTACCTATTCTTTTCTTACTTAGATTTCTCTAGATAAACCTTTGTGTAGCTAGCTACTTTAAACTATTTTATTATTTTTTACTACTTTGCGTCCTACTTAGCTCTCTTTCTACCCCTATTACTCTTACTCTAATAGTCCTTTCTAACTATTATAATACGCTACGTAACTCTAAGCGTGCTTATACTAATAATAGTAAAAAGAACGCTTCTTACACTTTAACACTTAGCACGTCTAGTTATAATAGTAAGGGTAAGAAGTAGATAATAGTTAATAATATCTATATTATTTGTCTGTATAGTTTATCGTACAAATAGCACTAAGTAAAATAGGGGCCTACCTACCTATAGGAACCCGCACAAGGACCCACTACTTAAGTTAGCGCTAAGAGGCAGAGACTTTATAAGTCCCTACCTACCTATAAGGACCCACATAAGGACCCACTGCTTAGGTTAGCGCTAAGAGGCAGAGACTTTATAAGGTCCTTAGTGCCCCTTTGTACGATAGACAAGACGTAATTAATTAAACCTACTTCTTACCCTTTACACGATAGTATACTATTAACCCTTAAATACTTAATTATAGATTAAGCTAAACTAACACTAATTAGTAGTTAATTCTAATTAACTATAAACTAGTAAGGTCTAAAAACAGAGCGCCCTGTAAGATAAATACACAGGCTCTGTATTATTACCATTACTAGAGATTAAATTTTAGATTATATAATAAGCAGAAATAAAGCGCGTATATCTATAAAGATTTATATAATCTAGTCTAAGCTATTCTATAGAAAAGAAAGGAGATAGTAAGCATATTTATAACCCTAAAAAACACGTCGTATAATTAAACTAGCAACAACTAAACGTAAACACGTCGCACAATTAAACTAGTAATACACTAATACGGTCTAGTCGCACAATTTAACAAGATAATAACATAGCACTAGGACTAGGAGACTTCCTAGAGGAATCTATATAAGAAGGAATCGCACAACAAGCTACTTAAAAGGATAACTTAAAATAGCTTTAATAAGTAGAGGAAGTAATAAACATTAAGGCTATCACCTTAAGAGGAGAGATTGCACAAAAGTACTAGATAGACAGAGTAGATCTACACAGTTACTTACCCCCTTCTCTAAAACAGCTAAACACTTATATAGTATACATAATTGCGTAATATCGCGTAAGTAGTCTTAAAGGTAAAGAGGTAATCTCTTCTTTTACTAAAGATTTTAACAACTAAAAAGAGAAAACCTTTAATAAGATTAGTTATATAGTAAAAAGAGAGCTTATTACTTTTCTTACAAAAGAAGGCTTTATTGCTACTAATACTATAATAAAGGACACCTATACAAAGAAACTCTTTAAACTGTTATAGCTTAACTATAACCTATAGACCCTTCGTACAACAACGCTATAACTGTAACCTAAACCGCTTTGCACAATTCTAATAATACAACCTACACTATTTATAGGTAATATATATATACATAGAGCACAGCTAGGGCCTATCCCTATATATACAAGGGCAGAGACACTATATATAGAGCTACACTAGTAGTAATAGCCTAAAACCTAAACTGCTTTTACCTAACAAACTAATTATATAAAGAGGCTAGACACTCCTAGTCTCCTTAATAACTAAGAGATTATACTTATATCTAGCTAGATAAGATTATTCTTTTTTAGAAGGCTTAGAGTAAAGAGAATAACTACACTAGTAGGCTATATAATATTCTAGCAGACAAGGCAAAAGTCTTTAGAGAACTATACTATAGGCTAGGTATACTATAGGACTAGTATATAAACATTTTCCTAGGAATCCTTTCTAATCGTGCGAGCACCTACTACTTACATAATATTAGACTAGGACTTTTATAGGATAAATTATATAACAGACTAAACAGGCACTTTAACACTAGTATTAATTATAATTAGTACTAGATAGACTAGACCACTCTTACATTTAAACACTATAAAAGGGATAATCTAGCTACTATATCGCATAAGGCCCTAGAAGTAATAATTAATAAGCTTACTTTAGCCTAAAGGGCTCTTAGACAAGGCTTTAGTAGTAAACTATAACTATATACCACTATTATACAAGCATACTATAGCTATCTTAACCTTAAACAAGCTATATTTAACCCTAAAAATATAGTAGAAGGCCTACTTAGTAACCTTTGTGTGTCACTCTAAGTTACTAAAGATAGAAAAAAGTTATAGTTTCTCTAAAATAGTAAAAAGGTGTACTACACTAATTAATAATATAATAATCCTAATCGCATAAGAGGATCTAGCCCCTCTAGAGGTAGATTAACCTTTAGACTAAAAAAAAGAGGTAATTTTAGAAGTTTAAGCTCTTGTATAAAGTAGAAATGCTTTATATACTATAAAGAAGGATGCTAGTCCACTAACTATCTACTAAGAAATACCTAGTAAGCTAAAAGGTAATACATATTATTATACGCTAACTTCTATAAATATAAACCCTCTGCTATAGATGTATAAGTATACATCGTTAACTATAAAGGAGAGCTAGAGGATAAAGACTATTACACAAAAAAAGAGGAAGATAAATAAGACTAAGAGAGTAATAAAGAAGAAGCACAGAAAGCTACCTTATACCTTACTTCTACTATATACCTTTATCGCATAACTAGGAGCGATCCTTCTATACCTACTTACTAAGACCTAGCGCTAAGCATTATATTACTTAACACCCTACCTTTTATTTACGCATAGAATATATGCCTAGAAAGAGCCTTATTGCGTAATATAACTCTACTACTATACAAAAAGGTAGAGTAAAAACTAAGTAGGTTAGCTATTACTACCTATTTATATAAGAGTGGGTATAAATAAGACCTCTACTGTATAGTAACACTACACCTACCTTATAACCTGTTCTAATAGGGGAAGGCTAACTGTATAGATAGAGAAGGATAGGAAAGAGAAAGCGTATAATAAATATAAGCTATTATATAAAAGAAAAGTTACTAGTGTCTATATAGTTTATTGTACAAATAGCACTAAGTAAAATAGGGGCCTACCTACCTATAGGGACCCGCACAAGGACCTACTACTTAGGTTAGCGCTAAAAGGCAGAGACTTTATAAGGCCCTGCCTACCCATAAGGACCTGCACAAGGACCCACTACTTAGGTTAGCGCTAAGAGGTAGAGACTTTATAAGGTCCTTAGTGCCCCTTTGTATAATAGACAAGACGTAATTAATTAAACCTACTTCTTACCCTTTACATAATAGTATACTATTAACCCTTCAATGCTTAATTGCAGATTAAGCCAAACCAATATTATTACTAATAAATTACTAGTACATATTACAATAGGGCCTATTTATAAATTAGATTATTGTATCTTTTAAGAGTTTTTACTTTTTTTTTTTTTATTTTTTTTTTTTTTGGCCTAGTAGCTAACTCTTTCTTTAATAGTTCTTTTCTAACTATTTTTTAATCCTTTTAAGTCGTAATAGTTAAAAATTCATATGTTTAGGCCTTTAAAAATAGCGCTACTATATACCTACGTACTAATATTAAGCGCTAGTATATTAACTACGCCTAGTCTAGTTATGTCTACCTCTTTAAACTAACTAGTAAAGCCTTTACTTATAGGAAGTACTATATTTATAAGTATACTAGTTACACTAGCTATATAAGCTTTATTCTTCTAAGTCCTTTTCTATAGCCTTTATTACTAATTTATATTATAGATCTAGCCTACCCTAACTAATAAATAGCGTAAGAACTTTGCTAAAATTCTTATTAATAGCGCTTACTTTCTCTAAAAGGATTAAAATAAGAGTAGTAAAAAGTAGTTAGTGTTTATATTCTAGCTAGGCGCTTTCCATATATTAGTTAAAAACGCTATTATTACTCTCTATAATACTTTTAAGTAGTACACTTAGGTTAATACTTTGATGCCTCCACCGCCTAAAGCTTTTACTTTACTTACTTACACTACTAAAGGTATTAAGACTACTATTAAACTTATTAAGCTACTGTTTATTAAGGTGTGAAAACTTAAGACTACTCTTCCTCTAGCTTTTATAAGTTCTGTTATAGTTCTATTTACTACGCGTAGCTAATATTAAGGTAGAAAAAGGTGCCTTACACTCTATTACTATTACTACTACTACTATTTAAACGTAAGAATAAGTATCTTCCTACAAATAAATTTATAAATAACGCTATAAAAGTAGCTCTAATAGGCGTGTTTATCACTATTTTTATAACTATTTTTGCGCAGCTATATAACTAGTTAGGTTTTAAGTAGTTATAGAGGTTATAGGCGGTAGTATCCTATCTTTATAATTTATAGTTAGTTACCTAGCTGTGTGTTTTAAATATGCCCTACTCTCTTATTTCTCTTATTCTATTATATAATTCTTATTCTGCTATTAGTAATACTATTATGGGCTAGCCTTAAAGAGTGAATAGAACTGTAAGTGCCAAATGTAAAGGATAAATTCTAGGTATTAAGTCTCTATAGGGGGGTGTGCTACTTATAAGAAGAGTTTTCCTTAGTAGGTCTACTTCTTTAGAGTAGTTCCTTTCCTTAAGATACTTCTAAAGGCTAGGGCATAGCCCTAGCCTATTATATACTTTAGACCTTACTTAGTTTAAAACGTCTTATATTTATAAGGTAAGCTTTAGAGATCTTAGGAGTATTATGCTATAGTAGAATAGTAGTGTTATAGGCGTTATTCTTCTATTAGGAACTTATTGTTGTTTTAGTAAGGGTTCCCTTATAGTATAAAAGCGGCCCTAAGGTAGTCTTAGGGCAAAGGCCTTTATTAGGCAGTTTATTTATTTACCTTATTATTATAAGGCGATAGGACAGCGTACTTACCCTTTTTAATATAATTATTATATGTCTATTACCTTAGTAGTGCGTTAGTATTATAGTCTCCTTATATTTATATTACTTTACTTTCTTTTTTCCCTTTTCTACTCTCTCTTTTCTATACTAATTCTAACCTACGCCTATTCTAACTTCTTTAACTATTTATAACTACCTCTATCCTTGCCTCTTTTTAGCCCTAATCTAGTCCCCCTTCTATTCCTACGCTATACGCCCCTATACTTTTATTAGCCTCTTAGCCCTCTTTTTTAGCGTTTTGTTCACGGCTGCAGCTAATATTAATATTATTAATAATAGCCTATAAAGTAGCCCTGCTTTAGTAGATATCTTTAGTCCTAGTAGTAGTAGTAGTAATAACTCTTTAGACTTAAACTAGCACCTTACTAAGTCTAGCTATACGTACACTAAGGAGGAGATTAATAATACTAAAGTAAAAAAGATTCTTTAGAGCTTTAATACGCTTATATAGCAGCTTAATAGTAGTAATTACCTTTGCCCTTTTATAACCTCTAAAAAGTACGTACTAGCTAATTACTCTAACCCTATTACTTTTACTTATCCCCTAAAGTAGCTTTCTATTACTAAGAGCGCAGTCCTTTAAAAAGATAGCTTAAATAAAGAGCTAGCTAATTCTAATATAGGCCTTATATATATTAAATATATTAGGCGCCTAAGGCAGCTTAGGCGCGTAAAGTAAGTCTATAGCCTTATATTCTAGACTATTATTAATATTTATATAGCTATTAACTATTCTAAAGCCACTTCTATAGCGCCTACTATTGCACTAAAGCCACCTACTAGTATAATTCTACCTCCTTTACTAATAACCTAGGCCTAAGGCGGGCTCTATGCTTCTAGATTAAATATATAGAGTAAGGCTAGGTTAATCGCAATTTACATATCTATAATTCTAGAACGTATAGCACTAACCCCTAAAGGCCTATAACTAGGACGCTGCCTACCTTTATAATAAAGTTCTACTACTTAGCCTAGTAGTATAAGTAGTACCTAAACTTAGCACTTAAGAACTCTAGCCTAATTTAGGAGCTAGACTCCCCTACTATACCCCTACCTTAGCGTGGTAATAGAATAGTAGTTACCCCCCCTAGTATAGATATAGCCCTAGTAGCACCTTTGCTCTAGATAACTCTAGCCTAGCGTAGTAGTAACTATAATTAGAATCTAGTAGTATTAGCTAATAATGTAGTAAAGTAGATAAATAATATAAGAAATTATATTTAGTAATCTAAGGAAAGTATAAGCTAGCGCCTAGATAAGATAATCTAGACCTAAGTATAAACTACTAACCTACTTACTACTATTACAAAGCAACTTAGGATAGCTTCTAGTTAACACTACTCTACCCTCCTAGCAGCCCTAGCTTAATAGTGTATATCCTTTAATCTATATTAAGAGTCTTATAGAGTAACTCCGCCTAAGCCTTTACCTAGGACTAGCTTAGTGCACCCTTTTAGCTACTAGTACTACTAGTAGAAAGAGTAATATAATTATTATTGTAAAGAGGAGGTATAGGCTAGAGGATAAAGGATAACCTTCTAGACCTTCTAGTACCTTCTCTCCCCTAGTACTAGTTACCTAGAATAGTAGAGACTAGAGTAATAGAGGGTAGATCGAACGTAGTTAAATAGAGCAATAAAACCTTAGGTATAGGCTTAGAATTGCTCTCTAGGATAGAGAGTATATGTAGAAGGTAACTCTCCTTATATACATACAGTAGAGATTCTAGAGTATTCTACTTAGTAATTCTCTACTATCTATAACGTTACCTATGACGTTACCTATAACGTTACCTAGTATCCATAGGGCTATGACGTCATTATGACGTTATTATAGAAAGTTCTAGAATATAGAAAAGGTAACTCTGGGAACCTTTAAAGGTTACCTATTCCTTACAATTATAACCCCCCTTTATTCCTACCTAGTGTTACTCTAGTGCCGCTTAGGTTATTGCGACCTTAGGGCTAATAGCCTTTAGTAGTTTTTAGATAGATAGCACCTCTACTAGATTAGTAGAAGAATAAATTCTTAAATATCTATTATAGCTTCTCTTATAATATTTATATATTCTTCCTTATAGGCTAGATAGGACTATTATTATACCTATAGTCCCCCTAGGCGGCCTTAAAGTGGTCTAGAGCTATAGTATCTATAATATTTTTAACTAGTACCTAAGTTAGTAATACCTACCTAGTCTACTTTACTAGTGCCTATTATTATTTACCCTAGGCATTCTTAATGCGTAGGACCTCCTCTACTTTCTATTTATATAAGTCTAGGTCTGCTTCTTCTAGCTCTAAAACTAGGCCTAGCTAGGCGTTAGCCTAAGTCTACATTGTTCGCCGCTTACTTAAAGAGATTAACGTAGACAGTTTTATAGAGATTACTAGGTAAGTCTAGTATTACTATAAGTAAAAATAGTATAGCTATTATAGTATACTTAACTTTAAGCTAGTTAAGTTTCTTTTTTAGCTAGTTAATTCTTACGTTATATAGTAAGAACTATACTTTATCTCTAATTTAGAATTACTCTATAAGGTAGTAAGTGTAGTTTATAGCCTCTATAGTATATTACTATTTATAGGCGATAGTAGCCTAGACTAAAGCTATCCCTCTCTTAAAGTAGTCTAAAAAGTACTTTACTCTCTTAGTAGGGGTGTAGCTAGATTTTACTAGTAAGGGGATTCTCTTAAGGAGATTAATGTAATATCTATTTAGTAGAAAGTTTAGGCTTAGGCCTATAGTAGTAGATACTCTATTATTTAATATAAGCTAGTAAGCTAAGAGGCAGTTTAGCTAGTTTATTTATTTAAAGTTAACTATAATATAAAGGACTAAAAGTACCTCCTAGTTTACCCTCTTTATACCGCTATTAGTCTGGGGGTAGTATACTATAAAGAGGAGTTATTTTATTCTAGTTAATTTACACAGCGTAGTCTAGAACTTCCCTAGCTACTCTAAGCCTCTATCTATAATTAGTAAGGTAGAAAAGCTATAAAACTACTACTATACGTTATAGAAGTAGACTGTATAATGCTTTACTATTATAGAAGTTATAGCTTCTAGTTGTATATATTTTAACAGCCTATTAGTAATTATAAGCAGGTATTGCGGTGCTACTATAGAGGCTTAGGGGAAGTCTACTATAAAATCTATTAAGAGTTGCGCCTAGTACTAGTCTATAATTAGAAGTGGCTGTAAGAGACCTTACTACTTCTACTAGTCTATATACGCTCTTATATAGTGGTAATTACGCACAAATTAGGTAACGTCTTTAGATATATTATTCTAGTAGTAGTCCTAGTAGATAATCTTAAACATAGAGTTCTTCCTAAAATAGCCTATAACTAGAGACTTATATACGCGCTATATAATAGTAGTAGTAAAAAGTTTCTAAGCTAGGACCTACAGGACTCCTCGCTATAAGAGGGACCTATATATACTAATTATATAGTCCCTAATTTATTAGGAGGTAGCGGCCGCTATAAGAAATATATAGTTACTACAGCGCACTACTTTAAGCCTAATATAGTAGAGGGGGAACTTTACTACAGCTGCGTTTTAGAGTATCTATAAATACGTGTTAGTAAAAATCTAGGCCTTTACTAGTACTGTTAAAGATCGCGTCTACACTAAAGTAGCCTAGACAGTCCTAGGCACTATTAGTAGGGCGTTTATTCTTATCTACTAGGCTATATTCTACTTACGCTAACTTAGTGCGTCTAGTTTAACTATCTAGAATCTAGGCTAGTAGTAAAGGTAGAAGCAAAAAGTAGAAAGTAACTTTAACTACTAGTGCTAGCGCTTACTTAATTCTTAGATCTTTATAAAGTATTTAAGGTTCTTATAGTCTATTAGAATCTTAAAGGGGCGCACTACTCTTATTAGTTCTAGTCTCTATACTTATAGGGCCTATATAATTATAAGTAGCTCTTTATTATAAATAGTGTAGTTTTACTAGGCTAGTGTTAGGACTATAGAGTAGTAGGCTATAAAGTGCTAGATCCCCTTAATACGTTAGAAGAGGTAGGCCCTAGTAGTGTTACTTAAGTAGTCTACCTCTACTAGCGTATTGCGCTCTAGGTCCTAGAGCGCTAGGATAGGGCCCTATATAAATATGTCCTTTAGGGCCTAGAAGGCCTCTTATTCCCTTGGACCCTATTAAAATAGGACCCCTTTCTTAGTAAGGGCATGTAGAGGTATAGCCTACTTAAAGAATTAAAGAAAAAAGTTATAATAGAAGTTAGTAAAGCTAATAAAGTAGCAGACTACACGCACTATAGAGGGGGCGTTTTATTAATTAATTGCCTATATCTTTACTAGATTAGGGCAAATAGCTTTACGTACTATAATAAAATACTCTAGGTACTTAACCTTTATTATCGCGAATTTGTATTTCCCTAGGTCTATATATAGTCTAGCTTCTTATAGGAGTCCTAGCACTTATTATATATAGTCCTAGTGTTAGCGTAGGGGCCCTATTATATAGATAAGGATATTATCTAAGTAAGCTGTATATATATTACCTAGAGTATCTTTTAGAGCGATATTAATATAGCGCTAAAATATAGTAGGTGCCCTAGTTAGTCTAAATAGGACTACTAACTACTTAAAGAGGCTCAACTAGGTGTAAAATATAGTATAGTATTCTTCCCCCTTTACAACTCGCAGCTTATAGAAAGTAATATAGATATCTACCTTTATAAACTAAGTAGTCTAGGAGAGAGTGCGTAGTGTCTTTTTTATAAGTAAGAGAGAGTACTAATCTAGCTTAGAAATTACATTAATCTCCTAATAGTTAATATATAGGCGCTATTTCCCCCTAGGCCTTAGGGCTAAAAGGACTAGAGTACCTACTAAAGAAGAGCTAGCTTATATTTAGCCCTTATTTATAAGTTCTATAAGTTAGCGCTAAAGTTCCGCTAGCTAATCTTTAGATATACTATATAGTAGACCCTAAAGTAGTCTTAGAAGGGAGCCACTTAGAGTCTACTTTAAGTAGATATAGTAGTCTAATATACCCTAGTATAGTAAGAGGCTAAACGCTTTAGTTTTATTAAAGATGTTAGCGTACTCTACTAGTTCTAAAGGGAAAGTCCTACTATCTTTAGTAAGGCCTAGCCCTACTACGTTATAGGGAGGTAGAGATCTTACTATATAAAGAAGCCTTATTATAAGTATCTAAGTAATATCCTAAAGTAAAGTTAGGAATACCCCTTCCTAGTCTTTGTCTAGAGTATTAAAAGGTGTCGCGTTGTCCTCTTTATTTATAAGTATAGCGAGGAGGCTCTACCTCTCTACTACTTAGGTATTAAAGATAATAAGACCCCTAGCTACTGTAATTATAATTTTACTACTATAGATATTTACTACTACTTTAGACTTAGCTAGCTAGAGGGCCCTTAGGATTATATTCTAGTAGAGGTTAGGGATTATATAAGCGTAAAGAGTCTATTACTATCTAGATATATTATAAGGCACTACTACTATCTCTATAATAAAGGTCTATAGTAATAACCTAGCAGCCTATTCTAGCTCTTAGGCTAGAATTATAATATACTATAGTAAGAGCGAATCTACTAGCTTAGGGCTAATTACTAAAAAGTATTTACACCTTATATTAATTAGGGCCTCTATATACTATATACTATTAAGGAAGATATAGAGAGTAGGAGTAGGCCTATTTATACCTACTCTAGTTTTAGCCACTTTAACTATTATAGTTTACTCTAATTATATCTCTATTAATACTATCGCGCTTAGCCCTTATATTAGCGCTCGACTAGGGGCTACTCTTTTCCTAACTAGATATTTATCTTACTATACTAAAGTTAGGTTACAATTACTTAGAGTAAAATTATATTAAAGTAGGCTCTAGCTATATAGTTAGGCTTACTATAGTAAGTACACACGCCTACGTTCTAGTGTTACTAGAAAATATATTTAGGTATCTAGTTTAGGCACTACTTACCCGCCTCCCTACTAGCTTAAGACTAGGTTAAGGTTAACGCCACTATAAGAGTTATATAGATGTTGCTATTACTATCCTTAAAAAGGGGCTAGCTACCTTTATAAAAAGTAGCTTAAATAGTAAGCTTATCTTCTAGGGTTTCTATTTTAAGGTCTACTGTGATCTATAAAAACCTAGTAACAGCTGTGTTATAGTCCCCTTTAGGAATATTGCGGTTAAGGGTAACTATATAAATATTACACTAGATTACGCGGCGCAACTTACACAGTTTCTTAGTGTTACTTTACTAGCTACTACCCGCCTCTACTAAAGTTTATTTAAAGTAGACATAAAAGTTAAAAAAACTCTTCCTAAGGTCCTACCTCATTATATTAAGGCGTGCTTTAGCCTTCTGCTAGGCGTGTTTATTAGCGTACATAAAGGTAAAGTACTATATAAATATTTATAGGTTAAACTAGCTATCCGCCCCCCTAGCTTAGTAAAAGGCTACTACTATATCCTAAAGACTATTATCTAGGTAGTCCTATATTAGCGCCTATTTCTTTTAGGGGGAACTAATAAACTACTTATTAGCCTAGAGCTTATAATCTATTATAACTTTCTAGACCTTAAACTAGGCCTTTAAGCCCCTAAACTTAGTTAGGCTTAAAAGTAGTTTACGCTGTAAGATTAGCTAGTCTATACTAGTAAATAGGAATCTGCCCTTTATAGTAGAGGTAGATAGGCTTAGGGTAGTAATAGCGAAGGCTTATTAGTATATAAAGAGCTTACGCAGCTCTTTATTCCAAACTTATAGTATTTATATAGTAGAGCGGTCTTTGTCTCTAGTAGTAATTAAGTTCTATAGTTGTTCTACTAACTTAGCGATATTAGAGGTATCTATTAGTAAGTTATTCTAGACTCTATTACGTTTCTTTGTTCCTTTAAACGACTCTTTTCTTAAAAACCTAGAATTTAATATTATAGGCTAGCTTTAGAGAGTGAATAGAACTGTAAGTGCTAAATATAAAGAATAAATTCTAGATATTAAGACTCTATAGGGGGGTGTGCCGCTTATAATAAGAGTTTTCCTTAGTGGGTCCACTTCTTTAGGGCAGTTCTTTTCCTTAAGATCCGTCTAAAGGCTAGGGCATAGCCCCAGCCTATCACAAATACCTACTTTACCTATATAAAATTACTTCCTATTCTCTTCCTTAGCCTTAAGTAGTAGTTACTAATTAGTTTAGAAGAGAGTAATTCATACGATATTATAATAGAAGCCTACTAGAATCTTTCTATTACGCCTTTAGTTTAGTTTTATAAACTCTTTCTACCTATCTAGAGCCAATGTTTTATTTAAAAGCTCTTATAGCTCTTATATCTACTAAGTATAGCCCTTTTATTATACTAGGTATTTTATTTTCTTACCTTAGCGGAGAGACTTCTTTTTAAAATTTTCTATAATAGTATACTTTTTTTTACCCTTTTTTACCCTCCTCTATAGAAATTACTATGGGTTACAAATTATTGTTAACCTAACTTAGGAGTAGATTTTTAAACGCTAGTTTTAATCTATTAATATAGAAGTAAGGGTGTATAGTCCTTAGAACGTTTAATTTAACTACATAGGAGTTAATTACTATATCTATAGTAAATTTCCTATTCTTCTAATCTAGTTTCTTACTAGGGCGTAGATTTTTAAGGTAGTTACTATAATTTAACTATACTTTATTACTACTATAAAGAATTAGTGTATCCTTCTAGTATTTATTGGCTATGCGTTCCTATTTGTTGGTTTGGCTCAATCTGCAATTAAGCATTCGAGGGTTAATAGTATACTATCGTGTAAAGGGTGAGAAGTAGGTTTAATTTATTACGTCTGGTCTATCGTACAAAGGGGCACTGAGGGTTTTATGAAGTCTCTGCCTCTTAGCGCTAACCTAAGTAGTGGGTCCTTGTGCGGGTCCCCACAGGTAGGCAGGCCCCCACTTCACCCAGTGCTACTTATACAATAAACTGTACGGACACTATTCCTATTAAGTAACTACTATATAGCTTTATATAAAGTTAAATACGTTTTTAACTTTTCTCCTATAGCCTATATAGCTCTCTTTAGGTCTATACCTAGTTCTTCTACTACTTAGCACTAATCTAGCCCTTTAATAAGGTTCACATCCTAGCTTTATAATAGGAAAAAAGGGTTAACTCCTATTAAAGTAGGCTTTTAGCCCTTAATAGCTATCTACGCGAGCAATAACTATTTACACTAATCTATTTATTACTATTTATAGTATACCTATAGGTATACTTCTAAAACTAAGTTTATACACTCTATCTAACTACCTATCTAAGGGTGTTTTGCTATAAATAGTTTCCTATTAATGCCTATTAGATAGTATAGCTTAGTCTAGAGTTTGCCTAAAAACTACCCTCTATAGTCTAAAGTTATTAAGTGCAGTAGAGGTACTTATTGGACGGAATGGCATCCATGAAGTAGCGTTGATTGAGGTAGGTAAACACGAATGCTCGATTTTCGATGACCTGCGCAATGCATGTCCAAAGTGATACAGTATATCTACGACTTCATCCTAGAACTATATTGGTGGTGATCGAGTTTGCTGTGATATCAACCTGTCGCACAATACGTCATCTGCTGCTCTACGCGTATAGACACGAGATCCATTGGGACTTTGAAGATTGAGGTATAATACCCCGAAGACGGGTGAACAAGAACAGCCTCAGTGGCGGCAGCTGGTCTCGCCCTTGCACCAGTGTCACCTAGTATATCTTACAACCCCGAAACGACGTAGAGAAGGCTGCGACGCAGCTACATGGTAAGCTTCCAGCGACTCGAGAGTTCCGAGAAATTGGTGTGCAATTGGCCTCGGTAAGAACGCCCGGATACTGACGAGTGGGTCGGTCATCGCTCACAACACCAGCATCCTCTCTAGCGAACAGGGAACCCTCAGCAGCCACTTCCGAGCTTTGTTGACGCATATATCGCCATTAAACCGTAACGTCGTCCTGGATGCGTCCGCAATCGCGCTGCACTCTACGCCTGTCACTGTTCAGGTGAACCCACCAGCGCTCTCCTGTCGCGACGCGGCGTACTTTTCCGAACCCAATGAACCCCACCTCAGTCTCGTCTACGAGGCTTCGATACCCCGAGAACCACCGCGAATATGTCCTTCAACGCACCGGGCACCTCGGGCAAAAAGGTCGCAATACCTCGCCTCCAACGAACTAACCAGTCGCAACCGTCTAAGGAGCGGAGACGAGTCGGTCGTGCGTGCACGGCCTGCCGCTCCCACAAGATCAAATGCACTGGCGACGTCCCCCAGTGCAAGCATTGCGAAGCCACAGGCCGTGAATGTGTGTACATCATGCCTCGCAAGGACCGCCTCAAGACGTTAGTGCTTCCTCATCTCTCGCGGTTTGTTGAACTCCATCTGACAAAGCTACCTAGTGTAACCGAACGAAGCGGGCAGATGATCGGATTGCTGAGGAAACTGCGAGGCTTAGCCAACGATGAAGATAGCGCCAGAATAGCAGAGCTACTGGAAGCCGTATGAGTCCCTCTATTAGCGTCAGCATAATTCCATGCCAATGTCCAAGAGCGACTGTTCCGTCGGGATACAGAACGCAGCGGCCGGAAGCCCTCGAGCTGTGGCTCGCCATTAGCTTTGTCCTCACTAACACATGTCAGGCCGAGGCGGACATGTTTGAGACACGTCATGCTCCAACCATCTCAAACCCCGATACCAACGAGGACGAACTGCACAGACCCGGGGGGCTGTTCGAAGCCGACATGGGCGAACTTCTGGAGACATTGAACACCGAATCGTTGGACCTTGTCGACGAAAATCTACACGGGACCGACCAGGCGCGCGCCACGGGTTTTGTAGGACCAAATTCAGAGGTCCAGTGGCTCCGAAGTTTTTTGCTGTTAGAACGGGGCGACGGCGACGTAGCGACTTCCGAACGAGGCTCATCCGCAAACACCTCGAACAACGAGCACGTGAGCACTGTCACCTTTTATCTCGATAACAAGAACGTGGATCTGGAGTTCCATGTCGACCCCTACGAGCTTCCCACGGCCGACGTGGCTGAGCAACTACTTAACATCTACATGGAGAAAGTGCATAACTCTTTCCCTATACTCCCTCGGAAGCTGTTCCAAGACCAGTGCCGGAAGTATTTCGAAGCGTTAAGGCATGGATCGGCTCCGAGACTAAGTGCGAAATGGCAGGCAATCCTGAACCTAGTGTTTGCCATTGGCGCCAAGTACTCCCATCTCGTTAAAGTCAATTGGCAGGCAGACGAGCGAGTCCATCTTATCTACCAAGCAAGGGCAAGTGCTTTTGCGTGGGACGAGAATACGCTTGAACATCACCCTGACTTGCCGCAAATTCAAGTTGCTGGTCTGCTAGCCTTTTATTATCTGTCCGTTGGACAGGTGAGTCGGTAGGTACATTACCGTAGAAATGAACAGCAAGCTGATTATGACGCAGAGCATGGGTGGTCGTGGGGGTCGCGCTTCGCTTTGCAACTGCTCTCGGTCTACATGTTCGAAACGAAGATCCTTCGGCTTCCGGGGCCAAGCGAGAGGTGTTGGTTCGTGTTTGGTGGAGCCTGTACTACCTTGAACGGCAGCTCAACATTATTACTGGTCGACCTAGTGTGATTGTTGACTCTTGTTGCTCTGTCCCACTGCCAGTTCCGTTTTCTGAACAGCAGCTTTCAGAGAACATCAACATCGTAGATACATTGCAAAGGTCCAGTGCGATTGCGATCTCCCCAATCGCACACCGCCACTCGTTCTCGGAGTCACGTCCTTCGAGCGGTGGACATTCCAGCAATTCGACTCCAAACTTTGGTCTGGCGGATGCCAATTCGGGCTCTTACTTCAAAGCGGTCGTGCAATTGTGTGTCATATCGCAAAGCATTCTGACGTCGCTCTACTCTGCCGGAACTATGGTCCGTTCTCCGAGCGATCTGCAACAGGATATTTTCCAGATTGGTACACGAATAGATGATTGGGCTTCTAATCTCCCTGTTGATTTCAACTTTCAAGCTGCTTTTGAGAATGTGGCCACGCCGGACAACTCTACCTTCCGCCAACGTACAATATTAGCTTTCCAGTTCTGCAGCGCAAAGATACTACTCACGCGACCGTGTTTGAACGGTCTGGGTAAGACGGATAGGGAGCAGAAGGAAGGATCATCGGCAACCTTCCTCCGAAGGATGGCGATCGCCTGTATAGAGGCAGCCAAAATGGAGGTCGACATGTTACTGGACCACCCTCAACCGCGCTTCGTGTATGAATTTGGACCCTGGTGGATACTTGTGCATTATTTAATGCAAGCACTTGCTGTGTTCCTCCTAGCTCTTTCCCATTCGTCAATGATGCATCAACACAACGAGGTTCTCGCCGGGTACTGTATCAAGATAATCCGTTGGTTGAGTGTCATGGAAGACCCGCAGGCTGAGCGGGCTCACCAGGTGGCTGTTGGATGCTACGATATCGTCGCAGCTCGACTGTCGTTGTCCTCGACCAAGACGTGGACAGGTCCTCAGAGGCCGCCGGTATCCGGCATCAGGCAGGACTGTGCAACACAAACAGGATTTTCTGCATATCAGCACCCTACAGCGCCGCAAACGGGTTACAGTTATGATCTTGCGATGTTTCCAGATTCAAGAATCGCAGGCGATTCGGCTGCATTTCTTTACGCACCTGATGGATGGTACGACCAAAAGAACAACCGCAACATGTACGACGGGACATACTATAATCAATTCCAATAGATCAGTGACTAGTGCTGTTTTGTAGATGAGAGCCTGAGCACATCACTATACCCAAAACCCTCAATGCAAGCATTTGAGGTCTGGTTGTAGCAGTCTGCATTTCGCGCGGAAAACTGAAGGGAACTATACTGGACCATAAGCCGTGATGCGGATGGGTTATGAACTAACGAAAGAATATGATTTGCGAGAAAACGGCGGCACAAATTTCTCGAAATGATGTGCGGCTTTTGGAACAGGATTTCCCCGCCGAGCGCACGGGACGTGCCTTTCATATAGGGATGCTGAGTATATCAATACACTGGAAAGGTGCGCGGGAAGACGGACCGCGATCATGGCTCCGACCTCATGTGCCACCGGATCGAACTCTAATCAGGAAAGTGTGGCGCACTAGTCGAGGTGTGCTACTACCTACTGCAGTCTTAGCCATGGAAATTGCATTGAGCAACACCTATGTTGCTCTTGTGCTCTGTTTTTGTTCGTGAGACTGTTGAAGCGAGAACTGGCTGTATTATCATCTCATTTAAACACGCAGATAGCCAGTCAGCGGTGCCAGGATGGCCTGATGTATGCATGTTACGTCCCCAAAGAAGGTAGCTAAATCGGTATAAAAAATAACAAGATAGACGATTTGCCGTTCAACAGTCTAGAGTGCATAGGTCGACCCGCCATATCGTAGGTACAGTATTATGAAATGGAAAGCTGCCGAACCGTCATAGCGGCCCCTCCCCACTGGCAGTCCCTGAATACAACGACATCTTCGCGATGCAGAAGCTCACGGAAGTTACCCATGGTAATACACATCGCATCGCTGATGGACCTTATACAAGGGACCACTCGTCTGACATGACCACTCCAACTTTTTCATTCTCTCAGGGCTTGTGCCTAATGGTGATATCCGAGTGGCCCGTTACGAACACAGACGCTATTGTTGCTCATGATCAATGACAAAGGAAGTAAGAATTAAAGAATAAGCTTATTGCTCATAATGATAATGAACAAAGTGAGAACAAATAAAGAGCTTGTACTGTTAGACCTTTAATACATAGTGTAAGGCTAAGTTATAGCATTATAGGGCTAACACTGTTAGAGTAAAAATAATGGGAAGAATCTATAAGTTAAGACTATCCTAAGATACAGGTAAAAGAGGTCTATAGGGGACCTGTTCTTATATATCTATATCTCGCCTATGCTAAGCCACTATCTACGCATAGGCCTAGAGGGTAGGTCTATGCTAGATAGGAAAGTAAAAGTAAATACTAAAAGTTTAAGTAAAATAACTCTTATATTACCCACTTTAAAAGCGAGATATAATACACTAGTTATAAAACTAGGCTAGCCTATAGGTTTTATAGGAAAAAAAACTAATAAAAATAAATAAACGCCTATTTATCTAAGTAATAGTGTCTTTGTAAGTTTTAATAAACTTCTAGGTTTAGTAGGAGCCTATATTATCTTAGTAATTATAAGGGGATTTAACTTAATCTAGACCTAAAGGGCCATATTATAAAAACTTAAAAAAAAAACCTAGTATTAGTAGTAGGTAAATATTATAGGTGCTACGCTTCTAGCATATTTTAAACCTATATAGGGGTCTACTATAACCTAACCACCGTGCCGAGTATACCCACTATAAAGGGTGGTAGGGCTAGCATGCGTAGTAGGTAGGTGTTAAAATCCGAAGCGCGCGATCGCTTAGACCACATATATAGTTATTCTAGAAAGCGGCGCGTACGCCGCAGTGTTAAGATCTAAAGGCTAGGCCTCCTAAGATCTTTATATATATTTACGTTATTATTACAGTAGCACAGCACAGGAGGTCACGTGACCTAGTTACGCTAAGACAACTAATTAGACTAAGCACTTAATATACTAAGTAAATAATTAGTGCTTAATTAGTTTAATTAGAGTAATTAGTCTACTAATCGCTTAAAGTATATAGAAACGTAAGTATAAACCTTTATGCTTATATTTAATCTATTTATTAATTTATTATTTAAATTCTAGCAGACTATATTATTAACTTATTACACTTTACAAAATACTATTATATTAATAAAACCTTCTACGTTTGTAAGTACTCCTACCTAAGAACTAACTTTAACCCTTTAAGACCAGCTACCCTCTTAAATTTAATATTTTAAACATCCTTAATATAAGTACTTTATAAACTCCTACTTCTTCTATAGCTTTAGGTGCCACTAAGATTACTTCTGTAAAGGATAGTAGTAAAGTGTATAAACCTAATCTCTACTTTAGTAAATAATTTTAAACTAACATCTAGATTCTCTAGTTAGACCTCTACTTCTTTAACTTAGATACACCCCTTAAGAATAAGAAAAAAGTTATCTTTGCTGTAATATATATGTAAGGAGATATAGAATTATAAATCTATCCCTACCTTAAAAAGTACCTAGGTGTAACGGATAGATTATAATATTATTGTGGTGTTGTGGTATCTAGCGCTAAGGCCTTATAGAGGGTCTATGCGTTAAGCGAGCTAGCTGCGTAAAACCTACACTATACGTTAACTCTATATAAGACAAGTATTATTCTATTAATATTACTAGAGTTATCCTTTTACTGTCTTTCCTAGTGTAAAGTAAGTACTATTACCTATAACTAGACCTTACATAATAATACTTTATTTACAACAGTCTAAAGATAGCTCCTAGAGTTATATAAGCTACTAGTAGGGAGTAGACCTTACTTAAAGTCCCTAAAGGTAGCGAAGACCCTTTTACCTAGTATATAGGAGGAGAGCTAGTAATATATAACTTAAGCCTACTTTTAACGCTTAAGCAGCGTATTCTAGTTACTAAAAAAAAGCGTAATAAGCTTTGCGCTATATATTAACTTTATACTTTAGAAGACAAAATCTCCTAACTTAAAAGTATAAGCTAAACCCCTAGCGTAGTAGTTACTACTAAGAACATTAAAATCCTATCTACTAATATATATAAGCGGGACGCGTCTATAGTGTACGTAGTAATATATATTAAGCGTGCGCTTTAACCTAAGGACCCTACTAAATATAGAGGTAAAAACCTTAAGGAGTATTGCAAATTCTTTTATTTTTATAAGGTAGCCTTTTGCCTCTTACTATAAGAATTTGTGTAGGATAGAGATAAAGTTATCTAGGTAATGCAGTACCTTATAAGTAACCTAAGAGAACTATAGTATACACACTATAAATGCACCTTTAAAGCTAAGAGAGAAACACCTATCTAGAAGTACTTTAAGTAGTATATATTTAACTTACTTTTAGACTTGGTAAATTAGAGCTATGCTTATAAGCTATAATTAAGGTAGATATCGCCTTCTTATAAGAAGGGGTTACTAAGTAGGAGAGAGATCCTTTCCTTATTAACGCTATAAATAGTAGTCTTTGTCCTACACTCTACCCCTATATTATTTATAATACGGACCTAGAGTGTATAGGAGGCGTAGGTGCTTTACCTTTAGGCCCTAATCTATTCTAGTTTAAGGAGCTTAGCCCCTTTAATAGGCTTTAGATTTATTTTAACAGTAATAATCTAGCTAATTAGGCTAATATTAGCCTATAGGTTAAAAATTATTTAGAGTTTTCTCTTTAAGCCTATGTCTCTAGCTACACTATACGTGCGCTTTATGCCTAGTAAGATATAAATTAGTAGGCGCCTTACTATATCTAGGTTATAGGTAAGGCTTAGCCTTTTCCTATATAGTTTACTTGTATAGAAATCTAGTTAGGATTACTACCTCTGTATTTGTTAGTATAGTAGCTAGTTTTATAGCACTTATAGTAGGTAACACTTTTCTTATCTTAGGCCTTACTATTACTTTTAGATATTTAGTAGTTTAGCGTAGTATCCTTAAATTTCTTTAATACATAACATAGGCTTAACTTCTGTGTTATAGGTGCGTAGTGTAGGTTTCGCTTAAGTATAGAGCCTAAAGTAATAAGATCTTCCCAAGTTATAAGCACCTAATAGTAGTTAGTTATAGCCTTTTATAGCTTAAGTTTAAGCTTAGAGAAGAGGTACTACACCCTTTACTCTTTAGTATAAGATATAAGTTAATCTTTAAAGACATTAAGGTAGGTTATAAAGAAGTAAATAGTTTAGTCTTTTTACTATATTGCCTAAGTATACGCTGTAGCTAGCGCTAGGGCTATACTATAGCTTTAATATAGCTTGTCACTATAAGGGACTTTAAAGATAATATAAAGTATACTAGCTTAGATTTGTTTCTTCTAGGGGTCTTATAGATAATAAGTATAAGCTTAGAGCACCTAGCGCGTATTAATAAAGCGCGCGCAGCGTAGGTACTACGCATTCTTAATATATTACGCAAATATAGTAATATATTTAATAAAAAAGTAGCGTCTACCCTACTAAATCTTAAGGAGTCTAATTATGCTATCCCTATTATAGAGGGAAAGGAACCTCTTTATAAACTACTCTATAATTTCTTAGAGCAGGAGCTTAAGGTACTTTAGAAGTATCTAGAAGATGCCTTAAAAAAGGGATAGATTAGGTATAGCACTAGCCTAGCTAGAGCACTAATTCTATTCGCCCTTAAAAAAGATAGTACACTATAGTTTTACGTAGATTATTAGGGCCTTAACGCGATTACTATTAAGGATTGTTATCTACTACCCTTAGTTAGAGAGACGCTTAACCACCTATTAGGTATATACTACTATACAACCCTTAATCTTTGTAACGCCTACTACAGAATTTAGATCTAGGTAGGAGATAAGTAGAAAACTATATTCTAAACTTACTATAGCCACTTTAAATACTTAGTAATACTATTTAGCTTAACTAATACCCCTACAAGCTTCTAGGTATATATTAATAAAGCACTAGCACCACACCTAGATTATATATACATTATGTACCTAGATAATATACTAGTCTATACCTATAATAAGGATCTTACGCTTTATTAGCGCACTATCTATGCTATGCTTAAATTACTACGTAAGGCTAAACTTTTTATTAATTTAACTAAGTGCATATTTGCCTTTGGCAAAGTCTACTTTCTTAGTTTTATTGTAACTATATAAGGAATTCGCGCTAATCCTACGCGCATAATAACTATTATAAAATAGCTATAGCTAACTAGCATTTAAGAGCTCTAGTTATTTCTAGGCTTTATAAACTTTTATAGGTAATTTATTAAGATATATATACGAGAAACTGCTTCTGTCTTAGACCTACTTAAGAAGAACTAAGTGTTTTAATAGTTAGTAAAAGCTAATAATACTTTTAAAATGCTTAAAACGCGCTTCTTAAGTGCGCATATTCTACACTACTTTAACCCTACGCTACTAATCTAATTAAAGACTAACGCATCTACTTTTATAATATATAGTATCCTTTCGCAGCTATTTAAGGACTAGAAGTGGCACCTAGTTACTTTTATATTAAAAAAACTTTAAGCAGCAGAGCTAAATTATAAGGTATATAACCTTAAGCTCCTTACTATTATCTACTACTTTAAGCAATAGAAACATTATCTAGATAGCACGTAGCACACAATTTAAGTGCTAAATAACTATAATAACTTACGTGGTATACGCGCTGTATAGAAGCTAAACCTATAATAAGTATAATAGGCGATATACCTAGTAGCTTTTAATTTTAAAGTAGAACACCGCCTAAGGAAAACAAACCTAGTAGATAGACTATTAAGAAGGGCAGATTACGTATAGAAGAACCTATTACTAACCCGTTTATTACCTACCCTACAGAACAAAATACTACGGAGGACTAAGCATAGTAGAGTAAGTAGATTCACAAATAAGCTAAGCTTATTAGGCGTATATAAAACGTATATTACTAATATTTACAAAGCTATAAAAGTCCCTACTACTAGTGCTATAGTGTGTACGCTATATATACTACGCTTACTAGCTAAAGTATTAGTTAGTAGTAAACCTATAACAAAAGAGTCTAACTTTATTACTAAAGTTTAGTAGCTTTAGTAAAGGGACACCTTTACTATTAAGCGTATTACTAGCTTAAAATGTAAAAAAAGCAATTAAAGTAGTAGTAAGGTGCAAGTATAGCGCCTTAATAAAATAGAAGTTCTAAGGTATAATAGTAGATTATACATCCTAGATAAACTAGTAATTAGATAAGAGATTTTATTCCAGCACTATAACACACATATAGTAGGCCACTTTAGCGTACATAGAACGCTTAAGGCTATTAAGAGGACCTACTATTAGCCTCTTATAGGTTAAGATATTTAGAAGTATATAAGGACTTATACTATTTACTAAAGGAGTAAAGCTCTAAGGCATAGTAAGTATAGCTAGCTATTGCCTCTTCTAACGCTAAAGGATATCTTTAAGGAAGTCTTACTAGACTTTATAACTAGATTCCCACTAGTAAAGAATTAAGGCAGCTGCGCTTTTAATGCAATTTTTATAATTATATACTGTAAAGAGGAGGTAGAGGCTAGGGGATAAAGGGTAACCTTCTAGACCTTCTAGTACCTTCTCTCCCCTAGTACTAGTTACCTAGAATAGTAGAGACTAGAGTAATAGAGGGTAGATCGAACGTAGTTAAATAGAGCAATAAAACCTTAGGTATAGGCTTAGAATTGCTCTCTAGGATAGAGAGTATACGTAGAAGGTAACTCTCCTTATATACATACAGTAGAGATTCTAGAGTATTCTACTTAGTAATTCTCTACTATCTATAACGTTACCTATGACGTCACCTATAACGTTACCTAGTATCCATAGGGCTATGACGTTATTATGACGTCATTATAGAAAGTTCTAGAATATAGAAAAGGTAACTCTAGGAACCTTTAAAGGTTATTTAGTCCTTACGCACCCCCTTAACCTTTAATAGGTTTCTAGGGTAATAAATATCCCTTTTTTAGACATTATAGGGATTAAATAATTTCTTTAAGCTAGTCCCTTTAAAACAATTTAGAGGACTTTTTAGCCTTATTTTTTCTTTAGGTTTTATTTAAACCTATAGCTTTATAAAAAGCTTCTAGTTTAGGCTTACTTGTAGCCTTTGTGAGAATATCTACTAGAAGAATACTAGTATTAATATAAACTAGTTTAATCTTGTTCTCTAGCACGTTTTGTCTTAGGAAGTGATAGGAAATATCTATATGCTTAGTTCTAGTATAGTAAATAGGGTTTTTAGCTAGATCTAAAGCAGATTGGCTATCACTTTCTATAATGCTTAAGGAGTTAAAATTGTAATACTCCTTTAAAGGTAGGAAACTAAATAGTTCCTTTATAAAAGTATTTAGGTATAAAGACTCTTTAGTAGCTTCTTTTCAAGCTATATATTCAGCTTCTGCGCTACTTAGGGCAACAGTTTTTTGTAGTTTTGATAGCCAGGATATGGCTACTCTATTACTAGAGGTATCTAGTAGAAATAGGTTGCCTATAGTAGATTTTCTAGAGTCTAAATCACCCCCCCAATCTGAATCACTAACCCCTATTAAGTCTAGGGATTTAGATTAGTTTAGAGATAAATCTAGTTTATAATCTTGTGTTTTAACTAGATAACTCCATAAATAGTCTAGATATTTATAGTGTTCTAGACTAGGATTTGCCATAAACCTTGCCAAATAATTTATATAAAAGGCTAGGTCTGGCCAAGAATAGATAGTTAGATAGATTGGACTACCTATCTCTTGTTAGTATAAACTAGTTAATTCTAGATTAGGTTCTTCTAGATTTTTCACTAGTTTTAGCCCTATAGGTAGGGGTAGATCTTTTGGTTTATTCCCCTCCTTATTATACTTTGTAAGTATTTTCTTTGTAAAGGATTGTTAGGAAAATGTTAATTGTATTTAGTTCCCTATTTCTTATAATTTCTACACCTAGGAATTCTTTTATCTCTCCTAAATTAGAGACTTCTAGGGTAGATAAAATAGTTAGTTCCTTATATAGGCTATTAACTAGGTCTATAGTTTTGGCGAATACTAGTATATCGTCCACATGTGTAGCCAATATAATAGGCTTTTCTTAGCGAACAAAGATAGAATTTTCACTTACTAGGTTTTTAAAACCTAGTTTTACTAGTATATTTGTAAGGTGAATTTGCCATTACCTAGCAGCCTGGTTTAAGCCATATAGTGCCTTATTTAGTTTTAGAGACACTTGGTTATAGTTTTGGCTTTTAATTATAGAACTAACTAGATCTTTGTCTAGTTTTGTAGGGCTATTTTCTAGGGTAAAGCTTTTTAGACCTTAAGGTAAATCTAGATAGACTTCTTCCTCTAGATAGGCGTTAGGAAAAGCCTGTTTTATATCCCATGTATAAATTTCCCAGTTTAAACTAGAAAAATAGGATAATAGAAGCCTTATAAGACTAGGTTTAGAGGTAGTAGTAAAGGTTTCTTTATAATTAATTCTATACTTTTGTAGGAATCCTTTAGCTACGTATCTAGCCTTGTATTTGTTTATAGAGCTGTCTAGGTGATATTTCCTAGTTAAAACCCATCTACCCTTAATAATTAGTTTATTAGGTTTAATAACTAGGTCCTAAGTTTTGTTTTGTATTAGATTTTCTACCTCTAATTTTATAGCTTTTAGGTAGAAATCTTTATTAGGATTAGTTAGAACTTCTTTATAGTTCTTTGGCTCTTCTATACTAGTAACTAGTATATTTTCTTCTACTAGTTCTTTATACAGGTTTTCCCAACTTATATTAGTAGTTTTAGGAATTGGTTCTTTATTCCTATTTATAACTACTTTAGGGCTAGAGTCTTGTTAAGCCTTAGGAATATTATTTTCCTTATTAGGCTCTATTTCTCTACTAGGCTCTATAGGCTCTAGTTTATTATAGATTTCTATTACCCTTTCCTAATTATTTGGCTTATAGAAGTAGCCTTCTATTAGGATCCAGCCGCGCATAAGCAGCGGGGCGCAAGCTTATTAAACTACTAGTCTACTAGAGTTAGCTAACTAAGTAGTTAGATAATAAGTTACAGGTTCTAAGGGTCCTAAGGACTGTATAGGCCTCGCCCATACAGGAACTCTAGGACGCGTGGGACTCGCCTATACAGAACTCTAGGATATATAGGACTCTAGGACATATAGGACTCTAGAACATATAGGATTCTAGGAAGTATAGGACTACTTAGTATATAAGAACGCAAGAATAAGCTTCTTATACTTATATTTAATCTATTTATTAATCTATTGTTTAGATTCTAGCAGACTAAATTATTAACTTATTACACTTTATAAGATACTATTATATTAATAAGACTTTCTACCTTCTATAAGTACTCTTGCCTAAGAACTAACTTTAACCCTTTAGAACTAGCTACTCTTTTAGATTTAACATCTTAAACACCTTTAATATAAGTACTTTACAAACTCCTACCTCTTCTATAGTTTTAGGTGCCGCTAAGATTACTTCTATAAAAGATAGTAGTAAGGCGCATAAACCTAATCTCTACTTTAGTAAACAATTTTAAACTAATGTCTAGATTCTTTAGTTAGACCTCTACTTCTTTAACTTAGACAAACCCCTTAAAGATAAGAAGAAAGTTATCTTTACAGTAATATATATGCGAGGAGATACAGGATTATAGATTTATCCCTACTTTAAAAAGTACCTAGGAATAGACTATAATAATAATAACAATAATTACGTAAATAAGTACGCTAATACAGTTAACATTATTAAAGATTACAATAACTTTAAGAAATGCCTTAAACAACTTTTTAGGATTACTAATAAGGACTCTATTACAAAAGTAAAGATTTAGACTATAACTTAGAAACAATTAGTAGCTAAGTATATAGCTAAGTTTTGTAGATACGCTATATAGCTTAACTAGAACAATAAATCTCTCTAGGACATATATAAATAAGGACTTAAATAGAAACTATATAAAGAACTCCTATATAGTAGTGCGCGAATCACTAACCTTAAGGAACTATATAAAGAAACTATTAGGATTAATAGAGAATAGTTTTTATTACAATAGGAGCTCTACTAAAACCCTAGGGTAATAAGCTTTAGATAACCTATAAAGGTGGTTTATAAGAACCCTATTAGAATTGTCTAAAAGCAATAGCTAAGGAACTACTAGAGATACAAACTAATAAAAGATGTCTAGTTTAACTATATAGGTAAAGGAAAAGAAGGAAGGATAGGCTCTAAGCAGCCTAATAAACGCGTCTCTAATAGAAGTTAATAACTAATAACTAAGACCTGTAAATACTTTACATGTAGTAAACCAGGCTATATAGCCAGGAACTATAGATTAAAGAACAAAGTCTATTAAACTAAGTTAAATATACTAACTATTAAGGACTAAGAACCTAATAAGGAATAGAAAGTTATTACAACGCTATTTAGTTACTAACACATTACACTAGAGCAAAGTAAGTAATTAGATTTACCTAACTTATAACTATATAAAGATCTAGAAGATAACTCTAATATATACTATAACGCAGAAGACGTAGAAGAGATACTAAAATCTTCTACTTCTTACCTATAAAGTAGGCGGGAGGAAGACAACCCTATGTTACCTAAGTATAAACTAAATGTTTAGGACTATATAGAACCCTACTAGGCACTAAAAGGAATACAACCCTATAAAAATAAGAAGTTAGACTACGTACTAAAGTACTACCTAGACCACTAAAATCCTACACACTAATTCTATATATAGACGCATTGCGAAGAACCAACATATATATAATATAAGGCAGAGAAAGAGGAGAATAAGAAATAACCTAAAAGGAAACTGCGCTGTAGATAGATATAAATAGACTACCCTATTACAGCTTACAACAAATACCTCTAGAATAAATAATAAGTAAAATACTTTCCTTATCTCACGCTAAAGGGCAACAAATGCTATAATATACTTATTAATAGAGACTATATATAACTATACTAGTACACGTGTCTAAACTAAGACTGTAAATACTACTATATAGCTAAATATTTAGACAGCTTTACAAACTGCCCTACATAAGAAGTAATAATAGAACTACTAATTTAACTAGTACATAGGAATAGTAAAGACTATAAGAGGAAAAACAAAAGAATATCCTTATAGGAAGAAGAAGAAGACAATCTATATAAGCTACGTACTTAAGAATAACAATAGAAGCGGATACTTAGAAACGTATACTAGGCACTAGAACTTAACTATAACCTATATAAACAGATGTCTTTTTTAGGCCTAAACTTAGACAAGAAAACGCCTTTATTAAATTAAATACTATAGTAAGCATAGTATTAGTTAAGCTACTAGTACAGCTTAAAGGAATATAGGCTTAAGCTCTTATAGACTTAAGAGTAGGAAGGAACTTTATATCTTATTAGATAGTAAGATAAGCAGGACTTATAATATTAGAGAAAGAAGTACCCTATATTATTTATATCGCGAATAGATCCCTAATACCTAAGACACCTTAAATATACTAGGAGGTCACTACTATAATAATAGTCTAAGAATATAAAGAGGAACTTACCTTAGATGTCTTACTAGGATCTAAGTATAAGTTAGTTTTAGGATTACTTTAGTTAATAATACACAACCTACAAATTAACTAGGGTATAAAGAAAATATTATTTAAACACTATAATTGTGTATTATAAGTAAAGCCTACGCATTAACTAAAAATAATAGTAGATAAGGGAGTTATTAATAACATAATACCGCGATAAATAGTTAAAAAACAGAAATACACCTTAGTAGACGCTAGTAGAAACTACTAGATTAAGAAGTATAAGAAAGAGGACAATAGCACACCCCTTACCTTACTAAGAGAGTACAGGAAATAGACACATATATTTATAGAAAAGGAAGAAAAAGCAAACCTACTAGAATATTAACCCTAGGATCTTACAATAGACCTAGAAGAAAGGAAGATGCCACCCTTTAGACCACTATATAGTAAGATAGGAGAAGAACTCCTTAAAAAACGTAATTTTATTAAGATAAACTTTAAGAAAGGATATATATAACTATTAAAGTTACTAGTAGTAAGCCCTTTTATATTTATTAAGAAAAAGGATGGATTAGATAGACTATACTTTAACTACTAATAACTTAACAATATAATAATAAAGAACTAATATCTACTACTAAATATTATAGAGTTATAAGATTAATTATCTTAAGCTAAGATATCTATAATAATAGATCTAAGAGACAGTTACCACCTTATACAAATTAAAAAAGGTAAAGAATAGAAAACAGCGTTTTAATTACGCTATAGACTATTTAAGTATAAGGTTATGCTATTTAGACTCACAAATGCACTAGCAGCTTTTATAGCACTTATTAATAACATACTTTACAAATATCTAGACATATTTGTTATCGCGTATATAGACGATATCCTCGTCTTTTCCAAAAACAAATTAGACTACACTAAGCATATATAGACAGTACTAAAAGCACTAGACAAAGCATGCCTTTATATTAAACTTAAGAAATATAAGTTTAACATTAAATAACTCGAATTCCTAGGACACATTATTACTACAGAAAGAATTAAGATAGCACTAAGTAAAGTTAAATATATTAAGAACTAGCTAATACTAAAGATAGCTAAGAATATCTAAGAATTCTTAGGATTCTATAGATTTAACTAACAATTTATCTAAAATTACGTAAAGGTTATAATACCTTTAATAAATTTTATAAAGAAGGACGTACCCTTTAAATAGACAGATAAGTGTAGAATGTTATTCTAACTCCTTAAGATAGTATATATTATAGAACCTATCCTTATTTATTTTAGAAGTAATAAACTACTGCGCTTTAAAATAAACGCTAGCAATCTTACGCTAGGCGCCTATACTAAATAAGAATATAATAGTAAATAGCACTTAATCACCTATTACTTATGCAAATTTAATAACGCTAAAACACAATATAACGTATATAATAAAGAACTCTACGCTATTATTAAAGCTTTAAAACACTAGAGGATTTATGCGCTTAGTTACTTAACGCTAGAAATCTATATAGATTATAAGAACCTTCTAAGGTTCACAATAATAAAAGAACTTACGCTATAATAACAAAGATAGTTGTAAACTACAGGGTAGTATAAGTTTAGAATTATCTATATAGCTAAAAAAGAAAATAGTAGAGTAAATACTCTTAGCTAATAAAGTAATTTAGTAGGAGAAAAAGTAAAAACTTTCTCTGCAATCCTTTGTAAAGCCAAAGATAGATCTCTAGAGCTAACAGTAGAACTAAATTAACTTTTAGTAATTAACTAAGAAGTTCTAGAACATCTACAGACTAAGATTATCCAATAATACTATAATAACTCTATGTACGGACACCTAGGTATTACAAAGACAATAGAACTTATCTAAAGAAATTACACCTTTAAAGGAATTAAAGAAGCTATAATAACTTACATCTACAAATGTATAGAATATTAGAGAAATAAACACAGTATATATCTTAAATATAGAGAAATGTAAGTAATTAGAATACTAACAGCACTATAGGAAGATATCGCTATAGATTTTGTTACAGGAATTCTAAACTCTAAGGATCTAACAACAGGAATTAAATATAATAGTATACTAGTAATAGTCTACTAACTAACTAAGTATATTAAGCTCATTCTATGCTTTAAGAGAATAACAACAAAGGAACTCGCCTTTCTTATCCTAGACTAACTAATTAGACACCACAGAATCCTAAAAATAATTATTAGCAATAGAGATAAGCTCTTTACGTTAAATTATTAGACAACACTTATAGCACTGCTTAGAATAAAACAAAAGCTATTAACAGCTTACTATCTATAAATAGATAAATAGACAGAACGTACAAACTAAACTATAGAAACGTACCTACGCATCTACTATAATAGTTAGAAAAATAACTAGGTTTTATTACTACCTATAGCACAGTTAGCCTATAATAACAAAGTATTAGTAGTATTAGGACATACACTATTCTATGTAAACTACAGAAAACACCCACATCTCTTTAATTAATAATTTCCTACAACAATTAAAGTAAAAGAAGCCATAGATATAGCAGAAAACATAAAGAAAATACACTAATAACTCTAAGAGAATCTTAAAAAAGCTTAGCAGCAATTAATTTCATATTAAAATTAAAAATAAAAAATAGCACCTTAGCTAAAGAAAGGGGATAAAGCATATCTACTTACAAAGAACCTTTAAACTTAGAAGAAAAAACACAAGAAACTAGATTATATTAAGGTTAGACTATTTTACATTTTTAAGTGAATATTACTAGTGAACTATAAGTTGGAACTACTGCCAGATGTAAAGATATACCTAGTATTTCACGTATTACTACTAGAACTAGCAGACCCTAAAACACTAGTTAAAACCACCTTCTATTACTAAGCTTAGGAAGAAACTAAATTTAAAGTAGAACAAATCTTATAAGTATATAATGCGTATATAGACACTAAAGAATACCTTGTTAAATAGAAAGGGTATTTATCTAGTAAAAACACATAGGAACCTAAAGAAAACCTTTCTAACTATTAATAATAGATAAACAACTTCTATAATTAAACGCTAGAAATTATAAAGAGACAACTAGGACGCACCTAGGAATTACCACTAGTATAAGGGCTAGCCTATAAAATAGACTAGTTAATTACCTTAGCGCCTAATAGCGCGTTAGGATTTATTAACACAGTAGCCTACACTAACTCCTCCTACGCCTTAAGCGCTTCTAACTTGTCTATAGTACTTATACTATAATTAAATAGTTCTTATTTCTTCTAATATAATTTCTTTTACTAATTGCGTAAACGCGCTATCTTCTCTTACACCTAATAGGCGTAAAGGAGAGCTGCCTTAGCTAGCTCTTCCTTAATATAGAGCTTTGCCTCTTCTTTAGCCTCTAACTTCTTTAACCTCTTTATTTTAGCATCTATTTTTAAATAATCTAGTAAAGGGATCTCTTTAGGCTTATACGTTTAGTTTTCTTACCTAACGTAGTTAGTACACTAAGAGTGTAAAGAAGAAAGATAATAAGCGTATTTCTTCTTAGTGTAGTATAAATAGGTAATTATTGCAAAAATGTAGTCTTTTTTAAGATAATTAGCTTAACTATAGTAATATTAAATAGAATAAGATAATAACTTTATAGGTAGTTAACTTATAAGGATATTAAGCTTAGAGGGGGAAGATAATATTAAAATCTAGCTATGTATAAGTAGTAGGGCGTAAGCTTATTAGACTACTAGTCTACTAGAGTTAGCTAACTAAGTAGTTAGATAATAAGTTATAGGTTCTAAGGGTCCTAAAGACTGCATAGGCCTCGCCTATATAGGAATTCTAGGACGCGTAGGACTCGCCCGCACAGGACTCTAGGACATATGGGACTCTAGGACATATAGGATTCTAGGAAGTATAGGACTACTCAGTATATAGGAACGCAAGAATAAGCTTCTTATACTTATATTTAATCTGTTTATTAATCTATTATTTAGATTCTAGTAGACTAAATTATTAACTTATTACACTTTATAAGATACTATTATATTAATAAGACCTTCTATCTTCTATAAGTACTCCTGCCTAAGAACTAACCTTAACCCTTTAGGACTAGCTACCCTCTTGGATTTAACACCTTCTAGTACCTTACAATCTCTAGCATATACTATTTTATTTTTGCTAGGATTAAATAACTGGTACTAGTTAGAGTTATAACCTATTAGATAGTAGGGAGTAGCCCTAGCGTCTAGTTTCTTAATAAGACTACTAGGCTCTTTATAATAAGTTAGGGAACCCCAAATCTTTAGGTTTTCTATATTAGGTACTTTATTATACCTTTGGAAGAATGGTGTTTTATAGCCTATAGAACTATTAGGAGTTCTATTATATAGGTAGACTGTAGTTAATAGAGCTTCTCCCCATATAACTTTAGGAAGATTAGATTGGATTAATAAGGCTCTAACTTTATTTAATAGTAGCCTATTTATTATTTCTGCAGCTCTATTTTGCTCAGGTGTATAGGGGCTAGAAAAACGAACTATAATACCTTTTTCTTCTAGGTATCTTGTAAGATTTTTAGATATAAATTCGTTATCTAGTTGTAGGGCTTTAATCTTAGAAGAACTCTGTAGTTCTACTTTAGTTATAAATTGTCTTATAGCCTCTACAATATTTTCTCTACTCTTTAGGAGAGTTATTTCTAGAAACTTTGTAAAACTATCTCTAAAAGTAATAAAGTATTTCTCCTTTTTTAGAGTTTGAGGATTTATAGGTCCCCCTATATCTATATGTACTAGGTCCAAGTAATTATCTACTTTAGTAGAAGGTTCTTTATTAACCTTTTTAGTTAACTTGGCCTGAATACAAATAGGACAGGAATCTAGACTAGTTCTAGAGTTATCTAGATTTTTTTTGTCTAGTTTAATACCATGAGCGGATTCTTTAAGGGCTAATAGGGCTTTATTATTAAAATGCCCTAGTCTATTATGCCATAGTTCCACAGAGTTGTTATTAATAACTATTTTCTTTGTAGAATTAACCTCTTCTTCTCTAGGATTAATTTTCCTAGGAGATAAAGTATTTAGTATTTTACTAGAGGTTTTAAAGTCTGTTTTAAAACTTATAGCTTGAAAGACTGTAACACCTTCTTTATATTCTTCTTTTATAAGGATATTTCTACTAGAGGATATAACCTCACAGCCTAATATAGTAAAATCTAGATTTAGACCTCTTTCTGTAAGTTTATTTAGGCTTATAAGGTTAACACCTAGTTCTGGCACAAATAAAACCTTACTTAAGGTTACTTTCTTACTTGTTTTAGTAAATAGGAGTTCTATATTTCTAATCCCTTTTGCTACTATAGAGCTATTAGAATTTGCCCATTTAATAGAGGTATCTGTAGGTTCTAAAGTAGTAAATAACTCTTTTATATAACAAGTATGTATAGTTGCGCCAGAATCTAGTATAAAGTCTATTTCCTTAGACTTATTTTTGGGTTTTTTAGTAGTAAGAATAGTCTCTCTATCTTTTTCTTTTAGAATAGTATTATTACTACTTTCTTTATTAAACTTTCCCTTTCTAGCCTTATAGTTTTTAGGCTTTTTATTAGGGAATTTAATCTAGTAATTAGACTCTATATGTCCCTCTTTACTACAGTAGGAACAAAGGTCTTTTTTACTATTTCCTCTAGTAGGTATAGACATTTCTATGTCTTCTTTATCTTCTCTAGAGTTATTATCATTTACTCTAGGAAGTAGATTACTATTAGTAGAGCCTTTTCTTATAGAACTTAGTCTCCTAGATTCGTCGAGGAGCTGGCTTACTATAGAATTTAAATCTAGGTCTTCTTCCTTTTTATTGTTTATCCTAATAGATTGAGTAATAACTGCAATAATATACTCATAATCCCTACTATTTAGATTGTTTAGAAGTAGGGCTACTAGGAATTTTTTAGGAAAATTAATAGACTTAGCCTCTAGGTTATTTACTAGCCTCTTAAAGCTATTAACGTAGCTTTCTAGATTATTTTTATGGCTAGTTAAAGTAGTGTTAATAAGGTTTTTACTTAGTATAAATTCACTACTAAATCCCTTTGGCTTATAAAGTTCTTTTACCTTATTCTAAAGTATATAGGGATTTGTTATAAACCTAGTTTATACTAGAGGGCTATCTTCTAAGGAAAGTTTTAAAATACTAGTAGCTTTAGAAGCTTTTTCTTATAGAACAACTTATTATTCTAGAGTTAGGTCTTAAATATTACTAGACATAACCTCTAGATAACCCTCTTTAATAAGGTAGGCCTCTATTCTAATAGACCAAATTTCGTAGTTCTTAGAACTACTTAACTTAGGGATTTTAAATAGAGAGTCTCCTATTTTATCTAGTCTTATTATATATGGACTAGTAGGGTAAGTACTTCTCTAACTTCTAGATCTTAATAAGATTCTAGGTTAAAATATGGCTTTAATTGTCTTATACTTCTTAATTTAGAAGTTTTAGGTCTTATAGGGGTTTAATTGCCTTATACTTCTAGTTTACTTTTTAGAAGTTATAGGTCTTATAGGTTTCTAGATTAAACCTTTTTTTTTTTTTTTAGGTATCTAGAATTAAACCTAAAATGCCTTCTTCTCCTTAATCCTTAGGAGATCTAGGTCTTTTGTCTAGAGATATATAACTTTTCTCTAAACAACCCCTTAATAATCTTCTACTAGATAGAAAGCCTATAATAATAGGTCTTATAACTTCTAGAGAATAATCCCTAAGTTCCCTTTTTACCTTTTATAAAGATAACCTTTTCTATCTCTTAATAATAGAGAATAGCCCTAGGTTTTTTAGGGAAAAAATGCCTTCCTAGGCGTAAATAGGTTCTACTTTTTAGCAGTAAAACTAGCTTAGGCCAGGCTCTACTAGATTTCCCTTATCTAGAAGAGGCTATATAGTAGGGACTATCCTAGGTAACTGTTTTCCACGCAGTTTCTAGAATAATTTAATCCTACTACTACCTTCCTAACACTAGTTAAACGGCCTAGTTTTGTATACCTTTAGTTCTAGGAGAAATCACTCTTGTATAGACTTTACTCCTAGTTCACCTTATTACTCCTCTATTACTAGAGGTAAGGTAGGCAGGGATAGCTGTTAAATCCAAGAGGGTAGCTAGTCCTAAAGGGTTAAGGTTGGTTCTTAGGCAGGAGTACTTACAGAAGGTGGAAGGTCTTGTTAATATAATAGTATCTTATAAAGTGTAACAAGTTAACAATTTAGTCTACTAGAATTTAAATAATAGATTAATAAATAGATTAAACACAAGTATAGAGAGTCTATCCTCGCGTTTCTATATACTAAGCAAAGTCCGCTCTATAGGGAGCGCTCTATAGAGAGCAGTTACATGTATTATGCTCTAGTACAATGTAATTAAGCGCTCTATAGAGAGTAGTTATATAACTCCTTTATTTAAGGCGTAGCTAGCCTTAAATCCCCGCTTAATCCTTACTACGCGCCTACTAGATATAAAACTAGCTTTCTGCTATTATATAGATTTTAGATCCTAATATTATCCTCTCTCTTTTACAGATTTGTCCTAAATTACATATTTAGATCTTAGCTATTGTTACGTAAGCTGTTCTGCTAACTCTACTTACTATAAGTATATCTGTTAGTATTATACCTAGCAACTCTACTGTTTAAAAACATTAATTGTATCGCAAGATCTAAGAAGCTAACATTATTACAGAGAACCCTTACAAAGGTTCTATTTGCTACGTTATGCTAGGTTTAGGTTTAAAGTGTTCTAAATATGTTCACTTAGGTCGTCCTTATATAAACATAAGTTAGTTGTTGCTAGATAAGACTCACAAGGAGTATAAGAAGAAGATTAAGAAGAATAAGAAGGCGTTATCTCTCCTAATAGTGTAGTTATTATAAAATAAGAAGATACTAGCTTAGGCTAAAGAGCGTGCTTATAAAAAGACGTTATATCTAGCTATAGAAATAACTGCGGATAGTAAGGACATAAATATAGATACTATTAATTATTCTACTACTACAGCAACTGTTAGTTACTCTATAGTAATATAGTTAACGCTTAATATAGTAGATACTATAGCGTTAGTACTATAATCCTCCTAGGTATATTTATGTTTGTAATAGAATTCCTTAATCTTTTACTAATAGTTTCCTAGATTATTTTTTAGTTCCTAAGTGTTTTCGCTATGTAGGTAACCTTTCTACTTAATAAGATACATATTGTTATGCTAATTGTATTCTAGAATTCTTTTAACCTTAAATTTATTTTCTTCCTTAGTCTAGTAGTAGAAGGTGGTTTCGACTAGTGCATTAGGGTCTACTAGTTCTAGTAGTAATACGTAGAATACTGGGTGTATCTTTGCATCTAGCAGTAGTTCTAACTTATAGTTTACTAGTAATATTTGCTTAGAAATGTAAAATAGTCTAACCTTAATATAATTTAGTTTCTTATGTTTTTTCTTCTAAGTTTAAAGGTTCTTTGTAAGTAGATATACTTTATCCCCCTTCTTTAGCTAAAGTGCTATTTTTTGTTTTTAATTTTAGTATAAAATTAATTGCTACTAAGCTTTCTTAAGATTCTCTTAGAGTTATTAGTGTATTTTCTTTATATTTTCTACTATATCTATAGCTTCTTTTGCTTTAATTATCGTAGGAAATTGTTAATTAAAGAGATGTAGGTGTTTTCTGTAGTTTACATAGAATAGTGTATGTCCTAATGCTGCTAATACTTTGTTATTAGAGGCTAACTATACTATAGGTAGTAATAAAACCTAGTTATTCTTCTAACTGTTGCAGTAGATGCGTAGGTACGTTTCTATAGTTTAGTTTGTACGTTCTATCTATCTATTTGTTTATAGATAGTAAGCTGTTAATAGCTTTCGTTTCGTTCTAAGTAGGACTATAAGCGTTGTCTAATAATTTAACGTGAAGAGCTTATCTTTATCGCTAATAATTGTTTTTAGGATTCTATAATGTCTAATTAGTTAGTCTAGGATAAGAAAAGCGAGTTCCTTTGCTGTTATTCTTTTAAGGTATAGAATAAGCTTAATATACTTAGTTAGTTAGTAGACTATTACTAGTATACTGTTGTATTTAATTCCTGTTATTAAATCCTTAGAGTTTAGAATTCCTGTAACAAAATCTATAGCAATGTCTTCCTATAGTGCTGTTAGTATTCTAATTGCTTATATCTCTCTATATTTAAGATATATACTATGTTTATTTCTCTAGCATTCTATATATTTATAGATATAAGTTGTTACAGCTTCCTTAATTCCTTTAAAGGTGTAATTCCTTTAGATAAGTTCTATTGTCTTTGTAATGCCTAGGTGTCTGTATATAGAGTTATCGTGGTATTATTAGATAATCTTAGTCTATAGATATTCTAGAACTTTTTAGTTAATTACTAAAAGTTAATTTAGTTCTACTGTTAGTTCTAGAGATCTATCTTTGGCTTTACGAAGGATTATAGAGAAGGTTTTTACCTTTTCTTTTACTAGATTACTTTATTAGCTAAGAGCGTCTACTGTGCCATTTTCTTTTCTAGCTATATAAATAATTTTAAACTTATACTACCTAGTGGTCTACAACTATCTTTATTATTATAGCGTAAGTTCTTTTATTATTGTGAACTTTAGAAAGTTCTTATAATTTATATAGATTTCTAGCGTTAAGTAACTAAGCGCGTAAATCCTCTAGTGCTTTAAGGCTTTAATAATAGCGTAGAGTTCTTTATTATATATGTTGTATTATGTTTTAGCGTTATTGAATTTGTATAAGTAATAGGCAATTAGGTGCTATTTACTGTTACACTTTTATTTAGTGTAGGCGCCTAGCGTAAGATCGCTAGTGTCTATTTTAAAGCGCAGTGGTTTATCACTTCTAAAATAAATAAGGATAGGTTCTATAATATATACTATCTTAAGGAGTTAGAATAACATTCTACACTTATTTATCTATTTAAAGGGTACATCCTTCTTTATAAGATTTATTAAGGGTATTGTAACCTTTACGTAATTTTAGATGAATTGTTAATTAAATCTACAGAATTCTAAGAATTCTTAGATATTCTTAGCTATCTTTAGTATTAGCTAGTTCCTAATGTATTTAACTTTACTTAGTGCTATCTTAATTCCTTCTGTAGTAATAATGTGTTCTAGGAATTTAAGTTATTTAATATTAAACTTACATTTCTTAAGTTTAATGTAAAGGTATACTTTGTTTAGTGCTTCTAGTACTATCTATATATGCTTAGTGTAGTCTAATTCGTTTTTAGAAAAGATAAGGATATCGTCTATATACGCGATAACAAATATGTCTAGATATTTATAAAGTACGTTATTAATAAGTGCTATAAAAGCTGCTAGTGCGTTTGTAAGTCTAAAAGGCATAACCTTATATTTAAATAGTCTATAGTATAATTAAAACGCTGTTTTCTATTCTTTACCTTTCTTAATTTGTATAAGGTGGTAACTGTCTCTTAGATCTATTATTGTGAATATCTTAGCTTAAGATAGTTAATTTTGTAACTCTGTAATATTTAGTAGTAAATATTAGTTCTTTATTATTATGTTATTAAGTTGTTAGTAGTTAACGTATAGTCTATCTAATCTATCCTTTTTCTTAACAAACATAAAAGGGCTTACTACTAGTAACTTTAATAGTTATATATATCCTTTTTTAAAGTTTATTTTAATAAAATCACGTTCTTTAAGGAGTTCTTCTCCTGTCTTACTATATAGTAGTCTAAAGGGTAGCGTCTTCCTTTCTTCTAGGTCTATTGTAAGATCCTAGGGTCGATATTCTAGTAGGTTTACTTTTCCTTCCTTTTCTATAAACATATATGTCTATTTCCTATACTTTCTTAGTAAGGTAAAGGGTGTGCTGTTGTCCTCCTTCTTACGCTTCCTAACCTAGTGGTTCCTACTAGCGTCTACTAAGGTGTACTTCTATTTTTTAACTATCTATCGCGGTATTATGTTATTAATAACTCCCTTATCTACTATTATTTTTAGTTAATACGTAGGCTTTACTTATAATATATAATTATAGCGTTTAAATAATATTTTCTTTATACCTTAGTTAATCTGCGGGTTATGTATTATTAACTAAGGTAATCCTAAGACTAACTTATGCTTAGATTCTAGTAAGATATCTAAAGTAAGTTCCTCTCTATATTCTTAGACTGTTATTATAGTAGTAACCTCCTAGTATATCTAAGGTGTCTTAGGCATTAGGGATCTATTTGTAATATAGATAATATAGGGTACTTTTTTCTCTAATATTATAAGTCCTGCTTATTTTACTGTCTAATAAGATATAAAGTTCTTTTCTACTCTTAAGTCTATAAGAGCTTAAGCCTATATTCCTTTAAGCTATACTAGTAGCTTAATTAATACTGTGCTTACTATAGTATTTAATTTAATAAAGGCGTTTTCTTGTCTAAGTTTAGGCCTAAAAAAGACATCTGTTTATATAGGTTGTAGTTAAGTTCTAGTGCCTAGTATACATTTTTAAGCATCTGCTTCTATTATTATTCTTAAGTATATAGCTTATATAGATTATCTTTTTCTTCTTTCTATAAAGATATTTTTCTATTTTTCCTCTTGCGGTCTTTACTGTTCTTATGTACTAGTTAAATTAGTAGCTCTATTATTACTTTTTATATAGGGTAGTTTGCAAAGCTGTCTAAGTGTTTGGCTATATAGTAGTATTTATAGTCTTAGTTTAGACACGTATACTAGTATAGTTACATACAGTCTCTATTAATAAGTATATTATAGTATTTATTACCCTTTAGCGTAAGGTAAGAAAAGTATTTTACTTATTATTTATCCTAGAGGTGTTTATCGTAAGCTGTAATAGGGTAGTCTGTCTATATCTATCTATAGCGCAGTTTCCTTTTAGGTTACTTCTTATTCTCCTTTTTTTCTATCTTATATTGTGCGTATATTGGTTCTTCGCAATGCGTCTATATATAGAATTAGTGTGTAGGATTTTAGTGGTCTAGGTAGTACTTTAGTATATAGTCTAATTCCTTATTTTTATAGGGTTGTATCCCTTTTAGTGCCTAGTAGGGTTCTATGTATTCCTAAACATTTAGTTTATACTTAGGTGATATAGGGTTGTCTTCTTCTTGCCTACTTTATAGGTAAGGAGTAGACGATCTTAGTATCTCTTCTACGTCTTCTACGTTATAGTATACGTTAAAGTTGTCTTTTAGATCTTCGTATAATTATAAGTTAGGTAAATCTAATTACTTACTTTACTCTAGTGTAACGCGTTAGTAACTAGATAGTGTTATAATAACTTCCTATTCCTTATTAGGTTCTTAGTCCTTAATAGTTAGTATATTTAACTTAGTTTAATAGACTTTATTCTTTAATCTATAGTTCCTAGCTATATAGCCTAGTTTGCTATATATAAAGCATTTATAGGTCTTAGTTATTAGTTATTAACTTCTATTAGAGACGCGTTTATTAGGCTACTTAGGGCCTATCTTTCCTCCTTTTTCTTTACCTATATAGTTAAACTAGACATCTTCTATTAGTTTGTATCTCTAGTAGTTCCTTAGCTGTTACTTTTAGATAATTCTAATAAGGTTTTTATAAACTATTTTTACTAGTTGTCTAAAGCTTATTGCTCTAGGGTTTTAGTAGAGCTCTTATTACAATAAAAACTATTCTCTATTAATTCTAATAGTTTCTTTATATAGTTTCTTAAGGTTAGCGATTCGTGCACTACTACGTAAGAGTTTCTTATATAGTTTCTATTTAAGTCCTTGTTTGTACATGTTCTAAAGAGATTTATTATCCTAGTTAAGTTATATAGTGTATCTATAAAACTTAGCTATATACTTAGCTACTAATTATTTCTAAATTATAGTCTAAATCTTTACCTTTATAATAAAGTCCTTATTAGTAATCCTAAAAGGTTGTTTAAGGTATTTCTTAAAGTTATTATAATCCTTAATAATATTAACTGTATTAGCGTACTTATTTGCGTAATTATTGTTATTATTATTATAGTCTATTCCTAGGTACTTTTTAAGGTAAGAATAGATCTATAATTCTATATCTCCTTATATATATATTACTGCGAAGATGACTTTTTTTTTATCTTTAAAAGGTTTATTTAAGTTAAAGAAGTAGAGGTCTAACTAGAGAATCTAGACGTTAGTTTAAGATTATTTACTAAAGTAGAGATTAGGTTTGTGCGCCTTACTACTATCTTTTATAGGAGTAATCTTAGCAGCACCTAAAGCTATAGAAGAGGTAGAAGTTTGTAAAGTACTTATGTTAAGGGTGTTTAAGATATTAAATCTAAGAGGGTAGCTAGTCCTAAAGGGTTAAGGTTAGTTCTTAGGTAGGAGTACTTATAGAAGGTAGAAGGTCTTATTAATACAATAGTATCTTACAAAGTGTAATAAGTTAATAATTTAGTCTACTAGAATCTAAATAATAGATTAATAAATAGATTAAATATAAGTATAGAGAGCCTATCTTTACGTTCCTATATACTAAGGCTGCTCCGCTGCTTAGTGCCACTAAGTAACTAAGCACTTCACGTGACCTGCTCTACTGCTTAGTGCCGCTAAGTAATTAAGCACATTACGTAACCTAATCTAAGTTACTTAGCGTCTCTTTATTACGTTTATAACCCTGTCGCCGCTTTATCACACCTTTATAAGCGCCTAAGTCCCACGTTGTTATCTAGTACGTAACAATAGATAACTATAACTAGGTAAACTAGGCTAGGCTAGAATACCCATATAAGCCTCCTAACTCTATATCTCCTAGAGAGGTAGGAAATAGTTCTTTCTAATAAAATATATTTCTAGAGAGATATAGTCTCTAGAATTTTATTCTAGTAAGGAATTAAACTAAAGGTTATATAACTTAAATAGTTTCCTTCTAGAAATGCCCTCTTTCTTTATAGGGTTAAAAGTTACCCTTTATAGGAAACTCTATAGTAGTTTAAACTAATAGGTAAATGCCTAAATAGTACTACTAATAGACTATTACGTAGTAGAAGGCTAGGCCGGGCTTATAACCTTTAAAGAGGAGGTAGAGGCTAGAGGATAAAGGGTAACCTTCTAGACCTTCTAGTACCTTCTCTCCCCTAGTACTAGTTACCTAGAATAGTAGAGACTAGAGTAATAGAGGGTAGATCGAACGTAGTTAAATAGAGCAATAAAACCTTAGGTATAGGCTTAGAATTACTATCTAGAATAAAAAGTATACGTAGAAGGTAACTCTCCTTATATATATATAGTAGAGATTCTAGAGTATTCTACTTAGTAATTCTCTACTATCTATAACGTTACCTATAACGTCACCTATAACGTCACTTTATGACGTCACCTATAACGTTACCTAGTATCCATAGGGCTATGACGTCATTATGACGTCATTATAGAAAGTTCTAGAATATAGAAAAGGTAACTCTAGGAACCTTTAAAGGTTACCTATTCCTTACACTATCTAGTTCGTAATAGTATCTGGCCTATTACACTTACAACTATTTAAATTAGGGATAAGGTCTACTCTATCCTTATATTAGCCCCTAGAACTATTCGTTCCTTTTGTTATAACCCCCTACTATATATATTAATTATTTATTCTTTCACGGGGCCCCATGACTTTAAGTGTAACGGGTAGATCACGATATTGTTGTGGTGTTGTGGTATCTAGCGCTAAGGACTTATAAAGGGCCTGTGCGCTAAGCAAGCTAGCTGCGCAAAACCTGCGCCGCGCCCTAACTCTACACAAGACAAGTATTATTCTATTAATGCTACCGAGTCATCCTTTCACTGTCCTTCCTAGTGTGAAGCAAATACTATTGCCTATAACCAGACCTCACATTAAGCGACTAATTATACATTGCCTACGGGACGATGAAATATCTTGTAATCGCAAGACATGCTGCATCTCAGACATGAAATGGCCAGGATGATGATTTGCAAACTACAGTAGATCGTGCATAGATTGTTGTGAGCAGGGAGGCAATGCTTGTGGTTGTGATCGGCGCCTGTTAGGACGAAAGTCATCAGATACAGCAACACAGTATATTGTATTACTTCTGCCAATTGGGCGTGCCCAAGGTTCTGTCAATGTACTTCCCTTCGTTCGCTCCGGAACGGTGACCGCCTCTTTGAACCTTTGTCGCTCCAAGCCGTTCGAAACGAAGTTCGTCCATGGAGGACTTACCAACCTTCACCGCTTTAAAATCGTTGCCGATAGATAGCCTTGTGGTAGAAGTGCTGACTTCTACACTCCTTTCGAATAAGACTTAAGTAAGCTCAAATACTTCGCTTGCCCATTGAGTCCACTTGCACAGTTGGAGATAGCACACAACAGAGCGATCAGTTGCGTTTTGGGCAGCTTGTTCCTGTCCTGGAAACTTCAGGCACTAGCAGCCGTCGTTCGATGCTTTGGTCGACTTCCTGCTTTGGTATTCGGCTCGTTGAGATGTTGTCACACACCCATCCGATCCGAGAAGTGCATGTTCACCTTGCGAGACGACGGTGCTCTAGACTTTCCGTCTACAATCGGTATCACATCTTCCTCTGCCCAGCCAAAGTGGCTACCGCTGACGCTGTCTTTCACGACTACAGCGTTTCTTGGCCCAGTCTTCCACCTGGGCTTCTTCCCAGCTTGTGCCCGACCTACACCCATTTCTCTCCACTTCTTCGGCGGTTTGACTCCCAGCTCAACGAGATTTGTCCATATCTGTTCGCCGCGCTTGTCCCATCTCCGTATCCTTTCCTCCTGTTCCTCGTCCGAGGGTCGCCATTTGCTCTTCAAAATGCGCTTGATAGCCTCTGGTGAGACCTGAAAGTGTTGCGCAAGAACGGGGGTTGTGAATCTCATCGGCTGCGTGTTGTTCAGATGTCGGATGCCTTCCATAGTGTCCGGCGAGAGCTTCTTGCGGGGGTTCCACGCCTCCCCGTTCAGCTTCCTCTTCACAGCTTCCTTCTCGACCATCCACGCCGGGCGGTCTTTCTCTATATCGACTGTATCGTTTGATTCTGGGTCTTTTTTACTGTTCAGAGGCTTTGCATTGTCTGTGGGGGCTTTCTCCAATGGTGATTGACCGCGCGCGGTAGAGAAGCATCGTGAGAACGCAGCGTAACGAGCGGATTTCGTACTGGGTAAGATGGCGGGCTCCAGATCAAATACAGAGCGAAAGACGAAACCTAGAGCCTTCCGTGAACAGGCGTGACAATTCATGGCTGGCATGGGAACTGGAAAGGGGAGGGAATGAAAAGTTTCGGGAGATCGCCAAAGAAGGCTCGAAGCTGCGCCACGAAATGTGAAAGCCACAAGCCACACTTCGCTTCACTGACGTCACAACGCTACGCTTCGCAGGTTTTACGTTCTCGCGCGTGCTCCGAGGCAGCACTCAACCCTCAGATACTGACCTTGAGGTCATGAGTAGATATTATCGAGGTTGGGAAGGACGTTGCCCTTGGCGTTGCCTGAATCCACTTTTGGACCGGCCTCCTCGGTAGCATCTGACTGGTGACGGCTAGATTCAAAGCGCCGATATTGTTGCACTCCAGTCGCAGATTCTGTTTCAATTCAACTCTCTCGTTCCTACCATTACTTTCCGACCCGAACTTTTTTCCGTTTGAGTGCGTATTATCATGGCGTTGCTCAGCCCGTTCAGAACACGAACAGAAAACACCCGATGGTAAGATCTAGCGAGTCATAATGACGGGGCGCCTTACTGATCGCTTCTAGCTGCTGGGGCTACCAGTTTGAATGGACAGAAGCCCATCTCACAGATGAGAAAGCGAAACTCCTCAAACATTCGTATGATGTGCTTGGGGAACAATGTCTTGATCGTCTTAATGAGCTTTCGCCGCCGACCAGCGGAGCACTTCCGCGGAGGAGGGATCCACCACCAGCTGCGGTGACAGGCATAGACGAGGAAAAGAATGATCAACTTCCCCTTCCACAAAGAGACCTGTACGTCCTGCTAAGAGATAATCATAAGGCGGATCCAAACCTTAAAAAACTCTGGGACGAAGTGAATGCGGTTCCGGATTGGGTGGATTGGGCCCAGATAAAAAGAGGGCAGGATGTATTCTACAGATATGGAGGGCCGGCCTTGACCGGACTTACATACCAGTCTCTTCTGGGCGGCATGGGGGCAGCGCGAGTGGTGGAGACGCTGGCGAGAACAGGAGGGTTTTCGACGAAAGTAGCACGACGACGACTTTTCGAGACGACGCAGCATATTCTCCAGTGTACTCGGTCCTTGGAGTCCCTCCAGCCTGGAGGTGAAGGCTGGGCCTCGTCCATTCGGGTCCGACTTCTCCATGCTGCTGTCCGGCAACGCATCATGAAGCTCACAAAGGACCGACCGAGCTACTTCGACCTAGAGGAATGGGGTGTTCCAGTGAACGACCTCGACCAGATAGCAACCATCGGAACGTTTTGTGCTACCCTAATCTGGCTGAGCTTTCCACGCCAAGGCATATTCCTCCGTGAGCAGGAGAAGAAAGACTACGTCGCTCTCTGGAGATACATTGGTCACATTATGGGCACGCCTCACGAACACTTTGAGACACCTGAAAAGGCAAAAGCTATTATGGAATCACTTCTCTGGAATGAGGTTCATCCCTCTGATATGTCAAAGATCCTCGCAAACAATATCATTCATTCTCTTGAAGGCCAGCCACCTACCTTCGTCTCCCCGGACATGTTGGTCGCCAGCGCACGATGGCTCAATGGTATGTTTCTATCGTCTTCCTTGTTTGGGCCATACTGACTTCATACCTGCGCGTCTAGGCAACGAGCTGGCCGATGAACTAGGCCTCCCGCGTGTGTCATATTACTATTGGGCGCTCATGGCCGGCCAGTGTCTCTTCTTCATGGGCATTTGTTACTTCTACCGTGCTATACCCATCCTTGACCACGGCCATGTCGAGCGACTCAAGCGTATATTCTACAACGTTATCGTGAATGCCAAGTACGGACTTTCCGGTATCGAGACTACATTTGACTTCAAGTACGTCCCTGAGTACGATACCGTCACTGATATGGGCAAGCCAAGGGAAATCAAGCTGAAGACTTCGGGCGTAGAGATGAGAAACCTGAGAACCTTGGGCATCTTCGTCGGTCTTGTGGCGATTGGCGCGTATGCGGGAGTTAGGGTTGCGTCGGGGTTAGTGAAGACGATATTGTAGGCAACGCATTTGGATGTGTGTTTCTCCCACTCTTACATAGTTACCTTATTCTCTCAAGCGTAGATACATCAGAGTGTAGAAACACATGGGAGCGGACAGGTATATATCAAGTTAAGGATTCGTCACATGCTTACGTTAACGTATAGGCAAACGGGCCATAATTTATCAATTTCATTCACTTTCGTTTTATGGTCACTCGTGGGTCACTGCACTTCTTCTGCACTAATTCTCGCCGCCGAGTCCTTATAAAGCCGTGCTCAGTTCCAGGCCCCTTCACCTGTTCGGCTGCAGCGGCCCTCTCGCGGTAAACAAGCTCGTGGGCCCTGCCAATATTTATCCATGGCCATGGACTCGTCCTTGCCGCTCGGCCAAGCAGATTACGATCATTTTGGCGTAGACCTCAACACTAGCCTTCTCTTTGACCGCCATGGTAACGTGTGCGGCTGTCCGCAGCTCTGGGGTCTATTCACCGACCAACAAAACATGGAACTGTCGCTTCCAGCTCAATTCTTGGACCATTTGAGCTCTGGGTGTCCTCACGCCGGTACTACTTCACACCAGCGACACGTGCCTCTCCCGTTAGGTGCAGCAACGGAATTTGCGACCAACACAACACTGTCAACATACACGCACACCCCGCGCCTCCATTCGATGTCCAACGCAGAGCCGCGCGCGCGACCCAGCCGCGTTTTGAAACAAACTTGCATTTTTTGGTACCACGGAAACTGTCGTCACGGTGCAGAATGCCCCTTTGAACACGAGCTGAACCACAACTGGCCGATTTTTCGACCGCATGGATACTCGCACCAGGGCTATCGGCGGTGCGACCTCCGATTCTGCCCGTTCCGTACGGACCTCGGTGAGTTCATGCAGCGGTACTATCCTGATGGTCCTCGTGTTGATGAGATCCCGAAAGAGTTGGACGTTAAGCAGAAGGAAGCGAAGCAAACGTATGTGACATTAGGTGATGAGAATTTTCAAATTGACGGCGACGAGACGAGCGAAGGTTGGATAGGCTTTGACTCTGAACCGAATAGCAACAAGAAGACGAAGGACGCTCCAAGCGACGGATCCGTAGACATTACGTCGGCTCGTTCGAGCGATACTGCGAAGAATCAGGCCCCTTCTGTTCAGTATTTGCCGCTAGGTCCGCCACAAGCCGTCAATCTCGAGCATCTCTCGTCACAACCCCAGCATACTGACACGGAAAGTACCGCTTTGAAGAGTGGGCTTGTTTCCACCAGTGAACCCTCCAACGAAGATCATCCTGACGGACATTTAGAAGTATATCCCGGACCGCAGAAGAAGTACAAGAAAACGTGTGAAGGTGGTCGGGCCTTGAAGTCGGGAAGCCCTCGGCAGCCAGATCAAACAATCATCCAGCACGATAGAGAGCAACCTGGCATCGACTCAGCCGTTGATCATTCGGAGAATACCAATCGCCAGGAGCAACTCTCATCGCATGCCGGCCACCTTGATACGGAAGCTAGCAATAACAAGCACCATGGGGCTGCTGCTACAAGCGCACCTGCGGATGGAGATAATCCTGACCCTCGTTTGGAAGTGGTTGCCGAGCCACCGAAGAAAGAAAGGATGCGGGGCAAAAATAGGTCTGGCAAGCGCCAGCGGCAGCGTCTGAGGAAAGCGGCTGAGGCTCAAAAGATGAAAAGCGCTCCGCAGGAGAAAGCGCCTATCTCTCTCTCAACAGCGAGCCCCAGCGCCACTGTGATTAGCAATGTGCCAGTGGTGTCGCAGCCTGCTAACACAGCTACGGTCGCAACATCGACGTCTCCATTGACTGCCCCAACACGGGGCCCTTCTCGTACATCTCTTCCTCCAACGTCCATCAGCCATGCTGGCACACAAGGAGGCAAGCGTAAGGCTTCTAGCCAGGGTAATAGTGTACCTACCAAGCGCCAGCATTTAGAGGCGGCCGAACAATACATGCTCCCCAAGACGCATGACCTAGCTCGGAAACCTGAGGTCTCCCCTTACCCCCTACAGACATCCGTCGGTTCCGCTACCACGAGGGAGCTTAAGCAAAAACTATCAATTCCCGATGACGATACGCAGGCCACTATGTATTACTCCAAGCGACTTGCAACAGTACGCGAAGCATCAAAAACAATGTATCATTCCAAGAAGTGGATCCAAGATTTTTGTGTGGACACTGAAAAGGCTCTGATTCAGCAGGAGCATGGTCTTGCCGTTCCTCTCGTCGAGCGGATTACATTCCAGCAGCCTGCGGATACTAGTACAGTGCCATGCGACTCAGCAATTCTTTCGTCCCCTGACGCACCCTTGAAAACACCCCGAGTGCCGCTCGCTGATCGGTCCACGTATCAGCATGAGGGGCCCAAGATGGGTCCTCATGGGGGAGCATCACGGACACACCCTCAAGCCCAACATGCGCCACCTCAAGCACCTCCCGAGCGGCCTGGTATCTGTTTCTTCTAGTACCACAAAGGCCACTGCCGCCCTAACCGTCGCCAAAACGGGAGTGCGCAAACATGCAATTATCTGCACGAGCTTGTGCCGGGAGAGAAGGTCACTTTACCACCAGCAATCAATGTTGAACGTCTTGCGCACAATCCCTACTGTAACCTGGAACTCTGTCCTTTGGCTTGTGGTAGGGCCCCTTTGGAGTTTTGAGTATTACCATCATGGGGTGCGTCATGGAAGATAGCGAGGCGGGGGTTTTTTTTTATTTCGTAGATGGTAATTGTGCCACGTGGGTATGAGCACCAACTGTCTTCAGCGGCCTACTCACCAGACATACGGCTTGTTCTCGTACGTCCAAAAGGTCCCGCTGTGCTGGACTCCCTTGCTTTGAATCACATCCACCATCTTGGTCACGCTCTCCTCTGCCGTGATGATTCCCTGCACCTCCCATGTCACGTTGATGTTTGCCATGTCCCTAACCCCCTGTCAGCACCGGCCGCCACGCACCTGCTCTGTACGAAAAGAATGTGGACTTACGTTGCAACCTCTCCAGGGTGCATGGCTAGTATTACAGTATCATCGTCTTTGCGCTTGAGCTCGGCGGCCATGTGCCGTATCGCCATGTTGAGGGCGGCTTTGGAGGCAGCGTAGGCGGCGAAGCCGTCTTCCATCTCGCGGAAGTTGCCGTGGGAGCCCGAGTCGGACGACATGAAGGTGATGGTGCCGATGGGGATGTTTGTTTGGAGGAGTTTCTGGGCGCAGATGATCGGGCCAATGGTGTTGGTGTGCAGGTGAAAGGCGAACTCGTCGAAGGAGCTGGGTGCATGTCAGACATTGTGTAGGCTGGATGACCTGTTCGATGCATGGATGGGTGCAGTGAAGCATGAAGCAAGCACACGATGCGATGTTGGTGGAGAGGTGAAGGGTGCAGGGAACGTACAGCTCAGTCGCTCTCTGCCCTGATCAGCGCAGCCCTTGCATGGTTAAGGGCGCGTCTCTCTTACATTGGGATATCGCAGGACGCCTGCGTTTATGACTACATAATCTATCTTGAGGTTGCGGATGCCCATGAGCTGGCTGACGAATTGCTGGCGGGGAGTGCTCTGGTCAGTCGGTTTCCATGAATGCAGACAAGGCTCTGATGGGGACAAACAAAAGCACGCATGCCTGCAGAGGGCGCAGTTGCACAGAGCAGACGTACGACGATGCTGTCTTCACTTAGGACGTCACATATATACATCTGGCAGCGGCCATGGTCGCTGCCGGCCTGGCCCCACAGGGCGGAGGCATGGGATGCGTAGGGCTCGCGGACGGTGGCGATTATCCGCTCGCCGCGCTGGAGCAGCTGGCGCACAAACTCGAGGCCGATGCCTCTGCTCGCACCGAGGATGAGCCAGGTGGTGGAATCGCGATCTGCGTAGAGCACATCGGGGATCTGATTCATGACGACGAAGCGTGGGTGGCGCAGGGGGGCGGGTGCGCTGCAGACCGAGGTTGGAGCCTCGGAGGTACGTGGGATAGTCTCGGTACGATACGGTAGATAGATATTTACTAGATAATCAGGCCTAGGCTGGGAGGGTCGTCGTGGGATAGTCTACGGTACGGTATGGTACGGTACGGTAGATAGATATCTACTAGATACTCAGGCCTAGGCTGGGAGGGTGGTCGTGGGCGGTGGCTAGCCGAGTGCAAAAGGTGGTCAGTAACCGATTGCGGGCGCCAGCAGCATCGCCAATGTCACAATACAATCATCAATGTACAGCGTGACGACGTGAGGAGCAAAGAAGAATGCAATGCGCAGGTGTGAGCAAAGGAGAGCACTCCTCCAAGCTGGTTCCACTCGCAGTCTGTTTTCGAGCCATCCCCGGCTTCGCCCGAGCGTCCTTTGCGATTTCTTTCGCGTGCGCCCTGATTGGTTGCCACCAGACCCACTCGAGCCCTCTTAGTGCCAAGCCCGTGACGCTCAAAAACCCTCTCCTGCTTTCCCATCATCAGCTTTTTTTACTTCCCATCTCGCAAGCCAGAACCACTCGTCCTCCACACATCCACGCCATCACTACTTCATCCCAGCAGCTACTCCAGCTCCACCTCTATAATCACAATGGGTTTCGAACAGGGTACGTCCGCACAGCTGTCGCCAACGTCATCCAGCTGTCCGCGTCGCCACGTTTCTGTCCCAGACATTGAGCCATCGCATCGCATGCGAGTACGTCCCCAGGAACGATCACAGCCTGAGAAGTCTTCCAGACGCTTTCTTGACGACTCCTGGGGTTCCTATCTCCGCGTGGCGACCTTGCGCTCAATATCCGGCACAGACGCGCGCATCCGTCATGCCGGCTGCTACAGCTCCTACATCATCATGACACTTGCTGACGCATCTTCACAGGCGATGCTAAGAAGGGTGCCAACCTCTTCAAGGTACGATGAACAGCAAACCGCCCTCGCTGGCCTCGTCGCCAGCCTCACCCAACGTGCCGATTCTGACTAGCCACAGACCCGATGCGCTCAGTGCCACACCCTGAAGGAGGGTGAGGGTAACAAGATTGGCCCCAACCTGCACGGTCTCTTCGGCCGCAAGTCTGGCCAGGTCGAGGGTTTCTCCTACACCGACGCCAACAAGCAGAAGGGCTGCGAGTGGAACAACGACACTCTGGTAGGTCGATACAAATCACACATCCAGGGAGTTCATGGCTGACTCGGCCCAGTTCGAGTACCTCGAGAACCCCAAGAAGTACATCCCCGGTACCAAGATGGCATTCGGCGGCCTCAAGAAGCCCAAGGACCGAAACGACCTCATCACTTTCCTCCAGAACGAGACCAAGTAAACGCCTCGATGCGTGCACGCATGTTCTCCTTTGATTCTCCCTCCCTCCGACATGATGCTTTGAATTCTCTGGTCTAAAACTTTTTTGTTCCGACTTGTACCATCAGAAGACATGATAGACGTACGATTAGGGCTGAGGTGCGATGTTGTTGTGTGTCTTGTATACATGTAATATATGTGTGGTGCTCTGCGCAAGATGGTTTCTGCTACAGCTGCAGCATAGGGATTGGTCTAGGACTTGGCCGCACTCGAAATACCATCTCCTCCTCTCTCCCCCTCTACTGGACTACAAGCGTGCTGGTGATGTACTCATGCATACATACCATCTTGACAATGACATGGATGGCCAATCTGACACGGAATGACAATCAACCCGTCTGCCGGTAGAACACCATGGTCGTCTCCGCGGCCAATGGGTTCGCATGCGGGCATGTCGGAGCTGTCGAAGTTCTGTAGACAGACGGTGGATCCCCAAGCATGTGGTTGCCGAATGCATCCCTCCCGCCGACGCACTGCCTGAACGACAGCAATTGAGATGAATACAAGAATAATTGCAGCACCCTCAAAATACATTATGAAACAGTGTCGTGTGAGATATCACGCGCGCATCCGGTGCTTTTTCTGCCCACGTGAAAGAGCTTCGCCGCGGGAGAGAGGCTCAAAGTGTGGGGAGCTTGAGGGCTGGGCCTCCCGCCGGCAGACGACGTCCGATTGCCGTTCGCGTCACCAACACCACACTTCTTGTCTGCTTCTCTCGTGCGCTTCTCATTTAGTGTTTGCCCGTCCATATCAATTCGTCGCCGGCCGTTCGCGACTACAGTGTACCTCGGCCCAGCATCTCATCGAGTCAAGCCTCATAGGCGGGGCGGCCGAAGTGCACACCCAGACGCAGACCGCTCGTGCGTCGGTCGGATGCATCTTTGATACCTCGATCGAGCTCCAACGAACACCTTGGCGACGACGCAGCGCAGCAGGCCGGGTGGCCTTGTTAGATTGCCAACATGTCGTGGAAACGTTCAGAGCGGCTGATGGATACCATCAAGGTGCGGCCCTGGTGCTCTCCCAGGTCCCATGTGCCATGTGCTAACCGCAGCAGCACTACAGCAACTTCCCGGCGACCAGTGCGTGCATCGAAGCCATGACTACGCGCCTTTGCTAACCTGTCATCAGGCGTGTCCCTCCGGCAGATGGTGCAATTCGGCGAGAAACCATCCACAGGCACACTGTTCCGCGCATCGCAATTCCTCTCCGAAGAGCTCCCCATACGACTGGCCCACCGCGTGCAAGAGCTCCACGAACTCCCCGATGGCCTCAATGAGATGCCATCGATAGGCAGGGTGCGGGACTGGTATGCACAGTCGTTCGACGTACGTGCTGCGCTGCTCCCTTACGTGTGCTTTTGACTCATCTATCTCAGGAGCTTACCAACCTCTCCCGGCCCAACATCTCCTCCGAGGTCAAGAACCGCCTCTTGAAGCCAGCGAAGAAAGCCGAGTTGACGTACAAGGGCTCGCAGAACCCAAGCATCAGGCCAGGCCAGTACAGGTCGTTGCCTGAAACTGCGAACGGCAATGGCAACGGCAACGGCAAGGAAGTCAAAGGCGCCGCAACCGCACGGAGATACTACGCCGCCGCCGATGACGGGCAGGAATGGCCCGTCGAGCTGGCCGCTTACAACACAAAATTCGCCGAGGCGCTGGAGAAGATCAAGCGGCGGCACGACAGCGTCGTCACGACCGTCGCACAGGGCATCCTGGAATGGAAGCGCAAGAAGCAGCGCATGCAGATTGACCACAATATCCAGGCCTTCCTCGACCGCTTCTACATGAGCCGCATCGGCATCCGCATGCTCATCGGCCAGCACATTGCCCTCACCGACCAGCGCCAGCGCTCCGACCCCAACTACGTCGGCATCATCTGCACAAAGACCAACGTGCGCGAGCTCGCCCAGGAGGCCATCGAGAACGCGCGCTTTGTCTGCGAAGACCACTACGGCCTATTCGAGGCGCCAAAGGTCCAGCTCGTTTGCAACCCCGACATCAGCTTCATGTATGTCCCCGGGCACCTCTCGCACATGCTCTTCGAGACCCTCAAGAACTCGCTGCGCGCCGTCGTCGAGACGAGGGGTCAGGACAAAGAAGACTTCCCTGTGACAAAGGTCATCGTTGCGGAAGGCCAGGAGGACATTACCATCAAGATCACGGACGAGGGCGGCGGCATTCCGCGTTCCGCGATCCCCCTCGTGTGGACGTACATGTACACGACGGTCGACCAGACGCCGAGCCTCGACCCAGACTTCAACAAGAGCGACTTCAAAGCGCCCATGGCAGGCTTCGGCTACGGGCTGCCCATCTCGCGGCTGTACGCACGGTACTTTGGCGGCGACTTGAAGCTGATTAGCATGGAGGGGTGAGTTCCCCAGCCCTCATACACAGTGACTCCAGCAGCCAGCTAACACTCTCCACAGCTACGGTACGGACGTCTATCTGCACCTCAACCGCCTCAGCTCCTCCTCTGAGCCACTGCAATAGCAATTACCAGTCCGGAGAGACGAGTGGACATCCTCGGAACTAGAGATGATCCGGTCCTCTCGAGGACGGGCACATGGTAATCGGAGCATGCGGCTGAAGCTGAGCGGGCAGCTCGGCATGGAGGTCAGTGAGCGGCGGCAGGTGGGCGATGCCGAGGAGATGCTGATGGATAAGCCGTGGTGGCGAAATGTTGGTATGGAGGAGGGGATGTAGACGTAGTACGAGTAACGAGGGTAAAAGGGCAGGAAGGAAAATGAAAAGAAGAAAAGAGTGCAGGATAAGGCATTCTTGTATTTATGTACGCGCATTTGAACGATGTGGATTGATCTGGGTTTGATCGGGCACGGGAATTTGGAGTTCATGGTACACTTGTGTATATAGGAACACGCACACTTGATGGCTGTTGCGACGCAACGTTTTGCTCGGGTAGCTAGAAGAATGGAATTGAAAGAATCAGTATTCATGATCCTTAGCCTCATGATGGAGGTCCTGTCCTGCTCATGCTCAGTCTTTGCCTGGCATGCGTCCAGCTGTACCTGGAAAACATTCCTTCACTATACATGCGTATCAGTCCGTAACTCCACCCTCGCAACAACACGCCATACTTTCTCATCTCCCTCCTCTCATCACCAAATCCTCAACCACCCCACAACTAGCAACCCCAACACCAGTATCTCCTCAACCCACATCCCTCCCCTCTTCACATCCATCCCGGCACTGTGCCTCCCCACCGTCGGCAGCGGCGCACCCTCCATGCTCCTCGTCCGCCCACCCCCATCCTCACTCCTTACGATGGTAATCACCGTAGTGAGCGGCCTCATCGCACTCGTGCTCCCCTGGATAACCGCCGCCGTCCCCTCCGGCACCAGACGAACCACGCTCCCGCTCACCGTCACTGCCCGGCCGCCCGGCACCAGCGTCGTCCCCGGCGCGAGGGCATAGTAACCCGCGCGGTTCGCCGTATACACAGTGCCGAAGAGCGTCAGCGGGGGGCCCACAACGGACGTCAGGAGCGTGTGGTACGAGGGGTGCAGGGTGGTTGTTTGCCCGTTGATGACGAGCGCGGTGGCGCCCGGCGCGAGGGCGTACGTGGTGCCGGAGACGACGACGGGAGGGCCGCCAGGAAGCAGGGTTTGCGAGGCGAGCACGTAGCCCGGAGACGTTGAGTTGTCGGTCCCCGCCGGGAGGGGTGTCAGTGTTGCGCCGTTTGGGAGGGCGATGGGGAGCGCGACGGGGGCATGTGTTATCTGTGCGTCTGCTAGGGCGAAGGGGATGGTTTGGGTGCCTGCGACGACTTGTCTGAGGGGGCCAGAGGTTTGGATCGCGATGGGGGTGTTGGAGAGGGTCACGGTCTGGCCCGGGGCGATGGTGGAGTCACCGATGAGGAAGGCGCCGCTGGAGAGCGCCGGTTTGACGGTGATAGGGGAGCCGCCTACTGTTATGGTTGCGGCGGGTGGATCGGAGGGCGGTTGGAGGGGCACGATTTGCGTGCCGCCGATGATCATCTCGGCGTGGCCGTTGGAAGTGTGGACTGCGACGGGGGAGCCGCCTACTGTGGCGGTTTGGCCGGGCTTTATGGTTGTGGAATCGCCAATGGCGAAGTCACTGCCTGATGGGTTGGGTTGGACGACCGCATCGGATGGTCCAACGGAGAGGGTTATGGCTGGAGAGCTGCTCGCTCTTGTCTCTACCTCTTGTGCAGGCGGGACGTTGATGGGAAATGTAGGCACGGTTCCCCAGCCTGTAGCTGTGATCTCGACAACAGATGAACATCCGCGACATGGGACTGTGATTGTAAAGTTGGGCTCTGGAATCTCGTGGTGGCCATCTGGATCACCAGGGTTGGTACTCGGTGCTGGTATGGGGTGGAGACCTTCTTGTGTGCTAGTTATACCCGTTGGCAAGAACGTGGGGTTGACATTTGTGGTTCCAACCGGGACTGTACCATTGGTGGGTGCGGGAAAAGTAAGTGTGGGAAAAGTAAATGTATTTAAAGTAGTCGGTTGTGGTATTGAGGAGCTTGGTGCGGAAGGTATCAGCGCTGTATGTGCTGGCGTTGAAGCAGCCTCAGGAATCGTAGTAATAGGCGCTGGTTCTATACTTGAAGATCGAGGTGCCGACGGTATGAGACCTGTAGGAAAGAAACGTTCCTCAATCTCCGAAGGCACAATGCTTGACGTTCGAGGTGCTGAAGGTATGAGGCCAGTGGGGAATTTCGTCGAAGTCCTGAGCGCAGAAGCTACAAGAGCGATTCCTAGCACACGTAACGCCTAATTAGAACTCATGCTTGTAGGAACGATAGCGACATGAGGGCTGCATACGAGGATTCGTTGGTATCAATTCAACGCCACTGGCTTCTAACATTTCTGCCACTACCGCCGTTGCATCCGTCCCGCTGCTTATATCTACATATGGTGTTAGCGAAGAACCAGAACAGAGACATCGTGAAGCGCGGCTATGGAATGCTAGGAGAGGCACTCACCTGTATATGTCATTGCCACAGTACAATGGAAATATGTGGCACAACATAGTGTCCGACACAGACGCGACCTCCTGGTCCGTCCACAACGACCGCTCGGCATGACGATAGCAACAGCGGTGGTCAAGAAGAGTGACGGAGAGACCGAGGAGACATGCTCCAAGGCAGGAGGAACACGCAGCTCTTCTAGCCGTAAACGAAACACTGCGCGGGCTCTATCTAGTCACTCGGGCATATCTCGTCCCTCGTCCGCAATCAATTTGCGGTTCCAGAAGACTTCCTCGCGTCTCGCTGACCACTCGCGCAATTACGAGTTTTTGCAGTTGGTGAGAGCACCACGTAGTCGAACTAGGGGGGTGCATTCTGCGTATATTGATGTTGTTTAGACGAGTACCAAGCTTTCTAGGCATTGTCTGTGCCGGCTGGAAATTTCAAGCGTGTTGCGGTGGAGGCGTACGGAATCAATTGTAGGTGAACATATGATAGGTCTTATTAATTGCGCAAAGCGGTTGCGGCTTATTCTAGTGGTAGCTTTAGCGAGCTCTTTACCCAGGGCACTATAATCTGCAGTGTCTAGAGCGTGGCTGCCTGCACGTATATAGTATTGTGCAGCGAAGCGCATAGTGTGGGTGTCCGCGGCAGGTGTACCGTACCGGGAGAGGATGTAGCTTTCTATAGGTACCGTACCGTACCTAGGTACTTGAGTTGCACCTTAGGCGAGGCTTTGTTCTCAAATACACGACCTTCAGCCGCATCACCGGGTATGTTCGCTCCATCTGCGAGAGCTTCGTTGAGTTCGATGGTATTGCGCGGAAGTTATCTGCGCAATGTGCCAGGAAGCCGTGGTCGGGCACCCGGACCGCGACCGGGACAATCAGCCGGTAGGTAGGTAGGTACCTAGGAGTTGTGCACAGCCTAAGCACTCTGCACCCAGAAGGTGTGCACGTGGTAGTTCTCGGTAGGAACATCACAAACATGGCAGCACTACCAGCAGTTGTTGATAATAGTCCGCCGTAGCATCCTGACAAAAGCGTTCGATGACTAGACAGAAGCATATCGTGGAGTGGAATGGAACAATCGAAAGTGCATATCATCAAGAAGAGGAGGCAGATGCAGACCCCGGCAAGTATCTACGGTACCTAGTAAGCACCATCATTGCATTGCCCCGTCGCTCTTCGGTTTGTAACGCAACATCCACGCTGGCCGACAGTAGAAATGGGAAAGCTTGATGCAGACCCTACTGTAAATATCCACAATGAATTATTATAAGATAAGTCTACATATGTATATCAGCCAAAATTAAGTACAAGATAATGTCCTTCCCTAGCATATGTTCCTATTTTTTGTGTCAGTCACTGTGGTCCGATCCGTAACCTTACGCAATTTTCCGAAGGCACCATCTGAAAGATGCAGCAACACGAGAAACATCAGCGATACATATGAATCGCAAGTATGTCTCTACTAGACGAGTGTTGCAGAATATTGCTTAAGACTATTGTGATCTTTTTGTCGCGGCCTGGTCAAGGTGTGGAGGGAGACCTCCTCTTGAGAGACGACATGATTGCCACGATATCATTACCAATAATCTTCCAAATCCTCTTTTTATCTAGTGCTATTAGTAGATGACCAGCCCTCTTTTACTGTCGAACTTCTTTCACAGCTCTCACGCCTTGCTGGATTTGGTTCAACTTTCCCCCTGTTCAAGGTCCCAGAAAGCCGCTACATCTTGTTGATTAATCATGCTCATCCTTCCAGGTAATATTCTCATATCCGCAGCTCTTCTCTTACTTCATGGATCAATTTTCACTCAAAGAGCTGTAAATTGACTACAGAAAGTCTCTCGCGGATTGCTATCAAGACAATACAGCAGAGCCAACTGCAGTAGACATGGTGAAGCTGAAGGGTATTCCTGTTCTAGTGTGGCGTGCTTGTATTCTCTTGGTCATCAACCTATGTGCTACGTGGAACTACAATACTGCATCTCTACCCAATTCGAAGATCGCCGAGGTCAATCAAACATAACATGCATTACCTGGATTGGTCTAATGTTTGACTGTCCACCACGAATAGCAAACGCGGTTGAAGAATACAAAACGCGGTATCAATATTTCGGGGGCCATTCTCTCACTCGCACTGGCCGTTTGACGGGTTGAATCCAACGGCGGATGTGACCGTGCGTCACTTAATCTTTCCCAAAGACTCGACGGTTGTATATAAATACTTTGGAGCGGCTGCGGAATCTGATCCACACTCTCTCCGCCCTCAATCAAATTCTCCGAGATCCGAAATTTCTCTACGACGCTGCCACAACAACTGCCGAACTCAATCTTCATCAGCAAGTAGTCACCAATACTTCTCCAACATGTCGCCTGCCTCACAAGTCTCCGACGGCAAGTGTAACAGCCGCTGCGTTCTCTGCCTTGTATGTAGACATTGCAAACAGAAGGAAGCAGATGTTTGAGCTAATTTCGTTTGTTATGGATTATGTGTCTGGCATTCCCCTTCGGCACCTGCTTCTTCTGCCGTTACAATGATTCCCAGAATGAGGTGGCCAAGATCTCCATCGATGAGTAAGTCTCTCTCACCAGGCACCCAAACAGCTCTTCGGTGCCGATGCAACATGGCCATGAATACTAACGAGCTCCAGAGTCCGCAAAATGTACGACGACGTGACTGCGGTCACCCTGCCCGACAACCTCTGCGGGATGCTCCAGGGTAACTATGAGGCCGGCCCTACGCCTATCTGCACAATCGACCTCTCACACTCCGAGAATTTCCTCCAGCACGTCACGGGAATCGACATCCCGGAGCAGCTCTGCACCCAATTCGATGGCAACTTCGTCCACGGCAACTGCACTCTCAACTTGGCTCAGGCTGGTCACGCCACACTCGACGTCAAGCAGGCGGCTTGCGCCTCGCTTGATGGACAGTGGATCGACAATCATTGCGCCTTGCTCGGTTAGCTCTGCATCAGGGCCGTCAGTCGAGGTTTGCCGTGTTTATGATTATGGCGATCGCTTATCACAGGTTGGCTCTTCCGGTTGGCTATATCCTGGTGGGCCAGTGACTGGCTATGATGACGAGGAATGATACATCGGCTTTTCTGAATACATAGGAATGCCAAGATCATAGTTTTAGATGTTTGAACTGGTATATGTTAGTAGAGCAATAGACCCTTCTTACGAGGTACACCTGCAAACCATGTGGTGTTTCATGCAGTCACTCACATACTGCGTCAGTAGCTACAATATGATCTTCTTAAGAACTCTCATTCCGATGATGACTAACATATAAGAGTCTAATATCATCATGTTGCTCCCTTGGCTAGGTAGCGGCGTGCTGTTTCCGTCGCTAGTCTTCTCAAGAAGGTTAGGCGAATGATGCTCGCACCTGTTAGGCCATTTCGCTGGTCCAGGTGGAGGGTGCACCTGCTGGATGCCAGGATGACCGAAAATGCTGTTGATGCGGAAGCGAACCTGATCCCAAGCCTTTACTCTGAATGTGTTGGTCATGTCGATTACATCGGCGTCGTTGCCGCCCACATTACAGAGATATCTTTGGATGAGATGTCTTGAACTGCGCTGTTACTGTTCTTTGTGGACCGTACATATTGATAGGCCTCAGTATCTTTGCCGTTGAGCAGAACCGACTCGCAGTTCCCTGCAAGACGAACACTTAATTTTCGTGAAGACAAAAAGTGTATGGTGAGCCATGGCTGTGGAGGAGCGTCGCGGATGTCCTTTGCCAGCGCACGATGACGACTAGATGGACCCGGCGTAGATTCAGGGGCAACGTCCTGACTCTCCCTACATTTGGTCTTTGCTGCGTTATAAAGAAAGCTGCCACGGGTATTCCATGATGCAAAAGCAGTAGATATCGCGATGGCGGCTTGAAACAAGCATGGGAGACACATAAAACTAGTTCGATTCTTCTTAGATGTGATACTTAAGGAGACATATTCTGATTGTCGATTGGACGCGAATGGAGTAAAAGCCCTGGTGAAACGTAATATTATTTCTGTGAATTCCATAGCCTTCGGGCAGCACCGGTATCGGAAGAGCCTAGGAGTGGAAGATTGGTGCAGAGGCCAACATAAGAACACGTTCTGGGGCATTGCGCGCACGTGTTAGGCAGCAGCGGTGTGGGGATCATGTGTTTTGACAAGTGGAGACATTGAGTTAGCCCAGCACAGAAGACCAAGGACATGCAACTGACTTCAACAGTTTCTATCAGAGATGAGTTTCCGAGAGAAGACGAAGGTATTACCTACACACAGCAGTATCCTGGAGAGCTTCACTGTGTTCATGGCGGGGCAGCTACGGTAGCGCCCAAGCTAGTCCACGAATCGCTCTCGCCACATCATCTTACGCTCTGTCCAATTGTAACGTCAGTCGAATGCAACATTTGCACTATCTGCGCCCATAGACAGTCCTGTCATCGGTTATGGCACCCAAGGTTATCCACGGTGCAATCGTCCATTCCATCAGCCTGGGTGAAGTCGAGATCATCGAGAATGGCACGCTTATCGTCGATGCCGACGGTGTGATAATCGCACTCAACAAATCCAGTGACGAAGCCTTATCCATCCCCGATGATGCCGAACTATACCATCTCAGTCCTGGAGAGTTCTTGATCCCCGGCTTCGTTGATACGCATAACCACGCGCCACAGTGGCCAATGCGCGGGCTGGGACAAGGCTTACACATCCTCGAATGGCTGGATCAAGTCACATTTCCTGTGGAGGCACGATTCGCGGATGCCGATTATGCCCGCAGGACGTACGAAACCACGGTGTGCGACTTCCTGAGGCAAGGCATCACGACTGCGTCGTACTACGGCTCGCGGCATGCTGAAGCAACGCGCATCTTGGCTGAGATATGTCTTGAGAAGGGGCAACGGGCATTTGTTGGCAAGTAAGTGGGAAAAAATGCGGTGGGCTTATTGTGCCCATTCTATAACAGGTGTTAAGTTGTGCCTAGATGTAACATGGACCGCAATGCACCCGAGTACATATGCGAGCAAAGTGCTGAAGTTTCCCTGCGCGAGACTCGGGATTGCGTCGCGCATATTCGACGATTGCCCGGTTGTAGTGACCCAAAACATGCACTGGTTAAACCCGTCCTAACCCCCCGTTTTGCAATATGCTGTACCTCCGAATTGCTAAGTGGCCTGGGAAACATGATGAAGACCGACGTCGACCTCGCGATGCAGACGCATTTCAACGAGGCCCAAGAAGAGATCGACGCAACAAGGCAGCTATTCCCAGATCTCGCCGCGAGAAGTGAGGCCGATCTCTATGAGAGCTTCAACCTTCTGAATCAGAGATCCATCCTCGCACACTGCACCATCATGGCCGACTACGACAAGGAGCGGCTGAAGGCGCTGGAGTGCGGTGTTGCGCACTGCCCGATTGCGAATATGACTGTCGGCGGTGGCTTCATGGTAGCTCCAGTGCGGGACTTTCTGCGACGCGAGATCAAGGTTGGACTCGGGACGGACAGCGGTGGCGGATGGGCGTCGCAGATACTATCTGTCATCCGGCAAACCATGATTGCTTCGAACGCCCAGGAGGTCATATCTCAAGGTGCGGACAAAGGGCTTACGCTGGAAGAGGTTTTCTACCTTGCCACTCTAGGAGGTGCGCAGGTAATGTGTCTTGATGACCAGATTGGTAATTTTCAGGTTGGCAAGCAGTTCGATGCGTTGTGGATCACGACTACGACGGGATTGCAATCTGCAATGACACCGCGCGAGGAGGGCGATTCGGTCCGCACGATCTATGAGAAGTACATCATGTCTGGTGACGACCGCAACATATTACATGTGTATGTGCGTGGTCGTAGAGTAGCTGGATCTGGTCAGTAGTATTGGGAAGTTCAGCGTTGTGCGGATGACGGAGCTTGGGTGGCGGCATAATGTGACGAAGACACCAGACTCGATACGCGGTCACGTCATCGCTCACAACGCTCAATCATGGGTGTACACAACCGTGAGGATTGAACCCCGTGTCCATGATTAGCTGGTCGCAACGACAACGCCTACCACTTTGCTCGGCCTATCTAACATTTTGCCTCTCTCATCTGTCACCCTTACTAACCCCGGACTGACCACCGTCCCCCTCCTCCCCACGTCCTCCCACACCCACTCATACAGATATGGTTGTCCGAAGAGCCACAGGCTTAGATCCAACGCATTATTTATAACGTCTACCAGATTATCGTCCTTGTCTTGGTCGGCATAGGCGGGATTTGCCCAGGGGAAAAAAGTGAGTGCGAAGTGCTCCGCTGCTTCGCGGATGTCAGATTGACGCGATCGCAGAGAGAGGGTTGGAGGTGCGTGTAAGTGCGCTGCGAGACGCTTGTAGAGGATGTAGGCAGCTTGACCATCTATTTCAGTTGTATGTTAGCGAACGATATGCCGGGCGGGGTAAAAGGCTCGTCTGACCTGGTGATTCGAAAGAGCGTTCATTCTGCCTGAGACCTGCAACCTCGGCGGGGAATAGAGTGGACTGCTGTTCCGCTTCTGGCGCTACAATGCTCAAGAGATAGCCTACGAGGGCGTGCTTTATCGCTATCGTAGGCATGGAAGAACGATCCAATTCTTCAGCAAGATTCACGGACGAGTTGCCGAATTTCTCGAGATCGTGTTCCATGCTCGGCGTCAATGTAGCATGTACATCGCGGTAGAAATCGTTTACGTGTTGCAGGATCTGACCAAATACTGCGGTGACTCTGCTTTTGACTGCGTGTTCGTCTGCAGCTGGTGGCAGCACGCCAGCTAGGAAGTCCGAGGAATGCGATAAATCAGAGAGATCGACACCGCGATTTGATGGAGGGATCGCGGCCGCGAGGATAGGCGGGGGACCAAGTTGCGAGACCTGGACGTACGAAGGTTGTTCTCCTTTTGTTATAAAATTCGTGGACGACTCGCTGTGTCCGTGTATTGATGGTCTTCGGCGCTTAAACAGCATGAAGGCAGCAAAGAATGCGATTGCGGCACCGACAATGGCTGTGGCGATTGCAATACCTGCTACAGCTCCTGGAGACACACCTCCTCCCCCGCCGCCGCCTGGCCCATTTTTTCCATCTGCAGTACCTGCAACAACACTTGGTACACTCACCTCAACTGCGGTGGTTGGCTCGATCGTGGGCTCAGATGTTGTGGTAAATAAAACAGTTGTGTGTCGTATCGAGCTTGACTCTAGTGGCTTGTTTGCCTTTGGCCTCGTGTTATCGTCTGTCCGCACTGGCTTTCCGTCGTCTTCGATGCGCGTCGTCTTTGTGGTTTTCGGTTTGCCCTCGTCGCCGGCACCGAGTGTCGGGTTAAAGGCCACGTCGGTCTCTTTAGTATCGGTCCCAGGCGTCGATGCTGATTCTGCCGCATCTAAACAGGTGGAGACTGGTGCGGTATAACATGTCCAAACCATCTTTCGCAACGCATACGGTATCCGGCCCCCAAGGCTCACGACAAACTCGAGATAACGTCAACGTTACAAGCTTAGAAACCTCGAAGAGAAAGGATCGAGGAAAGCGAGGGGACAAGTATTCACACTTACGTGAGCGCATGCCCGCAGCTGATCGCACGCTGTGTAGGTAATCCTTCGTGCGCGATCCCTGCGGCTGAGCTTCTAAGCCTCACTGGTATTCCGCATGCGCATGCGGCATTGCCCATCTTAGCACCCCAGCTTTCCGGCCCACGAAAGTCCTTTGAGGTATCGGGCCATTGTTGCGGAGCGTTCGCACGTCTCGCATGGTTTTGTGGGAGGCGCTCGTGAGCGGGTGGGCGGGCTACCTACCTACCGGTACGGTACTTAGTGTCGTTGCGGTTAGTGAATGTTGTCAAAGGAAGCGTCAGCCTCGTTGAGGCCTCCGCCATTCTCCACCCATTTAAAACCATCCAACACCATCACGAAAGTGGCCTTGACAGTCCGATTGGTGATTTCCACCTTTGTACTTTGCGCGAAAGCGTAGTAGTGGCTTAAGGCTGCGAAAGAAGGCGTCGTTGATCTGCACAAAGGGCCAATTCATTCTTAGATGCAGGTGGATGGCGCATGTACAACGGACCTCAGTTGCCCGAACTCTTTTGGTTTGGACCAGTCAGATGGCGTACGCTAACACTCACAGTCCGATGTCTCTATTACCCGTGCCTCTGGGGCGAAGTCAACGACCTCAAAACAGGGCTCTGCTAATCTAAGCCTTCCCCATCGGTCGCAATATTCACCCGCTGGTGCTGCTTGCAGAATGCACAATCGGAAAGCAATGAAGACAGGGTTCAGTGCTATTTATCTTACGACACATATACCAAGCTTCGTATGTGACCCTGTATCTCGACGGAGATCGCGTATGGTAAGCGCACGGATCGGGTTTGAGTGTACTCTTTTTGGAACTTGTTGGCAATGAGTTCCGAAGAGGAACCCGTCCGCAGTCAAGCACTAGACGATTTAGCGAATCGCAATGATCATCCACCATGACCTGAACGCACATGAACTATAGCTTGAGTATAGACGTTGGACCAAAGGGCTTCTTTTTTGCCAGCTTTTACAATTTTGAAACACTCTACCTAGTACCTAGGGATGGCGCACGTACAAAACTCGCTTTCTATATGGTACTATTTCGGTCGTAATCAGTCATGGGATCGACAATTGTCCCACCGATGACACCAAAAACCTCCTCCTCCGTAGCCCGCGAGGGCGGTGACATAAATATTGTGCGAGGATGCATCACCACAAGTTACGAGTGTTGCGCGCTGGACGCAGAGGGCTGCTGCCAATGGATGCAATGCCCTGCTTGACTACAACCTTTTTGTCGCTTCTAAGCGGCTCGGTGAGCAAGTCATCTTCATGTCTGGTGCACTTGTACACAAAGAAATATGAGAGCCAGTGTTCCGCAGGAAGTCATACGAGTCCGAGGATAGCGAAGACTTGTAGGACGTGCCATAGTCCGTCAAGGATGTAGGCTTTAGACTGGTCCTAAAATTCAATGGCCAAGATCGATATGCATGCTTTGAAATGAAGGAAGGAAGAACACGATGTCCTCCCAGATATGTTCACGGTTGTCATTCTCAACGATATTTCGTAAATACGTCACTGCAAAAATACGCGGTGTAGGAGCTTCTAGCTTTGTCGAAATCGAACCATGTATGACTGGTAGGCGGCTGAGAAGAAGGAAACTCTATTCGATAACCACAACTTTCGTACTTGAAATTTCCATTGATAAAGTCTAACACCAAATAAGCATGAGTTCCCGAGCAGATCTTTCGCAGAGTTTTGCGTGGATAAATATCTAATGGGTGTTCGTGGAACTTGACGACCAGATATAAGTTACAGTTATCAGTCTTCATCTTGACCCAAATGCGCCCATCAGTGCGAGAGCCGCGCAGAAGCATCATGATCGCTGCGAGACTTGAATAATGTGAATTCGCAGATCCATTGACGGTGTTTTGTACTGATTGGTAAAACGTGTCCTTCAAAACATAGATATTTCAAGAAATAAATTCGATCTTGTCCGCGAAGACAACTTTTGTAAAGATGTTGTAACACTAGGCCGAGGAGGCATAGATTTTGGTGCAGCCCAGCCCTGTAACTTTTGTCTTACAAGCTCTTGTCGGTAGCGAGAGGCCAAACCTGAAGAAGTGATTCATCTGACCACGAACTACCCTGACCACGAACTACCCTGACCACGAACTACCGGCTGAGCCTTTCTGTTTCATATCTCGGGTAAAACTCGTCAAAACAATTCCGTTAAACGTCAGTATATCCATTTTAGCATCACCGAAGAGCAAGATCATAGGCCTCATTGTGAGAGTGTAACGTGCTGAGCGCATTGCTTTCGCCCATTCTCGATACCTAAAACTTCCGTTTAGCGATACTGTTCTAAATAATACATAAATCGTCAATCTAGAAGGGCTCGCCTGGGTACTTTTGGCACGCTACTTTGCAAGAAATCGTACAGGTTTCGGAGTACTGTTATCGGTTTCCAGTTGATGACGACGATGTTGGGATTCAAGATATCCCCATCATAATCCGCACGCAGCACTTTCGTGGTGTTTTTGAAAGAAGAGATGGTAGGGACACGTGGTATTGTCTCTGTCGTGCTATCCGGCTGATTCGCATAGTCAGATCTAGTTCTCCACACGTATGATAGGCACGTGTAAGCCTGCTCCATTTGTGCGATCGAGTAATTGAATAGTATGCACTGCACATATTCTTCTGAGACTTCTCCGAAAGTACGCTTAGCAGTCGTAATGAATCGTCCTGACCGAAAATGAGTGGCATGTCTTTAAAAACTGTCCTAGCATTCTCTGTAGAGTCTTGCGTCGTTATTTTCGCTAAAGCGGACGTGGTACTGTAGTAATTCCGGTGAGAAAAGTGGACCGACCTTACCAAAGTTTCGTTGAGCGGTTATGTCTTATTCATGTGAAAAGGGAATCTTAGCCTGTTAGGCTGAAGATGTGCAGGTGTCAGTGCCGTGCAGCTGGTACCGCGTCAGGCAAGAACGACTACCCGCAAAACCCTCATTCTTCCAACATAGCTAATTAGCATAAGAAGGTTTTGCATTTGAGAGAGAATGGATTCTAGAACAACAAAACCGAATCTGTAATCGTGCCCGTGTCACCCTCTTCTTGCTCGGAATTAGCATATCGTAGATGTTTAATCAGGAGCCCCTGATGTAACCTCGAACGAGACTAGTCATCTACCTATTGTGTAGCGATTGTGTGAGTAATAGGCATAATAGCTAGTTCCTCTCCGCCTACACAGCCCAGATAACTTATGGCCACAGGCTGCAACTCTCCATGGGTTGTCTATTTCCGAAAAAACACAATCTGCCTTATGCAATACTGTAATAGCAACCCTAACCATGCACACCCGGAAGTAATTGCATGCCACCACAAAACAATGCATCAATTGCCAAGCCTTCATGTCATTGAAATACTTCAACCTCGACTTTTCATATCTTTAGCTTTGTATGACGACTCACCGTGCTGGCAAAGTCCCACTAGCGTTGGTTCAAAGTGTTTTATATCACAGGGCCTGGGAAGTTGTCTAATAGAGATCGGTACGAATGTTCATATGGTGTTTGCAGACTTGCGGGTGACACTACCTTGTTATTATTTAAAAAGCATGCGTCAAAGCGGCTAACAGAAAAAAAAAATCAATGTTCCTTCTGTCCGTTGGAATGTTATCTAGTAACACTTATATGTACGTCATATAGAGTTATTACAGGAGCAGGTATACGCGTAACGCCGGGATTCCCATTTTTTCACGTCAGCCATTGTGCGTCACCGAACAGTAGAGTGCTGTTAGGTGTTATATAACAGCTTATAAACAAACAGGAATTAAGATACTATCCACATATACGAGGGTGGTGGCTAACGATCCTAGTGGGCAACTCAATTAATACAACCAGTACCCGGGCGGTGTATGTGACATTGTGCCTCCGCACGAAGTTATACTCATGTGAGATTCAGCGATCACATTATCATCTCCAATGGCTCGATGAGTCTGTAGTAGCACGAACTGAGACTGTTTCAAAGCAAAACGCAAAGCTAATAGCGCATCTAGGGGAAGTCATCTTCCTAGGCTATCCTTCCAGACCAGACGTATCCCGAGATGACATTTGGAAGATGATGGTCTAGAGGCACTTGCACAATCTTCCATCTCTAAATCATATCGAAGCTACAGGTTCGCTGTTTTCCTCGCTATGCCATAGGCCCGTACATATATATCAACGATTTCCAACATAACGACGTTAGTACCACGGATGCCATAAAATCTTTACAGAAACTAGGTTTGAGTCTTGAGGAGAGACCATGTTCACACCTCTGTAACCACTCTCTGTAACCTCAGTTCGATGGGAAGCGAGTCTGTATGTGAAATTTAAAGCACAGCTTGCATAAGAGGAGTGACTCTTGCATCGTCCAACTAGGTAGGACCGTCGAATCGTCTTGTCAGACGCGAAGCTTAAAACCCCAAAAGCTTGGGGTGCGGCGGCTGTCGTTGCTGGAATATATGTTTGTGCCAGAATGCAGCGTCCAGTAGGTTCGTTCGGAGAGCTTCCGGGACGTGCATGGATGTCGAGCGAAGTTCTAGCGCGACACGTGGTGTATGCAATCGGACCGGCTGACATGCCAGGTACTTTGATGTATGCGGTATAACAGTCGGCAAGTGGAAGCCATGTGGAGGTGGGCCAACGGAGCATAGCGTAACCGAACTTGCTTGAAGTCCCTCTAGACCCTTTCCGGTAGATCTGCGGCCGGTACAAGCAACTCTTGGCTGGGTAGAGATGCCGAGCTCGTACCGTACTTTCGTGATCAAAAAGGTGTTGTGCTAACCCATGCCGGAGAGAAATATCGGATCAGCGACGAAGCCGGATATTGACCAAGGTTCATTTCCAAGACTGGGTGTTTTCGCCGTAGGAAGAAGGTGCGCTTCAGCGACGTGGAACATCCGTTGTGTGTGGCTTTATCGCGGCGAGCTTCGACGGTTGTTTTCCCCAACCTGCTCACCTCTCTTTTTCGCTTGAAAGTTTTCCAATTTGCGTTCCAACTCGTTTTTTGTGCGCTCCCATTCTTCGATGAGTGATTGGTACTGCGCAATCCTGTCATCGGCCGAGATGGCCGCGTTTCGCCTTTGTGTCTGTAGCCATGCGTCAGCTTTGTGGACAGTAGATGGCGGAGGAGTGTGTAATGCCATTGGGGCCAATGGTAATAAGAGCGTACCTGGGTCTTTTCATAGCTGCTCTTCAAGTCGGCACCATAAAGGGCGCCAGTGACGGTGATGGCAGCCACGGAGCCAGTAAGAATCCATCGTCGAACAGCCTGAACAGCCTGCGGTGCGGCCATGATTGCAGTTGCGGATGCGCTGATTGCCCGGTCAAGGCGCGAGGATCAGTCTCAGTGATGGGCGTGTCGTGCTGGAGCGTGAAATAATCGGGGCGGACGAGGTCGCGTTCCTGCCAAGGCTTCTCCACCGCGACTCCCCGCCGCGTTCCACTTGCTCCCCAAACAACACACGACAACGTACGACAACGTACGACAACTCCACACACAACAGTCCAACCGTAGCCCCCAAACATGTCGAACCTTCCGCGCTCGCAGAACTCGTCGTCTTCCCGGCTCAGCACCGTTCCCTCTCAAAAGTCCCGCCAGATATCCCACCTGCAGGCCCAGCTCGCGCAATTGACGGCCAACATGGCAGATTTGGAGAGCTTGGTTGGAATGACCGCCAGACAGGCGCAAGACATGCGCGGGCTGGGCGGATACTCGGGAGCAATGTCAGTTGGTCGAGATAGGAATACCTGTGCCTGTTGCTGTTGCTAATGCGTGGTCGATTAGGTTCATGTCGGCGAGCAAAGTCCTGGGTGAAGAAACGGTGAAGGGATCCGCCGAGTCTCCTATGCGTGGGGAGCAGCCCAAGTGAGGGAGATTTGACAGAGAGATGTGTATTTAATCACGCAGACACGCACGCAAGGACGTATCAAGGGACTGTGGCCGAACACGCAGGCGCCGGTCGGGAAGCGATGGCTACCTCAAAGAAATACCATGGCCCAGGCGTGTTCTGGAGTAGGATAAAAGGACCGAGGCCTTGAAAGATATGGTCGGGCGTGGAAGGCAGATGTGAAGCCAGCGTGGGAACGTTGCGCAATTGCGACCATGCTGTTCGACCAGCTGGGCCGGAGCATGCAGTGCATGTTTGCGCTCTGTTACCGTTTAATGAGCAATAATTGGAACCTCTCGCCGTTGGCCATCTGTTCCTTCGTCATCCATGGCACCTCGACCAACGCACAGATAAACAAATTATCCTTCTCCGGCGACAAGACCAAGAATACAGCAGTTGTTGCATCTCTTATCTCGGCATACCGCAACACACAGAATCCAAACTAGCTAGCTCAAACATACAGCTGCAAGACACTCTCACCGCATGTAGATAACGTCCCAAGATAGGCAGCTCAAGCCAACGAGCGGTGACATGAGCGTCGGCCTGTCCCACCACGCGTGTTCTGCATCAAACACACAGCCTATCTGGGGGACTGTGAGCGCTGGACTGTCCCCATTGGCGTGCGCTTGGCTGGGATGGCGTTATCATGTATCAATTTCGCAAAGATAAGACGTGATCGCGGGGCCGTGCAACCTCGTCCCTTTCCCAAGCCTTGAGCCTTGCGGCTTTGCGTATAAATTGATCGTTGCGCCCGCCTCTGCCAAAGACGTAGCAGCAGAGCCTCTCGTGGTCTCGGTTACCGCTTCCGCTCGCCCCCGGTTCCTGCATCAACACGCCAAGCCTCGACATCGATCCGGGAAGCAATTGGGAGAGGGGGAGAAAAATGATACTTGGACTTGGGAGGAGGGAGAATTGAGCATGGCAAGGGGCTCTCCGTATACTCGCTTGTATCGAACACGTCTCGGCGTCCGACCTACCTACTCCTCGAAGCACCCCCCGCTCCCATTACTGGCTGCGCTGTAGCACCCGCAAGCCCGCCTGCATGCACACAAGACGCCCACCTGTACGAGACCAACACGATTGAGCTGGACGTGTCCAACAAGCTGGGGCATACGACATTGCCTTTGAACGTAGGTCTGCCTTGTCGCTCAACATTGTAGCTCGTAGGGGCCAGACTCCTCTTCTGCCCCAGCGTCGCAGGAACGGCAATGTTGTCAAAGTCCTGCTCACGAGTATACGACGTCTCCACTGTGGTTGGATGGGCACAGACGAACCTTACTGTCGAGTGCGTTGCCCCTGTCGCAGCTTGTGGGATGAGCGGCCACGCCGCACGCGACGGAGGGGTGTGCCGTGGTGGCAAGCATCGGTGGGGGGGGCGCTTTGCGCATCTGATTCCGCCTTCAAATCAAATGTGCTGATCGGTGAGAATATCTTTCTCGACATTGCCACACCCCACGGGCCAAGACGGCAACCCCACCATCCCACGACCTCGATCAGGGTGTAACAGTAGGCAAGCAGCAAGTCTCCGTAGCAGGCCGGAACAATTGCTCGATGTCCGTGATATTGTCAGGCGAGAGCGAACCCACGCTGGTTTTCAAGCGCCCGTGGCGGACAGACTAGAGCGAAGGGTCGGCGAAGGGCCAGCGGCCGAAGTTGCTTTGGCAGACGTCTGGACCTCTCAACTCGGCTAATCACAGGGCCTCGCGCAGCCGGAAGGACCATGTGCAGTCGAAATTTTCTTCTTCTCGCCGGACCAGCAACACCATGCGTAGCATGTCGGGTGGTTGCATACTGCGCATCCCCCCCTCTCTCTCTCTCTCTCTCCCTCTCTCCCGTGTCCAGGCAGATCCCTTCGAGTGGCGGTTTCCATCGGCCTGGCGCTTGACGCTTCGACCGCACATCCCTGTGCTCATGCAAGTCAGCGCAAGGGGGCGGCAGGGATGCCTTGTCCCCCCCACCCCCCCCCACGCCGCAATGCACCGGAAAGATTGACGAATCACAGCAGCTTTGAGGAGAAAGTCTACGATACACACACGGCTTCCGTTACGAGAGGGAACACGCACGTCCAATGTCCATGGCGCAATGACCTCGATCGAGAGTCGTCCTGTTGCGGCACCGAAGAAAGGGATTTGTATGCATTAGTGGACGGTAGCATGTGAAAGGGCCACGCGACGCTTGGAATCTAGAATAGAGACCGGTGGACCGCTAACGCTGGTGGGCTAGCCGCAAGCGAAATGAAGGAGGCGTGTCCGTGATGCGGCTTCAGGAATCGGTAGGTACAACGGAACCCAACATGAATGAGGCTCTTCACCTTCTTCAGCGCCCGGAAAGTGCATCCAAGTCGATGCCCCACAGCATGTTTGCAATTCAAGCCTATCGACACGGCTAAAGGCCCATATTGCGACCATCGGGACCGCCTGGCATACCACTGTTTCCGTGGGAAACTAGCCCGGATAGGCTCGATTGTTAAACAGGCGTGTACCTTGTGTAGATCGAGCTTTCCGTCGGGGCCAATTGCGCACGTGAATGGGAGCGGACCGCGGCGCAACACTATGTGCATGTTGCCAGACAGCAGGCGCTTGAAGGAAGAACAAATCTATGTACTGTATGGTACGCGTAACACACGATAAGCTCCACTGTAATGGGGATCCTCTGTACATGAATTATACCCGCGTTTGCATTTGCGAGAGGCCCCGTCGTCGTCGTCGTCGTCTAACGATGATGTGGACATCCAATGTGACCGGAAGCGTACCAGTGTCGCAGTCGAGCCCATGGTCTGCAACATGCTCGCGTGCGGTGGGCCAGCAAGCAATAAAGAGTGGATCCTTTGGTGGTTCGGTGCGGTGCAAGGCGTGGGAAATCTAGGGAGCGAAGCTGAGGTAGGGCGAAGTCGGAAGAGCTCTGGGAGTGCGCATACGCTAGCATCTTGGGCTGAAGTAATTAATAAATCCATGTGGGTTGCTGGCGACGTGCGTCATTGCGAAGATGCATTCGTCTTGAAGGCTCATGAGGGCAGCACGGCCGGCGAGGAAAGTGGAGCGAAGACTGGCGTCGACGACCAATGGGTGGGATGGTAGACTGTATTGCGCTGAGCCCGCTGAGCCCTGGACCGCGAGCTCGAGCCGGGGCGTCGTGGTGTGCGACGTGCGTGGTGGAGGAAGTGGAGCCTTCAGCCTCCAAGCTTCAACCGTCAAAGGGACGCTTGCGCCGTGCAGGAACGACGGACTGTCGCGTGTCGACTGTGGACTCTGGAGCTGACGACGCGGCTGGCAGGACTGTGGCTTGCAGGCGATGCTTCAGCGCGGGTCGAGTGCAGTGCAGTGCAGTGAAGTGAAGTGAACAGAAGGAAGGAATAGGCCGCACCTCCACGCTCTTCTTCGCTTCTCTTGTCTGCTCTCCACGCCGCAGCGCCGCCACGCACGGCCGAGCCGAACGCTTCGTCCAGGCCCGGGATGCAAATTGGACGACCCGGGGTCGCACGGAGCAGGCGTCTTCGATGCTGACAGGGAGCCAGCGGCCTCGCGCGCGTGTGCTAATAAGCGGGACAGGTGGGCGGTGGGCGGTGGGCGGTGGGCGGTGGGCACTGGGCACTGGGCGGTGGGCGGTAGGCACTGGGCACTGGGCGCTCTCTCGTCCAGCTTGCTCTTGCAGCGCCCGACCGAAAGCGCACTGGAGAGCCCCCAACGCGCCGTCTCTTGCCCGAGTCGCGGTTGAACTCGGGGGCGCCGCCAGTGCATGCCAGGTGCTGCTAGCTGCCAGCTGCCTACGCCCGCGCCCGCGCCCACGCCCACGCCCGCGCCCACGCCCACGCCTACGGTGCTGGCAGCTGCCCACAGTGCATGCCAGCAGCCCGCTGCACAGTGCCCCCGCGGTGCTGCCAGTGCATGCCAGCCGCCCAGTGCCCCCGCGGTGCTGCCAGGCCAGGCTGCTAAAAAAGCCAGCTGCTGCCCATGCCGGCTAGAGGTCCAGAATTTCTGTGCTGGCGCAGTGGCAGGGTCCCCAGGGCAGCATCCGCCCGCCTCATGCAAACAGCCACGCCGCTCGTAGGATTAGCCCGTATGCGACCAATGCCCCCACGCCGAACACCTGCCGGCACTCTCTCCCCCTCACCACCTTCTCCAGTACCAGACTAGCATACAGCACCTAGTCGTAGGCCCAGGGTCGGCGCATGCCAGGAAGAGCCAGTGTTTTCTCTCTCCGAGCCCAGCACCAGCACCAGCACCGGTACCAGCACCAGCGTCATCGCACGTCCGCTGCCGTCGCCTAACCTGTCGCCAAGCGCATAGCTCGCTGCCCGCGTTGCCTGCCGGTGCCAGTTCCCAGCTGCTAGTCTAGTCGTTGGAAATTGCACCCTCCCCATTCACTGCCGTCGCCGTTGTTGATCTCCAAAAGTTGAATGCCACCACGCAGAACCTGAGCCCGAGTGTCCTCGTGCGTGCTTGCTGCCGTGCTCAAGGCGCATCCGCCGTACGAGCATACCATACCAAACCATACCTTACCACAGCACACCATACCATACCTACCATACCATACCTACCATACCTACCATACCTACCATACCTACCATACCTACCATACCTACCATACCTACCATACCTACCATACCTACCATACCTACCATACCTACCATACCTACCATACCATACCATACCATACCTACCATACTTGCCTCGTTCCGCATTGATCCATAACCCACATCTCCACCGGAACCAGCACCCACCCCAACAACACAACCGCGAACACGAACACGACCACCACAACCACCACATCCACCACGACCACGACCACGGCCACACATGTCGGCGGCGTGGTCTTCGCTGGGCAGCCCCTTCCAGCCCTCGCCCTCGCCCGACCACGACGCCATCTTGGAGGGCTCGCTGCACCTCTCGCCCCGGGTTGCCGCCGCGCGCCAGGGCGTGCTGGCCGATCCCATCTTCCCAGCCCTCAAGAACGATGCTCACAGCCCGCACATGGAGTCGACCGAGGAGATGCAGCGCAACGACCCGCTGGGCACCCAGATCTGGAAGCTGTACAGCAAGACGAGGACCCAGCTCCCCAATGCGGAGCGCATGGAAAACCTGACTTGGCGGATGATGGCCATGAGCATGCGGCGTGCCGAGCATGAGCGCAATCGAGGGTACGAATGCCGCAATGTGCACTTGAGCGGGCCTCCGCCGCACCCACCTCCCGACGTTGACGTTGACGTTGACGTTGCTGCTGCTGTTGCTGTTGCTGACCATGCTCCTTCTCTGCGCAGCCTGCGCGAACAGATGAGGCCCGCGCCAATGGCAGCACCTCCACGCCCGATGCTCCAGACAGCCCCGAGCGGCATCGCCCAACAGCTGCGCCGCTCTGTCGACCAGCAGGCGCACGCCCCGCCGCCTGCCGACCCGAATGCTATGAACCTCGACGACTTCATCCAGCCGTCGTCGGTGGGGTCGCCTGCCGGCCTGCCACAGTCGCCGTCGCCGTCGCAGGACATGCGCGCCTCCTCCGCTGCCCCCCAAGCAGCCATCCCCATCCGGAAAGCCTACCAGCACCACGAGCAAGACCTTTCGCTCGCCCATGCGTCCGCGCCCTCGGTGCCGCCTGCCCTCCACCGTGGTCGCGACAATGAGTTTGGCTATGTGCAACGGCGAGTACGCAAGACGTCGATCGACGAGCGACGAGTGAGTCCTTATCTATGCCACACCCCGGCTCCACCATGCTCACATGTGCCTTATCAGCCCCCCAAGCGACGCGCAGAAGCTTCTCCCCAGGTGCCTCCCGTCAACAGTACCATGATTCCGGGCAATCTGGACGACGAAGCTACCCTCCACCACTACTCGCTCGACCACTCGTCGCTGCAGCCGCCCTCGTTCAATACCCCACAGCCTCATGTGCCCTTCAACATCGACACCTCCAACTTCCACATGCCCGAGGACCCCATCATAAGCTCCGCAGGCCCCTTCCAGCAGCGGTTCGGCTTCTCGCCCGTCGGGTCGCCGCTCATGTCTCAGAATGCCTCGTATTCCAACCTCTTCAACGGCACCTCCATGGCGTCCTCGCTCAACTCCACTGACTACTACTCTCCACCCAGCTCCGCCTTCCACTCCACGGTATCGACGCCGCAGCCCCTCCCGGACGACGGCCAGATGTACTTCGACCGCACCGGCATGGACATCCGCGGCAACAATGCCGGCCACAGCTTTGGACCCCACCGGCCATCCCAGCTCTCCAACTCGATGCAGCCTCAGTACATCTTCAACCCAAGTAGCATGGGCGACTCCATGTTCAGTGCTATTACAAGCGCCCCCTCCTCTGCCCCATTCTCGGCGTCGTCGTTTGGCCAATCCAGTCACGTCGATCCAACCCAAGTCCTACACAACACCCTCCCATACCGACAAGAGCACATGCCGTATTCGCGCAACGAAAACATGTTCACCTTTGGCGCAGATTCGGACAACGAGGACGACGAGGGTGCCTTCGCAGACCGAACGATACCAAACCAAGCAGACTTTTCATCTCCCATGGATGAGGGCTCGGTCGACTTCAATGCTGGCTTTCAATGGGAGACTGACTTGTCCAACCAGTTCAACCCTATACCCGCTCGCTTCCCTGCAGGTCCGCCACGGAAGACCGTGACTATCGGTCCAACGGAGATGATGTCGTCGCCACAGGATCACTGGGGTGCCAACAGCAGCTTGAGTCGCACCCATGGCTCTGCGGCGTCCGTCAGCGAGATTCGAAACCGCGGAAACGATCCTCGGCGTCAAAAGATACCCCGCACAAGCTCCACAGCTAATGCAGCCGCTTTGGCTCTCCAGGGAATGCATGGTCATTCGCAATCATCGCCCAACACTCCGCCAGAGTCTGGCTTGAGCTCTGCAGCGCCCTCGCGCCCAACCACTCCCGGGGGCACTAAGCAGGGTGAACAAGGCAGCGCCCCGACGACATGCACCAACTGCTTCACCCAAACCACGCCCCTCTGGCGGCGCAATCCCGAAGGACATCCTCTCTGTAATGCGTGTGGTTTGTTTCTCAAATTACATGGGGTTGTACGACCTCTGTCACTCAAGACGGATGTAATCAAGAAGCGCAACCGTGGCAGCGGGACTGCCCCTATTGCAGGGTCTTCGTCGCGAGCGTCCAAAAAGTCGTCGCGGAAAAACTCCCTTGCGCAGACTCCAGTGTCAACGCCAACGTCCGTCAAGGGCACAGATTCAGAATCACCAAAATCGACTGGCTCGGCTGGGCACGGAGGGACAGGAAATAGTGCGAACACGGCCGCCTCGCCCGTGAAGTCTGGCGGGGTGGTTCCCATTGCTCCTGGTCCCCCTAAATTATCTCCGAACAACTTCTCCAGCGCAACGCAGGGGCGCGGCGCCAACGTGGCTCCGAAGCGAGCTCGAGGACAGAGCAAGAGTGGGTCACAGGAGTTGGAAATGGCAGATGCAGACGACACGAACGGAAAAGCACCCTCTGGTATTCGGAAAAGAGAGTCTGTGGTCACTCTCAACACGATGCCAAACCAGAATCTCGGTAGTCTTCCCATGGGCGCCATGGGACAAGGCCTTTCGTCGACTTCCGGTCCCCAGGAATGGGAGTGGCTCACCATGTCTCTTTGATGTACTAGGCTCCTCGTCTCGATTAATATCGACTGGACCCAAACGACTGGTACACTCCACACTGCTCGTCCACCAATTTTGGCGCACCATCCCTTCAACATTATATATCCGGCGTTTTAACGGATAAGCGAAGGCTTTGGACGCTATCTACACGACTGTTCCTTTATCGACCCACGACTCTTTTGTTCACTTTGATACCTATGATTGTTCTTTTGCATACCCCGGCCTACAAGTCCACTAGTACGGTACCCCTTGGTGACGACAGACTTGGCTGTCAAGCGGATGGAGGGCGTAGGCGCTCCATCGAGCTACACAACCTGGTGTAATTCAACGATGATTCGGACGCGAGGTGCTTTCTACGTTTCGCAGTGCCTTATCGGCCCGGTCGGTTGTTCACTGCTGTATGAGCACATGATTTTATGTTGCGCAATGGGTGGTGACATTGCGCATGTTAATGCTTTGGCGTTTTAATGACGATCGGCTAAGGGGCACAGTTGATAGTTGAGATGATGTCTTGCGCAGCGAGTTGGCGTTTCTTTACAGCGCGTGTCTATAGAAAGAGTGGGGAGTTTGATATCCTGGGACAAATTTGCGAGCGTGAACGTGAGGTTTAGACACACAATTCATCTTCACTCGTTTTTGATCACAATCATGCGCCATTACCCATGGGTCTTGTTCAAGTACTCGCTCACCAGCATAACATGTTCCGGGTTTGCTTCAGTCATGTGTGTATGTCTGTTGACGTACGTAAGTACACATCTATGTTGCGTGTCACAGCTCTCCGATTCGCAGCCTCGTGTAGGTATGTCGCGGACCCGCCAGTTGGGGAACGAGCGGCCTGTCCCCGCCCACGTCATCTCTCCGAACTCTAGGTACTCGTGTGGGCACGCTCCACCATCAGTACCAGTGTCCACGAGCGAAACTTTTTAGCAATCTGCAAGAACGCAACTTCATCAACCCAGAGCGAACGCGATGCCGAAAGCACTGATCCTGGTAGCTGATGGCTCGGAGGAGATTGAATTCGTGACATCTTACGATGGTATGTTGTGCCTAGGTGGTGCGTGCAGGCTGGGTAGAGGGTATTAAAAGTGCACCAGTCTTCACCCGCGCCGGCTTCGAGGTTGTATCCGCAGGTGTGGAACTCAAAGAGAACCATGCCCAGTAGGTCTACCCACACGCGCAAGTCTTCCGCCTGGGAGCAAACGGACGATCTGATAACCTATGCGCAGCATGACTCGCAACATCCGCATCGTCCCAGACTTTCCCTCGCTCCCCAGCCTAGGACAGGAGGCGGTGCACGAATATTACGACGTGCTCGTCCTCCCTGGCGGTGGCCCGGGCGCAAAAACATTCGCAGCTTCTGCACCGGTACTGGATTTGATCAACGCCTTCCGCGATGCGGGTAAGTACGTGGCGGCCATCTGTGCGGGAACTACCGCACTGGTGGCTGCTCAGAAGAAGCACGGGGGGGGGAGGGGCAGGGTTACAAGCCACCCGAGTGTGAGAGAGGATGTGGAGACAAAGGGTGGATGGGAGTATAGTGAGGAGAGGGTTGTGATTGATAGGAACCTCATCACGAGTAGAGGGTGGGTGTCGTTGTGGTAGCGAAATCGTGACATGGTGCTAACGCCGTGCAGGCCAGGAACTGCGCTACTTTTCGCGCTCACGATCGTAGAGGCTCTTGCAGGCAGGGAGAAGAGGGCGGAAGTGGCATTGCCAATGGTTATAGCTGATACCTTGTAAGGAGGACTTCATTAGCACTGGCAGTTATCATGCTCCAGTCTCTCAATGCCACTTTGATGTTATTTAACTCTATCGATATAACCTATCCTGCTTTTCCATTTTCGTTTAGGCAAAACGAGTTTACTGTCGGCGTTACTAGCTGATATCATCACTCCCACTCCTCCACATCCTTGCGAAGAAGTAGAACAAGACTTCCCAGCGTCACCCTCGTGAACAGGGCCCCACAGACTTGGACCCCTCCTCACGATGCCTACCCAGTCCACCGCAGCACACAGGAACGAACCCGCGCCCAAGATTCTCGAACACGTCGATGGTGACCAAATGTTCAGACGCGGTAGGGGGGAAACCATTCCACCACATACCTACGTGATCGCGATGTCTGGATCGTACGCCGTTCCGATAGACGACTGCAAGTCGATTATCTAGGTACCGTACGGTAGAACATGGGCTGGACATCTGTAGGTACCTATTAGGTACCATGGTACTTGAATAGGTACACATTCCAGAACCGAATGAGATAGTTAGGTACCCAATGCAGCTTCTGCGAGCGAGTAAAAGCAATCACGATTCACCCCCATCGGAGCGATGAATGCAACCTGGTAGGTAGAAGTGTGATGAGCCATGGCCACGGATGCACAGATAACTCCTATAATCACCCGAGATATGTAAAGAATAAGCGTTTGTATGTTTTTGATAAGCTATTTTTTAAACATTGTGGATGAGATTCCTGAGACGCTGTGCATGAACTGTCACTCAGAGAACGTATGGTACACAAAGAACAATACATGAACCTATGTTCATAGGATTCCAACTTTTGTTCATCATTCCTGTCTTTGTAGCCTAGGAGTATTCTTAAGTTATACCAAGTAGTAGGTAAGGTGACCGCCTTTTTGTTATTATTTTCGCACACCTCGCAACTCCACCTCTTTTTAACAACTCTCTCTCACTCCGAGTGCTGATTTCATTCACGAACTTTACTTTAAATCGTCCATAGGCCGTAATAAGTGCAAAGATCTTACCTTCGGACCCAAATCGCTGCCTTTGGCTGCAAGCTCAGTATCGGGCGAGAGAAGCATGCGCCGCTTCTATCTCGTGAGATCATCTAACCTTTCGTTGCCAACTGCGGGTGATATACCAAACGTGACGGTTGCATAAAACGGATGCTTAACATGAATGTAGCGCAAGGTGCGTGGGCATGTTCTTGAAACTTAGCCGATGTTGAGATGCTCAGTTACTCCCAAGAAGTCTCACACCCCTTCAACAATATGTGCAGGTTTTCAATAAAGGCGAGGTAATCAGCCAAGACGTACAGCTGAAGCATTGCCTAAAATAAGCTTAGCTTCATGCGTGATTGGGGGCTTTGGCCCCTTCAAAAGGCCACTCGCGCGGCACAGCAGGTGGTGGCTCAAGTCAGACCAAGGCAATAATGTCTCACATCAATTACCTATGAACACTTGGCGGCAAGTACGCCTTTGGGAGCTGGCAGGTACAACCGATTAGCTCAGCCTACATAGGTAACCGGAGCCGCCCTTGGAATACATTACTCTTACACCACACTTCTTTGCCCTTGATATCGCACACAGGATCAAAACAAATTTCAATCCACGCTCTGTTGCGATCGATTTGTCCAGCTGCCCTCCATGGCAGAACCCCGCGATCGCAAGGGTACCGGTACGGGCGACCACGAACCCTACCCAGGCCTCCAGATCATACATGCCGGACTCTTCAGGACGGCAACAAAGTCCATGGCTTTGGCATATCGCGAACTGGGCTATACTGCGCACCACGGTTTGGACGACGTTCTGAACGGCAACCCGTGGATACAACTCGAGCACGCCGCAGAAGCCACCTGGCCCGGGGTTCAGGGCTCCCAGCCACGGGTGAAGTTCACTCGCAAAGATTGGGACGAGATATGGGCACCATATGATGTATACACGGATCTGGGAAGCATGTTTGTGCCGGAGTTGATCGAAGCGTACCCCGACGCCAAGGTGGTCATCGTGAAGCGCGACCCCGACAAGTGGTGGCCGAGTTTCAAAACCGAGCTTTTGGATTCGCTGTGGCATCCGCGAGCTTGGTTGGTGAACTGGATCACATGGAACATCATCAGGTGTCGCGCGCCGTTTACTATGATGAAGGTGCATCTCGGCTTCTTCGGCGTGCAGAACCGCGCCGACATTGATGCTGTGGCGAAGCAGCGGTACGAAGAGTATTATGAGCATGTTCTGAGAGCTGTTCCCGCGGAGCGAAGGCTGGTGTACGAGCTGGGGAGTGGCTGGGAGCCGCTGTGCAAGTTTCTGGATAAGCCGGTGCCCGACAAACCATTTCCTAGGGTGAACGATCGAGCAGAGCACGACAAAGGCGAAAAAGAGAGGATGGAGACGATCAAGAAAGCATTCTTGAAGTTTCTCGTTCCGTTCTTGGTTGCTGGAGCGGCTGTCGGTATCGCGATTTATGCGTATCGGACATGAGAATCAGGAGCGACTGGCTTCAGTTTGAACAACTGATCAAAAGTACACTTGATATAACTATTCAATGGTGTATAGGTACACCATGCTTATCCCCAAACGGATTGGGTTTCAGTGTGTATTCACCTCCCTTCAGTGCCCTCTTTCTTGCCCACTGGTCCAGCGCATCCCAGTTGACACATGTAGTTTGCCCTTTCGATATCATGCGAAATCCATCTGGGAGAGTATGGGTTTTATCCCACTCGGGAATGTACACTGCGGTGTTCGGGTGGCACATTATGTCGTCTCGTAGGCGCTCGATGCAGTGATCTACGTACAGTCAAGTCAGTACATTCGCTCAAGAACATTCAAAAGATGTCGAATCTCCCTCACCCGAGTGATCCTTGGTCCATATCCCCGTATCGGGCTTGTAGTCCGGGATCTTGTCGTGGTAGTAGTCCATGTGAATGACCTTGCGCAATCTCTCCAAGCAATGGAGACTGTGCCAGACTGACATTGTGCCCAGGTAATCGCCATCGGTCAGCTGCACTCGGTTCGTCAGATTCTCGCCTTGCAGTTTCATCTCTGCTGCGGAGACCCGGATGATTTGGCCTGCGTCGTCGCACCAGGGTCAACTAGGACAATCTTGACATGGCGATTCAGCATTGACCTACCCGTGAGAAGTTCGTCCCATAGTGCGTCTAGCTCTGGTCCGGGTTTCTTGTCGTATCGTGACCAATCTCCGTCCTGCCATATTCGTCTCGGAGCGTACTGCACGACGCCGTCGGCGGGAGCTTGTGTGGTATTAGCTGAGGTCCGCCGTGCGAAGCAGAATATTATAGGAAGCCATGATGTTCTTACAGTAAGGTAAGCCGCTGGCAAGATGAACATGGGTCTCGTGGCTCTGCACGGCCAGGTGTGTGTTCGTTTCGAGGAAGCATATGTAAGCCAGAGCGATGAGTACCATCGTCTTGAATATGTGACGGGTGCGACTGGTCCTTGCGGCGGATGAACATATGTGGCATCCTTTGTTTGGTATCAAGGATGTGCTTTCGAGGTCCTCCATGGGCTCAACGTCTGGATCCTCTGCCGACCGGTTGATCCCCATCAGGCCGCGTATCCACCGGAAGAGGTGCAAAAGAAGAGCGGTGTTGAACGTTGCTGCAATACAACGCCTCGAGGAGGATTCTTGTGAGATTTCGACACCCCGACCATGTATAGTGATGTGGTGTTTCCTAATCGGGCTCACAATAGACTCTTTGTGTACCTATAGCGCGGGGCGGCAGGGAAGCGAAGCCAACAAGCCGCGTTATTGACAGACCGAGCAGCCCTGCTTTATGTTCGCCATGCCCTACCGTGTTTCTGTTTTACCAGTCTTTAGGCCGACGCTTACTTTTTCTTCTTGCGCGAATGCCTGCTGTGGCTGTCAACTTATACCTACCTACCCAAACCCGACGTTGCCCACTACCTACCGTATGGTACCTAGGCACCGTATCGCCATCCCGATTCGCAGCTCGAACATCAGAGCAAAACGAACCTCGTATGGTTCAATTCTTCAGCTCTGAAAGTCGGCGTACATGTTTTGCACAGTTAAAGCAGCGTCGAGATTCGTTGATGAAATGTTTTGACGAGTGGAGACGTTGAGTAGGCGGAGCTGGGAGGGTAGGTACCTACCTAGGTATCGATACCCATCGTTTTAAAACACTGTCCCGACCTACTTAGGTGGTCGCCAGCTAATAGTTTCTGCTAAACATTGTAGCAAAAAACCATCATTAAAGGATGTTTACCTCACACTTGCTAGTTAATCGAAAGTCTGTCATGGAAGAGTTACACGCAGGGTAGGCAGGTAGGTACTCGCTTGACCGAGGAAAAAAAGCAAATCCGACTCAACAACATCGATCTTCGCGCATGGGAGGCTGAGCTTACAAGCACGATCAGCGTCGTCAACCTCGGCGACAATGCGGGTCTGTCCCTCCATCGTATCGACACGAACTAGGTAGGGCAAAGCAGCTTGGTCGTCTGGGCCGATGCATTTTGCATTTCGTAAAACGATCAAATGGAAAACTACAACAATACATTCCGCTAATGGCAATGATATATTATTTTTACCAAAACACGGCCATATGGTTAGGCGAACTGTTGGGCGGTGGTACCTAAGAGCGCCTCGACAATGTTGTCACAACTCGCATCCGAACGTGTCATATGTGCTCAAACCGCTTATGTAGGACTCGCCAGTCTTTCTCTCGCCCCTCACTTCACATCACTGGGTAGACAGCCGTGAAATCGCTGGCTATGTTATGGTGGGCTATGCGATGCTCAAGCAGCCAGATGCTGTTACCTGGTAGAATAGGATGTGGATCTGGGCGGGTCTCCGAGGAAAAAGCCATCAGCACAGTCCCGGATAAAGAAAAGAAAAGAGGACAGTCATGGCAAGAAACTGTATCCAAGTTAGCAACACCATGCCTTTGGTTCAAGGAAGAAGAGAAGAAGTCCCACTTTACATACATATCAACTAGCGTGACTGATGCAGGATCTAGCTCCCGCCCAGATCAGACCATGGGAATACGCCAAAAAAAAAAAGTAACGCCGTCGCTATGCATCGAAACAAAGTACTTGCAGACATCCAACAGACAAGCGTAGATTCCTATGCTACTATTTGCAAAATCCACGCTCTAGGCGAGAATGCAAGATCTAGACCTCTTTCCAAGATCCATTCACCGGCCTCCTCGCCACATCCACAGCATACGGATCCTGCGACTGCGCAGGCGTATACGCTCTATACGGTGCCTGAACAGACTGCAGTGCCTCGGTAGCCCCGTACGTCTGCTGTCCGGGATACGCGGGCGCAGGGGAGCCGGTGGGTGCAGGGGGCTCGAATCGCGTTGACCCAGACGGAGAATACACTGGGGAGGGATCTCGACCGGGAGCGAGTGCGGTTGGGACACCGGTGTTGTACATGCCATAGCTGGGACTTAGAGGCGAGACGTCCCTGGGGCTGTACTGTGTGTTGTTGTAGCCGTAGTTGCTGGTGTTCAGCTGGCCTGGTGACCGCCGGTCATACTGCTGGTTCTGCGCGTAGCCTGCCCCCGCACTGTATAGAGGAGCGGGAGGTAGCGATTGGTTTACCGGCAATGCGCCTTGGTAACCATCCACCTGCTGACTGTACGCACTGCTGTAACCGCTCGGTGCGTTCGAGGGACTACGGTGCGGTGCATTGTTCGCATAAGAACCGTCCAGATAACCCTGTGGGTACCCGTACGCCTCTTCCGCCTGGATGTGCTGCACTGGAGATCTTGCAGGAACAGGAGACCTTCGTGCCGCCCCGCCAGCTGCCACCGCTGCCATGGATATACCAGCGACGCTTCCATTCTGATCTAGTCTGTCCATCTCCACGTCGTCCCGCTTCTCGGGTATGTATTCCTCCTCGACATGCGTGGTCCTCGCGTCTCTCCAGCTCGGCATCGCAGGCAGGGCATCCTCATTGACTGGTGGCGCGTGTGCGTCAAATCTTGCAAATTGAGACGCTTCGGGCTTGGGTGCCGTGTTGTACGAAGATACAGAAGGTGCTGGGGCGGGGTTGAAAGTGGGCGATGGGGCGGGGTTGAAGGTAGGAACGGCATGCGATCGGTACTGCTGTTGCGGCGGCCGCGTGTCCATAGGCGAATGAATGGGAGCAGGTGGTAGACCCACTGAGTAAGGTGAGGTATCGTATGGACGAGGCGGCGGTGTCTCCACACGCTTGTGGCCCGATCTTCTGTTTCCGCCCGAGGGACAGCAGCAAGTACAGCACTTGAAGCAGCAGCATGCCAATTCCGCGCCACAGCATATACATCGCGCTATGCACATGACCACCGAGAGAACGATGATGCCTCCTACAATGATAGCGGCAATCACAGGCCATCTGCCAAACGTTAGCCACCGAGCGGAACGGGACCAGGCTTTGCGCTGTAACTGACTTGCAGTAGTTCTTGGCCATGCAATTGTCCCACGAAGAGAGAGTGACTTTGGCATCGTCGAACGGATTGCGCGCCGCCAGCAGCGAGCGCAGAACGAGTGTTGAAGCCATGGGGTGCAATGTGAAGTCCAAAGGAAGACCTTAAAAGAACGCGCAAGCAGATGGGTCGGAGGTTAGCTAGTCACTGGGGTGGTGGCAGGGCGCGGCGGGCGAGGCTGAGCCTAATGGGTGCTCAGTCAAGTGGCACGACGCGCGGTGCAGCGATGGGATGGAATGGAGCGCAGAGAGAGGAGGCGACGAAGCTTGCCATCCGCATCTCGGCGTGCGTAAAAGAGCGCAGAACGAGCGGCGGGAAAGACGCGCAGTCGTCAAATGAAGATGTGCTCTTCACGCTGCGCATCCGGTTTAATCTAGGTCAAACGCTCGTTTCATGCAGGTCCGGGTGCAGGGGCCGGGCCGAACTAAAGATACCGAATAGGGAGAGATGTGGCACGCACGCTTGTGGCTGTGCATTGCAGATCTGGGGGAATGCAGTTACTCTCTGGAGGAGGCATAAGTTATATTCATACTCTCGGTGGCTACTTGGCCTCACTTCTTGAACGAGCAGCTTCATTGTCTTATTGATGGTGCTTTGTCACCACCTAGAAGCTTTTGCGCACCATGTCCGTAGGTGTGATGACCGTGACCGAGTAATCTGCGACGTTTCATCCCATGTGCGGCGCACATCGTAGACCCCACGTCGTTCTTGATGCGAAGTACACATGCAATCTCACAACTGCAACATTCAATGGTACTCTTCCAGCGACTCTGGACTCACAACTTCAACATTTACCTAACGGTACTCTTTCAGCGACTTTGGACTCACAACTCCAACATCCAACGATACTCTTTCAACGACTTTGGACTCACAACTCCAACCTTCAACGGTGCTCTTTCAACGACTTTGGGCTCGATGATCATACCTAACGTAGCCCATGCGAGTTTCAATTCAGCCTCAGTCCCTACGACGCGCCTTCCCTCCTCTGGCCCGTGAAGAACGCCAATCCATAGTCATCCGTCGTAAACGTGATCTTGCTTCCATTGGGAAAGAAGAAAACGTCGCCTTGGCTTGATCAGCTATCATCCAACCAAAGGAACCGCCATGACAGAAACCCACCTGGCTTGGCATGCACTTTCTTGCCCGACTCGTCTGAGATGTGGAACGAGCCCTCGACGATGATCTTCATCTCGTCGTACGTGTAGGTGTACACGAGGGGCGCGCCTTTTTCTAGTCGGTAGAATCCTGCTGATATGGGCTTTTCGGGGTGGATCTTATCGCTGGAAGGATGTTAGTGCGGTGAGACGTGGATGCAGAGTCTGAGGACGGACCTGGAGAAGACATCGCCTAGGTATGCATTTTCGTTGGCGATGAGCGGGGGCTTGAACTCAGTTTGTGCCTTGGGGTAGTGGTGCATGCCCGGCGAAGACATGGTGTATTATCGTAGGCTTGTTTGCTCGACTTGATGTATGAGTAGAACGTCTGTTGAATGGTTTGTGAGCAATGATGGAATGTGCGTGTAGTCAATCGTAAGTACTGACGTCCGGCCGAGCTTTATACTTCAGCTACAACCACAGAAGCATGCCGCGGGTACTACCATCGGCTTAGCCTTATTTACACACGAACCAGCGGCTCCGCACATGTCCATCCTGGATGAGTGGAACAAATGGAAGCGCGATGCTCTGCGTTTTTACACCTTACTAGAAGCAGCAGTTAGGGCAATTGAGTGGCTCACACGCCTGCAAGTTGCAGCCACGTACTTGCTAGAATGACAGAAGTGGCATCCGGAACGCATTGCGTGCATGTGGTTGATGGTGGAGACGCGGATGGAGCGATGTCATTTGGCAGGACTGCTTTGCCGCATTGGGTTGGCGGCAGTGCGGTACCTACAGCGTGTAGCGGATGTGAGTATTCGCGAGTATGGTGCACCATAGAAGCTCTGAGCTGTGTGATAAGAGCTCCAGCCTGTGCGGGGCAAAATGTTTATTATCCCAGCTTTTTGTTGCTTTTGTCATGACATTCGTAGCGACGTTTCCTGCCACGCCACAGCGAAAGCCCTTTTCAGAAAGGTATTTGACGTACTGTACACCTTCCGTAGTTTGAGTGTCCAATCGTCTCATACCAACCGTAATTGATGAATGTGGCTTGTACCTCCCTTCAACAGCTGTCCTGCCTCTCCATTCATATACCCATCTACATACGCTTCTCCGACAACTTGCCATCCTTCTCCTGCACCTGCTTTCCTCATAATTAGGGGGATACTGCATGCGAAGAGTACTGCGACATCATCTCCTGGTCGAGCTCTGCATGGTGCCATGCCCACGAGCCCTTTGCTAGTCACCATCAGGCGCCGCGACTTCTTGCGGGTGGCATCCAAGAAACGAGACAGAAAGTTGTCTCCGTAGTCTAAGTTGGCGTCTACACTTATGTTGGGTGGATACATCGGAGGTGGATCTGAAAGAGAGCCGGGCTACACAGGAGAAGCATGCAGAGTCAGAAGGAGGTGGATTGCAGGAGGGTGTAATGGCTTCCACTATTTTTTGAGAATGCGAGTATGAAGACGTAGGTAACAGTTCTCTTGAAACTAAGTTAAGCAACGTTAAACTAGGGGTCTCTCTATAATCCTCTAGCAATATCACAGACTCTAGGTAAACATTGCAAAGGATAAGAACGTCTTGATGCGTAGTACGAAGGGGCAGCAAAGCGAAGGTACTTGTCTTGACAATCAAGAACAAGACATTAGGCGACATTCATTAGTAGTGATACTGGGTCTGCGTTTTCCGACTTGCTCTTATCCAAGCTTATATTGCCTTGGATCAGGCCGTGCAGAGGCTTGTCCCGCGCACATACAAAGCTCCTATACTGGGGATCGCAGCCCTCGAGCGCGCCGAGGCTTTCGATATTGTCCAGAGTGACACCATCACCCACAACTCCTTAAGGCTATCTTGGAAGCGTAAATTTGCTTTGCCTCGTAAGCGCTGCCCATGTGTGTCGTATATCGCATCCCAATTCTGTCTATGAAGTGACCTCAGCTTTCCTATGAGTTGAGATACTAAGTGAATAGGCTGTATTGCTAGTAGACTATTGAACCCAAGGACATATAAGTACCGATTAACCCCTATAGGTCTGTTTACTAGGCGGGTAAATAGATCACCTGCCCTATCTACAAATTGTTTGATGTTTGGTGATCCTATTTCCAACTCTGTGTGCTCGTTATCACTTTGGCTTGCTATGAGCGTTACGGGACTCGCAAACTCCATACATATTCTCCAGTATGGAATACATTAAGGGACTGCGTTTTCATATCCAGGATCGCTTGAACTGGAGTAGCGGATGAGGAGGAGAGAGAAATACATAATGGCTTTTCTTCTTCTATTCATTGTAGAAAGGTCTGACGAGTTTCGCGTATTGATTTCGGAAGGTAGTCATATATTACGGTTTGCCTACTAGTTCTCGTTCTTGTGCAGTTATGATACCGAGAACAGGGTAGATATAGGTCTCTCGAATCAGTGGCAGAGTAATTGCCGAGGTAGGCAAGAATGGCGACCAGGGCGATGCCACGCGCCTTTGGATGGACATGCAACTGATGCACTCTTCTCTGATTGAATGCAGTATCAAATTTTGTCGTCAAAGCGGCCCCACCTCCATGTTGCGGTCTCCCACGCTGCGCAGGAATATGCTGTACATAGCTGCCTTGAACTTGCCGCGGCTTATCGGAGTATTGCCGCAGTAAACCTTTACCTCTCGAAGAAGCATTATCTCTTGTAAAGCTCTCGTCAGTATCTTGATGCTAGACTTCCCAAGCGATTTACCTACCTTGCAGGGTCCAAACTCTCGTCCACCACGGGCGGTTCAAAAGAATGCTAGCTGATGCCCACTGAACCGCCATACCCTGCACGGAGGTTGCAGACTCTGTAGGCGGTACAAAAGATCGATAGCACCCGTGCAATTGCTTCCCTCCTCGTTGTCTTCTCCCAGCATTGCGCTACTATTTCCTGTAGATGTCTGCCATAATTTGCACTTGCCGTTCCCTTTGCTGTCCCTACGCGAGGTTAATGGGCAATGGGTCAATCCGACACCAATCCTCATCATGAAAGACTTCACGTGGACTGACCCATACGCAGAAACGGCAGAAGACCTTTAAGCACTGGAAGCTGTCCCGTCTTCAACTCGATGACGGTACCCAAGTACGCTTTAGCGCACCAAGTGTCTGGCACTGTACCTAGAACTAGGGCGCATTGGCAAGTGCGAATTTCTTCCGTCTATCGGTGTCTGCCAGCCTGAGACTGCGAGAATTGGAGGTGTCGTCTATTTGATCAGCATAGACTGGATTGGCAATAACATTTGAGCTGACGTCCATGCAGTTCGGTATGAGTGGGAAGGTTGCTCTACCCGAAAGAGGATCCGCGATGGGAGATGGAAATGACTAACCCTATGTGCAGTAGCGCCTTCAAGGCTGAAGCGTTCATGGGCAGATTCCACCATGGCGCCAATTCTATGTGCGGAATGGCTGCTTGTGAACGTTTGGATTAATAGCATTCAGTCTGTATCGACCGGCTCCTGACATTGGGTGAGCAGAAATCGGGCTCTGCTAGCGGAAATCCTCGCCGAAGAACCACGGGATTTTTTTTCTCACCTACTCTGCCAGCTTCATATATTAACCACCAATGTTGTGCATCATCAAATCAAAATCGGCCGTGTGGCCCAATGGCAAGGCGCTTGACTACGATCCTGATTGTTATCAAGAGATTCCAGGTTCGACCCCTGGCACGGTCAATAGAATTTTCTTTTTGCGTTTCGATACTGTGGCAATTCTTTTTTGTGCCGTAGTGCAGCAACATCAGATGTTCGCAGTGTCCATCTCTGCACATCGTTTCTTTTCGTATATAACTAGGTGTATTATGAAGTAGAGTGTTAAGCGCATGCGGTACTCTGGAATAATAGTTCCTTTCTACTGATAATTTTTCATTCGGATGGCATGATATTTTTCAAGCGCTTGAATCCCGGTAAACCTGGCAGGTGGCATTCTGAGGCCATTCGACTGGGTGGATACGACTGCCAGGTCACCCCGTGGTTTGCTCATGAGTGGAGGCCCGAGCACCTATAGAGAGTTCTGTACTCTGCCCCAAACAGTGATTAGCAATGCTTCACGAGCTGCATAGTAGTTTGAGGTTGGTGTATACAAATTGAACCGCTAATCACCTAGATATTCTACAAACAGCTTTAAGGCCGAATCCTTCGTACGTGCATGTGCATGCAACATCGAGGCCGTCAGCTGGTAAAACGCTGATATCGCCGTATAGCATCATCTGGAGCCGCCGTTTTACGCTGGAGAGCGAACACTCGGAGCTCTAATGGTCGAACAAGCACCCCCGGATCGTGAACTACTCAGTCGCGGAACTTCCTGTTCTGGTTCTCGCCAAACAGCGTGACCCTGATGCTGGGCAATGCATCGGTCTCGAGGATCTTCAGTCGCTCGTCGAAGGTGTTGTTGATGTCGATCTTTCCGCCGGTACCAGCAATGATGACGCCGCCGGACCTGTTCTATCAGTGCTGTTCATTCTCTGTGAATTGGTTCACTCACGATCCCTCTGGCAACGGATCACTCTCATCGATAGTAATGGCAACGTCTTTGTTCACCTTCTTCTTGTACTCTGTCTGAACCTCTTCAATGGCCTTCTTCACGACGTCATAGTCGGCCTTCCTCGCCGTGACCTCGAGCCTGTCCTCGTTGAGCGCATAGGCGCCCTCTAGTATGAGGTTCTTGAGAATGCCCTGGTAATTGCCCTTGTTCTTGGACACATCGCCCAGCTTCTTGCCGGCGTCCTCGAACAGCCTGTCGAGCAGCTCTTGGCGGGCGGACAGAATCCTTATTCGCGACTTGTTGGAGACGGTGGAGCGGGTGATTTGCTGCGACATGCTGGCCTGCTTGAACTTCTTCTCGTAGGATGAGTCGATGGCGGCGGTCTCTTGGCGGACGAGCTTGGATTTCTCTATTGCGAACTCCTCGTCGGCCTTGAGGCGGATCTCGTTGGCCTTCTCCATGGCCTCCTGCTTGATGAAGGCCGTCATCTTCTTCAGCTCGCCGGCGACCTGCCGTGGTGGTGACGCATTAGCAGGTGTTGACGTATGGCGGGGAGCTCTGCAGCAGGCGCGCGCGGAGGGGACAGCCTACCTGGTCGTCGGAGAGGGCGTGTATTTGCGACATGGTGGCGGCTCGCAGGTGGGGGGGGGGGGAAGTGGGAGGTGTGCTGGTGGGCGCGGTCGGGAGGGTGCTGCAGCGGTGATGCAGGTATCGAGGTGGTCGCTGGTGGTGGAGCTGGAGCTTGGACTCGGGGACCTGGGATGTGAGGTCAAGTCAAGCCACAGTAGAAGGCGCCCGCGATTATGCCGGCATGAGCTAGCAAGGTACCAGGACAACCAGCAGCGGCCCAGCACCTCAAACACTCGAAGACCCAGTCTGCTAGATACCTTCGTACTCACACCGACTCTTGAAACAACAACTGTCTTCCACGCTGCACCGCGGCTGTCTTCCTCTGCGCACCGCCTGCACGCCCGCATTCGATCCAGCCGACATCATCACACGGCGCATCCCTGTCGCCCGCGCATCGGCCGCCCAATCCTCGTTCTCGTGGCCTCCCGCCGATTATCACGGTGACGCACCCGGAAACACCGCTGCGCTGGACGCATACCGAACACCCACCATCCCGTATACGCCTGCTACAAGCACATCATGTCTTTGCGCTCGAGGTAGCAGCCACGTAGTCGCAGTGCCATTTTAACCCCCGCCAACGACATGGTGGAGCTCTCCGCGGGCGCCAGCATTGCTGTGAGCCGCCCCAAATACGCAGTGCATCACTGTACTCAGTGCGGATATCTGACACCACTGCACAGGTTGGAGTAATCGTTGGCCTCGCATCCACCTGCATTCAGAGCATCGGCCTGACCCTGCAGCGCAAGTCGCATCTGCTCGAGGAAGAAAAGGACGACGATTATGAGCGACGACCGCCATACCGGCGGCGCAGGTGGCAGGTCAGAATAGCGATCTATTGGGAGGACGAGACCTGTGCTGACATGTGCAGCTCGGCATGCTGATGTTCGTTGTGGCGAACATCGTGGGCAGCACCATCCAGATCACCACCCTACCACTCCCCGTGCTATCCACGCTGCAAGCCGTATGTTCCCTACTGCATGCGCAAGAACTCGTTGTATTAACACGCGCAGTCCGGCCTTGTCTTCAATTCGATATGCGCGTCGGTAGTTCTGAGCGAGCCCTTCACGCGGCACTCGTTGGCCGGCACTCTACTCGTGGCAGGAGGGGCCCTCCTAATCGGTATATTCGGAGCCATCAGCGAACCCTCCCATAACCTCGACCAACTTCTGCGGTTGCTAGGACGCATGCAATTCCTTCTATGGATGTTTGGAACGCTTGTCATTGTGCTGGCCTTGATCATCGTGAACTGGTTCCTCAAGCGCATCTACCCTAGACCAACACCGCGCGTCAAGCTGGTCCGAGGCATATTCTTCGGCTGTGTCAGTGGCATTCTCTCGGCCCATTCTCTCTTGATCGCCAAGAGCGCGGTCGAGCTCCTGGTCCGCACCATCGTCGACCGCCATAACCAGTTCAATCGATGGGAATCCTGGATGATCCTAGTTGGTCTCGTCTCTTTTGCCTTAACCCAGCTATACTACATGCACCGCGGGCTGAAGCTCTGCAGCACGAGCGTCTTATATCCCCTTATTTTCTGCGTCTACAATGTCATTGCCATTATAGACGGTTTGATCTACTTCCACCAAGCCGCCAGATTGACCAATTTACACGCCGGTCTACTGGCCCTTGGAACAGCCATCCTCTTGGCTGGAGTAGTTTGTTTGAGTTGGCGCCTGGAAGAGAGCGACGAAGAGCCCTCCTCTCCAGTGGTAGGACGCCACAAAGGCCCTGTACCGATGCCTCAAACCGCTCTCACACCGGGCATCGGTCTCCTCCACGGTACTCTCGAAGACGAGCCCGCATCTCCCGACCTAGAAGAGCAACAACCCGGCCTCCACGGCGCCATCGCCGACCAGCGCAAGCGCCAAAGCATGGATGAGCGCACACCCCTCCTCGCCCGCGCACCCACCGGCCTTGCAGTCACAGTCAACCACCGCCCAGACAAGCGACCATCCATACAATTGAAACAATCACACAGTCCGAGCGCGAGTCCTTCCGCTCGCAGACCCCCGCGCAGACGCAGAATGACTGTCTCAGAAGAGACGAACGAGATCTGGAATGAGCTAAATGACAGAGACACGCCCCCTTCTCCACTGAGACGCTCGGCAGACCTGGGCCGAAGACCGCGCTCCGGCACACTCCCCGCGCGCCGCAAAAACAACTCAGGCACCTGGCTGAACCAGATGCGGCGGCGCTCGTGGTTCGACGGCGCGGGCCTGGGTATATCCCGTGATCGCAGTGTCTCGCGGGGAAAGGGGCCTGTGGAAGGTGATGCGGCACTGCTGGGCCATCCTGATCCGGAGGACGAGACTCACTCTGATACCGATGCGCCCCCGAGTGCTGACCTGAGGAGGCGCGGGACGTGGGGGTTTGCGGAGAGGCGGGATCAGGAGGAGCTGAGAGATTGGTTCAAGCTGAAGTGGTGGCGGAAGAAGTGGAGAGATGGGGAGGAGGATGCGGGGGCGGACCATGGGGGAGTATAAGATACCACTACGTTAGCATTATTCATGTCTCATTTAGCTGCGATCCCGGATTTTGATTTTGATGCACACAATCGCACGGAAAGCGGCACATGGTGGAAGGCTTGCATCAGCATGGGCGTGGCGAGCAGTCTCACGCAACGCTCTCATGGCGGCTCGGCTCAGAATTACAAGACATTAACATCCATCATGAACCCGCTTGATGATATATTTCCAGCGCCTATCGCTAAATGTCAACAGCCGCCCGGGGCCCCAGCACCAGCTTCTGCGCCATCGCACAACCTCGTTATAGCTGGACGTCCTGAAAGCCAGCCTGGTCGTCATCGTCTTCTGCCGTGGGCGGCGGGGGCTTCTCTCTCGACGGCAAACCCGCCTCGACTGCCTTCTCGTTGCTACTCGCGTGCTCGTCGTCCTCGCTGTCGTCTTCTGACTCGCCTGCACTCGGCTTTAGATGCTCTGTCCTCACTTTCTGCTCATCCGTTGCGACCTTTGGCTCTGGCGACGCGGACGGCGAGGGCGATGCTTCGCGCTTCTCCTCGTCGTCCTTTGGCGGGGGTGGAGGCGGTGCTGAGCTATCATTATCCGGCTCGTGCCTTGGTCTATCTGGCGTTGGCGGTGTGATCTCCGTTCTCGGGCTGGTGACTGAGTTGGGTGCTTGCTGCTGTTGCGAAGAGTGCGATTGACTGGCTCCTCCGCCCACCGATCGTAATCGCGGATCAGCGTTCAAGTAGTAGCCTCGCACGCCTACGATTCGCCCATCCCGCTTGCAGCCCTTTACCCAGTCTGGCACTACAACCGGAATGTTGTTCTCCACGGCTTTCTCCCACGCGGGACCCCTTCCTTCTGTGCACACAAAATGGGTGGTGTCGATCCTCACGGTGTCGACGAGCTTCGCACCGATTTCCTCAACGTCCCGTTGTAGAGATTCGCGGAGCGCGGCGGGCATGTGGCCAGGGGTGATGGTGATACCGGACAAGTCTGTCATCTTGTGTGTCTGCACCTTCAGCTTGTCGCTGCTGAATGTGCCCGCGCTGGTTCTAAGCACCAAGTGGAAGACGTATTCGGTGTCGACGGCCAGTCCGCTGAGCTTGGTGCTGTGCACTTCGGTGGGCCTGGGTATCGTCCCTGCCTTGCTGCCATTCCTGTACAGAGTCAAGCTCCGGAGCTCTGCCGTGGCGATGTCTATGGGGTCCCACTCGAGGACGACCGAGGTCTGGGTGGCATTGCGACAGCGCAGGATGGGCGGGGTGGGCTCGCGCTGGCCAAAGGTGCGGAAGATGTTGGACTGAAGCTTGTGGAACTTGGCGGCCTCGTCCGACTCTTTCTCGACGTTGCGGTTGACCTCGATGTCCACGATGCTCCCGGAGGAGATGTCGGGCGGGAGTAGGATAGAGGGGAATTCGATCTGCGCGGGTGAGCTACAAGCCACGTACAAGGGTGCGAATGCGGAGGGAGGTCCAGGCAATTGGGCGGGCAGCGCGTACGAGGCGTTTGTCTTCGGTCAGGAGCACGGCGACACCCGCGTCGACCTTGCCGACGGTGAGGGAGACGAGCATGGCGGGCGAGCGCGTGTGGAGATGTGGTCAATGTGTAGGATACGTACTCACGCACTTAAGCTCCCCGTAGCTGTGCCTGGAGTCGGGCGAGCCGCGCTAGTCCACGTGACGTTGGCGCCTGGCGTTGTTTCCCTCGTTCCTCCCCTCCATCCTTCCCTCCGTCATTCCTCAATCATGATTCTTTCCTCTACTTCCTCCCTCAAATCCCTACCCAATCTTCTGGCAATGGCCCGCAGTGCCGCTCAAAGAGCTCGTCGTTGTGCCCTGCGTGCCTCTCGTCCTGTCTTTCCCCTCACTCAACTCCCACTTGAAATACAGCTCAATGTGCTTTCCAATTGTGATCCCAAATCGTTCGATCTTCTCCTCCAGGCGAGCGAGCATTCAGAGCTTTATACTTGGAATACCCTGAGACCTGTCTACGGCAAGTTTTTAATCATCTACCAGCATCGCTATTGTCGCTCTTGCACGCGTCGTGGGCTTTACACACCAATACCGAGGCCGATGTCGACATTGGCGTTGCCATCAAATTATTCGCAGACGTCAAGGCGATCAAAGACAACCATCCTTACATCTCTCCACTTCTTATTGGTGACGAGAATCCATTTCTGGTTGCGGAAGGGCTCGTCGACTTGTACCAGGAGGTTCACGTAGCGACGGACCTTTACGCGCAAAGCCTCAATGCCGCCATGGAAGCCTTCGTCAATCCTAGGACTGAGATTAAACCAGCGACGCTCTCAATTACCGAATACTCTCGCATTGCAAGTGCCCTCTTGATGCTGAGAATCTTTTATCAACTGCAATTGAAATGCTGCGCTCAAGAGGATGTCATATCTACCGCTCGCGCCTTTCTTAATTATCTCGAGCCATGGGAGACACAACAGCTTGCCGCCTGCGACGATTTTCTGTTGAAAGTTGGGTCTGGATGGCCTTCTGCAGCATACCATCATCTTGATGTCAAGTACAGCGACTGGGAAGCGCTATCGAAGAAGTCTACCTACATACGCAGATACTTCCGGGCCCTCAAATTTGACTTAACCGAAGAAGAACACCCCTCTATCACTCCAGCATCTATTAAGCAGGCTGTGCGTCCTCACTTACATGGGGCGCTTTATCAACAACCACCTCTGCCGCAATGGACCGGAACCATTGATGAATCCTGGTCTCGGATGATAAGAGAGGATGCTGCGTCTTGCAATCCTTCACGACCCCTCGGATGGTTTCTTTATGAGTCCTCGCGGCATCGATGGCGTTGGCGTGGCTGCTTTTTCGATTTAGGTATGCTCTTCTGGGATTACCGGAGGCTTGAGGCTTGGGGCATCCTCCACCAACCAACTTACGATTCCATGCTGAGTGATTTCGACGCTCATCTCGGATGAGCTCCAAGACGCGGACCTAAGCCACCACTGAGGCTTCATCCATGTGCCCACTATTTACAAAAGCAGAAGGCTGAGATCATCACTCGCTGGACCCGTAGCCCGATACCGTGTTCTATTGAAGAGTGACCAAGGCAACATCAAGTTCTCCAAATCTGCTCTCAATTACTTTCTGCGACCGAACGTGCTAGTTGCAACGTACCTTCTCTCAGCTACAAAACAGATGGTGTGTGGAGGAGCTGTTTGAATCCGTGAGGCTGTGGATTCCATGGGCCGTGTTGAGCTTTGTATGGTGTAACACACCATTTTTCTTGTAAGTCCGGCATGTAGGTATCGTCTTTCCCATTCGCGATGCTATCGATCTCCACCATGCCTCATGAGGCTGCGCAATTCCTTCAGTTCTTCAACAACGCTTACGGTGCGTGTTTCTTTCTATGGACCAATCGGGTAATCAATCAACATACATGCGCGAAGGAAGTGTTCCTTTATCGGGAAGCCGATGCGCTACAGGCCTCGGGCGATGCGCAACGGCTGCATCCGTCTCCCGCAGTTGCAGATCCTTGAGGATGCAAGCGAAGCACTTGAGAGGGCGTTGCGAGTATATATTCCCCTGTATCCTTGCCGCTTTGAATGCATCCGCTGCAAGGTCATTCGTCGAAAGGGCATATACCTGCATCTGGCTAATTGTCACACAGCATTGACCAAGGTACCAGATGACTGTCGATGGCTGCTAAATACGAGCTGCTGCATTTCATATACCTACGTAAATGACCGACAATGGGTTTCCTCATATACTCTCGCTGTTCCTGCGTCTCCGCTGTTCGGCATAGGGTTCTTCTTCTACAAGGGAATAATACATGCTCGTGCATCCAACAGCTCAACATTCTCTCCAAAATTTACGTGACGGACTTTCGAGTATTTAATTGCAGACTTACACTTTGTGTTCCCTCTACAGACGAAGCGCAATGCTAGCAAAACGTTTCACCACGGCGTTCGGTGCAATGGCTGTGGCGCAAGCACAGCTCCTTGGAAACTCAACCAGTTGGCCCTCCGTTCCTACGACCAACCCTACACCAACACCTTGGAACGTAACGCACTATGGCGGCGAAGTGAATATCACCAACAACCTCGCGTTGACGCCGCCGATGGGTTGGAGCTCCTGGAACAACTTCGGTCCGGACATCAACGAAACCGTAGTTCGCGACACAATCGATGCTATGGAGCGGTTGGGTCTCCAGGATGCAGGATACATGTACATAAACATAGACGACGGTTGGCAGCGCTACAAAGGCTCACGAGAAGAACATGCGCTGGAAGTTGATCCAGCCAAGTTTCCCAACGGAATGAAAGCGGTCGCCGACTATGCCCATTCTAAGGGCTTCAAGCTGGGAATCTACAGCGGACCGGGCGTAGACACCTGCGCCGGATACACAGGCTCCGAAGGACATGCTGCTGAAGATGCACAGCTGTTCGCATCCTGGGGAATCGACCACTTGAAATACGATGCCTGCTGCTCGCACGCCGACGAGCCCCAAGCCGTAGTCCAGCAAGTCATGCTCGACATGAGCACCGCGCTTATATCCACCAACCGCTCCATCGTCTTCCATGCGTGCCACTGCGGCTGGACCAACATCTGGGAATGGGCGGCCGAGGAGGGCGCAAACCAGTGGCGCATCGGCCAGGACATCTCCGACGACTTTAACTACCCGGGCAACCGCGAGAAATACTATTTCGACGTGCTGGATATTCTGGACCGCGGGAATGACGTCGCAAAATGGACGGGCCCCGGCCACTGGAATGACTATGACATGCTGATTGTAGGGCTCGACGGCGAGAGCAAGCAGCTTGTTGGTACGGGTCTGAGCGACCTCGAGTACCGCACGCACTTCTCCCTCTGGGCGCTCGCCGCCAGCCCGCTGCTCATCGGCGCGAATATCACTAAGCTCTCGCAGTACGACCTGCAGACCCTGACGAACAAGGAGATCATCGCGGCAAACCAGGATCCGCTCGGTCAGCCGATTACGCTGCAGTGGTCGGCGCCGGATAACAGAACGCAGATATATTCCAAGGGCATGCAGGATGAGAGCTTGGTTGTTGCGCTGCTGAACCGCGGGACGGAGACGGCGAGTATCACGGTGGATACGCGGGCGCATTTGACAGTGCCGTGGGATGTATATCGGGTGAGGGATTTGTGGAAGAAGGTTGATAGGGGGCCGTATGACATCCCGTTTACGACGGAGGTGCAGGCGCATGAAGCGAAGGTGTTTAGGATTTGGAAGGTGGCGTGTACGGTGGGCTGCTAGCTGGTTGTAACGGAAATGACAGAGATACATGTACGCAGGGACATGATGTTTAGTTATATTCGTTTATCTCGTAGGACCTGGGGCCGTTCTCATCGCTCAAGGTATCATCATGTTGAGCCTCTAAACTTTCCCAAGGTGCGAGATCAAGTCGCCCCGCTCATTTCACGAAAGTGTTGACAGGTAGCTTGTACAGGTCGATAGTCCAGTATGGCCGGCGCGTGCCCTCCCATTGCTTGCTGCCGTGCAGACCTGCAGGAACCTTCATGTCCTCCCACTCGGTGTCGAAACCCGCCTCATGCAGATCAATCTCCGAGACCTAGGTATTGTTAACTTTCAATATTCGGAGATCCACGCGGCACAACTCACCTTGGTGTACACGTCGTAGCAGACCTGCCTGTCCGCACCGAGACCATTGTACCATCCGAACTTGCCCTCCGGCGCAAGAAGCGCAACTACGTACTCGGAAAAGAACTCCTTAAGCGCTGCGTAATCCTCGGCGAATGTGTCGTAGTAAATTGCATCCAGCACAACACCCTGCTCGACCAGCTTCGGCAGAATATCCTGCCATCGGCCCTCGTGGATGATGACGTTGGGCTTGTCGTACCAGCCCTGCTCTCGCAATCGCTGATGCACTTGTGGGTGGCCCTCGACGATGTGATGCTCCGCCGGCTCATGCGTCTGGATCGCTGTGTCGACGATGCCCATCCCGTGGCCCACGTTCATGACCTTGAGCCCCTTCTTAGGGATGAGAGTTTCTGCATGTCTCTGCATGATCTCGGTTTCCCAGTCCATCATCACAGCATTGTCGCTCTCGTCAAGCAAGATGCCCGGCTTATATCGAAGCTGGGACCGCAAGTATGCCTTGTTGTCTTTGCTGACGTCGTCCAAAATTTCCTCCTCGAATGCTTCGGGCACAGCCTGGGCAGTCTCCTCGTCCACCTTCTGCTTCTTGACAGCGGGCTGCTCCTGCTCCTCAAGAACTTCCTCCTCTTCTTCCTCTTCCTCGTCATCGTCTCCCAGACCAAGCGCCTGCATCTTCGCAAACAGCAACTCTGCTCTCACACCCGCCTCAACAATATTTTCGTAGATCTTCCTCTGGCCTAGGCGCAGCGCAACGCATCCGGGTGTTTCATCCTCCTTGTTCAAATCATTCCAGATGGCCCCGTTTTGCAGCAGGAAATCAACAGTCTGATATGCATCATCGCCCGCCTCTTTCCCATCTTTTGCTTCTCCGCACGACAGGATTGCCGCATGGAGGGGAGAAGTTGCGGTTGTGGCTGTAGGGTCCATCACGTTTGCTGAGCCTTCCTTGAGCAGAACCTTGAGAGCGGGATTGTCGTGGCGCTCTGCGGCAGAGATGATGCGCTTGGCGAGGAGGATGTCCTCCTCGGATATTTGTACTTGGTCTGCCATCTTGAATTTGGATTTGGGTTGTTTGTTTGCGTTGCTGCGCGGGAAAGTTTTCGTGTGGGGTAGGAAAATTCTGGCAGGGATTAGTATCGATAAGGTAAGCGAGACTAGTGTTCACATCTGCTTCCAGCTGGCCACTAGCGCGCTGTCTGGCGAATGAAAGTCAGCAGAATTGTCCCCTACTCACGACCAGGCACAGACCTATTGCGAGATATGGGATTGAGAAAGAACAATCATGATTTTTGCTAGGAAGTTATGCTTCCTCTTCAGACGGCTCCCTTATTATCTACTGTCCGTAATTCTTCCCGCTCAAGCCAGCCTTGATAGACTCGTCAAAGTCCTCCTTCTCTAATCCAAGTTTCTCATTCCACAACCCAAAGGGTCTTTGGTCGCCTAGACCAGCCTTACCGGCGATCGCCGCCTGGACCAGAGGGACGAAGCCGGAGAAATCGCCAGCTTGGATCTTGTCGAGACCGCTCTGTCGCAGCTGCGTCGACTCGAAATGCTCGACCTTGTACTTTTCTCCGGTAAGCTTTTCAGCCTTCTCAAGAAGCTCCTTTTGCGAGGTTTCGAACGAAGATACAAAGACGATCTGGTTCTTCGTCTCTTCGGCGTGCTCCAAAACCTTCACTGTGGCAATGCCGATTTGTCGGAGGTTCGTGGTCGAGAACGTAGTTGTGCCCTGGTCGACGAGATCGACTGTTTTATTCTGGGCGTTAACGCCTAGGAAACCAGTTTTGAGGCCCCAATCTGGGAAGAGTTGATTAGTATACGCCCATGACCGCGTGAAATGATTGCGGCTCACCGAAAAATGGACCTGTGACAATGACGGTCCGGCTGATCTCATTTTCCTTGCTCTTAAGATAATCCTGAACATCGACTTTGCCCTTGAAGATCGGGACTGCTTCCAGGATACGCGGGTCAGCGGTGTTAGATCCGAAGTCGGAAGGGATGTATCGCTTGACGCCTGCCGCTATGGCCGCATCGATGAGCTGAGTCTGGCTGGCCAATACGCGGGACGCGACAACAGAGACCACTGCATCCTGGCCTTGGAAAGCAGACTTGAGAGATTCGAACGATTCAAAGTTGGCGCGCACAACTTTGACGCCGTCGGGAAAGGTCTTGTCCGATCCCTCGCCTACGAGAACGTCAGTCAGGTTCATACCGTACCTGTCGCTGACGGAGAGTCTACTGACGGCTGAGCACTGTCACATTGAAAGAGCTTTCCAGGAAAGCATTCAGGATTGAAGGTCCAAGGTTTCCACCAGCCTGGTGGAGTTAGTTGGAATAAAGAGCATGTGGGGCACTCAGAATACTTACCCCAATGATGACAACGTTCTTGATAGACATATTAAAGATTCGAAGATGAGTTTGAAGATGGGTTGAAGGCAGTAAATGGCACCTGAAGATTTGGAAGATGTTATTTGCTTTCGATGCTGTTCAAATGGAAGGAAGGTAGCCCTTTTTATACCAGCTGAAAGCAATGGTGACACTCCACACCATTAGTGTATCTGATCACGCAAGTGCCTGGTGCCCCACAATATCAACAATCAGCCCTTCATCACAAGGTAACCCACAATAAAACGATGCTGAGAAATGCTCTTCGTATCTCCACAGTAGACCAAAACCTGTGGCAAGTCTAGACGCCCCATGCTGCCTGTCCGGCGAGGCTGGTTTGGGCTGAGTGGAGATGCCATCGGGTGGAATTCCCACCGCCAAAGGCTAGCCTTTTTAGGTATTCGATTCGTGGAGATCTCATTCGCCGCGATTTCCGATTCACACCGGTTCAGCGTGAGCTGCTCTGTAGTTGGATCTGACCCACCCGAAGGTCTCTTCCGGTAATCTGCGCATTACGGAACGCTGAGACCAGCATACTTGGGTGTATACCTAGGAGAAAGCGATGACAACGAACCAATTCGATATTAGCGGGTGACTAATTTAGCGCGGAAGACCTCCGCGTGCTCTCCAACGCAGTGAACTTTCCGCACGATAGCATTCGCGATTACTGTATTGTAATTTCAACATCGACACGGCACAATGAATCACTATTGGTAATATACGGCAAGCTTCGTGCGATGAGACATAATGATGGCCGAGCAAGTCGCAGCGTCGCCTCAAACATCTCCGACTCGATCTCCGACAACTCCACGCGATGTCTGCACGTAGGGCGCATTCAACGCCAATCCGTCACGGACAAAACGAGGACCGGTGTCAACCAAAGCCTCTATGAAATTGCTGTCGTCACAGATGGCATTTAGCGGCTGCATTACCACGGAGGACAACGCGCCCCAATCACAGCTGATCTTCAAGTAGGCCACCGTGGTCGGAAGCTTGAAATGGTCATTGGTCCCCACCCCACGGAGGATAGTTCTGACCGATAACAATTGAAGCCTTCTCGTAGGATCTGCGTGAGAAGTTTAAATTATTAGACTCTTACATGCGATCTTAGAATTCAACTATCTGGACCTCAAGTTAATCATCATCCTCGAGGTCCAACCTCTTCTCAATGATGCCCCACTTCTCTAACTGGATCAATAGTTTCAAAGGATCCTCACCGTTCCACGCACTAATCTCCCATTCCTGCTTGCCGCAACCTATTCCCTGATCATACACACCAGGAATCTTCTCGATGGTCCACACCACACGCCGACCCTCACCGTTGATCTGGCGAATGTATTCAATGACTTTGTTCAATAGGTCGACCGTGTAACGACCGCGTACCTTATTCCTTGGATTCAAACATGTGGAAAAGTACAGTGGCCTAGTGCTTTGTCGAATGTCTTCGATCTCGCGTACGATTGTGGCATACTTCTCGCGCGTCAGACCGAGAGCGTCCATTTCCGCGGTGTGTGGTGGGTGTAGGGGGTTCCAGAAACCAAATCTCACGATACGGAGCCGCGAACCGTTCTCGATTGTCCTGCGACACTCTAGTCTTCTGTTGTGCTCGTAGTACTTCATGTTCACGCTACTTGGAGACTTGTCTTTCGTCCCGATCAGACCCAGCATCAGCGATTCGCCTGCAGGAGGATTGACGTACTCCAGACGCGTGTTGATGAACGGATTGTCGTCTTTTTCAATCATGTATTTGGCGTATGAAGTACACTTTGTTCTCGAGTTGATACCCGCCCGGATCCAGGCCCGGAAGTGTGGACCTGTGCCGTAGCGATCCGCATTGGCAATCATCTGTTCTCGTTTCCGCGATGGAATTGCTTTTGGCCAGAGGGGCCATGGTCGTGTCCGATCACGGAATTGGAGCTGTTGATGATGGTACAAGTGCGAGCCATTCGACATCGCAGAATGAGGCGACCCACTTCTCCGCTTCACAACCGGGCGTGGACTGGCGACACTGCGTTCTTCTGATCCAGCAACGGCGAAGGGGTCAATGAATGATAGTCGGGCCGCATCTCGCGGTTCATACGTTTTCGCCGGTTGCGTTTCCAGCGGTACGTGTAAGATCTGAACAAACGCCTCGGAGATTCTGTTCGGTGTGAAGAGAGAGAAAGATCCGACGCAGGCTACTACTGGGAGGCCTCTTCGCTGCCAATGGGAGGTTACATGTTCTAGCAGCCTGTTCAAGTCCTCTGCTTGCTGTCCGTCACCTGCGTTTTGGCCTTCCGGTCCTACGCCAAAGATATGCTGGCGCCTTGTCGATGAAGATCGTTGCTGCCCTTCCTGTTCAAGGGATCCAACGGTATTCGAAGCTTCAAATCGCATAATTCGCCACCATGGAGTATCGCGCTGCCTTTTCTTTGGATTACTTGACGTATCGTCAAGAACATTTGACAACGCGCTCACCAACCGAGAGTAATCGAAGTACGTTATCCCGTGATCTGCTAGGGCTGTAGTATACTCGATTGGCTCACACAACCTCCAATGCGAGACGAAGTGAGCTCTGGGATTCTCACAGCGAGAACGGTTGCAGACCCCAGGGATAACCATTCCTATCGAATCAATGAAGTGCTTCTCAGGCTGTTCAGGCTGTTCAGGCTCGTTCTGGAATTCTGATGGGTGGGTTGATGGCCTCGTGGCTTTAAAGGAGCTAGGAGACGACCGCAGACGAGCTTTTAGCGACGGACGCAGTGATGGACATGTTGCTGAGGCCTCGTTTTCTTTCCTATCTGGTCGTACGTCAACTGAAAAGGTGGCAGAAGTCAACGACGATGCCAGGCTTGGTCGACTTGGTCGCGAACTGCCGAAAAGCGAAGGTGGTCTAGACGAGGGCCTCGGAGATGATAGTGATTCCTGAATTGTGCTGAATGAGTGCGGGTCAAGATGCGAATTTGTATGCAAGGAGGTGTAAACAGCCGGCTCAAGGATGGCGTTTGGGAACTCCGCAGGATCCTTCACCAAGGCTTTTTCCAGGTCTGATACCCTTGTATCCGTGGGTTTTGAGTGACTCTGTATGATTGATGGTCTTTCTGTAAGCGCGGTACGGTTTCCGCTCGATCGTATTTTGCCAGAGTCCGAACCCTGCCTTTTTCGCTGAGCCGCCATGACGGACAGCACATCCCTGTGCGCCGGGTGCTATGCTTTTGCAAAATCAGAACACGATGTTTTTCGACTGTTTTTGTGCGAATAAACCAGCAGCAATGTCGTGTAACAGTTTGCGGCACCTGGACCCGCTTTGTCCTGTGCCTCGTACTTTAAACGCGCGCTTCATTCTGGATTCCTCGCTGTTGCCGAAACGCTCCCTCCATCCGAAGTACAGACTATTTGACCCAAGCTGTTGGACTTTTGGGCCCCAAGAGACCCATTCCTTACCTTGGTCGGGGTAAAGTTTGCGCCGGAGCAGCTCACGTGGTGGCAGAAACCCGCTACTGAGACAAAGGAGAGTATCCTCGCCTCTGTCACGTACACCCGCATCAAGGCAACTAGTGTTACCCACAAACGCCCAGCCGCTCCCTTGAAAAATCAGCGAAACATGGTGCTCTAGATTCCATGGGATACCCGTAGGCATGGTCGCTGACCACGATGCGCGACAAGATCTCAAGAGAACCCCGCGGAGCACTTAAAACTGGGGTTCCGTCCCGCGGATAGCGAACGCGTTGACCGACTGAGATCTCGGTCCTCGGAATCTGCAGGACTCTGCGGGGCAAGCTGCTGGGGCACCGTGAGTACCTTTCCGTCTCAATATGTCTCTCAATATGATAGAAATATGTGGCGTACACTAACTCTTACTGATCCGTGAAAATATAACTGCATCTTAACCTATTTTACACATGCCAATTTCATGGCATGGTACAAGGGATGATAGACCTGTGACGGTCTAGAAAGACCACGTAAGTTTAGTCCAAAGTTTTCAATTGGATAGCAAGAGTAGAAGAAGTGGTAATCGATAATTTTCAGTGTCAAAACACGATAGGTACCCAACGCCGCGCTAGAAGGCTACACAAGAAAGATGCATGTGTCCAGCACTGCCGCGACCTGGCCAGCAGAACGTTGACGCAGGGACACCCGAATGACACCCATCGCGTAACCCTGCGCTACAACACTAACAACTAGGAATAGCTTGAGCACAGGGGAAATACGCTCAGCAGGCCGCCTACTCAAACACGGTCTCTAAGCGCGCCACCGCCCTCTGGCGCGTCGTCCTCATCATCTTCGCAATCCGCCCCGCCCGCTTCTCGTCCATCGCCATCCTCTTTTGCACACACTTCCAGCGCAGCTTCAGCTCCTTGTCGGCATCAATCCAGGAGAATATAGAGAGATATTCAGCGTACTTAGCACTCAGCTCCTCATCAGCCTCCAGTCGCCCCTCGAACACAAACTCTGAAGTTCCGTCCGCAACCATAGTCTCGAAATCAGTCGCCAACCGCCGGACCATCAGATCGATCCAATTCTCCATGTACCGCAGGTGGCGCAGGTCCCACAGGGCTTCACACTCCTCGAGCAAGAAGCCCTTCTCAAATGCACCGCGGATAACGCGCTCAAGCGGCCGCAGAAACTGCCCGCTGGGCTTGTTCCCTAGGAATGAGAGGGCCTGGTAGACCTGGACAACTTCGATCAGGTTGGCATGAATGCCTGTGTAGGGCCCGTGGTCAGCTTCGCGCCAGCGCAAAGCTTGCTCTAAACCTGGGTGACTTACACTGGACGAGGGGAGCAGGGCCAGACTCGGGAGAGATGGCTCAATGTAGATGTGCAGGGTAGGTAGGAGCTCTTGGAGCTGCGATGGGGTCAGGGTCGTAGTAATCGGCGAGTTGCCGGGAATGATGATCATCGGGGAGAGTATACGCGCTTGTGATGTAGTCACGGCATGGGGCTGAGGGGGAGCGACAAAGATTTCGGGTGGAGATGAGCACAGAGGCTGTGGGTGACGACTTGAAGTCATCATGTACGACGTAGATTGGTCTTTGGTTTGGAGCTCTGGTAACTCAACACAGCGATCACTGACGGTGTCTTCGAGGTGGGGAGCTCTGGTACCAGAAGAGGTTTCTGGGCTGCGCGGTGAACTGGATAGCTGCAGCATCAGCTAGGGATGGGCGCTTATGTATAGAGGTTGGGTATGTTTCTCCACAATCTCTATCTACATTGTGAGAGTAGAGCTACAGCGATCAACGTGGTGTACAATGTTCGTGCGCAGAGTTGAAGTCCCAGGATAACTCGGAGAGGTAATTGAACAGTTGCACGATCTCTGTCCTGTTTCGACAGGAACATAGCTGCTCGTTACCCAACCGTTCTCACTGCCTAAGCCTAACTTCCCACAGTCCAGCACCCCTGGGACTGCAATGCATCCTCGAAATCTCAAATCTCTTGCCCACCCTACGAAATAAGTTCTTCCAATCTCTCTCAGTTCTCTTCTTCGCTCCAAAAAGAGTTAGCATCAGCTTATCCAACTGGCGATGCTGGTGCTCCTCGCTCCTGGTGATCTTACCTTCCGCGCGCTCCGGGACAACGCAGCCATTGACCAAGAGAACAGAGACGTCGGAGCGGCGCCCAACAGCCAAGATAACGGCTCGGAGCATCTTCATGGCCTCTTTATCATCGTTGTTGTGGAAGGCGATGAGAAAAAGGTAGACACCTGCGTCGCGGATTGGCTGTGGGGTGGTATAATCGTATTGTTGGAAGGCGACTCGGTCCTTGACATCAGTTGATTGGGAAGAGTCGATTTAGTGGCATGATATGCCTTGCACGTTGATCGTCAGAGAGGGATAGTTTCAAGGCATTTAGATTAGCATCGTTGGTATGGTGGAATGAATACTGAAGAAACAAACTTACCTGCGCAAGATCACGATGGTATGACCGTTGCCACCATCGATGTCGACCACTTTGGTGTTCTCCAGGGATAAACAGGCAAAACTGCCTCGCAGCATCCTGACACTGTCGATGATTGCATGCACTCTCAGTATCATGTGGGTCCAAGAAGAGTAGCAAAAGTGACTGACCTAACGACCAGTCGCTCATCGCTTTGGTGAACATTAAAGCTCTCTCGGAATTACATTCCAGATATTCATAGAAGGTCGTCCAAAGTTCGTATAGAATCCACAGATTTCCAGTCCTAAAGAGCATGGGAAAGCGTCAATATGCGTATCTAGCTGCTATGCTCCCTGAATATTTCATTGAACGATACATCAGTCACGCCCGTGAACAGAGAGATTTCGATGAAGTTGGAGGCTGCAGTATGGCAGAACCTGCCATCATCCTCTTCAAAAGTTCGCTGCGTAGCTGCCATCTTCAGTTCTGGTGGTGCAGTCCTCATCCATGGCAGCCTTCTTGGCTAGCTCGCCTGCGGTGAGACCAATATTGTCGGCAGGGACGTGGTCAAAGTATTTGAGGCTCAACAGCCACATGCGCTCCCATGCGGACTTACCCTCTAGTTGGATACCATGCTTTGGGATTACAATCACGACGATGCATATGATACGAGGTAGTCCGTCGCTTGTTGCTGCACTTCGTTTAGGTAGAGGAAAAGAGTCCGTCGATCCAAGGATTCATGTAGACAAAGAAAACCTCCATCGATGCAAGGTTATCTATTCGGCCCATAGCTTCCCTTTGCCGTGCCACTGTGGTTCGGGCCATCGCATTCGAATCGCAATAGCTCAGCGCTGAAAAATAAGTTGGCGTCTCTTGTAAACGATTTGAGGATTACACTTGAGACTTTTCTGCTGGATTAAGAGCGAGATGTGGATACATGAACGCACGGCAAGATATCGCATGCTTTGGCATGTTCGGATTTGGGATTAAAGTGCATGAGACGTGCAATGAGGCGTGGATGCGGCGAAGCTACAAGGGATGAACGCTCCAGCCGCTGTGGCAAGGAAATGTGGTTTCAGTGCGTGCTGAACCCACGCGTCCGGACCCAGGCCTGCAGCTTTTGCCTGGGTGGCAAACACCATGTTGATGGTACTTTTCGTCCACGATGCTCATGGCCGCGCCTCCGTGAGATATGATTTGGTAGCCTGTGAGACCCTGTCCGTACTTCAACAGCGATACCTATCGATCTAGTGACCGTGTGCGAGCCAGGCGCGGGTCTCTGCGATAGCTCCACCCATTGCTGATTGCAGTCGTCGCTTCGCAGAGCTACCGAACCGAAGTTGCCGTGCGCTACATTGGTTGCACCAGGCTGTAAAGATCGGTGATGCGGATAGTCGTGCCAGTTCGGATCGTGGAGGAAGGGTGTCGCCCATACAGTAGGTAGGTAGGTACCTACCTACACAGTAGATCTGAAAGCCTCACGGAACCATCGCGGGGATGACTCGTGTCACCTGGGACGAAAGGCGACGAAATGCTTACCGAATGTATTTTGGTGCTTTCATTTTTTTTAATGCCATGCTAAATGCATATAGGCGCTGAAAGGTAAGGAGCAGTCACATTGTTCTGGTGGTGTGTGTCAAGGGGATCTTATTCGCGCGTGTGCCCGCTTTCCTGGCAGCCTCACAGCACGCATCTGCTTCGAGAAACCCTATGAATGTCCACCGCAACATGGACCCCAATATCCTCTGCAGACGTGCGGCACTATAGCTGGCCCTGAGTCTGTTTTGTCTACGAGTGCCAATGCAGCCTCCGTTGGCGGTCGTGCGCATGTGCATGCTTTGTGATGCGTGACGGGTGGCGAGTGAATGCTGGATGCGGTTGGCCTCTCAGTGCACGATGGCAAACCCCTCTCCCACCAGCGTTCTGCTGCCTGACAAGCTTCAGGCAGCACACGCCCGCATTTCCATGCTTCTACGCACGAAAGCATGTGGTAGCGTGGTCGCTGCCTGGCCGCACCGGGCTCTTTTCGTTTAGTATAAGTAGTCCCTAGAGGAACTGACGTGCTGCGAGACAGTCCAGGCAGATCGTCTCAAGCACGTACAAAAGCTCGCAACAGCCCTCACTGCCCCAAACCATCTCTAACCATCTCTCCCCTTTTTCTTCCACTCCAATCATTCGTACTCTTCACGGCTGCGTTTCTCAGTGTAATTTCCTCGTCTCGCTTATTCGATTTCTGTTTCAAGCACGCAGAACCGCAAAATGGCCCCTAAAAAGGCTGCGCCTTCCATCTCCGTCCGCCCTAACGCACTCAGCGATGAAAAGTGCATCATCACCGGCGATATTGATGGCTTCAAGCGCAAGGACGCTGAGCAGATCCTTATCAATGCGGGTGCGACGATCGAGAAGAGTTTGAACAAGAAGGTCACGCTTGTTGTCCTCGGTGCAGATGCCGGCCCCCAGAAACTGGACAAGATTGAAAAGCTCGGGATCGAGACAAAAGACTGGGATGCGCTGATCGTTGAGATCAAGGGTGAGGGCGGCGCTGCTCCGGTCGACGACGACGATGATGATGATGATGATGAAGACGATGCAGATGAGGAGATGAACGAGCCTGAGGATGTGAGACGACTGCCTGGCCCGACTTCATGTCTAATCGGATGTTCTAACATCTTAACAGTCCAAACCTAAGAAGAAGGCCGCTCCCAAAGAGAAAGCCGCGCCAAAACCCAAGGCCAACACAAAGGCGAAGGCCGACCTGGCACCAGCAGCCAAACCCGCAGCTAGCAGTTCTAGCGGCAACTTTCTTTCTGGCAAGCATGTGATCATCACTGGTATCATCGCAGGACACGATCGCAAGGATGCCCAGGCAATTCTGGAGAAGGAAGGCGCCATTTTCGAGAAGTCGCTCAACAAGAAGGTCGAGATCGTAATCCTCGGCCAGAACTCAGGTCCGGACAAGCTCGCGAAGATCAAGGACCTCGGTGCCGAGACCATCGAGTGGAAAACGGTCGCCGAGAAGCTCGGTCTTGAGCTTTCTCCTGAGAAGAAAGTCGCCAATGTCGAGGCGGGCGACGCACCGGACTCTATTGACGGAAAGACGCTGCTTGTCACCGGTGAAATCGACGGCTTCACCCGCAGCGCAGCGCAGAAGATTCTCGAGGGCGCTGGAGCCAAATTTGCGAAAACGCTGAACAAGTCTGTCGAGCTTGTTGTCCTGGGAGCCAACGCGGGTCCCGACAAACTGAACAAGATCGCGGACCAGGGCATCCCTACTGTCGAGTGGATTGACCTGATTGAGAAGCTGGGCATCGATGCGGAGGCTGGCGAGCCGCCGAAGAAGAAGGCGAAGAGGGACTAGGTGTCTTGTTGGAGCGTGTCCGCAGTGTCACTATCTTACGGAGTCCGCTCGAGTATTATGTTTTGTATTCCATCCAAAAAGCCGGTTCCCCAGGTTCTCTGACATGCATCTTCGCGGAAATAATATACCTCTTTGAATTGACTCTGCGCATATTCTCTGCTGTGCTTCTACTGCATCTATCTCTACATGCAGCGTCACTGGTTATCAATTATTGTCTGCAAAGGACGGATATCCTTGGTTGCTGACCGTTGCTAAGTGGGCTCCAGTGGCTTAACGATCGAATGGTGGCGCCTGACTCGACAGGATGAAGCGCGACGAACGATGATGGCGGTGACACTGCTCTCAGACTGATAGGCTCGTGCTTAGATCATTCGGCTTCATAGACTGGCATTAAGATCTTCAAGATAGACCAAGTGATATGTAGGCTCAAGATGATGCCTATTATTGCATACACGGCTGTGGAACACTGAAACCTAGGCTTTCCGTCCTTTCCGCCATATATGGGCGTTTCACTGTAGCGAGCTCAGAAGATTAAACATCGATGAAAGAAACATCTTTCCATTTGGGGGTGGTTTCAGTCAACAGGTTTTTCAAGAAGTCTGTTGGCCGGTCCTACATTTTTTTTTTAAAAAAAAAAAAAAAAAAAACCTGTGTTGGCCATAGGTACTCTTAGATCGGTTCGCTCAAGTTTTTCCACGATGCAACTTCGGTGTAACCTTGGCGCAGGACGGAACGTGCTGGACCGTGAAGGCCTAAAGACCGTGGAATTTTCGCTGCTCCTTCACCTATCTGGCGCACAACATCCTCATTCTTTTGCAGCCCATGGGCTAGACCTACCACAGGTATCGAGTGAAGGCAAATCATGGGAGGAATCCAGAATGGTTTCCCTACTTACATCGGGGGATATTAGTGATGTTTTGAATCCATTTGAAAAGGAAAAAAGATCCGACAGTGTACGCTGGCGAGGGTTGTAGCTATAGCTGTAAATTCAAACTGGATGCCTTTGATCTTGTCTTTGTTGGTGCGGTTATAGTCCCGTATTTTGGCCAACTCTTTCACATACGACCATAGGACACTGAAAACTAGGCTTCCCGTCCGCTCAGCCATATATAAGCAGTGTACCGGCGGATCAGTAGTTGCGTGGGTGACCAGCAGCGAATCCCTGCTGTTGTATGTTTTTTTTTTGGCGACAAGCGGTGTGGTGGTGGAGAATGTGGGATCCACGGGCCGGAAGCGGCTTTGAGCGTTGCACCACCACCAACTTTTCTGCTTTTGTTCATAACTAAAAGATTTTGGTGCGATGCAGGACGGTTTAAACCAAGAATGCAGAGGGGTTGCGCGGGCTAGAGGGAGCGGATAGGGTCAATGCAGGGAATGTGGATATACGGTAGCCTAGAAGTTCTCGAGGCGCATTGCTGACCCTGTTGCTATTCGGTAGATACCTACATCATTATCATTGCCAATGCTGAACCTGCAAAAGCCAAAACAATGACACTGATACATTATCATCAATACGATATACTACTAAACATGGCGCAGACGACACTCATAGCTTCGGCATGGCCTTATCCATTGGCATCCACTCACTTGATCCTTTCTCGCTCGAGACAATTCTTCAGAGACTGCTCGACAAGCTTCGGGTCGCTCTCGAGGAACCGCGCATTCAAGCTGAACCTCGCGCTATATCGCTTCAGGCAGCTCTTCTCACTCCCAAGCTCTTTTTGGGATACGTGCTCCAAGAACGCATACGAGTCGTCAAAGGTCTTGTAGCAGCTCGTACAGGCGAACGTTGCTTTCTCGTCGTGTCTTTGGATTTGGGACAGTGCATGCGACGCGAAGAGTATGCAGCGGTACTGTGGCAATCCGGAGTGCGCGGCGACAGAGACAATGGCGTGACAGTACGGACACGACTCGCGGTCATCGTAAGGATCCCGAACATTCAATTTTCGCGTCTGATGTTTGGTGTTATGGTTGGTCTGTTGACCCTTCTGGAGCTGCAGGGCAAAAGGGCAGAATGCGACCGAGAAACGCGGAGGCGGGAGGAAGGGCTCTATCTTATGCGTCGAGAGACGCTTCATTTGGTCCTGGAGAGCGTCAAGGCAGGTGCGACGGACCCCTCTCGCCGTGCGAAGGATTTCGTCATACAGTATCGTGCACAGCCAGCGAGAGGAAGTGGCATCCAGCAGAGGCACGCACACTTCTTGCTGTAGACGAAGAAGCTGCGAGGACAGAATCGTGTGGCAGGTTGCTTCAGGAGTTAGTGGTATCCACAGCATGAGCAAGCAGTGCTTACCATCTCCTTTGTCAAACTTTTGACCAAATCTGCGTTGACCGTCCTGAGTGACCTTTTGGACTCGGCTTCCCAAGCGTAGGGAACGATCCAAAGGATCCTCTTTGCTACTCCCGGAGATACACTCCCACGTCGATCTTCTTCGTGGATTATTCGTCATCCGTCGCTCGTACGCCTCGTGCGCATTTTGGAATTCGCGACCAATGTCCCAAAGTAGGAACGAGGTCCATGTGTCCTCCAACCAGGATTCGGTGCTTGTGGATCTAGGAGTTGCGAAGCTAGAGTAAACGGTATCTCTTGACATTGCTGAGTATGAATGACCGAAGTAACAGCGCTGGTTTTTCGATGCTGGCGGTCTGTTTGCTTCGTGTTGTCAAAATTATCGGACGTATGTAATCCTGAATCGATAAAACTAGTGCGCAGCTGTACCTAGGCAATAGGTTGAAGGGACAACTATCGTCAGATATGGCCCTGAGGCATAAGTGCCATGGACACTGCACCTCGAGAAATTGAGGGAAGGTACAGTGACTTCACAGTCCGAGCTCAGGTACTTGTAAAGAAGTGCCGGGTAACCCTTTCGCTTTTCTGGGCGCCGCGACCGTAGGTACCAAATGGAGGTGAAGCTGCAAAAAACTTGGCCTAGGCGAGACGCGGCTGATCTGCGCTGGGATGAGTTGGCAGTCCGATTTCATCACGGTGCTGCAGGTACGGCGCAGTTGCAGCGCAGTGGAATCCATCGGAGGATAGCCACCGAGTCGTGTGAGGCCATCTTCGCGTAGTACAACGGGTTGCGGCCTGGTTGCAGTAGGTAGAAGCGGTGGGCACCATGCTCACGATCGCGATCGCTTCAACGCCGATGACATCCCAACACAGGTTTCCCTAGACATGACAGGCAGAGATTGTGGAGGTCACGGGCAACAGTCCTATAAGCGAGCATGCGCATAAAACATCCATCCCTGTTATGAAGCCTGGAGCGTGGGGAGGAAAGATGAAGAAGAGGGTCATCCGCAAACTTGAATGCAGACAGGCGGTGGCTCATGCCCGTGTCGTGCTTTTGCGTCACTGTCTGGACGCCTGAGGCACTCGTACCACATCATAGTGGCGGTCCATGGAAATCAAAATCTCGATGAACTCTACCCCAAGATGACCACAATGGCAATTCCTTCGAGTGTCGCCTTCGTGATCATGCAAGACGGATGAGGAAAGCCCCCACGTCAAGCCGCGGCCCACGCCGCCCCACCATCCCACCTTCAGGGCCGAACTTATGCCCACCGTTCGACCCAATATCACGTTGAGGAACTGAAGAACCTCCGGCCTACAGCCTGTGTAAAGCCTTACGAACTGCTTTCAAGCTTCTTTTGTCTTTTCCACCCCATTCAACATGTCCCACGCGCACTCACATGACGGCGCGTCACACTCGCACGCTGCCCCAGACCATGGCCACACCCACGAGATACTCGATGGACCAGGAAGCTTCCTCGGGCGCGAGATGCCTATAATAGAAGGTCGTGACTGGCAGGATCGATCTTTCACTATCGGCATTGGAGGGTATGCTTCCCAATCTCGCATTCCTCTACTCCATGTACAGCCATAATGAACCTGGAAACACGCAAGCAAACTAACACCCACAAGCCCCGTAGGCTCCGGCAAAACCGCCCTCATGCTCGCCCTCTGCAAAGCCCTCCGCACACGCTTCTCCATAGCTGCCGTCACAAACGACATCTTCACGCGCGAAGACTGCGAGTTCCTCACCAAGAACAACGCCCTCCCCGCCGAGCGCATCGTCGCTGTCGAAACCGGCGGCTGCCCCCACGCCGCCGTTCGCGAAGACATTTCTACCAACTTGCTCACCCTTACGCAGCTACACCACAAGTTCGACACCGACCTGCTGCTGATTGAGTCCGGCGGGGACAACCTCGCGGCGAACTACTCCCGCGAACTGGCAGATTTCATCATCTATGTGATTGATGTGTCTGGCGGGGACAAGATCCCGCGCAAGGGCGGACCCGGCATCACACAGAGTGATCTTTTGATCGTGAACAAGTGCGACCTGGCGGAAGCCGTGGGTGCAGATCTGGGGGTTATGGAGCGGGATAGCAGGAGGATGCGCGAGGGCGGACCGACCATCTTTGCGGTGATCAAGAAGGAAGAGGGACTGAAGAACATTGTGGATTTGCTTCTGAGCGCATGGAAGGCGAGTGGTGCGAGCCAGGCGCGCAAGGTGAGCTTCACACCCGTCGTGATGGAGTAGATATGACAATGTAAAAACGCATGTGTATGTGGGACGCAGAGATGCCGTACGTCGATACAATAATGTACATGTTAGCGGTCCACCCTATTTCGCCACCGGGTACAAGTGCCCTTCCGCGTCGTACTTCGCCTTGAAGAAGGTATAACTGAGCGTCACCGTCTCAATCCCCTTCATATTGATATCGCTTGCAAACTCGGGATCAATGTAGAAAAACACAGGCATGTCCACTGTCTCGCCCGCATTCAGCCGCTGCTCCTCAAAGCAAAAGCACTGTATCTTGGAGAAGTACGGCGCCACCTGGCCCGGCGTCACGCTGTACGTCGCCACGCCGATGATGTCCTCCTTGGACGTATTCGTCGCCGTGTAGAAGGCAAGCGCCGTCTCGCCGGGGAGCACGCGGACTTCGCGCTGCTGGGGCACGAATTTCCAGGGCAGCACATCTGAGGTGGAGCCGTGGAAGGTGATGCGGATGCGGGGGTGGTCTTCGACGGGGCGCAGGCGCTCGGAGGGGTCGCGCGAGTCGTCGCCGTGGGCGGCGGACTTTATGGGCTGCCCGCCCCAGCCGGTGGTTTGGCAGATCTGGTACAAGTTAGAGAATGGTCTGCAGGGTGAGAAAGTACTAGTACCATCTTGTACATGGGGACTGAGCCGTAGGATAGGGCCACGGTGCCGAGAATTATACTGAAGACATAGTTCCTGTAACGATATGAGCCCCGGTGCCATTAACGCACGATATGAGCGCCACATACATGGTTGTCCTATTATTCGTTTTATACTGTTGGCGCACCTCGTCCATGGATGGCGCTGCAGGTCTCGTCGTCTCTCTGGTCGTGTTCAGACATCTTCGTGGTCGTACGATATTGAAGTTGGTTTGCCGGGGAGCGCGAGGGAGCGCACGAGAGCATGAAGAACATGTCCAGGACTCGAGTAAGTGTGGCGCGTGCCGTATAGAAGATGGGAACGACATTGTGGGGTCGGCAATGGAGAGCAATGGCCGTGGCGCGTTCACTTTGAGCTTCTGCGTGAGTCGGGCTTATCGAGCGTCGGGCTTCTCGAGCGCTGATTGGACAGCGAGCGGAGGAGGCGCCCCGGCTTTTGGGTTTTTGGCGGCGCGCTTTACATCCAGTCGTCACTTGCGCATTCTTTACATTTCAACTCACAACAACTTTCTTCGGATTCTGGAACATGGCAGACAGCGCGTGCGGCGTCTGCAACACAGCGCCCAAGAAGTATAAATGTCCCACATGTGCACTCCCCTAGTAAGCCGTCTCTTCTTCCTCTCTCTCCCACGCCATCTAACACACCTCAGCTGCTCAATACCCTGCTTTAAAGAGCACAAACGCGCACATCCCGAGGGTGCTTCATCAGTGCCTGCATCACAACCAGTCTTCGAGGTCGAACTTCCAACCGCGATCCCAGAAACGATCCCTACGTACATCCGCACAAAGACAGACTTCTCCCGCCTTGCCACAGACGCGCACTTCCAGACGCTCCTCAAATCAAATCCGGTCCTGCTCTCCACGCTTCAGCGGGTGTATGCTGCCACCATCAAGCCGGAGGGCGGAGACGCGCCGCAGAGGAGGGGAATGAGGGGTCGTGGGGGGTTTAGAGGAAGGGGCAGCAGAGGAAGAGGGAGAGGAAGAGGTGGCTGGGGTGGTGCTGATGACACGCCGAGGTGGACGCAGAAGCAGGGGGACAACGATGCGCTGAGGATACTGAAGAGCTTGCGCGAGGGAAACGCGGCTGAGGGGACGAGTGGTGTTGGAGAGTTTGTGCGGTTAGTCGAGAAGATGTACGGCGATTCGAAATAGACGGAGAACGCGGGAGACGCGATGGACACTTTGTGATGATCTATGATACCCAAGAATGAATAAGATACCCAGAACTACCTGATGAACCGAAATGGGCGTCAGAAACCGCCTTCAAACTGTCCCAGATTGCCACCATCACTCAGCCACGCCAGTCAGCCTCTTCTCGTCAAATCAGATAGCTACGCTTAAGAATAAATCGTCTGTCTCCTCATTCCGAACAATGATCTCTTGAAGTCTTTTGTACACCCATTATCCTACGTAAAGGAACAAGGAATTGGCCAATCGAGTCCTTTAGCATGTTGTACGAGAGATAGCTTGTGAAGTGGCGGAAGTAGCCCCCATAAGACCTCTTGACAGAACTCAAGTACACCATGCTACGCCACGAGATGCAATGTAGTACTCAAACCCTGGCCTGGCCGTCGACGTTGCTACCGATCCGCTTGGCCAAACTAGCCTTCGAAGCTTCAACGTGAACGCCGCGCTTTCCACGGGACTGCTACAGACTAGCTCGAGTCCCGACCTGCTCGTTATGGTAGACGCACTTCTCAATGATCCCAGGTCTGCCAAATCTTAGCAATGTAAAAATAGATCGGAGAAAATTCAACAGTGAAATGCTCAGTGATGCATGGCTCGGCGGCTTTCAACTCGGACGAATTCAGGCCGGCCGGTCTACCTCAGCCCGACGGGCAGATTAGCCAGCCCGCGAGTTCTTCAAATGCACGCTCCATCGAGCGACAAACATGTATTTCAATAGATGTTTATTGCCGTTTTATTATCGCCAAGAAAAGCACATTATCTTCAGAAAATATCCTGTAGAACCCCCTAAGCTACAACGAGTGATAGAGTGAATGATATCCAACTGACTACCCCATCTATGTCTGTAGTAGGTTTTGCAGGTGAACGAGCTCGGAATACCGCCCCTGTCTTTCCATCAGCTCTCTGTGAATACCCTTCTCAAGCACACGCCCGCTGTCCAACACGAATATGACGTCTGCTCGCTGAATGCTGGATAGTCTGTGGCCGACAGCAATGGTCGTGCGATCTGGGCAGCCACATCAAGTGCAGTCTGGACGACTTGTTCCGATTCAGAGTCCAACGCGCTGGTATTTTCGTCGAGGAGAAGTATTTTTGGATTGCGGATGAGCGCCCGGGCGATACAAATTCTTTGTTTCTGTCCACCAGAGAGCATACCTCCCTTCACTCTAGCATCTGCGGGGTGTTAGCCAGCACCAATTAGTCGGGCTTCAGGAACGTAGCTTGCCTGTATTGAAGCCATCTGGAAGTGACTGAATGAACTCGAGAAAATTCGCATCTTTGCAAGCTTGCACGATGTTCTCGTCTGAGACGGCCTCCTCATTTTTTGTGCCCATCATGATATTGTCACGAATGGTCCCCTGGTACAACGTCGGTTCCTGTGCCACTAATGCAAATTGCTGGCGGTATGCAGCGACAATGAGCGTTGAAATATTCATTCCATCCAGGTAAATGGCGCCACGGGTCGGGTCGTAAAATCTGGAGCGAAATTGCTGTCGACTTTCCCGATCCAGATGCTCCGACAAGTGCTGCGTATTGCCCAGATTTGATGTGAATATCAATGCCCCGAAGAGCGAGTTGCGACCTAATTGGATACTCAAAATGGACGTCGCGGAATTCGACATTGCCTTCGGTGCTCTTCAAATATCGGCCTTCCATCGAAGAGCTATCAATAATTGGCTTGCGATCAACCAAGGTCTTCAAATCAGTAGCAGCTTGCTTTCCCTTACCTATGTCAGGCGCAAAGCTGAAGATAATTCCGGCGGACTGTGCACCAAATACCGTGGCGGAAAAGCACACAAAGAATTGGAAAATTGAGTATTCGTGTTGAGAAATGAGTTGGCCGCCATACCAGAAGGCAAGGGCATTGACCGCGAATCCGAGGCTTTGAGATGCCGCGTAAAGTGCGCTGGACTGCAAAACTGATTTGAGGGAGCGTATGCCTTGCTCATGCAACTGTTGGCGATGATTGCAAAGAACGTCATATTCTCTCATCAAAGATGCCACTGTACGAATGGCGGAAGTGCTTTCGCATGCGTAAGATGCAGATGCTTCGTAAAATTGCTTCGATAGAGCCTGGAACCGAGCCAGCACCCAGACACGGAAGAAACCGCACGCAAGTACAATTGGAACTGTAGAGATGCATACCAGAGCCAGCTTCCAGCCAATCGCCAATGCAATTATAAGACCGGCAAAAAGAGTGACTATAGCGGAGAGAATCGTACTGAGCGTGGAACGGGAAATTCCAGCCAAGTTCTATTCGCGAATGTTAGTGAGTGTAGTCATTGCCAGGATCGAGCAATAACAGGGAATGCATTGGCTGTGGTTCTAATAAAAGACGTCAAAGCGCCTGGTGAGTTCTCAGGTCTGTCAAAGAATGCGGCTTCGTGTCGTAATATCGCTCGAAAACAAGCATTTCGGGCTCTGCGGACCATTTTTTCGCTGCACCATGCTACGACATATGCCTGTACTAAGTACGCGAGAAGCTGGGCGATAGCAAGTAAAAAAAACATCCATGACCAAAAGGCGACCTGAGACTTTGCGTTGTCGTTCTGCGGTAGAGCGAGGGAAGCTATGGATTTAGCAAAGAGTACCGATTGAGCAGGGATTGCACCGCCCGTCGCAAATGCACAGAGTATTCCGGCGAGACCATAGCGCCAGTCAGGTATGTTGAATGATGCCACTGTAGCAACCAGGTGCCAGAGTGGATATTGCGGTGCTTTTGATTCTGTGATGCTGGTGAGAGATACTTTTTCGGTGTGTGAAGCTCTCTTTTCCTCTTCGGCGTTCCCACTCGATCGCACCTGTCCACTTGAGGAATCAGGAACCCAGAATAAATCAGAGCTTGTTGATGTGTTGTGATGTTTAATTCCCTGGGCTTCGACCAAGGTATGGTAAACTCCCTTCGCTTCGAGCAGGTCATTATGAGTGCCTTGCTCGACAACTTTTCCATGAGACATGACGATGATTTTGGAACGTTTGATAGTGCTCAGCCGGTGTGCAATAACCATCGTGGTTCGGCCGCGAGAGGCACGGTCTAATGCAGCTTGAACCATCCCTTCGCTTTTTGTGTCCAAAGCAGAAGTGGCCTCGTCTAGCAGCAGTATCTTGGGGTCTCCGATGATTGCTCGTGCTACAGCTATCCTTTGTTTCTGACCGCCTGATAGCACAAGACCGCGCATGCCCACATTGGTCTGATATCCTTGGCCAAGGTCACAGATAAAGTCGTGGGCATGGGCCGTTGTTGCCGCTTCAGTGATAAGCGTCCATACCTGTTCGTCATCGTCTGGCAAGTGCTCATATTTGGTGCCGATGAGACCGTGTCGAATATTTTCTGCGACTTTCGTGGCAAATAGGACTGGCTCTTGTGAAACAATGCCCACCTGCTGCCGAAGCCATTGCAGATTGAGCTCCTCAATCTCGACTCCGTCGAGCAGAATATTGCCTTCCAATGGCTCGTAGAAGCGCTCACAAAGGCTCAATAAAGAGCTTTTTCCAGAGCCCGATACTCCTACGAGCGCTGTTGTTTCGTTGGGTCGTGCATCGAAGCTCACCGAGTTCAAAGTTACCACGTGTGGCCTCGAGGGATAGACAAGCTTGACTTGACGAAATTCAACCTTGCCTTTGAACTCGGAGCGGTCGATTTTCAACTCTTTCTTGTCTCCAGGGTCAAGCGGGGAAGGGCGGTCGATTGTCGAGTAAATTTTTTGAGGCCGCTGCGATCGCGGTCGCGAATGCTTGCATATTTGGTGCAACACTGCCTAATGCAAATGCGCCCATGATAATGGACAGCAGAATTGTGAGAACATCACTCAGAGAGCATTCTCCGCTTGCAACGTACTTACTGCCCAGCCAAAAGCCAATGCGTAAGACAGATAGATGTAACACATCATGAATCCGATCGTGGCGGTGGTCGTCGCTTTGGCTCGGAATGCGGGAGTCCCAGCATCGGCTAAGTGTTTATTGTACGATTTGACAACCCTGTCCTGCGTACCAGCTGCAATGGTATTCCTGATCGAGCTTATGGTCTCTTCGACAATCAACCCACCCTTGGCGTAAGACGCGAGAGAGAGGCTTGACCATCCAATAGACAGACGGCCTAGTGCTCCTCCCGTAAGGACAATAGCCACGATGGTCGATGTCAATATGAGCGCCAATTTCCAATAGCGAATGTAGGAGATGATGTAGGCTGTGATGAAGTTTGCGATGCTTTGCAGGGTCAATGCCAGCTTTCCTGAAATTCCGTCTTGGAATAAATTGGTATCGGCCGTGATTTCGAGTTGTCTACAGAAGGTCAGTGTTCCATACAACCCGTTGTATTTGGAGGTTTGACTTACAATTTCGCCAGCTCCAAGAAGATCGAAATAAGCCATATTTTGTCGGAGGAGACCTGCGAGATAATTTGCTCGGACTTTGGCGGCAATGTGTTCACCGACATAGTTGAATCCGACCGTGGGAATATAAATAGTGACAAACTGGCCAATAGCAAGATAGACAAAATACAGCGTCAATCGATTTACCTCATGCATAAAGTGTGATCCGGAGACAGTGCCCAAAAAAAATCCTTGGAACTTTCCACGTTCTTAGTATGTTGCGCGTGGACTTGCGCTGTGGAATCAGCGAGGCTACACAGCTTACGGTACTAGCGAGGGAGCTATAAATGATGGTCATCAATGGCAAACTTGCACCTGCGGCGATAGCACTGAGCCCACTGACAGTAAGGAAGCAGATGTCATAATTCGTTGCATAGCGAAAAAGAGTTTCGTACTTGACGACTGTTGGTGTGCTAACGATCTGGTGGGATAGTAGGTATGGCCGCGGCGTCGTTGGACAGATGAGTGTAGACCTGGTTGCCGGAGGCAGTCACAACATCGTGACTTTCGGCTGTCATGACTGGTCCATCCAGCGATACGGTGAGATAAAATGTAACAATTTGATGAGAGAGTAGCAAGCAGCTCCCAAGCCGCCAACGCGAGTGGTAAGTAACAGTGGCTGGGCTGCTGCCTAGCTCACGCGAACAACAATTGATAACAAGCCAAGACAAAGGTGTAGGTAACCGCGTGGGCCACGGGCCGCCGATTGAACGGCGACTTTGGCTTTGGACCGACGCCGGCGAGTTTAACTTTAAATCAATCCTGGCAGCGCTGCTCTAGACATGCCTTATGTAAACTGCGTCTCTTAACCACGCCGCATACGCATCATGCCATGGATTTTCTCAATCCCCGGATAGACTACTTATGCCCAACAAGACTGCTGAGTTCCAGGGGCAATATCTCCAACAGCAGTTCAACTTTACCGCCGACTTTTCGAAGAAATTCAATAGAGAGAAGGTATAGATTGTAAAAGTGGGGTAAGGAGAGGATATTAGATGCCTTGTGAGCTCTGCATGTCATTCACTATTACGATTGGCGGTTTATTGCAAAGCATCTCATGGGAACACTCCACATGAAAGTCTTCGAACCCCTCATTGTACTTCAGGTGATAGCCATCGCTGTACGAGATGAGTGTTATCGTTCTTAAGGTGTTAGAGGGCGTACAACCTGGCAGCGCTTTCCTACAGGGTGTTTGCACGTCCGACGCAACTCCTGAGGATTGAAATATTAGCCAAACCTTAGAGTCTACATTCAAAGACTACGTTCAAAACCATCCGACGACTATTGCTTACATGTATACGCCGCAATAAAGTTAGCGAGTGCCATTGTGCCTGTGATTAGGCATTTGGAATGCTCAATCGAATCATGCGCAGAAACAGTATCGATATTATTAAATTTTAGGAAACTCTTCCCCAGATTGTTCTAAGTCTTTTCCTAGAACTGAGGACCAGGCATAATGATTCCAGCATTGTGTGGTGCGCATGGGCCAGGGTTCCGGGTGTGCTGCAAATGCGAGCCGAGCTCCCCTGCCCACACTTCGCGGATTGGAAGTGTGGGCTCTCCCTGCGCCTTGAGCGCCTGCAAGTATCAGCAACCGACCGCTGGTTACAATAACGGTAAGCGCTGATGTCATATCAGATCATGTCCTTAAGGAGAGATAGAAGCGCGCGATGCTGCAGCAAGGCACGCCAAATTTGTCCCAATGACTGGCATATTCAGCAGCGCTCCACCACTCGAAGTAGCAACTGATAGCATCACTTTGTGGGGTTTTCATTCGGGATGGAGGAGCGTTGTCACAATGACAATTCTAACGGGAGGTACTAAAACTGCTCGTCTTCAGATGTTTGCATTTCCTCCACATTTTTCGAGTAACGAATATTGCATGCATCTACTGTGGGCTCTTTTTGGTATGGAGTCGGTGGTAAATTCGTGCGACTTCACCTCGAGGCTATTCAAATGACCCTGTTTGATGCTGTGATACACGTACCGTGCCCCAAATATACTTGCAACCCAGTACTGCCGCCCCACGATTGCTTTCAGTTATTGGTGGAACGATGTACCGGAGCGCTGGAGGGGCCCTTCTAAAACGGTTGGTCAGTCAATGAGGCACAGCAAAGGCATCACCTCGGCTACATATTGTTTCTTGACGCATCCTGCGCTTATTTTTACTTTTACACGACGGTGCAGGCTGGGAAGGAAAGAAGAATTCACAACTTGTAGAAGCGGTGGGCGGGGGAGGTGCGTTGGATTTCAGTATGATCTTTGCACTGGTGGCACGCTCTTGCACTCCGCCTCATCCAGAGTTTGCATGGTCACTGCACGCGTCGCCCAATCCACATCTTTACCCACGCCTTTTTGCCACGTCAAACTGTGCTCCATCCACTTGGCATCGTCTCTATCCTTATAATCATCTCGTGCATGTGCGCCACGACTCTCTGTTCTTGTAAGCGCTGCCTTGCTCGTCTGAACAGCGTTTGTGAGCAAATTTCGCAGCTCAAGAGTTTCGACCAGGTCCGAATTCCAGATTAAGCTCTTGTCAGTGACTTTGAGATCACTATCGAACCGCATCTCAATGGCACGTAGCTGGTCGTTACCCGTGGCGAGGGAGTCCTGGGTGCGAAACACTGCTGTGGTGGATTGCATCGTGCGCTGCATCTCGTCTCTCAAGGCAGCCGTCGAAGACGAGCCGGCTGAATTTAGGGTAGTTTGAATCCCATTAATAGAGTCTATTCCAACCTCTGTAGGGGCGGCGTGATGAGGTGCCGAGGGTGCGAAATTTTCTGCAATATGTAAGGCTGTCGCTCGTCCCTGTTCGATGTGAGTACCTGTATTTTGGTGCAATGGCAAGGCAATATTTCATTTACAAATACGACGATATCGAGGAGAGAGTTCGCATCAAGCCTATTGGCGCCATGTACGCTAACACATGCAACTTCGCCTGCCGCGTACAATCCGTCCACTACTGCCTCTTTCCCTTCCCGTACATCCAAGACCTGTCCCTTGAAGTTAGTCGGCACACCGTCCATGCAGTAATGGACGGTTGGTAAAACAGGAATAGGTTGTTTCATAATGTCAATGCCGGCAAAAATTGCAGCAGTTTCGGCAATTCCTGGCAACCGTTCCATGATGATTTCTTTCGGTAAGTGGGATAGCTGCAGGTGGATATGATCTTTGTCAGGTCCACACCCACGTTCTTGTATTATCTCTAGGTTCATGCTGCGAGAAACAACATCTCGGCTTGCAAGGTCTTTCGCTGTTGGTGCATAGCGCTCCATAAAGCGCTCTCCTTCCGCATTGAGAAGATAGCCTCCTTCTCCGCGTGCTCCTTCTGTGCTGAGGACCTGCGTATTGTTAGTCAGGATTTCCCCAGGGGACATTAAGTGGACATACGCCAGCGCCATAAATGCCAGAAGGATGAAATTGAACGAACTCCATGTCTTGGAGCGGGAGCCCAGCTCTTGCGACCATGGCATTTCCGTCGCCAGTACTTGTGTGCGCGCTCGTTGCAGAGAAATATGCTCTACCATAGCCTGCACTGTCAGTGGGTCTAATTAGGTTTTTATCAACAGACATACTCACCGCCAGTTGCTAGGACTGTGTTCTTCGCAAACATACGATGGCAAGTACCGTCTTCCATATTCAAGGCCGTGATACCTACGCATTTTCCACCTTCCATCATCAAATCTAGAGCAAAGTACTCAATAAAGAATTGCACGCCATGCTTTAAGCTTTGGCCATACAGGGTGTGGAGCATAGCGTGGCCTGTTCGATCAGCAGCACACGCAGTTCGATACGCCTGGCCACCCTTTCCATACTTCAATGACTGCCCTCCAAGTGCTCGTTGATATATTGTTCCGTCGGAGGTTCGCGAAAAAGGCATTCCATAATTCTCAAGCTCAACAACTGCGGGTATCGCTTCTTTCGTCATGTAATGGATCGCATCTTGGTCTCCAAGCCAGTCGGAACCTTTAACTGTATCGTACATGTGCCACCTCCAATCGTCCTCAGTCATGTTACCAAGAGCAGCATTGATCCCTATTGATGTCAATAGGGACACCATTTCAGTCACAGTCGGGTTTATATACCGCCTTGAGCAGCTACAGTATGCGAGCGCGTCGGGAACAGCTTGGAAACACATGCTGTTTTCAAACCAGCCTCGGTAAGGCCTACTGCTGCACGCAGCCCGGCGCCTCCGGCGCCAACAACAATTGCACTGGCATTGTTAAAATCTCTTTCCTTAATATGAGTTTTAAAAGAACTCACTCGTAATGGTGATCGATAATCGTCAGCCCTTTTACATCCTGACTAGTCGCAAATTCCCGTGCATAGGGCGGGAATCCTGGCGTCTTCTTCAGGAAGAAGCGTCGTGCACCAAATCTCTGGCGTTGAATCGCGACGGACAATAAGTTCGAATGTACACATGTAGGACGACCCCATATGTAGGAAATAAACTCAGGAAGTTGGCCCTAAGTAGGAGCTACCCAACCCGGCGGAAGCCCCTCTCCTCAGTCCCTCGGTTACGTGAGTTGCGTAGGTAGGTATACGTCGGTGCTATCGTCGACATTCGAGAGATACAATTTGCGTCACCCGGCTCGCAAACAAATGCAAAAGAGTGTGATAGGGTCATTGCAACCGCGCACCGAAAGTAGAGATCGCGATTGCTGTGTGACTCTAGGGCCGGTTGAAGAGGACCTACCCATGGATTGAGGGGGTGACGCCAAAGGTGTCAGGAACATCCGACTCAACCAATCGGAAATAGGCAACAAGCACCCGAATCTAAACCTACTTTAGCACCAAGTCGGCTATGTAACTTCAATACTGTAAAGCAAAGCGTCGTTGTGAATTTGAATTTGTGTACATCAACATCTGAATTTTTCAGGCAGAAAACAAAGGCATGCCGGCAGACCTTCTGAGAACACAATCAGTAGGTACTGCATTGAATCTAATCAAGAGCAGATACACCTGTTTCCAGGTACTGTACTTAGGAAAGCCATAACGAGTGGTGTACACCAAGCGCAAGTACCTTCAACCAAAAAGCTCAAGGCTCTCAAGGGTTCAACCACAATCCCATACCTTCTTTGTCTCCATCGTTTCGTTTCTTTCTAGCTTGAATTCGTGTCGAACAAGGTAATCTAGCCGAAGTGCACGTATGGTACAGGAATCCACCACAGTAGCCACCAGTGCGACCGCCAGCAACGTTCTTGCATTGAAAGGAATGTTAATAACCCCGCTCTCCGGTCGATTCATGCTAGCTAGGGTACTTACATGGTCGTTGCATTATTAGCTAGAAGAAAGGATTCCGCAACCAAAGCCTCTAGCTTCGCGAGCTTTGACAGAGCCCTTGTCAGCTACGGTCCAATCCACGCCGGCGTTGACGTCGACATCGAAATCGACATCAAGATCAAGCTGACGGGCTTCAAAGTCGAATTCCGTCGCAGTTGGAGCGGTCATCGCACGGGTGTCGATAGTGCGACTTTGGAGAAGTACATTTTGAGAGAATGGATGTAATTGAAGGTCTCCAGAACGAGTGATGCTGGAGTTGATTTGTTGCTAAGTGATTGTTTGATGATGGATGCTGATGAACCAAAGATGTGCGATGCCGCACCCCTTTATATGTCCCCTCTGTTTTGATGACCGCTATCGTAGCTTCTATTATCGCATCGCGAAATCTAGAATATAGCGATACCTTCGTTGTTTCTCAACCCTTTCGTACCCTTAAACAACACTCCGCAACTGTGCACTGCCCTCTCGAACCGCTGTAGGATGGACGGAATGGTTCGGGAGTTGCCCTATCGTCATGAACTTGGCAAAATTATTGCTACGTGGTTTTGTCGTATGCAAGGGGCCGTCGGAATCTTTGTCATGGGCTCGTATTCAGCTCAGCTTGCACGATCGTACCTCTCAGTCTACTACCCCGCAAAACCTGGCTTTCAAATAAGCCCCCATTCGTATCAAGGATTTTTTGGTCACGGCGCGAGATAAATAGCACATTGTCGTCGAGAATGCATGCCGTTACACTTACACGAGGCTCGACTTAGAGTGGTTGCAAGAAGACTTAGCGGGTTGGACTAAGATTTCTGGTCACTAGTAAGAGATGAAATAGCAAAAATTGGGAAGAAGGGAGTCTCTTTGATATTCCGTGTGCAGCTTGTGAAATACGTGAAGTGTAACCGGCAAAGGTGGGCAGATATTCCTGCATTTTGAAATGCAAGCCCGGAACCGTTTCCTTTTCAAAGCCGCAACGACCCCACCGTTAACGCCATAACGCCTGCCATATCAAGTCATTAGGTGGGCTTCTCATGCCCAAGCCGTCAGGTCATAAGCATTACCATCCTACCACGCTTGCTCTCGCTCCACACACGCCAGTTGATACTAATTTGAGGACCGCAGCCATTCGTTCTCAACACGCTCTCGCTCTTGCCCTGCATCATCGCTCCTGCCCGCGAAAATGTTTTCCACTCGTTCAGTACCTGATTTGATGGTCTTGCGCCCTCCATTCTCAACGTCGCCGTCGCTGTTCTCTTCCTCTACTCGATCGGAGTATCGATTGAAGTCGGGCAAGTAGTCGATTGCGCGGCGGGGACCGTCGTTGCTGTTGTTGTTATTGTTGCTGTTGCGATCCTCGCCCGCGATCATGCGCGAGACTCTGTCAGGAACAACGCTATGTAGCCAAGACTCTCGCTTTGTAGGTATCGCAATGATAGCAAACTTTTTGTTGTCAGTGAAGAAGATCAGAGCAGCAGTCCAATAAGAGCAACCGACCTGCCACACAAATAGTAGCGCTACGACTGCCATGAGTATACCTGCCATCCGTTGCTCCTCGGTTTTCCACGGGCCCAGACAGCCATTCGTATGGCCAAAGGATTCCTCACACGCCGTAGGCTTATGCGTTTTGTCTGGAAAGGGCCATGCCATATCGCGAGAATTCTTCAACCCGCAACACTTGAATGTATCTTGTATCGTGCGTACGGCATCTACATCTTTGTTTCGGTAGAGAGTAGACCATCGTTCGCGCAAGCCACAATCCAGTCCCGATGGTGGGGCTGCATGGGTTCCAAGCAGTGTGACCACAACGGTGGAGTAGATGAAGATCAGAGTGTTCGCAATAATGACAAGCGGCGGTCGCTGGATTTCTCCGCGATTGAGTCGCTTGCGACGCTCTTTTCGACGGGTGAGATCATAGCCAGCTTCGAGCAAGAGGCCGGAGATGACCGGGAGGAATGTAGTTGCGTAAGCCAGACCATTTGGTATGGGAAGAGACAGTTTGGTCGCGTTGGATGTAGCGTATCTGTTATAGGTCAGTTGAAGTGATAGTTTCTGTTTCGTCTAATCCTACGCGGCAAGTGCTGTCACTAAAATGAGAAACTGTGTTTTGTGAGTATCTTGCTCAGGCTGAAACGAGCTTGCGACTTACGACAGCGCTGAAGGCTGTGAAGACTTGCTTCCTGGTGTAAGTCATTATGACTAATTACAGAAGCGTCACTCGAGAATCAGTGTATAAGTGAGGGTCTTCAAGGAATGACGAAAGTGAGGAAGAGGCTGTGCTCAGCGGTGAAGGCTGCGCCAATGTTTTGTAAGCGCCACGAGGTTTCGCCGCACCCCGGCGTTGTGAGGGGGAGGGGTAAAGGTACCTATTGTTGGGTACTGCGAGCCATGTGAGAGCCCATGGGATTGGTTCACCCGACAACCCTCTCGACCCTAGCAACGCAGTTGATAGGCGACCTGATACGCAAACGACTGCCCATAGAACGTGACATCTAATACTAGTGAACTATACATAATCTAGTAGTTTCTTTTACTTCAATTCAAACGTTGACTTTATTATCACTCTTGACTTATAAAAGTTCGTTACTGCATAATTTCTATACCAAGTGCTCATGTATGTTTTACTATTACTTCACTCTTCGAAATATAGTTAACATGATATAAGGTTATAATAGTAGACGCAAGATGCGCACCGATGTTGTTACCTCGTCCGAGCTAACACCAGATCGGCGTTGGCGGCGTCGGTGTCACCAGTGTTGAGGCTAATTGCTCAACCGCAGTATAACTGGACTGCGCAGGGCATGAGAGGACTGGCTTCACGCTGATCTCGTGCGCGCTGGAGAGGCGCGCGTGGATATTCTTTTACCGTGGCTGTTCAGTCGCACGGAGTAGGCACCATCAGCCTGGCCCTGGAGGATGCCTAATGCTGTCACGCTGGACAGGAGGAGAAGGGCGAAAGTTGTCGAAGCACATGTTCACGGTTTCGAAGCTTTTGGATAGAAAATGTTACAAGGTCAGATTCTGAGTACAATCGACAGGTTGGAAAAGTCTTGTGATGGACTGTGGTGTCCTTATATGATGGGAAGCCGCCTGTACTTAGGTATATTAGCCATAAAGAGTTTGTAGGCACAGCATATCCCAAAGTCGAGCACGCTGGAGAGGCCTCAAATGGGACTAACACTTGAGGGTATACGATGGAACGAGAAATGAATGTGGACCGGGGTTTTGGGGATTGCTTGGTACGCCTTGTGTGTGAGTGTGTGCTGCTTTCTAATAGCAAGTCACTTAACGTACACCTTTTATATGCATCGTTGTCCAAGTTCCGATCTCATTATTAAATCGTTCGCGTGCAGTCGATTTTGCAGATCATTGCATGTCAACTGCAGGTATAAGCTGAGGTGAATGTTTTAGATCCTCACCAACCTGTTCGAGGAATGAGAATATAATTCGAAGCCAGTATATTCTGTCTACGCTTACCGGTGCCTAATACATGCTCACTCCCAACTGCGTCGGGTCCATGGTGCGATACTAGGCCCCAGTGGCCGGCTTGAGCATCGCTGCTTAGCAACACCTCGTTGAACCATTGCGCATCAACACAGCAGACCCCACGCCTATGTTTTATTTACCCTCTCTAGTGCCGGGAAAGTTTTTCATTGGTATCTTCACTCCATGATCATCTTGCTTTACAATAGTAATATCAACGATGGTTCTGCCCTGTGTTGGCTCGTGATGCACACGTACATGTTCTGCCAGGGAGCATATAAAAATTTTAGACATCCATCCTCCTACACCTCAACCCGAAAGAAAAGCCTGAACGATCGACGCGTAAGACCGATATACCATAGAACGTAAACTTGGTGGTTGGCCAGTTCGCCTAGGCTCACATCATCCCACAACTACGCGGCCTCTTCCAACGTGATAACACCATCGTCGTTGGTATCGTGCCTGTAAGAGTATCAGCGCAGTGCAAGGCACGGTTTCAATTTCCACTTACTGCTTGAACCAGCTCACCCAATACTCATGAACCTCAGATTTGTCGGAAGTAACATTCATGTACTCGAGGTACTCATCCAGAGAGAAGGACCCCGACCGCGACTTATCAATTTCGTTGAACGCCGCCTCAGTTCCCGCGTCCAGATCACGCTTGAAAGCTGCAGGAAGTTCGCTCATTCGCTTATTTCCACGGCCACCTCTGCAGGCTGTTCAGGGAACGGGTCAGTAACATTGAAGTTTCACTATCATAGTGGGATAGGAGGACTGGTTGAAAAGGGGTTTGTGCTTGTGGGAGTGACTTACTGCCACCGCTGGGATCGCAGTTGCAACAGAAGATGTTGCAAGGGCCATAGCCGCAGCAGCCGGCTCCTTGGGTGGTTCCATCGCCGCAAATGCCTGAGCCGTCGCCGCCGCAGCAGTATGACATTGTCAGGGGAAGCATCGAGCTGAGGATGGCAGCTACAGCCAAAACTTTCATGTTGGGCTGGTATTTGTATTCTGAATCCACCAAGTGGTCTCTGTAGTAAACGGATTAATGAGGGTCGTCGCGTTGACGCCAATGTCTTGCTGTGATCTGAATCTGGCTCGACACCACTCCTTTATATATCTGACTTCTGACATAGCCAGGCGTTCCATGTGCGGTTTCTCATGGATTTTCATACCCTCATCATGAACAATGCAAGGCCAACGCATCTCCTCGGTGGGGAGAAGATGTACGTGCCAAGCAGCTTACTGAGTATCAAGACAGTAACCCACATCCTTGTAGGCTAATACTGTCAACGCTTGCAATCTATTCAGCTTACATTTACAGATATTCGTGATTCTCCAGTTCTCAGCCTCGCAGCAACATGCCACTCCCCCAAAAAAACACTCCGCACAGCCCCAGCTTCAATTCAGGCTGGGGCAACTGTTACCAGGCTACCCCCTCATTATTAATTATACAGCAGGGTTGCCCTCTCGTCTGACCGGCAAGCGTAAGATCTTCCAATGGTACGCTCGCCTCCATTTCTTTCTTCAAATCATGCCCAAGTACGTTGAGCGATCACATCGGAGACGCGGACCACGTCCCACATGTTGATTGATAACCGTACTACTATAACGTCCTCGATGGTGTGTTGTGACCAATAATCGTATGGCTCACAAGGTTGGAACTTTACGCCTTGAACGTAACTGTGAGCTGCTTAGATCAGTTCAGGTTGCTGTGATGTCGTGGAACACTGCCAGCATACCTGACAGTAAGCTCGATATATAGCGGCAGATCCAACCTATCCATTGTATCAGTCAGCGTAAGTACGCAAGCTCGGACAATACAATTCCCTTCACAGCGTAGAAACCGTGTATCAGTTACCAATATCACCACTGATCATTGCCCGTTCCGCGTGTAAGCTGAGGTGTTCTTCCGCCTGACCACGGCTAAATGAGCAGGCCAGCTCCATAGAAACCCAATGCGACATGAGCAGACTTGATGTGGGTTTGTGTGTGTGTGTGTACCATTCGGGTTTGAAAAGCGCGCGGGGGAGGAGGGGGTGTGAAGAAGAGGCATATAGCTTTCAGAGTTGTTGTAGACCGCTTCTCGCGCTTTCCGTTTTAGGAATGGTTTCCACGTCTGGCCGAAATTCGGCCATCCACACGAAGTATCCAAGAACACGGCTACACCCAGTCCACCAATACTCTCCCAAGCCTGATGACTTCATCCACCACAGCCGCGAAGCTCCGTGCTCTCTTCACCGCCCTTGCTATCCTCTACGCGGGCTACCTCAACATCTACGCCCTTACAATAGTCCACGCAGGCTACCTCATCCAACTCTCCTTCCGCCAGCCCAGCACCAAAACAGTCAAGAGCTCCTGCGAATCATGGATAATGTGGATGGTTGCCTCGCCGCTCGGCACACGCTTCGCGCGCATTTTCACGCTCATCATAGCTGTCCATCATGCTACCGTCTCACTTGCGAAATTTTCGAGCGCGTTTCCCCAGTCTGATGATGCGCTGCGGTATACCTGCGCTACACCTAGATATTTGGACCCCAAGCTATTTATGTGGTCGTCTCACACGCTTGTGACTTTGGCACTACTGTATGCGGGGAGTTATGTCCGGTTCAGCGCGTACGCGGAACTCGGTGCCAACTTTACGTATCGCCTCGCGAAACCGGACCAACTTGTTACTAGTGGGCTATACGCGTATGTCAGGCATCCATCGTACACAGGGCTTCTTGCTGTGCTTATGGCGATGTATTCGCTTTTCTTCCGGCAAAGGGGACTCACGAGCTGTTCGGTGCCGTTGGTGAATGAGAGGCTTGTTGAAGAAAACTGGATTGGTTATGCGATCGCCGTTGTTGGTTTTAGCGTTCCCATTTGGCTGTTTATGGTGAAGAGGGTCAAGGAAGAGGAGAGGATGATGGAGAAGGAATTTGGGCAGAAGTGGAGGGAGTATTGCAAGAGGACGAAGACGTTCGTCCCATTCGTATATTGAGGACAGTGTAGATTTCGCGGCGTACGATCACTTTGATGATAGTTTCAGGTCTGCGGTTGCGTTGATTCATGTCGATTACTTGATGGTATTTGGTATGTTCACAATGGAGGACGTCTGGTCGTCTATGCACTGGCAAGAGACGCTCTATCTGTTAAGAGCGTACATGCGCTGTCTATAGCTTCGCAAGGACGGCCTCGGCGCCAGATACCTTTGTTCTGTTAGCCAGGAATTTCAATTTCAATTTCAAGATAGGATGTGCTTACAGAGACATTGCTAGGCGAGGACTCGTTCTCGGCGTAGATGACCTTGCCGTGGTCGAAGATCATAGCCCAACGACCATTGCGGTCACCCATGCCAGCCTGCCAGCCGTGCTCCTTGGAGAAAAAGGTCTTGGTGTCCGAGAGGAACAAAATGTCATCGCCCTTGACGCCATTGACCTTGCCCCAAGCGTTCATGACCCACGAGTCGTTGCTCGCGATGGTGGCCACGACATCGACGCCCTTGTTCTTGAATTCGCTGAGCTTCTCGATGTAGGGGGGAAGGTGGCGGGCCTGGCATCCCGGTGTGAAAGCACCTTTTGTGCAGCAGTCAGCTTGTTGGATTCTTCGTCGGGGAGGGATTCATCGCACCGGGAACGCTGAAGAGGACAACCTTCTTGTCCTTCCACTCTTTGCTCGCATTGTACTCCTGGGGCAGGCCGCAAGCTGTAGCATCACCGTCCGTGATGGGTGCCCATCTATACGGCTCTTCAGTACATCTTCTTCACGCACAGCCTGCGACACCGGGACGGTACAGCAGGGTTCTTGACTGCTTACTCGAACTTGACGTTGTCAGGGAAGCTGTCGCCGACTTTGAGAGGTGCCATTGTGGCTGTTGTGACTGTTGTGACTGAAGAGTGAGTGAAGAAGATTTCGGGGTAGCTCAAAGGCTTATAAGTGCAAAGGTTGCTGCTTATGAAGCGTGTTGTTCTGGGTGGCAGCGAGGGCCAGCTTGCATCAGACAGCCCCACCAGCACCGACCATGGCGGGGCATCGCGTCGCCGAGGCATCCCCCAATGAGGCATGAAGCTAGTGGTGCCAATGACAAATAGAGCATTCCTGCCAAATGGGAATCTCACAGAGCCGCCGAGATCCGTCACTCGATTCCTGCAAGGTAAGCATCACAGGTTATGGCAGCGTTGAGTAAGCATGTGCAGAAGGGCGCAGGTTCCTACAAGATAGCAGTGAGTGGTCCTACTTCTACTGCCCTCTGCATAGCACTCGGTCTACTACTACTGTCGAACGAGAAAGAAAGCAACATGTACCCCAGAGAGTCATCCGTTTGTCTTTACCACTGCCATTCATAGTCTCTGATTCCACCTTTCGCCAAAGAAGGTGCGGAGTTCAAGGTGAAGAAAGCACAACATTAGTGGAGCACACAGTGAGCAGCTTTTGCCTCCAGTCACTCCCCGCCGACAGCCGACACCTATAGGAATCTGAAGAAGATTTCCGCTGCCTACACTCCAGCTTGCATCTGGCGCAATTGAGATTTCTTCACTGGACCCGCAGCTATCGAGGAATCCTTGACCAAACATGGGGTAAGGGGAAGAACTGCCGTCTTCGGGAAGAGCTCTTCGCATTCACCGGCAATAAGATCACCGTCCGAATCTGATATGAGTGCCAAGATGCGCACGATGGCATCAAGGTGGAAGCGATGCTACAGTCTTGAAGATTGGGCACGTTACGCCCAGGTATGAAGGCCGTTCATGCGGTCGTATATGCCTGAAGCTTTCAGAACTTGCCTTTGATGCAAGGCAATCTCGTTCTCCCACGTACGGAAACTGCGTCCAAGTTTGTCTCGTAATAGACCTTCGCGGAGGATGCGCAAGAGGCACTCGAGTGCGAATGACGTTAAGATCCGCAATTCTGGTTGGCGCAATCATCCTTTCTCGAGAGTTATGAAGCTGATGGTGCTGGCAGAGCGTTGGTGCTCGGGGAATGTGAATTTCAATACGGTTCTCATTGGTGAGAAACACTGGTGAGAACGAAATGGCGGCTAGGGAGGGACGCTCGGTGTCGCGAGCACAGCTAATGAGCAAGCGCAGCTATGTGCTTTGGATGCGCTCAAGCTGGTGGTGTGTCGTGTACGAGAACGAGAATGAATTTCGTGTCTGTTTTGAGTTAGGGTGGTAAGCAGCGAAAGAACGCGTCAACTCACCTGGTATTATGACGAGCTCATTCTTCTTGGTCCGCAACCGCAGCAGCTTGACCTCATCTTCTTCATACAATCCATCCACTAGGCTCCCTGCGGCAGTGAGGAAAGACCACACCTTACTCGCCACATCCTCTGCACTTTGTTCCTTTTTGCCATTCGCGTAGTTGTCAGGCGCTGTGTCGTTGGAAGCAGGCAAGGTGCTGTTTGGGTTTGCGGACGTCGAATTCGAGATCAGCCCTGACGTGCGCACGATAGCTCCGTTCTCACGTGAGAGAATAAGCGTGCTCTGGACTCCAGGCTTCTGGCTGATGCGCGTAAGGTGAGCGAGCGTCTCGTCGGACTGCAGCATATTAGCTCCTGCCTACGATACGTGTAATGGGTAGCTTTACCGTTTTTTCGGCCATTTAATAATTCCAGGGCTTCCGGCTTCACTCCAATGGAATTCAGAGTAAGCGATCAAGTGTCTGGGCAAACGATTCGATGTTGTCTGCGAATCGCGGAGCTGTTGTTGTTGGTTCGCAGTGAGTTTCCCCGGCAGGACTGGTCTGTCGCCAAGAACAAGCTGCGCTACCGCCACTTACGGCATAGTCCAGCCTTGAGGTCACGAATTTTTGAGCAGCTGCATGCGCCTCTCATCAACACTGCGCTCATGTAACTTCCAGAACCTGCTCAAGAAACATTCATGCGAATTTATCACCGACAAGAGCTTTGGAGTAAACATCTTGATAGCGGTTGAGAGCCACAATGGGATCCAGCGCGAAGAAGAAGAAAGAGAAAAAGAAGGATTTTCAGAAAGCAAAGCTGAAAGTTGGAAAGACGAAGGCCAAGGCGGCGAATCACACCGATACAAGCTTCAAAGTAAAAGGTATGGTTCTTCACTTGTTCGATCCAAAATGCAGGATCTATTTGGGCGCTGATTCGTGCGAACGACGCTTACATTACCATAGCCATCGCATTAAAGCAGCAGTCGCTTTCGACACATGCGCCTACAGTGGAAGCACAATGCGCACACCAGTTGTCTCTTCTCAACCACAAATCTGACATACAAAGACGTGACTCACTTGCGTATCTGACAACAGTCATCTCAACCCATCCACCAGGTCTGCCCCTCCCGCAGCCAGCTTCAGTCATTGTTCCGGCTGTTCAGCGGTTGCTTCTGGATGGATCGAATAGTGTAAGACAGCAGATGCTCAAGCTCATCCAGAGCCTGCCAAAAGCGGACATTGCGAGCCACACCGATTCACTCTTGTTGCATACTCGCGCTGCTATGACACATCTATCTACGGACATCCGGACTTTCGCACTGGAAGTGCTGGAGTGGCTGCTGAGCGTCGCTGGAGACGAAGTCGTCAGTTGTGCAGGAGGATGGGTTAAAACTTTGAAGTGCTTCCTCAGTCTCCTCGGCTGGCAAGCTGAGGTCGGAAGCAAGTGGTCCGCCATGAGAACTTATGGCAGAGGAGCGAGCGATGCCAAAGTTCAAGTCAAGCAAATGAACACGCTGGCGGCTTTCCTCGGAGCCGGATTGATACGACCAACAGCAACAACAGTGATAGAAGCTGGTACCGGAACATTTCCCTTGTGGCAAACCGAGCACCACGTACTCTCAGAGCGATCGAACGCGTTTGCCCATCTAAACTTATTTGGCTCGACGAGAGACGAAGAAGCAGAGATGTACGAGGACCGCGAAGATCGTCAAAGAGTGTTCCATGAGCTAGCCGAGGGCGCAATTGCAGCGGGTATCGAACAATCGACGAAAGGAGGAGGGGAGCTGGGCCGTGCAGGGGCTTCTCTGCGCAAAGCGATGAAAGAGGGAATGGTCGATTTCCATAGGGTCGATGTGTTGTAGTCGAGCCTACTGCCGTGTTTTGCAACCACAACTCTCGTCCCTCGTCCCTTACAAGGGTCATTGCTTGATAGGAGTAACAACTGCACCGATTGAGCATTAGCGTCTCATGGGAGGGGAAGCTTAGTAATAATACACGGACCGTCTTCTTCTACCATCACTGGAGCACTGTCAAGAACTGAATGCAAATAGAGCTGCAAGGATATCACATGTGACAGCACCTGCAGCGTGCAGTAGCACTAGTCCACACCCAATCAAAACAACAGCTAAGCTGAAATGCTAGTCAACAAAGACCCACTTAGTTTCCAATTTTACAGATATAAAACCCTGATCTTTCCCAAAGTCTCTCGCCTACATCTTTCTGTTTTAGGTAGCTAGCTGGTAGGCCAAAAATAAGCCAAACATAGACTAGCAGCAGTAGGTAAACTTCGAAAAATTACTTGAACCAAGGTTCGCGGTCTATTACATCATCAGTAGCAAACAGCAATCACCGCTGGCACTTACCTACCCTAAATTTACCGCGCTGGGAGCCTAACATCAAAAGTCACCACCACGACTCAAAACTGCATGCCAACCCAAAGGCATGCCCGGCGAGATGGAGGTCGCTAAGGTGAGTGCCAAAATAGACCGTCACTGCGCGCCGTACTGAAACGCTGCAGCACGAGGCCGAAGAAGAGGCGCATGCCTCGCCGTATAGACCCCGACCACCTCTCGCGAAGCCAGGGACATATCTTCGCGATATCGATTGGCTTATCAGTAAGCTTTTGATAATAACCATCATCGAGAATACGCTAAGATGGCTTTAGAGGCAATGGACGGCAACATAATCGACATCAATCCAGAGTATCAACGAGAGGTCGTCTGGACGGCCGATCGAATGTCGCAGTTGATCGACTCTCTGATGGAAAATTATTACATACCACCAATTATCTTCAACAGGCAAGCACAAGAAGAGACAGGAGAAACAACTCTTGTCTGTGTTGATGGAAAGCAGAGGCTATCATCGGTCCAAGCTTTCGTGCGGGGGATCATTCCCTGTTCAGACATTCGAGGGGAGAAGTGGTGGTTCAAGAATGGACACTTACAGGGAAAGAAAAAGAACCTGCTCTCACTGGCTGAGCGAGAGGAGTTTCTGAACAAGGACTTCGTCACATTCGAGTATGTGAACCTCGAACCACAGCAGGAAGAAGATCTGTTTGCTCGCGTCCAGATGGGGATGCCTTTGTCGGTAGCAGAGAAAATGCGCGCTACATCAGGACCTTGGCAAGACCTAGCCCGGCACTTCATAAGCGACTTCTCCGTTATATATTCGCTTCAAAAAGACCGGATGCGAGCGAAAGACTTCCAGCTGACACTCTCATGCTTCAGTCAAATAGTAGAAGTCCAGCACCCTATGCTATCTGACGGAACACCGGTGCACAAATCAAGTCACAGCCATTTGACTAAGTTGGTGGGGAGGGACAACATCCTAGATGACGACCTCAAGTCCCATCTTGCAATTGTTTGGAAAACGTTAAAGGGCCTCATTGAGCTGGATCCAAATACCTTCACAAATGCAGGCAAGTGGCTCAAGGGCGTACAGACCTTTGCGCCTGTTGAGATGATAGCGGTCACAGTGCTTATCTCAGTGCACATCGAGACACGTAACAACAAACTGCTTGAGCATATCCGGTCTCTGCGCGAGAATTTGCGTGAGAACTTTAGCGACTTAAAAAACAATAGCTACGTGTGGAAGGCCATATGGTCATTTGTGGGAAACCTGGGCAAGAATGCGGGTAACGACGATACGGCTGATCAAAATGTACCGTTCAGCTCCCGTGCGCCAGCTTCGAGATCTGCTCCAGCAACAGCAACTAAAGCTGATCCCAAGGAGGGAAGACTTACTGCAAGGACGAAGCCACCAACAGTTTTTCCTGGAGCCGGAGGTAGCAGCACCGCAGTCAAGCCTGAGCCGGCAGAGCCAGAGCTTGATCTGGTGGAATCTCGTCCTCGTAAACGTCAGCGAGCAGATACCACGAGTGGCACCACAGAGCTAGCTTCCGCATATATGCAACGTTCTACGCCAACGACAAGTACCCAAGACGCTACCACCGAAGCCCAAACACTGTCTACATTTGCGTCTCTAGGTGCTCCAATAGCCGGCCCGCCACCTCCAAAGGCCCGGCAACGGTCGAAAAATGACTCGTCTTCACAAGATTCTCTGCCAACGCCAGGCTCAACACCTCCATTCATGTCCGCAGAGGCCCGTCATAACCGGATATCGCAAATTGACCGCTATCGTGCTCCAGTGGCGTCGATGAGTCTGGGTCCTGAGACAATGACTTATGTGCCACAGCCATTAAGTCAGGCCTCACCAAGCGCCGCTTTCCAATCGTCTGTTGCTAGGCCCACTGCAGCTTCTCCCGTGACCATACAAACACCAGCGTCAGTGCTACCGCCGAGCAGACAAGATTTTAACCCTCAGTCTCCCGTGACTGAGTCAGGAGGATTTAACCCCATCAACTTCGGACGAATCCGACCGCCGATTGAAACGCACAAAGTGGCACCACCGTTTAATAAAACTCGTGCTACTGCAAAGACAGCACATACTAGCACTAAGCAGGCAAATAAGCAAAAGCAAAAGTCTATCCCGCAGTACGGCAGTGTCATCGATCTAACTGACGATGATGACATGACCAACGACGAACCTGAGACCACCGGGGAATGCACACAACTCTTGTTGGCATTTCAGCGCACCTCACAGTGCACACAGCGCTCCTGAACCATGATTGTGATCGACTCAGATCCTTTCATTTCAAACCGGAACCTGAGTTCCGTATGATTACATGGTCTTCGTCACGGTACTCACATACAGTCCCGGAGCACGGGACGAACTCATTCACGATAGCTCACACTCACCGCTGACGCGGTGGGGTGGGTACGATTAACGGCACATCATACCTATGCATTGATTGGCCGCAAGTCATTACGGGGCTTGTAAGCTTCACTAAGGAACAAGAGCATCACTACGAGTCTACCCGCTGCCAAGCTCCACCAGCTGGCAAGCCGAGACTACTACCAAATGACTGCTTGCACATCGGCTGGCTGTCCAGGCACCCGCTGGGATATTAGAGGAGATATTAATAGCCGACATGTACAAAGTATGTAATGACTCACTGTAAACTGCATTATGAAACATTTCACTATATTATATTATCCTATTAGTAATAACTGTCACTCCCCTACACATACCCCCTAAGCATTCCTATTATACACCCTCTTGCCCATCCTTCTTTTTCTATTCATCCTCTAGCCCATCCCTCTATCCCCATTCCCACCTCCTTAGCCTTAGACTCACGCAGTCACCACCCCACACTAACAGTCCATCAACCCCGCTGAGGTGGCCAGTGTGCGTTGTAGCGATGTTTTGGAGCGAGGTAGATTTGCGACAATGGCAAGACTATGCAGATATTATTAGGAGTTAAGGCTAGGAGGCCGCGGTGTTGCATGTCACAGGAGAGCTTCTCAGCAAACAACCTCGGCGAAGCTGCTTTAACTTTTAGCGGTTACGGTAGGGTAGTGTATGGGGGAATGCTATATTGCTGCGAAGTTTTTTTTTTTTCTCTTGCTGCTGAGAAAGCATGGTTGTACTTCCCCTGCAGTCTCTCGCTCTCTCTCTCTCTATATTAACGTATGTATCTCGTCTTGGAACAGATGCCATAAAGGTAGAGCTAACGCGATGTAGAACCTAGGTAATCGTCGCTAGCGCGGATCCTATCACCGCACAGACATTACCGTAGGTGTTGGCACTTTGAGCCTTGCAGGCTGTTGAGCGAGTCAACGAGAGCCCCTACAGTGCATGAGGTCGCTGCATAACGATGGCTCACTCGACAGGCGGTGATATGCGGAAACATCGCGTCGGTAGTGAAAGGGGGAACCAGAATGATCACATGATCAGAATGACTTGAACATACGGCTTTCCACTTGCTATATCGAAATGCACCTCCCCCCCCACCCCCGCGGAAGACACTATAACCATCCAATCTTTGAAAACAGTTCAACGCCGGTTGATGCATGAGTCGCTCCAAACAAAGCTCGCGGTAAATACGCGGTAGCAGACCCTAAATCAGAAGCCGGCAGCAAGCATCAGGCCGTATCCAACAGTGACGACGACGGCAAAAGCAATAAGCGAGGCAGGAACGCCTCGGGTGAGGAAGTGTTTGACGCCGAGGTAGCGCTGTCCAGTGCGCTGATCTTCCATCATGATGGCAGCTGTTCGCGCGTTAGCCCTGCGTGATCTGAGCGACGGGGTTCGTAACAGTGACTTACTCATATTTGGGAATCCGCTCGTCGGCAGTCCCATGGCTGCACTGGCCATGAGCACACTGCCCATGACTAGAAGATTCGGATGCGGCTCGGCCATGCTCTGTCCGACCTGCTGCACGAGAGGTAGCACGATGAGCGCAGCAACGGTGTGGCTGATGAACGTCGCGACCACCAAGATGAGTGCGGCAAAGACGACGAGGACGCCGTAGAGGCTCATGCCCTCTACGCTGCTAGTGATGGACTCTGCGATAGTGTGTAGCAGACCCGAAGAGTTGACTGATTTACCCAGAGACAGACCACCGGCGGCAAGAATGATTATAGTCCACAGGAAATTGTTGAAGTCTTCCTTGTTGAGGATGCCAGTGCCAAAGAACAGGACGATAGGAATAATAGCAATGACGCCCATGTCACCGAATATGGGCTCGAGCTGGTGACTTACGCACCAAAGCACGATAGTGGCGAGGGTGACAACGCAGATAAACCATTGCGTGGCGGTAAACTTGTCATTGACAGGTTTGATCGGCACGATAGTTGTGTTGCGACCAGGCCGGAACGTCACGAGGAGAAGCAGCCAAATAAGAAGAATGGAGATGATGCAGACGGGGAGCGCGATGAAAAACCAGACGCCCCATGACGGTTCTGGGGACATGTTCTGGAGGGCGATGAGGTTCTGCGGCGAAGCAATGGGAGAGGCGGCCCCGCCCATGTTTGATGCGAGTGCGATACCGAGGAGGAGCGCCTTGGTCATGTTGGAGTCGGAAGGCAGGTTGCGGAGAATAGGCTGGAACATTAGAGAGATGGGCGTCATCGGGAAAAAGCAACTTACCTGAATGATGGAGAAGCACAGAACAGGAGCAGCAACATTGCTAATCCACATGCTGGCAAACATGGCAACAAACATGTTGGTGATTAGCACGGTGCGAGGCTTCGTACCGGCTTTGCTGAGCACAAAGGTAGCCATGATTTTGGCAATGTTGTACTTGGACAGAGCTGCTGCGATGGTGAAGCCACCGAGAAGAAGCATGATGACAGGCGTCCACATGGCGGCGAAGACATAGGTAGTCGCAGGCCTCGTCTCAAGCCGCCTGCCTGTGTCATCGTTGCGGACCACCCGAAGAGTGACGGCAAGGAAGGGCACAAGGAGAGAGGTGACGAAGAGAGGGATTGTCTAAATAGAGTTAGTAGCCATCTAAATCCGTGTCGGAGATACGCACCTCAGTAGCCCACAGCAAGCTGACGAATATCACCATGGCCAAACAGTTTTGCTGCTCCGGTTTTTCCATAATAGGTACCACCAACAGTACAACAAAGATGGCGAGGATGAAGACACCGGTCCAGAACTGGGAGCTCAGCAGCCACGCAGGACACCTGTATCTGCCAATGGGCGTCTTGACCTCGGTGAGCTCCGCGTTGACTTCGTCTCCCTGGCGGCGAACCTGATTCGGATCAGAATCACGGCCGAGCAGTTGTGTAAGACCGATGTTGGCACTCTGGGCTTTGCGCTCGATACCAATCATCTCACGCCAGACAGTGTTCCGCTCCCAGACGACGTGCTCCCGCAAGTGTAGCCTCAGCTCCCGCTTCGCTTCGTCCACATCCCCCTTTGTACATATGCGCGAGTAGATGGTTTCTATGCGAGACAGGTGCTGGGTGAGCTTGTCCATTGTGTCTTTCTGGAAAGGTTCTGCGGGGTAGACGTGTTCGTCGAGATATGTGCGCTTAAGCTTCCGGTCCATGATCTTGTCGTACTTCTTTAGGACCTTTTCGAATCCGGTCTTATTGAGCTGGAGGAACGACCGCAGCTCGCAGAGCGACACGTAGATGCTGACTGTTCTCTGCTTGAGTGACACGCCCTTGTCGTAGAGGGCTGAGAAGGACATATCGTTGTAGTCGTCAAAGGCCTGGCTGGTCCTCCGGCGGGACGAAGCAAGGTCGTAGTTGTCGGTCGAAATGCGCCGTTGCCTGTGGCCATCCTCACTTCTCCTCCGCAGCAGCGGCGTCTCGTTCGCACCGTCGTCCGAGTCCTCGTCTTCTTCGGTTATGGTCGACGTCTTGCTCGCGGTGCTGCCACCTCGTCCGCGGGTGAAGCCAATGGCCTTGAAGATGCTCCCGCTGCGGCCCTTCTTGCCCTGCGGTGCCGCCTCCCGCTCGTGCTCGTAGACGTCCTGCTCGTCCTCGTAGCTTTCTTCGTCCTGCAGGATGGCATGGACATCGGTGTATACCTCGTTCTCCTTGAGTTGATAGAAGGAGCAGACCTTCTCGAGCTCGACGTCGAGGGCGCGCGTGAAGACCTTGTCAGGGTCGTCGGATGCGCCGTTCAGCAGCGGGGAGGACTCGGCATCGATGGTGGTAGCCTGCTGGTTCAGGCGCGTCTCGAGCGTGTAGATGAGCTTTTTGAGGTTGCTGTAGGAGATGTAGTGGTTGCTCCAGTCCGGCACTGCATTGAACTGCAGGCTGTGCGAGAATTTCATCTCGTCGGCCGCGCGAAGCTGCTCGAGCTTCTCCCGCCTCTTAAGCGCCCTCTTCTGGTCTCGTCTGCCGCTGCCGATGCGTCGGGGAAGCTCCTGGAGCTCAAAGGCGTTGTCGTGTGGGCCGTCGAGGTGCTGGGGCTGGGCGATGCGGTCCAGCGTGTTTGCTTAGGGTCGAGTGCGCCCAATTGCGACCGAGGCGGCGGAGCATTCGGACCCGCTACTAATGGCACGGCAGCGCACAGAGGCGGGCGATAGGCGATGGTCGATGGGCGATAGGTGAGCGACAACTGTGCGTATGCGTGGCGGGAGCGGGGGCGCTGAAAAGTGGATTGCTGGTCGGTCTGCACACGAGTCTCGTATGCGCACCACGGTTGCGCTTCACCATCCCGACGCTGTGGGCTGGTTCCGGTCCCGGTCCCGGTCCCGGTCCTGGTCCTGGACCGACCACCCATGTGCTGCATCGGTTGGCCCTGCGTCCTCGGCCTCGGATCGCTTTCTACATGGCTGACCGTGAATGGGCACAACAGCTCCCGGTTGTGTCATGCCATTCGATAGCACACGTAGATAGACCTATCACGCCAAGATGCTGCCGACGCTCACATGCACAGCTCCGTGATCGTTTCAGCGCCTCCAAGACAGATTCAGGTTATGCGTCTACTAAACGGTATAGCATCTTCATTCAATAAACGGTATAGCATCCTCATTCAATAAAAGTTATGGCATCCTCATCCAGTATAAGTTATACCATCTTCATTCAACCTTCCCTCCCCCCTCTCCCCCCCCCCCTATATGAGCCGACATCCTCCTAGCGTGGCGTCCAACAACCTCGTTTAGACTGCCTGATGTTAGCACAACTCGCACCAGGTCTCACTCGTTTACTTACAGCGGAGGTCCCAGCCGATCTGGGGACCCAGCTTAGGCAGCTCGTCGGCCACGCTCTGCACGTCCTTGTCACCTCTGCCAGACAGACAGATGACAATGTCCTGCCCCTTCTCCATCGTCTTGGCCAGCTCGAGAGCACCCCAGATTGCGTGCGCAGTCTCAAGCGCGGGGATGATGCCTTCAAGCTGCGAGATGAGACGGAAACCCAGGAATGCCTCGGCATCCGTCGCCGCGATGAACTTGGCGCGCTCACTGTCCTTCCACGACGCAAGCTCGGGTCCTACACCAGGGTAGTCGAGACCAGCAGAGACTGAGTGGGTATCCGTGATCTGTCCGTGCTTGTTCTGGAGGATGTAGGTGCGGACTCCGTGGAGCACACCCTTCGTGCCCCCGCTCAGGGTAGCACTGTGGCGACCGGTATCAATACCATCGCCACCAGCTTCCACACCAAGGAGCTTTACGGACGGGTCCTTGGAGAAGGGGTAGAACATGCCGACAGCGTTGCTGCCGCCACCCACACATGCGACCACCGCGTCGGGCAGCTTGCCACGCTTCTCTTGCATCTGCTGCTTCGTCTCGTTTCCAATGATCGACTGGAATGTGCGGACAATGGTAGGGAACGGATGAGGTCCTATCGCCGAGCCGATAAGGTAGTGCGTGGTGTCGAGGTTGACCACCCAAGCCCGCATGGCCTCGTTGACTGCGTCACGAAGCGTCTTGGAACCAGCCTCGACAGCGACGACCTGTGCGCCCAGTAGCTTGATGCGGAAGACGTTTAGTGCCTGACGCCTGACATCCTCAGCACCCATGTAGATGGTGCACTTCAGACCGAACTTGGCACAAACGGTAGCAGTCGCAACACCGTGCTGACCGGCTCCAGTCTCCGCAATAATCTCAGTCTTTCCGAGTCTTTTCGCGATGAGGATCTGGCCGAGTGCGTTGTTAATCTTATGACTGCCAGTGTGGTTCAAATCCTCTCTCTTCAACCAGATATTAGCACCACCAGCATACTCTGTAAGGCGTTCGGCCAAATGTAAATGACCGGGGCGACCAATGTAGTCGAAGTAAGACCGGTATTCTTCCCAGAACTTTGGATCGTTTACCGCATCGTTAAAGCCCTTCTCAAGCTCGGCAAGGCAGTCCATGAGAGATTCTGGCACGTACTGCCCTCCAAACTCTCCAAATCGAGTGGGAAGCGCGTTTTCGTCGGCGCCGTCCACGTCTCTGTTGAGAGCCTCCATCTGATCAGCAAGTCCAGGACCGTCAGGAACATCAGCATCAGTGATGACTTTGTCAACGTGTACCTCAGTGGGTTCCTTGGCAGCATCCAAGGTCTCGATGATACCAACTTCACGAGTCGTGCTAGTCGCACGGGTACTCTTTCCGCAGATCTCATCGCAGTACTTCTCGACGGCCTTGGCGCCTTCACCGGGAGCAGATTCAGCGATGATGTTGACGATCTGGCTGCCAATGACAACGCCCTCTGCAATCTGTCCGACGCTTACGAAGTGGTCGCGTGTGCTGACACCGAATCCGACAGCGGCGGGTATGTTTCCAGAAAACTTGTGTACGCGTTCGAGCAATTGCGGAAGAGCAGCGTTCATGGTGCCACTGGCGCCAGTAACACCCATGCGTGAGACGACGTAGATGAAGGAATCGGCGATCTTGCACAGAACGCGCATACGCGATTCGGACGTAGCGGGAGCGATTAATGGGACGTAAGACAGCCTGTCTCTGGTGTTAGTACCGCCGTTGGTAAAGATGTGTTTTGGTTCGGTTACCCATAGGTGCGGCAGAAGTTCCTGAAGCGGAGAGCTTCCTCCGGCGGGAGATCTACAATGATGAAGCCGTTGGCGCCTGCCTCTTTCGCGTCCTGCAGCATGCGCTCTTCGCCGTAGCTAAGCAGCGGGTTGTAGTATCCCATCAGCATGACAGGTGCCTTGAGGCCACGCTTCCTCGCATCGCGAACCATCTGGAGGACATCGATCGTGTTGACACCATTCTTGAGGGCTTGCTATAATTTCGGCCGTCAGCCAATATCGAAAGATATGCGTGGCGAATGACTCAACATACCGTGTTGGCCTTTTGAATCGTGGGACCGTCCGCAATTGGGTCGGTGAAGGGCATTCCAAGTTCGATGATATCTAATTGTGTCAATCGCACCGTCGCATAGCAATTGGGGGCGTTCTGGGCATTCGAAATGTACCAGCACCACCCGCTTCCATTCCGAGCATGATATCGGGCGTTTCCTGTGCGGTGGGGAATCCCGCGGTCACATACGTGACGAGGGCAGACTGCATCCATAGTCAGTACTCAGGTCTAAATCCTCTCCGCCAATTGCGCTTACCCTGCCCTCCTTCTTGCATTGCGCGAAGGTCTTCTTGATGGCGTCCATGGTGGGGTACTTTTGCTATTGAGGGATAGAGACAAAGAGAACGAGCGATTGCTCTGAGCGAAACTTTATACACGAGCTCAAACGATAAGGAGTCACGTCGCGGTTGCTGGAATGAGAATGTCCGAGCAGTAAATTGAGTGGTGAGTCTTCTGCTGTTCCGGATAATTTAAGCGGATGACGACCGTGGATCTGGCCTGCCGCACTTCGGAGGGGCACATTCTTTTGCACTAGAAGAGCGCTTGACTTGATCCGGTAAGTGCATTCGCCTCGGCCGAGCCACAACATTACCGTCTTCTTTACACAGGCCTTTAGGCGTCGCAATTTAGCAGTCTTCCCAACAATCCTATGACTTTGACTCATCGTGGTAGCACTCCTTTCTCTTGTGTCTAACAAACTTGGAATCTCAGCATGCGATGCGTCACCTCCAGTCCCACTCTTTGAACCCATTGTCGGCCAACCTGCTGATTACATCAACCTGCCGGACGTTGCTGACGATAGATCATCGCTTTCTCCAGAAAGATACTGTCATTGAAGTTTTCTAAGACCAACTACTTGAGCAGATACTAGAGTTTGCACACCAAGAGGGCCGCGATACACAAAGACATGACAAGCAATAGCTCTTCTTCCACCAGTGACACGCGATAAGTTCGTGTCAAGGTAATTCTCTTTGGTACATTCATTCAACGATATCTTTCTTTTAAAACGAGTGCACTGATCGAAGGATCACAAAAGCAAGAAGGTAGCCTAATTGAGGCTCTGTATTTCAGAATCAATGCGACTTAGTATTCGCTAGGTTCTCATTAACTTCCAGCGTCGTAGAGGAGCAGATCTCACACTTCGATTTGGATTTTGCCTTCTTGATCATTTCCTCGAAAAGTCAGCCTAGCGTTGGAGGGAAACTTCACGTCCCTTGTATCCTTTATGCGTTTGCGATCATGGTTCAACGTTCAAGCGGTACATCAAATACAAGTCTACCTACATCGACATAACTGATAAGAGGCTGAATGCATGTGCATTTCTCAATAAATGCAATGTGTGGGGCGTTCAGGGTATAACATACCGTTCTTCACCCGCGCTATATAGCCCCGAAGGACCGGCCATTCACAGCCTGCAGTTCCTAGGCTTAGTCTTCTGCTTTTCATGCAGTAACAAATCCACACGCTGTCTTCCACCTTAGTACGACTACCATTTACAATTTTATCTCGCTGGACATTAGCCTTGATTCAAATTACTTTAACAAGAAGCACGTTACTAGAACTTTATCCTATTGATGGCAGTCTTCGATACAAATCCCAAAGTGGTCTGCCGTATGGGAAGGATAAGTCTTGTCAGAGACGGTAGGCTTATTAAATACCGAACATCAATGGATAGACTGACTTATGGTCTTCATTTACTCTACGCTATTAGATTTCCACTAACCGCCACTATGCAACGCATCAAGCCACGATATACAAATTAGTACTCTACACCGAAACACCATGGGCAGAAAAGCATGTAGGCAGGCTCAATATCACGTTGCCCTCCCGTTGAATCTGTCATCGAAGCCCATCGCCTGCATGTGAGTAAAGTGCGAGGCTTACAATGTATGGCATATAGAGCAGCAATAGATGAGCACAGCGTACGTGTACAACTACACTCCGGGGGAATAGATATGTACATCACTTCCTTCTACCCCCCGAAGCCGAGGGAGCAGTATAGATCTCAGGGTAAAGCATCACAACTCGCAAAGCTAGACACTATCCAAGTTCTTACGCAATCTCAAGTCTTCTTACCACGCCACAGCAAGCCAAGCCGAGACCAACACTACACACGCGCGGAGAATCCCGCCAGGCAGATGTCTAGGTACCTACCTAAACAGCGACACTGACCTGACCGAACCCAAGTCTGCGGCGCGCCCATGCTCCCCACATCCCCCATCCCACATCCCAGCACCCTCCCCCCCTCCACGAGCGCCCCGCGCATCGGTCCGTTGCTCGGAGAATTAGGCGGCCTAGGCATTGGTACGGTAGGTAGGTAAAGGTGCGTGCACGTGCCGGTCAACGTGTACCAGATCTAGCGCCGGGCAGACGATGGGTTATGCCTGATGGGTTTGGGATGGGGAAGGGGATCTGGATTTGCCGTTTAGTCTAGTCTAGTCTAGTCTACGGTACTTCGTAGTGATACCGCGTGCGTGGCGGGCCGATGGCGAATTTGGTGCATGCTTCAGCGTGGCGACGCAGTTTGAACGCGCGACGGAAGAGGATGATAGGGTACCGCAGTGGGGATTCAGAACCGTAGCGTACCTAGGTGCGCTGAATCCCGTCTAGAGAAGCACGTTTTCTGTAGCCTCTAGCCTAGGTACGGGACGGCCTTTTAGCTACACTAGAGGGAGACTTTAATGCCATTATTTAAAGTCCTTGCGATTACAAAGTGCGGGACTCTAGTAGTTGTGATTAGCAATAGGAGCCCCACACGTTAGAGCTTTGTTGGCCGGATACCTTAGGCTACTATTAGTCGCAGGCCATAGTATTCGTGTCGCCGTGAAGACTATCTTGTATCGTAGCCAGAGATCATGTCTCTTTTATCTACGATTAGCAGGATAACACTCTAAGAGGCCTATCTGCCGCGCAAGATCTCTTGAACAGATAGCTATGTTTAAGGGTCTAGTCATACGTGGCATCATCGCCATAGGTACAAAGCTATTCAGGGTTAAAAACTGCAGTAGGAAGCTGCGGTAGGAAGGTCTAATGGCCCCACGACAGGTGATCTGGGGAAGAAGAAAGAGCGGGGAAGCATAAAAGGCCAAGGGTTGTGGCGACAAGCGAAACAACCACACAAACCTCGAGCTCAAGGTCCCCGACTTTGCCTACCTACTTTTGATAGTGACAACTAGGCCTGCAGCCTTGCATCATGGGCCCAGACCTTCTGAGCTCCGCCATCCAGGGCCACGATTGATCCAATGGGGAGAGAGGAGATACTTTTAGAGATGCCAGCGACCTAGTGTCAAATAATTAAGAGATGCCTTGGGATCAGCTAGTGTCCGACGTTCAAGAAATGCTCTGTGGTCAGTTAGTGTCCAAGGGTCAAGGGATGCCTTGTGGTCAGCTAGTGTCCAACGTTCAAGAGATGCACATGTGGCCAGCTACCTAGTGTCAAATATGCAGAGATGCCTCGTGATCAGCTAGTGTCGAATATCCAGAGATGCCTTGTGATCGGCTAGTGTCAAACGTTCAAGAGAAGGCTCTCTGGTCAGCTAGTGAAGGCCCTTCTTCGAGCCACAACATCTTCACCTTTGACTCATTGTCTGACGGCCAAGTTCCAACACGCGCCGATTCGGCTCTTGCGGTGAACCCGGCAGGCTCGGAGATTCCAGAAGGGACGTGTGCTGTGTCTGCAGAGTTGTGCGGCGGCGGCGGCGGCGTGGTCGGAGGTACTTCAAGTGCTTGTTCGCGTCGTCTACACGCGAAAACCGTTGCGGTCGACGGCGCGATAGAAGTGGGGTCTTGTCTTCCAAAGCAGTAAAAGCTACCTGGATGGTTAGTGCCTTATTAATATTAAAAGGATGGGTGGGAGTCGTGCTGTTGTGATTCGACGGCGGTGGGCTTGCGGCGCAATCACGATGAGCGCGCCATGGTGGGGCTCCCCGTTCAGGCAGTCGGAGCCAGACCTGGAGACCCCCCATTAGTGTACCACGGCTACTAGAGAAGTGCTGTACTATGTATCTAGGTAGCGACAACGCAGCGTGGCGTCGATTGATGCTCTCCCTCTTTCCACGCAGATCGCCGGATCTAACATACCAACTTTTGCTTTGATGTTTTCGCGTCTGATACTGTTGCGCACATTCTGACCCACGTGACGATTGTGTACTAGATAGAGCAACCGTAGCGTTGCGTAATCGACTGCACTGTTGGAACCGGCACATGGCTCCGCTGCAATGTAAGCTTTGCCTTTGTTCGAATGCCTGCTTGGATGGCTCCACAGTCGGACGCGTATCGCGATTGGAGCGGATATCCGCCCATGCTGCTCGGAGGCGTGTACCTAGTAGGCAGAGATGCTATGTACGCATCCATGGTTGTGCACTCTTGCGTGGAGTGACTTCGGCAAGCGATGCCCATGGTTCGACATGCAGTGCTCGACATGCATTGCGCGTGATGGTTCGCCTTGAAGACATGAAACAGTGACCCCAGCGACGGTCGCGCACGTACCTACCTACCAGAGGGTCCAATATCGGACGGCTTGCAGAAGTCAATCTAATGTGCAGATGCGAACGGTCAGCGTTCTGGAAGAAGCGGCGTAGCGACCCCGGCGTGATGGCAATTACATCTGCAGCGACTGCAAAGCACCATCTTTGCCGCACGTTTGCGTCTGAGCGTGCAGAAGCCAGGCGATGGCTCGGAGCATTCAAGAGGGCTCGTGCGAGAACGTGGTGCATGAAGGCGATGCTTGTGTCGCGGTGCAGGAAGGCGATGCTTGTGTCGCGGTGCAGGAAGGCGATGCTTGTGTCAACGTGGTGCACCATGGGCAGCAGTGGATGCTGCTCGTAGGTAGCTGGTCCCAGATAGGCATATCCGTGGAATATGGCCAAAGGTTCCAATAGAACCGAGACAGACTAGATATAGCAACATAAGCACGGGCGGGGCGTAGCCTGCACCGGGCTCGTGGAAGGGCTCTTGAGCAGGCATTGGCGACTGCTTAGGGAAGGTGTCAAAGAGGCATCGTATCTGGGTGCTCATGATACTATGGTAATGACGGCTTCTTTGCTGTGCCACGGGCAGCCTCGAGCAACCTCGAGCAAATGCTGGCTCGACGTGGGTAGCGGCTCTCTTGGGCCAAGGCTGGGGGTGAACTCGACAGCACAGCCAGTGGCAGGGTAAGGTAGGCTAATACGAGTAAAAGGAGGCTGATGGGAGCGAGAGGGAGGCTAATAAGAGTGAAAGGGCAGGCCTATAGGAGTAAAAGGGAGGCTAATAGGAGTGAAAGGGAGGCTGATAGGAGTGAAAGGGAGGCTGACAGGAGTACAAGGGAAGCTAATAGGAGTACAAGGGAAGCTAATAGGAGCGAAAGGGTAGGCTGACACTACATGGCAGTGAGAGGGCAGGCTGATACTAGATGGCAGTGAGAAGGCATCCTGGTAGGCGTAAAAGGACGAGGTGGGCGCATTTGGGTTCGGACTGTGCGCAGAATGAAGCTCAGCTCCGGACCGACGCGTGCAGCACGTTCGCAAGCTTGTTCGGCAGCCAAGGTAGATATAATAAACTACCGCCGAAAGGTGGCAAGCAACGCCAGTCGTGCTTGGTTACCTACTCGGTGCACGACTGCGCAGGCGAAGCGGATCGATCGGGGATGCACATCCAGCAACAAGTGATGAAGAGGGTCTTGTCTGGACACCGTGTGCTGAGGCACCACGCCGGCACCCGGGGCTTTGGCGCAGGGACATGGCAGGTGGGCCGCTGCTATTATAGCCTTGACCCAGGCACTGCGTGGGATGGGGGATGGTGGCGGCAGTGGATGGTTGAGAAGAAGCAAACATCTGGACCTGCGCAGGGCTGGCCAGCATCTGCATCTGCATCTGCGTCTGGTCTGCGCCTGGGCTGCGTCTGCGTTCTGCGCCTGGGCTGCGTCTCACAGGGCTGGCATGGGGAGTGCCAAGTGGTGGTGAACTGGTGCTCCACGTGCGAGTGCGCTTCTGTGGTGAAGGTCATGCATGCTCGCCGTTCTGCCGGGACTGCGTCGAGCACTAGGTAGATGGACTAGATACCGTGGACATGGTGTGTACGTGGTGCTTACATGGGCAGCGTGCATCGCGCACCGTAGATACTTGTGGCCGTATCTGTGGCCGTATCTGTGGCCGTATCTGTGGCCATACCTGTGGCCATACCTACCTGTGGCCGTACTTGTCCCCGTACCTGTGGCCGAACTTGTCCCCGTACCTGTGGCCGAACTTGTCCCCGTACCTGTGGCCGTACTTGTCTCCATACCTACTTGCCACCCGTGGTAGCGAGATGAGCCTCGGTGGAGAAGGACTGCTCCTCGCAGCCATCTGTCGCAGATGCGTGCCCATGACGGCCTTTGTCCCATGTCGACTCCTGTCCTTCTTCCGGCCTCGGTCCCTGTCCTGTCCATGTCCTATCCCTGTCTTGTTGTCCTGTCCCTGTCCTGTCCCTGTCCTGTCCCTGTCCTGTCCCTGTCCTGTTGTCTTGTCCCTGTCCTGTTGTCTTGTCCCTGTCCTGTTGTCTTGTCCCTGTCCTGTTGTCTTGTCCCTGTCCTGTTGTCTTGTCCCTGTCCTGTTGTCTTGTCCCTGTCTTGTCCATGTCCTTCTCCCGGCCTACTGCCCCTGCACCGACACGACGCCCGCGGCCACGGCCACGCCCACGTCCATGGCGCCAGCGCTGGAGTCGTTGAATGATATCCACCGCCTGCTATCTACCTAGACTAGCCTCACCCACCTACCCAGCGCGCTGCTCTCGTCCGCGCCGTCGCCTCCGCCCATCCAGCGTGTCAACGTTGGCGCCGTCGGCAGCCCTGCATCCGTCTCCAAATCCCCCATCATGGCCCAATCGACTCTGTTGGAGACCCCCGGTACGGTACTCGTACACGCCCACGAGCAGCTGTCGTGCCGAGACAAAGAGCGTCGACAAGTCTCGGTCTCTGCTCCGCCTGCTTCCCTCAGCAATCGCTCCGACGTCGCAGGGAGACACAGTAGACAACTTTCCATCACCAGCAGCATCATCATCTCCATCATCTCCACCATCTCCATCATCATCGCCGTGTCAGGCCTCAACCACGCCCAAGGCCGCTTGCACGCACAAACGCGCCGGACGCCTCTGACGCCGCCGCTACGCTCCACTCCACCGCGCCAGTCCGTCGCTCGGTGACAGCCAGGCCACCTCCACCCACCCATCCACCCATCCACCCACCTACCCACCGGCCCTGCTGGAAGCTCTCCGAAAGGGCAGACCAGCCCGCGCCGTGTGCACTATCCAAAAACACCCTGCTAGTTGTCCCATCCATCCCGCACATCAGTTGGCTCATGCGCCGCCTCCAACACCGCTGCGTGCCCACTGCCCACACGCCTGCCTCCCAGAGCGGCCCAAGATCGACCTGCCAGGCCAAGCCAGCCATGCAGTCTAGGGTCCCCGAAATGCCTGCAGCAGTGCAGCCCATGCATGCCTGCTCCATGCATGCCTCACGCTCGAGTGAATGCCTGCTCGAGCGCAACACGCCCGTTGTGGACGTAGCGTGTCTGCTGCTTGTCCTTCGCCACTTTTAATCACTCGAGACACGCACCCAAACAGCGTCGCCCAAAATATTTCTCCGTACATACTCTAACCCTCGCTCTTCGCCGCTTCTTGCTTTTTGGCCCACTCGTTTGTCAACTGCGAATGAGCTTCCCGAGCCGACCTGCGGTGGTGGGTGCTGCCTGTGTGCCCCGAACGTGAATTGGTACCCTGCTTAGCTGCCTCACTGCCTCACTGCCTTACTGCCTCATCCCCCAAAGACCACCCTCGCCGCTCTACCGGGCCTTCCACACTCGCTGATCCTAGCCCTCAACTGCCACCTTCGCGTTTGGGCGACCGGCATCTCATGCACTGCGCCGTTGCCCGTCACGGTGCTTGTCGCTGATTCTCCACTGCATCCAACCTCTGCTGGTGCCCGCTCCAACGTTTGGGAATACTTCCGCCCTGGACAGCGTCGGTATGTGTGCCACCTGCTCGCATCGCGGCCATCCCGGCCATCGCTCCGTCCTAGCTTGCCCTCCATGCTGATGTTGGCAGCACCCTTCGATGCCATATCGAGTCTCCTAGACCGATTCTCCGGTGCGATATTACTCTGTGCCTCTTATGGCTGTTGGGTTGGAGCGCCGTGCGAAGATAGTTGCAGCCAAGCTGGACCACGCGTTGCTTTTGCAGCCCGTTAGTAACGCAATGTCCTCCAATCCTTTGACTCAACCTCCAGGCGCGGGCTTCTCTATCTCGGAAACTACCTCTCCCGAACTCCTGGATGAACGCCCTGATTATTACTCGGCGCAAACGGACCAAGCCGCCGAAACTTCACCACAGCAGCTGCTGCTGAAGAAGAGGCGCACGTCCAAAGACAAGGCCACTGTCATCAGACGATCATCATCGACACCACACATGCGCAACCTAGCTCTCGGGAACGCCGGCGAGCTGTCACCCACCGGTGACAAGCGACGGAACAAGCTGGGCTACCACCGTACATCAGTCGCATGCGGTAAGCAAGACCACAGCTAACACTGCCCCAGAAAGTTGTCGCTGACGTAGCTTTTTAGGACACTGCCGCAGGAGAAAGATCAGGTGTCTCGTCGCAAACGACGAGGTCACCGGACGTTGCGCAAACTGCATCCGGTTGAAGAAAGAATGCAACTTTTACCCCGTGGATCAGACACCAGAACAGTCCCGGGCCCAAGCAGGCGCAGCAAAAGAAGCGAACGCTGGCGCGCCCACATCTTCTACCGCATCGTCACCTCGACATGCCGTCTCCGTAATAGGAGCCAAGGTGGATGAGTTTCGAGCTCCGTTTCCAGGAACCTTGTCGACAAACTCTGTGTCTAGATATGAAGTACCCAGCGAATCTGACACTGATGCCCATCACATCACACCCACGAGCGGAAGTACGTATGCTGGGTTTGACGTATGAATCATGTCACTGATTATTCTAGTGCCAGTACAGCAACCTGGATACGGATATCCGCAGCCCATCGACACACAGTGGGCCCCGAGCACCGCCTTTCTACCGTCTTCATCTGTTTCGGAGAGCCCGTCCTCTTCCACGGGCTACTGGCGTCCGTCTCCTACAACCGCAAGTACCGTGTTCGGCAGCGAGTCCAATGTTTCGGGTGTGCAGACGCCTGCGACACTCCAGAACCATCAGGAACACCACGACTGGGCACCACAGAACTTCCAGCCTCCAAGCCGATCGATGTCGTACGGCAACATTGAAGGCCTACCACAACACTTTCAGAACCAGCCTCTCGGCGTTCCCTCTCACGAATACCGACGACCCGCGCCCTATCCATTTCCCACTACACTCGACACGAGCGCCACGGCGATACACTCGACCACATTAGGGCCACATTCGTCGGCGCCGCTGTCAGCACCCATACTATCTGGGAATCCTTACCACTACCCCCCACCTTGGAACCCGTATCACGGAGGTCAAAATGCAAGACCGGAGGGAGCTGTACAAAGCCGAACCATGGGTGGACATTGGTACACGGAGCCAGGACACTTGGGCCAGGTGCAAGAAGAAGGCGCCCCACCCATGACATACAGCCATCATGCCATGTCCCACTTTTAAGCAGAAGGGAAATACGCTGCACCACGGCCTCGACATTTCAGGACGAGGCACTCTTATTTCCGGGCCTCTATCGCACGCCTCGGCGGCATTTCCACGGTTGGGCGGGTCGAAATTCGCATAGTATCCATATTTTGTTCTGTCCTGGTTTGGGGTCAAGGTCACATTGGGTTGGATTTATTGGGACCGCGGTCGCACCATGAGGATTGGATGCGCGCAGGATGGGCTTGGGGAACAAAAATCATGGAAGCTTTCCTGGACGGACGTATACGTTCGCAACATTCACAAGTCGTCATTACAGGTGGCGCGACACGGGTGGACTTGTCAAGTTTCGCGGGGGGCGCGGCATGGAGTCGCCCGCGGCCCTTGCAATTTCTTTCCTCGGACTCTCCGCTGCGAGTTGCACGAGATGATGGCGGCGTGGCATGGAACACGGCCTTTGTCTCTTTTTTTTTTTTTTTTTCCCTTCTCTTCCTGCCACTTTTCGGGGCTCCTGTGTACGAGTAGAACATGGTCTGGGGCAGCGAGCAGGATGTGGATCATTTGAAGCTTGTACGATAAACGAGGGGATTTTGGAATGCACAGCAGGCGGACCGCATGTGGCGGCCTGGATTTCACAAAACGTGTTGGCAGCTGGTTTTCCCCAGACGATGGGTTGCGCCTTGCGCCTTGCAAACTCGGTAGCGCCTTTCTGCGGTGGCCTGGCGCCCGGTCTTTGCCGGCAGCGGCCGGTGACACCCGCGCTGTTTCGGGGGTCGAAGCCGTCTCTCATGTTCAGATCTTAGCTCGTCCTCATGTCGGTAGCGATGAGACTTGACAGGCGCCATGTATCTCGCTTCGGCATTGCAGGAGGCTTTCCCCCCCGCACATCAAACCATCAGCATTCATGGTCATGGCCGTCATCATGGCCGTCATCATGCGGAAGCAAAGCGGAATGCAGGCTAGGCTGCACGATGGCCATGGCGGAGGAGAGTGGTGTGCAAACTGCCTCGAGGTCAGACGCTGCACGGCGGTGTTGCTGGTTCGGGATTGGTGGACAGGTGGGGCAGGCAGACGAGCAGTAGGCAAGGCGAGGAGGAGCAGGTGGGAAAGAAACCCTTCGACACCGAGCCTGTCTGGCGACGATGTTGTGAGGAGAGAGAGAGAGAGAGGGTGGCACCGAAGACTGGTTCGCTGCCGGACGCGTCAACCAACGCCGGCGCGTGAAGTGCATCTCCAGGCCAGCCAGACGCGTTGGCCTCTCCCTTTCCTCTCCCTCTCCCTCTCCCTCTCCCTCTCCGAGTCGCTCTCTGCGCGTTCGTTATCAACGTCGACACGGTTCGGAGGCAGCCGTGGTGGCCGGCTCGCCGGATCGCTCCAACATGGAGATTAGGACGTCGATAGCGTGGCATCCTGCACGTTGGCAAGCTTCGCCCATCTGTCGGCGCACGCCCGCCGTTTCCAGTCCCATTTGACATTTGCATCAACGCTCGCGACATTCAATCTCCGCCCAGCCATCCAGCCACCTAGCTACCTAGCTACCTAACGAGGCGAGGCGAGCTGCGAACCCCCCGTTCGTTGGCACAAGGCCACTCGCCGGAACCTGGACGCGGTCGATTCGATACAGGCCTCGAGCAATTTGCAACACGTCGCACCAGACGAGACGACGGATCCCGGCAACCGTTTGACCGGGCCTTTGGATGGCGGTTTTGTCCGGGGGTCCGGGGTCGTCTTCCGGCAGTTCGCATCGTTCGCCCGTCCGTCGTCGGGGGAAAGTGGTGGGAAGAGGTTTAGAGGGCAGCTAGATAGCGGGGGGTGGGCTACGGAGCGCTCCGGCAAAACACTAGGTAGGTAGCGAGGTGGGACGACTGGGCAGGCTGAGCGAGGCAAGATAGAGTTCAATAGGCAGGATCGCGCTAGAAGCGAAGAGTTTTGCACTCTAGCAGCGTTGCGCTGGGCGTGTCTTGCATCCTCGCCGCCGGCCGCGAGGTGGGCATGGCAGTGGGGAGGGGGCTTGCGATGGAGACGGGGATGAGGGTTCGGAATGGGCATGGTGATGGGCATGGCGATGGGCATGGCGATGGGCATGGGGATGGGCATGGCGATGGGAATGGGAATGGCGATGGCAATGGCGATGGCGATGGGCATGGGGATGGGGGATTTTGCTTTGGCCATCTGCTCCCAGATTCCAACATCAAGGTTCTGGTTTTCGGATCAGAAACCCTCGTGGGTGATGGCTCGTCTCCGGTGCACGCACGCACACACGCACGCACGCACGCGTCTAGACGAAGTCAACGCAGGGTAGCGCACGTTGCGTGTCATGTGCGGACGCACCGATGCGTGGAGCCCGATCCGACAGGGGGCAAAGGTCAAACTCGGGCCGAGGGGACTACAACATGTGGGACTGCATCCTGGGCTGCAAGGGTCATGTCAGAGTCGTACGTGTCGTCTTATTCATGAGGTGAACGAGCAACGGATCGAGCAGGTCTGGCGCCGTGGCAGTTGCAGCAGCTCGTGGAAGAGGACTTTCGGGTCGGATGGCATGCTGGAATTGACTTTGTTGAGCATGGCATGCTGGAACTGACTTTGTTGAGCATGGCATGCTGGAACTGACTTTGTTGAGCATGGCATGCTGGAACTGACTTTGTTGAGCATGGCATGCTGGAACTGACTTTGTTGAGCATGGCATGCTGGAACTGACTTTGTTGAGCATGGCATGCTGGAACTGACTTTGTTGAGCATGAGCATGCGCATGTCCGTACATGAGTAGATATCCCCACGCGCGGAGCCGAAAGTAAGTCATTCTGCGCGCCGCCACGCGTTTCGTCAACTACATGCACCTTCTCCTTTGACACAAGCGTGCTCAGCTGCCATGCGACACGCACCGGCTTGGAAGGGCTCAGACTTTGGGGTAGGTAGCTATCTGTCTAATGCTTGCTGGCATGTTGCGCGCGAACAGTGATCCGCGTGCCATCACCATTGAAAAGGGCACTCGGTTGGCGACCTGCCCAAGACCTACCGTACCCGGCAACACGACATCTGGAGCTTATTACGCCACCCGTGTCACCATGGGCCATCTCTCAATCACCTTGTCTAGCCTGCCGAGGGAATCAGGAAGGTGTCTTTATCCTTCTAGAACGAAGATGCAGATGCGACCATCTCGCTTCCTCCTGCCGCGCCCACGAGCTGAACGCTGACATTCACCGCCTTCCTTTACCCGTAAAGCACTCGGTCCAATCAATCGTCGAAGACGCATCGTGCAATGATATTTCAAACAGAGCACCCGCAGATGCCATGCAGGTCGCTGACTTTGGAGACACAAAGGAGCGAACATGGGTGTGCCCTCGGGTTCGCGTATACCTAAATGTTAGCGTCGGATATTGCGTCGCCTCAATAATATTGAAGGATGCAATGATGCATTATCCACACAGTAGGCTTCGACTGGCGATTCTAGAAGGTCCACGACTTTGCCCTTTGGATCGTCGATGGGGGAGGCCCGAGGGGTGGCGGCGCACGTCGCGCAACGTTTTCGATAGTTCAACGGCCAACGGCATCTCGTGCAACCTTGCTGATGGTAGGTAATGTATAAGCAGCCTCACTCTCAACACCGTCTACCGAATACCGGAAGAGGGTGGTCCAGCCGAGCGACTCTTTGAAACCTGAGGACGTTCGCCCTTGCATCGTGTAATCATGACGGCGGCCTGTCCCAGCTCACGCTACTGTACTGTTCCCTACCTAGAACCCATGCAAACCTTACCTCATCCAACTCCAGACCGCAGGGACGTGATTGAGCAGAGTGGGATCCGCTCCCACAGATGGGAACACGGATGGACCTGACGTGCGAAAGGTGCGCACATTCTCTTTACTCGAGCATCCAGCGCGTCTCGTTCTAGATCCTGCTCCCCGTGCAATTGCGAGATCGGAAAACCGTGGCGGTGAGGCTCCGGGCCGTTCCATCGTGGTCAGTTGCGCGGCCCGTATTCGCGTTGTCACGTCGGCCATGCTTGACGCAAATCGTTTGTTTCAGAGCTCATTGGGAGATCATGACCCTGTTGATGTTAGCGGAATGAGCGCCGTCGATATTGCGGACATTCATTTCAGGAAGAGGAGATTGGATCGAGCGAACCACGGCGCAGTACCGTCGTCACTCCACAAACGGCAATTTGATCCAACGAACCATGTCGGCTCGATCCTTCTCAGGGTGCTCTCCATGAATAGGAGACACATCGGATTGCACTACATTGTGCATCGTCCTATACATATTTTGTGCCGAGCGAAATGCCCCGGTTCGGTAAACTCACGAGACCGAACCTGTCTGTCGATGAAGACCAGGGTACACTGCACGCAGGGAGGGGGACCTGGACAGGCTTGGTAGCATCTGTCCTTGCCCTCAATCAATACCATACCCATATGGCCTTGTGGATTCTAGCTTCTGCCATACATGAGCATTGCAAATCTGCGCCACTCTCTTTGCCCTTGTTGCGACAGATAGACATGGTCTGATTGCTTCCGCATGTGTTGGTGGCGCAGTGAATGCAGTTCAAGTCATTTTACCACAACTTTGGGATGGTTGCCGCGATCAGGCTTCCGTCCTGTTGTCCATCTGCGTCAGATTTCGGGTGAGCAGTTCAAAGTACCTTTCCCTTGCATGATTCAAAACCAGCGAACGATCATCATCATTTCTCGGTCGTGCATTTGGAGTTTCTTTGCCAATCTCTAGAAGCTGTCGGCATGTCGACTCCACCATGCGGCATCTACGTGCCAAGGAACGTCCAGTAGCCTCAACGATGTGCAGTCCTCTTGGCGCGCCCATGGTCAGATGGACTGCTTCCAGTCCCTTTGCGCATTTGTTAATTTATGTCTCGCGTCGTGCACCTCGCACCTCGCATCACGACTCTACGATGAGTACGTGTTGTAAGGCCGTACGCAAAGTCGCAACGGCCACGGTGCAATGTTCGTCCCGACTGTTTATCAATCTGCCCGATGCCTCGGCTGTCGTCATACCGTACCTACCTAACACGAGCCACTGCCCGTTTAGAATCGACGCAGAACAACATCAACGTTCACGTCGCTGCTGCACAACCTTTGGTCTCTTAATCTAGACGTCGCCTCTACCGCAGTTTTTGTTGGCCTCCATCTGTTAATCCCATTTTTGGTCGAAGCAACAATGGCTCCCAGTGCGCAGTTCAACCCCGCGACAGACATACCAAGTCTAGCGGGCAAGGTCGTTCTGGTTACGGGAGGTGTGTAGTTCTCCTTCCGTGCGCTCATTTCGAGTCGAAACTGATATGCGATATAGGTAATACCGGCCTCGGAAAGCAGACGATCGCTTACCTCGCTGCGCACTCACCGGCGCGCATATACCTGGCTGCGCGAACTGCCTCCAAAGCCGAATCCGCCATCGCCGATATCCAGCACGAAGTCCATTCTGCTGTAATCGAGTACCTTCCGCTGGACCTCACCTCTTTCTCTTCCATCGCGCAGGCAGCCTCTACCTTCAAGTCGCGCGAGCAACGGCTTGACATCCTCGTGAACAACGCGGGCATCATGATGACGCCGTTCAGCCTCACCAAGGAAGGCTACGAGACTCAGTTTGGCACAAACCACGTGGGACATGCGCTGTTCACCAAACTGCTCATGCCGGTGTTACTTCAGACCGCCGAGCAGCCGGGCGCCGACGTCAGAATCATCAACTTATCAAGCATGGGTATGCTGGCCGCACCGAGTGGTGGCATCATCTTTGACCAGGCGAAATTGGAGAAAGAGTACACCTGGCGACGTTACGGTCAATCGAAGCTCGCCAACATCTTGTTCACGCGTGAACTCAGCGCGCGTTATCCTCAGATCACATCCGTGTCTGTTCACCCCGGAGTCATCATCACGGACTTGTACAACGCCTTTGTGTCCGGACCTGTACTGAAGGGCATATTCTGGTTCTACAAGCAGCTTGTCCCCATACTACCCGGACATTTCAAGGACGTAAGAGGCGGAGCCCTGGCCCAGACGCATCTAGCGACGGCGGAGAAGTCGACGATCCAGAATGGCGAGTTCTACAGGCCGGTGGGCATAGTGACCAAGGTCTCGAGCTACAGTCAAGACCTGGGTCTAGCTCGGAAGCTTTGGGAATGGACCGAAGAGGAGTTTGGAAAACATGGCTATTGACATCTCAGGTCACGGTGAACCCGGACCTTGCAGCGATCTTTCCGCGCGCCATGTTAGCTATATCATAACTTGTACTGTTCGCCGATTGACCAGTCGCTTGAGACTGCATGCTTGCACTCGGCTCGGCTAGCTGCGCTGGAACATTTATACCCTAATTCACTGCCCTCTATCGCATTGCCATGCTCTATCCTCCGAACCCGAGCACAACGCCGTACCGTCACTTTCAGTGGATATTCGCATCTCAAATCCTAGGTGGACTGGGTCCTATGCTAGCAGACATTCCCGATTTCAGTTCGATCAGGGACGAGTGTTTCTGACGCGGGATGCGGCCAACGACTTCGTGAGGATCAGTGGGGACGGCGAGGACGGTTCCGGGGCCTACGGCGGCGATGCTAGGGCGGACGTATCGTGATGGGGGCGTGCTGTATCTGAGCTTCATGAGTGGATACGGCGCGGATGGCACGCCGCTCCTCGAGGAAGTGAGGGAGGCAAGGAGGAAGGGTGGGTGGTGGCTGTTGATTTGCACGCCTGAGATGCTGTGTGGATGCGTTGGCTGGGATGCACGATATGATATGCGGGGACCGAACATTGGTTTAGCCATACCAGAAAAAAATAAGAAAAAAATTAACCAGAGCCCGCCAAATCACCGTCTAACATCATCATGGATATGGTGCCGCTCTCTCGAGGTTGTGCCCGTCGAACACTGCATGGTCTGAAGGGCTATGGACCGGGACTCCACTCATACCCAACCTAGTGCCGCAAGCGAGACTAGACTCCTTCGTTGTGGCTAGGTACGTGGCAAGAGCTTTCCCCCTCTCTGGCACCATCCATCCATCGGCTTTGCCCCACGCAAAGAGCAAGTTGTGACTCCCCCACGTTCTCACGGGGGAATCGATGCAATTTTCAACCACATAGAATGATGACGGGGATGATTGCGTATATATATTTCAGCTATGTGTATATCTCCCAGTTGCATTACTCCGCGGCGGTAGCTCAGTGGTAGAGCAGCGGGCTGCAGTCACCAAGCTTCGTGGTTCCTGAAGGTCACCAGTTCAATTCTGGTTCGCCGCTTTAATACATTTATTTTTTCATTTCCCCCCCTTCGGCCCCTCCCTCCTCCTTCTCCAACCTCTTGTGCATTCTCGTCTACCACCCTTTATCCATCTAACCTACGATGCTCCTTTCTATGCGCTTTCTGATGTTTTCTTCTTCTTCTTCTTCTTCTTCGTGCCAGGCCGATGACGCCATTCCAAAGTCGGTAGAGTAGGTAGGTCTTTACAGTGAAAATGGTATCTTATTTCATGGATTTTGAAAACGCCCTCTGCCATGCCGCGCAACGTCCTTTTTCTACACTAATTCCTCCCCCGCCCGCGCCCACGCCCACGCCCACCACCACCCCTCGCCCTCTGTCCGCCCCAGCCCCTCATCCTCGGACTCCTGTTCCCCTTGTCGACCCTGCCATCGCCCTGTCCACCACCCCTCGCCTTGTCCACACCCAACCCTCTCCGCTGATGCTGTGCGCTGTCCCGACCTCGACCCATGCCGCTTCCAGACTTCGCGCGCCTGTCCTCTTTCTCGTCGTCGCTGTCGACATCCATGTCATCGCCACCATTATTCTGCTTGTTGCTGAACTTGAGCTTGCCCTTCTGTCCGCGCTGCGCCGAGTCACGACCCCGGATAGCATCGACGTAAGCGTTGATGCCAGCCTCGAGCGAAACGCCCTCATCGACATCCATGAGCACGTCGCCTTCGTCGTCGGCGGCTTGACGATTGCCTCCCTTCTTTCGCGCGCTTGTGTCGTCGTCAGAGTCAGAGTCGCCGAGGATGAGCTTGCCGTCTTCATTCGTGCGCGCCTTGGTCTTCTTCTGCGGTGCCTCCTTCCGCAGCGGCTTGGTCGAGGATATGTTTCCGAGCGCGTGTTTGGACAGCAGATCCAGCGGTTCGTCTTCGTCTTCGACGATGTACGTCTCGCCGCGCTTAGCCTTGCCTTGGCGCTGAGTGCTTTGCTTCTTGATGAATTCGTCTTCTGAGTCACCGTCATCTTCTTCACTCTCGCTGCCGTAAACGGCTTGGTCGTACTCGCTCTCGAACTTGCTTTTTGGCTTCTCCTCAACCTCCTCACCGTCCTCAGCTGCTTGTAGCTTCTTCTTCTTGCGGTGCTCGCGCGTCTTTCGGATGTTGGTGATGAGCTTTCGGTCTGCCTCTGGGCACGCGCGCTCGACTTCCTCGATGCCGAACTTGCGGATCATACGTTCGACAATGTGCTTCACCTTTGCCTTGAAATGCGCCTTGTGTTCATGGCTCCAAACCAAGAGATTGGTGAGCAGGGTATTGAGTCGAGGCTTAACAAGTGACTCTGGCAACGAGATGACTTCAACCTTTACGAAGCCTAGTACACTTTGAACGATCTCGCGGTTGGGGTTTTGCAGAAACATGTCCATGATCTCAACAAGATTCTGTATCGCTTCCTTTGATACCCGGGCGTGGAACTCGAACAGGATGCGGGTAACAGCGGTGATTGAGGCAGAGATCATGTGTGGGGTGGATGCTGCGAGACCAGCAGAGACCATGGTGAAATACTCATCCAATGACGCCTCCACTGATTGCGCATCCGCGGGCATGTTCGGAACCTTGTTCTGTAAGACCTTTCCACCCAGAGCCATCTTTTCGCCCATTGCCACAAGCAACTCGTAGGCTGCTTCTCTGGCCTTTTCATTGACTTCCTTGGTTGCGATGACGACTTCAGAAAGAACAGACGGGATGAAGTGAAGATCAGTCTGGGGAAGGTACTCGAGGATCTGGTGAAGAGCGAGTAATCGGTCCCTGCGTGCAGGGCCGGAAGCTTGCTCCGCACCCTGCAGAAGCAATTGCTGGAGCTCCCCGGTTCGATCCTGCAATGCAGCTTTACCGGTTTCAGATTCTCCTAGCCTTGGGATCATCTTGTAAGCCTTCTTCTGCAGTTGCGGGTCTTCCTTTCTGTTGATCATGATGGAAGCCATCTTGAACAGGGCGGGATAGCTATCCCGGGGAAGGTATGGCGCGATGGTGATGATGAGATCCATGAGGGTATGGCTCATCGGCGGCATTTTGTCCTGCTTCTTACCCTGCTTCTGTTTATCCGCCTGTGTTTGCGACCCCTCTGCTGGCACAGCTGCTTCAAGACTAGTGGCTACTCGCTCGAAGGTCTCCATGAGCTCCTGTGACTTGTTAGCGACCGAAAAAGTATTGGGGATTAGGATTAGACTCACTTTCGCCGGGATAATGCTCAAATACGCATTGATCGTCCTGAGAATGGTACCCCGATATTGTGGCAGTGTCTGACTGTATACATTGAACAGCACGGCGAGCATGTTACTCGCGGAGCTAGCCAGGTGCTCCAGGTTCTTCTGAGCCTGTGCTTTGGATATCCGCGCCTGAGTAACAAGGTCCTCTTCGCCCTCGAGCTCTACGATGGCCTTGTTGCCGTCGACAAGGTTCTGCAAAGCTCTACAGACGTCCGTTCGCAAATCCGCTTGGCTGTATAGCAGGTTTGCCAACATCTCCGCAAGACCTTGGTCAAAAGCTTCAACAAGATCCAGTGGCAGGTCGCAGTACCCGGGCAAGATCGACCAAATTTGCTGAACAACAGTTTCGAAAACCTTGATCTCCATCGTCTTCTCATCGTTTCCGTGATCTATGACCTTTTGAAACATTTGCTCGCTGAGCGGCACCATCTCCTGTCTGAAATGCGCAAGTTTCGTGTTGTGCACCGAATCGCGGAGTAGAGGCAGCATCCAAACTCTGCCCTGTTGGCCCGGTGGTGGTCTCGGCAGGTTCAGCGGGAGGATCTCCAGGACCGCTTCCGGGCCCATAGCACCGATCGCCTTCGAAATAACATTATCCGCCTCTTTCTTTCCCGCGAAGGAATCGTTGCTCCGCAGTTCCCCAACAGTCCTCAGCACAGGTTTCAGGATGGGATCCGAGCGCCAGCGAAGGGCATCGAACATGGCACCCAGCATGTTGAAAACCTCCATCCAGGCAGCTTGATACTTTACGCTCAACAGATTCTGCGCCGCCTGCGCCAACTTCTCCAGAATCTTCTCGTCGTAAACCGAAGGCTCCAAAATAACGCTGTCGGGTATAATGTTGGCAAAGAAAGAAATCAAACACTCAGAAGCGGAAATGCGGATGTTGTGTGACGGCGACTCGAGGAAAGAAGCGACCATGTTGAAGAGTTCGGGAAACTTGGCGAAGGTGTCTTCGGGTTCAATTGCAGCCGAAACCTCGTAGCCTCGAGAAATGACGGCGATCCACGGGGGGAGCAGTTGCGTGTCGGTCTTGGAGGGTTGGAGATCGGCGATGACTTCAAGAAGGCGGGGAAGTTTGGCTGAAGAGACCTCGTCAGTCATGCCCGCAAAGATCAGTTCGAAAATCTCGAACGCGGCCATGGTAAGATACTCGCTGCTAGAGCGCGAGATGTTGAGAAGCAGTTCGCACAAAACATCAATCTTCCTGCTCGGCCAGCCACCCGACGTGTTTGCAATGGTCTTGATCAATTGTAGCGCATGTATGAGATCGGGCTCTTTGCTCTGCTCGACAGCCTGTCGCTTCTTCTGATTCGCCGATCGACCCGCTGCCTGTGCAATGTCCTTCAGCATCTTGAGCGCCGTCTCGGCGCACATGTCAGCAGCCGGGTGATCCAGCGAGGGGCTTGGTGGCGCATTGTTCAGTACTTTGGCAAGGGCATCCTGGGCCCGCTTCCTCACTTTCGGCCTGTGGTCTACGGCGATTTGCAGCAGCCCACCGACAGCAGCTCGTGGTCCAGCCTGCGTCGCTGGCAGTTCCCAAGCTCGCGCATCTTGGGCGATGAGCAGCGACTCAAGACATCCTATAGCAGATCGGAGGAGCGGAGCCTCGGCGTCTGGATGTGTGAGAGCCGGCGCAAGGCTCGGCAGAATTCCTGCGAATTTGGATCGCAGCAGCGGTGCTGGGACGTGAGGCGTGACGAGATCGAGTAGGTAGATGACAGATGTTGCAGTTTCCTTGTTCGCTATACCGTCGCTAGATACCTGGCGGACCAGAAGCGCAAGGAGCGCGGCGAAATATGCGGTTGGGGTGGGCTCCGAGTTTTGCTGCTTGAGCGTATCCTCGATGGCTGTGAGGACTAATGCATTCTGGAGTAAAGAATTAGCGGCATTTATGGCACTTTGAGGATTAATTCGTACCTGATACTGAGTGGAACCCTTGGGGGAGTCCCGCACCTTGACCAGTCTCTCTTCAAGTGACATGGCGTGCAGTGTGGTGAGTGTTGATGCGGTCGGCTGCGCGAACTTTTTCGCGAGGCACACTACCTTTGAACAATTTTGCCCGTTTCTACCGCCTCGGTCCCCGCAATAATCGATAAGCGTCGGGCCTTTCTTGGCGCCAGTTAACTGCAGCCGTAAGCGACGAGAGCTTTGTTTACATTTCGAAATTTATAGAATGTGGTTAATACTATTGACCACATCTCAAATAGTAACCCCGTAACTAGAGGGCTATTGTTGGCGTCAAGATTCTAACATGTTCCAACTCTAGTGAGCCAGGGCGGAGAATGCACATTCACCTTCACCTTCACCTTCACATCCACATCCACATCCACATCCCTCCACTTTACAATCTGAAGCAAATTCTGTTCTTATGCAACTTCTCGACAAGAAGATTGGGTATACCACAAAAGATCTCAGGCGGGCACACGCCAGCCCGCCCGTGCAGAAAACACAAAGAAAAAGAAAAAAAAAACTCCACGCACACATACACACGCACGCACACGCACACGCACACTGCTGCAAGCACCTTCCACCCACTCCACGCTCAAAATCGCTACAAATCACGAACCCTAGCAAAGTTCCCCGGGTGCCGCCCACCCGACCTCGTAGATCTATCCATCCAACATACGAAAACATGTACGATGCGTATGACGCGGCCACCCGTGCCAAAAAAAAACCCTCCAAGTGGTGTTGTATTGTTTTTTTCTCCCTTCCAAAGATTAAGCGACGACAAGGGTCGGTCGCATCCGAAGCCAATGCGGCAATAAGAGTCGGTAAGGTAACAGGAAACCTTACTCCTCTTCTAGGGTATCATCAACGCGTCCCCTGACGCTCGCCTTGCTGCTCTTCTTGCCGAGATAAAAGTTGCTCAAGCGCTTCTTCACGCTGCTGCTCCTGCTCTGCCCCTCGGACCTCTCGCTCTTGATGCTTTTGCTGGTTTGCGGTCGGCCGTCGACGCTCTGCCCACGGCTGCTGGCACGGCTCCGGACTTTAGCCAGGCTGTTTTGGCTCGATACCGGCTGGCTAGGAAAGTGAGGCAGTGCTTCCGGCACGGGCGACCCGGGTGATACGAGGCTGCGGCTCAGCCGGTGCCTGGATCGGTCTTTGCTGCGGCTTCGAGATGATGCGCTGATCGATGCAGCATCTACGCTGTCGTCCGCGGTAGACTTTTCTTGCTTGCGTTCCCTCTCTGGCTGCTTGGTTTCTTCCTCGCCAGTAGGGGCTCCGATGCCGAAGAAGGAAAGGCTCATCCGCTTCTTGTCTTGACGTGCTGGTCTTGCGTCTGGCACAGGAGAGGTAACTCGTGTACCGTTCATCTTCGGTGTAGTGCCGAGCGATGGACTAGTCATGGGCGATGTAGCCGTTGCTGACACCAACCAGGATCCTGTAGGAGACCGTATGTGTTGCTGGACGGGTGCAGCGACTGGCATTAGATTTGCCAATTCGTCTTGAAATGCCATCTCGAGGCCTGTTGATACGTTAGCATGACCATATCATTTCATCAGGCTGTTGATACCTACGCTGATTCAAGTCTGCCCTAGTCGCTTGTTGGGCAGGTCTCGTGTACAAAGCTAAACAGCGACGGATGACCAGGGCATAGTCGACCAATGCAACCTTGAGCGCGCTCTCCAGTAGATTGGGTTCCTTGACTTCCTCGGCATCTTCTTCATCCGACTCAAATGAGTTACGTCGGGGTTCTGGAAGCAGTTCGTGATACCTCGCGACACTGGTTTCCTGGGTTGTGTCGACGGCGAACATCAGCTCTCGTGTCAGCTCTGTAAAGAGCAACTCTTCGCCACTAGCTATTTTCTTTTCTAGAGATGCTAATTCTACAGTCTTTCGCGTTGTACGTTCGATGGCAGTTTGCAGCGGCGTCAGCGTGATGGTACCAACAGCAACAATCTCGCTCCTCCGCAAGATTGTGGGAAAGGTCTCGGCAGTGGTGTAGACCGTCTTCTCAACCGTCACATCCTTAGATGGCATTTCGGTACGTCGAGATGCAGTTGTGAAATGAGACGGCCTCGAGAGCAAGTAGTAGTCCCTGATCGATTGGGCGACCTTCGCACGTTGGTAGATCGGGTGCATCACGTCTTTCTGAGCGCTTACAGGGTAGATCTGTAGATACTGACCCTCAACATCCTGTTCCATTCCAGTGGTGAGAATTTGTGCCGCGGGATGCTGCTGTTGCATACGGTCGGTAAACGTAGCTAGGCGATCGTGTGGCAAACCCTCGAAGACAAAATGCTTGTCACGTAGACCGACGGGAAAACCTAACCCTTTGTACACCACACGGAAGTAGCGTGCATTCGAACGCTCACCCCTGGCGATGCTTTCATAGATCTTTGCCATGGCGTGCTGGGTCCTAGCCAACTTCGCAAAATCAAAGACGTTATGCTCATACTGTGTAGCCAATTCCATGTATGAACCGAGCGCATTGTCCCATGATTGGCCATTTTCGTAGTGGTCGATCATCTGGAAGTACAGCTGCTCCTTACGGTCAAAGGAGCTCTGCGCAGGCATGGCAGGGTCGGCCAACGGGTCAACGATCGTTGCAGGGTCCCATTCGTAAAGCTCGGCGTGTAGTCGTAATGCAAGCCCCGCTTCCGTCAAGTTTTGCGCATCCACTTGGAGCTGTACAAGCTGGTGAACGTATCGAATGTACATGTCCTCTTTCTGCATGTCTTTCAAGAAGTCCATCAAGTGGAGCGTGTCCATGATGTGAAAAACCTCGCCAGTCGCTTCTGTGCTGTGAACGGCAACCAAAAGATCCAAGAGCTCGTCGATAGTCGTGATCAAGTTCTTGACTGCCGTGAAAAGGTTTTCGTCGGAGGATTGGGCCATAGGTTCGAAAAGGTCGACAAGCTCTTGAATGAAGTGCTTCTGCAGGACCACTTCAGTCAGCGGCCTGGTCTTGAAGAGGCGGTCCAAACAATCAATCATCTCGGCTTGGATCAATGACAAGTCCTCGCTTAAAGTCCACTCGCTGACAATCATGGTCTGGAGAACCTCGATGGCGACGCTGCGAAGGCCCTCGTGAACGCTGAGACAGAGCTCGACAACTGGTGCGACTAATCCTGGGACGTATTGCACCTGGAATCCGCCCATCTTCTCCAAGCCGTACTGCTTCTTGTCTTCACTGCTGGCCTCCCATCCGATTGCTTCCCAACTGCGTTGCAACAAGTCTGCACCAAGCTCACGAATGTCGCCGGCAATCTTCCACACCGCCCGTCGTTTCTGTTCGGGGAAGGTCTCCAACGCCAACGCATCGCTGCCAACCAGCTTTAAAAGGGCATCAAAGAACGCACGCCAGAGATCGGTGTTGAAGGAGTCAGCTTCGTCGGGGTGTGGCAAGAACGAATCTATCAGTACGCCGGATAGCTTTTCCAGCGCTCGCATCGTAGCTCTGTGGTGAAAAATATGAACACTCAACCAGGAGCTCGGGAACGCTTCGCAGTCTAAGATCGATATGTACACTTGCAAGGTGGAGAACAGGAAATTCGCAAGTTCTTCCTTCGGCCAGTCTAGGTCAATGTTGATTGGCAGGCTTGACAGAGCTGCGAGCACAGCTGATATTTCAATGAGAGCTTCGTCGAAGGATGTTTGCGCCGTGGTAGGCCGCGTGGGAAACGGGTATGCCGTCGGAAAGAGGAGCGACAAGTTCTTCTTGGTAGGCCGTTGTGTGGCTTGGATTGCGCGATAGGAATCGACCAATTTGGGAATGTATTCGCACACGTCTTTACCAAGCTCTTCCACAAGCGACGCAACAACCGAACAGCAAAGTCGGACTTGGTCCTTCCACTGATCGGTGACTTGCTCGACTTTGCCCCAGTGCGGCGCAAGCCACTTTTGAATGTTGGAGAGAAGCACCTTCCTGGTATCCGGTGTCTTGAAGATATCTAGTCCGGCAATTTGGTGAATCAGCAGCAACTTGTACAGGATGAGCTTTCCGGATGCTGCAACACAAGAGTCGATGAAGCTGGATGTAAGCTTCATGATTTCCATTGGCGTCATTGAAACCGTAAGCTCCGGCAACCACGAATGAAAGTTCTGTACCAGAATTGTCTTCGTGCCAATGAGAACAGCAGAGGGATTGGCCATGAGGAGCTCCAGTGACTCGAATATAGCACATATGTCTTTCGCGAAGGTTGGGTTGCGCGTAGTGATCCCAATGCCTGCTTCTTTCTCCTTCTGCTGTTGCCGCGCGTTCATGATAAACTTCAGGATGTGCCTGCCAACTTTGAAGGTTGCACGTAACCGTCGTGAAGAGTCAGGGTCCGACGGGGTCGTCAGTAGCCGCGTATAGCTACGGACCAGGCATGCTGTCGCGAAAGGATAGTTGAACTTTGTCTCGGCATACTGATCAACCAGCGGAGCCAGGTTGAACCGTCGGTCGTGCACTATGCCTAGTAAGATGACCAGTGCGTTGAAAACGAGATCTTCATACTCATCACTACCAGCATACTCAACGAGGATTTCGAAGAGAGCCTCAAAGACCTCGTTGAGAAGTTTGACAATCTCGATTTCCGGCACAAAAGGGAAGCGTCGCAGTAGGCCGACAAGCTCACCGCCAGCTTGATCTCGCCATTTCAGAAGGCCCAGAAGATTAGGGTCTTGGGAGTACTTCGTACTGCAAAGGAAAGTCCTCAGATGAAGCGATGCCAGAGGACCCATAACTTGGTCATCCTTCTTCCTCGCGCTCCACGGCAGACCAAGATAGGCGCCCTTGCCGGCGATCATGCACGAGGTGTATTCGTCGTAACGGTACAAGGATAAAGCGTGATCGCCGTCCCGCGCGAATGCATCTTGGGTCCATAGCGGCATCCAACATAGGGCGAAAGGGAAACCAGGGGCGTCCGCTACGCTCATAACAATGTGTGATCCGGGTACTTCTTCAGGCTTGATGGCTAATCGCACTGTGAGGTTCCATTTCTCACCACGCTCCACAGCGGTAGTTCGCCACGCTGTGTGTCCGGCGCTGTTGCCTGCCGGGTAGATACACCCTTCGATCCGCTCGCCTGAAGATTTCCGAACCTCAATAGTCAACTGGAGGTTGTGCATGGATGAGGTCGTGGTCAGAGGTACGGTGCCGGTTTTCGGATGGGCAAGGAATGCGTTTTTTGGTAGGAATACTTCGCTTAAGGTCAGATAAATGTCACTCCGTGGTTTCGTAGGAGCTCCAGAGAAACCAATCTTTCGGGACGGCTTGATGCTGTGCAATAACGTAGGCGTCTTCTCGATGAGTACTTCCGCATCGCAGTGTGCAAACGCTTTTAGGTGTACAGTCACATGCTTCGCTGGAGAATTTTTGGTGTACTTTCCGTTAGGACTCGGGTAGATCTCGTTCAAGAAATCATCCCAACCAACATCTTCCTCGGATATTTCATCCAGTGCTTGAGGCACAGACCACAGGTCGATGTTCTGATCAGCTTCTGATCTCGACCGCACAAGTTGATCCACGCGGTACACGCCCACGGCTACAACTCTTTTTAATGTCTTCTGGTCCTTGGAGTTCGATCTAGGTTTGGTGACGGCGGCAGATCCAGGTCGTCCGTCTCGACTTTCACTACGGGTGGTGTCCACGGATGACCCGGTTCGAAGGTCCACCGAGCTGGTGCTAGAATGTGTTGATTCTTTGCGTTTGGAGCCGAACATCACACTGCGACGTCCACCCTTGATGCTCCCAACTTGCGAGGGCTGTACCCCACTAGTGCCGGGAGGGGTGCCATCTCGTGACAGGCTGTCCTTTGGAGACACAACCGGGCGAATGGGCTCGTTAGTGAGGAGTTTGAAGACCAGATACAGGCTGGATCCAGAGCCCGCGCCTTCGCCAATGTCGGTCGAGCTCAGATCCACAAACAACGATCTCAGCTTATCCCCGGCAAGGGTCACAGGCGTTCCATCTCGCGCGGTCAAATCAAAGGAGTAGGCCTCTGAAAGTGGTATGGCCGCCGCGCCGGGTGCTTTGTGGCATAGATGCATGCTGATCTGGGCCCCATTGTGCGCCACATTGCTCGAGACGCGTTTAAAGGTTACAAAGAGGTGATGTAGGTTATGCTCGTCTACGTGCGGCACTGGTCGGCCATCCAGCAGGCTCATCATGGACTGTAGTTTTGTGACCTCAATGGCGGAATCGTCGCCCGTGAGTATGCGTCCCCGCTGCGAGGGGCTGCGGACTATGACATCCCCGCAGAGCATCTTGTTTCCTGCCACGAGATCCCACACTGTGGCCTCGCGCACTTGATCCAACTCCTTATGGGTCAGGACTTGGTGCAACAGCTGGCGTCGGGCCTGGTCCAATCGATTGACCAACCCAGACATCTTGTCCAATGTACTGTACTTGCGGGCAAGCAGGAGCTCGTGTAGCTTGGTGGAGTGCCATTCGCGCAGACACGACGCTATCTCGTCGACGAGAGGTTCCTGGGTCGAGGTGGGCGTCTCGTCGCCAATCTTGAGCATGGGCACGGGCGCAGGCGGTCGCGGGGCGGTGGGATCGTGCGACGTCGGTGACACGGGCGAGAGCGGCAGCGCAAGCTGCTGGAGGTGGTCGGCACGCGCAGACCACTGGGAGCCATGGCTGCCCGCGCGGTTCTTGGTCGAGCGGCGGCGCGAGAGGGACCGGGCTGCAGACGAGGGCAGCAGCGAGACGGTGTCGGGCCTGGATGTCCCCCTGGCGTGCGAGACCGAGGCCTTGGAGGGCGGCGTGGCACCTGTGCTCCCCGTGGGCGTGATGAGGCCGTTGATGTCGTGGTTGCGCGCGCCATTGCTGCGCTGCTCGGCGCCCTCGGTGGTGTCTGCGGTGGGCGTGTGTGTGTGGGTGTGGGTGTGGGTGGGCGTGGGCGTCGTCTTGCCTTCGCCGAGCACCTCGCGCACCTCGACGCAGCATCGCGGGAAGATGCCTGAGAAGACTCGCGCCTCGAGTGTCTGGCCCTTGACGCTGGTCAGACCGGCCAGCAGCGACGGCGGGGCGACGAGGTAGCCGCGGAACCAGGCGCCGTCCTTGCCACCTTGCTCAATGATGTACAGCTCGTCGCCGATTTCGAGGGGCAGGTCGGCGGGCGACGAGGGCTGGAATGGGTATGTGCATATTGCGAATGCGATCCGCGGGAGCGGTCTCCAGCCGGGCATGGCACCTGGAGTCGGGCTGTGGGTGCTTCCGTAGGCGCGAGGGCATCACGGGATGCTTGGGCGGCGCTGTAGTCACCAGAGCGCGTAGCAGCGGTGACAAGAGGTCGTCGGCGGCGGGTGGGCGTGCCCCCTGATGCGGGCGGGCGTGGAGACAGGAACTGGGGGGATCGCAAGAGACGTAAATGGGCTGCGTACGGCACGGTGCGGTGCGGTGCGGTGCCAATTGGGCGGGTGGAGGCACGACGGCACGACGGCTGCCCGTATCTTTTGTTTGCACAGCGTAGATCGGGACAGGCGTCAAAACCGAAAACGTTCACCTTGGCCTGTTGGGGGAGGGCGGATGTATGCAGCCTCAGGCACGCACAGACAAGGCCTCGGTCAGTCCTACGCGCTATTCATAATCCAGCTATCTACCATCGGCTGCACAGTCTCTCTCACTGTCCCACAGTCCCACTGTCTCACCGTCTCAGCACCAGGCGGCCCCACAGCCTGAAGGCGCCGTGTTTCAGCCCGCGCGACCGTCTATGCGCGGCATCGTTGGTGTGCTCAGCGGAGACTGGACAGTGGATGCAGGGTGGACTCAGCCTCGCAATCTAGTTCCCCATCTTCCATCACTCCGCTGCTACTCTTCATCCTTCCGTTGCTACTCATCATCCCTCCTCTGCTACTCTTCATCACTCCGCTAACCATCATCACTCTGCTACTCATCATCACTCCTCTGCTAGTCATCATCTTTCTGCTACTCATCATCTCTCCGCTGCTACTCTTCATCCCTCCGCTGCCCCTTGTGGCCTGCCTCGACCCAAGCGCGTATTAGCTGCATCGTGGACGCGTCGCCTCGGGCCCAATATCCTGCCCTTGCTCTCTCCTCGCGTCGATTCCCTCCTCGTCAATCTCGTCTCAGCGCTTGGATGCTCGTCGACGTGCCTTGGCAGCACTGTACCCAGCTTCATGGTATCATACGACGTGCCTTGGCAGCACTGTGCCCAGCTTCCCTCGTGGTACTATACGACGCGACCTCGGGAGCTTCCCCTCATGGCATCATACGACGTGACCTTGGTAGCTTTCGACCATCACCTTCAGTGCATAGCCTGTGGACCATCACCTTCAGTGCATAGCCTGTGGACCATCACCTTCAAGTGCATAGCCAGTGGACCATCACCTTCAACTGCATAGCCAGTGGACCATCCCAATCATCGTTACGACAAGGGCGAACCCATCCAATCCGACTCTAGGGACACCCCCCGCAACCCTGCCGCGAGTCAGCACGTGGCATCTACATTCCACAATCCGCCGAAACTATCAAACACCTCGCCACCTCCTCGTCGGCAAGGAAAGAAGGGATACTTACTGTCTGAGCTGCAGGCCCATGCCCGAGAGGATACTGCACCGACTCACCTCCTTGTCCGTCACGTTCTCCATCTTCACCACGTTCTTGTCATCGAACAGCAACCTCCTGCCGCTGCCCGTCCTGCCAAACGTCTCCCACTTGGGGCTTGTCATCCTGGTCCCATCGCTAGTCCAGTAGTTCGTCGTGTGCAGGTTCGGGTTGTACGATCGGATGAAGGAGATCCAGTATTGCTGCACGAAAGCCTGCGAGGCTTGCGTCCCGTTGTACCAGATGGAACCCAGTTCGCCGACGTGCAGTGCTGGCCCGACGTTCCAGCGGTATTGCCACGTGTTCACCAAAGCGCTTGAGGCGTATGCCGAGGAGAAGTTGAGGCCCGGGCAGATGTAGCGGATGTGACCGTAGATGTCGGCGGCGACGTTGCGCCAGCGGCTGTCGCTGGAGGTATCCGAGGGGCCTTGCCACACACCCTCGATGGACGTTTGGTCTCGGGCGTCCAGATTGGCAAATTGATCTGCGATGAACGTATACGCCTTTTGCAACGACGTTACAGACTTTGTCGTGAATATCAATCCCTCGTTTGTCGAGTCACCGATGATGGTAGGCACTTTTACAAAGCGGCCGTTCTTGAACTCGTTGTACGTGTAGTCCTGCACGAAGTCGTAATCTATCGTAGGGTTGAACGGGTAGATGGGAGGGTTCTTCGCTCCCGGAAAAGGTATGTTCATGCTGCGTACTGCATTCTGGAAGTTGACGGCGTCCATGGTCGTTAGGCATTGCATATCCTTGCAGCCAGTCTGCTTGAGAAGCGCATTGTATTGGAACTGGCTTTCACTTACGTTGCGCAGCGCGGGTGTCGCTGGAGACTCGACCGTTGCAGCTTGGAAAAGCTTGTCGTCACGTCCACCATAGGCCGTAAGCTGAAAGACGACAGAACCTGCACCTGCGCTGGCACCGCCGAGGGTGACATGTCCGGGATCACCTCCAAACTGCGTACTTTGTCAGTCGCGCACAATGTAGGAGGTAAGGAATGTGCAACGAACCTGATCGATGTGCTTGTTCACCCACTTCAATAGCTGGCGTTGGTCTTTCAGTCCATTGTTCAGACTCAGGGTCTTGTTGGCGACAATCTCTTGACTGGCGAGGAAACCATAGGGTCCAACGCGGTAGTTGAAATTGACCACGACGATCCGTTTGCCAGAGGCGCGAACTAGATCGGTTCCGTTAAAGTTCGCGTTGCCATTATTGTTGAAACCGCCACCCTGAATAAAAACATAGACGGGCAATTTGCTCTTAGTGGTCGCATTGGTGGGAGCAAAAACGTTGGCGAACAGACAGTCTTCGGACCACTTTCCGCCAAATTCGTACAGTACCGGGTTGTTTGTTCCGATGCAGAGAGGACCAAACTGTCGCCGTGTTAAGTGATTGCAACATGATGAAGCGTAGCGTGCATACCTCAATCGCACTGGTTACGTGGCCATTGTCCGTAAGAGGGTCTCGAGGTGCTGTGAAGCGCAGACCGTCGAATCTGGATGGGCTTCGCGCATACCGCATGCCCGCCCACCGGGTAACACCATTGCCAAAGTCCAATCCGCGATACTTGGCATACCCCAGATGGACGACAAGCTCGACAGCAGCCAGTTGCTTCACGCAAAAGGCGAGCAGGAAGAGGAAAACGTGCATCTGAGAATGCAGGGAAAGCGGACACTACAGGCAACCGCAGCCGTACCGCACAGCTAGGGAGAGGAGAGCTCGAAGATAGGCACAAAAAGCAATTTGCCTCACAACAAAATGAAGGCTTTGTGCGTGACGCAGGAAGGTTTTGAACAACGGACGAAATGAGGACTCAAGAATGCGCATTCATCGAACGCAATGCGGCACTAGCCTATCATGTTAATGAAGGGAGCGCGGTTCAAGCCTACGGACACTGGACAGTACCTATCAGTTGTCGCCGGGTACCACAAGGGCTATACGCACTCACCAACGGGCGCACGACGGAGGTGGAGAATCTCACGGCAAGCAACTACCAACACCGAAGTTACAATGGTTCAGCACTAACGGCTAAGCTCTGGTTTGCGGTTGTGTGACGGGGGTAGGTAACGGAGTTTCGAGGTAGTGACCCCTGACAATCAGCGCGAGACAGGTACATTTCTTGTGCAGCATGCGAGCTCGTGGTCGGCCCGACCACGATGGCAGTGGAAACGCTGACCACAATCCAGCTCGCAGGCTCCAGACCGTTCCCGCGCGTGCGTCTCTGGTACCATAGGTAGGTAGGTACCTAGACTAGCGATGCCATCGGCCTTTTCGCGGACGCGCCGCGCAGATTGCTCGTGGCGCAGCTGACGCAAGAACACATCACGAACATGGGGGGAGGGGAGGGGGCGTGATGTGTGGTCCAAACGTCACGAAGATGGGATAGAAGCAAGATGCGGCAGTTGGCTCCTCGGGAGTTGTTGGTGAAGTCAAGTTGATGCCAAGTGCAACCCCCTCGTCCTTGGCCCTCTCATCGCTTTGGGGGATCTGCAAATGGCAGTTCGACGGTGCGGAACAACTCAACGCTTGGGCACTTCTGCGCCACGGTCCAGGCTGAGACAGTAGTCTAGTCTATTTAGCAGAGCCCGACCGCAGTGCCGCCGACCACAGAAACACTGGCTAAAAGAGCCGTGGGCGCGACCAAAACCGCAAGCTGTAAGCTGACCAGAACACGCGTTATGTAGGTTTAAGACTGCCATTGGGTAGGTAGGTGCGTACTACCTATCGAACCTGCTGCATCTGAAACAGTGCGTGAAGTAGCTCTACATCGCCAACCACATACGCCAATCCGCGATCGTTCACATCACTCTCCTCTTCTTTGGGTTTGACCTCACGGATCATCTGTCATGGATCGATCTGTGTACCGCTGTCCTGGGATATCAGGTCCACACAATCCTTCTGTCACAAGGTCAGAACTCGGCATTCCGCTGGCACAGACTCCCAAGTCTTGCGTGTACATGCCCTTTTTACATGCCTACAAAGAATTTACTCTGCTCAGTATCACCATCTTGTATTTCCAGAGCCGCGTAATCTCACTGGATTTACCAAAGCGAGTGTTCCACGTGCATCGTGAACAATCGCTGAGCCGAGCAAAGGAAGATTCCAGCTCTAGATTTTGAGTCTCCAACTCCACTGCGTAAGGCATATCCAGCATCAGACCCAGTGTATAGCGTTTGATATTTGATCCATTCGACACCTGCCTCTTCTCGGCATGTCCTGCTGTACAAGGTTTGATATTATACATCTCCTCCTGACGGCGAATTCTCGCCCGTCTTCATCCTCCGACTGCACCCATGCATGCATATCCTTAGAAATCCGTAACTCGCCCATTATAGCTGTAATCTCCCGTAGCTCCCCACCTCTGCGGCTCTACCTTCGGCCCGCCGACTTCTCCTGTCTTCGGGTTGACATCGCCCTCAAATTCCGGAGGCGCGCCTCTCCGCAAATTGGGGTGCACTTCCTCGCCCTCTGGTATCCTATGTACTTCGTCTGCGCTGCTCTGCGGCGATTGATTTATCCGGGCGCGTACGTCTGCGGCAGAGAAAGAAACCGATGTGGGTGTGGCGGGAGTGGCGGCTGCTTCGTTGCGCGGCGTGCTGAACGCCCCGGTGCTCTGCTTCTGCAGGCGATCGAATATATCTTGCTCCTCCTTGGGGAGGCGTGGCGGCGCTGGAGTGGTGGGAAATGGCGCAGAGAGGCGTGGTGCGGTGGTGCTGACGGCGCGGAACGGTATGGCGCGGCGGGAGAGGTGGCGTGGAAGGCGGAGGAGGGTACGTGTAGACGGCATCGTGATGACAGCAGGTGGAGTGTAGTTCTTAATGCCGAACAGGTCAAGTCAATGAGCACAAACAATCGTTGTTGATGTTCGAGTGGGTGGAGGCAAAGAGGAGGCAACGAGGTGCAGCTTCCTGTCTTCTCCTAAGCCGCGGTTCGGTGAGCCAATCGGAGCGAAGCCGTTTCCGTCCAAAGCTCACTGTTTGTTTAGCAACCACGAAAAGGTCGTCACCTCTACATTTCAGTCGTGTACCGGAGAAGAAAGTTGTGCCGGATAGTAAATTTCCGGATCGAAGAAACCGGAGAAGTACCCAGCCGCTTATAGCTTGCAAACCACTCAATTGTCATAACAACCACGGAATACAATGCTGCACACGCCAGGTTTAACGAAATCCCTGGCTGTTGAAACACTGCTCCAGACCATCGAGCATAATCACTGCATTCATTCTGCTTGAAATCTTGCTGAGCATTGATGGGCACAAGAATTTTTCTTCAAGTCCGTTCCACTCGGATGAATTAGAAGAGACCGTCAGAACCCTAGCGCCTCAATAGGCACTTCGAATTGCTTGCGTCCCTGCATGCTGTATTACAGATTCCCAATAAAACCCAAACCGCCATAACAACCGTCGAGTAATTCATACTCTGCGGCGTCAGGCATAACGCCTAGGAACGTACTAAACACCATCGCCAATATCAACCAACAACATAACAGTATGTTCAGGCACGAACCGAGGGGTTTTGGCAACTTGAAATGACCAAGTTGGCTTTTTGTAAGCCTCAAGGATAGAACTTGCACCTGCGCACCTCCTGCCGTTGGATAGATTAAAGCGATCTCTCCGAGAGACAGTGCAATGGCTTTCGAGCAAATAACAGACACCAACCTACGGGATTTCGGCTCATAATCTACACTCAAGGCTATCCGCAGACTTAAAAATTCCAAAACAGGCAAAGGGTATCGCCTGTTACCAGTGCCGTTGATATGACTATGCTAAGTGCTTCCTTTTCATGTTGCCACCAAACACAGGATCAGATTCATAACACTCCAGAAGGAAAAGTCTCCCCTCAACCCCTGAGCGTGTCCAATCTGCGCCAGTCTATCATCGTCGTTGAGAGTGAGGACTGCCTCCAACCTGCTATTGGCATAGCTGGCGGCATCAGACTGGTGCAAGTCGGGCTTCTGGTCGATAACTTTGGTAGCCGTTATTCTGAAGGAAGTACAATATAGTCAAAGGGGCTGTGCAACATAATCGAGCTTTAGTATAAGCCGTAGCCTGCGCAACTGTCGATGCGCCAACACAAGTCTTGAAGCATGATATGCCAGTATTCACTGTAGCATTAGCGACCAGGATGCGTGGGGAACCCCAGAGCGCTGGCACTTTCCACTCACGAAAACGGCCCTCAAAGCGTACACTCATAGTGAGATCGGGTCGTTGTGTTTTTAGAGAACGAACCATTATCTAGCAATTAAAGGACTTGATCTCCTATAACAGGCCTGGCGATATCGCTGCATGGGCACGTTGCTAGTTGGGGTACGGTGTAAGCCTCAACTCTAGATAGCGACGGTCAAATTCCGCGTTCCTAGCGATGGTGCTAAATGGAAACGACGTTCCGCACTGCCCATATCAACAGGTTGTCAAATGCAGTGGCAATAACAAGCGATCGCGGATATGGGGTTTATAGCCCCACAGCTGACAACGCCCCTACAGCTGTTGCCTGTGGCGGACTTAAGAAGGATCGATCTAGAATCATCACCAATATACTCCACCGACAGTCATCAGTCGATGACGAATCCGCTACCTAAGATGAAGGTCACCAAGCCTACGAGAAAGAGTTCTCAGGAAAAGACAACCTTGAAGGCAGCATGACCTCGTCCAAAACGCGCGGCTGGGGCAATTCGAAAATTCGAACATACAAACCCTTGACACATGTTCATTATCGATCAGGAAAACGAAGCGAACCTGGACTTCCAGACTTTGAGCACCAACCCCTTAATCATGGCAAGTTGCTTATCCGTCTCCTTAAAGTTCTGGCTTCCCTTTCTCCCAGCAGCCTTTTAAAGTGCCGGTTGGAGAATGACTGGACGCTCAGCGAGAGCATATATACATGTCTCGTATGTGTGGGAGACGATCCCCCGTTAAAATGGATCATTATCATCAGCGAAAAGAAATTTGCCGTCCGGTAGTTTCTGAAAATTAGTAGAACGAAGTACCCAAGGCAGACACTCTAGAACGATGCGTTATGCATGAAACAGAGCGGCGTGAGAGAACACAACCACTAGGTTGGACAGATGGGAGAAGTGTACTTGGCAGGTGCACACGTTTTCGTCTGGCTCAGTAACAGTAGGTAATCCAGTTGCAAACTTCTTCAAATCTCTGGCCGCCGTTAATCTGGGCAAATCCCACGTTGTTCGCAGAATACTAGAATTCAGATTAGGCTAGCGACCAATAGTTAATTAAAAGTACAGGAAACGAACTTGGATTACTTAGAGCTAGTGTTGTAAAGAAAAAGTAGCCTCCTGGCAGCTAATACTAAATTTTATGCTTCCCAGCTCTACAAGCTTTAAGCAACTGCCAAATTTCCATAAAGAACTAACCATAGATAGGAGACTCCGGATAAACTTAGAGCTTATGTGTAGTACGTAAGACCTTTAAAACAGGCGACTCCGTTCCAGATTAAGCATGCGCTATTTGTCAAGATATAGTGTATTATATTATCCCTTACTGAAGAAAGAAATTATATCACAATTAACTATAGTATCTCTGTCAAGGAATTTTCCTTCGGTCGTTTCAGAGTCTGAGGTCTATGTGTCTCTGTTCGATTAACTCGATTGCCGCGGTGCTAGGAATACTAGCAAGGTAAACGTCACGAAGTTACGTACCTCCGTACGTACTTTATAAAAATACACACGTGCGGAGCCTTGTACGCGTCGCGATACCTGCACGTACGTACGCACCAATTCACAGTACGTTACAAAGTACGCTCAGTACTGCATGCTATGTTGGGTGCGCTGCTCACATGAGGCTTAAGAATCTACCGTACCAGCTACGGGAAGCATCCTCAGGACAACAGTGGCAAGACCTCGTCAAAAAGATCCAGTCCAACGCAAAAGAAGTAACTGCCATTGTGACCGACTCCGAGGAAGGCGATCCTACTTTCCTGAAAGTCTGGTATTCCGTCTTGACGTACACTCGAATGCCGCGACGCTAGACAGTCTCGACATGGAACAGCTGCGTGAAATACACAGGAGCAATTGCTGGTCTCCATGTGGAAACTAAGTGTGCGTGGCGCAGGCAAGTGGTATTATTGGTAGCTAATAACAACAGTGATGTTCTGGGGGCACAATTGCGATTGGATCAAAAGCGTACAGGCAGCGGTATTTCGGCTGGATGAAAGATGACGACGCAAAGTGTCGCAGACTTGTGGGACCAGAGGGAGTGCTCGAAGGATTTCACACTATTGCCCCACCAACAATGGGAGGTATGCATTTGGAGATGTGAAAATGGAGGTTAGAAGCCTTAGGACAGAGCCTGGAGCGAGGAAAACATGTATATGTATGTATGTGTCATGCGGCCAGCTAATTCATACCGACGCCATGACAAGGGCTATATATTAAGCTATTCAGCCAAAACTCCCAAGTTTATGAGTAGGAGGAACTTGAAGTTTCTTGGGCACTGACTCGCTCGCACTAACGCCTTAGCAGGGGTGATATGAACGCAGCTCCGGCTCCGTTATTGTTAGTATGAGGCAAGCTGGGATAGGGTATTCAAAATCTTAAATGGCTCCAAACCCACGCAGGTCCTGGGTGTTCAGTCTGTGCTCTGTAAGGCCGCTACTACTGTATTTTTTTTTTCGACTGGCACAAGCGCGCCCAAATAGTGACAGAGCAAAGTAGAGGTGACCTGATAGTATTGTGCACTTCTAAGAAACGGCCTAGCACATGCCGCGAAAAGAATCGCAGAAACCGATAATAGGGAGTATTATCCCGCTTAATTTGCAAGATTGCATATGTAAAGAAGAGACGTAGGTTGCCAAAGAGGACCTTGGTTCTTGGAAGGATTCATATTACGTGAGAAGTATCCACACGGCAAAAGTTTTGCACACTAAGCCTTCGCAAGGAAAAAACATACAACAGCGAGGATTCACATCTGGTCACCCACGATATTACTAATTCGCCGGTACACTGCTTATATATGGCTGAGCGGACGGGAAGCCTAGTTTTCAGTGTCCTATGGTCGTATGTGAATGAAATCAACCATCAATGAGGATATATACTACGAGCTATGTGTACATACCCATTCTCGCTTGCCTTATTTTCAACCTCAGGCGTCTGCTTTCACCTACGTCGCCAAGTTTGCCTATCAAGATCCGACTCGTCGCGAGCTTCGGCAAGCCGTGATAAGTCGATGTACAGGAATTACGTGGTTCTCCAACCAGGTTTGCCTGTTCCTTTCCAAGTCAACACCAGTCTTTGCATCTCTTGCTCTTCGGGTCCACTTTAGCGGCTTTTGTAAAAAAGGCTTACGCGGCGTGCTCGTGCTATGATGCCCTTCTTCTGTGCAACCCTCGAGCGTCTGAAAGGATTCGCTAGTCGGAACAGAAGGATCGTCGTATACGTCACGCCACAGACTGCGACGAATATGATTGCGAAATCTCCGATGTGAACAGACGAACTAAGGATGTCCATGCCGAAAACGGAGGTTACGAAGCTGGCTGGTAGGAAGACCATGGAGATGTACGTGAGTAGTTCGATGTTTCATCCCTGGAGGACGGTGGTGCGGGCTTCGAGGACGGTGGAGGCGTTGAAAAGCTGTGAAGATGTTAGCAAATGAATTTCAAGGAGTGGTGAAAGCCTACTCCATCACGTAGAGACTCGATCTCTTCCTGTCGTTCAATATTTAGAGAACGGAGTTCCTTGAGCTTGACCAGCTTGTCTTTGATGTGTTTGAGGAAAGAGACGGTGTTGCTGGTTGGGCCAGGGTCATGACGCTTTGATTCCTGTTCACTGAGAACATAATTCCATCCACATAGGAGGTCTGGCAAGTGGTAGACTTCAAAGCGCTCCCAAGTGGATAAGAGAGAGTTGATACAGTCATTGATAGTTCTCAAGGTCTGAAGTGCCCAGAAGTAGGTTTTAGAGTTACTGTAGCTTGTGTTCTCACATATCAACGACTCGCGGTAGGCCTCATTGAAAAGAAATTCATCCTAGCCACCGTTTAGTCCGAGTCAAATTTTGAGCTTTGAGCGCTTACTGAAGGGACCGCTAGAAGACTTATCTCTTGCGCAACACCTCGGAGTTCTCGTCTGATTTCACTCAGTGCTCGACCAACTGTCCACAGAAAGACCTCACAATGATTCGCGAAATCAGGATTATGTCCATCGTACCGCTTCCAGGTGGATAGTACCAAGCATGTCCACTGGTTTGAATCTGTGAGTCTGCTGCGCTTAGACCTGACCCTGACGTTGATGCTCGAAGTGCCTCGACAGATGTATAGCCCAGATCCCTTTTCGTGCAAGAGACCACTTTCCTGACCCTCGTACAAAGATTCCTTCTCAAGGCTTAGGTAGTAATACTTCATGGTATACGACCATAATCTGTCCAATCCATGTTCTTTGAGTTGGCCGGATCCAGCGGCTGACATACGACCACCACGACTTACAAATTCCGAAAATATGAGTTCCATGTCGAATTTGGGTATGAGTGTTGTCAAAAGTAAAAGCGTTACAATAGGAGGGATTGATCGGATGTGAATGACTCGTCCCCAGATTTCATCAGGTTTCTCCCGATTGTTAGAAACAGGATAGGTATTGGCTGCAAACACGACACTCACACGAAGGAAAGACCAGAACTCGGCAGCAGACCGTACTATAGCATCGTCGCAACGCTTTCCAGCTTTATACACGGGCCATTGAGACCAAGGTCCGAACTCTGTCTTGAGAGACTGTGCGATTAGCAACGGAGCATCTGTCGCGCCTGACAAGGGCCCCAGCAGTTGCCTTGCGGCTCTAGATTGGAAAGCGCCTGCCAAACCCTCGCTAAGGCAGTTGCAAAGATCATTGTGCTCATATTTTATCGCCATTGAGGAGATTAATGATGCGATGAGGGTGCGTCTCGTGCGCACTACGATGGTTATGTTGTCGTGCGGGCGCTTAGTCTGAAGTCCACGAATACTACCTAGTGATGTTATAGGTTACCCAGATTGATTTCGGCGCAGCTTAGAAGCTACGAAGGTTGGTTGCACACGTTTCAAGACCTTGGCCTGGTTATCTTGCGCTCATGAAGTCCGGCTTCGGCTGAAACCTGTGCCTGCCTTGACAAGCGCCTACATCGAGAAGATCTCCCAATCGAACTCCCCGTTGTATATGTATTTCCGCAACGTGCTTTCTATGCCTCAATGCTCCTCGCTTTCAAACCAAAATTTACACTACACCATGTGTCGACCTCAATATGTAGAGCTTAAGTTCTGCCTTCACTACATCCTTGGTTCCCAGAAAAACGCTTGTGAAAAAGCCGTTTTGAGCGAACATTTTCCAAATCCCAATAGACTTTTAGAACCATGCGATGCGCTCAGATATGAGCTCGCGAGATCACGTAACATCTGCAACTTTAATGGTGCATCGATCAGGATCTATCAACAACATAGCAAGTCGATCGACGGTTCCGCGTGTCTGGCACATCATTCCAAGCGCGATAAGGATACGCTCGAAAAACACCATCCATCCCCCAAGCCCAAGCGCCAAAATCAGAATATACCTCGCAGGATATTGGAACGAGATCGAGCAGCCTCGAAACCCACGCAACAATCCACGCAAGATACTAACTGTGGTGGCGAAAGCTCGAAAGCAAAGCCGGAAAAGGTCAAAATGCAGCCACTCGAACCGCCTCAGAAGACCTGGTTATGGGACAGATCGAAGGGTTGGATTCTAGGTGTTTAGCAGACTGTTGTAGAACCCTTTCGAAGCGGGTTCAACGCAGTTCGGACGAGCAAGGGAATATCGAAGCCAGAGCGTTGTCCCCAAAAGAAGGCCCTTTCATTCGCAATACCTACTTAAACGATGGCTGTGCAAGCAGCTTGGTCATTTCTTCTGATAGACGATATCTAAAATCATCAACCGTAGAATCAACATCAAGTACAACACAGCCAACGTTCGAATCTCTGGCGAGACGCAAGTTGCGCAGCTGTTGGAGTCGTGCAGCAATCATGTGCTTTCATTACGGGTCACGCTCGCGTGGGGCGAGTTACAGATTAGGTACCCAGACTTCATGAATAGACGATTTAGGCTATGGTACCTCGCCTGCTTCGTATAGGTACTGCTTTCGAAGTATACCATACGCTCTGTGAAGAGGACTCGCGTATTCTGTCGCCAGCGTGCACACCCCAAATTTGCTTTCCTGCTGTTTCAGACCGTAATTACCTACGCACGACGTTGTACGACCCTTTGACACACGTTCAAACAGTTGACTTGCAGATACACCTTGGCATTGTACACTTTACGAGCACCGCAATCTTTTGCCATACGTGCAACATGTATGGACGCTAGGAGCGGCAATCAAATCTCAAAAGGTCCAACAGGCTGTTGAAGATTGGAAATTCGGTCAGTTTGCAACCTCCTTCTCAGGGCTTGGCACATACTTGATTGAAGAATGCGTGTGCATGCGCGGACGCGGCACAATCACAGTAGCTTCTGCCTGATACCTAGGTATGAGCTATTTCTTTTCTCAAATGCATCATCCCCGCTTCCTCCCGTAACAACGGCAAAACATCACAAGTTCATATCTGGCTTTTCCTGATCTACGGGTTGCGATCGATGATAGACTCGAGCCATAGTCTCTTTTCTCATCTACTGGGGTCATGTTTCATCCAATCCCGCTCGATCATATGCAGAATACCACGTCGACATCGAAAGGTCTCGCAATAATGATGCAATGAGACATCGGTCGTGGATAGGGAGGCATCCTGCCGTGCAGCATCATTAACCATTGAATGCACAATCGTCAAAGGCAATTATCGTTCCCCCAAGGGCTTACATGCTGCCACGTGTACGCTGCCAGACGGCGTCGCGCTGGCAAATTTCCCCGGCATAATACCAATGGCGAGCTTCAGCCACCTCAGACGGCCTCGTCGAATAATGTATGCAGCCCAGCCACGAGCACCGTTCTTGGCATCCATCCTCCGCCTCCTGAGGTTCCGAATGCACACGTCTCATCTACATTCAAAGGCCCAAAAGAAATCCCGAGCCAACCCCAGTTAGTCTGACCCCCTGAAAACTGCGTCAGGAGATTTTAAACCACCTTTTATCCTTCTCAACTCGCCCACGTCATCTCTTCACACACCAATCGCAAAGGTTGGTCGGGATCTCGCCACGCCTTCCAGGATGGTCAAGCACCTAACCCATTTACCGGGTGGAGGGTCTTCGAAACATGATTGGCTGTAGATGGGGTTCAACCTTGCTGTGCGATATAGGATTAGGGAGCGTTTTATTGGGGTGGATTCCACCAACTACATATGCTCCCTAGCGGTACATTGTGGCCAGCTCCCCTGCTGTCGATAAGCGTGGAGTGATGGTATCATGTGTGCCCGGACCATGGGGATCAAGGTCGGACGATAGACGATGATGAGATGCTGAAAGTGCGAACCACATTAAGAAGAATTCTTTCGGTATGCTATAGGTATAACTCAGGAAATGATATCTTAAACATCCCAGGAGGTAGATTTACTGATTTTCAAATGGTAGTAATCTTAGGACACGTTCAGCCGGACATGCAAAAGGTCCATATAACGGCGGGGTAGGGGGAGGTGGCAGAGTTGTTATGACTACGTTCTTCCTTTTAGAAACAGGGTGATAATTGCTGCATTTGAATATATCAGTAGTAATTGCTGGGTACATCAGTCAAATCTGCCCCATAAACTCCAACAATGGCGCCTACCGAATACTTGCACAACGCAGTACGTTACCTATCGCAATCGCACTACACACACATCTCCTATCTACTCCAACCTCTCCACCCTCGGCTCCACGCTCAAATCCAACACATCACACGTCGTATCCGCAGCACTATACGGCCAACCAGGATCCGGCCACGTGAAGTTTGGATTCTGCCAAAACGTCGTGCGGCACCGGAGTCGGACGTCGGTCGTCGCGGTCCCCAGATACGTGTCGCTGCATCCCACCAACGTCAGCACCGTGCATCTCGGGCCAAACTTCCACGAGCTTTTGAGCGCGGGACAAGCAATCAACGTACCCCCCGCATTCCCAGGTCTGTTTCACACTCAGCACTCCGCCACCGTACCTGTCCCATGCAAACGTCACATGCCCCACCGCGGCTCCCTCGTTCGTGCAGGTGAATATCTGCGGCCAGGCGAAGAATCCAGCATCGTTTGTCTGGCCGCTGCTGTGCCCGATGCATTGCGCAGGATACGCTGCGGGGTTGGAGAAAGCGAAGGAGAAAGTTGCGGAGGAGACGGCGAGGTGGGACGGGGTGCTGTAAAGAAGTGTGGAGGAATAGGTAAGGTTGCTGAGGTGGAAAGTGTGATTCTGGGCGCGGTGTAGGTGCGGCGAGGGAAGAGAGAGGGCGAGCGGGGCAAGGAGGAGGACTGGTAGGAGGTTCATTTCTCGGTGATGGTGCGAGGTTGGATGGGGTTTGGGATCTTTGACGACGAACACGGGATGTGTGGATCGGGATTGTAAGCGTTGCCTCCTGGGACGCCATGCGTATGCACCTTACTTTTATACCGCCTACTACAGTAGATCGAGAGAATCTCACGATTAACTTGCATTGTGCAATACTCCGGTGCCAGTTTAAAGTAAGACGTCCATTGCTGTGCTGACTTCACTACACAGGGCCCCCATTCGGTCTAGGCAAACACTACCATCTCGGGGAATACTTGAGTACACACGATGCATTGTTTCGTTCGATTGGGTGCTAATCCAGCTGATGGAGATGCGAGAAATAAAGCCTAGAACGTTCTCGTGATGCTTGTGTAGCGTGGTGGGGGGACAGGTCATGAAGTCATGTTCGTTATTCTCAATTACACGAGGGGAAATCAGTAGGAGTCTCAGGTCGTGCCGCGTCGATTTTTTGGGGTAGTTCTACTAGTTTTGCAGCACCGCATTGTAGCGTGTGAAGCAAGCAGATCTGGCAGAGTGGAACCGAGCTGGGCGGCGGCGTGTTCGCGGGCTTTGACAAGTCTCAACTACATGGTTTTGACAGGCTTTGAACAACGAACCCGGAGTCTGTTCTCTACATTAGATAACGTCCGAACGGGTGGTGAGATTTTCCACCCAGGTAGTCAAAGCAGGCATGCGATTTTCTCAGCATCTGCAGCGCAAAGCCGAGGATTTCCATCTTTGCTTGTTTGAAACCCCAAATATTGAACGCGAACTACGGTAGTCCATTTCGCTTGAACACGAAGCACCTCGATGCAATCAGACCAAACTCGAACATGGCTATGCACTCCGTGACGAACGCGGCAGAAGAAACAACACGCAATGACAAAAGAGGACCGCGGATGCCCGACAACAGGAAACGAGGGTGCAGAAACCAGCCAGAAACGCCAGATTAGGCAAGATGTGAGGGGGTACAAGGCGAGGGATGTCCGTGTGCAACGTAGTGTATGGGGAGGCTTCCCGAAAAGCAAAATGGTGCATCCGAAGGACGGGAGGAACAAGACCACAGAAAGGAAAGCAAAGCAACAAGGCAACATGGCAACATGGCACCGAAAGCCGCGAGGCCGCTCATTCCGCGCTTCCCTTCCGCTGAGCTAGATGATGTGTGCCGCGAGGCCGGACTCTACACGGGTATCGCTGGTGTCCGCGAGGACGGGGAGGTCTGATGTGTCGTGAATCGTGAAAGCAAAGGAACCTGGTGTGAGGTGTGTCATATGCGGCGCTCGAGATGCTGGACGCGGGCGCGGAAGCCCTTTACGATCTCGCCGACGCGGCGCACCTTGTCGAACTCGAGCTGCAGCTCGTCGATTTCGCGCAGGATGGCGCGGAAGCGGGCAATCTCGGCGTCGGCATTCTGGATGGCGGCGCCGGCGCGGGTCGACTGGAAGGTTGTCGCCGTCTGCGTCTGCTGGTTGAGCTGTGGGCGCAGTCAGCATTGCGAAGTGATAGGTACCGTAGCTACCTCAATTGGTGTAACGTGTGCCCCGGGCATGGCTGGGTCGCGAGAGAGTAATGGACAGAGGTGGCTGGGTCGCGAGAGAGTGATAGGTAGACAGAGGTGGCCGGGTCGCGAGAGAGTAGGTAGAAGTAGGTGGACAGAGGGCGACGTACGTAGTGCCAGCGCTGCTGGATCGAGTACATCAGACGGTCAAAGTGGGCGCTGAGCGCCTGTAGGCTTGTGGGATCCAGGAGGAGACGTCCTTGGCTCGAGGCATGCGACGCGGCGCGCGAGGACGAGGAGCCCTGCTGGGAGAGGGCAATCTGCTGGTGCTGGCGGAGGAGTTGGACTTCGCTTTGGGAGAGGCCCAGTTGGTTGTCGGGGATCGAGGTGGACATCACACCCTCTTAACACCATGGTCGGACACAGAGCACTCAGCACACCATGCAGGCCGCCCGATGCAAGACGAGGAGCGCGCAGGGTGACTCCAACCCACGCTGCGAGGTGACGATGCGCCGCGGATTGGGATTGGGATGCCTACCTGATTATGTTGCACAGTTGCGCACGACGAGGCCCGCAGAGGTGCGCTGGCCAAGCCTTTCACTTTCACCGCCACCCTGACATGGTGGCTGCAACCCCAATCGCCCTGCGCCGCCCTGCCCCAGTCGCCCGCCTGCGTCTCAGACGTCTTCTGGCGCAGGAGACTTTTTTCTCGAGCAAGAGGAATACCTAGGCAGGGCGTTGCTGCACTAGGTGGTACCTGTTCCCACCAAAACTGCACCCTCCCGCCCGCCGTGGGTTCCCTCCAAGCGCCGACGTGCATCCCCGGCTGTCCACCTCCAGCTTCTCCCACCGGGTCGGGTCCAGGGCGGCACATCAATCTGCTCCCTCAATCCACTCGATCAATCTGCTCCCTCAATCCACTCGATCAATCTACTTCATCAACCCACTCCATCAATCCACTCCATCAACCCCCTCCATCAACCCACCCGATCAATCTGCTCCACTAATCTACCCCGTCAACACACTCCACCAACCCCCTCATCACCCCCTTCATCAACCCCTTCATCAACCCCCTTCATCAACCCCCTCCATCAACCCACCCCTCCAGCTCGCACAGTGCTGCTGGACAGGCGTACGAAGGACCGAGGCCTAATGCAGAAGGTGACAGTCGCGCCATCTCACAGCCTGTAGCCGCCGCTGTGAACGTCCGCCCACGCCTGCGACTGCCGACGTGCATCATGCCTGCCAACCCCGAGACATGTCATCGCTCCCTGTTCGCGGACAAACTTTCACCTGCTGCCAGCTCGTGCTAGCCCGACTGAGCGGTCCTTGCATCACGAAGCCATGGCAAGGCGCATCTTGGAGTGTTGAAGGGTCTGTATCGTGCATGTCCACGGCGTGTTTTGAAGTGTCATCATGCATCTCTACCGCGTATCTTGAAGTGTTCAAGTCTCTGTATCATGCATGTCTACAGCGTTCTTGAAACCTCTGTATCATGCATCTCTACGGCATGCCAACCGCATCTTGCTGGCGGCGAGCGGACATCGTTTCCCTGCCAAGGGACTTCCCCTCGTGAATATCGACAGAGAAAAGAAAAGGGGTATAAACATCCAATCCTCCCCGCTATGCACACTTCCCAAACATCGTGAAGAAAAGAAAATACAAAGTAAACAAAACACATCTGCCAAGCCGCAGATTCACACCGCGTAGTTCTCGGTGTGCAGAAAAATCTCGTCCCTCGAGCTGCCGCTCCAGACGCTCCTCTGCATGTCTGCGACCGTCTCGCTGACCGCTGTGCGCATCCCCGGAGGTCCGCATACGAACACGCATGTTCTTCGTCCAAAGCTGCGTCCCATTTCCCGGAGCAGAAACTTCAAGTCTGGCCGTCCGTACTCGGTCGACCACCCGTCCTTCTTCTTGACCGCAGCAGGCAGGAAGGCGAAGCGCATCAGGTTCTTCTGAAACTCTGTGGGAGTGGAAGGGAAGCCAAAGTCGAAGCCGGGTGCCGAGTGCGCAACGGTTGGCGATGTAATATCGTGTTGGTAGACGCCTGCGTCCGGGTGAGAGTGAAGCGCTGTGCTGATGTCGAGAGAGAGGTTGCGGTCCTGCCGGCGGGCCACGATGGGCTGCGGCACAGGGGCGATGAGGTCTGCATTCGAAGGGTCGTATTGAGGCACGCTGAGATGGGATCCTGTACGGCTCACAGGAACCATTCGCCCCTGCGGAAGTGCAGTGATACTGTCTTCGTTCTCCGCGCGAAGCTCTTTTTCTTTTTCTGCGTCACCTTGCGCCTCGTCGCGAATGAGTGCCGAGTGGCGCTTTGACGAGATACCCGAGACGCGGTGGTCGGCGATATTCTGAAAGGCATCGTTGACCTTGTCGTGGAAGAACATTGACACAGGGCGTGTAGGTGTCTTTGCGCTGACGAGAGTGCCACCAGCATTGCGCTTCGCCGTCGTGATGTAGAATTGGCATTCCACTGCCTCTGGGGGCGCAAACTCGCGACAAATCCTAAGCTCTTCTTTGAACCACTCTAGTGTCTCGGGGCGCTTCAGTGCCCAGATGACGTGCACTTTTCGCGTCACCGCCTTCCCATCGCGCATCTTCTTGATTAATGAAAGTAGTTGCGAGACAATCGCGGTGATGCCACTGCCGCCAGCAATCAACACGACATCATCGAAAGCTTCGAGGCGTCGTTGCATGCCGCCATAGGGCCCGTCGATAAACGCGCGGTACGTGTGCCACGGACCATGCTCGAGTGCGCTACGAAGTACTTTGTTGGTGAAGCCTCCAAAGGGGCGGAAGACCAATACCATGTCCCGGTAGTCCTCGCCGTATTCGGAAGGAAAGTCATCATCGCACAACGAGGCAATCGTGAATGGGTGATTTTCAAAGACCGAGATGCCCGGCATTCGGAGGTAGATGTATTGGCCAGGTCTCCATTTCACCTGGGTAGGTATTGTGACCTTGATCGCGTTTTCCGGCATGAGGGTAACGGCGGCTTCGTCTCCGATCAACCATGACATCTTGAATGGATTGGCCCAGTTGAGGTAGAAGAATCGCATGAAGTATGAGATGACCCAAACGCCTAGAGTAGCGAAGAGGTAGTTCCAGGATGTGAGATAGTTGTGGCAGTGCCAGAACAACATCCCGAGGAAGATGATGGCGGCAGGCACATGAAGGGAGACAAACAGTTCGTACATCCAATCACGCAATGGCTCGAGTGAGTGAACGCAAAGGAAGCAGAGCGGCACTAGAGCCGCGATGCCAGTGCCGTAGGGGTAGAATCCATCTTGCTTGAAGAATGACTCGAACGAGGTTCGAGCTGCTGCCTCCCAGATTGGTGTGATGTAGAAAGGCACGGTGTGAATGATGCTAAGAACCAGACACAGATATGCTGTCCACCGATGCAGCACATTCAGTCGCTCGTGGCCAATCCCGGTGATTAGGGTGATGATGTTTGCCTTCATCGACAATCCAACAATCCAAGGTATCAGAGCAACCGCCATCATGCCGGATCGGATAGCTACGGGCGGTGATCCATAAGCGATACTCTTCCAAAAGAGTGGCTGTGGAATGAACGTGTAGCAGATCCCCAAAGCCAGAGCACCCACGACAATCACGCAGGCTGCAAGCGATGGGAATACCAGCGGCCTCCATCCTTTCCGGATCCGGATCTCTCGAATCTGGCGGTAGAAGATGAAGCGAAAGAAGGCCACAGACTTGTTGATGAACCCGAGTGACGAAACACTGGATTGTGACTTTGGAGGAGAGGGAAGTGGTCCCTCGCGCGGAAAGAACTTGACGGTTGACTTGTCAGTATACAGAACTGACATTTCGTAGTCGGAATCGGGGGAGGCGATCTTGGCGGTTTTCGTTACCTCTTGTTGGTGGAGAGCGGTCCGTATCTTGTCCGTGAACAGATGGTAGTATTGCATCAGGCCAGCGATAACCAGCAGTGGTAGGCAGAAATAGACGTAGGCCAATGCATATTTGCCGCTCTTGTTCCAGGGATCTTGCGTGTTGGCCTCTATCAGGCCTGGTGGACTCGTCGAATTGACTGGTAGGTTTATCCGTCGTACGAGATTCGAGAGGGAATCAGCCACCTCACGCTCGGCCAGTGAGATCGCAGCCTCCAAGTGCTCCAACGCAACGCCTGCCCCTGACACCAATGTCTCTGGAAGTGCTGGCATGTCAGATGCTTGGTCCACAATGAGGCGAAACCGTAGAACCAGCTGGTGGAATGCCTCTGCCAGCAGAAGCGAATTCGAGAGCGGAAGGCTGGCCTATGCCGAAACGCTGATATAGGCGGACAATGCGTGAAGTAATGGGCCAGATCCTTTACTACATCGAATACGACTCCGGGTGGGCGGTGATAATGCAGTGTAATTCGGATCTTGGTTTGGTGTTTGTTCCTGCGGAAGGCTGAAGACCCGTGTGCGACGGTGTTCCGAACACAATAGCGGAGACCCAGCTCTTTCGTTCCAACAGCAACTTGCGCAACTGATGCTAAGATGTGTAGAGGGAGAGGGAGAGGACAAGCGCAGTACAAATGGACCGCGCTTGGCTTCGATGATCAGATAGCGGACGGGAGCTGTGCCGCTAGCGGTCCTTATGTCCCTTGCTGGAGTGGAGAGCTCTTGTGCAGGGTCAAGGGTGCCTGCGTATCCACAGCCAACGGCATTTTTGATTCTACCGCTCGCACCGCACAAGTCTCTACGCCATTGGACCAAGATGTGATAATGATCGCTCGGTCAGGGTGCCGAGGATGCAGATTGACGAAAAGGGACGGGCAATATCGCGCTCTTTGCTCGCATTGGGGCCCTTTCCGCGATGGGGCATCAGCATCTTAAGCACCATGCAGCTCCAGTCTGTGAGTGGCGAGCGCAACAAGAAACCAATGACTGTGGGGCGACCTGGCCTGCTGAAGGCGGACTACGCTAAGCGGGAGGCGGCGTAGATGCAGCGGATGGATTCGACATCCCGCATTGCCGTGTGTTGGTGAGACTGACGTCTTTGCAATCATGCAAAGGCGCACAGCAGACAGACACACCTTGACCTTGTCCGGATGAATGCAAATCTCATGTCAGACCGGAAGTGAGCAAATGGTAGCAGTCATAGCACAGCAGTGTCCGTCTTCCTCGTCCGCGACCGACGGCTGGGAAGTGATATGGCAGTCGTATCAGTGCCAGATTTCACGTATGGCCTCGGCAGCAGGATGCCAGTGCGGAGTCGCCCTTTCTGCATTGCGGCGTGTGCGCGTTCGCATGACTGCGCGGCCCCAGCGAATGTGGCGACGGGGGTCGATGTTGCATGAGACGGAATGTGCAGGTTGTGCATACGAAGCGGGGGTCGAATGGTGTTGAAGGGGGGTCGGTTGGCTGTGAAGTGCCAGGTAAGCGCCTAGCTATCCGAACTCGGACTAGCGGCTACTCAAGCTTTGAGCACCGGGGAATGGCGATAACCTTCGCTCCACCTACCTACGATCTCTGTCAAAGAACGTGACCGAACAGGTATCTATCTTCCAACAACGAACAGGAAACCGGTTGAAGATCTGCGTGGAAGGACCCTTCGGTGCCCTGTGCCTCCAATCTACTGTAGCTTGAACTGTTCAAGCTCAAGTGACTTGCCCAACACCGCAGTGACATCGCAGTACGACACGAAGCTCCTACTACGGTACACCAACCATCTGGGACATCAGTGTGTCCACTGGTCCATGTTAGCACCACGTTCTTGTAGCACACCGCACCGTCCATGGCTCTTCGACTTCGGCCCAACATGCGCCCAGCCTACGCATCTCAAATCATTCACACTGCTTCGAAGCAGCACCATTACAGTCCCGGCTCCAACTCGGCCTCTCACCATGTCATACCAACCGCCTGAAGTATGTAAAAACCGTGATTTAGGCGCCCAGCGACCCATATCCCGACCGTCCCACCCTGCATGCTGAACAGTGAACACCACCTACATTACCGCCAGCCCTACGCGCATAGCCATCCATCCACCCCGCATTACAGGTACGATCCCCTCTCACGTGCTCTGTGGCTGCAATTCCAGCTCTCAGTGAGTGTGCAGAACGTGTTCATGCAGCCTGACTGCGTTACGCCGTTTCCGAACCATGACAGATGCCGAGCGCTTGGCTCTAGACTGCTGAAGGCGCGTACCTTGCAGGCCGATAGGGGCTCCTTCCCTACCGCCTACGTCAGTACAATATACAATAATGCGGCGTAGCAGAGTCTCGGAGTTGCTTGCATTCCGCATTCGACAGGTCGTTCACATAGAGCCCCACACTCCGGCGATCCTCCAGAGCCTAACCCCCAAACCCGTCATGGAACCGCTCCCCTCCCATCCCGCGGTGATCCACTGCCTTGCGGCGACGACTGCGCCGCTGGATAGTGTCGCGACGGCCCGCCCCAACTTCTATCTTGCCTTCTTTCTCCAAAATAGCCTCGAAGTCAATCTGACGAGTCGGGGCGGAGTGCTGTGATACCGCCGGAACGATCATCTCATGAGGTAATGTCGCAGCGAAACGTGCCTCCAATCATGTTAAGGGGGTGGAAACAGGCTATGCTGTGCGACCACATTGATGCTCGCTTACATGCAGCGCATTGTTCATGCGCTCAGCATAAGGATTCTCTGCGTCTATCGATGCCAGACTATGGGGGCGCTTCTTGTGAATGCAAACCTCGCGGATGTGGTCGTTTCTTAGGCAGCCCAACCGACACGTAGCTTCCTCGACTTATACGCTTTTTAGTCCATCTTGCTCACCCTTTGCGTCGACAACGTAACGTAGGACCAATACAACTATTGTAGCGTACATTATGATCATAGTACTCTCATGTAGTGAACGTGGCCGCTCGTGTTGATAAGTGAGTTAGGCACATAAGTCTGCATTGGTGGGCGCAGGCTTTCCAATAAGGCATATACGACCCAATGTCTACGCCGCTATGCATGGAGAATAAGGTCAAGCCAGTCAAGTGCAAAGTCAGCATACAATTCCCTTTCCCCGACTTCTCCCTCACAGCCTCACAGCCCTCTCCTCTTGAAAAGCTCCTCGGGTCTCTGCACAGCACATTATGCAACATGCTCAACGTCAACCCTGGTCTCTGAGACAGGAAACATCGCATGGCTTTCAATATCCCCCGCGGCCACCGCACAAACCGCGTCCACTCCACTTCCCCATCATCCTCCACCGCCCCAACCACTTGCTCGCACCACTCCACCATCGCTTGCATAGGCGTCGCCCGCAGTGCAGCATTTGCTGCCTACAGATGCGAGGTGATATAGCGCACGCAGCAGGAGTAAGCTTTAAGGACGCTGCCTAGGGTGATTGTTAGGGAGAAGAGCGCGAGGATTTGCGCGCGGGGCTAGGTGGTTAGAATAACGACAGCACAAGTGCCCTGAAACTAAAACGCCGATCTAGGGTTTGCTTAGGTGGTTCTTCTGTGATAGTTTCCTATAGGACAATGTTCTCAAGGTTAAGAGCTAGCTTGGCTGGGAAGAGCGGGTTTGAAGCACCACTTAGGAAGCTAACTGAGAGGCGTTCTTCATATCATAGCCATAAAGGTGCATTTTGTTTAGGTGCAGCAGGTCGTGCGTTTTCTGGAGGGCGAAGTATCTCTACTGCGGTACTTCAGCAACAATGGCACGCTCCATGTCTTGACCATTTAATGACGCCATTCGCGGTGCCAATTCGGCGATAGAGCTTGGTGATCATTTTAATGGAGTTGAAACCATGTTCTCTTCGAGGACCTATTTGCGTGCTCTGCTCATCATAGCAGGACGGTGCTGGTGTTTCCTCTCGACGGGTTTTACCTATATCCCTGACATCGACAACCAGCCTTCGAATAGATTATCCGCGAATATTTTGCACGCTTATCTGATAGTATTCGCTGATGTTCGATTTCTTTCAGAGCCTTTCCGCACTCGAATGGGCCGCTGAGCGCACAGAGCTAATGCTACGGGTACGAAGACTAAGCTTTGCCTGGCGCTACGTACGTTACGGCTGATTCCACAAGAAGAAAATGACAATATTCGTCTTGGCTGGACGTTTTATGATTGGGGTAGGTACCGTAGGTAGGTAGTGACGAGACACGCTTTCGGAACCATTGGAACGGGCGCACGATTGATGCCCCGCACGTGGCGTTCATGAACACCGCTTCGTTTACCTGGTAATTAAATATTTACTTAATTGAAGGTCCTTGGCCTCTATTCTTTATTGCCACCGCGACTTGTCATACGAATATAATACCGAATTTGAATCCGTCACCCTAAGATCCATCAAACCTCATTTTTGCTTCGCAACATCAGCATCAAGCTTATAACCCACAGCTACCACCCTATTCCGCTTAGCAACAACATCGTTAACCTCAAATACAATCTTCATGCCTCTACTTGGCTACCTGTACCAGGCTCAGTCAGTGAGCGTATCTAGCGTTCGTGACATAATAGCATCTATACAGATAGCGTTACGCCATAAGTAGGCTTATGTTTCTTTGCGCTAGAGAAGTTTAAGGTTAAGGACCCGCGTGTAGAAGTTAAGAAAGATGTCTAAGAATGCTGGGAATAGCCAATGCGCAGTAAAGCAGGCATAGTGTTAGTTTTAAACAAATAATCAAGCTTGTTTAACCCTAAATTAGCATGTGGTTTCACGATCGAGCTTAGAAAGTCGCTGCCTGCTTTTGGAGCCGTGTCGGTGATTAAGTCTACCGTAGAACTTCTGGGCTGACCAACGCCTGAATATTATCACCAGCATCAGACTTGAACCCTTTGTCCTGTGCGTTACGTAACAATAATGAGCATCGAGAAAAAGGGATGGAGACTTCGTACTCATTTATGTTGTCTGTATCAAACCTCAGCCTCAATCTCTCTGGAGCAGCACATACTGCAGAAGTCTGAGGCTCCTGACTCTCCTCGAGTGTCCATCATGGTAGTTCACAAGCGAAGCAGCAAGTATTCGCTTACGAGGTTCCAAATGGAGTATCTCTTCAATCCATTGCAACGGCAGGCCGTCTTGCTTACGCGCAAGTTTGTAACGCTCGTTTAGGTAGTCGGCAAGCCCTGGTACATTCTTCTGGACGCAACCGACTTCAGATCCATGCCTTTGGAGAAACGTTCGCCTGAACTCGAAGTCTTTCCCTGCGAAGATCGTGGCCATGTCGAGAAAAACAACGCCCAAGACCCAGATACGTCATGCTATTAACCATACTGGCTGATGTATCGCCGTCTGCCCCAGAGAGGTCAAAACAGAGGCGAAAATCCGCGAATAGGACATTCTCTTGGTAAACAAGGATCTTGCGCGACTTAATGTTTTCGTGCCGGACTTTTTATTAGTGAAAATAAGCAAGTCCGCTGCCCAGGCACCCAGGCACCCGCAGAATTTTGGCAGTTCAATGTAACGGCCAGCATCAGCAACTTCAAGATACCGAGAAAGGTCCAGGTCAGCAATCGGAGTCGTTATCAGACCCGGGTCAGTTGGACCTGTGTAACTGCCCACGGACCTTAGCGTATGGTGGTGCGTCAAGGGCTTCAGAATTTAGTCCTCGTTTTCAAGTTGTCTCATAAGATCAGTGCTTTTCTCATTTCGGAACACTAGGGGACGATATGCACGTTTGCGTGCGTAGTCTCTCAACGTGATCGATTAGACTTAAGACCTTATCTACGTCACCCAAAGCTCCTTTGCCTAGAAGTCTTTTGTCGCTGGAATTGGCCTAAGCTTTCATCCGCAAATATCTGATGTGTGCCGCCTTCAGCTCGCTCCAAGTTATGGAAGGATCTAAAACAAGACGCTGGAGCTCAATAGATTGTAATTTTCGTTTGGAAGACAAACAGGCTGGGTGGCTGGTCGTTGTCTAGTAACACAAGGAATTGATAATCTGAGAAACCAACAGCACCAAGCGCTCAAGCATTACTTGAGCACTACATATGGCGTAAGACGATGTATTTTCGAGGCACCTTTGCTGCTCCTGTGGCTAAGCAAAAACGTGTGATCTGAGCAACCTCGGTATAAGACTGTGACGTATTCTTCGGCTATAGAATAAGTTATTGAGTCGCTCGATATGCTCCATGTCGACGTTGGATGTGTTAGGAGAGATAGTAGGCGCGTTAGACGAGGAAGCGGGATAATTTCCTGTAAAAACGGCCTGGTGTTCCACTGCATCCACGTTCGGCCGCCAACAGTCGTTCGATATAGAACGTGAAAACCTTATAGCATCTTCAACATCTGCCGTCATACCATGGAGGCTTTTTGTAATACTCTAGTCGTTCGCGAAGAGTGTATCCCTTTGTAGAGCCGTTCCGATGCTATCATTTCGAGGGCTGGAGGAGGTTTGCTAGAAAGATATGAGCCCCGATAGGATAGTATCGCGATGTGTGGAACAAGATCCATGGTATTTATATTATCTAACGCGTACAGGTGATAGTGTTTTCTTTTGCACCTGCGCCTGTACGCAACACGATGTCCATACTGGAGGGAGTGTGAGCTTGGTTGCCATACCTTTGAGCTTGCATCAATTTGCTAGCGGATTCGCCATGTACCATTTCTGCTCTCGAAACAATATTATATGGCATTCTCCAGAGACCGGGTCGTATTGAGAACAGTCTATGGGGAGGTTGGCGACGTGTTGTCGGAGTGAGGGGTGACACGTGGCTGAAATTTGAGGTTGTTTACCGTACGCCTGCAACCTGCAACTTCACCAGTTTCTCAGCCCGCCCAACTGCACGTGGTATGTAGCCAGCCTTTATAATGAAAGCACTTGGTTCTGTAACAGTACACACAACGAGATTGTATGTTCACCTCGGCTGAATACACATGTGCATGTGATCGAGACGTGCAGGTACTGCCATGTGATTTTTGGACATGATCTAAGGGCAAGAGTTGTATCATAACTCGTACCGCTACTCTCAGCCGATCGAGGACTACCTACAGTAGGTACAGCTTCTTGAGTTTCAGTCGGACTCATGCAGCTACCCACATACTATACGGTGCAGTGCTGACCAATCGCTTGAGCCTCTATATTTTGTCTCCATATGTCTCGTGAATTGGTTGCAGTCCTGTCTTAGATTGCTGAAGAATGAGCCATCGCTCCAAGATCACAGCACCATTATATACTGCAGCTTCGGCTCTGTTTATACCCCAGCGAAACCAATCAGTATGGAGCAACATCGACTCCAATTCAACGCCAAACGCGGCTGGACACGAGCCGAGGATGATCAACCTGACAAACTCCTCAACGTCGAGGAAAAGTCCTCAGCCGACACCGCAACCACCCTTAGCCGCACTGAATGAACAATTCGAAAGCACTACAGGTATCGCGAGAGTTCACAAGCTTCCGCCGCTGTAGACTGGACTGCAAAGATGGATGAGCAAACGATCGAAGGCCGGCGCCAAGGCCGCTCGACCAAGCAGATCGGTGTTCAGATGGATTTCTCGGGTGAGGCTGTGCAAGGCCGGTGGACCAAGTGGAGGTAGAAGCGTAGAAAGACGATCTTAACATATGGCGACGGAAGATGGTCGTCTGGACGGAGAAACAGGACGACATCATGCTGACGGCATGGAAAGAGGGTCGAGATGACGAGTACATTGCCGGGATTTGGGAATCTTCATGGCGCGTGATATCCGCAAGACGAGCGGCGTTGCAAAAAGAGAGACAACCAGTCTATACGTGGGTAATGGTGCTAGAGAAACCTTCTTAGCTCCAAAAACGGATGGTTCCATGCTTTCTTTGAAATTTTTGGCAGGCCCCAAGACTCGCTGTCCAACTTTTTGAATGGCATTATGGAGCCTGGTAACGAAGTTTGGTAGCGAATCGATGTTGAAGTGCCGTTCCTACATCTTCATACCTTTAGTATGAAAATGTAGCACTCTCTGATTCAGACCTGCAACACTTCGCTGGCAACTGAACATAACATCATCATCAATTTCAGAACGCAGGATACCTTTCCTAAGATGTGTCAGACCCAGTTGATATGGCAGTCATCCACAAGCCCAAGCGACAACGCGAAGCCGCCTTGCAAATGATACCTGCTTAGCATACTCCATTAGAATTCGAAGCGAACGGGGCTCCTCCGCCATAATCGGAACCCGCGAGCCTGAGCGACACGGTCGATTTCTTCAGATTGCCGCTTGAGATTGAGTTGGGATATGCCTACGTCCTCATCGACAATTTGGGTTCGCTGAACCCCGCCATCCGGACCATACAGGACCTCTTTGACTCCAGGACGGTATCGATTCATGAGCTCGCTCAGGCGACCGCTGAACTTTTCTTCGAGAAATCTCGAGTCAGACTGCCATTTTCGCCAAGCGGATGGCGTACGAGCTGATGATAGAGTGCTTGGGCAGCTCTTCTAGGTAGGAGTCGATTTGATGAGGTGGCTGGAATGGTGTACTGGTTTCTCGCATGCCGCGTGGTTGGAAAGTCGAAGGGATAGTGTTCATGGCGAGTCGAAGAATGAGTCGAAGCGTGAGTCGAAGGGTCAGTGCTCGGGTTAGTGCTCGTCGCAAAGTCAGAACTTAGTTGTGCAATGCACAAATGAGCTATGTCAAGGAGCTTTCGGTATGTGTCCAGGCAGCCTATCAAGACGTACTTGTTCGGCCCCTGCAGAGTGCATTGTGGGACCGATGCACGTCCTCCGAGATGGATGGTTTAGTCTCGATGCGACGTGATTGGCGATGAAAAATCCGAGGTTCGCAACAGCGGTGAAAAGGCTCAAAATGCCACACTCGATTGTTGGCGCCCGGCTTCTTCCAAGGGTTTATGAGAGGGGCCGTCTCCACACCATGGCCGAATCTGCAGGGAAGGACGTGGAAGGGTCGGCGTGTGTCGTGTAGGTACAGTGAGGCCAGCAGCAACTAAGCGTCATCGGGGACGACAAGCCCATCCCGTCACCCGCAGGTCACGATGGTTCCCGCTAGCGAGGCGGTACGTGGCGGTGTGTCGTGTCGGGGGAGGATGGTATATATCTAAGATGATTCTCGAAGGTGACTTCTTGGCGGTGACACACTACCTGCTAGCCGTTTCCCGCTACTCGGTTCGCTATGAGCCGCAGCAGCGTTGACGTCTATTCACTCCATTCACTGCACGACTGTAGCAGCTCCACGACCCGCAGCACCCGCAGCTCCCGCTATTCTTCCTCCTCGCGCCGCCGCCGCCTGGTATACAAGAACCCCTACTCCGCCGCCGCTGCCCCGAGTGCAGCACTGCGCGGCTTGTATGTGCCGGCTGGTGAGCTTGACCCCCCCGCCGCGCTGCCCTACTGACGTGCTGACGGGCCGCCCAGATCGCGACAAAATGCCCTCGATCCTGTCCGACGAGGACAAGCAGATGGTGAAGCGCACCGTGCCCAAGCAGAACAACAAGATCTTCGCCGTCGCCGTCGCGAAGCTGTACGTCGCCTACCCGGACAAGCACACATGGACCTACTCGGGGCTGCAGGGCGCCGCCGTGCTGGCCAACGACCTGGTGGGCAACACGCTCTGGATCAAGCTGGTGGACATTTCGGTACGTGCTTGCAGGCCACGGCAGGGAGACACGCTGACGTGAAGTAGCCGACCGGCCGGGGCGTCATCTGGGACCAGGAGATCTACGACACCTTCACCTACAACCAAGACCGCGTGTTTTTCCACACCTTTGAGCTCGAGGACTGCCTTGCGGGTCTCTCGTTCGCCGACGAAAAGGAGGCCAAGACGTTCAAGAAGAAGATGGACGACCGCGAGAAGAATGTCCACAAGAACACCAAGAACAAGCCCTTTGGAGCAGCCATAGGCACTGGAGGCGGGGCGCCGACCAATGGCCACAAAAGTCACAGCTTGCTGGGCGGCATATTCGGACTTCGACACTCAACACCGGCGCAACAACCGCAGTCAATCATTCCACCAAGCGTCACTTCGCCCACGAACACGAGCCAGTCCAACATAAGCAGCGCGAGAAGCTCGGCAATCGATACGAGCGATCCGTCGTGGCAACCGCTGCTGAAGGAGCTGCTGACCATGGGCATCACTGAGGACCAGATCGAGGAGAACGCCGATTTCATCAAGCTGTACATTGAGCAGCGCAAGGCGAGTGAAAAGGTGCAAGCGGAAGAAAAGGAAAAGAGGAGCAGGGCTCCTCCACCGCCTCCCCCGAGTGCGCCACCCTCCAAAGTGTCACTGAGTCCACAGCATACCGGCACGTCCTCGAAACGCGGGCCTGCGCCCGCACCGCCACCAGCACGTAGAACGCGAACAGACGCTTCCAGTATCAATCGTGCTTCCTCAGGAAGTCCGGCGCCGCCCTCACCTCCTCGACAAGAGACTCCTCCACCTCCGCCCGGGCCACCGCAGCCCAAGTTCCGTGCGCCGCCTCCGTTCGCCGATGCTGGCAAGCTTGCCAACGAGCCCCCGCCACCGCCAGCGAGAGCTCGAGCTTCGTCCAATGTCGCCAACCCAGGCCCACCTCCACCTCCACGACCACCGAAGACACCCGTGGAAGATGGCGACAGACCATCAGCGCCGAGATTTGGCGTGCCTCCGCCGTTCACAAGCAACCGCGTACCTTCGGGGCCACCGCCGCCTCCAAGTCGAGGACCAGTTCCTCCACCCCCTCCAGCACGCGATACCCCTGCCGCTGCTTCCGGCCCCCCACCCCCTCCTCTACCACCGAAGACAGCAGCAGCACCAGTACCTCCTGCGCCGCGCCCAGTGCACAATGCTCCACCACCGCTACCGCCTTCGGCGTCTCGTCCTGTCCCCGCAGCACCCACGAACGCAGCTCCACCACCCCCGCCTTTGCCATCATCGAGCGCACCCCCACTACCACCTCCTCTCCCTCCGATGAACAACGCGCCACCGCCACCACCGCTCCCACCAGCGAATAACGCACCGCCGCCTCCGCCACTCCCGCCTACGAACAACATACCTCCACCACCTCCAATGCCTGGGAAAGCCCCGCCACCACCTTCAGGCGCCGCACCTCCGCCACCACCTCTCCCTCCTGGCTCTGGTCCGCCACCGCCGCCCCCTATGCCATCCGGCTCTGGTCCGCCACCTCCACCACCTATGCCAGCTGGTGCTAGTTTACCGAAGGTTCCAGCCGACCGAGGTGGTTTGTTGGCCGATATTCGTGGTGGTGCAAGATTGAAGAAGGTCTCGGATCAAGAAAAACGAGACCGAAGCGCTGTTACAGTTCCCGGGGCGGAGCCGTCCGCAGGTCCATCGGGTGGCAGTGGGCCTGCAACGCCGGGTCCTGAAGCTGGTGGTTTGGCTGGCGCATTGGCCAGTGCGCTCGCAGCGAGGAAGGCCAAAGTTAGTCACAGTGGTAAGTGCATGAGTCCCGAAGCAGATGCTAATATGCTGATTTTCCACAGACGATGAAGATGAGAAGGACGACTGGTAAATGAAACTACCTTCCACGATAAATAATATCACGTCCACACTGCTGACCGCCGTCTCCCTGCTCTGCCTCGTGACCAGACTGCAAATGAGCACGACGAGCCGAGGGGTTGCGGCAAAGGAATGCGGTTGGCTTGGTCTGCAGGTTGGGCAAAGGTGTAGGATGTGGGCGAAAGTGGTGTAGATATCATGGTGGCTGACACAAGGATCTGATTGATGTCGCGGTCGGGCCGGCCAGATGAACATAATCTATAGAGCAATAGTATGTTTGGCAGCATTGCTAATTCGGCAGTCGAATTGATGGTAGGGAGTTGGCATTCAATTACTAGACTTAATAAAGCTCAACAGGTCCAGCGAATCGCAAGATTCTTCCCTAAACCGCCGCTCCTGTCGGCATCTTCACGCTGCGTCACCGCTTTTCGCTTGACATAGCAGTACAGCGATTGCGCCGAGGTCATTTCCAGCCCTTTGCAACGGTAATGCCTCTTACCGCGCCATTGCAAAGCTATTTCCGCACCCAGCTCCATTGCATCCCGAACGACACCATACGGCGGGCCCAATAAGCGCCTAACGCTCAGGAACGGCCGAGTCAGGGGGCCATGCTCCGCGCTAGCTCTTCATACGGCTGTTGTTGCGAATCGTGCGTTGCTCCGCCCCGGCGCAGATCCCGCGGTGGGTGAACTTTCCCCCACGTTGTCGGGCGTGGGGCCAAATGGTACGTCTGGCGTTATTAGGCCAGGGGTTTGCGAGGGTGACCGGAGATATAAGGATGGGAAGGGTGTCAAATTGCAGGTACCTACGACCTTGAAGCATCGTCTCCGAACTTGACTACGTCGTCCAACCGCGAACCGAGATAACGATAGTGCACCGCCTCTCGTCGAGAATCCGTCGGAAGTTACTTCAAGCCGATTAACGCACGCAACGCCGGCGGTGTCCATTGTCGGAGCGCCATCAATTCAAGCGACTCCCAGTATTATGGAACGCCGATATCATTTAGACAATACCTATGAGAACGGTAATCTGGACGAGGCTCCGCCGCTATACTCGGAATATGAAGAAACACGAAGAGACGCACCGCAGATTGCAGCCATCGAATATAGCTACGAAAACAGCCCTCAGGTTGTTGTTGAAGCGCAAGCAGAGTTTCCTGAAGTTCCTGAGTATGGTTTAGGGGAAGGATCAAGCAAACTACGAACCTGATGACACCTTCGACTGCTTATAGGAAGTCATTGTCCTCCGACGCCTTCCACTATGCTGGGAAGTCCCGTGGATGAGAGTTTGTGGCCCGATCCACTCCAATTACGACAGTCTTCTACTTCCAGCATTCCGAGAAAACCAGTCCCATCACGAATTCAACATACGCCTACCACGTCATTCTCATCTGCAAAAGCGCGCGAGGTTGGGTTGGAGGTTGAACAGCCACCAACTCTGGATCGAGGCACTTCAAGTAGCAGCTCTCCGATCACCGTACTACCTTCGACAACCCCAATAAAAAATACGCACGAGCCAGGGAGCGTTACCGCCTACCTTATCCCCTTTCCGAAACCATGGCTAAAGGGTGTCAAACCAGAAGACATACCCTCTCGCTTCCTCATCTACACACCGCCACTTCCACCTCTTTCAAAGCCAGCACCCGGCGAAAGAGAGTCGCAATGGCATAAAACACAACGGCTGTGGCAAGAGGATGTGCTCAGAGCCACGATGACAAATGCGTCGAGGGTGACATGGAAGGGTATGAAAGCGAAAGGAACTTCGTTGATCAATAAGGGCGTGAGTAAAACGAGGTCCTCGACCGTGGAGTTCTTGAATAGGGTGTCAGGAAGCGCCATCACATCGACGGCACAGGAGATCCACGAGGATGAAGGAATTCCACCGGCCATGTCGTCAATAACAGAAGGCACAGATGTTATACACGAGCTAGACGCTTCATTGCCGCCTGCCGAGCTCTCTGGCGAAACCTCTTCGATATCATCCACGACATCGACATCCACTGCATCTGGAATGGTTCCAACGAACCGGCCTCCATTAGTTTCCTCGACCGGCAGCATCCCCAAACCAAATGCTCTCTACCATCTGACCCTCATCCATCCGCCCTCTCTTACAGTAGCTCCCGAAAAGATCCGTACAGAATTTGTGAACACATTGATGCGCACCAGCGAGCAGTCACGCAACCAAGCCCTCGCCGCGTCCGCGCTGCTTCCCTTCGCAGCCTCGATAGATGTAGCCCTCCTCGTCACCTTCGGCGGCCTCACACAAACGACAGGCGTATGGGCATACCAGAACGCACGCGGTGCTATAGCCAGCAAGAAGATGACGCAGGGCCTGGCACGCAGCGAGTCGTACCACGCACCGGAGAATTGGGCCGTTGAAACGGATATGCGTGGGCGTACGTGTGGGCATCACGAAAGCGGATTCGGCTGCGCGGAGAGCGTGTCGAAAGTGGAGAAGAAAGAGAAGGCGAAGAAAAACGAGAAAAAAGAGGATAAGGGTATTACTATGAACATGTAATCATCCGCTGCTCTTGATGCTTTTACCCGCTATCTCGAACGCTCTTGTTTGCAGAAAAGCTTCTCTATGTTTCCGCATATCGAGGCGAAACAGTCTTCGCACACCGCGAATACTGAAGACGAGATTTTGGAGGCGATTGGGTGGGCACCGATGAGGCGGTATGGAAGGGATCTGGAGATGGAGGAGCAGGGTGGGAGGACGCGGAGGCTGACTGCGGAACAAGACGAGGAACGGCAGCTGAAGGAGGCGAGGGAGGATGTGGAGAGGGTGGTGGGGAAGGCGGCTGCAGAGTGGGTGGCGGTTTGTAAGGAGCTTTGGAAATAGGCGGACGGACAGGCAGAGAGGAGAGATGAGAGATTGGCCTACAATTCTAGATATTGATAGCAACGTTTGGAGGTAAACCTCCAGCTTCAAAGAAAGGATATCAAGAAACTCGATTCTCTCCGATTGCACGCTGCCGGCTCGCGATTTCTGAGCATATCGTCCACTCACGGGCGATGTACCAGCCGCATCCCACGTTTCAGCTTCTTTTCGTCCTGATTAGGCCCCGCATAAGTGATCACCTTTCGCGCATGCGAGTAAATTTTCCCATGAAGCCAACCTGTCTCCTTCTTTAAGATGTAGCCGATTGATGCAAACTTGGCTAATTTAAACGTGATGGAGCTTTATATTTCAAGTCCCCAATATCTTGAAACATCTACCATAAAACAAGATGGAGAGATTGCGCACGTCAGAGCAGGCTAACCAGCTCATGGTGGCCGTTTAACTATCATCATTCAGTCGTCCAAACGGTAAGTGCTAGAAGGCGTCAGCCCCTGTGGAACGCCGCACACATCCAAGGCACAATGAACTTGACCACCGATCTAAAAGCCTCGTTAGCATACCTACCTTCTCAAATCGAGATAAAATCTCTTTCGCACGTGCATGTTGGGCACCTACCTCGAAGCCACCTAGGGTGGCCTACTCGTCGTCAAGCAGCACCGCCACATCATTTGCATCATGCTGTGCATAGCACATATGACCTTACTGGCCCGATAATACCTGCCATTTATATCGCACTCATTGACCCTTTCCCACTTTCACTTGCGTGCCCTTCATCTGCCATTACCTAAATTGCGCTGTCAGGGCAGATCATTACCTACTAAAATTTTGTGACTCGACCACCCCGCCCTCGCCCTCGCCCTCACCCTCGAGAACCAAAGAAGTAAGCCAGCCAGTTCTCCGCAGCGAGCGACAGCAATTGGCGTACACTTATTGGCGTACACCCCGTCCACACACACATAAATAAGTATACGCAACATCGACATCGACCAGTTACGTACTCCCGCGCCGATGCAAACAAGTGCAACCATGAAATTTCACGACTCCCGGCGATAACACTCAAGATGCACGATCCGATGGAGACCTGCTGACTAACAAACTCAGGGGGTACTTAGCCCACGACAGCGCAACCCACCCCAAAACCTTTCTACATCGTGCTCGGATCCGATCCGAGCTGTGTAGAATCCAACAATACCCCACAACCATGCGTGACAAGTAATCACCTCTCCATTCCAACCGCGCCATACCTACCCGCTCGGCTCGCCGCAGAGGTAGGTAAATAAATCGCATTTGCAGAAAGACGCTCTGAGTCACAGACAAGTGTCCGTTGTATTAAACGTTTGATAGACGATGGACGTGCATATAAGCAGGGCAATGCGCGGTGTAACAAAAAAGAAAAAAGGGGGGGGGGGAGGCTCGTCGCAAGAAGGCGGTCCTATCGTTATTGCCTTACCTACCTATTCGACAACTAGTACAAGCTCCGCAACACCTCTGCGCAATTGCACAAGCGGCATAGCATGTGGGTCCGACATCATCTGCCCATCCGGCACGACGAACCTGCGATTGTGCCTTCTGGCGGAGTCTGACGATCTTGCGGGGTGCGATGACGATGTGGTCATGGCCGAAGAGGATGATGTTACGTCTGCTGCAGTCTGCAGACACCACACGTGAGACTCCAGGTAGCTACTATCTAAACGTGAATTTGCATCCAACAAGCAGCGGGTAGAAACCATATCAGTGCGGTACATACGTCCCCCGATTCGAAACGACGACAGCGTGGCGCTGGGCCTCGGTGGTGCGAGGGAGGTGCAGAATCTGCGACGCTTCGTGTTCGGTGGTTGAGTGAGCGAGGCCCGCTCACGTCTTCTCCTCCGCTCATGTAGATTCAACGGCCGCGCCTCGAGTACTTTTGACTTCAGCGAGTGGGTCACCGACAAAGAGACGACAGCGTGCCGTCTCCGGGGTTTGCCTTCCCCCCTTCGCGATTCTCCACCTGAGCCAGATCAACTTGGTCGAGGGGGAGACGACGCGGGTGGACGTTTTCGACGGACGCGGCGCCCATGTCTGGGGGCACGAAGCTTTACATGCAGGAGTTGCTAGAAACGCATGGTGTCGACCCGGTACATGTGACGGAGGAGGTCGTGTTGCATTGCCAGATTCTGGGCTGGGACTGTGATGTGGATAGGAGTTCAGGATGTTTTTTTCATTTTTTTACCTGAGCGGTGAGAAGGTTGGGGATCGAGCGGCGCTGCGGTACCTACATGTTCAGGATGATACACTGATCGACAAGTTTAAGACGGTCCGTCGCTTCTTGCGTGGGCGACAGAGGTAGCAGTCGGTTAAGTGGTCGGATACTGTATTCCTTGTTATACCCTATATCTACGATGCGTGTCTCGAAGACTTTCCCTACCGGCTTCGTAGACCCCCCTTAGCGATTGTTTCACAGAGCAATATCAGCTCTTATCAAATCCAATTCTTCATGCAAGCCACGCCACATGGACACCTAGCCCCAACCCATCCAACCCAACCATACCCCCTTCCATTCCAGTCCCTAAATACTAACAAAGAAGCTCTTCTCGCCCTCCCTGGGCTCCACCCAAGCACGCTTCACAATCGGGTCGGCGCAAGAAATGCGGATGCGCTCCGGCGTCGCCGGGCTCTGCAAGCTGAGCAAGCTCGTCTCGCCAAACTGAGCGCGCGCAGCCTTGAGCGCGTCGCGGATGGCGAAGAAGACGGCGCTGCCCATGAAGAGGGGTGGTTCGCCTGCACCAAGCACATGTCAGCGACTATACGGTATAGATACTAAGGCCCGCCCATCACGACACCCAGCCAAAAAAAGGAGAAAGAAAAGAAAATGAGAAAAAAAAAGGAGCTACTCACCAACACCCCTGCTCCTCTGAATCGTCCTCAAATTCTCCCAGCTGACATCTTTGAGCAGACTGACGTTGAAAACCTGAGGTATGTCCCGGAACCCAGGAATCTTGTACGCGCCAGGACCCTTTGTGAAGATGCCCCCAGAGCTCCTCATCCACAGACTCTCCTCGGTAGTGAAGAGTCCCTGCCCCTGCACGAACGCGCCCTCAATCTGCCCGTAGTCGATCGCGGGATTGATACTCCGGCCGACGTCCATCTTGATGTCGGCGCGCCGGCACGTCCAGTCGCCCGTCAGCGTGTCGATTTCGACTTCGGCGGCGGCAACGCCCTGCGTGAAGTAGAAGAACATCTGGCCCGTGTTTTCGCCCCAGACGTACCCGATGTCGGGCGTCTTGTAGAAGCCCTGCGCGGAGAGGTTGATGCGGTCAAAGTAAGCGGCGTGCGCGATTTGCTTCATGGAAGCATCCGGGCCAAGGCGCGCGCGGATGGGGGCGAGGCGCTCGTTGAGCTGCTGGCAGGCGTTGAAGATGGCGTAGCCGTTGAGGTCGGAGGAGGCGGAAGCCGCGGTGGAGGAGGAGTTTGCGACGGTGTTGGTTGCGGTTTCGGAGATGAAGACTGAGGAGAGGGGCACGCCGAGGGCTTCCGCTGCGATCATGGTCATCTTGGTGTGCAGGCCTTGGCCCATCTCTGTGCCGCCGTGCGCGACGAGGATGGAGCCGTCGTGGTAGATGTGCACGAGGGCGCCGGCTTGGTTGAGGAAGAGAGCGGTGAAAGAGATGCCGAATTTTGTGGGGATGAGGGCGAGGCCCCGCTTGTTCCACTTGTGTGTTTTATTGTATTCTTCGATGGCGGTGCGGCGGTTGGCGTAGTCCATGGATTCTTGAACTTGTTTGTACATGAGCGGGACATACCAATCCTTGATTTCCTGGTTGAAGTGCGTGACCATGTTTGTTTCTGGGGAGTAGAAGTTGATCTCTCGTAGCTTTTCGACGGGGATTTGTAGCTGGTCGGCGATCTCTTCCATGTACGATTCTGCGATGAACATGCCCTGGGGTCCACCGAAGCCTCGGAAGGCGGTATTGGAAACTGTGTTGGTCTTAGCTACACGTCCACGGACGTGTATGTTGGGAATGGAGTAGCAGTTGTCGATGTGGGAAAGGGATCGCTCGACAACAGCTCCGGACAAGTCCTGACTCCAGCCGCCGTTGCAAACGACGTCAGCATCAAGCGCTTGAATCTTGCCGTCTTTGTTGACAGCAACCTTCCATCGTCCGAGGAAAGGGTGGCGTTGTCCCGAGGTCAGAATGTCCTCATCACGGTTGAGCATGCATCGAACTGGTCTCCGTGTCTTGTTGGCAGCGCATGCTACGATGCCAGCAAGCTGGACAGAGCGAGTTTCCTTGCCACCGAAGCCACCACCCATGCGCTTAACACGAGTGACGATTTTGTTAGCTTCAACTCCGCACACTTGCGCGACATAGGCCTGAGTCTCAGCAGGGTTCTGCGTGCTGCTGAAGATCTCCATCTCGCCATCTTCGGGCTTGGGCACGGCGACGCAGGCATTGGTTTCCAGGTAAAAGTGCTCCTGTCCACCCATGCGCGCAACACCAGTGAAGATGTGGTCCGCCTCGGCAAAGGCTTTCTCGGTATCTCCCTTCTGGATGTGCCGGAAGTGATTGAAAAAGCTCTCCTTCTCAATCGCCTCCTCTATCGTGAAGATGGCCGGAAGATCCTCATACTCGATCCTCACAGCGCGAGCCGCCTGTTCCGCATGCTTCGCCGTGTCGGCAAGAATCATACCGATGGGCTGGCCGGCTGTGAAGACCTCGTCGATGGCGAAGAACGTTTCATCGCACGCTGGTGCACCCCACCAATTCGCCTCCGGTGTAGCGACGTCGGTATGGTCCACCCAAGCAGCCACGCCGGGGAGATCAAGCGCGTGTTCCGGGTCGACGTTGAGCAGCTTAGCGTGCGCCCTCGTCGAAAGGACAAGACAGCCATACAGCTCGTTCTTCTGCACGGGAATGTCGTCAGTATATTGAGCCTCGCCTGTGCACTGCTTCATCGCAGCCACGTGTGGTTTCTCCGTGCCGAGAATCTTCTGCTCGTACGCTTCAGCGGCCTTGTGGTCTTTCTCTCCGGAACTAATATCGCGCTCGATCTCGCCAACGGCTTGGGTATCGACCTCGGTGGCTTCTGCGTGTAGTTCGGCAAGGACTTCGTGGTAGAATTTGTAGAAGAAGCCTAGCGCAAGGGTCTTCCTATACGTGGCCATGCCGCCAGGGACACCGAAGCGTAAGTCGAAGTCTTCCTCGAGAGCTCCCATGACGCCTTCCAGCGTCGCCAAATCTGTGAACTTTTTTCCCTGGAGGAATTCCATAGCCTTCTTCGCAGGGATGGTGGTGGGCGCCATGCCGCCGTACACCAAATCCACGCTCTGCACAACCTCATCGTCGCCCAGCGACAACCGCAGTGCAGCATTCACAATAGCAATATCGTCGTCCTTCCGCTTGGCCTGCTTGTATGCGCGCATGAACTCGCCCTTTTCTTTAGCGACCGGAATCTTCAAGCTCGCGATGATGCCATCCGGGGGAAGGGCTGTTGACCGGTAACCCTTGAAGAACGTGGACATTGGGATTTCCGTCGTCTCCTTCAGCGTCTTGGCAACCAGCGTGGCATTGCTTGCCACAAACACAGGGTTAAGGTCAGAAATCGGACTGGCCGTAGCCAGGTTTCCCGCCGGCGTTCCCACGTTCCTAATTTGCCGTCCAGCAAAGTATCGTATCTGCTTCAAGATGGCCGCAAAAGGCTGGCCCTTCGCCTCGCCGTAGTGCTCAAGCGCCTTCCTGCAGATATCCTCCAGATCCGTAAGGACCACATTGCCGCCAATCTCAAGATAGCCATCGTGGAAAGAGAATTGTCGAAGCTCAGCAATGTCCCCGACGAAGACGGACGCGCTGTAGTTCTGTGCTTTGAACTTGACTTCAATCTGCGTTTCGGTACTCCCTCCTATGATCTTGGCAGACGGATATGCGCTCTTGATTTCGAGCAGCTGCTCAACCGTGACCGGTCTGTACCACTTCTTCCTCTTATTTCCAAACGCCAACGCCTTGTACTCGTGCTTCCGCAGTTGCGGCGGGAAGATGAGTTCCGTGTCGGGCTTGTACTCTATGAATCCCGGGGGCGTGAAACTCTTGATCGGCTGTGCGTCGTCGTCTGCGCCGCTCTTGCAGCACCCTCCGCCCCCGCCACCGTTCTTCTCCATGCAGCAGCCGCCCCCGCCGTTGGCTTTTGCCTTTCCACACCCAGTCTGGATGCTGAAGCTCTGCGCGGCATCGAGGATGGGTCTGTACCCTGTGCAGCGGCAGAGATTGCCGTCGAAGGCTTCCTCGACCTCGTGTTCGGAGGGCGCCTCGTTATTGCGGAGGAGAGCGTACAAGCTCATCACGATACCTGGCGTGCAGAAGCCGCACTGGCTGCCATTCCCTTTTGCTATCCTTTCTTGCGCGGGATGTGGCCGCTTGACATTCCCGATGCCTTCTACGGTGATTACATGTTTGCCATCCACACTGACGAGCGGCGCGAGGCACGCATTGACGGAGGCGTGGTAGATCTTTTTTGTTGTGGGATTGTACTGGGATACCACCTGTGATCCGGTCAGCTGGCTGTCGTACAACTCAAGTCCATCGGAAAGGATAAGCAGAAGTGGCAAATACAACATACCACGGTACAAGCACCACACCCGCCCTCCGCACAGCCCAACTTCGTCCCCGTCAGGCCAATGCCGCGCAGGTACTCCAGCAGCGTGACCTCCGGGTCCGCCGTGTCCAGTACGACCTTTGTGCCGTTGAGGTAGAACCGCAGTGTATCGTCATAGCTCGCGGTAACCTCCTCCAGCGAGCGCACCGCGGTGTTGGACACGGCGGGCTGCGGCGATACCAATCCGGGAGCCATTATTCCGGGGTACCAATGTCGAAGACGCAGCCGAAAACAGACTCTAGAAGGAAAAATACACAAGACGAAAAGTTCAAGGAGGCATGGGACGAAAGGACGCGGGGTGGGACCGCAACGACCATAAGCTGCCCGCAGTAGGTAGACTGGGTAGTCTAGCCATAGAGACCATCGTAGACCGCGGCATACCCACGGCGAGCTAAGCGCTACGCAGCCTAGCTTCCTCACATCGGCACACGATCCGCCCAATCATGTAGAGGCGATTTGCCCTTATCGCCATGGTAGAAAGTTGGCGCAGGGTTTCGGCGACCGCCGCGAATGAATGACCCAGGATCCACCTGTAGATAGGTATCAGATCCGTGGATGCCTGAAGGTCGCATGCACACACGCCTCCCCGAGTGGTCTAGTAGTCGTATAACACAAGGATCATGTCAATCGAAATGCCATTGCAAGTAGCCATGCCCCGAGAAAAACAACGGCTCTGATATTCCAAACTGTCGACGCCGATGTCACTGAGGCTGCTACGGACGATGGCGGCTCCGTCGGGCACGCTCCACAACTTGATCAACTCGATTGACACTCTAGCTTCATTCATCTTGAGTCTGACCAGGAAAGTACATACTCGATCGTTACAGCAGGATGCTGTCTCCGTGGTCCGGTCACATGTTCCGTCTTTTTCTCATGTTCCGTCCTTCTCGAGGCATTGCACAGGCTCGACGACTGGGAAGAAGGCACGCTATCCGGCTGTCCACGTGGAGATTCTTCTTCATCTTCTTCTTGACCGCCAGCCCAGAAACCCCATGAATGCTAATCCCACCGGGACCAAGACTTGGCCCGGCTCAAGAAACGCCGTCCGTTTTACAAGTACACGCACCTTGCTGCTCTCCTTCCTCACGTCGCCCCCCACCCTCCCGCTCACTCCTTGCTCAGCCCGCTACGCAATGAACCCCTCCGTGCTTGCCAGATTCTTCGCGCTCCTCCCTGCATCCAAGAACAAATCCTCACACTCCTCCACATCCCCGAGCTCAATGACGCCCCCTTGCCTACCCGCCACCTTTGCGAGAATACTCGCCGGCGCAAGCAGCTGCAGTCCATACCTCAGACTCACCTTCTCTCCGAGTGAGGAGATCTTGTCCAAAGCAGCGGGAGCCAGCTGGAGGCCCTCAGTCCGTGACCGCGTGCTGACGATGGATTTGATTTCGGCGGGGGTGTAGGGGTGTGTAGGGACGATGAGGAGGCGGGCGAGGAGGTCCGAGGGGATGCCGTGGGCCGAAGGAGGGAGGTTGGGGGCGCCGCGGATGTGTGTGAGGCCGCGGTTGGAGGCGAGGATGACGAGGGGGGAGAGGGGGGATTCGAGGGCCCGGTTGAGGAAGGTGAAGGCTTCGAGGTCGAGCATGTGGACCTGTGTCCATGTTAGATACGTTGAGGGAATAGGCAAGAGTGGAAAGGAAAGGAATGCCATACCTCGTCGATGAAAAGCACACCCGGAACCAGGTCCGCAACGCCTTGGTCAATGTACTTGCTCACCACCTTGTTGATTTCCAGCCGCAGCTTCTCCGTGATCTCCGTCTTCTTGGGCTTCATCAGCTGGCCCATCATGCTCATGATGTCCTGGCCGCCCTGGGGTCTCGCGTTCGCCACATCCAGGTCATGCAGCGTGACATCCTGCACGATTTCCTTCTTCTTGTGCACGTCGCCCTTGGGTATGGGCACGTACTCTTCCGCCTCGAGGTCGAACTCGGTGGCATATGCGTCCGACCGTCCTACACGCTTGACCGCACCCGTGTTGGATTCAATGTAGATGACGTCGCCGAGGCGCACGCGCTCTTTCTGTATCGCTTCGTATATTGAGGGGTCGAGGCGGAGCTTCTTGGTGCCGCGCGCGGACTTGAGCGTGATGAGGAGGTGCGATATGGTGCGGCCATAGCCGCCGAGGGGGTTCTCGGCTTCCTCTGGTGTGAGCTCCGTGACCTCACCCTCGTAGACTTCCTTCGTTTCCTTGACGCGGAGGCCTGCGTAGTATGGTCAGCGCGTTCTTCGAACTGCACAGCTCTACCATGGTGTCCGGGATCCATGACAGACCCGTCCAGACCACGCAAACGTGCCACATACCTATCGCGCGCCTGAAGTTCTCCATCAACGCCTCCGTCTTCTTCACCTCGGCGCTGTAAATCTCACTCCCCACGATCGGGCAGAACGGCACCTTGGTTCCCAGCTCCTGGCTCACCGCGAGCGCAAGCGCCGTCTTTCCCGTGCCCGGCCCTCCCGCAAGCAGCACGGCGCGCCCGGACATCTTCTTCGCCTTGACGAGGTCCACGACCAACCCGCATGCCTACCGTCCATCAGTAATTGTTCTCGCGCGTGGTGTACGCAGAAGGTGCGAATGTACCTCTCGAGCGGCGGCCTGGCCCACGAAGCCGCCGCCCGACGTGTCTGCACGGCCATCCGGACCCTTCAGCCCCAGGCCCTTGATGTGCGAATGCGCGGCTGTCCTGCTCTCACGCGTGTTGCTTTTGACCTCGCTGACTGGCACCGTCGCTGCCATGGCGGCTATGGATCTCGAATGGGCGGCCTTTCTATGGTACTCGAGGAGAAGGGAGGTATGCAATCGGATTGGTATATGGGACGGATTCAGCGTTCGTGCGGCGTGGACGAAGAGCGGCGCGTGGAGCTGTTTTTCGCGAAGCTCGAAGCTGGGCCAGCCCGCGAGCTCTGCAGGCACGGCGCACGGACCCGCTCAAGCGGCCAGTGGTTGGTTGGGCACATGGTCATGGGGGGAAACCCACTTGCGGCGGCGGCCTCTCATCAAGTGACGACCCTTGACTCCGCGCTCTGCGTCTGCCCTCGCAGAAACCTCCTTAAACCCTCTTCTTCACACTTGTCGACTGGCCCGCACGAGACGCCTCTTCCCGCACACGGAATATTTCGACTCCAAAGCGCACTCTAATCATCTTTACAAATCTCCCGCTGCGCCATCGCATTCCTCCTGCTCAGGAAGCCATTTCCGAGGACTCGGTCTGCGCACACCACGATACCAGTATTTTGGCCGCAGCCCTCCTTTATTTCATTTTTCATAATGGCTAACGTCTCAAAAGGACTCCTGCGGCAAAATTCAGCCCCCTTGCTCGCGACCCAAATTCACCCGCGGCCAACATGGTCATTCGGTCTCTACCCCAGTTCAGCCATCCGCGAAAAGAGCCAGTAAAGGGCAACGAACGGCACACATCACAGGCACACGACACTCGCACAGGATGCCGGAGTCATATGCTATTGCGGTCTGACGGCTAGACCCGGCCAAACAGCTATCATACACTAAAATGCCGACCCGCTCAAAGTTTCCCTTCAATCAGTCGCAGCCGCCTCGCCTCCGGCCAGCCGCTTCACCAATCCAGAAGCTAGAGGAGGTTCAGAAATCTCGTCAAATCGTTGCCCCGTTGCCGGTCGGTTAATCTATGCACATTTTTTTCGGACACCGGGAATAGTGTACAAGGGATGCGGTGTTTGATGGAAAGGGGGTGGGGATGGGGGATGCGTGAAGTTTGTGGCGCACCGTGGTCAAGAGTCAAGCGCCCACCCTCGCATTCATAGAGCGCAGACTGACGATCCGATCAGGTTCTCGCCCGTAGCGTCAATCAATTCACAGGCGCCGGCCAACAGAAGCAATGTGTGGCTGGTCGTCCAGGGTCGTTAGGTTTCGTATCGCATCCCAAAGCTACGCAGGGACCCGCCAAAGTGCACACAAGAGGTGGAAGCTAATCACGGGTGAAGGAGAAAACCCAGAAAGAGTGCGAGCAGGAGCAGCGACGCTACTCTTCCTCACTCTCGGATGCGCTGTCCTCGTCTTCGCTTTCGCTCGACTGCTGGTTGGCTAGAGACACGTGAGACTCGAGTCCAGTTTCTAACGCTGCTGACGACTTACCAGGTGGCGATTGGCTGGATCCCGACACCGCTCCGCTGAACGACTGCATCTTCTCTTGGATCCTGCGGAGGCTGTCCTCCTGCTCCGACTTGCCCATGGGCTTGTTCTTCTTCGGGCGAGCCGTATTCTGACGCGAAGGTGCCGCAGGACGTGGCATTTCGTAGTCATCGTCCTCTGCCGCTACCCCCTTGGGCCCTCGAACCCTCTTGATGAAGGCGAACAATTCACGCAACGTATCGTCATTGATCTCGTCCATATCGAGCTCCATTTCATCGTCGTTGGTGTTGGCCAGGTGGGGGCAGCCATTCCGAATGATCTGGACGGCGCGTCTCATATCGGCGTCGCCAAGTGTGCTGATGCCCTCGGATATCTCTTGTTTTTGAGCAAAAGACAGAGGAGCGGCAGCCTTTTTGGGCTTGGACTTGATCGGCTTCGCAGGTGGAGGCACCTTGAGTGGGCCTGCCTTGGTCTTGGGCTGTGCCGTCTTCGACTTCTTCTTGCCAGGAGCCTTGGGCGACGTACCCTTGCGCTGCTGCTGCTGCAGGAGCTGTTGAGCAGTCTCGTTGAGAGCTGCAATCTGCTTCTGGATGGCGAGGAACTGAGCCTGTGCAGGATCCTCTTCCTCGTCATCCTCGTCATCCGAATAGCCTGAACCAGCAGATTGGGGTTCGGCATCGGGCGCATTCTGCGCAAGCCAATCGGCCTTTTCACTCCACAAGCTGTTGAAGACCTCGTTCAACTGCTTGCCCATCTTGTTCACCTCATCCGTTTCCGGATTGAACTTGAAGCAGTTGAGAAAGACAAGCTGGGCGTCATTGTAAAAGTCCTTGGCACTCTGGTAGACACCCGCGTCCAGATTCTTCTTGACGGTCCCAAAGTCCATGGGCTTCTTGATGATCTTCAAGTACGAGGGAATGTTCAGGGCGACGGGGTCTACAGGAGTCATAAAGGGCCAGGAGAACTTGGCATACTTGGGCTTGAGCAACTCGGACAGGACATTCTCGCAGAACTTGAGTTCCAGCTGGTACTTCTTCTTTCGAGGTTTCGCAGCCGAGTACGGAAGATCCTTGGAGGGAGGCCTATGGATCTCGCGTTTGGGACGATCGTTTGCGCTAGAGGAATCCCTCCGAATCATGGGCAAACCATCGGCATTCAAAGGCCAAGCGGAGGCAGGGGTCGAGGCAGTAGTGGGCGTCGAAGCTGGCGGTGACTTGGCAGGTGGACCGACCCTCGACTCACGTCGCGCCTTGGAGGCCGTAGAAACCGTGGGCTTCTTCGCCGGCTTCGAAGGCTTTGCTGCCTCGTCGCCATCCTTGGGGAGCCTATCTGTACCTTTCAAGAAGTAAGCGCGCATGTTATAGGCGTCATGCGTGACGGGGTGAGAGGTCGAGTTGAAAAGCTCGCTGTTTGTCACAATCTGATCCAAATCTGTCATGAAATCTGCCACATATGTGTACGCGCTCGTCTTCAGTTTGTGTTCCATTGTTCCCAGATCCATCGGCCTCGTCACGATACTGGGATAGGTGGGGATGTTCAAAGCCTCATGATCCACGGGCACCTTGAAAGCGTTTGAGACCTTGATCTTCTTGGTGTTGCGAATGCGCTCGAGCAAAAACTTCTTCTGGGCTTCGGTCATTGAAGCTGACGGCCATGTCTTATAGGGCACCGCTTGTTGGACCGAAGAAGACTCTTGTCCTGGAGGAGGCGTGGGTGTCGCCTGTGCAGCAGCAGGTACTGCCGGCGCTGCACCATTCGGCTGCTCGGAATGCGCAGGCAGATGGGGCACTTTGAATGCAGCGGATTCACTGCCTTCGTCCTGAGTCTTTGTGCGTTTCGCATCGGGCGCATCCTCCATATCTGCATCCTCCTCACGAGGTCGAACTTTGCCTGACGTTGGCGCATCTTCCATCTCCCGATCGAGCCCAGCAGGCGACGCCAAAGATTGGGTCGTCGGCTGCTGAGTCTCAATCTTCAAGTCATTCAAGGGCTTCGTGGGAGCACCGGTCGAATCGGCCGAAGCGGCGGTCGAGTCTGGTTCCTGATCTGGCTGTGAATCGGTCGATTGCACAGGCCCACCAAGAGACTCTTCTGATTCAGGTAGTTGGGTTTCGCGCACCTTGGGCGTGCTCGCGCCGGACGGCTGAGCTTGCGCAGTTTCTAGGCCAGCTTCATCGCGGACGTCCGAGGTTGGAGGCTCGAGGGCATCCGTGACCGATGGCATTTCCTGATCTCCAAACAAAGAGGTATTGTCCGGTTGATTATCGGGCAAAAATGGAGCAATGCCGTCGATTCCACTAGACACGTTTGTGGTAGGATCCAGCGCGGGCGCATCGTCTGCAGAGGGGAGGTGCTCGCCGTTGCCGTTGAGGTTGGAATCCTTGTGCGTGTCGAGGGATACAGCATGGATGCTGGTGATGGCATTAGCATGTGCAAGTAAGGTGAAGGAAGACTCAGTATGCGAAGTAAGAGAACAGGCACATACCCGTTGGTCTCGGTGTCCACCGCCATGGCGTCTGCCAAAGGATCCGCCGTCACTTTCGCGTCCAGAGGGGCTTCGTTGAAGGCAGGCGATGTCATTACTCCCATAAGGCCATAGACGGATGACGCGCAGATGGGTGGGCGTCGGTTGGGGCGATGGAAAGATTTGCGCAATGGGTGGGCGTCGGTTGGAGCGATGGAAAGATTTGCGCAATGGATGGGTGCACGAGTCCCAGACGTGCAGCTATAGGTGGATGAGCAAAGGGCAAGCGAGTGGCGGGGCGGTGAAGGTGAGAGGCGGCTAGGCAGCGGGGTTTGTTTGCGAACAAGCGGAGAGGGGCGCGCGAGCTATATAGGCGGCGGAGGCTGAAACGGAAGCAGGACACGTGACGTACGTTTGGACCTTGACGGCGCCTCGGGCTCGCAGCGGCGGCGATGGGTCACGGGGCTATGGCGATGCGCGACGCGTTGTTGTGATGCGGCTCAGCAGTGCATGTGAGCCCGACGTTGGTGCAGCGCAACGCCAACAACTGTCCAACAAAGGATGTCGCGGCGGCGGTGCGCACGGATGTGGACAATGGCGGAGGACGGCGGGCAGTGAAGAGAGCAGGGCAGGATAGGGCCGTCGAGCGAGAGGCGTAGGCGTAGGCGGGGTGGTTGTGGGTGGATGTGGTGGTCGGTGTGGGTGTGGGTGTGGGTGTGGGTGTGGGTGTGGTTGCGGTTGTGGTTGTCGAATGAGAGGGGTCGCAGTCGCGGGTGGAGGCGGACGATTCGGAGCAGGCGGGCGGGCAGGCAGGTGGGTGGGCGTTAGGCGTTAGGGAGCGGGTCGGAAAAAGCGGCGTTAGGGAGCGGGTCGGGAAAAGGTCTTGCGAAGTTGAAAGACGTGTGGGATGCGACTTCCATTTATTCTCTCCGACACGCCGATTCTTGGCCAAGCCAGACGCCCCTGAAAATGCGACACTAGCAGGAGCCACCCGTCACGTGCCCGCACCTTGCATCGCCTCTGCTGTCCACCCGCCGGCGGCTGCACGTCTGCACCACGGCGCGTCTGCTCGCTGCTCGGTGCTTGGTGCTCAGTGCTCAGTGTCAGTGAGGACGGTTGCGTCGTGCGGGTGCAGCATAGCACCGCCCACAGTCTCGTGCAGTTGGAACGCCCGCCCTACCTAGGAACTACAAAGCCACTGCGACGCGACTGAAGGCGCGCCCCGGATCCCTGTCAACAGCAGGCGCGACCGTGTTAGTGCCGTGGCCCGTGCTGCGAAATATTCTGCGCTGCTTGAGATTTTGCAGCCTGCCTCGGGCCTTGCTTGCGACCACCCCATCCACACGGTCGCCGTCATCCTCACTCTCACCCTCTCCCTCACCCTCACCCTCACCCTCATCCTTACGGCCAGGCTGCCACCCCGCCCCGAGCATGCCCGCTCCATTGTCCTCGCGTGCCCGCGCGCCCAGCTCCACCCCAAAAGCCGCCCGCGCTGCGCCGCCCACCAAGAAGCCTAAGCTGTCCCAGTCTGCCCCTCTCAAGTCGCTGCTCGACGGCACCCCGAACCGCAAGCCCGCCGTCGCTGCCAACGCCAATGGCGTGCGAAACGACCGGAAAAACAGGCTCGACGAAGCCACCGCCGTCGTGAGCGGCGGTTTTGCCGGGCACGGTGACGTCGACATGGACGATGCAGCCCCAGAGGTCATCGACATCAGTAGTGCCGAAGAAGACAGCGACGACGACAATGACAACGACGGCGACGACGACGAAGCCGCCCCCGCCGTCACTGTCCTGAACGGCGCAGAGCGACCCGTCGAACATGGCACCGCCGAGCCTGAAGAGCTGTCGTTCGGCGAGCGTCTCAAGGCCCAAGAACCAGAGACTGCGCCTCTGCGCGAGTCCCGCGTCGTGCATGTCGAATCTGCCTTTGTCGACGCCAACGCCGATGCCCGCGAGCTCGCGACTGCCTCCATTCGCCGCCCGTTGGCTGCGCCCTCCGCTACCTCGTTGAGCACGGTGCTGTCACAAGCTCTGCGGACCAACGACCAAGAGCTTCTCGACTCCTGTTTGCGCGTGAACGATGTCGACACCATATACGCAACCATCGAGCGCCTGCCTTCCCCGCTCGTCGGTGCTCTCCTACAAAAGCTTGCGGAGCGGTTACACAAGAGGCCTGGACGTCCTGGCATGCTGATGGTATGGGTGCAGTGGTCTCTTGCAACACACGGTGGCTACCTAGCCACCCAGTCGAATTTGATCAAGCAGACAGCGACCTTGACCAAGGTCCTCACCCAGCGATCGACCGGTCTGCAGCCGCTGCTGTCTCTCAAAGGCAGACTAGATATGCTCCAAACACAACTAGAGCTCCGGAGAAGAAACCAGGAAAAGGCCGCCAAGGACGACATGGACGAGGCCGTGATATACGTCGAGGGCGAAGAAGACCCGTCCTCGGATGAAGACGAAGCCGACGGCTCCGACGTTGCGATGGAAGAGTCGCGCAAGCGCTCACGGCGCGACCTTGACGAAGGTGACGAGAGCTCGGTTGAAGGCATGCCCACCACCATGGAGGTCGACGAGCTCTCCGAAGAGGGTAGCGAAGATTCAGAGGACCTCCTCGATGACGAAGCTGAAGAAACGGACGACGACTCGGGCGAAGACATGTCGGAGCCTGACGAGGAGGAGGTGGACGGCGAGGAAGTCTCGGAGAGCGAGGAGGAGCCCAAGCCCGAGCGGCGATCGACAGCCGCCCGCGCAGCTCTCTCGCGGAGACGTTGAAAATACATCAAAAGAGGAGAAGAGACTGAACCGGAGGAAAAGCTTAGGTTGAGGCACAACCGACACACTACATATTTCGGGCATTTGGTCGTTTGTCGACATCACCCACCATGATGCGGGTGGCTGGTATCCGGCGCCAGGGCGCTCCACGTGAAGGGTCTGGATCTGCTGTAGCTAGGTTGCATAGCGATCGATTAGAACACAGAGCGTTTGCTGCCGGCACAAAAGTCGTCGTTGTTGGGTCCTCATGTCTCACGTCTTTTCTGTCTCGCTCTGATCACCTCAACCAGACAAGTGTATGATGCTGGCACACCCATGTACGACAGCAAGGCATAATAGCATGTGTGTGGTGCTCGGAAGCTGTCTCCCCACCATTGTGCTCTCTGGTGCCTGCCGTAGGTGGCTGACTAGGTTTTCGTGAGTCCATAGGGTACTGGTCAACTTCTTCCCTGCGGACTCATTCGTCCTGGGGATACGTTGTCTAATGTCACTGTTCTGCGATTTTTTTTATCCAAACTCGGCACTTCTTTGGATGATCTAGTTTTCTTGATTTATTTTTTTGTTTGTTTGTTTGTTTGTTTGTTTGTTTTGTTTTGTTTTTTTTTAAAAAAAAATGAATAAGTTTCTCTGATCTGGGTGGTTGGTTGGTTGGTTGGTTGGTTGTGTCTCAGGAATAAAGGCATCGAATTCAAAAGCGCCAACGCCTGGACATCGATCCCCCATGCCGTCTCAAAGCCGTGAGGCAAGGCAGTTCGTTCAGGATGGAAAAGACTAGAACACCGTTATTTTTTTGTTTTCTTTCTAGCGGAAAGGGAAAGGGAAAGGGCAAGGCATTCTGTCTGTCTGTCTGTCTGTCTGTCTGTCTGTCTGTCTGTCTGTCTGTCTGTCTGTCTGTCTGTCTGTCTGTCTGTCTGTCTGTCTGTCTGTCTGTCTGTCTGTCTGTCTGTCTGTCTGTCTGTCTGTCTGTCTGTCTGTCTGTCTGTCTGTCTGTCTGTCTGTCTGTCTGTCTGTCTGTCTGTCTGTCTGTCTGTCTGTCTGTCTGTCTGTCTGTCTGTCTGTCTGTCTGTCTGTCTGTCTGTCTGTCTGTCTGTCTGTCTGTCTGTCTGTCTGTCTGTCTGTCTGTCTGTCTGTCTGTCTGTCTGTCTGTCTGTCTGTCTGTCTGTCTGTCTGTCTGTCTGTCTGTCTGTCTGTCTGTCTGTCTGTCTGTCTGTCTGTCTGTCTGTCCGTTTTGTTTGCCGAATAAGTCCATTTTCGACGGTTGAATATTGTGTTGTCAAGACGGAAGAAGAAGAAAAAAACGCGTTTGAGAAAGTACCTACTCAAGCCAGTGCACTGAAGGGCTTCGATGGACTTTCCCGGTAGTACGGAAACATAGGGTGATCGAGTCTTCTGTGGCGACTTATGGGATGCATTATTACAACAACTTTGTACAATATGTCGTTTTCGTGCTGGGAAAATTCCTCGCGTGTACGAGTTTTCTCGTTGAGATGTTCCGCGTTGCGTGCCCGCGTGGAATGGTGTTTAGGTGTGTAGGCTTGATGTTTATTTTCAGTGTTCTGCAGAGCCTATACATGCACATGTACAATCTCCTCCGTCTACAGTATTCGTTCACAACGACATCTCCCTCGCTCGCGCTCTGCCTCCATACTGCAGACCGGCGAAACGTATTTAAGGGATGGTGCTGAATCCGTTGAAGATGTTTGGAGTTTGAGGACTCGTGGAGTCTGGCGTGTGTGCTTGGAGTCGTAGGTGGATGTCTGGAGTTGGGATGGATGGACGTGGTTTTTATTTTCACATGCATATACATACATAATCGTGTACTCTTGATGCTTTACCTCGGGTGGCGAAAATACACCTCCTTGTTTATATTTGGAAACGACTTTAAACACGAGACTCAGACAGTGTCGTAGAAGTGGTAGGTAATACACCATCGGGGTTGCTTCTACAACAGGAATTACTTCTTTGCTGTGCCGCATAAAGTGGCTTGACCGTTGACTTGATTCCCTTTACTAAAAGTTGTAGCCATTACGTGTTTCCTTTGTCCTCGGAAATAACACATTTCCGCTCGATCTGCCCGAAGCTCGAAATCTGCTTTGTCGGCGCTTTATTCCCTTGTACCATCCACCGTTCTTTGTACCAGGCTACGTCAATTTCCTCTCCTCTCCGCTCCTACAAAACCACCTCTCCCAGCCGCTAGCACTGCAAAGAAGACGTATCACAACCCCCCCCCCCTTCACGCTCCTTCAGCCATTGCACTGGAAAAATCTACCCACTCATCTCCTTTCAAGGGTTTTCCCCCATTTTACCCACCGACATCACACCAGAATGACGACAAACATCCTACCCGCCCCGCGAAAGCTCCGACTCAACACCTTCTCCGTCCCTCCCCGCCCTCTCCACCCCCGCTCCCAGACCCCGCTCTACACCCCCTCCGTCCGCCACCACCCCGGAAAGCGCATCGCCTCCATCATCCCCTGCACCTGCTCCGGCCCCTCTATCCTCACGCAGCCGGGGAAACCATGCCTCGTCGAGATCCTTTCTCCCTCGCCAGCCTCGCCGTTCCGCCGCTCCAAGCGCTACGGGCTCGTGAGTCCTATGAGTAGCCACAGCAACAGCAACAGCAGTAGTAGCAACAACAGAAGCAGAAGCACCAGCAGTGCCTCCCTATCTCTCGCCGAGTCGTTGGAAGAAGACGGGGAAGAGGAAGCGGTGGATATCGAAGACGCACGCGCGTTCCAGGACTACCTCCCGCGCTTCCGCTTTCACGATATGGAGCGCTGCATCGGCGCTGCGTGGGCTGCGTGGGAGATGTGGGATGCCAACGAGCGGGGCGAGATGGCGGAGATGCGGCTGGGTGGCTTCGCTTTGCCGTTTGTGAACGAGGGGGATTTCAATTATTATCCCAGCGGGAGTCCGAGGCCGCTCAGCGCTGTGATCACGGAGGAGAGTCTGACGCTGGGGGATACGTTGCTGGGGGTGGGGAGTTGGGAGAGAGGCTGCAGGAGGTGGGGGGGACGAAGTTGGATGAGCAGGCGAGGCGGAAATTTGGGCTTGCGGAGGTGGTGGGCGTGCTTGCGAAGATGTTGGGTTGTAAGTGGTACCTAGGTAGCTAGTCGTGTGTTGGATGGCGAAGCTTCTGTCCTCGTGGCTGTTTGGCTTAGGGGAAGCGATGCATCGAAGCGGACTTTTACCAGTACAAACTTTAGACGTCGATAGATTTTCTTTGATGTAAAACAATAATTCCAATCCTTGACGAGTTCTCTTTCCGACGCTACCGTTACCTATTTGTGTTGTTGATCTTCAGCGATCGAATCGACTCACGTGCATTGTGTTACCTTGTTCCTATTTTCACACTCCCCTCGACATGTGCACAACGTATGACAATTTGCACTGTATAAACGCGAATTCCTTCACCCCTTATCCGATTTCCAAATCCCACAGGTATATAAATCTTTCTCGAGCGCGCGTGACACAACCACCCAGTTTTTCCCAAACACAGTAGGTAAACGCAATCCATGGCGCCTGAATACCCATTAGAGCAATGTGTCCGTCCTACCAACGTAGGACTTCCAGGGGAAGAGTACACGTTGCGCAAGGAGAGGCATAACGCAAGGCTGCACCATACCCACCTTGAGGATGTATATGCACGCCATAGTCTGGGGATGCAAGGTCCGATGAGGCGTGGGCAGCTTGATGCGTGGGGGCCGAATCCGGAGCTGCCTTATAGAAAGCCGGTTGGTACCGCTACTGCAGGTAAGCTACCGACCACCAAGCATGCAGACCACGCACTGCGGCAGTCCGAGGTTGCGAATGCTACTCGTCGGGCTTTGGGGCGTAGCTGGCATCCTACTGACCATCTCGATGACGGTTTGGAGAAGTATGCCGTGCCACGCGTTTCGAGCGATTGGCATGAAGTTCCGCAGCGCAGAGACCCCATCCCTGATAAGTATATACAGGAGTACGCTCAGCTGTTTTACGGAAACGAGGGGGACATCATGCAGCAGGAAGGTGCCATTTCTGATGAGTACTTGGAGGAGCTGAACCAGGAGTTCGATCGACTCTTGTGCGAACATGTAAGAGATGCGATGCAGCGAGAAAATACAATCCCTGAAAAATACTTGCACGAGTTCAACCGGACGTTGTACGAGTACGACGAGGACAATCCACACGCGCGGTACAAGCAGACGGAGCAGGAAGACCCGATCCCTGACAAGTACTTGCGGGAGTTCAATCGTCTGTGGTACGAGGACGACGAGGACAATGATGCTGATCAGCTCGTAGCGGATCTGACTCCGAATGCATATGCGCCGTGGCGGACCCATCTACCGCTGCGTCCGATGTACTGTCCGGATGCTGAGTTCCGCACTTCAACCCACTACTGGGACAAAACGGAAATCACAAACTGGAGTAAAGCGTCGTTCAAAGCCAGTGGGACTCATCGTGAAGTCGTCGAGCCGGGGCCTCTCAATCAAACCGAGTCCCAAGGCTGTGTCCGCTGGAGTGATTTGACGCTAGCTCATCAGGAAGTCCCCGAGCCTAAGCCCATTGTTCAGCCTGAGCCTCAAAGTTTTTTCGATTGGAGTGATTCCTCAAGTCCAGAAGAAATTCCAGAGGAAAGCCGGAGGAAAAAGCACTCGCGGGCCTCGAGTCATTGGAAGCGTCTGACGAAGGGCTTTCAACACAGTCATCGCGCGTAGAAAGCGTTTTTCTTTTCAGTGTTTGAAAATGCTGCTGTTAGTGATGTTGCAATTAGATGATTTTCTTCTGTTAAAGATAATAGCGAAAAGGTTGAGAATTGAATGTTAATCTGGAAAGTCAGCATCGCGGTGAGTAGTTAAGTTGTGTATTCTCTATAATGTGTCTTGTGTTATGCGTGAGTTTAGAGAATGTATCCAAAGGGACTGAATATGAGAGAACTAGTATGTAGTTAGGAGTTATTTTGTGTATTCTGATTTGAACAACCAACTAGAATGCACGTGTAGTCTCTTCCTTTGTAAGGCACACGTTTATCGTTAATCGTTGTGTAACCCGTTTAAAAAAGCGGCAAATCGCAGCAAACGTTGTGCACCTCATGATGCACACGCGTAGTGCGTGAAGACGCCAACTGTCTTAACTATGCATGTCAGCTAGTACATAACGAATTCCAGAGCTCAGTGGGCAAGCCAGAACCCACGGTGAAGCTTTCTTGAAGGCCGCAGGTTTTTCAAAAGCTCATTCACCCGCTCACGTGAAGACGCAAGTCTCGCTCCAACTTCGGTGCAGGCACCGATTCTGAGCCAGTTTCTTGACCGTAGGTTTTCCGCACAACTTCAAAAAGCGCGGCCGTGGCATTTCCGCCCCAAACAACTCGCCCGGTATGCCGCTGCGACACAGCAAGCGCCCTTCGGTCGTCGATGGCAAGGTCTTGGAACCGGAGTGGGATCAGGTGCCTCAGACATACGGCTCTTTCAACCAAGACACCTTGGCGCGGATCTCGCAAGCGCAAGCAGAGCACGCTCACACTGCGCGCCCGACTCCCCAACTTCCTCATTCCCAAAGCTATTCCCCAGAGCACCCAACCCGGAGCCCTTCCCTGAAGTGGGGCGCCTCAACGGTCTCTGCGTCTCCTCGACAACCAACAAACGGTCGTTACTACAGCAGCGCTCTTTCCGATGAAGATAAAACCGCCTTGGCCATTGGCGATCTCAATCACAATTTGCGCGAATGGACGGGTGACATGCTGGTTCAGTATCATGTGTCGCGAATTGAGCTGGTTCCATACATCGAAGAGCGACAGGAGATCATCGCAGAGATTCTCGACGAGAAGCGCGGCAGTGAGCGCTTCGTGCTCAATTGGGCGCGCCAGGCGAAGCGTTTCGTTTGTTCACCCTTGAGTAAACTGCAAATGTTCAAGGAAGTGAATACTCACAATGAGCAGACGCGAGATGAAGCATCCCGCTCTATGGTCGATCTCCGCGCTGCAAGCACGCCCAACTTGTTGCTTTCACCGACCTCCCCGACCTCTTCTGCATCACCGACACCGTCGACATCGGGAGGGGGTTTCCCGTTTCCCGAGGGGGATGCCCAGAACAATCGCCAAACCACTTATAATGGCACCAGTAGTATCGGCGACCGCTTGTCGAGGCAATCGACTAATACCTACACTATGCAGTCACCGCACACGTCGGATTCCTCCCGAGACTCGACTCGCAACCGTGCTCGCGCGCCAGACGGCCGACCGCTGGTCAGGAGGGCAGACCGAAACACCAGCCGCGTCCGCAGCTCTTTGGCCTCGGAGGCGGCTTCATACGTCGCAAAGGCAGATCTCACGTTCGATGCGTTCCTCGCTCCACATGCTTCGGGCAAAGGCGAGACGCACCGTGACTCCATCCACATCCAGAAGGAGCAGCCGCGCAACTTTTCGCGCCGACTCAGCAAGATGCCATCGATGCCGCAGTTGAAGAAGCGTGCATCGCAGGCTTTCAGTCTCGGATAGGGGAAGAGACGATCTGAAAGAGTGGGCGTGATGCCCAGGCAACGTAGAATAAAGGATTGACTGCACGTCAAAGCAGCCTACGCAGACATCTGGCATTGAAGCTGAGACTAGACCTGCAGGCCGCAGTAACCATTTCGAAGCTGTATAACAATGATAATACTATAATGCTGTCCAGAATGTACACCCTGATGTGGTGATATTTGTGAAGTGGAATGTAAAAGGTTGCGTGAAGTTATGTAGTTTAGTCGGTGCGTTCACGCGCTAAGCTCTAATCGACCTAGGTATACTTATGTAGCCTAGACGATAGCCTGCTCCCTACAAAATCCAGCTAGCCTGCAAAACCACCCATTCTCTTTCCGAAGATGAACACGACTTGTCTCAAGGTAGCGCAGTATCTCTGCCGGAGTTTGACAGTCCAAGAATCTCAAGTACCTACCATTCACCGGTTCCACAACTAGCGGGCTTACCATGACACCAGCGCAAGGCTGAGGTTCCCGCCAGCTATCAGATACAGTACAGCCTCTGTGCTTCGCTGTTCAACATCGATCTCTGTTCCATGGCCAACACCAAAGTCTCCTACTCTCAGAAGCAGACTTCCCATAAAGAATGTGGCTCTATATAATTTGTGGAGTTCTACGAGGCGAAACCAGAGTAATCAATATAGCCAATTTCAAGTCTATCATCCCAACAGTCCTATTAACAAATCATAGCCACAGCCTATTACGGGAGAATAACAAGGAACAACTATTATTTACCAATGTTCTTTTGCTTCTAATAGGGAGTTGGGAACCGTACAGAATGGAGTCTAATAAGGAGTCTGAACGCATTTACCTAGGTACCCTAACCAGATTCTAATCGCTTTTGACAGGCCCTCAATCCGGCTCTAAAGTCTTCCGCCAATCTACTAAAGACATACAAAGACTTTCGTCGCGCCGTGTTCGCGGTTGTTGGACTACCTACATGACTCAGAGCATAAAGAATAGGCACACAAAAGAAAGAAAAAAAAAAGGACCTAGACATGGACCTGGACCAGAATGGCGATGTCTCACCTGCCAAGGCTAACCCATAGTCGTGTTTTCAAGGTTGGATGTTCACGAGTCACGTTGAAGACTTAATCTTCTGTCCCACAAAAAAGGAGAAAAAGAGGAGAGAAAAAAAGAGAAAAAAGGAAGGAAAGGAAAAAGGTAGGAAAAAGCTAGGAAAAAGGTGTCGGTATGTCGTTTACACCGTCCACCGAGCAGGTTCCTACTGTGGCGACGTTCAAATGACCCTTTCTTAAGTCTGAAACGCGTTCTGTTGGAAACGAAGGAAAGACTCGAACAGAATTCCAGGGGAAATTCGTCACAGCATGAATCAACTTCCAGAGTAACCGGACGTGAACACACAACCCTACTGCACTGCTTCCCCATTCGAAATGATCGCTAGGGTTAAGAAACTGCATTAAAAATACCAACATCGGCCATCCACCCAGCCCTCGAGAATCCTCTGCCTGATGTTTTTTTTTGGCAGCAAGCCATCGCGCCGACGTCCCATTCGATTGTTTAGTGCTAAAAAATCCCTGTTGCCAATTTTTTCAGGGGTAGCTTTATCCAAGTGACGATATTGCGTTGCGCAGAATACAACGCATCAATCGCATCGACACTCACGCCGTTTGGCACTCCGCTGCGAGGTATATCCTCATTGTGCACACGGGGGCCCGTTATGAACCACCGCGATAATGAGATTCATCAGCGCGAGACACACCACGTCCACGTCCACGTCCACGACCTTGCCCTTGCCCTCGTTCTCTCGTCGAATCGGAGTTGGGAAGGACAGGCGAAGAACCAGCTACGTCTGGTGCAGGACCTGATCCGCGCCCTCCGCGCGAGATACCACCGCGATACTTAAACCCACCACGGCGAGGCACACCGCGTCCCCGAAAAGCTGGTAGATCGGAGTTGCGAGAAACGACGGGCGAAGAACCAGCCGGGGCTAGTGCAGGGCCCGATCCGCGCCCTCCGCGCGTGGGGAACGATACGCCTGGGTATGGACCTCTCGCAATTTGGCCACGGCCCCTGGGGGCAGGTGTGGGTTCCGCACTGCCATCCAACGTACTGAGAAACGGCGAGAAGTGGTCGACATTTGAAGGAAGGAATCCACCGCGAACTCCACCGCGTTTCCAAGAGCCGAACAACCCCCAACGTCCGGTGGAGCTGTTGTTACCGCCGCGACCGAACGAAGAGGAAGGGGGGTCGTAGTTGCCAGCGCGGTCACTCTGGGTGGCTTGTAATTTGTCCAACAAGTTGGCAGGGGAGATTGACGGCCCAAAAGGAGCACCCAACACCTGGGAAGGCGGTTGCTTGCTTTCTTGGGGTGGATACATGATGCCCAATTCGAGAGTGGATCCGAACTTTCGCATGGCATTCTGCAACTGCTTCTGCATACTGACCAACGGCTTGCTCCGAGAATGTCTCCACTGGGTATGTTTTTGTCTAGGCTGTCTCTCAACCTCTAGCTCAGTCCATGCCTGCATGGTCTGGAGGATCTTGTCTGCGTTATGTTTGAAGTGTTGTTCGATGACATCTGCCCAAATCGGACCCTGGCAATCTGCGTATCCCAAGATTGCATGTTCGACGGTGAGCGCTCGGATGGTTTTGTTATAGGCAGCGGAGCTGGCGCTATCTTTGCGGTCGCGTGCTAAGACAACATGTCAGTGACATATGGAATGACAATCGAGTACCGGAGACTTACCAGGCTCGTTGTACCACGGATCTTCGCACAATATCATGGCCTGGATCGAGACAAGCACTTGCAATAGTGTTGAATGATTGGGATCCCATGACGGACCCCGCCAGGTTCCCAGCAACGATAAACACACCTTGCCATCGCTGTACAAGTTGGGATTGAAGTCTACTGTGCCATTACCTGTAGTTCTGAACTTGACACGTGGAGGCTCATTCGGATAGTTGGCAGGGCAAAAGATGTCGAACTCGAAGATTCCACCCTCATAAGGAGTTCCTGCAGGGCCTATGATTATCGCTTTCATAACATCGGGGCGATCGATGCTATATCGCACATGAATTCCTTGAGGTAACCCGGTGCTCAAATTAGCAATGTGAGTGATTATCTTCCTCATTCGACCGTGTGGCGTGTACTGGATTCCTTGTGCCTGGCGTGCAAAATGGTGCGAAGCCATTATCTGATCATCAGACAGATGGCTGATGGGATCCGGATTCGCATTCAGAGCAGCGCCATTTGGCAACTTGTACAATCCAAAATGCTCCGGACTATTATTGGAGAGGAAGTTCCATAGTTCCGCAGTGTGCCGAGCCATCCTCATCAAGCCCTGATCATCCTGGGTGGTGAAGTCCGTCGCGTGAGCACGCTGCACCAACAAACCACTTTGCGTCGCTAAGTTGCGTAACGAATTGGAAAGAGATTCTCTCTTGTCTTCAGGGACACTGTATAACCCTTGCGAAAAGCGTGATGAGAGATTGCGCCCATCTGACCTTACGAGGCGATCCTTATGTACTAACTCGGACGTTGCGTGATGCTCACAAAGCAAGGTGACGAACGTGAAGAGGTCTCGATAGACCAGTTGGCGTACCGAGACATCATCCAGTGAGTCATTCCTTAGAAGTGCAGCGCTGTACTCGAGAATCTTGCTCTCCAGCAACATCGCGGCAACCGCTTCAGGAGGGTCCCGGTCAAAGGTGGTCTCCCGGGTAAGCACTGGTAAGAGCGTTGCCAGTAGTCTCAAAAACATGCTTCCAAGGGTATCCTCATCCATCTGAGCCTGCTGTGCTCGTATTAAACCACTGTCATTGCCTGGGCTGCGCTCTCGGTGCCCATCAAACGGGGCGAAAGAAAGATTATGTATGGATGGGCCTCCGAATCCCACGCCTTTTTTCCTGGGCATGTTTGGCTCTGCTTTTTGTTTCTTCACTGTTCCTATCTCGTCGAAAGTGAGATTCACGGCGCTTTCGTTGTCGGGTTTTTGGGGAGTTGCCAGGGGTTTATCTGTCGGGTAGAAGCGGTCGTCGAATGCACAAAGTAGAATCCAGATCAAAAGGAGTCTGCCGCTAGCGCAACACCATGAGACCTCCTTGCCATGAATCTTAACCCAGGACGACTCCTTCGGTACCCTTTGTGCGCAGAAGAGACAGGCCACCATCCCGCAGTTTGGGCATGTTGTTTGTGAACTGGTTACTTTCTTAGCTGAAAGAATATTTTGTGCAGATGGTGCTGTTGAGAGCTGGGAGGCCCAGTCTGAGTGTGCATGTGATTTGATCATGAACTGGATCTAGTGGTCGAATATGCCAGGGCCCGTATGGGAAAGACTCTTGACGGCCAACTGATGACTGGAATCAACTTACGATAGAGGAGCGATACTTCCTCCACTCCAGTTCGTAAACCAAGCGGAAATGCTTGCAGGCGTAACAGAGTACTCCGCATTGCACATTGTGCACTTTGCATCGCGCACGTGAGCCATGAACTCGTTCAAAGAACCGAAGCTTTCTTCAGCTCCCGCATTCGATACACCTCGGGCGTAGAAGACTCCGTCTGCCTTACATAGCTCTTCAACATCGCTGTCGCGTTTCCGAGACAACTCAGGAAAGATGTTCCGCTGCAGCGGCTGCGCGGTACGAACTGGTTTGCTGGGCCAATGAAACATAGATTTCGACGACGAAGGTTCATCTATCAAGTCTTCGTCCTCCCATTCTGTCGAGTAAACAGTAGCTTCGCCATTAGAGATCTCCTGTTCCCATTTAAGGGCAAGGGCGCGCGCCAGGTCTGCGTCATCACTGGTATCCCCAAGAGAGGCTGGTGAGGTGGGATCGACCGCCGGGGAATCCTGAACACTGGCGATCAGTATTCGTTTCATAAAAAAGTAACACAAGAGGACCTCTGTCGCTGTGCGTACCCTGGGGCAACGGCCACAGAAGCCCGCGATTTTTAAATCTTGTGACAGTGGGCATCACTTACTTCTGGAATGTCGAAAACGTTAAGCTGTTTATTGAGTGATATAGCTAGTGCATGATCGACCTCTTCTTCGGGCGTCATGTTGCAGCCTTGTAGACAGGTGAGCCGACCGGGTCAACAATACTGAGGTCCAGCGTTCAGGTGGGGGTGCGGTGGGCGAAGGTGCGTGTGGTGTTTCTAAAGATGCGAGGTCAAGTGAGACAAACGCGCGGAACACGGACGTTATCACTGGAGGTGAGTCGCGCCTGCCTGCGGTTTCTGGCGCTAGCCTGATATGGACGTACCGGTGAAGGGCATAGCAAAGAACCCGTGCCATGAATTATGCTCGGTATGAGATGAGCTCAGATTGCTCTGCGTTTTATGCGTATCAATTCGGGCACATCAACCTGACACAGACAAGCCTGTCCTTCCAGTTCCATTCTCTCAGTGCAGTCAACCCAAGCCACCCGACGCCTTCCCACGACACAAGACCTCGGGAACGTCGAAGCCAGGTGTGTACTCAATATTATCATTCAACATTATACACGAATCTAAGCATGCCCTGTCCCACCACAACTCTTTGCTCCTGATCTCAGCAATGAAGGGGTATCGTGTATCGAAAGTAAAATATCGCCCAGATGGAGTGTGCCGAAGCACGGGCGAGCGGTCCGTCCACTCGTTGTTGCTTGCACCAGAATCCAACTGTTCCTTCCTTCCTTCCTTCCTTCCTTGCGGAGCTCACGCCTTCCCGCATCACGTGCCCTCCGTGCCTTCCCGTGTCCGGGTATCGAAATCCGATGTCGCGCCAGCGCAACTTTCCAGCAAGTCCATCCACGCGTCCTTCTCCTCTGCGCAACCGCGGATGCTGCCAGGCCGCTTTTCATTTTCTCTTTGGCCGGGCACACTTTGGTTCTTGGGCAGCACACGCATCCACCTACTTGCTTATCTTCTTCCACAGGCAGGCATCACACATTCCCTGGCTCCTATTCACCACTTTGTGCTCCAGCCCGTCTTTCTCTTTACAAGGCATGTCCAGCCTGTTGCTCTCCGACACTTTGCAGAGCCGTAACATGGTCTTCGTCCCGGGCTGTGACAACGGCTTCCAGCAGCCACATGCGTAGAGCGTGTAATGAATTTCGCACATGTGTAAGGGGATCCGGGTTGTCCTTTGCACGTGCAGAGAATGGGTGGAACGTATCCGCTGCGCAGATCCCAACGCAACAGGCCGTCGATGGGAATGAGATTTGTGTATATGGTATGGTATCCTGATGCTAATCAGGTCGATCAAACGTTTGGGACAGGAATCGTCGGTGTCGAATTTGCCAGACGAAGGTTCTTGCGCGGTCGGTCTGAGAAGGCAGGATATAGGACGACAGCAGGCTTCGTAGCAGCACGCCCAGGTTAGGAAACAAACTCGGAATCCAGAGCGAAAGAAGGAAAGGAAGTAAGTGGACAGGGCAGGACTAGACTCGCCATTCCCGCTGCCCTGGCCCAAAGTCTTTTGATTAAATTGCGTCGCGTACCGCTGAAAAAGCAACGAGCCCGACGGGCGTTCTAGGGCACGCTCGCGCTCACACGCACGACAGAAGCACCGCGGATAATAACAAAAAATGCCACAATCCGGCGCCAGGAACGCAGATCCCCGCAGACGACGTAGCACGAGCCCTGCGTCGTCCAGCTTCAGGGGAGATGCGGCGTCCCCTTGCTGTCGCGCCGGGGGCATTTCGCTCTCGCGGCTCCATCGCGATCCTAGACGCGGATGTGATGGCTTCAGATCGGCCGTCGCAGCCGCGATGCTTGCTTTCCAAAGAAGAAAAGAAAGAAAGAAAAGAGGAGGAAGAAAGAAAACGAAATTAAAAGCTCCAGGGACGCAGAACGCGGGGAAGCTGTGTGGTGTAGCCGGGCTCAAGGTCACTGGCGGGGAAGAGGCGGGATACCTACCTATGAAGCGCCAGGGCCTCAGGTCGTACTCTTCACTCTTCACTCTTCCCCTTCCCCGCCGCGGTCTTGACGGATGGTGTGAAGGTGGAGCCATCGCTGGCCGCAGTGCCATTCACCCCCTCTTGCACCAAGGTGCACCTGCCCCGGGTTGGCTTGGACTCGTCTCGCAGGACGTGATGGGCCCATCCGAGCGGAATGTGTGCCCGAATGTGCCAGCATAAAAGCGTTAGGTAGTTACCTCTATGCTTTCCGTCCCAATCCAATAGCGGGCTTCAGCAGGCGCGCACCCCTCGGGACGAGCCGAGGTGTAGATAGATACCTAGTCTACGAGTACCTATAATTCGTTTCACCGTCTGGTTGTTTTCGATTTGCTCAGACGATGCATGCGCAATCGATCGTGCCCGGAACGCTGGGTCCGACTAGTCCCGTCCTGGCCTCCTCGCAGACACCCTCCACCGTACCACACGATTCAGCCTTGATGCTCCCATTCATGCGGTGCGACGACAACAGCGGCAACAGTGATGGTGACGGTCACGGAAAGATGCACGCCCGCGGTGCATGCCACCGATGTTCGGCAAGAAACAAAGGACAGACAAGATTGGAGACGAAAGCGCCGGCGTGTCGTGTCGGACTGGGGAACGCGAGCATAAAAAGCAATTGCCCACACACACAGACAGACACACAGACACACACACACACACACACACACACACACACACAAGACGGCTGCAGAAGCCGACCTGAGTCAGGAGTCTGCATGCAAGTATGCGTCTCACTGTCAGTGTACCTAGAAGCACATGTCACGATTCCTGCCCGCGACTCCCGATGCGCTCGTCGCCCCACACACGCATAGGTACCTAGGTAGGTAGCGTCTCTCAGCAAACAAACCTTCATCGAACGAGAAGAAAAAAGAAAGAAAAAAAAAAAAAAGAAAAAAAAAGGAAAGGAAAGTGCGCAACCGAGGCTCAGCGACGAGACTCATGCCGCCACCACCACCGAACCCACCGTGTCCCATCCCCCTCCCCAACAATCCCTAGCGGATCGAGAGCACAGCTTGCTCGGCGCAGGTGCAGATGCAACGGCGAGGATTCATCTAGACTTACCCGCCGCGTGGTGTTTTGCATAGCCGCTGCCGTCAGCCGAGCAGAGAGGTGCTGGCTTGGAGGGATGCCGATGGCTAGCATCTATCCGATCACGAGCATCTATCCGATCAAGCATGGCAATCCCACGCAGCACGACATACAACCTGCATCCCCGTCGGCGGCACAATTCAGAGCAAGAAACCTTTGACCTTGGTATCAATCTATTCAACGCGGGCATTGCACACTCATCATCCACCATCAACCCTTTCCCACGCTCACGTCCTCTTTCCAAACACCTTGTCAAAGTTGACGAGCGTGAGCCTGAACCTCACCTTGTCGTTCTTGTACACGCGCTCGACCGCCTGCTTGCACCCCGCCTCGCTGATGTCGATGGTCTCGACCCAGCTCTTGATGTTCTGCTTGCTGGCCAGCTCGAACATCTCCTCCATCTCAGCCCTGTTGCCGATGTGCGACGCGCCCATGTAGCAGCCGTTGGGCGCAAACGCCTTCGCGTCGAGCGGCTGCAGCTTGTTGTCCGGGAACCCGACCATGTGGAAGGTGCCGTTGACCTTGAGCGTGCTGAAGTAGTCGGGCAGGTTGAACTTGTCCGTGGCGTCGGCGCAGTTGAGGATGATGTCGAACTGGAAGGCGTACGGCTCGAACCATTTCTCCTTGTTGGACGAGATGAACTCCTTGGCGCCGAGCTTGAGCGCGTCGTCCTTCTTCGAGTCCGAGTGAGAGATGACGTACGTCTCTGCGCCCATGGCGACGGACCAGAGAACGCCGAAGTGGCCGAGCCCGCCCAGGCCGACAATGGCAACCTTCTTGCCCTTGCCGGTGCCTAACCGCTTGAGGGGGGAGAATGTGGTGAGGCCAGCGCACAGCATAGGTGCGGCGATGGAGGTCTCGATGTTGTCGGGGATCTTGAAGGTGAAGTACTCGTGGGCGCGGATGTGGCTGGAGTAGCCGCCCTGTGCGATTGTGCCATCGGGGTGGGGCGCGCCGTACGTGTCGACGGCGTTGGGGCAGTAGTTCTCCTGGTCGGCCTTGCAGTTGTTGCAGGTGAGGTCGGCGCCGATTTGCGCACCGACTCCGGCACGGTCGCCAACCTTGAGATTCTTGACCTTGGAGCCGACCTTGACGATTTTGCCGATGACCTCGTGGCCTACGCAGAGTGGGAGTGGTATCTCCTCTCCCCAGCCTCCGGTGATGGTGTGGACATCGGACGCGCAGACACCGCACGCCTCGATGGCGATGTCGACGTCGTGATCCTCAAACTTCTTGAGCGGAAGCTCTTTCCGGGTGAAGTTGCTCCAGTTTCCGTTCTTGATGTCGGTGACGGCGAAAGCGTCGGTCGTCTCGGGGTAGGGCATCGTGGACAGTGTAAAGGAGTATTAATGAACCAGAAATTGCTTTTCGATTTCGTGTCGTAGAAGAGCAGACAGGTAGGTAGGAGAAGTCGGCAATTGAGGGCAGAGCGGCTTTATCAATTGTTCGCTAGTCGTCGTTGACTAGCCGCCAGCGAGCATTCTCTACGCAGCGCTATTGCCAATGAAGTCATGGTCGATGACAATCGGGCCCAGCCCCCGCTGCCACCCTGATTTTGCTGTGTGTGATTGGCGCACTTGGGCTGCTGGTTTCTTTGAGACCCGATTGTGGACCTGATCGTGGACCTTCGTCACTGTAGCGTCAACGACTTGGAGACATGGTTGACGACGTGTCTTTCCGTCTCGTTTCGCCGACCCCGGACGCTCGAAGGCAACGGAAGAGGTTCCATCATCTGGTGTAGACCAACCAATGCAATCCCATTGGGGATCGCCCAGCCGCAGCTGTATAAAGTCGCCGGGACTTCTTCAACCCCACGCGTTCAGAGCCAACGTCATTGCGGGGTGTTCCGAAGCTATTCCGACTTCCGAGATCGTGTGGCTTGGCAACGCTGAGTTTTGCGTCTTGTCAGCATCCATCCACGACTGACCTTTCCTTGACCCTGCATGCCAGACCACAAACTGACCTTTCCTTGACCCTGCATGCCTCTTTCCAGCGACCCATGTAAGCCCTGACGCATGCTGCTCCGGCCAATGACTGCCCCTGTAGTGGATGCCTGATCTGCACTGGAGATGGAATTATTCCGACTGCAACAATGCACCGCGATCCAGACTCCACGGCCTGGGGGTATGGGTCATTTACATAGCAGCAGTGCCATCGCGACTTCTTCACGCGGGCACCTGGGTAGCATTTACCCCGCAAAGGCGGGGTAACTGTTGGATCCTCGGCCGGCGCTGCCTGTTTAGGTTACCCGCGAGAGCTGCGGGCTTCCTTTACTAGGTGCTCTTGTCTCGCGACCGTACAAGGCGTGTACGCGCACGGCTTGGGCTTTACTCTTGCGCTGTCGAGGACACATTGACAGAGCGGAAGCTTTACGTTGGCAACGGGCCGGGGTGGTGTGACAAGTAAACATCTCAACAACCAGCGCGCTCCAACTCCTTCATCTTTAGCTTTCCCCACCTTCAGTCAGATCCAGGCGACTGGACAAGAATGGCGGCGACCAATGGTGCCACCATGAAGGCAGTGCGTTTCCATGGCCAGCATGACCTGCGGTACGAGGACATTCCAGTGCCTACTTTGAAGAAACGCCAGGTGAAGATCAAGCCCGCGTGGGTTGGAATCTGTGGCAGCGGTAATTCCGTTGTCTTCCTCGTCAGTGGAAAATGCACTCACAGACCACCTAGACCTACATGAGTATCTCGGCGGACCTGGATTGTGTCCCACAACCCCACACCCCATCACCGGCGAAACTGTTCCCTTGACCTTCGGTCACGAGTTTAGCGGGACCATCGAAGAAGTCGGTGAAGGCGTAGATGATTGGGTAGTGGGCGACCGCGTCTCAGTCCAACCCATCATCTACGATGGGACTTGTGGCGCTTGCCAGGATGATTTGCACAACTGCTGTTGGAGCAACGGTTTCATAGGCCTTAGCGGTACGCGACCGACCGGACATGGACCATTGGAGCGCGGCTAACATTCCTAGGCTGGGGCGGAGGTCTCTCAGAGCACATCGTGGTCCCGACGTCTGCCCTGTATCGGCTTCCCAAGAACATCCCACTGCAAATAGGAGGTAAGGACCCTCACGTTCTGGTGCTGTACCGTGCTAATATCCTCAGCGCTGGTGGAGCCCCTTTCGGTCGGGTGGCATGCTGTCAAGGCCAGTCCGTTCAAGAAGGGCGACGCGGTTTTGATTCTAGGAAGTGGACCCATTGGTATCGCTGTGATGCTGGCGCTTCAAGCAAAAGGTGCCGATAAGATCATCGTCTCCGAGGTCAGCCGCAAGCGACAAGAATATGCGAAGGACTTTGGTGCGCATCACGTCCTCGACCCAATCAACGACGACGTTGTCAAGAGGTGCCGAGAGCTTTGCGACGGCCAGGGCGTCCACGTGGTGTTCGATTGCGCTGGTGTCCAGGTCGCGCTTGATGCAGCCATAGAAGCCACGCGAGCGCGTGGGACAATCGTCAACGTCGCCATCTGGGAGAAGCCCTGCACCATCACGCCGAATCTCTTTACTTTCAAGGAACGACGATACATGGGTGTTGCGACCTTCCAGGTTGGCGATTTCCAAGAAGTCATCGTAAGTACTGTTCTTCAAATGGCCGAATCAAGACTGCAGCCGCCCATCGAAAGTCGAAACCCGATCCAGAGAGGAAACACGTGTCTCGATGCAGTAATTTGCTTGCGACTAATGTTGGGTAGGATGCCATTTCCGCTGGTAGCGTGAAGCCCGAGCGGATGATCACGGGCCGGATCGAATTGGACGAAGTGGAGGAAAAGGGGTTCAAGACTTTGATCAACGACAAAGACAACCAGGTGAAGATACTGGTCAAGGTTGGAGGCGACGATTAAATGGAGGGAACCGAGAGCACCTTGCTGTCGGAATACCGCAGATTACGCGCCAAACGCACCTCGACAGGCTCACCGTGTTTGCGTCCGGGGGTTGGATCCGCTTAGGTCTCTTCTCCGTCGAGTCAGCGACGCAGTCGGTAGCAATATCATCAGGCAATACCCAAAGGTGTTTCCTTGGAGCTCAGCTGTGTCCATCAATGGAGAGTCGAGAGTGACGTGGGTGATTAGGTACCACGCAGACGCTAGTGACCTTGAAGCCTCGCAGCCGCCTTGGCTCCGTCCGCCCGTGTGCGGCAACCGGTTTTTGTTCCCATCTCAAGTTGCAGGTGCTGAGCAAAACTAGCCGTGGCTTTGCGATCGAGGCTTGGGCTCCATGTGACGAAATCCCTGCATTAGTCTGCCTTCTAAAGTCATCGGCATGCCAAGTGGGGTCAAATACGGGTGGTTTGGTGTGTCGGAAGAAAAAATCTGGTGTGGCTGCGCAGGGGTTCTGGCGAATGCTAGGTTGCGGTGGAGGCAACAAGATCGGCAGCGAATGACGTCGATTGTGTTCAGAATGTCACGTCCATGGTCCATCTGGCCAACAAGGCAAGGACGAGGCTGCTGCGTCATCGCGAACGCAAACCCAACCCCACAGATATATCTATTGCCCTCGCGATGCGACACCTTCATTCCGCATCCTCCAGCATCCTCCAGCATCCTCCAGCATCCTCCAGCATCCTATCTCACATAACATATCCACGACGACCATCCCAGCACTTCCTTCCTCCTTGCATACCCTCTTCTTTTCCTCTTCCGATTCCCCTCCACAATGGCTTTCGGCGGTGCGGCTCTTAAGCTGTTCCAAACCATCCTCTATGCCATCGAATTCTGCTGTGCCGCCATAATACTGGGCATCTACAGCTACTTCCTCGCGACCCTCGCTGACCGCGACCTCACCATCTACACATGGGCCAAGGCCGTTGAGGGCATGTCAGGCGCTGCAGTCCTGTACACCATCTTTGCTGTCCTCCTTACATGCTTCTTGGGCGGAAAGTCATTCTTCGCCCTCATCGCTATCCTCCTCGACCTCGCCTTCTGTGGTGCCTTTGTCGCCATCGCCGTGCTTACTCGCGATGGTGCGCACAGCTGCAGCGGCTTCGTCAGGACTCCGTTTGGAAACGGCCAGTCCAATGACAAGCAGGGCTTCGACGACTCCAACGGCGAGCGTCAGTACACGTACGCTGTTTCTCTAGGCACGGCCTGCAGACTCAACACTGCCTGCTTCGCCGTCGCCGTTGCTGGAGCGTAAGTGATGTACACACCACATGTAAAAACTCGCGCTAATGATCGCAGTCTCCTCTTCCTCATCTCTGCTCTTGTCCAGGTCGCTCTTGCGCGGCACCACAAGAAGGAGAAGCGCTTCGGTCCCAGCCCGGCCAACAACTACACTAGCGGTCGCGGCCGTGGTGGTTTCTTCGGCCGCCGCAAGAACAAGACCACTGGCCTCCGTGACCCTGAAGTTGCTGCTGGTGCCGGTACCCTCGCCACTGGGCCTGCCCATGATATCCGACCCTCGCACGACACCGCGTACACTGGCTCGACTGTCGCGGGCACTGGGCCCTACGAGCACAACAAGCCTCTCACCGGTGGATACCACACCGCTCCAGTCACCAACTACTAGAAGTAGTGTGATGGGTGCTCAGCGGTACCTCTCGCTGAAACTAGCCACATGAGTGGCTCGCACATATTTCCTCCTATGAAAGATTATTGATAGCGTTTGATACCAGGAAACGAAGCATGGGATTGGAACAGTTCTTGCTGGGGACTACTACCTGTTGTACGATACGAGTTACGAACCTAATAAATAATGACGAAGTTCCATAAGCACTTGCTCCACAGATCGATTCGTGAATCTTGTGACGTTGGGATAGTTGATCACTAATACCGTAACCCAATCGCGGGTATGTTTATGATGATGAAGTTACATGACCACTTACTCGACAATCAACTCGTGACTGCTGTGACGTGGGAATATCTCATCTCTACTTCCACAACCCAATCGCGGGTATGTTTATGATGATAAAGTTACATGACCACTTACTCGACAAATCAGTTCGTGCCTCCAGTGGTTGGTACACTTGATCGCTACTTCCACAATCCAATCTCGGGTATGTTGCAAACGCCCAAACGCCATGTGAGTCAGGTCCCTGTGTTGACCCAGTCTGCAGCCTCGACTGAAGGCTGCATCATCCCAACCAGCCTTCCCATACACATGCCGTCTCGCCTGTGCTTATGCCTTCGCCTTCCCTTTCCCCTTCGCACCCGCTCGCGCTCCAGCACCACTAGGCCTTCCTCTCTTCTTGGACTGTTCCTCCACGCGTCCTTCAGCCGCCCTCATGCGATCCAACTCTCTCTTCAACGTCTCTTCCAGCGCCTCGTTCCGCCTCGTCAACAGCATGACATCGTCGGCATTGATAACCTTCCTCCCGGCATGCTTGGAGAACAACTCAAGGTCTTTGGCCGAGTTCTCGATCTTGGTGTAGACGAGCTCGGTCAGGGCGCCGATGAACTGCGGCGTCGCATTGAAGTCCTCTGCGCCTTCGTTGTCGACGAATTGCCCGATTGTATACCAGAGGGCGGATTGGAGCCGCTGGGTTGCATTAGCTGGACTTCTTCGAGAAATAGACTGTTGAGGGCTGTCATTACGTCCTTGCGATCCGCCGCATCGTCGCTCGAGGCCATTGCCGCAGTGTTGACGAGCGCTTGAGCGACAGTCTAACGTGAGTGGGGAGCGCGACGCGTAGGGGACGCGCCGGCCCGATGAAGAGCCGATTGGTAGATGCTTTTATCGTTGACTTGACCGCCCATGGTTCTGCCGCCGTTTGGGACTTGGGCCCGCCGCGCGATTTTGGGACCGCGACTTGTTTTGGCTCGGACACTCAATTTCGATTTTTCAAGGCGCATAGAGGAGACGTATAAAAGAGCGCTGCGCACACCACCCTACCTGCTCGGACTAGACAGAAAAGCGACGGAGCACTCTACCTAATTCAATCCACCACACATCACCACCGCACCCTACATCGGCGTGCTGTATTGAAGGAGCAACGCAAGAAGCTATTCACACGGTTCCTGACCCTGAACGGTCGCCGCCACAACACACGCATCCCTCACCCTCACTCTCAAATCGCGATGGAGAACGTACAAGAATTCTTCGATAGCCGCTACCGCAACGTCATGGCTTCGTTTGCGCGCCTGAAGCCTGAAGGCTGGATCCGCCTCGTATGGATCGTGGGCGCCTACATGCTCCTTAGACCGTACCTCATGAAACTCGGTGCCCGTGCGCAGGAGCGGCAACACGAGAAAGAAGCGGCAGAAGCAGCTGGTACCGGCGCAGCGCTGCACCCGAACGACTTACGGGGAGGCAAGAAGGTTGCGATACCGGGTGTCGACAGCGATGATGAGGAGGAGAAGACCGAGGCCAAGCCAGGACAGTGGGGCAAAAAGGCTCGTGTCAGGCAGAGGAAGTTCATCAGGGAGACGCTAGAGAAGGAGGAGAAGCGTCTGCAGGATGAGCAGGAGCAGGAGGACCTGAAAGACGTTGCGGATTTGCTGGAGGACTGAGCTCACACCATGACGAATGACCTGGGTGGCGACCTCCGCGTGGTTGCTGTCACAAGCTGTGCGAGTTGGTTACGCAAGCCCCCTTGATTGCATGTCATCGACGTCTTCCCCACCGGTCGACGCTGACCGCAGTGCGCATGAGCGTCTCGGGTACCTGCATTCCTGCGTTTCTGAAGCACCCATCAGGTATGTGGCGTAGGCTGGCTTAGCAACCGACATGAGATGGCGAGAAATAGAGCGTATGAGAGCGACACTCAAGCAGAACAATCATTAGCAACAAGTTTCAAATCCCTTTGCGCTTGTATCCCATCCAATTCTTTCCAATTGCCCGCTTTCCCCTTTCTCTTTTCACGCTCTCAAAGTCACGTTTTCCCTTCCCAGCTTTTTATTTCCTCACTCGTCAACATCCCCACCCTTGGAATTCGACGCGTACACAGGCCAACCAACCCGCTCATTCCCTCCCCTTGCTGCACTCCTTAAAACCTACCCACGACCATGACCCAGCCAAGCCACAACCGTCCATGGTTCCTCCACGGCAATATGCCTCGACACACGTCTCTCCGCACGCTATGTGCGCTGCCGCTCTTGATCCCGGGCGCTCTCGCCCACATGCAGATGCAAGAGCCCTCGCCCCTGCGTGACCCGCACTCAAACCGCACCGCAGAGCCAAAAGACTACAACATCCTCACCCCGCTCCACCCTGATGGCAGCGACTTCGCCTGCAAAGGATACCAATGGAACACCCCACTGACCACAGTGGCTCAATATCAAGCCGGCAAAACGTATCCGCTCCGGCTCATGGGCGGTGCCACGCACGGCGGTGGCAGCTGCCAGATTAGCTTATCATGCGACTACACACATTTCAACGTGATTAAGAGCATGGAAGGGAACTGTCCGATTGAGAAGGAGTATGAGTTCACGATTCCAAACGACGTGCCAACAGCCGAAAAGTGTTTACTAGCGTGGACATGGTAGGTTTCACTCCCGTCAGCGGAGCAATGGGATAGCAAGACATGCTGACGCTGGACGTAGGTTCAACAAAATCGGCAACAGAGAAATGTACATGAACTGCGCAGTCGTCGACCTCATCGGCGCCAGCAGCTCCTCATCTCCCCGCCAGCGCACCTCCACGAAGGCCTCCAGCGCGGCGGTAGCGCAGGCCGCTCTGTCACTGTACCCAGACCTGTACGTCGCGAATCTGAAAAGCGTGAACGATTGCGCGACAAAAGAGACGGTCGACGTGGTGTTCGACAACCCCGGTTCGGACGTTGTGTACGGCGACGGGCTCAGCGCGTCGTCTTCGAGGATCATGCGAAGGAAAGGATCGTGCTCTGGCGTCGGGAGGACAGCGGCGGGGTCTTCGAGCTCCGACTCGAGTAGCTCTGGGGCGTCTGCTGGGTCGGCGGGTTCTAGCGACTCTGGGTCTACGTCTTTCTCGAGCGGCTCTTCGGCTGGCCAAGACGGGATGTGGCATCCTGACCAGAAAAATGCTGGCTCCGGGTCGTCTTCGTCGGGTAGCTCTGGGTCGTCTTCATCAGGTAGCTCTGGATCTTCTTCGTCGTCCGGAAATTCTGGATCCTCGGCGTCTTCGGGTGGCTCTACCGGCGGCGACGATGGCATGTGGCATCCCGAGAAGTACGGCGGCGCGGCATCGTCAGGAAACTCTGGATCTTCATCGTCTTCTAGCGGCTCCATGGGAGGCAACGATGGACAGTGGCATCCCGACGTGGGTTCTTCAAGTGGCGGCAGTGCGCAGTCGCACCCCATGGCCATGAACTCTGGCTCATCTTCAGGGGGCAGCAGCAGTAACGCCGGGAAGTCGTCTAGCGGGAAATCTAATCCATCCTCCGCGTCCCACAAAGCCCCAATGACAAACGTCGAGAAAGAGCTTGCTGCGTACCTCGAAAGCATCGGCGAGGGCGATCATACATACAGCGTTTCCCACAGCGAAAGAGAAAACGTCCCCAGCCCGAAGAAGGGCAAGCATTCCCCACGCGTGGGAACGCAACGCACCAGCGCTGGCGAGTTTTCCAAATACAGACCTGACCAGGGCTCCGATCCCAATTTCAGGACGCAGCAAATCCACTCTCGCGAGCCGCCGGACGACGAAGAGCCAACTGGTGCTCCAAACGCACCTGACTACGACTTCATCAACCACCAGGCCAAGGCCTCCTCCGATGATTCAGATTCCGACGATGATTCGCGCCATTCAAGCCGTCCCAAGGATCACACTAAGACGCCGTCGTTCGAGGTCGAAGAGTCTTCCAGCGATGCTGCCAACAGGGAGAACTATGGCGAATATGATGACATCGATGCACTTCCCGACTTCCTGAAAGATATCATTGGCGATTTCGATGATGACGATTACACTTCTGATGACGAATATGCTTCTGATGACGAGAGTGATGGATTCAGTGGCATTTACGATCGGCAGAAGGTGGAGAAGAAGAAGCACAGCTCGTTTTCAAAGTCGAAGAAGGCTAAGCACAGCAAGACGAAGACTAGTAAGTGGATGGCTGCAATCGTTTTGAACTAACTACTGACTGGGTATCTCTTTTCCAGGTGAAAATACCGAGAGCACTGCGGCCCCGGAGTCCGAGGCATCGACATCGGAAGATGCTGCCACGCCCACGGCCGACTTCGACTCTTCTAGTGTCGAAGGCGCTGCTGCTACACCGACTAAGCTGATATCTCTGTTTGATCTCATTGGTAAGGATGACGCAGCTGTCCCAGCCAACGTGTCTTTCTCTGCTCCCTCGTTTTTAAATGCTACTGCGTCTCCTACTGCAAGTGGGACGGAGCTTCCTACGGAGCTGCTTGCTCTGTTTCCCACAGACTCCATCAGCTCCACTACAGAGTCTGCCAATACTCCTACAGAGGCCATTATCTCTCTCGACGAGCCGTCTGTAGCGGTACCATTCACTCCCGTAGAACCCCTTCCCACAGAGGCTGTTCCTCTTCCAGCCGCCCCCAGCGTTGCCGCACCCGGAGGCGCATGCACCCCGGGATCTTTCTTCTGCAACGGCGAGAAGCAATTCTGGGTATGTGGCCAATTTGGCGGTGATGCTTGGACCTACGGCGCGCTCCGCGATGTCTCTGAGGGCATGGCTTGCAGTGATGGAAAAATTAACCGCCGCTCTCTTGACCGTCGGTCCGTAAGTAAGAGAGGCTTCGGATGGTATATTGGCCAAGACGATAGCAGCTGGCGCTCAGATGTCGAAGACGAAAGCCCCCTCGACCCCATCATCAACGCGATAGACACCCTCATCAAGGCTGTACCAAAATTGGCTACAAACAAGAAGAGGAAGCAGGGTGACTATGTACCTGGCTACAAGAACACCGACGACTGGTACCAGCCTTACAAGCTTCTCAAGCGCAAACTCGGCTGGTGGATCTCCAGCTCCAACCCCAGCAACGAGGTCCCGTCAAACCCGCTTGTCACCATCACCGACAAACTCAAGAAACTCGAGTCCGCGCTCGATTGGACTATCGAAGACCTTACTGCCTCAAAAAATAAGGACAATTCAAAATCGCAGAAGCGCAGCTCCGGCTGGTGGCTCTCTTTCGGCGGTGATGACGGCGACAACGACAAAGGCTACTCTTCCACCGATAAAGACAAGAACAAGTCCGACCGCGACCCCCTCGACGACATCCTCTGGCAAGTGGACGACCTCTCAGACAGATTCGACAAACTGAAGAGCCTCAGCGGGTGGGACTCTAAATGGAAGCGCGGCTGGGGCTTCTTCGGCCAGTACGGCAAAGACGACATGAACAAAGAAGTCGCCAAGGGCCAGCTGGGTGACCCATTCGAGCCTATCTTGTCGAAGCTAAAGAGCTACATCCGGCTCGTCCGCGGCTTGCTGCCGGGCGAGAAGGGCAAGCCGCATGGAAACGGGTACGTGCATCAGCGGCCCAAGTTTCCCTGGGACAAGAAGGGGTGGGCGGCGAAGAGGCAGGTTGAGGCTGGCGAGGCTGGCGAGGGGGTGAGCGATCCCGGAGACTTTGGGGATTTCTTGGGCGACGGGGTGTTTGAGGATGTTAGTGGCCAGGATAACGAGGACGAAGACGACGACGATGAAGATGAAGATGAAGATGAAGATGACGAACGTTCTACCGCGCCGCCACGTGGGTCGGAAGATGGTCCCCCCGGATCTAGGAATGGCGAGAGGCGCCCTAAACGACCGAGCCCCCCGAAGAGGCCGAATCGTCCGGGTAATGACTTCGCTACTATTCCAGAGGATTTTGATGATGAAGAGACCGGAAAGAAAAGCTCCCCCAAAGCGGGAAATAATGCTTCAGGTAAGCCTCTCCCCGCAGATGTTGTTAAAGGCGCAGCTTTGGAACTTGATGGTGTTCACGTCCCAAAAGATCTCGCTTGTTCCTGGTGGCGATAGTGTTGACGATGATGCAGCTAGCTCGCGCCCCTCGCAAGATGATGAGGACGAGGATGATTCGACTGGTAAGTCGCAGTTCGATTTCAATCGATGGGATTCAAGCTAACAATCTCTCAGCCGAATTTTCCGAGGACGAAGACTCAGAACGTTCCGTCCCCGCTGACGATGACGAAGACGATGAAGAAGAGGAAAGCGATGAGCCCGTCCAACCCGCCTTCGATCCCAACATCTCCAAAGTCCCCAATCCCTTTGCTCCGGGTGGCCCCTTTGCGCGCCCGGGCGACGCTCCAGACGGCTCTCCCCCAGAGGATTCCGACTCCGACTCCGACTCCTCCGACTTTGTCACACTCGCAGAAGATGATGACGACGCGTCTGATGACTTCGACTTCGACTTCGACTTCGATGATTTCTCCGCCAAGAAGCGCAAGCTAAGCAAACGCCAGGACTACGGCGACGATGTTCAGGTCCCCGGCTTCCAATATAGCGAAGGCGGAGACGGCGGCAACGGCATCGATGGCGTTGAAGATGCTGCCCAGGCGCTGTTTGGAAAACAAGAAGACGACGTCACTTCGGAGCTTGACCCGAATGCGGAAGATGAACCTGAGGAGCCGGCCCCGAAGCCCAGTGGGAAAACGCCTTCGAAGGCACCTGCTAAGCCGGCTGCCACGGAGACGAAAGATGCGACGAAGGGAACCTCTGCTGATTCGGAGGACGATGTTGAGGATTCCGGCGACGAAGAAGATGAAGATGAGGGTGCTGGTGACGACGATGCAGATGAGGAAGAAGACACGAATGACGATAACGCTGACGAGGAAGAAGAAGATGAAGAAGATGACAACAGTTCGGACAACTCTACAGCGCGCAGGCTCAAGCGTGATGACCCTGTCATTCTGCCCGCTGGGTTCAACTTCAGCGACGGGACCAACGGCGGCGACGGCGTGGACGAAGACCCCGTTGCGCTCTTCGGCGATGAACCGTCGGATTACGAGAAGGAGTGGGGCGTTGCTCCCGAAGCGGAGAAGCAGCCACAGCCTTCTATTACGTCTTTGGCCAAGCGGGACGACCCTGTACCCACCGGCTTTATCTTCAGCGATGGTTCAAATGGAGGTGATGGCGTTGACGAGGACCCGCTGGCACTCTTTGGAACCGAGCCATCCGACTACGAGTCCAAATGGGGAGTCTCTGACGAAGCTGAGAAGCAGTCATCTACCGCACCATTGACCAGGCGGGACGACCCTGTACCCGCTGGCTTCACATTCAGCGATGGTTCGAAAGGTGGCGATGGCGTTGGGGAAGATGCTACCACTCTTTTTGGCGCAGAACCATCTGACTACCAGGCCAAGTGGGGTGTTTCTGACAAATTTGAGACGCAGGCACAAGAGCAACAACCCCAGCCGCAGCGAGAGTTATTCCCAACCCCTCGCCTTCCAGAGGTGCCGTTAGCTGACCACTTTCCCCTTCCGGACCTATTGTCGGATGAGAAGTCACCTCTGCCACTTCCCGCGCCTATGAAGAAACTAAATGTTCTCTCTCCAGGCGGCCTCAAGCATCTTACGCACCCAAGTCGCTTGGAGTTCAATAGTCCCGAAAGATATGACTGGGGCGAGAAGCGAAAGCGACAGGCTGCTCCAGTACCAGCTACTGCTCCGAAACCTGCTGCAGGTCAAGCTGCTGCTCAGGCTCCCGCTGCAAGCCCAGCGCCTCAGCAAGTAGTGCCGCATGAAATTGTGCCTCTGATCCCAAACACGCAAGCACCGGCCGATTTCACCTTCAGTGACGGCAAGAATGGTGGAGACGGAGTCGACGACGACGTTACTGCTATCTTTGGCGACGAGCCTTCGGAATATGAACAGAAGTGGGGCGTCGACGACAAGGCGGCGCAGAACGAGACAGTTCAAATTGTAGATGATGTTCACTCGACCAAAACAGCACCAGCCGCCGCGGCTAAGCAGACTGTTTCATCGGAGCCGGTGGCTGGAAGACAGGGAGTTCCTATCCCAATGGGTAAGGCTCAAGCGTTTGACATCCGTCCTCGTCCAGCTGCTCTATCTGAAGTTACCCTACCTCCGTCTGCGGTTCTTCCTGGTGTGGATGGTGTCATCAAAATGACTCCCTCGCGCCTGCCAGGTCACAAGGTAAAGCCTACAACTATAGGCTTCAGTTCCCCTGAACCCAGCAGTCCTGGAGCTCGACCCGCGGTTAAGCCCAGCACCGCACCGGTAGACATCCACGATAACCCCGACGCACCCGTCTTTCTTCCCGAAGAAGTTGGGGATTCAAACACACCAGACGATCTCCCCGAAGGCCCTCTTCCCACTCCTCCATCAAAGGGCAAAAAGGCCAAGTCAAGGCCCTCCGAAATAGACGCAAGCACGCCCGGCACCGGACCCAGCGACACCCTCGAAGAACCCGCGTCCACCCCAGTCAGAGGCAAGATCCACCCTACTCCTGATATTGCTCTTGTCGACCCCATCCCCAGCTTCTCGCCCTCGGTAAAGGCCAAGGCCAAACCAGCCCCCGGCTTCTTCGACTCCATCGAGGGCAACTTCGACACGCTTGAAGACGCCAACGCCGTCCCTGAGACTCCTCCGGAGGCCGAAGCCATCACCGGACCCATCGGCAAGCTACGTCCCCATGGTAACGCCACACCGAGTGCGCTTCCCAAGCCGAGCGGTCTTGACGTTACCGCCGACCCGAGCATATTGGACAAGGACGGTGGGCCGGACGGCTTCCTGCCGCAGCCGAACCAGCCTGGTGTGAGGCCGTCTGTTTCGATCCCTAGGATTAACGCCACGGAGGTCGTGTCGGAGGAGCATGTGCCTGATATTTCTGTTGCGGGAGCGGCGCCGAGTTTGGCGAGTTTGGGACCGGATGGGAGTGAGGATGAGGCGATTAGGTTTGACTCTGAAGACGAGGAAGATGACGCTGAGGGTGCTGAGGATGAGGGCGAGGAGGATGAGGATAGCGAGCTCACGTCCACTGACAATGAAGAGGATGACGAGGACGAAGACGAAGATGAAGACTCCGACGACAGTGAGCTCGAAGAAGACGAGAACGAAGACGAGAAGCCCATCCTAGCGCAACCCCTTGTCTTCATCGCCTCCCCCGTCTCGGCACCTCTCCTCAACTCCACATCGACCCCCACCTCCGCAAACACCACATCCCCCTCGTCCATCCCCACAACTACCCCCTCCACCCCCTGGCGCGACGGCATCTTCCCCCACCACCTCCCCCTCCCCGCCGACGCCGCATCCACCCCCTCCTCAGACTTCGAATCCATCCTCCCGCTCATCATGGGTCCCGGCCCTGTCGTTCCCCCTGGTGTGACGCTACGCTGGCCCGGGCCGTGGAATCTGCACCACTTCCCACCCTCACCCTCTTCCTTTCCATCAAGCGTGGAAATGCAGACTGTGAGTGCGAGCGTGCCGAGCACGATGGTAAGCGTTACTGTCCCGGGACTGCCGGGTGTGACGGGGAGTTGGCCACCGGCTGTGCCGGGGGCGACAGGTGCGCCGTTGGTGAAGGCGAGGGTCAAGAGGTGGACGTGAAATGACAGAAGGAAAGGCGATGATTGGAGTGCATGAAGTACGTGGGAAGAACTGGTGTTTTTACTTTCTTTTGGCGTTTTTTGTACTCGGTTTGTTTGCTAGTCGGTCATTTGCCTGTATTTTTTCAAATCAAGTTATGGAACGGTAGTAGCCCTCGTAGCCATGCATCGGAATTTTTTTTCCTTCTCAATCTTTCGTGATGATTTGCGCGTGAGGCTTGGCTCACGTCCATGCAGCGCCGTGGTCTTCGTTTTTTCTAGGTAGAGGCAGCACAGTGTCTACCTACTACCTACTCGACCCTTGGCAGAATGGCCTGCTGCTCTACCTCCCATGGTACCGCCGCGATCGTTTCAGGGGGATAACAAAGACTTGGGGTGTGATGGTGCGGCGAAGCTATTCGCGCGACTTCGAAGCGAGGACTAAAGGAGCACCGGTGTCTTGAATGGATTGATGTAAGCTGCTGTACAGGGTGAGTTGTGCCCATGACCAGGAAGGCACCTCCCGCGTATAGAACACCGAGCTGCGCAACGATGGTCCATGTCGACCTGTCGAATCAGCGGTACAAGGACCTCACGGCCAATAGCCGGTATTGGCAGATGATAGGAGCGACGGATAGAATATTCGTAAAGGCCTTGGTAACTTAATTGAATGTCCCCAGAATGTACGGCCTCCAAGCCACTCTTTGAATGTCGAAGAGCTGATCTATACAAGTCTCAAGACCTGCCGATATATTGTGGTTGAGCATCATGATTCTTTGGTTATTCCATTTACCTAGTGGGTTCAGGGACCTCAGTGGTCGGCTACCTAACGGATGCGGTCGCAAGCTGACGGAGAATCTGCTCGAAGTTGGCCAGTACAAGCTCCAGCTGCTTTCCATAAAAAACGGATTCATCGTAGTTCGTTGTCACATCCACGCTAGAATAGTTCACGTAGAATCGAACCGTAAGAGGATAAGTTGCCAACTTCTCCACAGCTTGAAAAGAACTTTCGCTCCAGCACATTTCGGCGGAAGCGGTTGGTTGTCGGTCATGGATAGCAATCAAGTGCTGAAGTTTGCACACACCGTCCAATTCATGGCCGCTTCGATCAATGCTCTGCAAGCACCCGTGTTCGAAGGGCTTCATGTCATTGGTTTGATCGTAGACACTAGTATGCAGAGGTTTGCACTTCAAAAGGAGAGTGCGGTATTCGCATCCAGCGAGAATGCATGGGTCCTCTGAATTGCTATAATTACCTTAATTTTTGACGTTGATGTAAACCGGCTCTTTCGTAGGGCTGAAGACAGCTTGTTATCCCCACAAAGTAATGTTAGAAGGTTGGAGGCTTCACTTCCCCCTCACCAACAATGATCTTTTAGAAAATGGTCTCCAGAATTACAGTATTTATAGCACCGGATGTATATGTGGCAACTCAAATATTTAGCTTATCAACGATTCGAACAAGACCATGCCTACCGCCTACCCAAAAAACTTAGAATCAGACCCGACCCAAATACCTGCAAGAATGCCGTCGCTGTGGCCCACTTCACTTTCTGGCGATGAATGTCGCGTGAATACCCCCCAAGTAGACTGTGTGACCGCAGCAGCAACATATGTGAAGCACACCAATCCTTCAATGCCCATATCAGACTTCCATCACTGTTGCGAAACAGCGCACAGCAACACACATTCCACCAGCAAAATGCTCACACCGAACCACCAACCCCATGCATTATGCACTCCCCATTTTCCAAGCCGAAACCTCACCACCAACCATGACAACCTACCTACAAACCCTCCGTCAAGCCAGAATCCCCACCAGTATCACCAGGCAACCCACCACTACGTCCACAAAAACCTTCTCCTCGGCTTCAACGCTCGTAAACGCTTCTACACGATCACATCCGCCCTTGCGGGTCTGTTACCCCCTATGGCAGCATCTTCCCAAGCCCCTTCCACATTACTCATATTTACATCGTACGATAATACTGATAAAAAGCAGGTATACACCACCCACGCTGATCTCGAAAGCCAGACGACGTCTTCGAGTAGGTGGCCAGGGTATAGTTCATGGAAGAAGAAGGGCACATGGGCCATGCTGGGGGTTGTGGCTGTGATTGTTGTGGGTGCAGTGACGCTATTTTGGCCGCGGGTGCGGTGACGAGGGCAGGCTGCTAGTCAAGTGGAAGGATGAACATGCCGCAAGTGTCTCCATCGAGTCAGTAAACGATTTAGACTGCGTAGGTTTCACTGCTTGATAGAAAGGATCATGGAGTGCCGGAAGCCGAGGACGCGTGTGCCGTGAAAGGTCAATACATTGTATTTCCCACAGCAATGTGCTGTTAGCTTGTGTGCCTCATTTCATTTCCTAGGACCTATGTGCTGCTCTGCTTGAGGGGTAGCTGTATGCTATTATCCGGCATGCCGGCACACAAGTGTACGTAGGTTTATTTGTTCAGCTCCTCAGCGCGCTTCTTGAGCTCCTCCTTGCTCGCGGGCTCGCCAATGTTCTCGGATTGAACGGGTCCCTGTAGAGAATCAGTATGCTGCATTCGCTCAAGTGCAGCGAGGTAACACGTACGGGAGCACCCTTGTGTGCCATCGCAGACGCGTTGGAGCCACCAGAGGAAGCGCCGGTGTCCACGTCGTGGTGCTGGTGTGTGGACGCGTTTGAGTCGGGGGACTCTTTGGCGACCTGGTCGGTGATGCCTGAACGATGATGATCAGCACGGTTCGTCATAACACGAGCATGATGCACAGCAGCAAAATGAATCGGCAGGCGAGGGAGGTGCGGTGCGTACTGCCAGTGGCGTTCTCTTCGGCGGGGTGGACAGGCATGTTTGCTATTCGTTTTGCTGTTCGGGTTTCCGGGCGTAAACTGGAGGCGGGCGTTGGGGCTTCTTTTCGTCAAGCTTTAAGCCGTCGAGTTGTTCTGTTGGTTCTGTAGGTTTGGCGTCGTCGGTTTTGATCTGAGAGACGGTATCGACTTTATTCACGTAGTATTCCTGGATCAGTTTGCGTGCCGAGTCTGAGGAGAAGGAAGACGGCATGTTTATATGCGTCTCACGCGGCTTATCACGTCGTTGGTGACGTAGGTATGGTGGAGGTGGTTATTGGTTGGGGTGTCGCCGCCCAGAGCATGCGCTAGCCAAGTGCGGGGCAGCCGTCACGTGCACAATATACATCCATCCATACCTGAGGCTCCAGGCCATGGCAGCTGCAACGGGTAATAATGCACAATATCATCTGGGCTAGTTGAAGGAATCCGATGGTAGTTGAATGTACGAGGAAGACGAGAATCGCGAGTCTGGGCCGAGCACGAGCTCTTTCGAATAAGAGGGCTCAGGAGACGTTGACCTCAAAGCCGTAGAACGTGAGCTTCTATTCCTGCCATAAGTTGCGAGCTAGTTGATCTAGAAAGGGTTTGCGCCATGAGTTATGGCTCCTGCCTAAGTCTTAACCCTGAGAAATTACGAGACATCAAATCCATCTCAATGCCAGCGAGGGTGTTGGGCCCGCGAGAAGGACATTTGATGCGGAGGGTATGCTGATACTATATACCATACAATTATAAGACGTATGGCTCACAGCCATGCCCATTGAAGATGGCATTTGTAAAGATTCTACCGCATATTGCGTTGGAGAAACAGCTGTTGCGGAGTTTCGTGACTTGTTCTACCTGCTACCTATACCTACCTACCTACCTACCTACCTAGGTATCGATAGCTTGTATTCACAATCGTTGAGGCGATGATGCATTCTTTCTCGGATTGAACAGTGTGATAGGATTGTTGTCGATGAAGGCTGAGAGATTATTGGATTCTTGGAAGTAAAGAAGGGATAACGTGAGAAAGAGGTTCAGCTTTGGGGGTAGGCAGCGGAGCAATGACGCTAGTGCACGTGACATCAGCTCCAAGCTTGGCGACTAGGCAAGCTCGCCGCGTAGACCAACTGTTGCGCCTTAAGCTCCGACAACACCTCGATCCCGCCTCACCCAGCTCTACCTGCTATACTCCTCTCGGTCGCTCCTCGATACCTCCTACCTCGACCATACGCTGCTGTCGACGCACGCATAATGGCCGACCGATACTCTTTCTCGCTCACCACATTCTCGCCCAGGTAAATACCTCTGGCCCCCTCGAAGGCCATTCGCTAACTGTGATGCAGCGGAAAGCTGGTGCAGATAGGTACGGATGGCGCGCGGGAAGCTTAGCATAGGTGCGAAATGGCGACTAACAGCACTCTAGAGTATGCCTTGAATGCGGTCAACCAGGGTGTCACCTCTCTAGGTATCAAGGGTAAGTTTGCATCTCTGTATTGGCCAGTCTCTACTAACGAATTCGATCAGCTACAAACGGCATCGTCCTCGCAACCGAAAAGAAGTCGTCATCGCCGCTCATCGATTCGTCGTCGTCCTCGAAAGTCAGCTTGATCACCCCCAACATCGGCATGGTCTACTCAGGCATGGGTCCGGACTACCGTGTGCTCGTTGACAAGGCGCGCAAAGTCTCACATACCGGCTACAAGCGCATCTACAACGAGTACCCGCCAACGAGGATATTGGTCCAGGACGTTGCGCGTGTTATGCAGGAGGCGACGCAGTCGGGTGGTGTTCGGCCGTACGGCGTCAGCCTGCTGATTGCGGGGTGGGATGACGGAATTGAGCCGGAATCGGAGACGAAGCAGACTGAAGAGGAAGCAGACGCAGAGAGGAAGAAGATTACCGGTAAGACCGGCGGCATCCTGAAGGGCGGACCCAGCCTGTACCAGGTCGACCCCAGCGGCAGCTACTTCCCGTGGAAAGCAACGGCCATTGGCAAGAGCGCTACCAGCGCGAAAACTTTCCTCGAGAAGAGGTATACTGAAGGCTTGGAGTTGGAGGATGCCATCCACATTGCCCTGCTCACGCTCAAGGAGACGATAGAAGGTGAGATGAACGGCGACACTGTCGAGATCGGCATTGTCGGCCCGCCAGAGGAGCGATTACTTGGTGTCGAGGGTGTCGAGGGGGCTGTCGGACCCCGCTTCAGAAAGCTGAGTCCGCAAGAAGTCGAGGACTACCTGACGAACCTGTAGAGTGCGAAATCCGTTAGCAGCAGCACCTCGGGTGGGCATGTAATGATAGACCGACTGCCGGCGCTCACGCAGGCTCGCTCTGGCATATGACGAACATGAAATAGATGGTATCTGCAATGTGCATTTACATTTGGCTTTGATGTCTGTGGTGTGACTGGTCACCTTTGGAACACAGGTTCACTGCCGAACCTGTCCAGATCAGGCTTAGTGCGGGCTGCATTTACCCTTCATTCGAGGGCGCCAAACCTTCTCTCCATCCGACACAACAAAGTCTTCGTGACAAGCTTTGATGGAGCTCGTGAACGGTTTACAGGATAAAGACGCACCTATCGATCAACATGTCGAGCATGCAGAAATTCGCCTTCGCACGTATCAGGCTGAGATGCTTGAAGCGAGCCTCAAAGAGAATATTATCGTAGTCCAGGACACAGGCAGCGGCAAAACGCATATGTTCGTGGGCTTTTTTTTCAGTTTTCTTTGCTCATCCGCTACTGACACTTCTGCAGAGCTCTAGCTCGGACAGCTTCGGAGCTCGAAACCTGCGATTCCAACAAGGTGCGTCCAACTCAGCTACTATGTTGTCCACTCAAGGCCTAATAAAAGCCAGCTCGTTTGGTTCCTCGCACCCAACGTAGCACTCTGCGAACAGCAATTCAAAGTTTTTAAGTCAAGCCTTCCAGCGTATGGAATACAACTGCTTACTGGGAATGACAATGTCGATCACTGGACTGACCAAAGGACCTGGGATGCCGTGCTCGCTAACGTCCGTATTGTGGTATCCACGCACAAGGTATTACTTGACGCATGCGATCATGGATTTGTGCAAATGAGCAAGCTGGCTCTACTTATATTCGACGAAGGTTAGGAACCACGATATTACTGCTTGCGTACAAGTTAACATTCTTTAGCGCACCGTACGTTTCGGGATACATTTTGTTAAATATCACGGCGCTAACATGCCAGATTGCACTGGGAAACATCCTGCCAATATATTATTGGCTGATCACTATTTACCAAGACTTCGGGAGGGCGTGTATCTACCTAAGATACTTGGGCTCACCGCGAGTCCAGTGATGAAAGCAAAAGTTAATGACGAGGCACTAGAGTGGGTCTCGAAATGTGTCAAGTGAGAAATTTCTGAAAAAAACAGAGTAATTGAGAGAAATCTCAATGCAATCACAAAGACGCCGAAGATTCATCGTAGGTTCTCTTGAGCAGGACTAGCGACATAACTCACGCTTATGAACGATCAGGCTCTGAGCTTCTTCGCTTTGTGCATAAACCGCAGCTCATCCGAGTCAGCTATGCTCCCACCGTCGAGATGGATTCTCCTATGTTTGCGGAGCTAATTTCACAGCTCCTGAACTACGACATTCACAGTGATCCTTACGTGTTGGACTTGGTCAACAACCCCAACAAGCACCACAACGCTTCGAAGAAGCTTGAAGACGCATACTTCAAGCACACCACTTACAGCTTAAACGAATTGAAGACTCTGGTGGCCAAACATAAGACCACTACAGCAGAGCTAGGGCCCTCTGTAGCCGATTGGTGCCTACAACAAGCCATCGCCCGGTTTCGAAAGCGTGTAAGGTACACCGACTCATGTTTTATACAGTGCGCAAGCTGAAATTAGTATAAGAACCACTCTTCTGATCAACTACTTGATTTGTCCCACGCGGAAATGGACCACCTTCTGAAAATACTCGACCGACTTCCCTTGCCGACGGACTACGCCTCTGGACCCATGTCGCTTGACAAATTGTCACACAAGGTCGAAACTTTAGTTAATCTTCTCGCATCAGAAGCCAACCCCAGTTTGACAGGTCTCATTTTTGTGGAGCAAAGAGTTTGGGTGGCCGCCCTGGCCGAAATCATCTCGATTCACCCAAAGTTGCAAGGTAAACTCAACATAGGGACATTTGTGGGAAGCTCTGTGTCTTCAAAGCGAAAATCCAGCATCGCAACCATGATCGAACCCAAGAACCAGCAGGACACCCTAGATAAACTCAGAAACGGAGACATAAACCTAATCATTGCGACTACCGTTTTGGAAGAAGGTATCGATGTGTCAGCTTGTCATCTTGTCATTTGCTTTGAGAGTCCCAAGAACCTCAAGTCATTCGTGCAGCGCCGTGGGCGGGCAAGAAGAATGGAGTCAAAGTACATCATATTCTCGCCGGGTGGAGTAGGTGATCGAGCTCCAACAACGTGGGAAATGCTCGAGCAAGAGATGAAAAATGCATATGAGGATGACCTGCGTCGCGTGAAGACTGCTGAGCAAAGGGAGATGGTTCATGAAGTGGGTGAGCGGTTCTACCGAGTTGCAAGTACCGGGTACGTTTTTGCGTGTTTGCCCCACTGGAACAAAACTTACTCACGTATCCATAGCGCTTTACTTACGCTCGATAACGCCGTGCCACATCTCAATCACTTCTGTGCTCTCCTCAGCTCCGATCCGTATGTTGATACCAGGCCACAGTTTGGGTTCGAGGACGAGAGCGGCAACATCGCAGCTGAAGTCACACTCCCGCTTGCCGTCGATCCCACCTTGAGAGTAGTGCGCAGCCTGCAGACCTGGAGGACAGAGCGCATGGCTGCAAAAGACGTGGCATTCGAAGCGTACAAGATGCTCCATAAAAATGGGCTGGTGAGCAACAACCTTCTGCCGGTGAAAGAAGAAGAGGACGCCGTGGCCGCAGAGTTCCAGAAATCTGACAGAACTGCTTCGATGATCGAAATATCCCCTACCCTCGATCCCTGGCTTCACATTGCAACTTGTTGGGAGCAAAACCAGCACAGGTACTACCGCACAACATTGGAGTTCCAGGGCATGCAAGAGCAACCTTTCTACATGAACTTCTACCTTACTGTGCAACTGCCAGCTGTACCCGACTTTACTTTGTTCTGGAATGAATCCAAGCGCATAACCGTAAGAAGTCACAGGCAACAGGAGGTCACACTGTCTGCCAATGAACTCTCGACAATGCGTTACATCACTCAGACCATTCTGGATTCAGCACATGGCACACGCATCTATAAGTCACGCTGCGACTTCCTATGGCTTCTTGTTCCAAGTGATGCGTCCCAATCGAGCTGGGACCTTGACAAACTCTTGAAATGGAAATTGGACGCAGTTGGGTGTTTTGAAGCTCTATACGTTTTGAGCCTAGGCAAGACCGATCTCAGTCGATGGGGTCAAATCAAAGTCAAAGGAGACGAGCGGAAGTGGCTCCCGATATCCATCGATTTGCACACTGAAGACTCTGCTTCCGTACCAACACCCAAGCTGCGAGTCTCCCGGGTGCCCAAGCGGCGCGATTTCCTCTACCCAGTACCGAAAAGGCAACGAGAGAACGAGGCCTATACGAGAATAGAAGAGTTCCCTATATCGGAATGCTTCGTGGACATGGTACCGGTTTCCCATTCCGTCTGCGCTATGCTGATGCCAGCAATTCTGTACCGCTACGAGATGTATTTGACGACGGATTCACTACGCCTTGGGCTCCTTGCACCCTTGAAGTTCCACGAGGTTGATCATCTGCCTTTGCTGATCCAAGCACTGACCTCGTCGAGCACGGGAGATATTGCTCATTATCAAAGGTGTGTTTGACCAAACGAACAGCATTGCGCTGGCGTTTGGCCTTTCCTTTCCCTCTTATTGATTCTTCGGTCATTCTCTAATGCGAGGTATCTATAGACTCGAGTTCTTTGGAGACTGCATCGTCAAGTTCATCGCTTCTGTTCACCTTATGGCAAGCCATCTGAGGAAGCCGGAAAGCTTTCTTACAGGAAGGAAAGGTACGTGAGCATTTCCGAATCGCTAGATACCCCCAGAAGTGCACAAGTTTGCCATACTTTGGTATATTGCGAGATTGCTGTTCACATCTATGATTTACTGCATGACTAGGTTGTAGCTTCCACTAATTCGAACAACCGTGTACAGGCAAAATCGTCTCAAACGGCTTCTTCGCCCGTGCAACCCTAGCCTGCGGTCTCGACAGATTCATCATCCGGAAACGCTTCACAGGCGCAAAATGGAGACCCCGCTACGCCGGGGAGGTGCTCTACAATGACACCACACCTACCCCGTCCAAAATCTCCTCAAAAAGCCTCGCCGACGTCATCGAGTCCCTCGTCGGCGCCTCCTATCTCATCGGCAGCTTCCACAAAGCCCTCACCTGCATGCAGACTCTCCTCCCGATCGAAACATGGACCCCCGTACCAGACGCAAACCGCATCCTCTATGACGCCGTCCCCGCCGACGTAACCATAACCAACCTCGCCACGGTAGAGAAACTCATCGGGTACACTTTCACCAAAAAAATGGCTCTCCTAGAAGCCCTAACCCACGCCTCCTACAGAGGCCCACTGGAAAATTGTTCCTACGAGCGCCTCGAATTCCTCGGCGATGCAGTGCTGGACTACATCATTTCACGGCGGCTCTACGCGCATGCGCCGGAGCTCGGACACGCGAAGATGCACGGCATACGCACCGCGATGGCGAACGCCGCGTTCCTCGCTTTCCGCATGTTCGAGACCACGGTGCCGGAGGAGCGCACGATACCCCCGGACATGCATACAGAGGTGCATCACAGGTGTCTGTGGCAGTTTCTGCGGTCCGACGCTGCGGCGCTGGTGGCTACGCGGGATGCAGCGGTTGCGCAGTACGATGCTGCAAAGGACGCGATTAGGCATGGTCTGCAGCATGAGAAGGCGTTTCCGTGGCATGTCCTCGCATTGACCGACAGCCCTAAGTTCCTTTCCGACATTGTCGAGTCGGTGCTTGGGGCTGTCTACGTCGACAGTCGGGGCGACATCGCTGCGTGCGAGGTGTTCGTTGGACATTTGGGGATTCTGGAGTGTTTGGATAGGATTCTGAGAGATGAAGTCGATTGCTTGCATCCGAAGGAGCGGCTGGGGATTCTTGCCGTCGAGAAGGGCGTGCAGTATGTCCCAGTTAGTGAAGACGATGTGTCGAGCGGCATGAAGAGAATATATAGGTGTCAGGTAAGGGTAGGAGGGGTGGACGTGGGTGGTGTGGTGGCGGGCGTCAAGAGGCTGAATGCGGAGACTGTGGCTGCGTGGGAGGCTTGTAAGGTGTTGAAGGCAAGGAACGAGATGGTGGGAGACGCGGCTGGGGATCTGGATACGGAAAGGGCAGTGGAAGACCAGAGTGGGGATGAGGTGTGGTTTTTTACCGAGGATGGAGGCGTGACATTGAGTGACGAATAGTGGAGGATGCAGCGCTCGCAACGTACATAAATTTCCTAATTAGGTTTAGCGTAGGGGTGACTAGATTCCAGAGCTTGTCTACGTTAGGATTGTGCTAGGCCTAATTAAGAATAGCTTTGCGTACACAATAGTTGCCATACTACGGCTCAAAATCTGCTACGGTACGGTCTCTATTACGGTGAAAGCTTACTACCGTACTGATTGCCCAAATTCAGCTCCGGACGGTATCGTATTCGCCGTACTACGTACCGTTGCGGGCGCTGGGAGGATGGTAGTCCGTCTTGTATAACCTACCTTCGTTCGTACTCAATTCGAACGCGACTAGATGAATGGGATGACCATCGCTTCCAACCAACCCCTGTTCTTTAACAGTTGAAAGGCAGCACCTTCACGGATATGGTAAGAGGGGTTGAAGAGGTTAAGTGCGGAGAACAGTGTAGTAGTAGTTTCTAGGTACCTATCTTAGTCGCTGCAAAGCATTCATTGGTCAAAGAATCCGCTCGTCGACCCAGACGATAATGATAATAGCCACGGACGCCAACTGCCCATTAAAAAAGCCAATGTAGTACCGCCATTACTTTCATCGCATCAAAGCACGATCTCGTGCTTCCAAAGGCAATTTGCTCTCTGATGGTCATGTTTTGACCATTCTTCGAGACAATCAAAAGGTGCCAGTCATGTCCTTGGACGATCAGGAGCGGGATAGCAGGCCACTGTCTCATGTTGTTGTCGTCGTCGCCACAAATCAAGCTCAGTCGTTTCAGCCACGCATCAGTCCATATCGCAATCTGAGGCTTGCCATCGTCCACGACTTCATTGGGCCTTTGGTATCAATGTTGATAGCAATGGGGCTGTGACGTTGGCGACATGTGTGGTTCCACGACTTGACAGATGCACCTTCGAGCGGGCGAAGATTCCGCCAGGCTTGCTCGGTAGCAGTATCTTGGTTGAGCGTGACAACGTAGTCCACGACGCGGCGAGGCAGACTATTGCGCGCGAGCCATGCAGGTTCGATCTTGGCCGTTTTCCTGCACTCTTCAGCTTACCCTCAATTTCCGAACGATACACTGACTTACACGCTATGAATGTCGAGCGTAAGTCGGTGCTTGGATGTGCTACGTGCGAGTTTGAGGAGTAAATGTTGAACTTCGGAGTTTCATTCATCCTCAGAAACACCTGCTTCACGACCGTACTTCCGTGTAGTCTCCACGATGTCTTGTACTTTCACCATGGGGGCATTGATCCAAGCACAGAGCGTTTCCCCGGGTCGTTTGCCCACGGGTACTGGAACCGCATCCTATCTGTCTGCATCAACTCAGAAGTGACTGTATTGACATCATCGTAGCTCAAGATCTCCACACTATCTGCGAACTGTTGAATAGCGCTTCGCATTGCCCTAACATCTGCCGGTTCCTCCCCTTCCTGGTCGTCGTCGAAATTACAGAACATGACAGGCTGGTCCTCGTCTTCGAGCAACTGGAGCTGTTTCAGAGGGCTTAAGTGTCCACTCCGATGTGATTCTACCTCGGATGTTTCGGATCCAGCTGCGCTCGGGGTGCTCTTAGTCAGAGAAGGGGGGGAAGAGGCATACCATCGAGGTCGCGAGCCCGCTTCGAGGGTCGGGGGTCTGATCTAAGGCATTTTCCATCATACGCCGCCTTTTTGAAGGCCGCGAATCTTCCTTGTCGTCGACTAAGTAGGTAACGACAGGTGGTAGTCGCTGCTCGCCGGACACAGGCTGTGAGCCACGCGCACACACCGGTTGCGCAGTGTTGACGTTGTGTATCCACTCCGCTAATTCGGAGAGCGTCACGAGCGGAGCTTTTTTTGTTGTTTTGGAGGGGCAAGGCCCGAGCTCGCTTTACCTACCTACCTAGGTACCCACGAGTACCTACTGTGGAATCGCGCTACACGGCACGAGTAAATATACGGTACCATAAATACAGGCGCAATGAAAAGTCTTACAGAGTGCCACGCGTTCACCAATACCTTCGAACCCGATTTCAAAGGTGGATGAAAGGTTGTCCAATCAGAGTACCTATCAGCTTGAGCAAAAGCCCCTAGATAGCGATCCAGCTTCTACAAACATGCACCCCTCAACCGCAGAACGAACGCACCCAATCCATCCGACTCTACGTTTTCAAGATCCCCGCAGCAACCAACACCGCATCCGCCGTCTTCCCGACCCACTCCTGCGCCGCCTCAATGTCCTTCGCAAACGTCACGCTCTCCGCCACCCCTGGGAACGTCACAGGCGCATACCCCGTGTCCAGGCCCGGCGCGAAGAGCAGGTTTTTGTAGTACTCTCTGCCCGCCAGACCGCCCTGGCTGACGAAGCCCCGCGAGAAGTCGCGCGCCTTGTGGTTCACGGTCGAAACAAGCGCCATGTCGTTGGCGAGCACTGCCTGCGAACGGAGCGCGTTAAAGTCCTGTGCTGCGGAGGCGAATGTGGAGATGGCGGAGGACAGGGCAGAGAGATCGATGGTAGCGTTCGCCTCGGCGACGGTGTCGTTTAGATCCGAGAGGTAGGATTCAAGCTCGGGGACGTAGTCCGCGGGCTCGAGGGGCAGGACTACGTCGGAAGAGAGATGGTACGCGAGAAGGGCGATGTACTGGCCGATAGCCTTGTGCGTGTGGAAACCTGGGTCGCCGAACTCGGACATCCAGTGGTAGGTGTCGTAGTTGGAGTGGTAGTGATAGATGGGATCGGTAGCGCCACCGCCGGCGCCTAGGTCGAGAGACGCGATGCCGCCCGTGTGTACGAACGGAACGTAGTCTGAGCCAGCGCCCAGGACGCCGAATTCGCCGGAGACGTTCAGCCAGACGTCGTAGAGCGTTTGCGAGGCAGACCCGGGGGTTGGGTAGATTACTTTCTTCATCACGGAGGTAGCGAGCTGGTGCAGATCGGGGGTCGCGTCTGTGTAGGGGTAGGGACCGGAGACGGCGATGTCGACGTTGAGGTAGGACACTGCGGCGGTTTTGAGCCACGGGATGTACTCTTCCACCCACTCTGTGCTGCCGATCGAGCCATATTCTTCGGCGTCCCAGGAGGCCAAAATGATAGTGCGGGTAGGTTTCCAGCCAGTCTGCATTAGTTTTCCAAAGGCCTTGGAGAGTTCGACCAACACTGCTGATCCGGAGTTGGGATCTGAAGCTCCACCCACGATCCAAGCGTCTCGGTGATTGCCAAGGATGACGACCTCGTCTGCGTTGGTGCCGTTGATGATGCCGATGGCGTCCCATATGGTGGTATAGTTCTCTTTCATGACGTTGGAAAGGGAAAGACTGGCGCCAGAGCCTACACCCGTGCTGTAATCGGCGCCTGGAATTGCGCCAACCCACCTCGTACGATTGACCTCCTCACCACTAGTGCCGTGACCGTTCAATGCCTGCAAAAGCGGCTGGGCTTCCAACCAGGAGATAGGCAGCGAAGGGATATATGGTAGATTAATGCTTGTGTCTGCGCGGGGAGAATCCTTCTTCGACGCATATCCGGGCGTAGTAGGGTCGCCGGGGTAAGTGCTTAGAAACTGCACACTTCCTCTCTGTACCGAAGTGGGATTGCGGGCTGGGCCATCTGGGTAAGCAGCGTAGCCGTTGGCTTCGGTGATGTTACCATCGTCCCCAGGATCTGTGAAGGTGACCACGCCGACCATTCCGTTGTCTTGGGCATTTTTTACTTTTAACCCCCGAAAGGGTCCGCCGTATTTAGCCAGAGCAATCTTTCCTTCAAGCTCGACACCAAGCTCTTTCAAGCGTTCGAAGTCTATCTGCTGCCCTCTTCCGACGTAGACATACTCAGCTGAGGCGTTGCCTGTCGGTGAGTAACCGTGGAAGGTCGGTATCCGGTTTGGATAGCTCGTGGCTACAAAAGAGTTCAGAAGACTGGGCACTTGCGGTTGGGGACTAGACTACTCACTGTCGTCCGCCGCCAAGACTGCTTCTTCCAGAGACGCTTCCCAGGTGCTGCCATTTGCATATGTGAGGGTCAGTGAATGCGAAACTGGGTAATTGAGATAGACATCTGTGGTTTTCAGTTACAACATCCCAGCGCAAAATGTGGATGCAACTTACAGTATTCGTCAAGTCTGGATACAAACCCATTATCAGCCCATCGGTCGGCCGTCCACTGAGCTACGGTTTTGTTCGTTCCAGCAAGATGCGCTCCGTGCCTGGATATCTCATGAGTCTATAAAGGCACTGCTGCATTGTGCTTCGAAGCTACTCACGCTGCGTACGATAGTCAGCATGTGCTCTGGGCTGGCAGGGATAGACTGACCGTAATAGTAGGACCAAGTCGAGATTGTTGTGTTGTCAAACGAATTCACTATTATCTGTTCATTGGCATCCAAGACCGGCGGGAAGGTGACATTCGCGTCTTGTCTTTTCGAATGCCGATGTGGGTGCCTGGCGGTTATCTCCTTCTGGCAAGCCTGGACGCCTGTCACGGCGGCGAGCACATGTATCAATTTCATGTTGCACGACTCTCCTGACACAGAAGAGACCCAGGGCGAGTGTTGGAGCCACAACATCAAAGTACCAACGGCACAGCAAGTAGTTAACGGCGGCACGGAGAGATAACGTCAATAGTCGCTTTCCTTTGTCGGGTTCGGCACGAGAGCCAGAACGTAATTGACGCTGCAGAGCATGCATCTGCTGGAATTAGGCATGATCCCGTAGGTGCAATGGGCATAATCTTCCTGCATTGGGCAGGTGGTAGGAAGTCCTGCGTGGGGGGAGGCTTTCCAATATCGCCTTGGCATGACGGTGATCCTTGAGGGGTACCTTCAAGTGCACCAACGGCGCCTTGGGTTCAAGATGGATAGCGAAACATGGTGTGGCAGCGCAACCGCACCCTGTTTTGGGGGCGTTGCTGGTTCCGCCTGCTTCTTGTGTTGGTTCCGCCCGCTTCTTGTGCTGGTTCCGCCTGCTTCTTGTGTTGAGCCTGGTGATGCTCCGACACCCGGAGTAGCATGCGGTTGAATGCAGTCTCGGACTACCTAGGTATCGATATCGTAGGTACCTACCTGGGCATCGGTCATCGAATGTAAACTCCATACGACGCGTTTCGTCGCATGGAATCTGTAGACAATCCAGGTAGATATCGCGCTGGGTAATAAGACGGACGAGGTGACGGGCGAGGTGACGACAGCCACGTCAACGTGGGTCCAATTTCGGTGTGGCGTGGCTCGTTGGTGATCACTGATCTGGGAGCTAGGCCCAATCCAGCCCCTGGCCTAGCGATCGTTTGCGCAGGCCGATATGGCCTATGGCGGGTAAACAACAACAACCAAACTGTCTCGGACGGTCAACACAGGTAGGGCAATGGGGATAGACCAACAACTGACATTCACAGCCACAGCCACATCCACAGCAATAGGGAGGGCAAGATACTCTGTTCGTACAGCCGCGTCGCTCCTACCGTCGACCCCTCGCGCCTCCCTCATGTCCCAGTCGCTCTTTCCGTATAGCAACCATGCTGTCAAAACCCCCCCATCTCCTGGCCCCCGAGGCGGCTTACCGGCAACCATCATCACCTACCATGTCGCCAGGAGTCCGTAAAGGCCGCCCTCTGGGAAGCGCCGACGAGAGCCACCTGCGCCATCTGTCGCCGAATACAACCCTCCGCGCTTTCACCCAGCGACCGATGCCATACGATGTCACAAGGGACGAGTACAGAATCTTCTCCTGCATCGAGAACCTCACCCCCGCAGAGAGAGATCTGGGGACGCGAGTGGCCAAGGCAGCGCAGCGGCTGAAGACCTGGTGTGACGAGATCGGCCAGTGGGGGTGGTCTGGCTCCTTTGAGCAGCCCAGCGACGAGTACAAGGAGCGCCGGCGAAAGAGCCTGCAGCTGCGCATCGAGGAGCACTTGAAGGAAGCCGCGGCCAGCGACGACCTTGCTCCGCTAGAGTACTGGGGTTCGCTGCTGTCGGTCGAGGTGCAGGCCCACGAAGCCCGCCTGGACGAGATCAGCGACGACTTGATAGCGCTCGACGTGGAGGAGCTGAAGGGCTATGTGCTGGACATGCACCCCGGAAGCCGGTCGCGTCCGTCGTCTGCAGGCTACGGAGCGAGTCGCATCAGCTACAAGCCCATGGATGACTTCAACTTCCTCATCACGCATACTCTCATTTCTGCGCTTCCACAACACTTCCGGCTTAAGGAGCGCCTGCAGATGTGGACGGCACGCGTCACCGTACTTCGCGAAGCGCCTCGATACCTCGATGATCTCAAGGTAGCCCAGAAAGCGATGCGCTTGGGTTGGGAAGCCCTCGGGCCGCCGAAAGACCCTTCCGATGACGCGTTCGAAACCTGGAAGAAAACCGTGGATGCAATCTCGGGCGTCATGCGACGTAGAGTCAGTGACCTAGGACGTCGGTTAGACAAGATGCTGGACGCGCTAGAAGGACACGAAGATTGCTTGCCTGACCGCTGGATCGATGTTTTCGAAGGCGTCGAACGAGACTTTGGGCGGTGGACTCAGGAATCGAGAAGAAAGGTCATCGAGTTTGGCGTGCGAAGGCATGCTGGCCCGAGTGGCGAGTCTAGGGAGCAAAGCGGGCCCGTGGCACAACCAGACAATGTCGTTGCAACCGCACAAACCGACAACATTGGACGTTTAGTTGAGGAGCGCAGCAGTACACCTAGCGCGAAAGGAGACAGAAACGACTTCCGATCAGTTACCGCATTTAGGTCAGACATTAACAGTGAGGAACATCACCCTGTACTAGGCACGGCGATTGATGAAGCACCGAAACATACCGAAACAGAAGATTCCATTCAAGAGGACGAGTCCGTGTTTGAAGAAGGCGATACAGTCATTCACAACGAAATCGAAGATGACCCTGCTGAACTCGTGCAGTCAAATTTTGAGTCGACGAGCCCCACGAAGTCTCAAATCATTGTCACCAGCGAAGACGGCGAGCACACACCCATTCGGCCTCACACCCCTCGTCCCCGCCGAGAAAGTATGGGGTCGATTGCTTCAGACATTTCGTACACCTCAAGTCCTCCCAGTGCTTTTAGTCCGTCGCCTTCTGTACGTAATACCACAAATCGGATGACAAGAGGTCCTCGGCCTGCCCTCAACGCAGCAATGCCCAAACGACGAAAGAACGGGGCAGAACCTTCTGCAGGAAGCACGCCATGGCCACCCACACAGTTCTCTCACACGACTCCGACCACAGCCGACGACTTCGAGCGAAAGATATCCGATGTCCTCTCCACCATCCCTGCCCACATCCGGCTTACGTCAAGATACGGAGCTGATGCTCGTAACCCAAAAGCCTCACGCGTAGTGTCTCAGAAAAGTAGTAAGGGATATCTCCGTGCTGCACGTTCAGTCAGCAACCTGAAGACTCCCGAGCTTACTTTGTCACCCGTGAAGGAAGGTTTCGACTCAGCTAACGCGATCTCAGGCAGAAGGTCCATGGCGTCATATCGCGTTGACACCGACATCCGCATGTACCATCTCACCCAGCCCGGCAAAGAGCATCCCGTCAAGCTGTTCATCCGCCGCGTGGGAGAGAACGGCGAACGCGTCATGGTCAGGGTGGGTGGCGGCTGGGCCGATCTTGGGGAGTACCTCCGGCAGTACGCCGAGCACCACGGCCGTCGAACAGCCAGCAACGGGCAGTTCGAGATTCTAGGCCTGGAAGTCGGAGCGGAGCCGTCACCGCGCCCGGAAAGCGTCATGAGTAGTCGCAACAGGCGTGTCAGCGGCGGCTCGCAGATCACCACCCCGAGCACCACGCCCAACAGACCGGCTACTCGCGCGGGCATCTCAACCAACGAGGCTCCGCCGCCCATGCCGCACTTTTCGCCCACGCCTCCCCCAACCAGCAGCAACGAGACTTCTGCCACGCCGTCGTCGAGCGAGAGCAGGCGCTCCTGGCGCGGGCAGGAAGTCGGGCTCGCAGGCCCCAAGTCAAAGAAAATCGACCTCGACAACGAGAAGGCGGAGTGGGTCGAGGGCATGATGAAGCAGGCGCGCAGCGTGAGCGGGCATCTCGTGCACCAGTTTACGCCCCAAGCACCGCCACAAGGGGCGAGGGGCGAGAGTCGCTGTGAGAGTCGGAGTGAGAGTAGGATGGGGGTGAGGGGTCAGTCAAGCTTTGGGGATTTGGGCAAGGTCGGGGGAACGAAGAGGATTTATATGCGGGGGAGTAATGCGGTGCAGGAGCATTAGGGGAAAGGAGGGGAAGGGAGGAAGAGGGGCGGGGGAGTTCATTTACATGGTGCGATGGATGGACGGATGGAAGGATGGATGGATATACCCTAGGACTGGACTCGGATGGCATTTTATTGTGTTGGCTAGATTAGGCTGGGATAGGGATAAGGATAAGGATAAGGATGGCGATAGGGATAGGCATCATCGGTTAGGCGTTTATACCCTCATGAAGGCGCTACTGGCGACGCTTCAATGGGTGCGGATATTTGTTTCAATTTTTTTTTCTTGCGTATAGTTATCATGATAGCGAACAGCACACGCATGGCAAGTCGAAGATAAGCAAAGCAAAGCAAAGCAAAGCAGAATCTCATTCCTCTGTAAGTGAAGAGGGTATATACCACCCGGGCTATCCCATCCCATCTCACAAACGCCAAACGCCACACGCTGATGCTGAAGCTCGTCACTTTTCCTGCCGATGCCGCGCAAAGGCTCTACGCCTTCCGTGCGAACCGCGCAAGCGCAGGCCCGTAGCTCTCCTGGTCCTTCTTCAGCTTCGCGGCCAGCTTCGCATCGTTCCGCGCCAGGGCCTCCCTCGCGCGCACCTTCTCCTCGTCGATGATGTTCTTCTGCCCATGCCTCCGCAGATACTTCTTCAGGGCGGAATTCCTGCCCCGGGCCTTTTTCTTCAGCTTTTCGACCTTGTCTTCTTTCCTCGCATCCAGGTCCTTCTCCGCAGCGCGCTGTTCGTGGGAGGCCAGGTCCAAGTTGCCGACGAAGTTCGGGTCGAGCGATATCATCTGCGGCTGGAGTTTCTCGAGGAGGGCGTGGACTTCGGCTTCCTGGCGCTGCTTGGTGGTTTCGAAGGGGTTTGTGCCGGGCTCGAGGGAGTCGGGGTTGGGCTCGCCGGCGCCGGGGACGAAGATGGAGGAGAAGCCCTTGGCGTGGGAGATGCCGAGGACGTCTTCGAAGGGGCAGTATTTCGCCATTGATACGCCCATGCCGTCACCTTGCCAGTTGAGGTAGGGCGAGGGCACGACGACGGAGGAGTCCGGGGAGAGGCTGAAGAGGTCTGGCCTGTAGACGGAGACGTGGCTGCCCCAGCCAACGGCGGTGAGGTTGCAGTCCGAGATGGATATGCTGTGCGCGGGGGCTTTAAGGTGGTGGCTGTGCAACTCGCGGAACATGCGGATGTCCCAGATGGACATTTGGCGGTCCTGTGAGGCGGAGACCATGTAGCGACCGGACTTGTCTACTGCGATGGCGCGGACGGGGCTGCGGTGGGGCAGCAGCTTGACGAGGGGCGTTTGGCTGTTGGGCGACCAGAGGGTGACGAGGCCTTTCTGGTGGCCGGCGTGGAGTATGGCGTTGTAAGGGTTCTGCGCGAATGCTGTGGGCTGGCCGAGCTTCGTGGGGAGGTCGGAAAGCATCTGGCCAGTGGAGATGTCGGTGTAGCGGATCATGCCTGCAGTGGATATGGATGCGAGGAGGAAGTGGTAGGGGAGGTACTCGAGGTGTGTGGCTTCTTGGTGCTTCTTCAGCTGGTGGATCTCGACGCCGTCGCCGGCGTAGATGTAGACGCATTTCTTCTGCGCGACGGCGAAGCGCTGGTTGTTGTTGAGCCACTTTGCGTCGCGCACCGTCTCACCGAGCTGCAGTTCGCAGCCCAGCTTGCCCTCTCGCCAGTCGAAGTTGGCGACATGGCCCTTCCGGCTGGCAATGAGCAGCTCGCGCCCGTTCCGTGTGTAGTCGCATGCATCGTACGGACCCAGCGCATCCAGCCGCAGCTCGAAGCCCTTCTTTGCTGTCTCGATGCTAACCTCGTTCCGTATGTCGTCCTGTCGCACCTTAAATGTCCGTTCCAAGTCATTTTCCGGTTCTATGAGGCCTGCTTCGTTGTCGAGGAGAATTTCCGCCTGTTTTGCCTGCAGCGTCGCTTGCCTGTTCTTCTGCTCTAGTACGCGCAGATTTGCCCGCAGTTTCTTGTCCTTTACTGATTTTGTGGATATCTTTTGACCACGGCCATACTGTGTATTTGCGGCTTGTGCGTACTCTGCTTGCAATTGCGCTTCGGCATTGTCCATGGGCGTCTTCTTCGGCTTCGGGCGGGGCGCAACGGAGTTTGAGGGCGGGTTCGAAGCCATGGTAGACCGGGGAATATGCGGCAATCGGTCAAACCAGATTTGCCAGGTATCTGTTGTAGAATCGATCGGGAGACTTCGCCTCCACAAAGTTGTGGAGGAGATGCGCATTTCAAAATATTTTGGGCGGCGCAATATTCTGCCGCTTTTGGCCGCCCAGTGCCTTGGCACTTTGCTCCACCAGGTCCCACCGTCCCACAACGTCCACGCCGACATCAAATACGACCTTACGCTGGACCGCATTCATGTCTCACAATACTTGCAGCACCCGTTTGGTTTAGTCGCGGTTGGTGCTTGCAAGAGCTACTAGCGCCCATTGTAGTAGAGCTCCTCTGAGTGGGTTTGCATCGGGACAAATTCAAGCTCAGTGACCAGTAGGTATCAGTGCGCTTACCGGGATCGATGAGTATTACCTCTTGGATCGTGACAGTATTCAGCAGGCTACTATAGTCACCAGGCTTACCTACGACCTTCTTTCCATGGCTCAGCAAGGTAGTACTTCTGGTTTACCCTGGTTGCGTCTTTTTCAGCGTGCTTCTGGAGAACCACAAATATTCAAACTTTCACTAATCAAAGGTGAGGGAAAGAAGGGATATGCACTCTTCTACCACCAGGATGGTTGTGTTATAAGTCTGTTAGGTCGTAAACTTTCTCGTGGATGCTCAAGTACAGTGACCCAGGCGTGTTGTGTGCTGCCACCTCGGCAAGAGCGAATACACTTTGTGATAGGTTTGGGGGCGTGCTAGGTACAGTGTTGTATCCGACAGATCAGGGACACTGGGGAGATTATAGGGTGAAGGGGAGGTGGTGGTGCGGAGTGCGTCCATGGTATGGAAGAGGTGGATTCGGAATTTTGATGAGGATTGCTTGGACATTTTGGAGAGCGACATTGGGTAAGGTGTGACTTTCGACATTATGGGGGGGGGTAGAGGTCAGTTGTAGGGGTGGTGTGCGAGAGAGAGCTTGGCGGGAAGCCCATGCTGTGGGTAAGAGCCGAATACCCAGACAGAGTAGGCGACGATAGTGAGGCGTTGATCACGCGAGCCGTAGTGGTAGTTCTGTCCCCGCATGTAACGCATCTGCAAGCTGCGGTAAAGTGTTGAGAATATCGCTTTCTTGAGTGACATAGTCAAGCTCGAGTACACGGACAGATAGAAAGGTGCTGTGTTAAACTTGGTGAGTCTGACTAACAAAGCTAACAGTTCATGTCCGTGAAAATGTATATTGATGATGTAACAACCAAAAAGAAGATAGCAAAGCTAATAACTAAAGCAAAAAGTCCATGAATTGTCCTAAATCCACAGGCCTCCCTTCCAACGCCCTCACAGTCACCCCATCCCTATCTCCATTCAAAATCCGAGTCAAGTTAATTCCCAGCTGGTGCGGCAAACCCCTGATGACATCTAATCCTCCCGGTATCAAGTGAACAAAACTATTTGCTAGTATCGACAAGACGGGGACTTCTCACGCAAATGAAGTCCGTCCAGGATCTCTTCGTAGTACTGTATGTGCTCACCGTTGTAGACATCTGGTTGCCTGAAGCGCCGAACATGATATTACCTGAGCTGAGTGAGTGGGCTGTGTATGCGACGATTAGTTGTAGGTTTGTAAGCTCGGTTTTGAGGTCGAGGACGCCTCTGGTGGGGTATGTGCTGTCTAGAAGCAGTTTAGCCCGTGAAAGTGCTTAAATATGAATGTGAGCTTACATTTTACTGCGGGACGCAACATAGGCGTTTTGTATTGTCGGGTTTCCGAGGACAATGTCCTTGAGGCCTCGAAGTTTCAAAATTTGACTCCCCTAAAAAGGTCTGTGTCTGTGTCCGGCAATGTTTCCAAAAAAAAAGTATGTGGGATATGCTTACAAGCTCGAATGCAAGAATGGAGTAATTGAAGATCATAGCGTTCGCGAGTATGTTAGAGCCGTCGTCTTCACGCGCGAGAAGTAACGACGCAGGATTTTGATTTTGAAGCCGGAAAGCTGATCAAGGCCTATCGAGCGTGAGCTGGGCACGCACAATTCGACATCCTACATACTGACTATTTGAGTTTCCTTGTCAAGCGTAACCTTCGCTTTTAATGCCCTCAGATGAAATTACTGAAACTCTGATTGTAGATACAGCAACACCAAGAGCCATAGAAACAAATGGCGCTCCTCTCGATGAGGGAAACGAGGGCGATTTCCAAGCGACCTCATCGAGATTTTGGGCGCAGCCTTAGCAGACGTGGAGTGTCATTGAGGTAGTTAGGCTATCGGGAGCTGTTGGCATTTTAGGTTTAGTCGCTGCTTTGTAGAAGCCGGTAACATAATGAGAACGTGGGCCGTCCGTTGTAGTACGCTATTCATAGGGCTTTTGAATTCGTTATCTATCATGCGTACTTGAAGTCCAACAACGCCATCAATGCCGCTGATGTGGGACAATACAAGATTAAGAAAAGACGAGACTACACGTCGAGCTCGCCTATTGACGCATCTATTTCCAAATACTCATCATTTCGTACTTCGTCGTTCGATGACGAAGCCGTGGCGAGAAACTCCTCGATTGCCGTAACGAGGTTCGTTTTCGCCTCATCCACTGTACTCCAGTCGATCAACACCTCTCGCTTTGCATGACCTTGCCCGAAGTATATATTCTCCCCACTGGCCCTCCAGTTCGCCTTGATTCCGGTTTGCAGCCCATCCATAGAGAAATCTAGGAGCTCCGTGGCCTTCGTCTTCGATTGGCTTGCTTCGCCATGGTACGATGGAATGGCTTGTGGTGTCACTTCGTGCAACGTCTGGCCAATAAAGAGGGCGAAGCTCTCAAAGTATTGGACAATCGTAGGCTTTGCCAATGATTCTGAACATCTGCTACAGATGTAGTCTAACAGTATGGCTATCGAAGTGGCGTTCTGAAACATGAGAGAAAGTGCCTCAAGGATGTACGGAAATCGCAACAATCCTTCGTCATCTTTGATGTTCTCAACGCCTCGAAAGAAAGCGTAAGAGACTGCCAGGAGGCAGTCGCAAATGGCTTGCACATTCGCATCGTCGTAGATCCTGATGCTGAGGCGCATCGCTTCTATAGTTGGGAGCAGAGATTGCAGGATTGGCTGTGCGATTACGAAGCCGACAGCAGAATTGAAGGCGGCTTCGACGTACGCTGGAAATATACTTTGTATAAGCGCATCGCGTAAAGCAACCTGATCCTTTGGAGGAGCTTGGTCCATACAAAGGGCGGTTTGTAATTGGTGGACTAGGTACGACTGATGACCTCCAGTAGCAGCTTGCTGTGCTACCGTCTGCACGAAGACGGACAGCTGTTTCGGAATGCCCGGTTGATTAAGTTTAGGCGCATACCCACACAGTCGACCTACCACATATGTCGGATCGGCTGCTGGAAGCGGGAATGCAATTGAGTTGGTAAAAAAGTCGAGAACCGGATGAATATCGGCCGTATATTGTTGTAGAAATTGGACGACTCTCTGAACAAATTCAACGTATGCGCCAGTTACGGTGGTTCCAGAGCCGAGCTGTTGGTAGTTGGTCTTCATGGCGTTCATAAGATCTTTCAGAATAGCGGCGTAACCACCTTTCACTTCTGCAAGATGTGCCGCACCCTGTTGGGTGGTATCGAGAAAGTCGCCTCGCATATTAGCCAGGATCACGGAGATCAATGCCAGTCGCCGTGCCCTGACAGTGTCGGCGTGTATGTCTAGTGATCCGTTGCCTTTTTCATCATAAAAAGGTAAGTCCTTAAGCAGCGGCTCATCGGGAACTGCAGTTATGATGGCACTTAGCAAGCGATGTTGAAACCTCAACAGCGACTCCCGGTCGACGAGTGATACCAGCAATGCGTTCAGAAAGTCAAGGCGATGTTGAGAATATGACATCGAATCACAACCCAGAACCGAAGCTAAGAAGTACGGGCGAAACTTCTGCGTTTGTTCTGTGCGTCGCAGTTGCTGCCACGATACTTGACTGAACGGGTCGAGATAGTAGGTCCACGAGCGAGCGTGTGAAGATACTTGGGAAAGGGCGATTAGGCACCAAGTGTCAATGCAGTCCATAAGAAGGTTATCATCAGGCGATGCTTCAGCGCCGAAAGCATTGGAAAGCAAATGCCACAGCGGGCTCTGCAGGAAGTCGTCAGGCTGCTGCAGTTCATGATCAACCTCCATGAAGTCGGCCAGGTCGAACGAATCACCGTAATCCTGACTTTCTTCGTCTGGTTCAGGAATGACGGTCTCTGTAGTGGTTTGACGCGGTAGACTAGCAAACGTCCGCAGTACACCCAGTGCGTCTCGAATTACGACTACCAGCCGTCGATCCTGAAGATGCGGAAGTTCAAGTAGCTGGACGAGGCCAGCATCCACGAGGAATTCTTTGAGCATAACCTGAGTTTGGCGAACAGCAAGAGCCTTGAGCAACCCAGCAATACACTCTCGCAGTAATGCGATCACTTGGTCCTGGTTCCTCTCCATGGTATGTCTAACCATTAGCGAGGTGGCTTCTGATTTGTTAAGAACATCGGACTTGAGATACTCCTCGGCTTCTGTTTTGGCTAGTAAATATTGCTTCAACGTTTGCGTCTGAATATCCTGGTGCCACTGTGCGAACGGTTGCAGGGAATTGTATGGCTCATCGGTTGATAGTTGAAACTTGGCTAGGTCCGCCCACGAACGTATGCCTATCCGACATGCCTCACGATGTGAGTTTTCGTGGTGCACAAGATTCTTGATCAACTCCAAGTTGGGACGACAAGGCAGCGGGGAAGCCCGGTATAGCGTGCATAGAATGTCGTGGTGGTTTTGTAAAGCCTCCAAACTCTCTACTTCCAAAGGTTGGTCCTTGGGATGGCTTCGTCCATGGTTTGGAATAAGGCGTAATACAATGCTCCGAAGCTTCTTCGCTTGATAGCAGTTTTGCATACCCCGAATACCAATATATAAACACCTGAGGAAGATGTGGAAAGACCTCGTGTTCGGTTCAATGCGACTGAAAGACCCATCGTTGATCTGTTCCAGGAAACTGGCCAAGTCTTTACCCTGTTCACTCTTCAGATGCTTCAAGCCGTTCTTCGCTACGAAGAAATCAAACATGGCGTACAGGACCGGATCGCAGCGGTTCCAATGCCAGAAATGGACGAGTTCGTGGCACCTTGTCATGACAGCTCGGAGGTAGTCGTCTAAAGAAACATCATTCGCCTTCGAAGTGGCAGGATACAACGCGAAAGTTCGTTGTATTAGCGCTCTGACAGTCGTCCAGTTGTCTTCTCTAAACGATGTTCGACGGGCTCGTGAAGGAATGCCAAGGTCATTGAATTCGATGAACGGAAGCAGAGTGAATATAGTGCCCCAGATCGACTCGAATTCCATCAAGTGGGTTGCTCTTTTGGCTGCCGGTAACAGTGACTGGCCTACGATATCCCAGAACGTAGTTCCCGGTATGCCAGCCTGCGAGAGCGTGTGTAGGCAGATAACAAGCCCTTCAAGTAACACATCAGAATCCCGTATACCATTCTCTCGCACATTGTATCGCTTGTTGTTTTCCAAAAAGTCGCTGAGATCTGAAACATGATCAAGGATGTCTCCGACGAGACTCTTGCCAATACTGGTGATTAGCACAATCAAATCAGACTTGGCCGATTGCTCTACAGCGGAATGCTGTGCAATTTTGTGGATCTGTAAAGTCAGAACCAGCAAAAGCCCTAAAGATCTGGCCTTCGCCAATAAGTCCGACTTTCGACCTTCATGGCTGTGCGACATGATACTCTCAAACATAGAAGTAGCCCATTGTTCCATTTTCATGACGAAAGGGTTCCGGTCGATAGGGTCGTGAAAGCTGAGATGTGAAGAAGCATAAACAATGAGCGACCGGGTAACGTTAGATGCCTTCTCGAAGCAGCTTCCATCAGACAAAAGGGGGTCATCATCCTCATTTCGGCGGGTGATGACATTCCATATGTCGTTCGTAGAATCTGCGATTAGTGCGGCTATGCTATCTTCCCAGGGGCCGCATCTTATAGACGTTTGGAGAAAGTCGACGTTACAATAACCCGCTGGTTCATCCAGGTTTCTTGCATTGCTCTGATGAAAGGCCAATGCTCGACGTAAGGCGCCGGAACCAACGAAGGTAGACACATGAAAATACGTACCGTCCGGTAAAGGGGAAATGTCGAAGGTGGTGGGATATCGAGTACCGCGTGGGCCAAGACCCTGTATCGACTGTTGATATGCTTGCCCTGGTTCAGGGTCAAGGATGGGCGGGCCCGCTACACCTTTAAGGTAGTCGTCTACCACTGGCTCACTTGGTTGTCGGTACTCTCTGATCTCAACGTCGACACGCTGCGCTCGACGCTTTCGAACGAGGCGTCTCCTGATAATGGGCGGTTCCGGCATTGACGAGTTCGGGGCTGAATCTCCTACGTTCTCTACGGATGGCAGCGGTGGAAGGATGACGTCGTCATCCGCAAGAAAACGAGCCAGTTGAGGATTTCGAGGTTGGTGAAGTGGTTTGAGAAGATCGAACTGCCGATCGACGCGTTGTAGGCCTCTTTGGAAAGCAGCCCTACGGGCGCCGGACCCATGATCTGTTTCTAGCCCCTCCAATTGAGCATCTCTGAACGGAAGAGGACGTGGCCTGCTATGCCGCGATGTCTTCTTTCGTGTTGGCGTAGGCACATGTGACTGGTTCGTAGGTCTTATAATATCTCGTTGTTTCTCACGCATTTGCGTCGGCCGGGTTTGGGGAGCGAATTGCCTTCCGGAGTCCGATTCTTGGAGAACTCCGTCAGCGTCAACAAGCGGCGACCATTGATTATGGTCAATATCAATAAGAGGTCGGCGGTGCGCTGGTATACAGCTGGACTGCGCAATATTGACTTTTGGCTTGATAGCACCACGTCTCCATTCCCGAAGAATAGCATTCGCGTCATGTGTATCATGTGCAGAATGCAGCCTGATGTATTTGTTGGTTGGATATTGGCGGGCATAATCTGGTCTTCGGCGAGCCTGCCGCCTTGCAATGCGCAGGAATTGTGGTACCCGTTGGTCTTTTGAAGGCGACTGCTCGAGATCCAAAATACTAAGAGCAGGTGGCGGCGTTCGTTTTCGCGCTCTTCTGGAAGCTTTATGCGACCCAAAAGTTGCCTTGATGTGCTTGCCACCTCCATCCGTAATCTTCCTTCTCTTGGATGCTGCGAACATATCTGTCAACTTGGACTGCTTCTTTCGTTTCTTGCCACCGCCGAGTGTAAAAATATGCAAGCGATCGTTCTCCATAGTATCTGATTCCTCGTCGTTGTATCGGCGATCGACCATAGCAGCTGTCTCAAATGCTGCGCGTTCCGATTCTTGAGCGGTCGAGATCTGGGGGGCGGGCGCGTCGGCGTCGTCATCAGACCCGTCTGAAAGTTCGATAACGCGATTGTTGGTTGAACTCGGTCCACCTACTCCTGAAGGTGTTGCCTGGCGCCTGACGACTTTCTGAGCGACACCGCGCTGAGGTTCCCCTTGCCCCGGGGATTGTAGGCTATTCAGGCGGTCTCTCCTCTGCTCATCATGCTTTTTCTGAGCCTGAAGATCGAGGCGGAGCCATGAGGCAGGAAGGACACCTCTGATCCTTCTCCCCACCTTCTGTATTTCATGGTCGCTGGCCTGTGTTTCGTTCTCTGAAGCTTCAGTATCCGAAGAGGAGCTGTCGCTAAGAATGGGAATGGGCTGGTGCGTTCCTTGACCTATACGCTGAACGCTACGAACTGGCCCACCATCAGAATCCATATCCCCTGTTGCAGGCACACTAGACGAGTTCGAAGGCGTAGGCAAATCCGGGACAGGTGTAACCATTGTTCTCCTGACCTGGTTTCGCACAGAGCGATTAATAGGAGGGCTGCTAGAGTATGGAGGTGATTGAGGCACAGCCCACACGTCAGCAGTAGATGGGTCACTTGATGCTGTGGATGGGTGCCGGGACGCTGAAGATGGACGTGGCGGCTGACCCAGTGTCCTTCTCTTTGCGCTGCTGCGGATTGTGGAAGTAGATTCCATGTGTCGTGGCCGACCTATGATCTGTTGACGCGGGCTGCCTAGATCGCTTTCTATAGGTCGTCCAACAATCGATGTAGCGACGGGGATCTCAGGAGAACTATTTGGCGCTAAATCTTTGTTAGGATCGAACTCCTGTTCCTGCGATTCCTGATTGTTGTGGTGGGGCTTCCGCTTTGGTGACAACACTCGGATCACCGGCTTCACCCCTCTCCCCCGCAGATCACGACGATATCTTTCACCCTCCAGAAGGTATGGATGCAGTTGAATTGGCTTCCGTTGTCGGAAAGATCGGTCGACATATCGTTCGAATACTCGTGGTTGTCGCTCCTGGTTTGTAGAGGGTGGAATCACGACCTGTACCGTCGCCCGATGTGTTGGTGACGCAAAAATAGTCTCTTGCAGGCATGAGTCGTCATCTTCAGGGGGAAGATGAGTCAGATCGAGATGTTCTACATTGGCCAGATCGACTTGTTCCGGGCGGATTTGTGTATCACGCCTGAACTCTTCCGGATGCAGTTCATCGAGGTCGGAAGGAGGATCAGAAAGCTCACTGTCGTCGGAAAAGTCGAACAAAAACGCATCCCTCACTTTTCCATTATCAGTCTTTCCGAGAGCCGACTCTTGCGTTCCTTGCGGAACACTGGGCGCCCCAAGAATTTGCGATGAATATGAACGATCGTCGAACCGCTTCGCTTTTGGGGTGGGCGAGCCTAGAAGTGGATCAGGGCTCTCAGACCGCTCTCTGGTATCCAAATCGGTAGCAGCACTTTTCGGAGGCGTCACGGGCTGCTGGCTTGCGGGAGTGGCCTCCGCTACCCGGGTCACCGCAGTCGGTGTAAGGTATGTAGGTTGTTCTGCGCCATGTACTTCGTCGGGAGGCAATCTTGTTCCAGCATGTGGGCCACGCGTTTCCCTTGGAAGTGTGCAATTGCTGACTGTGTTTGATCGGTTCTCGTTGCGATCTATCTTCGTGGTGTCCTGCACATTATGTGAGTGTTGGCTGCTTCGGGCGGAGCTTGTGGTCGAGAAGTCGAAATCCTCCTCCTCTTCATCCGAGTCTTGCACAAATCCTTTGACGCGCCATTTGAACATCGGGACTCGTCGGCATCGCGTACGGCGCGCGGTTGGTGGTGGGGCGGACAAAGTGCGGATGGTGGTTGCACGACGCGTCGAGGTCAAGACGCGTCTGGCAGGGCCCATCACGTGCCATTAAAATAGCGCGTCCGCGATCTGCGGTGCTACGTAATTCTCGGTCTCGCCGCCGTCGTTCACTCTCACTTTCACCCGACCGCACACGGCAACTTTATCTCGTGCATTTGCTACCGGTTCAACGCCATGGCGGGACGCATCCTTCCAATCGCTCTAGCTACCGTCGCAGGTGTCACAATCGGTGTATCGACCTTCGGGGAGGAATTCAAAGAGCAGCAAAGACGGCGTCTGCAGCAGGAATACAACCGGTACGAACCAAACGCAACCTGAGAATGCTGAGACTTTAATATTGACACAGATAGCGACCTCGCCTCTGCAGGTGCGTCTACTCAATCAAGCGGCGGCCCATCCCCAATGGCATCAAGCACGATCCCAGCTTCACAACCAGAACAGCTCCCCGCACAAACCGAGCCCACGAACCTGTCAAAGCTCTCATCCATGTTTGGTTTCTGGGCTTGGTCACCCAAAGGCAGTGCCGCGAAGGAACAACCGCCAGCCAGGACGAATAGCGATGGTTCAAAGCCGCAGCCTTAGCGCTTCACTTCGGTATTAATCTCAAAGGTTTAGACTTCGACCCAGGTCCTCCCACCGCCCTCTCCTCAACGGATCGAGTCTTCTCAGCTGTTCCAACCACGATTGCATGTCCGCCCTCGTGAAGACCTTCGTGTCGCTATCGACCTCTAGATACGCGCTTGCAAGGAACAGCAGACCCTCGTAGATCCACTTGCAATCCTCCTCGTCTTCCAATATTTCACGAATATATTGCATCTCGTTCTCGTAATATCGTTGACGATCGCCGTTGTTGAGATTTGGAACAATCCTATCTTGAGAAGAGCAATTCGGGGACAGGGTGGTCATGAGATATTGGTGGTAGAACCAAATAGATTGGTCAAAGGGATCAGTGTTGATAGCTTCGCATATCAGTGCTAGCTCAGAATCCAGAAGAGCGCGTCGAGTTTCGGCATCGGCGTTTCGCTCGTTCAGCAGGCGGGGTATCAACTTGCTGCGATGGTGCCAGGCTGAGAAGTTGGAGAGATTGGACCTGACCATACTGCTCGTATATTCGAATTCGGATTCGGTCATAGATTGTGGCGCTTGTCCTTCGGTGCGAGGTGTCAAGCGCTCAATATGCGTTGTTACGAACCGTCGGTAGCTCCATGCATGGAAGTTGCGACTATCCGCACTCAGCATCTTGTTCACCAGCAATAGCTCCCCGGACCATAACTGACGGCCCACGTCATCTCCTTGTTGAGATTCAGCGGTCTCCAGCAGCCAATTTCTGTGGTTCCATATCCAATAACACTTGGGATATTGGCGCAATAGTGCGAATGTGAGTTGGAGGTCGTTCCGAAGTAAGTCATCCACGGCGTGTTTAGAGGATCCGTCTGCATTTTTGCCTGAAAACAAAGCATTCAGAACACGGCGACGATGGTTCCAGATCGTGTAGTACTCCGGATTCTGCTTCAAAATCTTCGTGGCCAGACCGAGGACCTCAAGTGTGTATTGTCTTTCAGTTATCTATAATAATCGTGCGTCAGAAGCTGCCCTTGCTTATAAATTCGCAGAACGCGGGGTCAGAATTCTAGTCGCCAGAATCAGCGACGTATCGCCCACTCACCTTCGTGTGAACGAGGTCCACCAGCTCCTTGTATGCATCGATGTCTCGAAGTTGTTGTTGCCGGGCTTCTTCAGTGCGCACCGCCGTACCTGTCGCGCGCGTTATTCCGTGCTTCGGCGATCAGTAATCTGCAGTGAAGTCGGCTTTTGATAACTTACGCTTGCCATGTTGAAGTATGCGTTTAGGCACGAGGAACTCGTGAGCTTCGCGCCTTCGCGCGCCCGCCGGAGATAAGTTCTACCGCCCGAGCCTCTTTCCTCATTCACCCTCCAACCTTCCAAGAAGAATGTGCACTTCGTCATGGCTTTCAGGTCCGCCAAACCTTTCCGACCTCCTATGAAACATCACCATATTGCTATACTAACCCAGCAGCAATAACGACGCAGCAGCATATCAGGCTCTCAGGCTCCCAGGCTCTTTCCAACCCCTGTTTCTCAACCTGTGCCGCTGACTTTCGCTCATCTCGACATGTTCGAGATCCGCAGCTCAGCAAGCCATTAACCCGCTCGATCCGTCCTATTTCCGCAGTATGAATGACTCCGAAGATGACGTACAGTCTTGCGACTCGGCGTATGCTACGCCGCCCTTGTCTCCCACGAAGACCATCAGCACCGAAGGCTGGCTGTCTCCTCAAACGCCTAGATCGCCCCGCAGGTCATGGAACATCTTCGCCTCTCGCAGGTGTGGCTCAGATGGCAGTTTGGAGAGCCCTCCAGAGTCACCGACGAAGCCCAATCTTTCCAAACGTTTGAACGCGCTTCGGCTTGCAGACGCTCCAGTCTTCAGTCCCGACGACGTCGCGCTGCCACCATACGAAGATTCACCATCCAAGAAGTCTTCCCTCCGTGTTGTTGATCCGGACACTTCTCCCATCGCTCCTTTGGCTCTACCCAACGCTCGTTCCTCCAGTGGTAAAAGTCATCCCGGTCAATCCTGCGAGCCCCAACCGGACACCCTCTCCGTCCCTCGTAGAACTTCGCTTATTTTCAGGTCGAGTGATGATCATACCTCGATAAGATCTTGTTATTTGAGTGCAGAGGAAGAACCGACTTCTCCTGCACCCAGCCGCCCTAACTCACCCCATTCGAGCACAGGACCCGTGCAACCATTAGAAACGCTTTTTCATATCCCTGCATCTTCTCCGTCGATTCTCGCTCGGCTCCCTATCCGTTCTGCTAGTTCTCCTTTACGTCACAGTCAGTGGGTGGCACGTGGTGGTTCGTTGACAGCGCCACGACATCCAAGTCATGCACCAGATCGCTTTGTACCTTCACGCCGGCCACCAAATATCACGAAACAAAGCTTCGATTTGAACAAACCAGAAGAACGATTGACAGCTGAAGAGAGGACCTTGCCTGGTAGCTCCTCTGCACCTGATCCGTTCAGCCGGCGCCTTCGACGGTCGGTGAGGATGAATGAAGAACTTCGAGGCTTGCGGGAGACGCATGCAATACTCACCGGTCGATCCAATCTTAGTCGACGGCGCACGGATCCTAGCTTTCGTCGTGGGCCTGTTCCGATGGGAACCCGCCAGATCAGTGCAGGCGCCGTCTGGAATGTGGGCGGTTCTTCCGCTGCTAGTAATACTGTACTGGGAGTGTCCAATGGCAACGGCGGGCTGTTAGGAACCGGGACGAATGCTCCGCTCTACACGTCAATGTTTCTCGGTCGTTCGGATCCAGATGCTGAGCTCGAAGCGTATGAACGGCGAGTTGCTTTGGCTCTTGACATAGACCAGGTGAACCGCGTCCTTAATCATTCGACGCCCTCTAGCAGCCCAAATACCATGGGTTCACGAGAAACGCCTCCATCTGCTGGGCGCACAGTCCACATTTGGAGAGACAATTCGTGGGTTAAACATAGTAACTCACCGTGTTAGTTCACAACATCCCAAGCAAGACTTGGACATACTGACGTCCATTTCAAGCAGTGAAACGTTCACGCAGTGTTGCGAGGAAAGCTTTACCAGTCTTACCATTCAGATGAGTAGCGATTTCACATACGAATACTATACACTGACATCACACACGGTTCTCGATGCACCGCAACTGCGAGACGACTACTACTGTTCGCTTCTTGCATACTCACATAACGCAAGATGTCTTGCAGTAGGCTTAGGTAATTTTGTACATCTTTGGTCAGAGCGAAAAGGAGTCGATACACCAGAGTCCCTCAACATCCTATCGACCACTGGTATGGTTGATGTCCAACACGTTACATCTCTTTCATTCTCCTCGAACGCTGGTGGGCAAGCTATCTTGGCTGTGGCACGAGCAGATGGTCGCATTGCGCTGTGGAGCCCATTCGATTTAGAACCTCGCTTTGACGCCACGCAACCCAAGCCTATATCCTGCATTGCATTTCGGCCAAACACCGTCAAGAGATCCTCGCTCCGTGACAGCAATATGACAGTTCCTACCGAGGAACTGCTTGTTGGAGACGAGGCAGGGCACATATATTTCTACAGCATTGAATGGCCGACCGAGACTGAGAGTGCTATTTTCGGCTGGAATGGAGCAATGACACTTCTGGCTCGCATGACCGTCCACTCCCAGCAGATCTGCGGTCTCGCATGGTCCCCCGACGGCGAGCTCTTCGCCAGCGGCGGAAACGACAACGCATGCTACCTCTTCGAGACGAAGAAAGCACTCAGTAGCTCAAACACGGACAACAACGCCCCCGATACGGTCAACGTGCGCCGCGGTCCCGACGGAGAGAGCATATACACTGTGGCCCCCGGTCGCAGCAACGTCCTACAAATCTCAGACACGCAAGCAAAACACAAATGGGAGCTTAATGCCGCGGTCAAAGCAATCGCTTTCTGCCCCTGGCAGCGCGGTCTGCTGGCTATTGGAGGCGGGTCTAACGACAGGTGCATCCACTTCTACCATACCATGACGGGTGCCTGCCTCGCGACCATCGACTGCGCGGCCCAGGTTACGAGTCTCATCTGGAGTCAGACAAGACGCGAGATCGCGGCTACGTTCGGCTTTGCGCAGCCGGAGCACCCATTTCGCATCGCGGTCTTCGCGTGGCCGAGCTGCGAGCAGGTTGTTGCGGTGCCGTGGTTCGATGAGAGCCGCGCGCTGTATGCGATTCCGTATCCTGGGGGCCCTGATGCGGGCACGGATGCGAGATCGCCTGGGGAAGATGGAGTGTGGTGGCGTAGGGGTGTTGAGGAGGGATGTATCGTTGTGGCGGCGAGCGATGCAGCAATCAGGTTCCATGAGATTTGGGCTGGGGGGAAGAAGGGAGTGGGAAGAGCGGCGGGGTTGCTGGGTGGGAGCGATATTCTGGAGGCGTTGCATGGGATTGAGAGGGAGGGTGAACTAACCATTCGATAGCGGGTGGGATTTACACAATGGGTATTTCTGCTTTTCAGGATACCAAAAAAGATCATGATGATGGTGTGCTTACAGTAAACACGAAGGCTTGTAAGATAGGTCGAGTCAATTGCCGTACGGATGGTTGTACTGGGTCTTGTAGTATAGGCACACCAGGATGATACTATTGCTTCATTGAAAACCGACTGCTACAAAATGCAGTACCGGGTATGTTAATGCCCATGCCTAGAAATCCGAAGCTTCCATTCAGATGAGAACCCACACCACGTTTTTGAGCCGACGCCAAAGGATCATCCCAGAACTCATGTACTCGTAGACATAATCTAATGCCTCATGGAAGAAGCCCTCCTCTTCTTGGCCTCGTCGTGGGCGGACTTGGCATCGGTGATGCGCTTGTGGAGGATCTGGGCGTACTCGTTCTGCACATTGTATTAGGTCTGCGTGGGGAATTGAGGTAGCAGGCTCAACTTACGGCAGCATCCTTGGAGGCCTCTGCGCGGCGGCGCTTGAGTGCGACGCGGTGGCGCTTGTGCTGGAGGCGCTGGGGGGTGACCAGGCGCTGGATCTTGGGGGCCTTGGTGTAGGGCTTCGCGCCCTCCTTCTTGGGCTGGACCTCACGGCGGATGACGAACTTACGGACCTACACGGGTTGTCAACATTCATTCCTCAGACTCAGCCCCCCACGAATACGTAGGGAGCTGGCGATGAAGCTATGAGCGGACTCACATCATCATCCTTGCTGAGACCGAAGAAGCGGCGGAGCTTGGTGGCACGCTTGGGGCCGAGGCGCTTGGGGTGGACGGTGTCGGTGACGCCGGGGATGTCGGAATCGCCCTTCTTGACGATGCTGAGGGCGAGGACGGAGAGGTCCATGCCGACGATGCAGCCGCGGACACTCTTCCTCTTGCGCTCGCCGGTGCGGCGGGGACGGTAGCAGCTGTGGCCGTCGGCGAGGAGCAGGCGCACACGGGTAGGGTGCATGACACCCTGCTTCATAGGAAAACCCTGCTTGTCGTTGCCACCGGTGATGCGGAAGATGTAGCCCTTGAACTCGTCGCCGACGCTGTCGCCGGGGACCTCGTGGCCCATACGGCGGTCCATGAAGACGCGGAGCTTGCGCTCATCTTCGATCTCGATCAGCTTCTGGGTGCCATTGTTGGGGTACGAGATGTTGAGCTTCATCTTGACGGCGGTGTCGCGAAGGCCGGGAGCTGCAACGTTAGTAGATTGTCGAAAGGCTTGCTGTGGTGTTGGAACTTTTGCCAAACGATCCGTGGCCAAGCCTCGCTTGTGCGCGCTAGGGGATACTTTCAGCCGTGGTGCTCGTTCACGTGATGCACTAGCTTCCGATCGCTTTGGAACTTGGTCCATACAGCGTGAACAGCGAGAGGCTTTCTCGGGCATGATTTTGCTATTCTCTAGATTCCGACTGCTCATATTGACCTGGGGCTCTGCGAGACCACGACTCCTGCATCGCCTCATCTTGTGAGACTGTAGCAGGCTCACAGTACGCACTTGATAGCAATCGTACCGAGAATAGACCTAGACGAGGCATGATCAGCTTGCAAGAAGCATACCCGGCTACATCACCATGTACCAGATGCTGTGAAACTCGAAGAGTGACAGTAAACAAAAGTCTGCAAAAATTTGACAGCTATTCCGTAAATAACACAGCACTGCCATGCCCATGGTCGTTGCGAAGTTCGCAAAACAAAAACCCAGGAATTAATCACCAGCACACAAAGACTATGGCGTAGGATCGTTTCAATAATTCGGACTCCATTAATCTCATATCGAAGACCACAATCAGTGTAACATATTTCGCTGTAATAACCCATGCCCGTACCTATGAGTGCCTGCCTACATAACATTTGGAAACCTTCCAAGCTTGGGGGGACCACCAAGATAAAACACCATACGAACGCCAACCGTGCCCACTCGCTACTGCACTTTTGGGATATAATACAAAATAGAAAAGAGGTAAGGAAATCAATGCATCAGCTCTACGGGAGGTCTCGACGTTGAGACGAACTTGCCTGAAGCCTTCTGCACGGATATGGGGCCTTCTATGTCATCCATCTCATCTGGCGTCATGATCGTCGGACTCGCGGTTGTATCCTCGACAGCGATCGCGGGAAGGTGCGGGCTGTCGCCGTGGTCTTCGGGGTGGTAGATGATCGCCGAGCTTCCGGTCCTTCGCCTCTTAACACGAGGGCTCAGGTCGTCGTCGGTCGGTGAAGGAGGCTCCCGGTGGTCTGCATGCAAGTTCGCCAACGCATCCGCCAGATCCTCCGCATGTACGATCTGGTTCGGGGCGTCCTCGTTGCGCATCTCCCAGCCCATGGGAGGGGACGGTGGTGGCGATATGAAGAACAGTTTGTCGGACTTGGGAAGCGGCAAATGTTGATCGCTTGGGTTCAGCGGTGTGTTCACTCCAAAGTATACCCGAACGCGGCATCCCATGATCTGCTCGCCATCCACCTTCTGGCGGATGGTGATTGCAGAATCGGCATCGAAGAAGGAAACAACGACGCGCTTGAGGGATTTGAGCGGTGCCCAGGTGTGTATTGGTGCGTAGGTGTTTATGGTTTTCCGTATTTGTACGAGGTTCGACGGGTGGAAGATCTCAGGCTCAACAAGGTTCTGCGAGGTGGTTAGAATACATTGAGCGCAGAGCCAGTGCACTTACTGTGATTATGAGTGTGTTGGACGGCGGAGACGGTTCTACCAGCGGTGGTAGATCCGAAAGATCGAGCGACAGTGGCGATTTGGATCGTGACGAAGCGCGCGACCGCTGCGGTGATGGTATGGTTGTAGTCATGTCTGTGATAATGTCTCAGCACTACAATATGCTTTTATGGCAGTGTAGGATTATTGCTGGTATTTTGGAGACTTTGCAGGAGAGAGGTCAGGTCGTGGTATGTCTTAAGTATGCATATGTTGCAGCCGTCGCTCTTGCCGCAAGCGTCGAGCCAGTAGAGAGGCGGAGCACTCGCCAAGGCTGTCGACGTTCGTGACTGGTCCATGGGTTTGCCCCGCCGACTAATAAGTACCGTATGTGTTCCACATTCTCGGCCCTTGCACTGCCCCCAAACTGGATCACATATTCTCCAACGGAAACACAGCACACGGTGCACCGGGGCTCGGCGGACCACGCGGCTGTCGTCAATGAATTGTCGTCAATGTGATGATTTCGCTGCGGCCACGATGAGAGTCTGGCTGGCTGATGCCGCAAGCAGACATGACCGCTTCGCCATCCTCAGCCTCACAGCGGACAACCTGAGTAATGAACACTTGGATCGCTACTCTGCGCGTCTTCGGACCCGGTGCGGTCCGCATGCTTAGATCACCAAGACCCAAGACTGGACAAGACCGCGCCGGCGGCTCGTGAGAACATGTTTGAGTGATGCAAGGCTGAATCATCGCTTTCCATCTTGCATTCTGCTCATTAGGTGTGATTGCTTTGTTGAGCGGGGCAGCAAACCACCTAGGCGCCTCCTGGTATTCGCATGCCAGAAGCGGCGTATGGGATTCTCAACACTCAGCTCTGCGGAGCAGAGTAGGAGTAGTCCCGCGCGAGTCAAGAGATGGCAAGGGGTAGACTATCTGCACTGCACAGCACATGGCACTGCTATTCACTCAGAAATGCCGAGAGGCCGGCTTGCTTGCGAATCACCATTCCACCGTCGACTTGATAAGGACCTTCAGTCTGCCTTGACTTGCACGGCACGGTTCCTGTTTCGGTAACACCTTCTACCGATCATGTACCACTGCGCACATTTTCATTGTCCTTTACGATGGTTTCATGCCTTCGAGGACGTCGCAGGTCTGGCTTTGTAGCATATATAGTGCAACCAAGGGTTCTGGTTCGACCGGGTATACTCTTGTACGTGATCATGTGCGACCATCTAGAGCATTTGCCTGCAAACATACACTATGATCAGGGACTCCATTACGTTGTGATACTGAGTACAGTGTGATGGCAAGCGCTCAAGCAGTCCATCGACAAGCATTCGTCGCTGAGAAATGCTTCTATGCTTATTTCGCCATACCTACCTATTGACTTGCGGGAATCTCGCTACCTTGGCCACGTTGAGCATTGCTACGAACAAAAGGTTTTGCAAATGACCTAGATTCGCTGTCTACGGACTTCCACACAAAAAACCTCTGAATGCACACAAAGACATGCATGCAAGGACAAAGTCCATTATCATTTGCTGATACTGCGCACGCAAGCTAACCCTATTGCACTGCCATATGATACCTACTGCGCCGACTCGTCGTGTACTTGCAAACGTCCTCGTCGCTTATCGTATGCTCACACGGCGCTGTTTGCATGTACCGTACGAGATCACGCGTCGCACTCACATAGCCTTCCCCTTTCACACACGCAGGTAAAGGTAGAGACCTGGCGAAGTGCAGAAGTGTGGCGCTCGCTGTGGCACAGCACTCTTCTAAACTAAGCCTAGTACAGTCGCGATCTCCCGGCCGCCTCTGCACGTGCGCCCGTGCGCCTGAACATCAAAGAATCTCAGGCAAGAGCGTACCTTGTACCCTCAGCGCATCCTCTCACCCCACACACTCCGCCTCTCTACCGCCGAACCCACCGTCGCCTCCATACTCCACTTTCTGCGCCCATCGAAACCATCCGCCTAGTCTCCCGTACCACCAATATTCGCCCGTTTCAACATGGATATCGACGATTTTGGCCCAAAGGAGCCTACATGCCGTATGCTAGAAGTGCGTTCAATCTCCTTTTTTCAGGTCCATGTGGAACAAAGACAAGGCGCTGACGCTCCCCAGGCCAATGATAAGCGCGCATATTTCATCGTGCGCGACTGGAACCTCGAGACGGCCAACTCGCTGCGGCGCGTAATGCTCGCCGAGGTGCCTACACTCGCCATCGACACGGTCGAAGTTCTCGACAACACCTCCGTTCTCGCCGACGAGTTCATCGCGCACCGGCTCGGCCTCATCCCGCTGATCGCAGAGGATGTAGACAAGCTGGTCGACTTCCGCGACTGCGACTGCGAGGACTCGCGCTGCGACAACTGCTCGGTGACGCTGCACCTCAAGGCAAAGTGCACGGGCAACGACGTCATGAAGGTATATGCAAGAGACTTGGTCATCGAGAGCACGCCGCCGAGCGACCGCCTCGGGCAGCCTGTTATCACGGACGCGGAGGGGAACGGGAGCTGCATTGTAAAGCTAAGGAAAGGACAAGCGATCGACATGCGATGCATTGCGAAGAAGGGCATCGCAAAGGAGCATGCAAAGTGGGCGCCTAGCGCAGCAATAGGGTTTGAATACGACCCCGCGAACAAGCTGCACCATCTGGACTTGTGGTATGAGGATGACGACCCGAAGAAGGAGTGGTACGTTAATTCTCACATACAAGAGCTTTAGGCGCGATTTGCTTATCTCACGTGTACAGGCCTGTAGACGAAACGCGTGTCGATCTCGATGGCGGCCCCGAGAAGACAGACGAGCCCTTTAACTACGACGCCGTCCCCGAGCGCTTCTTCTTCGACGTGGAAACCGTCGGCGGCCTATCGCCCGACTCCATCGTCAACAATGGCATCAAAGTGCTGCAACAGAAGCTGGCATCGGTGATCAAGGAGCTGACTGGCGTCGACGAGGCGAATGCGGGTCTCGACGGAGCGCAGAGCCCGACCATGGACGGCGGTTTCGGAAACGATGGGTACGGCAATGACAACGGTTACACGACACCTGGATACGGCGGAGGCAACGCGTATCCGGGAGGTACGACGCCTTATGGCGCGACACCATATGGCGGCACATCTGGGTGGTAGACACATACCAACACGTGTTCTATTATGAATGCGTATGGTGAATCTCGCGATGATGAAACAGGCGCAAGATTCGACAGTTTCAAGGACAGATTTAAAAGCAAGGCTCAAGCAGGGCCAGTCCCCATCTGCGCAAAAACGCATTTGTGAAGGCTTGTGTGCCCACGAGAAATGAGCTCTGCGCAATGCAGCATGGGGAGGCGTTTACGATTTCCAAAACTCAGCGCCGAGGACTAAATGGTCCGGCGCCGGTCATCCAGTCTCACACATCAAGGATATAGGGTTCCTTTAATTTCACAAACTCCAATGAGATTGAGAGGCAGAATCGAGCATTAGCAATTGATACCATCTATATGATCGTTCCCTTGCCGTTCCCCGGGTCGTTATATATTACAATGTGAATACAGTGTTTCGTTGGTCTTTGTTCCTTTTCCGCGGAGAGAGAGAGAGAGAGGGGAAATATTGACAGATGTCGAGAATGAGGCTTAACCAACGCAACGCAACGCCGTGCGGTCTAACGTGTCCAGCCAACCACTAAAAACCCCGTCCCGATCCTGACACTCGTACAATTATCAAGCACACACAAGCTCTACAATCCGTTCATTTGTAGTAAAGAGGCGAGGTAAGACGTCTATGCGTTGTTCACAACACCCACCTTCGCGGCCCTCAAGATGCGCCCATTCAGCATGAAGCCCTTCTGCTGCGTGTGAAAGCACACGCCATCCTCCTTATCCGGCATCGGCATCTGGAACACGGCCTCGTGGATATTGGGGTTGAACTTCTGGCTCTCGGCACTGGGATCGAAGCGCTCCAACCCATGCTTCTTCAGCGTAGAGATGAGGATGGAGTTGGTCATCTTGAGGCCGTCGTGCAGCGTGACGAGGTCCGGGTTCTCGGATGTGAGTTTGGCCGGGTCGACGGTGTTGATTGCGCGTTCGAGGTTGTCGACGGACTCGATGAGGTCGCGCGAGAAGCGCTGCAGCGCGAAGTCTTTGTTGGATTGGACATCGCGCTTGGTGCGCTCTTGGAGGTTGCGGTAGTCGGCGATGGAGCGGAGGTATTTATCCTGCATCATGGTTAGTACGAGAAGGGAGAGGAGAGATGGTGCCGAGGGCAGAGGCGAATCAATGGATGAGGCGCAACGTACCTTGAGTTCGGTGACCTCCTTGTCTTTCTTCTCCAGCTGCTCCTTCAATTGCGCGGCGGTGTCATTAGGCGCGTCGGCAGCTTCGGCATCCTTCTTGGCCTCGGCGGGGGCGGCATCAGAGTACCATCTTATCGCGGGGGTTGCTCGTGTGATGGGGGCAAAGGCGGGTTGTATGCGCTGGACGGGGCGGGCGACCTGTCTTGAGGCGCGGAAGAGTGTCCGTTGGAGCATTTTGAAGTGGATGTGGATGTGGATGTGGAAGTCGAGGGAGGAGGACGGTGGAAAGCGCGATGGATAGCTGGAGTGATGGAGAGACGGGAATGTTGTTGGTGCGTCACGGCGAGAGGAAAAGTTCTGAGATGATGGATGCACCGTGCGGGCTGACGACAGGGTCCACCGTTCCGTTCCTCGGCTTGCGCTCCGCCATGCATTGCATGCAGTCTGTCTACTGGAGAATATCAGACTCGTCTATGGCTGCCGCGTTATGAGACCGACGCTCCCTCGCCAATTGCGCCTCAAAAAATTATGGCGCAACCCGAACCGTAACCCTTCGCCGCGGGTGACAGAAGCGCCCGAACAGACTGCCATCCGCGCCGCCTACTACCGCGGCGGCACCTCGCGCGCCGTTATCCTACAACCGCAGGACCTGCCTGCTAGCTACGCGAGATGGAACCCCTTGTTCCGCCAGGTGCTGAGGAGCGTGGGACTAGGAGAAATATATGGGAGGCCCCTCGGCCGCATTTCCCCAGATACGGCGAGCATGGCAAATATCTGCCTGGTTGAGCCGTACCACAATAGCAAGGAAGACGACGCGACGAGCCCCCATGTAGACTATACATACGTGAGCATCGATTCAAAGAACGGCTATCAAGGAGTAGACGCAAACTCCGGGAACCTGCTCAGCGCCGTGGGTCCATATGCATACAATGCACGCCTGCTCCCGCCCGATATTTACGCCATCAAAGACGGAGAGATAACAATCACCATACGGAATACCAATACAATGAAGCTGGTTGAGTCCACCTTCGCCGTTGTGGGAGGCCAGGCTGCAGTAACGGGCAGCCACATGGTCGAGGGCGTGGACGGGAAGGGAGCGAAGATCAGTCTGTCTTTCCAAGATCCCACATGCAGTACCACCCGCAAGATGTTTCCTACTGGACATGCCGTCGATACGGTTGAAGGATACAATGTCACCTGCGTCGATGGTGCCGTACCCGTCGTTTTTATCCGCGCAGACGCCGTGGGCATTCCAGGCACCATTCTGCCGCACGAGTTCAAGCAAAACAGGGATGCGCTGGAACTCTTGGAAAACATCCGTAGAGCTGCTGCGGTAGAAATGGGCATTGCGGACACGAAGGAGAATGCTCCGCGCACTATTCCCAAGATTGCTATCGTATCGCAGAGCTCCCAGTATAACTCCGTCTTGGGGACCCCTTTATTTTCCTCACAAATGGACCTCGTAATTCGATTCATTTCTGACACCGAACCCCATCCGGCCATACCACTGACAGGAGCTCTCACTACAGCGGTGGCGGCACGGATGCCACGCACTGTTGTGGAACAGCTGCTTGCACCAGAAGAAGTCATGCCTGGCACTCTCACGATTGCTCATCCAAGCGGAAGAACCCAGGTCAAACTCGACTACGACACGGAGAGGAAGCCGGCGGTATGGGTGGGAAGCGTTTCCTCGACTGCGCAGCGACTCTTCGAGGGCAAAGTGTACTGGACTGAACCATCCACGGATGCAAAAACAGACTCAGCACCAGAGACAGAGACCGTGCGTCATTCTCAAGGCCTAGCTTTCATCAAAGAAGTTCGCCAGCGGAATCCACTGCCAGACCTGATCGACCGCTTCTACCAGGGAGGCCACAACACCAACACCGACTTTGCGGCGTGGCTCACAAAGGACTTAGAAGACCGCCTGCAACCTGCCCCAGCTCTCCCAGGACCAAAAGCAGACCTCGTCCTCCCCACCCCCTCCCGCAACCGCGACACAGCCCATCTCCTCCGCGAGCTCTGGGCACTCCGGCACTCCATCACCCACTTCAGCAGGCAATACCCCTCCAAGCCCTCCTCTCCTGTCCCCGAATCCGTTTTACACTGCCTCTCCGCCATCGCCACGCACACCAGCACCCTCACCGCCTCGCTCAAGCACATGCCCCGGCCCGAGCGCACCATCACGCCCGAGCGCACCATCACGCCCGAGCGCACCATCACGCCCGACCGCACCATCACGCCCGACCGCAGCAAAGGCGCAGAGTGGCACCTCTGGGCGAAAAAATTCGCAGCGCAGGACCGACGCAAGGGACTGCGGAAGGCGGCGAAGAAGGAGGAGAAGCGGGAGGCGAGGAAGGCGGGCTGGGATCGGTGGAGGGATAGCGAGTTGAGTGCTGTGGACAAGACTGGGAGGTTTGTGGTAAGGGGGGAGCGGAGGGAGAAGTTGTTGAGGGGTGAAGGAACGGGGAAAGGGAAAGGACAAGCGAAAGAGAATGTGAAAGATTGGGTGGGAAGAGCGCACGATGACACAGCTCCCCATGGGAAAGAACGCGCTGGTGTCGTGCGGAAGTGGCTTACCCGACATGATAATCGCAAAGCACCAAAGTCCCTGACCAGCGCTCAGGACACTCCTTCGTCTACAGAAGCGGGAGTTGACAAAGACACACCTGCCAACGAGTTACCACCTCCGCCTCCCGCACCCACGGCTAAGTGGCCCTCCTTCAGAAACCGCCTCGCCCAGGAGAAAGCTCGAGAAGACGAACCGTAATCCGCGGCAGCTTCTTTTGAGGATCATTAGGCATGCCGGCTGCTTGCAGGGGTGGAGGCTCACTGGGGTTCTCTGGGTCATCTGCGGAATCCCATCCCACGAAACCGTTTTCGAGATCCATGAGGACGAGTGCGCGGTCGCCGCTTGCTTGGACGGTTGGTGTCACTTTTCCTTGAGGGTTGGTGTCAGGGCCGGCGACGGTTGTGTCCAGGATGTCTTCCTCGATATCTTTCTCAATGTAGTGGCTTAACGCTCTGCCTCGTCTATGATCAGACTCCATCATAATGTGACATATAGAAGATAATAGTGACATTGTTTGCCATGGAAGATGATCGTCAGCAACGTAGACTAGTGATTACCAGATGCCACTCTTTTGGAGCGGCTATTTAGGTTCTAGAGCGAGAAAGTGATACCATGTTTCCCTCAGAGGTTTGATGTCAATCAGATTCCAGGTTATCTCGTAGCGAAGACGCATCCCATACCTGTTCACGTGGTGAAAGATGATGGAAGAGACAAGCACGTGGGTACGCGACAACGCTTAGGTATTGACGCTAACCACACGCGTGCGGGGAAAGCTTCGGAGTTTTTGGAAGCTTCGAACCCTCAACAGCCTCTGCACGGTGACAATTGCTCAACGCCATGTCGAGCAACAATTCCAAGAAGCGCAAACCCGGCCCAGAGCCTGCGCCTTCGGCGAAACGCCCACGCTTTCCACAACGAGCTCATGCGCACCACATTGCCACCAAGCCAACCGCTGCCGCGTACCCGGACGGCGAGATCAATCTCAAGGCGTTCCTCAACTCGCATCGGAATGAGATCAAGTCGCTCGAAAATGCAATGCGCGCTGCGAAAAAGGGCCTGTCGCGTCGTGCCTTCCAGGATGTGCCCAGGGAGATGCGGCGCAGGACGGCGAGCCACAATCCGCAGCGGGTGCCGAAGCGGTTGAGGGCCAGAGCACGGCAGGAGGCGGCAGAGGACAACACGCCGGTTTCGAGGGGCACGAGTGGCAGTGGTGTGGGAAAGGGAAAGAAGAAGTGGTTGCGGAAGGAGGGCATTGAGAAGAGTCGGAAGCGGTGGGAAGAGCGCAAGAAGAGGCGGAAAGAGAAGGACGATAATGGAGCGAGCGATGCCATGGAGGGAGTTGAAGTACAAGTTGATACGACAGCGACCAAAGAGGTGGTAAAAAAGACGAAGGCGAAGTTCGCAGTACTGGCTACGCCCGAGACACCACCCTCGCGCTTCCGCAGACGCCAGAAGAACAAGACATGGTTGCCAACACATGTCTGGCATACAAAACGGGCGCGTATGACACCGCCGACAGACCCGCTCTGGCGATTTGCGATCCCGCTCGCTCCCGCTGGGAAGGCATACCGATTGACTCATCGGGCTGCGACATTGAGAGGGGCCTTGGCGTGGGACGTGAGCTACATGTCCACCATAAGCTTGGAGGGCGTCGAAGCAAGCATATTGGGCGTGTTGCAAGGACTGCACTTTTCCTGCGAGGGCGAAGAAGATCCGTGGCAGGATAGAGGCAAGGCGAAGAAATGGAGACACGGCTCAAGGGTGTGGGAAGGCTGGCTGTACGAAAGAGAGGCAAAAACCCCGCAGCGTGTTGCGTCTGTCACAGTCATATGGTGCGTGGCCGAGCAAGGCAGCACAAAGAGAAAGGCTTTCATCCGAGTCCATCCATGCGCATTCCTACAGCTGTGGAACGACGTCATACGGATTGCCAAAGTCCAGAAGCCATCAGTGAACGTGGAAGACCTTCGATTCGAGATTGGTTCCATTGAGATCATGGGCCCTGGCGCTGCAGAAAGCCTCTGCTCCATTTTACATCCAGCCTCCCAACCCGATGGTCATTCTCCACAGTCCATATGGCCAGCATTGGCAGACATCACAGATCCAGGCGTTCTCCCCCCAGGAGCGCTTCTTTCCTTTCCCATTTGCGATTCGCGTCTCCGCGACCCACCACGCACGTCACAACGAGCCCAAGATGCCGAGTCGGAAACCGCCTTCATGGGGATACTCGCCAACTGGCCTGTTGACGCGTCACAAACTGCTTCCGCGCTCTTCAGCCGCAATGCAAGGCTCGCCGCAGCCCGCTCCCTCCCATCCCAGAAATCCATCAATCGACGTAAAAGCACTGACGGCGACTTCGGCGCGTATCCCTCCCCCCGAGCAACAGATCCCCAGATTCCAATGCTCTTGTACACCTCGAAGCAGAGCAAGTCTTGGACCGTACTTCTCCCCTGGAAATGTGTTATGCCCGTCTGGCGAGGTCTCATGCGGTACCCCTTGTCGACTGGCGGAAACCCACGATTCGGGGGTTTGAAGGAGAGGCGCCAGGTGGACTTCGAACGCTCCGTGCCCAGCTTCCCATTCGACTTTCCAGGCTGCGATGCAGGATGGGGCTGGGAGCTGCAAGAGCGGGCGGCGAGACAGCACGAGTGGACGAGGCGGCCGAAGGGAAAGCGCATCGAGTGGTCTACCATCGATCTCGGTAACGGGCGGAAAGGCGAGCTTGGAGACCCGTGGGCGTGCGACTGGGAACGGCTTCGCAAGAAAGACGGCGAAGACGCGGATATGACGGGCACAGAAGATCAACTTCCTACCTCTCCGTTCCGCCAGTTGCCCTCACGAGACGCCCGCGCATTACTGGCAGGGAAACCCGTCCCTTCACCATCTACATCCGCGCCTCACCTCTTCACCGTCAAACTCAGCATGGCCACGCGCGGCACCCCTACTGCCTGCGCCCGCATCTATCGCCTCCCATCCTCCAACCCCGCCCTCAGAACCGCGTGGCTGTCTCTCCTCCCATCCTCCTCTTCCACACGCAACAAGAAAACACCCGTAAGAACCACAATCTCCGACCAACCCCTCCCAAGCCGCGACCTTGCCCTGTCCCTCCTCCAACCCCAGTGTAAAACCAACGGACCACCAAAAGCCGGAGACCCAGACTACCCACTCGTCCCCGACGAGGAAGACCTCATCGGCTTCGTGACGACGGGGAATTACAACCTCGCAGAGGGTATGCCGACAGCGGTGGCAAATCTGGCTATGCATCGCGTCCTGGAAGGTTCAAAACTAGGGGCGGGTAAAGGGCTAGGGAGAGAGGAACGAGTGTGCATTGTCCGAGGACCGGGGGAGACGACGGGGAGGCTGGCGGTGTGGGAGGCGGTGTGAATATGGCCTGACAGCGGAGTTTGGCAGGAGGCTGTGTTGTATGCACGTCGTTTCCAGGACCTCGGACGCGGCGGCAACATCTTTCCGGTAACCCATGGTGCAAGGGGAAACGCCGTCTTGTATGTCGTCTTTATCTGTCACGGTAGCTTCCCCCCATCTACTCCGGTAGGTAGTTCGGATCAACACCGTTCTCCGTGTCGGCCAGCTGTTCCGTGGCGTATCTGTGTTTTTGGTTAGGTATGGGGTGGTATGCCATACGTATGCATACTGGCAGATGCAACATGAGATGGATATATATATACACCTCTACTTCCAAGCGTTCGAGTTGAGCAGACCAGCGCTCTTCTCTTGTTTACCCCCTGCTGTTTGTCTGCACGGTGAAACGTGTACATGTAGATGTAGATGTGTATTGGGAAACTGATTTCATGTTATTATTTCTATACGGCAAGTATAAGCTGCAAATACTATCTACGTGACTTGTAGCTTCGCATGACGGGATGTGCGTGCGTATAAGACGAATGCGGTGGTTGTCTCGAGAGATGCAGTCTACAATCTATAACAACATCTTCCCAACCAACTTATTGCTAGCAGCAGTGAGCTATTTTCCTTGCAGGGAGAGGGAAATGTATTGGTTCGAGGTAGACATCACGTTCTCTGTGGGTGTATGTGTGGAAGAATCAATAAGCGACAATTTGTGATTTGTCTTGCGCGAAGGCCGTACCGAGGCTTCTATATAGAGAATATAGAAATATTGACATGGTGTTTATCTACACACGAGCTGCCATGCTCGCCGATACGTCTATTTATCGTCTATACAACAATGTACAAAGCAACATGCAATGTTGCAGGTATCAAAATAGTCGGACCAACCGCCCCCGTAGACAGCCTCTGTGCACCAGCGCATATATATGCTCTTTCCTTCCCGCCCCGCAACCTTAATCCAGGCCCTTCAGCTTCCGATATATCTTCTTGTGCTGCTCCAAAAACACGAAGGTGAGGATGGTATGTGGGCCCATGCGGATAAAACTCGGCACCCAGCCCCTGAACATCCAGCGCAAGCCCTCGGCGCGTGTGGTGTCGGTGATAATCTTCATCATGCTCTTGCTCTCGGTCGATCCCATGACCTTGGTCTTGATGACATCGACGGGCGAGCAGATGGTCGTTGCAACGAAGCCCGCGAGGAAGCTTGCGGTGAAGTGCGTCGTGAGGTTGTCCTGCAGCGGCGTCTTCTCTAGCAGCACACGCTTGAAGCCGTCGTACGACGCCAGCTGTCCGACCGTCATGAGCACCGCGCGCGACGAGTTGGGCCACACGCCGCGCCAGAGCCTACCCACGCCCTCCTCCCGCGTGGTGCGGATTAGCCCGTCGAACACGTGCTTGTATTTGCGGCGCTGCTCCAGAGGCAGTGCCGCGTCGTGCTGCATGCGCACATTGAGAATGTCGCCTGGGTTGCCGGCGACGCCGCCGAGGAAGCCGGAGACGGAGGCCATTGCGACGAGGGTGAGGAAGGAGGGCTTGGTTTCGGCGGTCGTGACGCGGTCTTTGAGGGCTTCGTAGATGCCGAAGCGCGTCATGCTGTAGGTCAGCTGGCGGAGTTGCGCTGCCGATAGCTGGGGGGATCGTTAGAAGAGGTAGAGGGTACGGAGGTGCACGCATACCCCTCGATACAGGCCCATAATGCCGTCTGTCTTCGCGACATGGCCGAACATTTGCACCATGTTAAGCCGCGGGCCCTGAGCGCTTTGCATCTGCAATCTGACCTGGAATCACGTGAGCGCTTGTCGTTGTATCAGTGTACGAGCACTTGTACCTTCACTGCCAGCTTGTTAGTCGGAGCTCTTCATGTTGACTTTCAAAGCTCACCCAGATCCAGCGGATGTGTAAAACACGCCGCAAAGCAACTCGCGCTCCCTCCAAACCAGAAGGGATAGTAAATCGGCTTCTTCTTCACATCCTGACTCTTGCGCAATTCCGCCGCGCTCACCTCCTTCTCGAGAGCCGGCATGATTCCCTTGCCCTTTCCGCTCTGTACAGAAGCTGCATGTGATCTGCAATTCACTCTGCCCACGGTCAAAAGGGTTCAAATTGCGCGCAAGGGAGGTAATTGCGGAAGTATGGACGGACGACGGGACGTCATTGGAAAATTGGAGCTTGGATTCGGTGTTAATCCTGGCTCCGAAAAGCTTGGCGTCGCGTGTGTTTTCTGGGGACGCGTCGACGCCATTGCACGATAGCTGAAAGTTCCATCCAGCATGCGGATACCACCGTTGTCGGCGGCCTTGTGCCGTCAATTAACAGAAAGATCTAGCATAGGGGCCCGCAGGGCGCAGTGGCCGCCATGGGTTTGGTCGTGTCAAATGCGATATAATTCTTCAGGTGAGTTTATGTCATGTGACTACAACCTTCATTTTGGCGGTATCTACACATGCCCATATCATGATATATGTGGTCTTACTTTGTCCCCCCCGGATGGCTACTAGGTCAATCCGCATCCAAGTAGATCGAATACGTCAAGACGGACCTCCGACTTAAGTTTTGAACATCCTAGTCTCTCCATGCCCGCTCCTGCTTGCACGCTCGTATATCACCAGCCGCTAACTGGTTCCAGGATCATCCCAAAAGGAAGTCACTGTAGAAGGCAAAAAGTACCCAACCGACTCATGGATGAACACCCCCTCGACTATCCTCTCCGCCATCCCCCGCCGCCTCCACACCCAACCCGACCACCCCCTCACCATCACCCGCCAACTCATCGAGTCCCGATTCCCAGGCTACCGTACCCACAACAACCTGTTTCCCATCGTCACTACGCACCAGAACTTCGACTCCTTAGGCTTTCCCCAAGATCACGTAGGCCGGTCCAAGACTGACACTTACTATCTCAACGCCAACACTGTGCTTCGCACGCACACCTCCGCCCACCAGGCAGATACCTTCAGGAAAGACGAAGCAGATGGGTAAGTAAAAATGGGTGTATTCGCTGTTGCTGTTGTGTGTCCTGCAGACTTTCATTTCTATTTAAGATATCCACATGAACAGCCAGCTGAGACATCTACCTAAGTCTGAAGATCTTGTTGTTAGAGCACTACGCTGACTTGTCTTCCACAACGTAGGTTCCTAATCAGCGCAGATGTGTATAGGAGGGACGCCATCGACCGAAGCCACTATCCCGTGTTCCACCAGATGGAAGGCGCGCGGACATGGGATCGCCGACTCGCAGAGAAGCAGGGCAAGACGCTCGCGCAACTCATCTGGGACGACGTCGAAAGGATCCCCAAGCACTCCGTGGAAGTCTCCGACCCGAACCCCACCATCCACCCCGAGCGCAACCCGCTCCAGGACGGCCACGCCGCCGACGAAACCGAGGCCATCGCCGCGCACCTCAAGCGCTCCCTCGAAGACGTTGTCGTCGCCATCTTCAACGCCGCCAAGTCCGCCACCGCCGATGCCGCAGCATCCGAAGAGCTGCTCAAGATCCGCTGGGTCGAAGCCTACTTCCCCTTCACGTCGCCCTCGTGGGAGCTCGAGGTCTTCTGGCAGGGCGACTGGCTCGAGGTGCTCGGCAGCGGCATCGTCCAGCAGTCCATCCTCAACAATGCGGGCGTCCCGCACCGCGTCGGCTGGGCTTTTGGTCTCGGTCTCGAGCGCATCGCCATGCTGCTCTATGGGATCCCTGACATCCGTCTCTTCTGGAGCACCGACGCGCGGTTCCTCGGGCAGTTCAGCGCCTCGGCAGCTCCCAAGCGGTTCGTCCCGTTCAGCAAGTACCCCGCGTGCTTCAAGGACGTGTCCTTCTGGCTGCGCTCGTCAAGCAGCGCGGCGGGCGGCGCGAGTCCTCCCCTCACCGCTTCGACCGGGGCGGGCTTCCACGAAAACGACGTCATGGAGATTGCGCGCGAGGTCTGCGGCGACGTCGCAGAGGACGTCCGGCTCACCGACGAATTCGTGCACCCCAAGACGGGCCGCAGGAGCATGTGCTACCGCGTCAACTACCGCCACCTGGAGCGCACGCTCACCAACGACGAGACCAACGACCTGCACGAGCGCTTCCGCAGGGAGCTCGTCGATAAGCTGGGCGTCGAGCTCCGGTAGGCTGCGGTGGGCGCCCAACTGCCACACTGACTTCGCTGGTCTGCCACGGCAGTTCAAGCTCAGCTGGAGCGGCACCCCCGATGCGGAAGCAGCACAACCACCACCGCACTGCTGCCCTATCCAGCGCGTACGCGCTGGCTACATGGCCAAGTGTTGTGGAAGTGGGCAGTGGCATCGCGGAGGAGGTGCCCTTTGCGGCTGGCGGGGTCGTGTCTGCACACCACGAACGTCAGTGCCTCGCGGAGGGCGGGAACGATTTTGCAGGGCAGCGTTGCAAGACGGACCAGACTAGACTTTGCTGTATGTATCATACGTTTGTATTCTGTACTATAATTGTAGCATGGTTCACAATCCGAGTAGATGCTTGTGCTGCCGTAGCCACCAAGGCACCCCTTGCATAAGCCCACCAGCCCATCTACCGTTTCAAGGTTGACAATCTCGTGTTGCAAGACGCGCCTCTGCTCACGCAGTGCCAGTAAGTAGGTAGTAGTGAGCAGGTTACCGCACCCCGCATTCTCGCTCCACCAGGGGAAAACATCAACACACACACACGTCAAGCATGGGCGACGATGCGACCAAAAAGCGCCAGTCGTGGTTGATTATCCAGACCGCCATCGTGCATCTTTGCGGGGAATCCTCGCTGCAGCGTGTAATAGCTGACACGGAATGCTCACGACGTCCAGGTCTGCGCATAGTCTGGTGCGGTCTGGCCTCTCCCCCCCCCCCCATGAAACCGCCCACGTCGACAGTGATAGCGACACCCGGAAGCAACTTGCAAGCAAGCAAGCAGGCTTGAAGGGGAGGGATGCTCCGTTTCGTCGCAGCTACTGCGCTGTGCTGCAATGTGCAAATCCATGTCCATGCACGTGCACGTTGTGCAAGTGCAAGTGTAAGTGTAGGGGCAGTGTAGTCATGTGCGTTCGGCACAGGAGCCGAAACCGCGACGCGGTGTTGCGACGCGGACGGCGCAGCGCCGGAAAATTGTTTAGAGCGCGTGGCACAAGGGCGATTGGCGGCAGGACGGCGACATGGGCTCCGCCTTTGCGGTATTCTGCGTGCTGCCGGGGTAGGTAGATGCTGGGGCGAGATGCGTAGGAGCGGTGAGAACGCAAGCGTTTAGCCGTGTGGGTGTGGGTAGTCAGGGGGAAATCTCGGGCGTGGACAAATACAGCGCTTCTTGGATCCAGGACTGGGTGTCTTGGGGCCTGGGGGTGGTGGTGGATTCGTCGTTGGAATGCGTGGTCGAAAGATGGTGTCGGACGTCTCCAAAAGCTTACGGTATCGTATCGATAGATCGATGCGCGGTGGTGCTCCAATCCAAGGGTCTGCGGCTGATATATTACACCGGATGCACGAGGCCCATTGAAGAAAGGGATCATGGTTCAAATCTGGTAACGAATCAATAGCGCGAGGTTGAAAAGAGATGCGACGACGATGTATGTACGGCATTTAGGAAGTAGGAGAAGTGAGGAGAAGGGGTGTCAATTCCAAGGTCTCTGAGCGTACTAACAAGGTGCTGACGGTTGATCTTGTGTAATGCGGCACGGGTCGCTACCTGCCCACCGATCAGATCCCGACCGATGAGAGCAATGGCGACCTCGTGCAGATGCCGTATGGAAATAAGGCTGGTCAAAATCGCAGGTTCAGGTTAAACGGAGCGAATGAAAAGTTGCGTGAGGAAGAGCTGTGCGGATCAGGGCTGTCCGCAGCGGCCTCAGTTCAGGCTGAGAAAGGATGCACCGCTGCAAACACTGACAAAGTATAGAATAGCGCACTAAGCGCAGCATTTTAAACCACAATGATCCATTCAGCGATGGCGAGAACATGGTTGGGACGACGGCAGGGCAAGTTCCATCTCGCTCTGCAGCATTCCTACGCAGTGTTCCAAGACGCGTGAATGAGTGGCTTTACAACGCAGATCTGCACGTTCACGTTGAAAAAGGAATGCAAACATAGTTGCAGAACATGTTGATCGTGTTGATCGTGGCATCCTCTCTATACCGTCATGGTGGCAATGCAGGTCTTCCTATGCATGAAAGCGTGACGGCAGATAGTGTGAAGGCAAAAATCCTGCCCATGACCACGAGCCGCATGAAGCGGCCCACATCCGACCCATCAGTTTTCGAAGTCTTTGACGTAGGTACCTTGACTGGAGTATACAGCAGGTAGTCTCAAGTAACGTAACCAATACAGGTTCGTAGTGCCAAGTGCCAGCGTCGTTTCGTTTCGTGTTTCGCGAGGTGGAGAAGAACATGTTAGACATGGTCGGCCTAGTCGAGTAGTTGGAAATGAACGACGGCTGTTTGATGGTGATATCATATTCGAAATCTAGAATTGTTTTCATGGCTTTACCCGTTTGCTCTATTCGAACAGATGTCATCGTTCGTGCCTGGAAACCGAAATTCGATGAGTGAAAGCGAAGAGTTTGCTAAGATGTGACAAAAAATGCGCTTCATGAACTCATAGCTCGAGAGCGCAAGTCATATGTGATATCGGTGAAAATATCTGCAAATACGGCGGTGAAGAGCTCCCCTATTGCATCGCACTCTGCGTGCCGGTAGTCTGCTGCATCCATCACTCTCGTTGATGGACCGTGATTGGGTGTATGCAGGAGCAGAACGAGCGCAGGCGGCAAGTCAACTAATCCCGATAATGTAAATGCAGTCATTCAATGAAAGAGCTCAAGGGATTGGGCGTAGCTCCCGAAGCTCAGCGCACCCTGGCTGAGGCAGACCCAAATACCAATGTGAGGATCCTCGGGTGGATTTCGCAGACCCTTGTCCACAGTCCGGTCAGCTCGCGAGGAGCGTTCCTGAAAATCATTATGCGTCATGTCGAGGACGGCTTGAAGCGAATCTCCGAAAGGAATGCATGCCGCGCAAGACTGACTCGAAAGCTGCAAACGACCCCGAATCTGTTCAAGGCCAGCCGATGGGAACGATAAAGAATCGTAAGTGGGTGCGTATTTCCAGCTGCAATGCTGGAGCGGTCGTCACATCTTTACCCGTGTAGGCGAGACGCATGAACAACGTACGTTTTTTTGTGGGGTTCGATTCCGGATCAGTGCCAGCCACGAAGGATCCCTGCCGCAGATGCACGGTGTGATGTCTGCACGCAACGCTCAAGATGGACCGGAATTGCTTTTCAGGCCAATATTCCGTGGTCGCTCTGGGATTGAGATGGTGAATGTCAGCGTATCTGGACGAGATGGTGATCAGCGCAGCCGGCGTGTCGGCACCAACTTCCCTCTAGCAAGGAAAATGCAGATCGGGCATAATTACAAACCTTGGGCATGAATCAGTACCATTAGTCCGTGCGCGAGCCCAGAACCGCATGTGTGTTTATCGAAAGCTTGTTACCTATGTTATCGCAGTGCTGGGCATGCCGTTGAGGGTGCAGGAGTACTTGCATTGTCACTGGCGTACCTGCCAAGAATCTGACCAGATGAACTGAGGTATTGGGCGGAATTATACTCATCGTGGGCAGGAAAAGAAACGTCGGAGTGAAAGTGTTGTAGGTATAGCTCGGCAGCATGGGCTATTGTTGACAGGGTCCGAGTTCGCGAAACCTTCGCTTCGCCTATATTATGGTCTATGTACCTACTCAGGAGCTCGCTCGCAGGGTGCCCAACCTGCACGTGGTGTCTTGCGTGTCTAAAGAAACGGTGGCTCGCAGGGCTCAGCGGGAGAGTCGATCGGCGAACCGCATTTGAGTGTGAGGAGATAGTTTTAGCTGCCCGCATTTGAGTGTGAGGAGATGAACTAGCTGCATGGTTAGGCACAGGAGGACGCTCTAAAGGAGCAAGGCGATGCAAGTGGAGTTAGGACGCGCCCAGGAGTGAAGCTTGGCGAATCTTGTTCGGTGCCAATGCTGTAACAGCAAAACAGAGGCCGGTTGGGCTAGTGTGTTGGTATGAATTGGAAAAGTGGCTCCGTGGTTCGCGAGTGACCAGTGTGACCAAGCTTGCTGGAGATTGAGGCTGCTCAATGGCGCTAGACTATGCACCTTGAGCGTTATTAGGTGGCGGTCTTTTGTAAGTTGGGCCAAACTAGTCTACCCCAGTCTTAATACATAGCATGGTGGTCATAAGAACTGGTCGACTGGGAGAGGGAAGCAACTGTCAAGGCGAGGAAATTGGCATCGCCGGGCGACGGGCATTTGTGCCTCGGGAGCGTGCAAGCGAGTTGACTCGGGGAGGGTTTTCCAGCCATGTTTGAATTTTCTCAGCAAGCAAGCTGCAGCCTGCACCCGACGACGCCGTAAGAATCACCAAGGACGCCGTCAGCACGGAGCTGATGTTCGTGGACGAGGTTCGGTAGCAGTACCTAAGCGCCTGCACACTGACGGTTTCCATGGCAGTGACCGCCTGCAGTTTCCATGGCAGTAAACGCCTGCACACTGACGGTTTCGATTTTCCCTTGTCTCCGGCGGCGACGAGTGATGGGAGCATCAGTGCCGCTGCTGTTGCTGATGATGATGATCATTGATGGCACACCGGACAAGCACCACGCAGTCGAAACCGTCGCGGAAAGGGTCCCACGGCAGCGGCAGGGGTTGACAACCCAAGGAGCTCGACTAGAAACAGATGTTTGTCACAATGTCCCCTAGAAACTTCTGCTGTTCCACCACAGTCCGTCCCGATCAGTTTGGCCAGGCGTTAATTAGGCAGACTGGAAGGTAGCCGTCGCGTGGCAACATGGGACCAGACTAGGTAGCCTCCCGCAGTGTTCGACACCCCTCCCAGCCGCATACCCGCCGCGGCACCGGACTGCGCATGCTGATGTGGATGTGTGGATGCGCCCTGTGGGAGGATACGAAGACCGACTGCACCAGTGCCGTGACGTCGTGACCACAAGTGGATACACTTGGGATGCGCCGTTGAGCACTGGCTGCCGGCCCTTCGGCCCTGGTTCGACGCCAACGAAGTATGATTGAACACCCGAACCTTCACCTCGTCGGCCACAGTGCCGCCACCCCGTGCGAGCGGCTTTGGTTCCGCCTCTGGATTCGCGCCGTCGTCCATCGCTTCGTCGCGTTGCCCATGGCTTAGGTACCTAGGTACCTACGGTATCTTCAGGTGCTGCACCTCCTCCTCCTCCTCCTCCTCCTCCTCCTCCTCGCTGGCTGGCCAGAGGGCAAGCATGCTAGATATGTCCTGCTGCTGCTGCTGCTTATCAGGTGCACTACCTATCTACCTACCTCAGTCTTGGGCACTTCCGCACGCTGCAGCCTCCAGAGCCCTGTCCCCAGAAGCATGCTCGCTGCCACCTGCAGCACGCGTACCAGAAGACCAACGTCCGTTGACTCGCCCGCTGCTCATCGCCATAGCAGCTCCATTTATAGACAGGGCAGGCTGCAACCACGGTGCATCGCGGCACTCTGTTCCCTGCGGTGCCTGCAAGTTCCCCACGAATCGCCAGACGTGGGCAGTCAGGCCCGTGTTTCATCCCAAGCGCGTCAATCTTTGGACACGGCCCCGAGAGCCTAGGCGATGCCCGCTCGCCATTGGCACCTCTGCCCTGCAGGGGGCTCCTCACTCGTGCATGTAGCAATAGTAGTTTGAGGGAGCCACACTTAAGCCAAAGCCATGCCTATTTACACGAACCCACTGCAGGGTCTCTTATGTTTGACATGCCCGCCTCCCAGTCTCACCTACCTTGCTCCTAAGAATCCGGCCACGGCTACGGCCACTTCAAACAGCGCAATGACACACATTGCCAATTGCATGCGACCTGCTGCTGCTCCATCCTCGCCCGTTTATATAACCATGGAAACATCCTTCCTGTCACCCGTAAGTGCTCCCCAGCATCACTTCTTCACCACCAATGAGTTATCATTTGCCTCGTCGTTCCAAGTCACTGAGAACTCTCAAGGCCGATCCCGAATCAGCAGACTCTCTTCCTCTGCTGCCAGACAGGAGCCCTTCCATCCTTAGCCCACAGTCACAGAATGGCGGTGCTTCTAGATATCAGCTTTGGCCATCCAAGAGCCCTGCAGCAGTCCAGCCACGGACTACCTTTGCATCTGACAAGCTCTCTGCATTGTCCGTTGGACGCTCGTCTTCCTCACTGAGCGATACCGTGGTATCTCATGAAACCGTTCCCTTTTGGCAGCGAAGCGGTTCTCTAGCCAGAAGACGAAAGGTCAGCGTTCCCGAGCTGGGCAGTACTATGACCACGGTCCAAGAAATGCCCATCGATTCTCGTAAGCATCGCCCTGGCATCCGCCCCTTGCGAATTTCTAACTCGAAACAGCCACCATCCCTGGACGACCACCTCTACGTAAGGCGTCGACCGAGGTTTTTGGCCACGAGAGATCCAGCAGCGCCCCAGGCACAAACTGGAAGGCCGGCCCTTTTGGTGATGCCCTGATGTCTTGCGTCACGGGACCCTCCCCGGCACAGGAGGGTCAGTCTTTCTTTTTTTCCTCGCCCGAACAGGTCAAACGGGCACCGGAACAAGCCAGCCGCTTGGATCAATCCGTCACTCTCGGAAAGCCGCTGTCGCCGATCCTCAGCCCAGGTGTCGTGTCGAAACCGACCTTGAACGTAGATACAGACGTCATCCCAGAAGATGTAGAATCTCCCCCCGAGGTTCCCCCCAAGTCCCCGGCAGTAGAAGGCAAGGGTTCACCCAGCCCCCTCAACCTCAACACCAAGGCGAGCCGGTCGCAGCTCACCACCCCCGCTACAGCCACTTCTGGCGGCATGCCCCCCTTGAGCGCCATCGAAAACCGGCGATCACCGAATGTGAACGGCCCGATACCGACGCCTCTATCAGCCATCTCGAATCCATTCAGCGCTGGTTCCCCAGGGGGTGGGTTTGACTATCGTGGGTCACCCAAGATCGAAAGGCGAGACCCCCTCGCCTCACACAACACGCACAACAGGAACCTGTCCGAGTCATCGGTAATGGACCGCGGTCGCCCTGTCCGAAGAGCCAGCAAGAGGTCACGAAGCCGTGCCGACTCGGAGGCGAACGAGGAGCCCGCGCCCGACAATTGGCAGTTGCCCAAGGGCATGCGTGTCGCCGACGCTTCACGACGTATGCAAAAGGCAGAGAAGGAGACCTTGTACAAGCAGGCATCCGAACAGGCCGACAAGTTCGAAGTAATGAACAAGCGCGACGTCTCTTCCATGTCTAGGGTATGCAGTGCTCATCGCCATCCATCGATATCAACCACTAATCTTCTACGACAGGAACTGAGAGCTCTGGATGAGCGATGCGATTATCTCCGCAAGACGTACAAGTCATTGCGGGCTGGTCGCCAGAAACTCCACAGTCGTATGATCTCCTACCTCAAGCGAGGAAACACGGTCATCTTCTCGCGCGAGTCGCTGCTCAAGCAAGAGGAGGCACTGGCCGAGCTAGATGTCTCCATCGATGAGTTCATCCTCAAGCTAGAGCAAGCAGAGAACCGACGCTTGCGCCTGCGTCAAAAGCTTCTGGAGCACGTGGCTGCCGCCCTAGTCCTGAACCCGGCTGCACTACAGGACGGCTCTGAAACCACGCCACCCAGGAGTCCCGTCAAAATGGAAAGCCCCCTCCGTAACGACCGCAAAGAGGTGGAGTCGATCAAAATCTACGCCGACGGGCACGTCCTCAACCTTTTCTCCGACATTGAGCATGCCATTGGCAAAATGTGCGAACAAGCATACTGACCGAGTCCAAAACGCTTTACGACCTGGATTCCTGCGCGTTCTCCAAAGTTCAAACGAACACGAAATCACGGCATTAGTTTACTTGTCTAATAGTTGACTGCCAGCCACCTTCACCAGCATTAATTCCCTCCTTATTTTCGCATGGTGGCATGTCATCACGGCCGACTTTCCCTTTCTTCTTACTTGTATCTATCACGGCCGGACCTCATTCAGCGGCGGAGCCTTTACCGTACATTCTCTCTTATGTTGTTTTTTTCTTCGCTCACGGAACACTGTGCGCTGAGCGTTTTTCTTTTCCTTTCTGCTTTTGTACTATTGCAACGGATACCCGGGGGCAGCATTCTCTTCGATCCATTCTTCTGCCCGGGAGTAGGAGGCGTTGTTCGGCAAGAGCAAAAATACAATTTGGCCATGGCGCCGTTTCAGAAGCTTCCTCTCTGCCGCCTTGCGAGGCAGGTACCTAGCATGCAGTCTTCGCGTATCAGAAATTCGAAACATGTCCAGACCCGCTGGGATCTGTGAGTTCACGAGAAGCCAACGTGCCTCCGGCTAATTGTTGTTTGTGCACCGCGCCGCGGGGTTCGTTCTATGACGACATCGCCCACCATCGTCGTGCTGCACATGGTGTTGGGATGACTTGCAGTAGGCCATTACAACCCGTCGCCCAACGCTCCCACCACATGTCCATGGCCTCTGAAGTTTTAGGTGGCTCGGGACTGCCGTAGTCCCACGTTATTAGTCTGCTTCCAACCTGGCAGAAGGCGTCCACTGAGGTGATGAAGCGGCACGCTCTAGAAACGACGACGTCGGAAGATAAGCTGGAGAGGGATTAGGCGTTGTTGGAAGGCCGGTAATGGGCGCTAGCATCTGTCTCAAGTGTTCGCAGGGGCGTTTCCCCCGGAGGCTTCTGCCGAGAGGGCGGGCTCGCAGGGCGAATCCTTTGCGACGATAGGTTTCTAGACTTCATTATTCAGGTACGCTGCAGCGAAGGATGCAATATCGACCCGTTACTCGGCTCATGGGACAAAGCTGCACTGTGCCGTACAGGCGCGAGCCAAGGTGCCCGGATACGATTGCCCAGGTGGCGGTGGGACGTTGTTTCATAGAACGTGTAGCCGAGGTGCACGTCCTCTTGATAGTCAGATGGGTGGGGTCGAGAATGGGTTAGTCTGTGTGGCTGTGTGGCTGTGTGGCTGTGTGGCTGTGTGGCTACGTGGCTACGTGGCTGCGTGGCTGTGTGCTGTGACAGCTGCTGTGGCTGGCGCGCGCTAGGGAAAACGATCCACCGGGTGCCGCGATCGTGGCGGTCTACCTCCGCCAAAGTTTCTGTGGTCTGTGACGCTTTCAGCCTTCAACATGTGAACAACGAACCACGCCGTCACCACACTATACCACACCGCCCACTGCCGCTATCATGGCCACAAATAGCATAAAACTGCTCACGGGTAACAGCCACCCTCAGCTTGCGAATCTCGTTGCTAGCAGGTATGTGGGACCGCCCTAGCACCTGCATCTTTCCTCCGCAATCAACGCTCGAATCATGCCGCATACTTCCCATTATGGTAGCTTTAACTGCATGCCAAATATCGATCTGCCACCACGCAACTCTACCTGTTCCCCATGTACCTGCACGGCACGGTCCACGCGCAGGAGTTATTGCGCTTCAGACAGGCACGGCCGCTGACAGGGTCGCAGGCTCGGGATTGAGCTCACCAAGATTTTGGTACTCCAGTACTCCAACCAGGAGACATCTGTGACCATCGGCGAGTCTGTGAGAGACGAAGATGGTATGTGCGCACCCCGCACCTCCCCCAGGTTTCAACACCAGTACTGCAACTCCATATCGAAACAAATTATCTCGTATGACATAGGGCGCTAATTGGATCGGACAGTCTTCATCCTGCAATCCACGCCTCCCGGTGATATCAACGATGCGCTGATGGAGCTCCTCATCATGATCAATGCCTGCAAGACGGCCTCGGCGCGCCGTATTACTGCTGTGCTACCCAACTTCCCGTATGCACGCCAAGACAAGAAAGACAAGTCGCGAGCGCCCATCACAGCGAAGCTCATGGCCAACATGTTGCAAACGGCCGGCTGCAACCATGTGATCACAATGGATTTGCATGCTAGTCAGATTCAGGGCTTCTTCAATGTCCCGGTGGACAACCTATATGCGGAGCCGAGCACCCTGAGGTGGATCAAGGACAACTTGAATGTGAAGGAGTGCATAATTGTTAGCCCGGATGCTGGCGGCGCGAAAAGGTATGCAGCCTTCCCTGTACCCTACGGGCACTTTAGCCACACTTCACAAGATGATGCGAAAGCTTTGGGAAGCTCGTCACGCTTGTAGAGCTTCGATCTACAACATCGCAAGATCTGGGGGTTGTCGAGCCGAGCAATTGATGCTAGCGTTTTGAAGGGAGCAATGTCGTGGATGCGCTAACATATACACAGGGCAACTTCGATAGCAGATGGTCTTGACCTTCCATTTGCCTTGATCCACAAGGAACGTGCCCGACCGAACGAAGTCTCCAAGATGGTCCTCGTCGGAGACGTTAGCGACCGCACTGCCATCATCGTTGACGATATGGCCGACACCTGTGGAACTTTGGCGAAAGCCGCGGACGTTGTCATCCAGCACGGCGCTAAAGACGTCATTGCGATCGTCACACATGGCATTCTTAGCGGAAACGCTATCAACGCCCTTAACGGAAGCAAACTAAAGAAGATTGTTGTAACGAATACAGTCCCGCACGAGGACAAAAAGGAGCTATGTGATCGTATCGAGACGATCGACATCAGCCCAACTGTGAGTAGTGTCGGAACAACGCTCCTAGGGCCTTTGCTAAGATGTCGATAGCTTGCGGAAGCGTGTCGGCGCACACACAACGGCGAGAGTGTATCTTTCCTGTTCAAGCACGCACCCGTCGACTGAGGCTAATGCGGATCACATCAGGTTCGGGCCGTGCTTTAGATCTGCAAAGGGTATTGATTGCATATTGGAGTTTCTTGATTGATACACGTGGTGGAATTCACCACTTTCTGTGTGTTTTCTTTTCAAATCGTCCTCACTTTTGAGGATTCCGGTTCAGCTTCGGCGGCCCATGACTTTACTCATCCTCACGACTTCACTCGACGGTGTCTGAAGGTTGCATTTCGGACGATATCTGCTCGCGACATCATTTTCGAACTGCGCTTGATCTGTTTTGGTGTTGTGTTGCTGAACGTTTAGACGGAGACCGTGCGCACTCAGTATGCAAATCACTTCACACGAACTAACCATACGTAGCAGGTAGTGAGTGGTCTGCATCAATGAACAAAATATGACACCCCTGCCAAACTCGTCCTCCCAAACCACTGCATGGCGCTTTCTTACCAGTTGTGGGCGTGTCCCGAGCTGTCAAAGTATAAACAACGTTTAAAACGAGCCGACTCGTGACGTGCATGAGGAGCGGTGCGCTGCGCTATTATAGGATATTGCTAAATGGAGTGGATGAAAATTGCTCGCGCGAACTTTATATCCACCTTAGGTACCGATGCAGCAGAGCTGAGCAAGCGAAGCAACTCCTAGTGGATCCTCTACACCTGCATCCGTACAATCGTGTGCTCGTCGTATCCTCGTTGCGAGGGTGGGAGTATAGCCGGTGTGTAATATGTGCGGTACTATAGCCCCATCGCCTACCGTAAGTATACTCCAGGGAACGCCTAATGCAGTCTGCCACCCTCCGAGGTAACTCTGAGGTAATGCAGGATACCCTCGCACGCAGGATCTGCTCCCTTTCGCCCTGCCATTACTTCACCCCTTGTAGGTAGGAGGAGCAACCGCGCCCGTTTCCCGCTCACACCATTATCATATTGCATCCCATCCCATCCCGTCCCATTCCACTCCACTCCACTCTACCCTTCCACCACGGAGAAACTCTCCCCGCTCAACCCAGTCCAGCTCCCCAGCTGATCTCGTCTTGGATGCACCCTCCACCCAAACCAGGCTTCTGCTCGTACCCCAAGCGTGCAGTGCAGTGCAGTGCAATGCAATGTAGTATACCATGCAGCCTCAACCCATATCCAGCCCCCACAATCCCAGACCGTACCTATTCCACGACCCGGTGGAGCCTTCGGGCCGCAGCCATCTACCGGGGCAGTCCGCCTCCTGCAGCTCCGGGTGCGCACGCGTGTCAGCGCGGACGGACGGACTTTGCATGGACACGGCACTGCGGCATCTGCTGGGCTTCTCGCCGGGGCGGGATGCCGGGGGGTGGGGGGTATGCGTGGCGGGAATTGCGTTTGGGCTTTGAGTTTGGTTTTTGGTTTACGCAGGGTATGGTGGTGTAGGTAGGTAGGTAGATAGGTAGGTAGGTAGGTAGGTAGGGGTGTGGGGAAGAAGGGCCTGCTTTGGTCAACTGTGAGGCGAGAGGGGGCTTGCGGTGGTGGGTAGCACCGAACGCGTCTTGACGACTATGAAGTTGATGTTTCTCATGGGCTGGTGCTGCGAGACTGGTGCTGGTGCTGGTGCTGGTGCTGAGGATGGGTTTGGGGTATAGGGTGTGTGTGCTGGCGCGTTGGGCGTGGTGAATATCTTGGTAAGTACATGTGTGCGAGGGGGACAGAGAGTGGACCAGGGGCTCAACGCGAGGGTAGTTGGGCAACCATATTTGCTACACATTCCACACCCTTGCCTAGAAGATCGCTAGACCCCATCGTTGGGTGTAAAACAGATGTGTGATGCTTGGTCATTATTACTCATACTCATACATCGTAAAAGTTGCTGTGTGTATCCGCCCGCCAGATTAAAAGATCAGTGTGCCACCCAAGAGATGTTGCCGAAACGCCTAACCCTGCCCAATGCTCATATATAAGACCCGCAACGATGAATGCTGCATTCAAAACCCTCCAGAGAAGTGATCATAGAACCAGTACCTCCGCAGCGCATCTTCTTCCCCGCGTGTAAGCTAGTCACTCCTCAACATGCTCTCTACCAGGTCGCCCAATGGCCCCCAGAAGTCTTTGCTGCCACTCGCCAAGCCGTGCTCGTCGATGAACAGGACGTAGTGCTTGAAGCTGGTGTTGAGATGCGGCTCCAAACCTAACTCGATTATGATCGGGTAGTGGTGGCAGTAGATGTGGGCGTAAACGCGGTAAAGACGCTTGAACATGTTTCGGATGAGGGCGGCGAAGGACTTGGGGAAGGGAACGCCGATGCGGCTGGGGAAGTTGGCCTCGTTGTCGACGTTGGATTGGATCCATGCCATGAGGTGTTCGATATACTCCGGGGCGGACATTTTTGTGGGCTTCTTAAACGCCTCGTTGTCCTGCCACAGATATTCAAATCTAGAGTGGTAGCATTAGCGGGGGTGAGACGAAGGAGAAGCAGATATGACACGTACTCGTCTGTAGCCTTCATCTCGGGACATGTCTGCGGCGAGCAGAACTCGGTAATGGAGCCATAGAGAAGGTTGATCTGGTTGTAGAAGTCGACCACTGTCTTCGTGAGCGAAGAAAACCGTGGATTCAGTCTTGCACATACCATTAACGGCCAGCCACTCATCTTTATCCTCTCCCTCCGGCAACTTGACCGCCTTCCTCAAGCTTCCGCTACCTAGCGTCGCCTCGGCATACTGCTTTAGCTGCCAACTGCTGGTGCCCCGGCCGGACTTTTGCGGCTTGAATGGCTGCCTTTGTGTGCGCGGATTACTAGATTGAGAAGAAAGTAAGCCCATGCCCTCAGTTTGTTCTGTGTGCGCTTTAGTCTCAGAACTAGAGACTAGCTCGATACCCCCGCAATCGTCACGTCCTTCGCCAGAGCTGTTGTAACTATATCCTAGAGATTCGAGCTGCAGTGACCCTCGACCCGCGGGAACAAGCTTGTGAGAGTAGTTTGGGTAGGCATGAGCCAAGCATTGGTTCCCACGCTGGCGTGGCAAACGCATCTGGTTGCAGAGGTCGCTGGATACTACTGGCAAGACAGCGCCCGCCGCATCGTTCTTTGGAGACGACGCGGAAGTCGTGCTTGCCTGCTGCGTCCGCAATGCTTCTCCAGCGCGCTGTACCGGGCTCTTATATGCTGTCTGCGGCGAAACGAGAGAGATGCCACCGCCAATCTCAGCCCAAACATGTCTGATATCGCCTCTCTCCGCTTGGTCGAACATATCCATCCCAAGATACATGCAGCTCTGGCTCTGGGCAAACGTAAAGACGGGTTGCAGGGGCTTCGGTTTCGCTGGGAATCGAGGTGGTGAAGGGCGCGACGTAGCGTTGGGAATGGGAGGGACGAACATTGTGCTTATGAAGCCCGACATCCTCCACGACAGCGTTGTCTCAGATATACCTGCTTGGCCGTGTTGCGCGGTGGCGGCTTCGCATTCCGTAGGTTAGCATGGTGATTGGAAATGGCCTGGAATGCACGCACCTTTGCTCGTAAGTGTTTCAGATGAAAGGGCCAGTAGCGAACGAGACAACAGTTCACAGAAAGAAGAGATTCGTGAGAGCGCAAGAGTGATCGGCGTGAACGGCGTGAACAGCGAATGTGTTTGGTTGCCCCGCGATAAACAATGGACGCCACACCATGACTAATCCACAAGCCACATCTGACTGGACCCTGTTTACGCTCCTTCACATCCCAGAAGGCCCCCAGAGAGGGACACATCTAGATCCAATTGTTCCAAAGCGAATAGAGTCCACCCTGCTCGCCATCCGCTACCACAGCTGTACTAGGCGCACTCCCTTTTCGTCCTACCTACATCCTAGGAGTCGCTTCTTGCGGCGTGTGATACAGCTGAGACAAGCAGAGCACAGCGTTAGCTACGGTAATCGAAGTTCCATACGAACCGTCAATGCATGGCATCTTTTACCAACACCTATCCATTCTGACGCAGTTACGAGCCCTACAGTTCAGAATCTCGGCTCCTGTTGTGACCTACAATAGGAGGTTCTAGATATGGACATTACTGACTGTAAGTAGAAACAAAAAAGAATCCTGCTGATCATCAAGGCGCAACACAGAAAAGAAAATCAACACGTAAGCAAAGCTGCTGTTGCCCACCATCAGAATCGAACTGATGACCTTATCATAGCGGTTAAGTACTAGTGATACGCTCTACCACTGAGCCAGGCGGGCTTTGTAACACGCCAGCAAAGCTGCTGTTGCCCACCATCAGAATCGAACTGATGACCTTATCATAGCGGTTAAGTACTAGTGATACGCTCTACCACTGAGCCAGGCGGGCTTTGTAGCTTCAGGAAGATTGGCTGTTTCGACGATGCTTTTGGCCATATATAAAGCACCACAAGATTCAAGGCCACTTCTGCCTCGCTGACAGTCAGCAACAACGGGAACAGCACGGAGCTTCCTAGAACATGGCGTGCAGCCTAATCGTTCCTATTCTCCGCTCAGAGCATCAATTTTTTCAAGCTCGCTTGTGTTCTCTCTTGCAGGCCGGTGTGGGTCTCGTCGAAATTTTGCAGCACAAACCACCACGGCGAATGCGAGGAGATCGAAAAAAATTCGATCCAGAGGCTTGATAACGCGGATTTGCGACGTAATATTTTCATGTGCACTCAACAGGCTCGGTGGTGTAGTTGGTTATCACGTCAGTCTAACATAAGTTAGCTCACTGAAGGTCCCGAGTTCAAACCTCGGCTGAGTCAATCGTCTCTACGATTTGCTCCTGTTGCTGCGTTCGATTCGCAGGCTTCATGTTTTTTTGGCTTTTGCCTCAGCCTTCCTTGTACGTAGCTCGGCCTGCTATATTGGTGGGTATGTGGTGTGGAAACGCTTTCGGAGTGGTAGCAGGAACAGCCCCTTGTTTTTGTCAGTCCCAAACAAGTAAATCTTAGCGATTACGGTCACATTACTATCAGCCCGCTGCACCAGCAACTCCATTGGATCCAGCGCACCTACGACATGGATGATGCGCCCAAGCCTCGGTGGCTCAGATTTCCGCGAGGGGGACAGTCTTTTGCATATGAACCCCATGCGCGTATCGTGAGTCTTGCTGCGGCGAACGCAGATGGCGACGAAAAACCACCCACAGTGGGCACCGCAGTCCTATCAAGACACCACATATCAACCCATCCATCATGTTGAGCTGGTTCAAAACGCACCAACCAAAAGGGGTCTCACGCCAACCGAGCACTTCATCCAAGATGCTGAACAGCATCCCAAGCCCAAGCAAACTTGGTTCCAAGCACATTTCGGTGGGTTGAAAAGAACACTGCGCTTGTTCTTGGCTGTAGCGATTATTGTGCTCATCGTCAACGTCTCATGGCTCCTCTACGCAAAATCGCACTATGGCGGTATCGACTCAGGCTCTGGCATCATCCAGCGCGGAGACTGCAATGTCGCAAAGTCGACCAACACGTGGTTACATTTGCTGATTAACTTCCTGTCTACGTCGCTGCTGACGGGTAGCAACGCCTTCATGTCTGCCTACTGCTGCCCGAGTCGTAAAGAGGTCGACAAGGCGCATGCAAGGCGCAAGTGGCTGCATGTGGGCATACTCAGCCTGCGCAACCTTGGCAAGATCTCGAAGAGAAAGAGTTTAGTTGTGCTGCTTTTGTGCGTTAGCAGTGTACCTTTTCATCTGTTGTTCGTCGCTCACAATTTCTCGTTCTTGTGCCACGCTGATACAGCACAGATACAATTCGCTGGTTTTCGTATCGCTGAGTGCAAACAACTACTACTACACCATCGGAACCCAGGAATTCCTCGAGAATGCATCTTATAATCTCACAGGACCGCTACAAAACTCTTGGGGTAGCCTTTACTGGACGCTACGAGCACTTCCCGGTGCAACTTACGACAGACCCACTCGCGTGCCCTATCGCGACACGGCAACAGTCGACAGCCTCTACAAGTACTATGACCAAATACAGAAAAGCGCTTCTTCCTGGGAGAGGCTTAGTAACCGAGACTGCATACAGGCCTATTCCAATGTGTTCATGACTGGACGGCGGAATGTAGTTCTGGTCTCCAGTGAAAGGAACGCGACCAACTCAGTGTTATATTACGGAACCACTGAGCTGGACAATGGTGGCATGGACAACAACTGGTGGATATGCTCGAGGGTTCAGGACGGCGGGAACGTCAAATGCCAACCTGGCGAATACGCGGCCGACGCTGATAATTGGACGGTATGGGGCTATCCAATTGACTACTGTCTTTCCGAAAAGATCGAGGACGTATGCCAAGTCGAGTTCAGCATGGACATCATGGTCGTGGTTATCATTTTCAACGCTATCAAAGTGATCGCGATGACGTGGGTGCTGCTAAGATATAACGCCGAGGACATTCTCACCACCGTTGGCGACTCTGTCTCGAGTTTCTTAGAACGAGAGGATGAGACCACTCGAGGCATGTGTCTTGCGGGATGGCGCGATATTGACCACACTTGGATACACCCAGGGAACGGCGTGCTCTACCAGCCTCGCCAACAACGCTGGGCCAAAGCGGTAAGCACATGGAAGTGGACATTCTTCATCCTCATGATGCTCGCCTCCTTCGCACTTATTGCCTTCTTTGGGGGCTGGGGCTTTGTGCATACCAAAAACCGCGGCAACTCCCTTTCTCCATCATCGCTTTGGGAGCTTGGGTTTGGTCGAGCGCACCAGGACGCCGTTGTGATATACGACACCGTGACAAGCTTGGTCGGCGTAGCGCTCCTATCCAACATACCACAGATTCTCCTAGCTTCGGTGTGGCTCCTCTACATGGGCATTATGACGAGCATGTTTCTCGCCGCCGACTGGGCAGCTTTTGGTACCAAAGGACAACCATTGATGGTCAAGAATGCGCGCGGCGAACAGCGAGGCACATGGCTTCTCGGTGCACCGCTGGCGTGGGGTCTGCCGCTCCTCATACTTCAAGTCATCCTACACTGGCTCATCTCACAAAGCATCTTCCTCATCTCCCTTAACATCCACGACCCCGACGGCACGCTGACAACGTACCGAAAAGGAGGCCCGAAATTTCTTAACTGCGGATACTCACCCATTGCCATCATTTTCTGCATCGTGGCCTCGATGCTGCTGATGCTGAGCGCGATAGCGTTGGCGTTCAGAAGGTTTCCTCAGGGTGCGCCGCCTGTGGTCGCGACGTGTAGCGCGGCGATTAGTGCGGCGTGTCATTTGCCGTATGGTATGCTGAAGCACGATTCTCTGTATGGGAATATGAAGTGGGGACAGTGTGGCCAGCCGCATTCTGGGGTTGGGCATTGCGCGTTGACGCCGGAGGAAGCTTTCAACGCCGGGTATGCTCAAGCGCCCATACCCGGGTGGGCGTATACTTGAGAGGAGTAGAGCGATGAAGAGAGCGATGAAGCATAGTAACCTGCGAAAAGCAAAGCTAGATGCTGATCATACATTTGGATGGCATGGGTTAAATTTTCACTGGCTCGGTAACGTGCACGCTACTCATCACACCAATGCACCCCTTGTAAGCGGGGTCCACAGCTGAAGGCGAACGGTTCGAATGCGAACAAGAGGCTGTCAATGAGTGAAAAAACTGTTGGGAATATATATAGTTTTGGTAAGGGACTTTACATCAATCATCAAGGCTCGGTGGTGTAGTTGGTTATCACGTCAGTCTCACAGTCTCAACTTGTGCGACCACTGAAGGTCCCGAGTTCGAACCTCGGCTGAGTCATTCTTTTTGCCAGGTTTTTCTCCATCTGCTTCACTCCTATCTCGCTTGATGGTTGACCCCTCTTGCTTTTTGTATGGAGAGAGGTCTTGACGAATGCGAGAGGAGGGAATCCACACGATAGGAAGAGTACCCAAAATGCGGGAGTAGAAGGGCTAAGAACATCATAAAAGCATAGGGTCATTATATCCTCGTATCGTATTGATCATTTTGCTAACAGAAATAACAGATTGGCCTTCAACGACTGGTGGCATTGTCAGATGTCAAAATTATCTAGACATCCGCCCTCTACCACCCTGATCACGCAAGTCCAACCTACGGCACCGCCTTCGCCGCCAACTCCCCCACATACATTGGCCGTCTGGACCTCCTCGTCCGCTTACCCCCCTCGTACTCTGCCGCAACAGGCACGTAGCTATGATACGGCTGCGACCCAATCAGCGGCGCGTGCACCTGCGAGAAATGCTTCAGTCCATAGTTCGGATCCGCCTCGCGCTGCCGCCGCCCCTCCTCCTCTTCCTCCGCCTCCTCCTGTTCTCGACGAAGCCGTAGCTCCTCCTCTGCACGGAGCCGCTGTCCAAGGTCCGGCTCCTGAGCCTGCGCATCAATCCTCGACACCGCAGCCTTGACCAGCGCACTCTTCCGCAGCGAGGCAGAAGCAGACCCGCTGCTCTCCCCCGTCTCACCCGCTGTCCGCGGCAACCCCATGCTCGCGCCGTACAGCTCGTCGTACTCCCGCCTCGCCTCGCTATCGACCAACACGGCATACGCCGTCTGCAGCTGGCGGTACTTGCCTGCGTCACAAGCGAAGTACTCCCCGCGCAGGGTGCGGAACTGCGCTTTGACGTCTTCGGTGCAAGCGCTGGGGGTGAGCTGCATCGCTTCGTAGTGATTTGGGAAGGATGTCAGGGTGGTGGAGGGGGTGAGGGCGGCGGATGCGGAGGAGAGGCAGAAGGTGCCGGGGAGGGACATTTTGCGGTGGTGCTTTTGGAGGTTGGAACGTTGGGTGGGGAAAGGTGTTTGGGTGGATGAAGACGTGGGTTTGGGTGTTGACTCGTGGTGGAGAGACGTGATGTGGATCTTGCACATTGGGAGAGTGATTTGGAGAGGCTGGGCGGAATGAGGGTTGGGTTTATAAGAGGGGCGGTGCATTGTGGAGGTTTTGGGGGTGGAGAGCGTGGTTTGTCTCACAATGTCAAGCTGTGGTAAGACAAAGCGTGCGGTGCTGCAAGGAACTTGTACAATGTCACACTCGTCTTGACGGTTCCTGGATGAACACGCGGAGCACGCGAGTATTGTAAGCGAAGCGACCTCGTACACAAACTGATCGTGATAAAAGACGCAAATGGCAAATCGCTGATTTTTGACACAACTATCATCCCCCGGTTCCATCCGCAATCTGCACATTTGCAATCTGTTTCTCGACCTCGAGCCTCGTCTTTCCTCTTTCGTTACCGCGATTCCGACCTCTCCACGCTCTACCTCTACCTCGCCCTTCCGAACCTCCCCTGCCCCGACCTCTACTGACAGAGAATTGTATCTTGATCAGCGGCGACTCAACCCACTCCACGCCTCTGAGCCCCAGCCGGTCTTTATCCCAGTCACCCAACCTCCACGCCTGATAGAGACCCATCAGCTTCTGCTCGTCAATCTCCTGCTTGTTCATCGCCACACTCTTCATCAAAGGAAGCTGCCGTAGCTCCGGCACCCACGCTTTGATATACTCGCCTTGCGGGTCATAGTCCAGCGCCTGCTTGACAGGGTTGAAAACACGGCCTTGTCTCGGATCATTACCCACGCCGGCGACATACTGCCAATTGCCCCAGTTGCTGGCCATGTCGTAGTCGATGAGGAGGTACTCGTACCATTCCGCCCCGACGCGCCAGTCGATACCCAGATGGGAGGAGTTGGACAGAAACGAAGCTACGTTCTGGCGGGCGCGGTTGGACGTGTAACCTGTGAGGAAGACCTCACGGTTTGCGGCGTCGATGAGGCCGATACCGGTACGGCCGGAGCGAAATCGACAGAAGACTTCGCGCGTGCGTTCGGGGGTGTCGCCCAGATCGCCGCTTTGGTGTACGCCTTTCCAGCGCTTGTGTGGGGAGCGCTGCTCGTGGTGCGAGTCGTCGGGCTCAACGTCGCCGGATTTTCGCGTTTTGCTGCTGCGCCAATGAGCTTTGGTTTGAGGCAGTGAGGAATGATTTTTTGGGGAATGACTTACGAATCCTGGATGCCGTCTAGGTGGAACATTCTGTTGCCGAATTTGCGCGCACAAAGATGCATGTAGTCTCGCCACAACAGCTCGAATCTCACACCTGCAGTGCCGTTGTTTTCACCTTTGCCGTAGTCTGGAATCTGTGCGCCAGGGCCTCTCCCTTCTTCGAAATCCGTCATTGCCCAGTGCATTTGTCGTGCAGTGATGTGACCTGTAAGATGGAATTAATTACAACGTTTGACTAGCATGCTTCGGATGAAATAGTCTCACCTTGAGCAAGAAATCCAGAAAGTTTGGTGCTGTAGTCAATTCCGATCATCCCGTTTCGCGTTTCTTTGTATGTACTCAACGCTCCATCCGAGATGAGATGGCGAAGTCTCTCGTGTGCCGCCGTCTCGCCTCCAAGGAAAGGATGGGAGGATTTGGTCTCCGGAGGCCATTGAGGTGGACACGGCAAGCCATGGCTGGGGTCATCTTCTAGCGGTTTCAATAGAGCTTTGACTAATCCTTCTCGGCTTGTTGGAATTTCAAAGGGATGCTGTTGAGGAGGAACTTGTGGAGGCGATGGTGGAAGCTGTATAGGAGCGGGGATGCTTGGTCGCGGTCGTGATCGGAGTGGTTCCAGCGATTTTCGGTATGTCGTATATATGTTTGGGAGGTCGGCAATGTCTTTTAAGGGCAGATCTCGACTATGATGACGTTAGCTTGCATGAATATGATTACGTGGTTGATTAAGAAGGATTAAGGAGGAACCCACTTGTCAATGTAATACTTTTCGTCAGCCCATGCCTTGAATGCTACCTCTCTCTCGGAAGCGATTCGCTGCACGTCCGCCTCGTCATCCTTCTCTTCTTGGCCCTCATCTGCTGTCATCCATATACCTGCAACGTCCACAATACTTCGACCAGCGTTCTTCTCCTCTGTATACCATTGCAGTATATTTTCTACAACTTCGCCTGTCTTTCCAACTCTTATTTGTAGATCGGATCCGCAACCAAGGCCTCGTAACTTCTCTTTCAAGTCCCACGCACCTTCGGCCATGAACTTCGCGCGGTGATTTCCCGTCCTCCAAAAGCCTGCAATGCGGCTTTTTGCTTTTGGGTATGGAGATTCCATCGCTGGATCTGGAAGGAAGCCCGAGACTTCGACTTGGTTGGACGGAAAGATATATACAGGTAAAAGATGCGTGAAGGAAGGAAAATCCTGGTCCGGAAGAAAAGAGTCATTGCGAATGTGGGTATCAGAGGTGTGTACTGGTTTCGTAGATGTATTCAGGTTCAAAGTGGCGGATGCAGCGTGGAAAATGGGATTGTCGGAGAGGCGAGCATCGCGGCGGAGGATGTACAGCAGCACGCGAGGCGATGGGTCCTCCATAGCGGGAAAGGTATCGTGCATGTGGGAACCCCACAGGCCTCGCTTCAAACAAAAAGAGCAACAAGAATCATTACAGAGAGGCCATGTAACGCAGCGGCGCAGCATCAAAGAGGTCAGCTTCATGTGCGCCTTTGAGGATCGCACATGTTGCAGTCACATAGGTGGTAGGCGAGCCGTGGAAGAAGTCAAGAGCCCAATGGACTGGAGACGTCATGATCAAGACAATGTTTTAGCACATGGGTACCGAGATTTAATGCGGCACGCACTAGAAGAAACAAGGCTATGTCATCTGACATTGGAGCAAATTTGGGGCTGCAGGGCATGGCTGCTGCAGGTTCCAAGCGTGGAGGAGATCCGTTCTCGGAGCTATTGCGCTACAACTGCGGCATGACCGACCGGAAAGCCCGCGTTGCGTCATTGGGCAGGCGATGCATGGCAAACCCAAAAGGGATGCGCACGGTGGGCTGCTGTCCATGTTCGTCTCGACGATGGTGGTGTTGTAATGGACTTTTCAAGATCGCGACCGCCAAGGAATGTTTTGCCAAATGGGGTCTAGAGGCGATCTGATCAAGATCTCGATGCATCCGCCCGGAGATCTGGACGCGCTCCGAGTGGCCAGCCATGGGGCGACAAGGCGCCGATGATCCTGCAGAGGAGCAAGCATCAGAGACAGAGAGCAGGCCTGTCGTTCCCGCTGCAATGCTTAATGATCGGCAAAACCGCTTGCTGCCACGCCGATAGATATTGACCTTGGCTCGAGTACTTGTCATTTCCATTAACGTACCACATATATTGTGCTTGCATACTGTTTGGTTCCTTTTCTGTCACAAATTACGCTATCCACCGGTAGATCCCCCATCCGAACATTTCCACCATCTCGATGGTATGCAGCGACCATTGCTTTGAGATTGGACGTATTGCTCCATTGGGTCCAGCTCGGTGATCAGCACACGCTTCGATGCACCCCTTTCCCCATCGGCCGCTTCGACTGGTTCTTCTGATGCGCCGACAGGCCGGCTGAAGTATGTTGCTTCTACAAAAAAGCTTGTCAGCATAATCCTGGGTCTGTAAAAGCAAGTTTCATGTACCTCGACGCTCCGCGGGGCTGGCTGCCACGCTGTGAGCTCTACTGCGTCGCTGTTCATCATGCTCTCCGTCACGTTGCAAAGATCCGTGACCAGGCGGTCAATCATATCCAACGACAATGTCTCGCGGACGACAACGCGAAGAATCTGCGTAGTCTCTTCGTTCGGCGGCAACGGGTAGCCTGTATCGTCAGCTGTGTAAAGCAATTCTCACGGGCAGACATACTTGGAATGATGTACTGCTTTGCCCTCATCAAGTTCTGCACTGCATCTTCCTTCAGGTGAGGGTATTGTTTCTTGAAGTCATCCGTGAATGTGAAGGCAACGACTGGAAGACCAGCGTTGTAGTCGGCACTGCTCTCGCCAGATTCGTAAGGCGCTTTGCCCTTCTCGTACGCGTGATCACCCTTCTTCCGGTGGATATCGCTGATCTGGTGGGGGTTAGCAAACCATTTTGCGAAATAACTTCAGAAACGTACGCAGCGGTACCAGCCAGTGTGCTCCAGTGCGCGACTGAACAGTCGCGCGTTTGCCAGCGTGTTCTCCATTATGCTTCGGTAACCAGTAAAGCCAAGGTGAATAAGGTTGTAGTACTGCGCAATGATCTGCGCTCCGGGTCTGGAGAAGTTCAGAGTGTAAGACTCTTCCGTACCGCCCAGATAGTGCAACTCGAACACGAGATGCTTGGGCAGGTAGCTCTCGTCTCTCCAGATGATCCACCCAACGCCAGCATAGACCAAACCAAACTTGTGTCCACTGACGTTGATCGACTTGACGCGGGGAAGCTCAAAGTTCCACTTATGGCCTGCTTTCGCGTCCGTGAAGGGAGCAATAAATGCGCCGGAAGCGCCCTAGAAGGTCAGCAAGGGAAGATTAGGAAAGATATCGTCAACTTACATCAACGTGGATCGGGATGTCCACACCCGTCTCCTTCTCATACTCATCGAGGATGTTGCTGATCTCTTCCACTGGCTCGTAGTGCCCAGTGTAGGTCGAGCCCAAGATTACGAAAACACCAATCGTATTCTCGTCAATGTTCTCCTTCACAAGCTCAGGGTCCAAGCGATAGTTCGACTTTGCTGACACTGGCAGGATGCGAGCCTCCACTTCGAAGTACCTTGCAAATTTTTCCAGGGCTACCTGTGCGTTGGAACCCATCAGGATGTTGGGTTTGGATTTATCCTTGCCCTCCTTCTCCCTCTTCTCCTGCCAACGGCGTTTCATAGCCAGTCCGCCGAGGTGGATAGCTTCGCTTGAGCCGGTGGTTGCGGAACCAATGGCCTTCTCGCCTTTCTGGACGCCCCAGAGATGAGCGAGGATCGAGACGCACCGACCGTGCATGTCCATCATGGCAGGATACTCGTCAGCATCGCTCATGTTTTTCGAGAGGTTCTCGACCATGAGCTGTTCTGCCTCCTTCTCCATGTATGTTCCTACGAAAGATGCGAGGTTCAATTGAGGACGCTTCGGCTGATTAACGAAAGACAACAGAGCATGCCAGGTCTATCTTACGCCATCCAAGTCCAGCTCGTCTTTGAGCAATTGGTGAACGACTTCGGCCGGAGCTCCATCATGTGGAATTTGGTATTTGGAAAGCTCCGTTGAGCTCGCATAGCGGCTCGAGTACGGCGTTATGTGCGAAGTGAAACGGTTTTTGTTCTGACTGGCTTTGTGGATAGGATGGTCATGCATCGACTGGATCAGCTCATCGGGATTGACGTGTCTGGAGAGAGACATGTTGTGGGATGTTGTTTTGGCGTTGTCGTTGGAAAGAGACAATACTCGTGATGGAGGCGGAGATGGGTCTGCAGGAGGTGGAAAAGCCAGTAGCAAATAAATGCATGTCGGTGATGTAATGCGCTGTTGGCAGTGACGGAAGCGTCCGGAGTCGCAAACAGGATTGCATGTCCTTGGATTAGTGGAATGGCACTGGGATAAAAGCTTAACGAGGCTTGCAAAAGCTTGAATTTGGATCAAAACGCTGGCTATTGCGGGCCCAGACACATGTCAGGGACCAAATGACACGATGGCTAACTTCCAGGTGCCTTCAACCCCGCATACCACAGTATAGATAATTCATATTGTTACGTGATGGAAAGCTTAGCAGGGTTGAGTCAGCTCGAATCAGGTTACGAAGGCCACGGGGCGATGCATTGAGGCCTTTCTGAGCCCATAGAACATTGGTTATGAGCAGATCGAGATGACGGTGATGCCTATTGTGGAGAGCTGTGGTGGGGATGCGGGACTAAAAGAGCAACCATGACGCAGTTCTGCACTAGCCATCTTTAGCTTCCGAGAGGCGGGAATGTCCACGTGACCGTACAGCTCTGGTCCCAGCTGCCTAGGTATTTTAGAAATAGAACGCTAACCAGGCAGAACGCTGTCTATATGGCCATTTTGTTTGTTTGTCTGTATATTCGTGCAGAGCGTCACGATTTTTCTATTGCCATCGATGGACTTGCAACGCGAATGGCCGCAGCTTACCCCTCTTTCGCCATTCCGGATCGACCGCCACCACGCCAAGGAGGATGACGACGCTTTCCTAGAGCTCATTGCGCGGCTTCTACTCCAAAAAAACACATAGATAGAGCGTGGATTCATTGATCGTTGCAAGGAAACACTACCGTGAAGGGTTTAAAGAATACGGTAGTCTTCGCTCAGTATCGTCTCGTCTGCACTCGTCGCCACATCAAAACTCGCGTGCACTCGTATTTCACCCGTAATCCCGTACCCCAGCCGGGTGATCCGCTAGGCAGGCACTGCCACGCAGTGGTGGTGTCATCGAATGATCGACTACTTCAGACTTCTTTGTCCCAGTAGAGACCCTTCTCCATCATCTCCGTCACGTTTGATTTGACCCAAAGTGAAGATGAGAATCACCCAGGTGCTCACGTTGCTCCCCCTCGCGTCCGCCTTCGTTATCACGGAGACGGACGTCTTCCAGAACATTGATAAGACTGAAAGAAAGGTCATCGACCAGACTCGGGGCGTCTTCGAGAAGACACAGCACGTCTTTGACGATGCTTTTGCGAAGGCAATCGAGAGTGTGAAGGAAGTAGGTGACCACGCCTACCGCAAGATTCACGAGACTGGATGCGATGTTCAGTCTTGGTTGGAAGGCTCATCCTTCGAGGAAGTCATGGACTTTTCCGAGAACCCAGACCATCCCCACCATCCTCCACACGACAAACCACCTCACCATGGCCCGCCCCATCACGGAAGGCCGGATCACCCTCCGCATCACGAGAAGCCGAACCAGACCGTGTACGAACTCATCAGCAAAAGCAAGTACACCACTAAGCTTGCTAAGCTTATCGGCGATTACCCTGACCTTGTCGACAAGTTGAACAGCACCAAATCTAACTATACCGTGTTCGCACCTACTGATGAGGCGTTCGAGAGAATCCCCAAGCATGGCAAGAAGCCTTCGGAAGAATTCCTGGAGAAGGTTCTGCTGTACCACATCAGTCCCGACTTCTACCCAGCTGGCCGTGTTTTGCACTCGTACACGATCCCTACGCTACTTGAGCCTGAGAATCTTGGTCACGCGCAGCGTCTCACTGTGCGCGTGACCCTCAAGGGACCCACAATCAACTTCTACAGCAAGATTGTCGCAGTTAACATCTTCGGCACGAACGGAGTGATCCACGGTGTAGATCACATCATCGTCCCGCCCCCGCAGGTTGCCACCATCATCGACCTTCTCCCGGGCGAGTTCAGCACTTTGGAGCTAGCCCTCGGCAAGACTGATCTCTTCGACAAGATGAACAGCACCGATCACCCTCACCACGGAGGAACCTTCTTCGCCCCTTCGAACTTTGCGTTCAAGAAGCTCGGTCCCAGGGCCAACGCTTTCTTGTTCAGCCAGTACGGTTTGAAGTACCTCAAGGCTCTTCTCGAGTACCACATTGTTGTCGACCAGACTTTGTACTCCGATGCATTCTTCGACCAGTCCGGAAATGACGACGAGAGGACGGATGACTACCGCCATTTCCATGTCGATCTGCCCACCGTCCTCAAGGACAAGTATCTCTCTGTTGACAGCGCAAGATATGGTCCCTTCGTCGAGATCAGGATTAATGCCTTCTCGCGCGTGACCATCCACGACGGTGTTGCCAGCGATGGTGTCATCCAGGTCGTGTCCGATGTCTTGATCCCGCCGAAAACGGAAGGAGCAAAGCAGATGTACTGGACCGGTGATGAGCTGAGCGTTGACGACCTTAAGGAGAGGCTAGCGCCGTTCGTTGACGAGAGCCCCGAGTTGTAGAGTGCATGAAGCCGTAATCTAGGGGGAAGCCGTGGGGAAGCGGACCGGGAGGGCTTTGCGTACAGACGGAAGTCGAGTCCGTAGCTGTTACGAATGTACGATTATTTGCATGACGATCATTTGGTTCTTCATTGTAGCCCACATCGCGTGCATGCTCCCAGGTAGGGTACCTGCTTGATTGGAAGAATACTGGCCCGTGCCTGTCGCTTCTCGACAGCTACATAGTCTCAAGTAATGATATAGTTTTGTTGCGAACCTTAACCCGCATTACCGAGTGAGCCTAAGACGATGACTTCGCCTGTAGGAGGCAGTGGAGGGAAGGTTGTGGGTCCTAACACATGGGTGGAATTGCTTCCATCCGGTCCGTATCCTCACTCTCCAGAAGGAAAATCTACCCTGCAAAAATTTCTCCGCCGGGGGGAACGCCGTTTGTGCCTCTCGCCCGGTTTCTGGAGGTGTCGGCGATGATAGTCTAATATTTGCCCTTATTATTGTTTAACGAACATGCGAAGCTCGAGGCTGTTGGTCAAGAATGGTGCGTCGTGGTGAGCGTTGCGACCATGAGTCGGCCTGTGCCAGGGTTTCAGGTTGTTGATGGGGCCTGTTTGATGTGGCCCGCTTCCAGTCGATCATACATTTCCCGTCGCAGATTCAGGTCTGACCCGAAGCCAACCAAGATTTCCCTCGCAGTTCACGAAATAGGCAGAGGATAGAAAGGCGGGTTATGAACGAGGATGGGAGAGATCGGCTGGTAATGCAAAGAATTCTGAAGAGAAATGAAGTTTGTTCTTCGTGTGAATGGATTGGGCGTAGCGCTTTGTTGGATTACCGTACAATTCGCCTGTAGTGCGCACTCCATCTCCTGCGAAAACATCCCAACCACAAGGCTGCCAACCGTAACCATTAGATTCAGCACGGGTTCTTTCCTGGCTGGAATCGCGAGCGGTAATGCATCGGCGTTCTGCGAGCTGTGCAGCCACGAGGTGCAGACGGGTACCGTACGGTACGACTTCAAACTCGTGCATTCTCCCTTGATTTTCAGGCCGCAGCCAAGCAGCCTGCTGTTTCTCACCGTCTTCCAATGGTAACTTGACAGCGTTTGCAGATTCTAGATCTCCTGCAATTATTGTCGCACTGCTCAGAGCGATCATACAGGCACGGCGGAATACGTGACGGCTCGAGCATGCTACCCCCTACATGACAGAGCACCCTGCAGGGGCAATGTGCCGGCCCGTGCATACTCCAATCGATGTCAAGATCATGAGGAGTTGTCACAGGGCTGTGGGTAGCTGCCTCAGCGACTTGCGCTCCTACCTCTAATTGCCCGCCATCCCGCTGTCAGTCTTGGTGTGTGCCTGCTTTCCCTCGTTATTCTCTTCGTTTTTGCTTTCGATGTTCCTTTGGGCTCACCAAGGATGAGGTGTTGGGATTGTGGTAGCTCTTTTCACCTTCGCTTCTCCTGAATGGTGCTGGCATCTAGCCTTTCGTTTCTTCCTAATGGCTTCCTCGCCAGCTGGTATGGCGCAGACGATGCTTAACACTGTCGTTTTGGTGTTTACGCTGATGGCTGGGCTTGTTATGTTCCTTCGCTTGTTCACTCGAGGACTGCTTATTCACAAAGCAGGCGCTGAGGATGCCTGGATTTTTCTTGCTATGGTGAGTATACCTGTACAACAAAACAGACTTGTCTTTAATACTGTGAACAGATTCTGTCTATTGGCTTGACAGTTACGATCGCTCTACAGGTTCAGAATGGACTGGGCAAGCATATACAAGAGTTGACTCCGGCTATGATGACGGACTCATTGAAGGTAACGTGAATGCTTGCCTACGGTCAACACCAGCTGATCGCATGAGTAGACGTTCTGGGCTAGTGTCTGGATCTACAATCTCTCATTGACCGCCACCAAGATGTCAATATTGACGCAGTACCTGCGCGTCTTCCCAATCCCTCGTTTTCGGGTTGCGTGTTATGTGGTCATAGGATTTGTTGCGCTGTACGGTATCTGGACGCTGCTAGGGAGTATCTTTCTCTGCTTTCCAGTGGCGTACTTTTGGGATAAAACCATTGCCGATGGAAGGTGCCTCAACCAAGAAGCTATCTGGTTTTCTAATGCTACCGTCAACATCGTGCAAGACATTGTTATTCTGATCCTTCCGATCGCGGTGTTGAAGAGCCTGTCAATAACTAGCAGGCAGAAGAAAGTTCTCATCGTTGTGTTCGGCCTTGGAGCTGTGTAAGTATCATCTGCCCTCACCTGTTCATACGCTAACAAGGACTAGTGTGTGTCTTGTCTCAATTATTCGGCTACAGACTCTGGTTTCCATCTCAAATTCGATGGACCCTACTTTCGACAACCCCCCTGCGGCGATGCTCTCGGCGATTGAGACGAACGTCGGTATCATCTGCGCGTGTTTGCCTTCAATGCGACCACTTCTGACCTCCATGATGCCTGTGTGCTTCCCAGAAGGATCGCAATACCACAATTCCTCTAGATTCGACGTGGAGCAACCAAAACACATGCGATACCACTCCGGAAGTTATCGACCGTACACCGCAGACTCTGTTCGGAAACCAAGCAACTCTCGGTCAGGTGGTGCGGCTAGTCAAGGGTACAAACCATCCTCTCCAACAAGCCGAAGTCACTCTCGATCAGGCAGTACGGGACCGATCTACACCCGAACTGCACCCGTGCGCTCCCAATCTACTAGCTCCAATCGTTCACGCATAGGCAGCAGAAACGGCCACTCCCGAACGCCTAGCAACAGCATGGATGTCCCCGCCGAAACCAAACTCCAATCTCTTTCAACCTCCCGCATCATGTCTCAACCGACTCATAATAACGCACGCCAACTCGATCTGAGTAACGGTCACGAGCAACCCATGAACCCGCTCCGCATGTCGCCATTCAGCCCAGTCATCCCCAGACTGCCCCGCCTCCCCGAGAACATGGCCGTCCTGGGCCCGCTCGAGTCTCAAGAACGGCCAATCCGCATACCCCTCTTCCACAAGCCGCTGCCTATCACGCCGCTGCCCGGCCACCAGAACGCCCCACAGTACCTGACCAAGGCACAAGACCAGGCGATGCTGCCGATGATGCTTTCCCCCGGCCTCATGCCCGAACCGCTGAACCTGGGTGTCAAGTCCCCGGCACAATCGCACCTCGACCGAAGATCCACGCACTGGGCATAATTTCCATATTCTCGTTACCTCGTTCCCAAACTTCTTGCCTAACGGTCACTGCCCAAACATATTCTTCGCACGTCTACTTAGGCTGTTTCGTTTCACTACTTTATACCCCCGACACTCATTACACGATCCTTCACTGTCAGACCGCCTTCAACTGCGCAGGAGAAGTCGCCAGATCTTTCACCACGCTAATTCCACGGCTGACCCGTTCTTTGTTTATATGTTTCATGACCCTGGGGAGGTGACGGAGGCGTTATGCCCGAGTGTGTAATAGCCATGATGGGGCGCGTGTACGATAGTTAGTCACCACGAATTAAAAGCGAAGCGAAGTCGAACGGCTCGCCGACTCAGGCACCATCTCGTTGTCTTTTATTTCCTCTCATACAAATTTACGCTTAACCTGGGGACTGTTTTCTCCTGTGTGAGTTTTAGACTTACCACCACTCAGTTCACGGCACATCGATTCTTCCTTTCCGGCTCGATCCACGCTATGTATGCGCCAAACCCGTCCCACGCCACCGTCTTGTTGAAGTTTCCCACCCTTTGAAATCCCTCTCCATCTCTCGTCCTCCTAACAATAAACCCAGGGGCCATGCGACCGATATCGATCGCCTTATTGGGCACGGAGTACTGTATGATGTAGAGTGCGTCAATCTAGATGTATTTCGTTCCGAGTTTCTGCGCAACGTATATGGCGTCTTGAAGTGTCTTGAAACGATTGCGTCGAATCAATGGTTCCTATGTATCGAGGTCGCCTCTGCATAGTCGTCTTGAAGGCCTGGTCGCCACCTCAACAGTATGACAATGCGGCATTTCACTTGATCTCCGTGCTCTTCTCGCGCCGGAAAAGAATACATATTGCCTGGCCACTCAGCCGAACACGACACTCCAGTAAGAAGCCTTCAGCACTATAGCTCCAATGGCATGCTTCTCAGGAAATTCATCTCTTAGCGAATGCCGCGTAGCGTTGGGAGAGGAAACAGCCATCGCTTGCAAACCGCTCCAAGTCGTCCTTGGTCACACCCAAAATGAAATAAAAAAGAAATAGTCGCAGTCCTTTGGAAGAAGTAACTTTTATACTGCGTCCAATCCTCTGTTCAAAAGTTGTCGCCGAAAAGCCGAACCACGAGTCGCTTTTGGCTTGGATTCTGCGGTTGCGCTACCTATGTCCTCGGCGCCTACTTGCGCTTCGTCGAAGATGACAGGTAGTCTACCTAGGTGGATTACGAAGTTTGAGCAATAGCGGCATGTATAGGGGGTGTTGGGAAGCTAGGCTGCAGAGAGTCTGGCGTAGTCATTTTGTACCTACAGAATGGCGTTGGTGGTGGTTGCCCCTCATCTCCTCCACTGCATCCCAAAGTCCTCCGGGGCCAACAAATCCTGCCTACAACTGTGCACTACATGAAAAGTCATCTGCAAAACTCAGTTCAGCGATTGCCTCACCAGAATCACGAATATGAAAGTGTGTCCTACCGCAGTGAGGGTGATGACACCGTTTGCATTCAATTTAGCGCCGCCGTACAGTCCGAAAACACCGGAGCTTAATACTCAACGAGAATAAGCAAGTTCTTACAAGCTACAGGGCATAGGTACCCGCTTTGCACCTAGTTCAAGGCTTCTTACTGTGATAGGAAGGTCCATGGAATACCGTCTGACTTCTTTCTATGCCTCAAACAGATCAGGCAGCAGTTCCTACTTAACAACCTCTCCCGCCGCGACCTTTACAAGAAAGAGTAGAATACCCAGTCCATATCCATACGGAACGAATTCACAACTGCAAAACACTCAACCCCGCAGCACGACCTACCATGTCCTCCCAACCCACCGAGACAACCTACCATCTCTACACCTTTTACGCCTCCTCCTGCGCCGCCCGCATTCGCATAGCCTTCCACCTCAAAAACCTCACCTACGTCCCGCACTACCTCGACATGGCAAAAGACGACCACGAGTCCGACGAGTACCGCAAACTAAACCCCAGCGCCGCAATCCCCACGCTGGTCGTCCAAATCGAAGGGCAGCAAGACTTCAGAATAAGCCAGAGCGTAGCGATATTGGGAGTACTGTACGTTTTGAGACCGGACATGCGGGAGCACCCCATCCTCGTTTTCCGCAGTATGTACTGACTCTTTGCCTTCCACACGCCCCCAGTGGAGGAAATCCACCCCACCCCGGCCCTCCTCCCGCCTGCGTCCGACCCCCGGGCTCGCGCCCGCGTCCGCGAACTGGTCTACGTGATAACCTCTGATGTCTTCCCGCCTACGAACTCGCGCATCGCGCAGATGGTGAAGGGTGTGCGGGGCGAGCGCGGTACGTATTGCCATCCATATCCAAATCCACATCCACATCCACCTCCACATCCACCCATCCTATCCCATCCCCACCCCCGAAGCTAAACCACACGCCCCACAGACGACGCCACCTCCTTCGTCCATACCATCATGAACCAAGGCTTCACCGCCTACGAAGCCATACTCGCCCCCACCCCCCAAACAGCCCCTACTCCGCCGGCGAACGCCTCACGCTCGCCGACGTCGTGCTTGTCCCGCAAGTCGAGCAAGCCCGCTTCCACGGCGTCGACCTTGCGCGCTGGCCGCTGCTATCCGGGATCGTAGCGCGGCTGGAGACGCTCGATGCGTTCCGGACGGCGGGGTGGCGCGCCCAGGGGGACACGCCGGACAAGGATCGCGTTGCCGTCTAGCCTCTAGGCACGCTTGCGAAGACGGAGGTGTGCGTTCGATTCGAGGGGCTGTAGAGTCGGACAAGGATATCGTGGCGTCGGCGTTTACCGTCTGTGCTGTGTTAACTTGATATACACTATAGCAAGTGTCTATGGGAGCGAATCTCACAATCGCCGCCTTCGCCATTTCATGCGTTGTTACCTTAGGATATCCCGTGACAGGTGTCTACATGGAAGTGCATCTCACCACGTCCGCGTTCAAAATCAATGCTGTGGTGTGGTATGAGTATCAATGCAATTGATTGAACGAATTGGAGATTACCACAATCACAACAACGGCGCGAATGGAGAGTATTCTCGATCCCTGCTCGCCATTTCCACAATGCTCATCACCCTCCCTACCCGTGCCTTCGCACGCATCCTCAGAAGGTCCCAACATTACCAGTCCAACGGCCCAAAGCAACCCCCGCACATCGCCCTCATGAGTCCCTTCTAAAAACCGATTGGAGGCGCTGCAGCTCGATCTTCGACATCGAGCTGAGTCACCAGCCTGGAAGTGCTAGCATAGCGCGTTTGCCTCGGCGTAGGCTGATGTTGAGCGCGTGGAATACCTGGTGCAGCGTGTATTTGTTAGTTGATTTGTAATTCCCATAGGTAAATGTAAAGAAGTAATACCTGATCCAGCCAGGGGCGCGGGCTGGCTCTCGGAGACTTGTGTTTTCTGCCAAGGTTGATTATGGGCACCTGGGAGCGTAGGCTGGCATTGCGTGACTAATGTATTCTGGGAAGTGGATGGGTCGACAACATCTAATACTGATGGGAAGTTCAGGTCTGGTACTTGAAATCGCTCCGACGGCGAACTGAAACTTGATTTTGACGGGAGTATCAGGCCTGCATGGTCTTGGGCCAATGGATGATTTCGAGGTACTATATCGCCCTGTAGAAGTAGATCATGACCTTGAGATGGCCGGAGTTGTTGACTTGGTGGGGCTGATGAACTCCGGGACATGAGTTGACGATTGAGGGATGGTATATTCTGGATCTCGGTGCGAATGCCAGGGGTTGACTGACTCCGAGACCTGGGCTGTAGCGAGGGTTGACTCGGTAGGGCTGAACGACTCCGAGATTCAGACTGACAACTTGGAGCTGGTGTACTCTATATCTCAGCATGAATTTCAGGGGCGGAGTGACTCCGAGGCTTGAATTGACGATCGACATGGAGCGGAAAGACCAACAGCGGGGGCGCTGAAGGCATTGATGGCTTTGGTTGGCTCTTGCAGGCCGCAACGCTGGGGTGGGAACCCATCCGGAACAACGTTTGAAGGAGCTCATCGTTCACAACTTTGTCATCCGGCTCGTCATATGGACGCTTATTGGCGTACATTGAGTTGTACGATGCCTGGGTATGATACAGCCACGGTTGTGCTGCGCGCATCATATTAGCTTGAGCCTCGTAAAAGTGTTGTCTTCTGATCCTGTCTTTCCACTCATCAGCCGGCATTTGCAAGGCCGCTGCCATGGTCACTCTCCTTCGCCTGTCCGTTGAGGTGAAATATCTTCCTGACCGAGTCCATGCCCTTCTGCAGATGTGGATGGTGTGCTAGAAAGGGCTCTCCGTTCTCTGCGCGCACGGCTGCAAGAGAAATGCGCTTCTTGCCTGCCAGCGGATCGAGTGGTGCAGCCTTGGGAGGCCACTCACCATTCTCTTTCCAGCCTGCAACGAGTGCTTTTGTCATGTCGGCGAGATTGACAGGTACTGACGGTGTGCGCGAGGAAACGACAATCTTATTGAAGATGTCGGGGTACGCTCGGGGCGTAATGGATTTCCGAACCGTATTGTCGGCGAGAAGGCGAGGCGCAACTGGTACGAGTGGTTCGTCGGTGGTAGCAACTGCGGTGCGAAAAGCCTCATCGTGGGCAGCGGCAGCGGAGGCTTGGGAGTCAACGCTCATGGGGGTCGGAGCGTTGGACGAAGAGATGTCGGCACTGATGGACGGTGATCGCTCGGCCTGGGTCGTCTGCGCAGCATTCTGAGTCCTTGCAGGGCGCCCGTCGGTGCCGTACTTGTTGACACTCGCCACGCCCGTCCATGCGTCCCGTCTCTCTACAAAGGTGCGCAAGCCCTCGTTCACCTTCATCTCTTCTTCCAGGGCAATCCTCCTTTGCCTCTTCTTCCGCTGAGCCTTCTGCTCTACTGCATCGCCAATGCTATCCGGGCTATCGAACTTGTACGGGTCGCTGCCATCAGCACCCTCGGCCTCGGTTTCTGAAGGCGACGAGGTGCCATAGTAACGCTCCCGGAAAGAGCTCACACCGCGTACCTCCTCATCAGACTGCGACCAGGCATCGGGCGTGTCGGGCCAGCTCCAGTCGGTGCGCACGCGGTCCAGGAGGAAGCGCTGGGCAGCCCGCGAGGCCGACTGATTGTTCTCCATGGCGATGCCAATGCCGCCGCGGCGTGCGAGCGATTGTAGGTCCAGAATGGTGAGCGAAAGTGTTAACAATACTCAATAATTTGCTGGTAGCGTGGAAAACCGCTGCGGGGTGCTGCTTGTAAAGTAAAGTGGAGCTTGGTTGAGCTTGTTTTGTCGCTAGCCCGAGCGCTAGAGTGGTGACGTCGCAGGCCTAGAAGCGACGAAAGTGGGGCTCGTCGAAGCGGCAGGTGTGAAGGTGATACCGACACGTGCCTGCCGTCTTGGTCACGCATGTTCGTGCTTGGGAAGTCTATGATGATGATCATGATGATGACGATATGCCTTCTTCACAAATTGCGGAACAGGACGGGACGAGGCGGTGGACTGTGCGATAACACTATTAAGCGTGCTAACACAACAGCAGCAGCGAAGCTATCTAGGTCTTCTCTAGGTTCTAGGTCGGGCAACCCTATTTGCATCAAACTTTTACGGGCCTATTTGCCAATCCGATTCAACTCCACCATCCAGTCTACGCCCGGCTATGCTTTTCGCTATGCACAGCGTTACTTCGAAAAGTAGTTCTCGCGACCCTTTTTGCGGCCATGGGGCTTCATCTCCAACCCGCCGTCTAGGCTGGCCTCCAACTCTCCGCTGTCAAACTCATTCGAATCACCGCTCTTTATCCTGGACAGCTGGTCGCTGACATAACTGGCAACGTGTTGGTCCATCTCCTGCTTCTTTCGGAGCGCGTCCGCATCGAGGTAGCCGATCGAATTCGTGCGGTTGAAGTTTGCACCCTCAGGCTCGACATCGTCACCATTAGCTGAACCCCCCCAGTCGCTGCGGAAGCCGATACTACGGCTAGTGGATGATCGGCGGAGGTGATGGGGCTTCTTCGGCTTGCCCGCTGTGCTCCATAAGTCATCAAAGTAATGGGCGGCTGCGGCGGTTGGTGTGCGTGGCGTCTGAGGGAGGCGGCAAGTCATGCTGGATTGTGTCAGTAAGGTTCCAGGAAGCATGGCAAGGTAGCTTACCCAGTGTCGTGGATCATCTTTGCGACCAGTCCAGTCCAACCACACTGATGGCTTGCGCCGAGACCGCGGCCTGTATCACCATCGAAGAACTCATGGAACCACAAGTAGTCTTTCCAATTGGGATCGAAATTCAGCATCTCGTTTCCGTCGTTCACGGCTCGTTCACCTTCATCATTGCGCGCGAAGAGATGCTGGAGGCGATGCTGTAGTTCCTCGGCAACGTGTCCGAGATGCATGTAGTCGCCAGATCCCGTGGGACATTCGACCTTTAGGTTGTTGCCGTAGTATAGGAAAAATCGCTGGCAAGATTCAATGAGGAGGGTGTTGACCGCCATCCAGATTGGTCCACGCCAGTTGCTGTTGCCGCCAAACAGTCCACTGTCTGAGTCACCAGGGAGGTAGGCGACTTCATAGCGTTGACCGTTCACATCCATCGAGTAGGGATGGTCCTTGTGATACTTGGACATGGATCTGATGCCGTGGTCTGCGAGGAACTCGCTCTCGTCCAGCATCCGCTTCATGATCTTCTTCAGACGGTCTTCGTTCACGAGAGACAGGAGGAGGCGGTCACCCTCACCGCGCTTCTTCATCGATGCAATGTTGCGGTCAGCGGTTTCTTTGCGGTTCTCGATGAACCAGTTGAGCCTCTTCTTGAAGCTTGGGAACTGATTGATAACCTCGGGTTCGAGAGTCAGGGTGGAATAGAGGGGAATTAAACCGACTAAAGACCGCACCGGCATCTGATGGCTCCAAGGACCGCCCCACGATATAGCATCGTAGTAAAAGCCATCCTCGTCGTTCCAGAGCGGCTTTGCTTCTCCGCCCGAGCGGTATTGCATTGCGTCGCTGATCATGATGAAGTGCTCGAAGAATTTGGAAGCCATGTCTTCGTAAATGCGTCGACGCTTCGCAAGCTCGAGGCAGATATTGAGCATGTTCAAGCAGAAGAAGCCCATCCATCCCGTGCTGTCTGCTTGTTCGAGTACACCGCCCGTTGGTAGCGGGTCGGAGCGATTGAAGATACCAATGTTGTCGAGGCCAAGGAAACCACCTTCAAAAATGTTCTTGCCATCGGCATCCTTGCGGTTCACCCACCATGTGAAGTTGAGGAGAAGCTTTTGGAAGACACGTTCAAGACAGTCGTAGTCTTCACGGCCGTACATCTTGCGTTCGATCTTGAAAACTCTGTACAATGCCCACGCGTGCACAGGCGGATTCACATCGCCAAAGTTCCATTCATAGGCGGGTAGCTGTCCATTGGGATGCATGTACCATTCGCGAGTGAACAGGTCCAGCTGCTTCTTGGCGAAGTCTGGATCGATCATGGCCAGCGGCAAGCAGTGGAAAGCGCTGTCCCACGCAGCGAAGAACGGATATTCCCACGAGTCGGGCATAGACAGGATGTCGTCCAGAAACATGTGCTTCCATTCTTTGTTTCGTATGGCCTTCCGGCCCGGTGGAGGGGGTGGCATACCCGGGTCGCCGTTGGCCCACTGGTCCCAAATGAAGTGGTAGTATTGCTTGCACCAGAGCATGCCGGACAAAGCCTGACGCTGGATGTTGCGCAGGTCATCTGCCATTGGCATGGGGCTGATTCGGTAGTAGAACTCGTCCGCCTCAGCGCGACGCTGCTCCATGATGTCGTCGAAAAGTTCCTCGTCGATGTAGCCATCATTCCGTTGAGAGAAGCGGAAACGCACAACGGCACACTCGCCAGGAGCAACGCCATCGCCCTCGTCAAATGCGTACCACGCGGCGGTCTTGGTTCCGAAACTCTCAGGATTTACAGCATCCTTCTCGTCGTCACAGATGTGGCGGTGGATGCCGTCCTTCACGTAAGGTGTCTTGTTCTCTCCGCCCCACAGTGTCTTGTAGTTGGTCTCGTTCTCTGTGAACAGCAGCTTGGGCTGCACATCATCTCCACTGGGGCCGACACCAGGAGATGGCGACAGCTGGAAATAACGCTCACCAAGCTTGTGGTGCTTGGAGACTGCTGTGGTCTCGCCGAGTTTTCGAATAGACGGTCGCTTCTCAGGCTCCTCGTGTCCCCAGGACCAAGTGTTGCGGAACCATACGTGGGGCACAATGTGCAGCGGGGCAGGCTCGGGTCCACGGTTGTATGCTGTAACACGGCACAGAATCTCCTCAGGATTGTCCGCCTCCTTTGCTGTCTCGATGAAGATATCCCAGTATTTGTTGTCATCGAAAATGCCAGTATCAATCATATTGTACTCGCGCTCGAGCCTGCTACGCTTCGCGTTCTCCTTGATAAGGTCCTCGTACGGAAATGCGCGGTGGGGGTATTTGTACAGATACTTCGTGTACGAATGCTGGTTCCGAGTTAGCTTTGAAGACGTTCGATTCCGCATCCACGTACCGTCGGAGTGTTGTCCAGATGGAAGTGGCATTCCTTCAACGACTCGCCGTGGTTGCCTTGTGGGTTGGACAAGCCAAACAAGCGCTCCTTGAGAAAGTCACTGCCTTCTGTCAGCGCCAGCCCAGTCCTCGGGACCAATTGATCTCACTCCTTCTCGTTCCAAAAGGCGAAGCCAATGTTCTGTAGACCATGCGAGTCGGAAATGCCAGCAATGCCGTCTTCGCCCCACCGAAAGGCTCTTGAGCGCGCCATGTCGTGAGTGAAATCTACCACAGTTAGCCAGCGTCGCACCTCGAGTCAGATTGCACTCACGGCTCCATGCATCACCATCGTGGCTGCAGTGGTGTTAGCAGAGTTGCATGTCATCAGAGGAGTGACGGTGCTCACGAGTAGTCTTCGCGAACTATAGATTGTTAGCATTCCGTGCTGAATCGTTCAGCAATAGAGCCTACCGGTCGCCCACTGCCTCTCGGCAAGGTAGGTGCCCCATTTCTTCCAGTAGGCGGTGCGCTCGCGGTCCTGCTTGAGACGCTTCTCCTCCTCGCAGAGGTATTCTTGATTCTCAATGAGAACCATGGCGACTGTATGTGCCCGTGCGGTAGGTGCGGCTGGGTGTCAAACGAAGGACTGATGGTGGTGCTGCAGAGAGAATGGCAATTGTGGCTAGCGAGTTGTAGCGGTCAATAGGCAATCGGCCAGATTGGAACAGAAGGTGCAAAGGAATGATGGGATGAAACAATGGGGTATAGGCTGCGTACGTAGGATGAGGAGAAGTGGGAGATCGGCGGCTGGAGGAAGAGAAAAGAAGAGAGGAGGGGAGAGGAGAGGTAACTACAGACGGCGTTGGTGTTGGTTTCTGAGCCGAGCGCGCTTTCTCACGATGCATGCGGGAAGCTGCGATTGATCATTGATGTAATTTGTGGCTCGTGCAGCGTGACGCTTATCGGCTCTGCCCAGTGCCCACTTTCACGGCCCACAGTGCGGCTCGACACGGGAGAGCCTCCATGTTCCAGGCCAAACCGTTGAACAGGTTAGACTATTCGATATTGATGTCCGTCGCGATCGCCCTCAGCAGTTTCGCACTCACATCCGTGCCGAATGTACAGAGGTCGTGGCCAGCAGCATCAGGTCCCGAAAATATTCTTCGCGGTGAATTTTCAAGTGCTCTCCAAGACGGCAAGGTTTCCTCAACAAGGCAATTCGGATAGATGCCCCCAGTACGTGGAGGATCGGCGATTGGGGTTTGCGGGGCCAATCACCGATGCATGCTTTTTGACAAACACTCCACTGGAGTGGGCACAACTAGATATCAGACGCATGCGCGGGCATAACTAGATATCAGACACATGCACGAGCCTCTTGCTCCAAACATATCCATGTTTTCGAGCGTGGCTTCGATAGACGGAGCGTTCTTGTCTTCTTCCTCTTCAGCCCTTTCCAAGTCCAAGAGACTCTACGCATCCGAAGCATAGCCAGACAATGACCAGGCACTGAGGACTCGACGCATTGCCAGACAATGACCAGGCACCGGGGACTCGGCCTGGGAGACATTCTGCATCCTTCACACCGCCGAACGAGCGAATTTCGTCGTAGCATTCGCGCTTAGACTTTTTGCAGGCAGCCCAGCACAATTTCCGCACAAGCACTACGTTTCCAAGCAGAGAAAACTATTCATGACGTCACGCGTCTGGGACCCCACAATCGTTCGGCTTTTCGGGCTCTAGAGTCTAGACGATGGGGATCAAAAAGCTGATAGATAGTCTAGGCTGTATTGAGAAGTGCTCTTTCGGCCACGTCACGGGACTGCAACCCTCATCATGGATGCTTCACCATTCGCCTCCCTAGTTCGCCGCCGGAGAGCTTTCGTTATCACGTCAGGCTGATAATGCCGCTTCACATGATGGCGCCCAGGCGAACAGGAACCTCGCTTATGCGCTTTCGCCTCATCGAGATTCCCTCGTGGTTCCTGCAGTGTGAAAATGTTCTTCCAGGTGTGCCTTTCTAGCATCATTCGCCGCCCAATGGATCTTCTTTTGCACTCGCGCGCAATTCTGCTTGTCTGCATTCCAGCGTGCATCTGTACCGTCGTCGTCGTCGTCGTCGCAGTCTATAGACTTCTCTACAGTCCCATTGCGCGATTCCCAGGACCTCGCCTAGCGGCATTGACCTTCTGGTACGAGTTCTACTACGATGTCGTGTGCACGGGGCGGTATTCATGGAGGATTCAAGAGCTGCATCGGAAATACGGACCCATAGTCCGCATTAACCCAAAAGAGTTGCACGTGGCAGATCCCGCATTCTACGACTCGGTATACGCAGGACCGGGGAGAAGGACAGAGAAATGGGAATTCAGCGCGCGCATGTTCGGCACGACCACGGCCGCGGTTGGCACGACAGGACATGAACTGCACCGAATTAGAAGAGGGGCGTTGAATGGCTTCTTCTCGAAACGGACCGTGGCAAACCTTACGCCTACTATCCAAGAGCTGGTTGATCATGGCTGTGACTTGTTGCGAAGAAGGGGAGCCGCGAGCCGTGTGCTGAACCTGCGCGACTTTTTCGCTGCCTTCTCTGCCGACGTTATCGGAATCGTAGCATTCGGGAGCAATTATGGTTTGCTGGATCGAGAGGACTTTGAGCCTGCATGGCAGAAACTTATGATGGTGCGCATCTTCCCTTCCAAGACTAGGCCGGGATCTGACAGCCTGGTAGGACTTGAGCAGCGGCACTCACATCATGAAACAATTTCCCTGGATCTATCCACTGCTCAAAATCATCCCGCCATCTATAGTGTCGCTATTCCACCCACCCGGAAACCGTCTCTTCAACATACGCAACGACATCAAAATCAAGATCGAAGAAACACGAAGCTCTCTTGGCTCTCCCAGCCCGGAAGAAAAAGAGAGCATACGTGACCTCGCCTCACAACCAACAGCCTTGCACACGCTCCTCACATCCACACTCCCTGCGCAAGAACTCCTCACCCCTCGACTCGAAGATGAAGCCTTCACCCTGCTCGGCGCTGGCACGCTAACCACCGCGCACACCCTCACCACCCTCCTGTACCACATCCTCGCCAATCCCACCATCAAGCATAATCTGCAAACAGAACTAGCCTCCTTACACGCCAACCTCCTTCCCGGGACCTCCTCGCTCCCACCAGCAGACCTAGAGCACGCCCCGCACCTACAAGCCGTAGTAACAGAAGGCCTGCGCCTCAGCTTCGGCGTATCCCACAGACTCGCCCGCATATCCCCCGACACCGCCCTCCACTACGACGCCATGTACCATGGGCGCGCGTACGCATACACGATCCCGCCCGGCGTCCCCGTCAGCATGACGCCCATGTTCATGCACCTGGATCCCACCGCTTTTCCCTCCCCGCACACCTTCGATCCCGCGCGTTGGCGCGCTTCCGCGGTCTCTTCCGAGGACGAGAGGGCCGAGGCGAAGAGGAGGAGGGCGCAGCTCGTGCCGTTCGGCAAGGGCACGCGGGCGTGCGCGGGCATGTGGCTCGCCTACGCCGAGCTGTATGGCATGCTGGGGGCGTTGTTTGGGCCGGGTGGGATCGGGACGCGCATGGAGTTGTTTGAGACGGGGGTGGCGGACGTGGAGTGTGTGCATGACTTGTTCAATCCGTCGCCGCGGCTAGATTCAAAGGGCGTGCGGGTGGTGTTGAGAGACGAAGCAACCACATGACGAGACAACACGAGACGAGAACTTTAATCACATCTTTCTCATTCTTCACTTTCTTGCAGCCATCCCAATATGACGCCGCGTGTTGCTGTGTGTACCGTGTTTCAACACCGCATCCATCCAGCAAAAAAATAAAAAAAAATAAAAGAATATCAATCCCAACTCCACGCTCAGCGCAAGGAGCGACGGCAACAAGAAAAGAAAAAAAGAAACGCTGCGAATTAAACGCAGAACACAAGACAATCTTGACAAGATAAGAGTGACTCAGCCGAGGTTTGAACTCGGGACCTTCAGTGGCCTAACGAGATGTTAGACTGACGTGATAACCAACTACACCACCGAGCCTTTGATTGGATGGAGCTGCACCCAAATGGTGAATATATATAGCGCAAATGAAAAGACGCAATGGAATGAAGTTAAGCACAGGAAAATAAGTAAAGAGAGGAGCGGGGCAGACAGAGGGCGGAGGGGAGATTGTGGGGTTTGTGTGCAAAGTTTTGAGGACTAGTGGGGGGGATAGTACGGTAATTCCAGACTTGTAGCCAAAACCACGCGAAGTTGACGGGCGGTACGCTAGCGAACAGCACTCTCGAACGAGTCGGTATACTCCAGACTTCACAATGTTCAGCTCCCGTAGCATTCTGCATTTCCCGCTGGCTTGCCACTGCCACTTTAGTGTATTATCTCAGTGACCCCGAGCAGGACATTGCACGTCTAGAGGATGTAGCGCGGTTAACCACCGAAGCAGCAGGCATTCAAGAGAGACGCGTGACATGGATTCGGTGTTGCTTAATTCGTTTCGTACACATCGTCTTTCTACGCCCCCTCTCCTCTCACAGAATAAACAGATAGGGGGATCCGAACCCATCTAGAGAAATTACAATGTCGCAAGCCACCATGGGTAACGCCTTCTGTCCCCATGCTGATCATGCATGCTGATCGCGGATGATTACGTCGTCCGGTGATGATACTGGTGATGGTACTGAGATAAGTACCGGAGCTGCCTGTGGTATACCGTGAAAACGCCGTGAAAATGCAATTAATGAACCCAAACAGGCGACGTGCCTAACTCCCCTCTTCACTCTCTCCTCTTAGTGTGCTGCTGCTCTCCGCTGGACTATGCTCGGTGCCCTGCTACGGCGAGCCCTGCGCGAGCGGCGTAGGCGCAGGTGGACTCCCTGCCTTACCCATGCTGAGCTTGAGCTTTTTCGCTTTGGGCGCGCCCTCGTCGACTGATTCGGAGGGCTCGCGGTCCCTCTTCTCGGACATGTTGCTGTCTCTGCGTTCGGTGGGGTTGCCCGTCTTGAGCTTAATCTTCACGCCGCTGCCGCTGGGCGTGGCTTCTTTGGACAGCTTCTCGCGGTCTGCTTTCTTGACGTACGAGCTCTTCGTTTTCTTCTTCTTTCTTTCCGGGGTGTCGTTCTCGCCGTCGGAGGCGTCGGCTTTTTCGCGCAGGTTCTTAACCGGACTGATGCCTTTGGGTTTGGGCTTGGGGATCGGGCCGTCGCCCTGCGAGCCCGGTGCTGGCGTCCCCATGCGACTGTCCAAGGGTGTGTTGCCGTTGCCGCTGCCGTTGACGCCGGAGATCTTGGCCATGGCGGCGCGCGAGCTATGGCGGCCGCTGATACCGAGGCATTTGTCGAGGTGGTGCGCAAATCTTGTGATGAGTAGACTGCGCTTGCACTTGGGACACGTGTGCCATGGTATGTAGCTGGCGGGCTTTCCGCCAGTGTTGAGCTTGATTTCCTTGCCCTGCGTCCCGTCGCCGGCGTTCATGTCTGTGTCCTGCGACCCGGGCGTTCCCACACTCTCCTTGTCCTGCTGCTTTTGCTGCTGCTTGAGAAGTTCACGCTCCTTCTTGCTCTTGGCCATGTCCGTGGGGAACGGATTCCCGTACACATCGTGCCCCGAGCGCTGCACCCATGGATACAACATGCAGTATTCGCGGGTCAGATCTGGCTGCTGCATGCCTTTGCCCATGATGGGGTGCATTAGCCGCGGCAGCTTGCAATGCGGGCATGTGACCTCGGGCGTCGTCTTGAGCGGATTTCCCTTGAGGAACACCCGGCCGTTCTCGTAGAGGGCAGCATCGGTTTCGGCGGTCGGCAGGGATGGCTGCGACTGCGAGTTCTTGATCGAGGGCGGCTCGATATTGGCCAGGGCGAGAGATTCGGCTGAGGTGGCGGCCGACTGCATGCGCAGCTGTTTCTCGGAACGGTGGCACGAGAGCACCGTCTGGTATATCATGTTGTGAATGAGCGACTCGAGGATGTCGCGCGTCTGTATTGCGCATGCAGCGTTAGCAATGGCTCTCTCTGGCATCGCAGCGCCGGAGCAGTGTGCAGGGCTCGTAGCCTACCAAGTCCTCCAGCATGCCGGGCGCCAGCGTCGCAGCGGCGGTGCCGTCACCCTCGTTGCCGTCCGCCGGTCTGTCCTCAGACATGGTGGGTGCTTTGTCCTTGGGTCAGTACATCAAACCGCTGGGTGAACTGGTCCTAGGCCCTGAGACAGTCGGCAGATGAAAGTAGCTAGGGGGACGCGGAGTTAGCACTCCCGCCCGCCACGCGATCCTCTTCCGCAAGGCTGAGCTGACTAAGCAGTCGGCCTCTTTCACACTTTTTCTTTCGACATTGTCCTGGACGAGCTGATTCAACTTATTGCACTGTCTTCAGCAGTTCTGCTCTATGTACTCTAGCCACTTAAAAATTGCGTATACTCGAAAAGAGACTACGGCAGAGATACGTTCATTCGTTACCCGACCCCGACACCCTCAACGCTTGCTAAGTCGTAGTACACCTATCTCAAGTTATAACTCACTAAACATAAAAGACATGAAACAGTAGACTACTCAGCATGAAAATAGGATCCTTGACAGCTATGTAACTATTATAAGTAAAAGAGAACAGGATTACTTTGAGAAAGCTGATTGAGCATCACCATGTGCCTTGGGGACGATGACGGAAAAATACTTTACTAGTTTGGGAGATACCTCGACAACATCTTCACAGCCACGCAATCTCACTAGTAGCTACAAGGCTTGCTCGAAGATTCGTGCCTACGCAAGGGCGGAAAGCTTGACAAGCATGCGAACACAGCTTACGTGCACACGACTTCCGGCCGTAACGAACCTACACCCGGAAAACACTATTAGAGCGTCGGCAGGACATTGAGGGGGCTAACAAGTCATGACTTATTCCACTTTGCCTTGGGGTATCGCGGGGAGCTTGCGAAGTGCCAGACCGGGTCACAGACGTGGGATGGTTGGTGAGAATCATGATCGAAGCCAAATTGTGACACGGCTGAACCATGGCTAGAAGCGCGAAACAGGCAACGCAAGCATTGAATTCCTGGTCATTGACATTGCATGTCGCGCGTCACGACGGGCATGCTAGCATGTGAGGATATCTGAGTGACCACGTTAGCAGAACCCTTAAAAAGATCGACACAGCATGCAACATAGGATTGTTTGCGTGGTCAGACAGCAGTTGGATCAATATGAGTCAACAAAGAAATTCAGAACAGGTCTGTGAATAATTGTTTTTTCATCATAGCAAAGCGATGGGAAAGGGAGAAAGGGGTGCTGGCTTACCATTTCAGATTGTTTGGACCGTGGGACAGAAAGACACTGGTCATTTACTCAACTTTTCTTCGCTTGAAAAAGCTGTCGATGTTCTTTTGTGAGGCATCGTGGCGAGAGCTACCTACACCACTACCCGTGCGCTTCAAGCTTTTGAGATGATCTTTGCCATTGACCGTGAAGATGACCGTGGACCAGTCAGAATCGAGCTTCCGCAGCGCAGACGTAGTTGGCGACTGCAAAGGTTCACCAGTGACGGCTTGGGGATCCTCATTGGACACAGCCTCACCGTAGCTGGACTCTTCAGATCGAGGTGGCTCATCGAGAGACGGGGCGACTTCTGGGCGAAATTTTGCAGACGGTACAGGCACTGGTATTATCGGAACGGAGCGTGACATACGCAACTCCAGAAAGCCTGTGTTGGACCAACCTCCCAGATGCTCAAGCGTAACAGGGCCAGAGACCGCGAGATCGGGGGCCAGCTTCACGCTCTTCTCCGGAAGACACAACAGGATGCGTTTCCATAGAGAAGACAACATAATGCCGTGGGAGACGATTCCAACCACCAGGTCCGATGGCGCCGTCGGACTGTTCAACAGCGGCAGCAGATGGCCACCCACGAACACGTCAGCGCGCCGAGCGAGGGATTCTTTCGACTCGACGTCCACGAAGCCTTTGGAATCTTTGTGTAGCTGCCGGTGATTGTCTTTGCCCGACAGCTTGCCATCCGCCGGACGTTCGAAGAACTTCTTGCCCTCGTAGAAGCCGAAGTCTTGCTCCATCAGGCAGGGCAACTCAACGACATCGGGGACTTCTCGCTCAGAGCCATGGGCAGCGCCCTTGTCTTGGGCTTCTCGAATCAATCCAGCCGTCTTTGCCGCGCGCTGGAGGTGAGAAGAGAAGAGGTGGGTGAAGGATAGTCCTAAGCTTGCGAAGTGCGACCCAAGGCGAGTGGCTTGCTGGTAGCCGTGGTTGGTGAGCGCTGAGTCTCTGCTGCCGGCGCTGTGTAGGTTAGCTTCGTGCCATTCGCATATTGATATAGAGCTGCACGTACTATAGCTGGGCAACATTGTCGACAGTCTCGCCGTGACGGATCAAGAACAGCTGCACTTGTCGCGCCATGCTCGAGCTAGATGCGCCGCCCTCAACCGGGCGAGACGACACGCGTTCTGGGGAGACATGAGTGGCGACTGAATGGCGTTGACAAAGTTGGAAGCTGCAGCCGCCATCGAGAATTCTGGGTTGCGGATTGGCCTGTGCTTCTTTTGCCGACCACGTGCAAGCGCGTCCGAATCGTACCCACCCCAACTTCAGTCCAGCTCGATCGAACCGCTTTGAAAAAGTACATGTTTAACGAGACAAGTCTAGTCGAGATACATTGACCTATTTAACTTCTACCGCAGCAGCCGTTGATCACTAAAGTGTTTGCGGTGGAACCGGCGAAGAACCTCTGGGAAACCCTTCTAGGTACTTTATGCACGAACTCCCAACCACACTGATCCAATGTTTCCCCAGTTATGGTACAATTTTTATTCGGGATTCCCCAACTCTCTCAGAATTCTTGGAAACATATCGTCCGTTCTATATTTTTCATTTCATTCTGTTTCAATGCTCTTGCGCATCTCGAAAGATAGGTAGGTACCTACCGGTACCTAGATCCACGGAGTTTGCAAAAGCTTCAACTTCTGTTATTCATCCTGCAGCAATCTCTTGAAGTCTTCCTGGCCTCTCTACGCGCTCGAAATGAGGACTTAGCCGCTCTTCTGGGTTTCCTTCCTTCTTCTATATTTATTTTCTGGCCATGTTGCGAGCTTCCTTCAGTATTCTTTTAATGATTCGTTACTACTTTTCAACGTTCTGCACAACGCCCAAATTCTTTTGCAGAGGAAGAGTAACATTAGCGTGAGTTTGCCGCAGTAATATTCACAAATGCTCGATCCATTTCCCTGCCTTTACTCATAGCGCAGGTGTGGGATGACTAATGTTGCTCGGTTCTCTCACTTCTTGTCTCAGCAGAGCACCATTCAAAGGTGGCTCTTCGTGGCACCACTTGCATCGCTTTTGCACCACCTCTCAACTACTTCACTGTCTCTGTCTCTCCTCTATTTTCGCAGCTCATATATCCGCCTGTCGGGTCTATTGCTTTCTTGGTCCATCGAACGCCGCACGGCCCAACTATTTCTGCAAACGCCCATGCCGGCCCTCCATCGCAATGCCTCCGACTAGCTACGTCTCTTAGTCACTAATACAAACACTAAGCCGCTCCCTCCGGGCTCTCTCGGTTCTCCGTCCCAGCTGACAACCCTCAAATACGAATTTACCTCTCACCTCAGCCATCGCTGGAAAAGCTTTACTAAACAAGACAGGCAACCCCCAAACAACGGATCTACTCGATGACCTGGTTTTAACCAATGACAACGACGAAATGGACGTAGAAGACCCCAGCGGAAGCGGACAGCAGCGTCTTATATTTGCCCCAGGATTATCTGATGATGAAAACCTCGAGGATGACCACGGATTGGAGGATCTGTTCGGTCCCAGTCCCACAAATTCGAAGAGTCACAATCCACTCGAAAGCAAGAAGATGTCTCGGCGTCTGAGCAACCACGACAAAGACGATGCCGACACCCCCGAGCCCAGCCCTACAAAAAAGCCTCGCGTCTCACTATTCGGTGATCCCTTCGAGGAAGTACATGACACTGATCATTTGAGCCATGCTGGCTACTCCCAAGATGCATGACCCGCTGACCAGATCCTGTCCAGACACCGCCGCAAACACCAGGCACTGGCCTTGGCATGGGATTATCTAGTCTGAACCTTGATCAGCAAGTGGGCCAAGGCGACAATGAAGTGAATGCATTCAGCCCGGATATGGGCGCGACTATTGAATATTCTCGGCTCGATGATACACGAAATTATTCACCCGTTTGTTCAGGTGAAGAAGAAACCGAACGACTTGATGAGGATGAGGTTCCCACATACATGGATGACCCCATCGAATCATATGGTCTACGAAAAAACATCAATAGACAAGGTGCTGCCACTACACACATCGATATCGATCAGAGCGGGAACTATGATCCTGTAGATGAGACGCGGAAAAGGACAGTCAAACCTCGCATAGTAAGACAAGCCAAACAGGCACAGCAGAACAAGAAGAAACAAAAGCAGGATTATGGCAAAGGAAAAGGCGAACAGAAGCCGAAACTTATCTTCAGGCGCAAGATCAAGGCCATTGGAACCGTTCTGAACATCACTGATAACCAAGACAATTGGCCCGATGGACACTCGATAATTGACTCAGAAGAGGAGGCGGAAAGAGAAGAGCTTCTGGCGTTCTCCCGCAAGGACACGCCCACGCCTACCCATAACCTCGGTTTGTCCGACCCAGCCGGCGAGTATGGGGATCTGACAGGCCACCCTGCCGTACGGGGCTGCAAATCGTGCCGCATCGATGGAAATAAGTGTTCAATGATTACCGATGGGGATTATCCGTGCCAGGATTGTGTGGACAAAGAAACTCAGTGCGAACCAATCATAAATTCAGGCATATTTGGTCCATGCAACCGCTGTGTAGAACAGCACCTGCCATGTTCGTATGAGAACAATAATGGTGAACCGTAAGTGATTGCATATCTGAGTATTTGGAACCAAACTAAGCCTTCGTTTCCGCACTAGGCACATGGCGATGTGCGACGAATGCCTCGAAGCCGACAGTCTCGACTGCAAAGTGAGACCGCCGAGGGGATACAAGTTCGATCGTATCGACCTGGACCGAGACCACTACGGCGAAGACAGGAAGTGGGTATCATGCACGCACTGCCGCGAGGAGAACAAGAGATGTTCCCTCAAGAAGAAAACAGACAAGCCTCCGTGCAAGCGCTGCAAGAAGCAAAAGATCGGTTGTCACTTCTACGATGTTGTGGCACGCGAGAAAGAAAAGCCCGCAAAGAAGAAAAATAACCCAGAAAACGAGCCCACACCCAGTGAGAAATCTAAAGACTCAAAGCGCACACTCCTGGGGGAGATTTCCTCGGAAAACTCGATCCCAAGCGACGACCTCTTCCGCCCTGAGGACCTCGGCTATATGAACGCAGATAGCTGTGCCGATGAGAGTGATACACAAGATGATGAAAACCTTGAGAAGGAGCTCATCGAAGACGCGGAAGGCCACAGGGGCTTCCTGACCACAATCAAGACTTCTTTCGCGCATCCTATGGTCTTCTCCGTCAACCCTCCTGGCCACCCCAACGCTGTCCGTGACTGCAACTTCTGCTACATGCCTGTCTTCGGCTTCGTCGGACACTTTGAGCGAGATGTGCACGCTATACAATGGTCTAACAACCAGGGATATACCGAGTTCGGCAATGGTCACCGCGAGGGGAATGATGCGACTACGATGTGTTACCGATGCACGTTCCACCGACTTCAGATCATGGTTTGTACCGACCACATCGTCCAACCTATCGATACCCATGAAGAGCAGCTCGATTACAACGCCGCTGCAGAAGATCTCATGAGTGTTGAAGGTGGAACTCCACAGATGCAATACGAATTACAGCGGTGGTGCTCGCTGTGCTTCTCGCTTGCGACGCATCAGTGCTGCACTTCCCAACCATTCGTCGGATCGGACGACCAGGAAGATGATGCTTTAATGATGGAGGGATGTGGTCTGCGGCTCTGCGATCGCTGTGCGCACCAGCTTGGTCAGGTCTATCAGAATGATTTGAATAACATGGTCACGCATCTGGACAAGGAGCCGAAACCAAAGGATGTAGAGGATGAGGAGGAGGAGGAGGAGGAGGAGGAGGAGGAGGGTGAGGATCCGAATGAGGAGGGGACTGTGAGGGCGGATGTTGGGCTTTTGAAGCTTGATGGCCTTCTGATGAAGTGCGTTGAGGGTGGTGAGGCGGAGTGATGGAGTTTGAGTCAAATAATCGTCTCGGTTACCGGTACTATCAGCAAATTCGGTCGCGAAGCAGCGATGGCACTGATATACGGAGATGCGAAACGTAGTGGAGTATCTATCTCGAATTATGGGAATCTTAAGTTTGCCAATTTCTCAAATCCACGATCTATCTACTGATGACCAACAAATCTGAAAGCAAGCTGCGGTTGAATATATCAGGGTACTTGAGTTTACGCAGGATACTTCTTGTCCAAAGCCTACTACGACTGCCTCAAAACCCGGGGGTAACCTTGCCACGTGATCTTCTCCAGATCAGGCTAGCACACTCTCTCCACTTTCTCCCACGCCGCAGCTGCGCCCAACGCGACGCGCCGTACCTACCCCTCGCCAGCTACCTTGTATACTTGCCTCTCGATCGTCCCGCTTCCTTTTACTGAGCTCGAATCTTCGTGATCGCTTTCTTTACTTGGCTCTCGTAGACGCAGGCAGCGCGTGTCCCTAAGCTGTTGTATCCACATCATTGCACGAGAAAATCGCGAGCGCGATAAGAGGTACCTACCTAGGTAATCGCGAAAATCTTGAATATTTCGACAGCCAAAAGACGACGATGCGCCTCGATCAAGAGCGAAGAGTGGCTTTACACGCTTTCATTATATTCTAGACCAACCTAGCCCTCAAAAGGAGTCTCATAAGGAGCTTCAGCCTGCGGCGTAATTCGAGCAAGATGCCTGCGCGCTCCGTCTTCCCAATCGAGGAGAGCGGAATGGGCCGTAACCCGGTTGTCCCATACCACGACCGTTCCCGGAGCCCACTTGACACGCGCCTGGAAGTCCTGGCCCTTGGCGAGATGGTCGTACAGGAAGTTTAGGAGATAGTCGCTCTCCTCCTTCTTGTAGCCGATGATGCGGCGCGAGAATTGCGGGTTGATGAAGAGCGCCTTCTCACCGGTCGCGGGATGTGTGCGTACGAGAGGGTGGATAGATGTGACAGGCTCGCGGCGAACGATGCCTCCGCGGTTTCGGCTGTTATCAGCCTGCTCAACAGCTGTTTGTTGGTTAGTCTATGTCTGATCAGGTCTCGATCTCTGCACGTACCGGAGTGGACGACCTTCAAGCCGTGGAGCCTCTTCTGGAACTCAGGCGAAAGCCGGCGGTATGCCAACGCTTGGTTGGCAAAAAGTGTGTCTCCACCTGCTGCCGGTCCGTCCAAGAGATAGAGGAATGTGGTGCCTGGGGGCTGCTTCTCATAAGTGACGTCGGAATGCCATGTAACCGAGTTCGTGCGCTCTTCAAAGAAGTCTCGGGAAGTGGTATCGTCCGCACTACGGTGGACCAAGTGTACTTCGGGATGGCCCTCGGGGCCACCAGAGGTCGGGTGGATGTGGTGTCGTCCGAAATAACCCCCAATCTTCAAGGCGTCACGGATGGGAAGGTCTGCGAAGTCCTGATCACGGAAAGCTGTTTCTTGTCAGAAGCAAGATCATACAGGCCACGCCTCATTATTCCTTACCCACGACCTTCTTCTGGGCAACAAACAGTGCTAGCTCATCCTTGCCGGCATCTGTGAGCTTGCTCAATTGCACGCCGTGGACTTCAGCGCCAATGTTCGCTGTGAGATCATCCACCTTGGTGGCATCTTTCAGAAGGTTTGAGAAACTCGCGCCTGCATCCCTGCCATGCTCGTAATGCTCGAAAGGCTCAAGAGGTGGATATCTTTTCACATGGTGAGTTGTTGCTGCTGGCAATATCAGGGCAGGCACCACCTACTTCTTGTCGGTCCACGTCGGCAAGTAATTCGGGTACTTGGCCGGAGGGTGTTTATCGGTTCCCTTCAATTCAGCATCTGCCTTGAAGTGTTTTGGCCCAGCTGCAAACGCATCCTTCGAGTAATTAGCGAAAGCTGGTGTAATGGAAGGTCTGTATACATACCTTGTATGCGCCAGTTCCAGACTTGGCGTAGTTGATGGCCTCTGGGAGCGACACTTCGACAAGAGCGGGAGCCATAGTGCAAGTTGTTGTTTGCTTTTCTGAGTAGTGCTAGTTAACTCTCTTACCCGAGAATACGGGCCGTACTGCGTTATATATATACGCGCTCTACTCCGCACTACTACCAACGATCATGTCTCCGGGAATAGCGGCGCAATGATTAATCGCTAGCTCGACAACCCCCTCACTATGGTGTGATGATCTAACATGGATTCGCAGACGGCTGTCGGCAGCTGTGTCAGCGGTATGGCCAAGCCAAATTCGCCATAAAGACAAGAGCGGCATCGCAGGAGTAGAAGAGAGTCTCTTGGGCCATTGCCACTCCGCGTGTTCGGCTTTGTGCCACTGTTTAATCACAACATGGCTGAATCGCGCAAAATATGCATAAATTGTGACATTGGGCGGTTCTCGGGGGAGATGAATTCCCAGAGGTGGCGACCTTCACACAACCCCAACCCCCATCTGCAGGGCTAACCTTTCCGATGCATGTTCGCTAGCCGTTGATGAGACAGTTACAACACAAATCGCGCCTTTTGGTCTTATTATCTGTCTGCCCGCAGTGGGTAGTCGAGTGCAGCATACGCGCACTCTATGTCGTTTTACCCAGGGCCAATCACGCAATCCCCCATCAACCTACCACAACACAGCAGCCAAAGGCATCACGACATCGACCCGCATCGTTCCAAAGCATCATCAGCTTCGCAACTTGCGTGCTTCGGAGCTATCTCACGCTTCTCGGCGTAATCGATTCTCGAAAAAGAAACTCCACTCGCCTGGCCCAAGAAGAATGCGTGTTCCAAGGCGCACGTCACTGGTGGTTGCTTCTCAGAGACAAGCCTCACTGTGACCCATGAAGCATATTATATTTACGCCATGCGTTCCGACTGCATGGCCGGATCTCGGTGGGTGGATGTTGGGAGTGAACCATCTCTATCTGGGCCCATGCATGAAAGCAGAATGGTGGACCTATATCTCCTGCAGCTGCTTCTTCACTGTGACATTATAATACGCGAGTCGCTCGTCGAGGATTCCCAAGTAACAGGAGCAGAATGGCCAAGTCTCCTCTCACCGCAGCACCGCCCATAGCGGTGGTTCCCGACGTTTCCAAGTCGGATTACAGCAGTGACAATGCCAGTGAAGCTGAGCACCAAACGACCGGTGCTACCTTCAGCGGTGCCGGGCTCAAAGCGCGATTCTACGAGCCAATGAATCAGTATGAGGGGAAACACCGATACGATCCTGATTTTGTGTGGGAGCCGGAAGAGGAGCGCAAGGTTGTCCGGAGGGTGAGAGATACAGCTCAACACGGCTTTGCGGGCAGTACGCTGACTCCCTGGATAGATTGATAAGAGAATATGTACCTGGGTCTGTTTAATGTTCTTCGCATTGCAGTTGGACCGAGGCAACATCAGTCAAGCCTTGTCAGACAACTTATTGAAAGATCTCAATATGAACACCAACGACTACAACTACGGCCAGACCATCTTCCTCGGCGCGTTTTTGGCGGCAGAGCTTCCGTCCCAGTTGATTAGCAAGAAGCTTGGTCCGGACAATTGGATCCCAATTCAGATGTAGGCATTCCAATTCCATCGTGAAGCTCTGGACTAACAGCTTGGCAGGGTGTCTTGGAGTCTGGTCGCCAGCATGCAAGCTTTCTTGAGTGGTCGCAAGTCTTTCTTTGCGTGTCGTGCCCTTCTTGGTCTTATTGAAGGAGGCTTCATCGTATGCACGCGATATTGATCACATAAAAGTATACTGACTTGGGTAGCCCGATAATATTCTCTATCTCTCGTACTTCTATACGGGACTCGAATTGCCAGCGCGTCTATCGTGGTTCTGGGTATCCTACCAATCCACGCAAATTGTCTCGGCTTTCTTTGCCTTTGGTATCCTCAGACTTCGTGGACACAATGGAATGGCTGGTTGGGTGAGTGATCCAAGATCTGGTTGTTCTGGATACGTTAACTCTTTAGTAGCGATGGCTCTTCGCACTCGAGGGGATGTTGACAGGCCTCATCGGCATCATCTCCTACTTCTACCTCCCGCCCTCGCCGACTCAAACGGCCAGCAAATTCCGAGGCAAGGATGGATGGTTCACCGAAAAGGAAGAGAAAATCATGGTGAACCGTATTCTTCGCGACGACCCATCGAAGGGAGATATGCACAACCGGCAAGCATTGTCTTTCAAGATGTTCTGGGAATGCCTCAAGGACTACCACATGTGGCCCGTCTTCATCCTCGGTCTGACGTGGTTGATTCCCACGCAGCCCATGACCTCATATCTTACACTCAACCTGAAATCCCTCGGTTTCGGAACCTTTCAAACCAACCTACTCACTGTAAGCATTTGCTCACGCTCATCTCTCAACCTCGCTAACGTCCAAGATTCCCGCTTACGTCCTCTTCATCTGCCAACTCCTCTTCTGGACCTGGCTCTCCGAGAAGATCAACCAACGATTCCTCGTCGGTCTATGCTCCCAAATCTGGGTCTTCCCTCTCCTCGTCGCTCTCGAATGTCTCAGCAAAAGCGCTTCACCCTGGGTCCGGTGGGCGCTTTCCACCATGATTGTCGGGCATCCCTACGTCCACGCCATCATCGTTGCCATCACATCTCGTAACGCTGGAACTGTCCGAACCCGAACTGTCGCTTCAGCTATGTACAATATGTGCGTGCAAGCGTCCAGCATGATCAGTCAGAACATCTACCGCGAGGATGATAAGCCGTTGTACAGGAGAGGAAATAAGGTGCTCATTGCTATTACGGTGATGAACTTCTTTCTGTTTGTGGGCGCGAAATCTTACTATGTTTTTGTCAACGAGAGGAGGAATAAGATTTGGGATGCGATGAGTAAGGAGGAGAAGGAGGCTTATTTGGAGACCACGACCGATAAGGGTAACAAAAGGTAAGCTATGCATTTGGATTTTTCAACAGGATGAGCTAACAATGTTGCAGGCTTGACTTCCGCTTCGCTCATTGAGGTTTTCTGTCGCACTGGATGCCTTTAACGAGCTGCGATAGGTCAGCTTTGGACTGGATCGCCGCCGATAGAATATCTTTCTATAGAGATGATTAAATATATACACATTTGCTCAAGGGTCGGGTTTCTGTACTACGCTTTGTCACGGCTTCCATAGGAGTGCGAATCCTCACATTCAACGTTTGCTTAGGCATCGATCCAATAGTCACGAATGCACAGAGGGAAAGAAATATGCAATTGTTGCGCGCTACAATTGGCTCGCTTCGGTGCTGACGTGGTGATACGAGCAGTGGAAGGTGCAGGGGGTGAGGCTGTGCTCCAGATTTCCGCTCCAGCCTTCTCTTTGCACATCCATAAACCATCCTCACACTTTCTCAACACTTATGCAAACTCCGGCGAAAGACGATCAAGTTCTGGAACCGCCCCTCTTAGTTCCACCAAAGGTTATTCTTATTGAAACGCGTGATCGTCATCTACCTACAGGGCCAGACGAGGTCGAAGTCCACTTTCCTTGGGTTCTTTCTCCCCATGAAACTATCGTCCCTGGAATCGAGCGAGCACCGGTGGGTAGGGTTCGGGTGAGGTATAATTTCAGCATATATACTTCACAACGGATCGAGTTCGTTAGTAGTGACCGATTCGTCGAACCTTACAACATGACCACCTTGAAACCTATTACATGCCGTTTTAGCAGGCCACCCGGCCAGCAAAACAAAAAGGAGCTGGTAGCCGAGCTGCTGTACTGGGGCATCGGAAACCCGACATGGAGCGGCCCAGATCAACAGGAACGATTGCGGCCCAAGAAATTATATCTCACAGGAGCGATGATAGAGGTGAACGACAAGCGTGCTCGACAACTGAAAAAAAAAAACACAAGACCGCAGACTATCAACTCCATCCTGATTTATTATCATTGTCGAATCTCAGCTGGACCGCTTTGAGTACTGCACCTCCCTGGCATCACTGGATTGCTCACAATACCGCATCGCACTGGAAGGCTTCAAGTGTTGCATCTGACTGGAAGCCTTCTAGTACTGCTTCTCACAAGATAGCTTTTAGTACATTTCACAGCAAAGCCTCCAGCATTGCATCTTACAGGACAGCTCGCAGTACCGCATCCTATAGGACTAGTTACAGCACTGCTTCATTCACGACCGCTCGATCGAACAGTCGAGATTTCCAAGACGAGAATGACTTTGGATACGCAACAATTAAGGAGGTTGACGAGATGACTGTACCGAAGGGGCCGCTCAAGAAGCTGGAACTCGACTATCAGGCCGAGTTGAAGCAAAGACAACTATTTCAGCCCTTCGACAAGGAGCTCAATTGGTCTGGCAAAGGCCAACATGTGGTTTTCGAGCCGAGAGAGAAGATACCGCTCACAGTCCTCTCACATCTTGGTGCTTCGGCAACGGCACATGTGGAGAGGGTACTCTGCCGTCGTGTGGCGTTGGCTCGGAAGACAATGAGGTGCAAAGGCAACTGGACCCGGAACAATGTACTCGAGGAAGTCTCTCATCTACAGAATCTTCGACACTTCCATATCGTTCAGCTGGTTGGAACATATCTCCAAGGACGCGAGTTTTCACTCTTGATGTATCCGGCTGCCGATTGTCATCTTGGTAAATTCATGGAGGATACCGAAGACATGAAAAACGATCTTCATTTTCTCAAGGAATACGAGGCCAGGAGGATGTTCTTGTGCGTTTCGCTCCATTGCTTGGCTTCTGCAGTAGAGTGTATCCATCGGAACTCTACGAAGCATATGGACATCAAGCCTCAGAACATTCTGGTCAAGGCGATTGACGACTCTCTTCCGGGGTCTTGTCGAATCTATGTTTCGGACTTTGGTTTGTCACGATCTTTTGCAGACCAAGGCCATAGTCAGACAGATGGCCCAACATCGTTGACCCGAAAGTACTGTGCCCCCGAAGTGGCCGAATTTGAGTCTCGTGGACGGTCTTCTGACATCTTCTCTCTGGGCCGTGTCTACACCGAGATGCTGACCGTGATTGCGGGAAACCACGGGAGAGGTCTGGCTGACTTTGTCGAATTCCGCCGGGATGAGGACGGCGACGCATCGTTTCACAAGCACATTGAGAAGGTCGCCTGTTGGATGCACGAGAATTCGCTTAGAACAATTCCCACAGCCATGCGCGACTTTATATTGCGTATGTTGGACGTGGATCCGAAGCAGCGCCCGCCGGCCAGCGAAATCATGCGATGCACCAGTTTCATGCGGGCTGAGATGCCTGATCGCATTTGCTGTGAAAGGCAACCCGAGCCCTACGTTGCCTATCACCAAAAGAGCGAGCAACACTCAATGATCTTGCTCTGATAGGTGCAGGTGACCACTTTTGAGGGTAAGCCGCAACACATGATGTCGCGCAAAGCCGTCTCGTTGCGATAGACTAACTGTTGAGAACGTAACTTCGGGTCAGTCAATCACGAGGCGCCTACTGAAAAACTTTGTCATGTACATACGAGATGGATGTTCCTTACCTTCACACCAGGAATAAATCCGCAAGCTATGCTGCCGTGTCCGAGCCCCTCCTTCCTTTCCAAATCCATCCTCCCTTCCCACTTGGTGAGCGGCAATGTCATAGTCTATTTCGCATTTAGATACCGTACCTACAACCACAACGTCAATCACAACATCGAACGCGCTCGGCCCACTCACATCATCCCAACCACCCAGATCATCCCACTCTCCCCCTTTTTTGGTTTCAAAAAACAACGCCGTACCACTCTACACCGAAACAACCAGCCCATCCAAACCACACCAAACAAATAATCCAACCCTTCAAATACATACAACCACCTACACGTCACGAGATACCTACCTAACCAGACTAACCCACATGACCCAACCCCCCGCGGTAGTCCTAGAGACCGTACCTAGAGTACTCTACCGTGCCCACAACCTACCCTGAACCGCCATGTACCGTACATAGGTACCCGATCCAAAAGAAAAAAAAAGAAAAAAAAAACTAACCCTTTGTCCGCCACAAGGAACTGAGGCTTGAGCACACGCCACCTAGACACGGTACGAGTACCCCCAGACGAATGCCAGGAGTTCCACGCAGCTCAGCCCAGCCCAGCCCAGCCCACCCTCCATGCATGCATGCCAGCGTCGCTCACAACTTCAACGCTACCACGCAAAGTTTTCCAGGAACAAAGCCCCACGATGGACATTCAATGTTGTTATATACTCAATACACTCAAAACACTTCAACATTCATGATCTATATCCGCTCCTCTCCTGACACCTATCCACCGCTCTATACATCAATCAGATTCTCTCCGTCCTGCCCAGCGTTATCCCTCGTATCCTTGCTCCCCTTCTTCTTCTCCTCGCCCTTGCCCTCCCGTTCCCGACTCCTTGCGTAGAACTGATCCAGCACCTTGGCCGGGATACGGTTGAGCAGCTCCTTGGGGAAGATGCGCAGCAGCGACCACGCGAGGTCGAGCGACTCGTGGATGGTGCGCGACTCGTACGCCGACTGCGCGATGAAGGTGCGCTCGAACTTCTCGAGGAACTCGAGCGAAAGTTTGTCTTCCGATGAGAGGGCTTCCTCTCCGACGACGGCCTTCATGGCAGCGGCATCGCGACCGATGGCGTATTTGGCGTAGAGTTGGTTGGAGACGTCGCCGTGGTCTTTTCGGGTGCGGCCTTCGCCGATGGCGGACTTCATGAGACGGGATAGGGAGGGCAGGACGTTGATGGGTGGGTAGATACCCTTGTTGTCGAGCTGACGGTCAATGAAGATCTGACCTTCGGTAATATAGCCGGTCAAATCGGGGATGGGATGAGTGATGTCTATATATGATTAGCTTTGGCCCGTCTCGCGATATAATTGTAGACCCACCGTCGTTAGGCATAGTCAGAATAGGAATCTGAGTGATGGAGCCGTTTCGTCCCTCGACACGTCCTGCGCGCTCGTAGATGGTCGACAAATCCGTGTACATGTAACCGGGGTAACCACGACGACCGGGCACTTCTTCACGAGCAGCCGAGACTTCACGGAGGGCATCGCAGTAAGAAGACAAGTCGGTAAGAATGACCAAGACGTGCTTCTCGAGCTGGTAAGCGTAGTACTCGGCCGTGGTAAGCGCCAGACGAGGAGTGATGATACGCTCGATGCTAAGAGGTGTTAGCAAAATTCATGCACCAGATGGCTCCATGCTTACGTAGGGTCGTTGGCCAAGTTGAGGAACAGCGTGACGCGCTCCATACTGCCGTTCTCCTCGAAATCTCGCGTGAAAAAGCGACTTGTCTCCAAGTTCACGCCCATGGCTCCAAAGACGATGGAGAAGTTATCGTCGTGGTCATCGTGTACGCCCTTGGTCGGCTTTCCGACCAGACTGGCTTGTCGGCAAATTTGAGCAGCAATTTCGTTGTGCGGCAGGCCGGAAGCAGAGAAAATGGGAATCTTCTGGCCACGGGCGATCGAGTTCATAGTATCAATAGCGGAGATACCGGTGGAGATCATTTCTTCGGGGTAGACCTATGCCAGGTCAGCTATTGCGCTGCTTGGGATCGATCTCGCGTCTTACTCGAGAGTAGGGGTTGATGGGGCTGCCGTTGATATCAAGGTAGTCCTCCGCAAGCACCTTGGGACCCTTGTCAATGGCTCTGCCTGATCCGTCGAAGATACGACCCAACATGTCCTCAGACACACCGAGCTTCAAGCTGTGGCCCGTGAACTCTACTTTGGTCTGTCTTGGTCAGATGCGCTCGCATTTGTGGGTGGTGACGTATGTACCTTCTTCACATCGATTCCGGAGGTGCCTTCGAAAACCTGGGGCGATTAGCACATTTCCCGAGGCGGCAGCTTGCGAACAGTACCTGGACAACTGCACGGTTTCCTGGCTTGCGCGTTAGTCTTGTACCGAGGCGCGGCAGGAAAAAGGCTCACCTCGAGCTTCCAAGACTTGACCAGACCGCTCTGTGCCGTCAGGCAGTGTCAGAGACACGATCTCGTTGTACTTGGGAAATTTGACCTGTCCACCACACGCGTAAGCTTCGACCCTCCCTCTACTAGCTGCCGGGGCTACGCACATTGTCGAGGATGACCAATGGCCCGTTGACGCCGCCGATGGTGTTGTACCGTAACCGCGGCGAGACCTTCATCATGCGGGGGTCGAGGCCGGCCATGATGGCTGTCGGAGAGAGCGGAGCTTGTGGAATGAGGTAGCGCTCCGCAAGAGGAAGACGGTCGCGGCGAAAGAGCTCGTGGGCGATGCGATGTGGTGGTGGTGGTGCTCGAGCTGTGCTTGGTGGGAGGAAGCTTGGATCCACTGGCCGCACCTGCCTCGCACAGCTGCATCATAGGTGGCTTGGCGTCTTGCGCTAACCTCCAGCTCCACCGTCTGGTCGACGGCTGGTACAGAGGAGAGTGCAAGTCTTTCTGTAGCAGAGAAATTTGCAGCTGCGTGAACTACACAGCGACACTCGCAAGCAGATACGGGCGCGCCGTCCCAAGCATGCAGTGCATGTACAGAGACAATAGCGGGGTCCATGCAATTCAGTTCAGGCTTCAACAACGCGGTACAGGCTACAAGATCAATCATCATCAAAGGGTTGCATCATGTTACAGAGGACATTTAGTGCTATGTGGCCATCCACCTCTAAAGCTATCCATCTCTGAAGCTATCCATCTCTAGGGCCATCCATCTCGAGGGCCGTCCGTCTTGAGGGCTATCCATCTCCAAGGCCGTCCATCCCTAGGGAAGCGCCTTCGTCCACCATTGGGTATCAATTGCCAGTCTCAAAGGGCGCGAACCGCATCTGCCTGATGATACTGTTAGCGATATCCTCATAGCGAGTAATAGTAAACAGGATCAAGTAAAGGCCTCAGACATCCAAGGAAGGTTGCTACGCTCATCGACTGTCGGTTGATGGGTTCAAGTGACAGCTAGCGTGGAAACTGCGAATTAAGGAAGTTTTCATCATCGGCGGGAGAAGAAAAAAAGAAGACTGACCTGATGCGCATGAACCCTGATCCAGCTGGAATCATTAGTGAGCACTGCAAAGAAGAGCCAGCCAACTCTTCGAGTGCGACGACACCCGACCGAGCGGCATCTTTGCTCAGGGTTTGTATACATCATGGTAGCCGGAGCTGGTACCATGTCGCAACTACGTGCAGATCACAATCACATGTGCGGCGCATCTGTTCGACAGTTAGCCATGTCTCTAGCGGGTGTGTCGCAGAGGCGCGGAGCAAGTATGTAGATCAGGCGAAAGTACTGGCAAGTATCAGGCACCCGGCGAAGGGGCCCGGAACAGCATGGATTTCTTCAGGGTCGACTCTGTTGGGAAAAGAAGAAGTTGAAAATTTCATCAGGAGAATGTGGATGTGCAAGCGCTGGCTGTACGTACCAATTCACGGTTTGCTGTGCGCAGACCTGTCAGTGAGTCGATCGCAATGCCATGGCACAACGCATGCACAACGGACGAGCGACCCGAACCAGGGGTAGCAAGCCGAGGCAGGCAGGCAGGCGGACGGGCGGGCGTGGTGAGAGATGGGTGAAGAAAGAAGAGTGTTGGAGCGAGGAAGAAGCACGCAGCGAAGAAAACATTTGAAGACTCACGCAGGCCAGGCGCGCCAACATGTCCGCTAGTGCTGCATCCGGAATGGCGCCTTTTGCGCTGCACGTGACCGGCCCTCAATCACCGGCCAAGTCCGTTGAGCCCGCCCCTGGGGCACCGTGTGCTGATGCAGAGCAGAGAAGGCATTTTGTTACGCGCGCATACCTACCTCTATCTATCTGACTGCACGCAGCGCCGCATCGCTTTTCCTGGAGACTTCTGCCGCGCGAAGTCGAGTCGCGACCAAACAGGCTGTCTGAACGCGGTCACTCCACTAGCCTCTAGGTACGGCAGCGTGGCTGGCCCCCGAAGCGCAAGCCCGCAGATCTGCAGGCTGTTGCATCGCTCACTTTCATCTCCCATCCCATCGTCAACGCCCACCCGCGTTACTTGCCCTCCAAGCGGCCACAGCAACACACGCGCGCTCGCCCATGCAGTGCCGCCCTCGACGCGCCTGACAGAGTGCACCGCCGCGCCATTGCAGCCTCTGCCTCTGCCTCTGCCTCTGCCCACCGCCGCCCACCGCCCACCGCCCACCGCCCACCGCCCACCGCCGCCCACACGTCCAAGGCGGATGCGCGACGACAGCGCACGACACCACATAGCGCCCGCTCTGGACTCGCGCCCTCACGCCCTCACGCCCTCCCCCCTCCACCCTTCTCTCCGTCGCGCGCGCCCCTATTGCGCGAGCGAGCTGCTGCAAACTTCGCAGTCGCATAATAGCACCACCGCCATCTTCCGGCCGTCGCCAGCAGTGCACGTCGCGCCCGCCCATCGCGATACCCGCACCCGGAGCACCCCTCTGCCATCTTCGCATTCGCTCATCTTGGGCCGTGGCTCGGCATTCGTGGTTTCCGTGAGGTTGACGGATCGCTACCACACAATCGGCGGCCTCTTGGACTCCCACGCTCTTCCACTTGCGCTGCATCACGCATAGCGGCCGACATCGTCTTCCTCAACCACCTGCCGCCGGCTTTGCATCTCCGTCCGGACATCTCCCCGATCCTAGTAATCTGTGCTTTTGCATTCAGCCTTGAAGGATTGCGCGACATCGACAGTAGTAAGAGGACGCGTTCAAGATGATGCAGGGACCCTTTCCACCTCAGCCCGGCATGCAAATGCAACAGGGGCACATTATGGGCGCTCCTGGCCCCGGCCATCCCATGCAGCAAGGCATGATGCACCAAGGCGTATCTGGTCCGGGTGGTCATGTTAGCCAAGCTGGGCCTATGATAGGGATGCAGTCGGGCTCCCCCAATGCGCACGCGCTATCACATCTACAGCCGCAGCAGGCGCACATGTTCCAGCAGCAGCAACAGCAGCAGCAGCAACAACAGCATCCTGGTATGAGTAAGTTTTTGCCAGGGTCCCAACCATGTCCATTGACGTGCTGACTGTAATAGTGAACCAGCAAATGAATCCAGCCATCATGCAGCAACACAACGCACAGCGAGCAGCTCTGCTGCACCAGCAGCACCAGCAGGCAATGCTCCAGAACCACCAAAACGGGATGGGCATGAGTTTCCCCCAGCAATTGAACTCGCAGCAAATGGCGGCATTGCAACGGCAAATGGGTGGGGGGCCTATTGTAAACCTTTCTCCGCATCTACGTCAACAGTTTCAACAACAACAAGCCATGCAGCAGCAGCAAGCACAGCAGCATGCGACGAGCAATCCGCAAGCGGCCGCCATGGCCCAAGCACACGCAGCGCAGATGAACCAGCAGGCCGCCGCCCAAGCCCAAGCCCAAGCGGCCGCACAGCAGGCCCATCAACAGCAGCAGCAACAACACATGCAGCAAGCACAGCAACAGCAAGCCATAGCCATGCAACATGCGGTGTCTCAACAGAGTAACCATAGCCAGTCTGGCTCGCAAGTTGGCCCTGCAACTTCACAAGGTCCGCAGCAAGGACCCTTACGCCCACCTTCCGCAATGAGCCATCAGGGACAGGCGTCTCCTGCTCCGCAACCCACGCCACAACAGCAACCGCAGCCTGCTCCACAGCCAAGACAGCAGACTCCAGCGCCGAACCACACCCCTAACATGCCGAACCAACCGAATCCACAGCAACCAACAGCGGCTCAGTTACAGCATCGGCAGGCTCAAGCCATGCAACAAGGAGGCATGCAACAGGCACAGGTCAACCCAGCCGCCGCGCAGGCGCAAGCTGCACGGATGGCTATGATGAGACAGTCTCAGAATCAACAGAACCAGAACCAGAACTCGCACGGCGGACCCGGGATATTGAAGCTCATGAATTTCGTCGACCAGCTTGGAAAGTACAACGTAAGTCGGATTTTTCATGTTTCGCAATGCACCAATATTAACCGTTTCAGGCTTCCCGCGCAGAGCACCTGAACCAACTCTCGACATGGCAGGCATTTGTGGAGAAATTCTTTTCCGAGACCGGAGCCTTTCTGCACGTAGCATACAACAAAAACACCCATCGGACGAAGATGTTCGAGGTCGTCTACGCAGCACTACCGCGCTACTTTCTATCGCATTTCAGCACCGACGTTGAGAATCTGCAAGTCACGATCGACGGCGCTATAGAAAAAAACATCGGCACGGAAACAAAAGTCGAATGCGACCGGGCCAAGTTTATCTACACTTACAAGAACCAATGTCAAGTGAGTGAGAATACTTCCGCTTTGGAGCGTCGCTAACTAGAGCAGGTCATCTGTCATGGTAAACTCACAGCCTTTTGGACCGGTGGCAACAACAAAATGGAATGGCTGCAATTCGAAATGCAAGGCCATCATCAGATGATCCCCCGCGGCCTTTTGGAAACACTCTTCCAGCAAGAAGAGATCAACCCATTGAACGCCCAGCAATCACCGCGCATGAGCAAGAAGAACCAGAAGAACCAACAACAACGTCAACCTCAGGAGGCCACGATGCCCTTATCGAAACTGCCTAACGTGGGCATGAGCGAATGGGGGTTACCGCCGGGGCTATTCCACTATCTTGAGGTAGGCTTGGAACACCAGCCGTCATCGAAACGAATCATGACTAAGGCGAGTTAGATCTACGAAACCATGAACAACATGACCAGCTTGATGACTCACTACCACGAAAACCCTGATCTCACACCTGCGGCTGCCATGGAGAATTGGACGCGGGAGATGTCTGCTGGCAACCCGATGGCGCAACCGAACGCAAATCGCATGCAGGGCGGCATGCCCCCAGGCCAAGGAATGCAGCAACCACAGCCAGGTATGCCCGCCGGCTCGCGCACGCCCTCGGGCATGGGTCAGCCGGGTTTACCGCCAAACCAGTTCATGTCGCCGGCGATGCAAAACGGGCTTCTTCCGAACGGACACATGAGCTCGCCTAGCCTTATGCAGCAGAACCACACCCCGTCGCCCGCATCGCATGCCATGGCGCACCAGCAGAGCCAGAGCTCCAACACAGCCAGCGTCAACACGTCGCCAAACGTCAACAACAAGCGGCGGCGGAGTACAGCGAAGATAGACGTTGACGACGGCGGGGGCGACGCCAACGGCGCGCCCAAGGTCAAGCCGAGCCCCAGAATAGGCGGCAATAAGCGGGTGAAGAACAACAACTGAGCCTCGCGTCGGGCCGTCCGTTCGTTCCTTACCTCGGTGGTTCGATGCTGCATTTGATACTCTATAGCGTGGCGTTTCTCCAGGCCGGACCGTTCCCGTACTTTGCGCCTGGTCATTGAATTTCCTGGGGCTCCAATCTGGTGTTGTGTTGTGTTGTGTTGGCTTGCTGCGTTGCGTTGTTCACCGGGTGCCTACTTGCTTGGGCGGTACACTTGCTATTCCCCCAGACATGGTCGTGTTGTTTTTGTCTTGTTTTCATCCATCTGATCTGGCGTCCTGGCTCGGCTTTGGCATTCATGTTGTTCTCGGTTCTTCCTTTCTTCTTGTTCTTCTTCTACTTCTTCTCATATCCTGCGGTGCGCCAAGACTCTAGGGGGTTGGCTTGCGTGCGTGCGTGCGTACCTAATTTTCTTGTATATTATGGCGGGCTGGTCGGACTGGGTGCTTTTCCATCGTTTGTGTTTTGTCGGGTGGGGAAATGAAAACATTTCTCAGCGTGGGGGGGGGGGGGGTGCAAGTTTCAAAATGGTGGGTGGCGGGTGGCGCGAGGGCGAGGGCGCGAGAACCAGAGCAGAGCAGAGCAAAGCGCGAGAAGGAAAGCTGGATGGGGAATATGCGGAATCAAGACGTCATGACTTTCAAATCTTTGTTTTATCTTTTACAGACCTTTTTTGAATCCGGCGCGCTGAAAGGATGGTGTGCATGGTGTTTCGATGGATGGATGGGACATTGCATGCATGCATGATGTGTCTTTTGACGAACTTTTGCTTCGTTGGACCTGATAACCCCCTTTGCTTTCTTTCTTTCTTTTTCCTCCCTCTCACTCAAGGAATTGGATTGGTCTGTCTGGGTACCTACCTGCTCTCGCGAAACGATGTTTGACTGCCTACGTCTGAATCGCGCTTTCGACGCATACCCTCGTATTTCCTTGATGATGGTACTAGATACCGGGTGGCTCAGCAGGTGGCGATGCCGACCCCGGAGGGGGGAGGATGACATGGGGTAGCACTCCTCCCACACCACGACGTAGATTCCTCCTCCTGCCGGTCTTCGCAGGCCTTGACTGAGCTGCTTGATGCGGACTGGTTGGCGGGGTGTTTGGCTGGGTGCTTGGGTGCTGCTGGGCAGTTGGACTGCGGTATATCTTTGGATGTCTACCTACAGTACCTACCTACATTCCCACCTACATACCTATCTAGCATACATGCATGTACAATAATACCTCAGCAAATTTCAAACCCCCAAACAAATTTCAATATCCTTCTCCTTTCCATGAATAATCCAGCAATCCAAAAACCCCAATCACCAGCATCGCAAGACGGGAGGAGAGGTGGAAGTAGCTGTGGCGTCTAGTCAGCGCCGCGCCGCGGTGCGCCTCGGGGGATGGGGATGCAAAGTCAAGTAGGGGGGGGGGGACGCAACATGGATAAAAAACTGTTTTTTTGAAATTGCTTTTCCTCCTCTGGCCCTCCGGGCTACAGTAATCACAAGGCACGTGTCGTAGCAGAAAAGCCTCGTGTGTATAAATCATCCATCCATCCATCCGTCCGTCCGTCAAAGCTGCGCCAATCCAGCAGTTACCGATCTATTTCACGTTCATGCCATGCCATGCAATGCTCGCGTATCAACGTCACGTCATCTTGCAATGCTCTCGCGTCTCCAAAGTCAAGCTCGCCGCTTTGCGAGCTTACCGCACAGGTAGACTCTCCACGTTCTCAAAAGCGAAGCTTGGCGAACCGGGCTCAGCTGAACCAGCCTGCAGCGGCAACTCCTCCTTCCTCTCACCCTTGCTACCGTCCTCGTTGATAATCGTACCCGCCTTGCCGCCCTCCTCAACAGCGACGATTTCAACCGCCACACACTTCTGCACCGTCTGCTTCAGCCCCGGCACCATCGCCTGCAGCGTAACGAGTTCGTCGAACGGCAGCTGGCGATTCAGCACCGAATCTACAGACTCACCGTTGTCCAGGCGGCGCTTCAGCCCATTGATGAACGGCATCGCCTTCTTGCTCTCGGCCTTGTCGACGCTCTTCGAGATGGTCTTGATGTCAATGTTGGGGTACTCTTTGCGGAGCAGGTCGATGTACTTCTTCTGCCACTCGGGGAAGCTGTTTGCCGAGAAGATGGTAATCTTCTTGTCCTTCTTGGGGTCGAAGAGCGCGGCTTTGCCTTTGGCGAGACGCTTGACGGCCTGGCCTTCGGCGGAGGTGATGTTGGATTGTGTGGAGCGGACGAACTCGCGGGCCGCGGTGAGACCGGCGTCTGTGGCGGGGACGGTTGGGTACAGCGCGTTCTGGATGGTGGAGGGCTTCTTGAGGACTTCGAGCCAGATGTACTCGGACCAGTGGGGAGCGATGGGTGTGATTAGGAGGGCTTGCAGCTCGATGTAGCGCTTTGCGAGATCTTCGTGCATGCCGATGCCTGCGGCCTTTGTGGCCTCGCGGTAAAAGTCGCGCGCAGCGGTGAAGTCGTAGTATGCGGCCTTCAGAGCGGACTTGTACATGGTGGTCTCGTAGTGTTTGCGGGTCTCGGTAACGAGAGAGTTGAGCTCGTTGTCGAACAGGTTGTCAAGAAGCACGCGTGGGCTGCCGGACTTGCGCTGCACTACGTCGATGTTCTTGATGCGCACCTTGATGGCCTCCTTGTACTTGTGTCCATCCTCGACAATGATGGCATCCCGGACCATCTCCTCGCACCACTTTCTGAGTTCGAAAAGCTTCAAAATGTTAGCATTCGCGACCGCCTCTTCAAAATTCGCGTCCTCGATACCATCACCAGCATCAGCGAGCGCAACACGAGTGGCATCGGCACCGAATTTCTCGACGGCCCCCTGGATGGTAAGGAAGTTTCCAGTCGACTTGCTCATCTTCTCGCCGTTGAGCATAAGGTGGCCGTTCACGCGGAAAGAGCGAGGTCGGTTCTCCTTGGGGAACAGAGCAGTGTGGATATAGAGGTTGAAGGTCAAATGATTCTGGATCAGATCTTTGCCGGATCCACGCATGTCAAGCGGGTACCAGTAGTCGAAGTGTCGTCTTAGCGTCTGGATGTCCTTCTTGGGGATGCTCGTCTCTGGAATGTCTCCTCGGTCGCGGCGTCCAAGCACGTAATCCCAGACATCATCGGACATCTGCTCGGGCTTGATTCCGAGAGGGCCGACTTGCTTGCCGAACATGTCCTTATGAAGCAGATGGGCGAAGCTGTAGTACGATTGGTAGATGGTGGAGTCACTGAGGGATTCGACCATGACGGACTCATCCCAGGGCAGCCTCGTTCCAAGACCGTACGAGCGTGCGCAAGCCCAGTTGGCGAGCCAATTGACGACCTGCTGGAAGGCATTCTTGGCCTCGGGGTAGTAAAGCTCCATGTCTTCAATCTGTTGCAGGACTTGTGCGGCCCACTCGCCGTCTCCGCCGTTCTCGGCGGTGCCGTAGTTCATGAACCACTGATCCAGCAGGGCTGCCGTGCATTCATCACCAGAGCGCGACATGACCTTGCCGTCAGGCTCACCGTAGCCGAATGCGAGACCCTGCTCAATGAGCTGCTTGCGTACGAGGTTCTTGGCGTCCTCGACCTTCTTGCCCTTGAAGTCTCCGTAGATCATGGTTCCCTTGTAGAAGCCCTCCTTGTATGCCTTCTCCTTCGCCTCTTCGAGCTTCTTTGCGTCTTTGGGCGATTGGATCTTGAGCGTCTCGACGAGGTGCTTGGCGGTGAGGTCTCCGAACGATGGTGTTGAGATGATTGGCAGGATGTCGTCGAAGTGAACCCATTCTTTCTGGATGCCGTAGTATTCGGCCTTCTTCGCGAGGTCGAGGGAGGTGATGTAATCGTCGGGCGAGTCAGAAGGCACGCATGTGACGACTGCCGTGCCCTTGGTATCCTTGACCGTCTCCATGGGAAGTATTCGGACGCCCTCAGTGATAACCGAGAAAGGAGCGTTGACGATGGTGCCGACGAGTTCCTGGCCGAGAAGAGTCGCGACTTGCGGGAAGACGCCCCACTCGGGGAAGATGCCCTGGTAGGCCATGTTGCGCGCCGCACGTGGAGAGCAGACAAAGTATTCGGAGCCACACTGAAACACGCCATACTTGAGGGTCGGGCCAACGAAGCACGAAGTCTGGCCGTACATGGTCTCGGGTCGGAGGGTCGCAGGGACGAAGAAAACGTTCGCATCGGCGGGCAGCTTTCCGTCAAGCTCCTTCTGGGCTATCTCTGACCACTCCTTCACCTTCATCTTCAGCGCAGTGTATTCTTGTACGGTTACACCCTCTCCGCTGGCACGGTCGTGGTCAAGGCAGGCCTGTCCGTCTTTGGGCGAGTATACGGTATAGCGCTTTGCGAATATGATCTTGCCCATGTCCTTGAGCTTGCGCATCTGCCACCTGACGAAGCTGTCAAAGTATGCGTTGGCGTCAGTCGTGGTGAATTGGCGGCGCCAGTCCATGCGGGCCCCGAACGAGGTCAGGTCGCGCTTCGCGAGCGGCGGGAAGTATTCAATCCAGTGGTACGGATCTGCGAACTTGTGAATTTCCTCGAGCGGTATGCCTTGAGCGAGCATAATCTGGAACTGGTACTTGGCCTTGACCGCCTTGCTCGCAGCCTTGCCCTTCTTTGCGGAAAACTTGGAGAGGTCGGTGCGGGTCTCGGATTGTGTGGGTGCGGGAGGAACGGCGCCTTCGGTCGGGCCCTCTTCTACCACGTCGTCGACGGGGCAGCGTTCGAAGGTCTTGCCAAACATTTCGACTTCGCGGACGAGCTTGTCGGAGCATGCTTTGATGGGCATGCCAGTGAGATGGTATCCGAGCGGGAAAAGGGTGCGCTTGCCCTGCATTCTCGAGAAGCCGGCGGTGAACTCGATCTTGGAGGCGGTGAAACCGTGGCCGGCGTGGAGAGTGCCGTTCATGTAGGGAAACGCAAAGTTGCCGAGCCATTTAGGATATTTCTCGTGCAGCTGGTCGGGTGTGGTTGTGTCGAAGGGCTCCTCATCTATGGAGGGAGCCTCGGGCTCGAAGACATGTGAATCGGCCCATTGTTGTTGGTACTTCTTCTCCTCTTTAATCAGAGCATCGCGCTTTTCGGTGTTTTCGATTTTAAGCGTATTTGAGCTACTGAGTTCGGGGTCCAAAGCGCTGAGTGTAGCTTTCACAGCGGTGTTGGGGGGATCTGCGGGAGCTGCGGCTTCCGCCATGGTGGAGGAGGAGTCGAGGGTCGAGGATCGATTGTCGAGGGTCGAGGATCGAGTGTCGAGGGTCGAGGATCGAGTGTCGAGGGTCGAGGATCGATTGTCGAGGATCAGGAGTCGAGAGTCAAGAGTCGAGAGGTGTGGAAGGAGCGTGGGCGCGGTTAGAATGGAGGAAAGAGAGGTCGCCGTGGGTGGTGGTGGTAGTGCTGTTGGTGGGGGCGGGGCAGAGTCACAATAGGCCAGGTAAAAAAAAAACCGAAGACGAGAGCGGAAGACGTTGGTGGCAGCCGGAGGACCGTGCGCGCCGGGGTGCAGCTAAACAACAGACGTCAGTAAACTTTCTCAATCGCAGCACATCGACTCGACACGCCTCGCCTCGCCACAATGTTCCAGCTGCTCGCGCGCCTGCTCGGACAGGCCCCCAAGTCTGATCTGCCGCCCTTCAACTTCGCCACGAATCGCTTCAAGGCAAAGAAGCAATGGCCGCCCAACCTGCGCGTCCTCACCGAGAAGCAGCAGTTCCGCTTCGAGCGCAAGTTCAAGCGTCGCCTGCGCCTCAAGTCCATCAAGCCCCAATGGCAGAAGTGGACCAAGATCGTCCAATGGAATCTCATCGGCTTTGTCGTCGTCTACGGCGTCCTCTTCCACGACTACGCACACGACCCCATGAACCCGCGGCCCGGCGAGCAGCCCTTCAAGACTCTGAGGGAGGGAATGTGGGGGATCTGGGATGGGATGTGGACACATACCTCTACTGCTGGGAGTCCGAGCCGGGTGGCTACAAGCCGTAATCCAGCACCGGCGAATACAGCAGCTCCTCCCTCGGACGCATCTGTGGAGAGTCAGTACAAGGTACATAAGTAGAAGGAGAATGGGATTTGTGAGCTGATTTCCTCTTGGACGGTGCTTGATGAGGTTCAAAGAGTGCTATACATACCAGCCGATCGGGCATCCCCATCTTCGAATCCATTAGCAGTGGTCTCTTTCCATACGGTTGCCATTACTCACCCGCCCAATACGTTCCCGCCTTCGCGGCCAGAACTCGGCGATGTCTGCGTATAAGTGAGCGAGGCGCCCAGAACCATTTGGAAAGCCACTCCTTTGATGCCTACGCTTCCTTGGTAGCCAGCTGGGGAGTGCTTACCGCGGGAGCCCGCCAAGACCAACGTCTCCCACCCCGACGTCCGGAGGTGCACGCTGCACCAGTGCCTCAACCTCCTGCAACCCGTTAGTAATGCCCGCCAACTACCAGCCTCTACACTCTTACGTGGTCCCCGACAGCCACACCCACAGCTTGAAGGTGGCCCATTCGTCCTGGGCGTTCCCGTGCCGCCCCTTGACGACCTGCACGTGGGTCCAGATCGAGCACCCCCAAGTAGACTCGATGAGCCGCTCGCAGCCCGTATCCCACGCGTACACTAGGGAGTGCTCCCTGTGACGATTCACGAGGTCCTGGACCCACTGCCGGTCGTCTGGGGTCAGCGACGGGTCCCACCACGTCGGGATCGTCCTTATTGTCACTGGAGCGCTATATTGTATTAGTTTTTGATCCAATCGAGTTCCTAGTCCTGCCCGCAATCGCCACTGTATGCCCTGCGTCATGTTCACAATTGCTGGTTGCTCTAAGTGGGTGCGAAGAGTGCAGCGCTCCTCGGAGCAGCGCGAGGGTAGACTTGAGGGTAAGTGTTGTATAGAGTCCACGGTGCGGCTGCCTTTCCATTAGTGTTCAGCTTCTAGACAGCGAGAAAAGAGATATACTTACCCTGGTCCTCATTCTTTCTCCAACTTCCCAATATACCATAAAAGCGCACAGCGCTGTGGTTTGTGAAAGTTGGCATTACCACGGGAACTTGTGGCTTCGTCTTGCGGATATAGTTTGCTTTCAAAGTCCCATCTCCAACTTTTGAAGGCGGAACCTTCTTCGCAGGTCGGATAGCTTGGCCAGTGTGTATTGGAAGCCGTCGATACCTTGTCCATATCTTCTTCGTACCGTCTTGTGGTTGGTCCAGTACAGTCATTCGTTCCAGCTCGGCGCAGCTGTGTAGCGCTTGCATCGCAGGTGCCGTGTTGTCCCTTCTGGTCGGCATAGTCCAGGTTCAGGTCCAGGCCCAACTCTTCTTCCTCCCAGACCAATCCCTCTCCCAATTCCCAATCCCAGAAAAGCAACGCTCAAAATACAAGGCACCTGGCAGATCCAACACCACATCACGACATGCATGATACTCACATCTCCGGATTCCGCGCCATTTCGTTGGCGCGGACGGCGGCGGCTCGGGGCGGCTGCTGCTGCTGCTGCTGCTGCTGTTGCTGGTGCTGTTGCTGTTGCTGGTGCTGTTGCTGGTGCTGTTGCTGATGCTGGTGCTGTTGCTGATGCTGGTGCTGTTGCTGATGCTGGTGCTGTTGCTGATGCTGGTGCTGTTGCTGGTGCTGTTGCAGTTGCAGGTGCTGGTGCTGGTGCTGGTGCTGGTGCAGGTGCTGGTGCAGGCGCAGGCTCATGCGTTGCTGACGTCGTCAGCGAAGCGTGTCTCCTGCTCGGTGAGCAGGCAGACTGAGCGTGTTGGAGAGGGAAAGCGGGCAGCGGGGCGATTTTGTATTTATGTGGGCGCTTACCCGACTCTCTGGTTGCCACGGTGAAGGTGAAGTGAAGGCAGGCACGGCAACGCGAGAGAGGCGGGGTGAAGCGGGAAACCGGTTAACCAGAGGAGCTACAAAGGCCAGGAAAGCTAGGACGGGTTTGCTGGTGAAGGGGAGAGGTGTTACAGGTGCTTTTGAGAGCTAGGAGGGGCATTGCTTGTTCTGGGGTTACTTCGGGTTATCGAGATCAGCCTGGGACCAGTTCGCCAGGTGGAAAAACACGGCTGGATCATTTCTAGTGGTCCTTCCTAGTTGAGAGAGGCTCTGTACTGGAGTGTGATATACTGCTCCTGTGGTAACTTGGGGTTATCAGGAATAGCCAGCGACCAGCTGGCCAAGTATAACAACACGACTGGATCACTTCTAGTAACCTTTCCAATTTGAGAGAGACTCTGGGTTCGAGCGCGGCATACTACTCCAGGACCTTAGGCACTACATTGCTTACCCTGGGGTAACATGGAGTATCAATCCGTGTGGACAAGTACAATGCGAAGTCCGCCAGACACGAGAGAATAGAATACAGTTTGGTGTAGGCCGGGGTACCTTGGGGGGACGTAGATCTGTTGAGGGGCTATACGTGCAATTACTGTATGATTTACAAAGATGGATCAGTTGCATCCCATGTGGGCATAGTACGCTGTAGTTTTCCTTAAAAAATGTGGTATGATAGTTCTGGGCACTCTGATCTGTTGCGATTTCGTCAACTCCCATGGTATGGAATAATCTTTGTGAAGCTGGGTTTGGAATAGTATCAGAAGAGACATTAGATACCACAATATATAACAATCCGTGTGAAGCTGGGTTTGGAATACTATGAAAGGACACACTAAACACCACGACGTAGAACAATCCTCGTGAAGCAGGATTTCGTATAACGTAAAATAACCTTTGCAAAGCTAAGTTCAGAAAAGTATCAAAAGAGACCCTAAACACCACGAAGTAGAACAACCCTCGTAAAGCAGGGCTTCGTACCATGTAGAATAACTTTTGTGAAGCCGGGGTTAGACTAGCATTGGAAAAAGACATTAGATACCACAATGTGAAATAATCCTCATGAAGCTAGCTTTAGTATAACGTGAAATAACCCCTGTGAAAGCTGATTTTGGAATAGTATCGGAAGAGACATCGAATACCACGATGTGGGATAATCTTTGTGAATCTGGAGCGGGAATAGTAGTGGAGAAAACACAGAGGTACCTAGCCCAAGGGCGATTACACTCCACGGTACGAGTAGGTAAGGCGATGGGACGAGAGGACTGTCCAGATGTGCGTCAACTTCCGGATCAACGACAGATTTTCCCACGCACGCAGAGCTTCAAATTTGATGATGATAATGATAAAGATCATGATACGGAGACAAAATACGACTCTATTCTATGCACATGCAGGGATCTATTCGTAACACACAATACACTACTTCCACACAACTCACAACTTCGCCCGGGACCCGTCCTCGACCTTGTTGCCCTGCCGATCGAAGAAGATCTTCCTCCCATTGCGCAGCGACTCCTGCAGAGCGACGCCGATCCGGACAGCCTCGACGCTACTCTCCATGTCGACGGGCACGGGCTTGTCGTCCAGCACCGCGTCGGTGAACTGCCGCGCCTCCTCGACGAACGCGTTCTCGAAGCGCTCGTAGTAGTTCTGGGGGATCTCGCGGCTGATGCCGGTCGGGGTGTGGGCTTCGGTGAGGGAGAGCGTGGGGTTGGCGTTGACGGTGAGCTTGCCGCTCGTGCCGATGATCTCCGTCATGTCGTGCTGGCCCGGCGCGTTCATGCGGCTGCTGTAGAAGTAGGCGATCTGGCCGTCGTGGAACTCGACCACGCCCACGCCGTTGTCTACGTCTCCGTGCTTGGCGAGGTCGGGCTCCAGCGCGGTCACGCCGACGGCCATGACGCTCTTCACCTTGGGTAGTTGCTTCTTTTCGGAGAAGAACCATAGGGCGAGGTCGATGTCGTGGATGTTGCAGTCGACGAAGATGCCGCCGCTGAACTCGGCGTAGGCGACGAAGAAGCCTGAGGGGTCGTACTTGTCGCAGGTCTGGGAGCGGAGGATGGTGGGGCGTCCAATGGAGCCCGAGGTGGCGTTCCGGTAGGCAGCGAGGTAGGAGGCGTCGAAGCGGCGGGAGAAGCCGCACATTACTTTCTGGTTGGGGTGCGCATTCGCGACTCGGAGGACTTGCTCTGACTGTGGGCTACGTTAGCGGTTTGAGGCCGAACAAAGGACACCCAGGGCGGTGGGAGATGGAGCTGACGCACAATCTCGAGCTTTGTGCTCAGCGGCTTCTCGCAAAGAACGTGCTTTCCGGCTTCGATGGCCCTGATGGTCTGCTCGGCGTGCGCCGTGGTGGCGGTTGCTACACAGACGGCCTCCAAGCCCGAGTGCTTCAGCATCTCGTCGAAGTCGGAGTAGATCTTGACGCCCCAGGGCGTGAGGTTCTCCTTTGCCCATGCGAGCTCCTTGGGGTCTGGTGTGAAGGCAGCAACGAGCTCTGCCCGCGGAGTGCGGTGCAGAAAGTGGTTTGCATGCCGGACGCCCATGCGGCCGAGGCCGGAGACGGCGATCTGGAGTCTGCGGATCTGAGGAGCCATTGTGCGGTTTGGAGGGTTGTGAGGAGGTCAATTGAGGGCGCTGGAGTTGTACGAAGGAGGGGAGGTAGCAAAGTAATGCAGCGTTGGAGCGAGCCGGGCGAAATATCAACACTGAAATCTTAGTTCCCACGCTCTCACCGCCTGCCGACTCAACCGCGTGGCCATAGCTTCCAGGGACACCCGTGTAGAAGTTTTTGAGCCGAACATGTCCGTTTCCATCGTGCTTGGATGCGTGGACTGTAGTGTGTAGTCGTTTTCTCTGCTGGTTTACCCCGTGCCTACTCCACACTTCCCCAGTAATATCGGAAACAATCTCCAATCTGTGCGTTCGGGGCAGTCTCGGTGGCGACGCGGCTGGTCGAAAATAAGCATGCGACGCGTTGGACCGTCTGGGACGTGTCGGATGGGAAGCGCTTTGGCTCCACGCTTACTACGTTTGGCCATCTAGCTTCACGCGGGGGGTGGTGGCGGGGAAAGTTTCCCCATTTGCCGATTTCTTTTCTAGACTCTTTCTTTTCTAGTTTCTTTCTTTTCTAGTTCATTTGTTTCGAGAGACAATGTGCCCAGATCCGGGTTGACGCCGGGGCGAGAATCTCTGGGGACCGAAAGCGGGTGTGGGGGGTGTTGAGGCTGAGCTGCGGGCGGGAGAAGTAACCGCAGCGAGACACCCGAAGACAGCAAGTGCGGCGGGCCTGGTGAATGCACGTGAACGTGGGGAAACACCCTGGCCCCTGCGGAACATACCGCCCATCCCGCCCTACGTCATGCACCCAGGGGTTGCTCACGTACGATTGTTTACGGGGAACATTGTCAACAACGAAGAGTGACTTTTACAGCAACTACTCTGGTTCCACAGCTCCAAACGCCTTCAATCATTGCAATGCTCAGAGGCTTGTCTTGTCACCATCTCCAGTCTCAATCACGACCTTGATGACGAGATTGCCCTTGTCGTCCTTGGTCCTCCCAGCCATGCTGAAAGCCTCTTCCGCCGATTCGAGACCCTTGTATCGATGCGTGACGAGCTTGGAAAAGTCTGGGTAATCGGGCCCCTTCTTCGACACTACCTCGACGCCGGTGGGATATGTGTTTGCGTATCGGAAGACCCCCATGATGTCGACTTCGCGGAGCGCTGCGGCTGAGATGGGGAGCGTCTGGATGGGAGTGCCCATGCCGATGAGCAAGACCTTGCCACCCGGTCGCGTTGCCTGTTCGCAGTCAGAGGAGGCTCGACGACTAGAGCGTGTACTGCGCGACTCACGTATATCGATGCTTGTACGCAGGAAGGCACGCCTGTGCACTCGAACACCGCATCCACCTCGCCCACGGCTCCTCCGCTCACTCTTGCCACCTTCGCAATCTCGGCAGCTGTCTCCTTGGCAATCTCGAGATTCTCCTCAATCGTCTGACCACGCTTCAGCGGAACGGTGAAACTCTGATGCGCGAAGCTGTTCTCCACGGCGAAGTTCACCCGTCCAGCATCGATATCTGCTATAACGACAGTGCTGGCGCCTGCTATCTTTGCCATTGCTGCCACCAACAGTCCCACTGCGCCTGCGCCGAACACCAAGACTGTCGAGCCGACAGGAAGCTGCGCTCTTTTGGTTGCTTGGATGGCGACCCCGAGCGGTTCCAGGAGTGCACCAAGGTCAAGCGAGACGTTCTCTGGAAGCCTGCACCAAATCAGCCTCGAAGCGCTCCACGATTCACTTTCACACGTACTTGTGGCACCACGCCGCGGGATGGTTGATCCTATCCTGCAAGGTTCCTTGTGCGTGCGGGAATGCTTTTGCGCTGCTTCTAAACTTCATCTCTTTGCAGATGTTGTATCTTCCCTCCTTACACCGGTCGCACTGTTCGCATGGCTGTCCTACCTCCAGAGCTACCTTGTCCCCGACCTTGAACTTTTGTGACTTCTCTACTTCGGAACCAACCGCTACGACTACGCCCGCAGACTCGTGTCCAAGCGACATGGGCTCGCGCACAAGAATATCGCCATTGCGGTAATGGCGATGGTAGTGGAGATCCGAGCCGCAGAGGCCCGTGGCGCGAACAGCTACTTGTACGTCTGCGGGACCTGGAGGGAAGAGGGAGCGGTTTTCCTGCGCATAGTCTATTAGTTGGGGATCCGCAGGAGAAAAGAAAAGACGTGGCTCGCATACGATTCTCAGGTCGCCCGCGCCGTGTAGGACAGATGCGCGAATCTGACTCTCCTTCTGCTGCACGTCTGGTGTTCTTTCCGCGGCCATTGTGCAAGTGTGTAGCAAGAATACAAGGGTCGGTATGGTAGGTATGCAACTATTTTATGGGAAGCAATACTCAAGGTCGAGGCGAAGGCGAAGGCTGTTTGGGAGGATCAAGGAACAGAAGTCAGGCATTCAGGAAGCGGAGTCAAAATACGATAGATACCTACGGTCCTCGCGCCAGACTCGGGCCCAAACGCCCCTCGAGATGACCTGGCGCGCCGTCGTTGGAGACAAATGCCTCCTTCAGCGTGTCGCGTCCCGCATTTCAAACGCCGACGCCCCGACGGGGTTGCCCTTTCCGACCTCGGCAGCCCACTTCACGTCACGTGTCAAATGCCGATCCATGCACGGCAGACTCCACGTCACTTGTCAAATGCCGAAGCACGGCACCCCGCGTTAGGAGCGTGGTTTGGGGGGGCAATGTTGCCGACTATCCATGCGCGTTGTATAATCTCAAGATTTCTGTGGGCTTCTGATGGCGCTGGCTTCCTCACTGTACATAGCATTGCAAGACTAGAACCTGGCTTCCTCGCTGTAGCACTGCAAGACTAGAACCTGGCTTCCTCGCTCTACCTAGCACTGCACGACTAGAACCTAGCACCAGTGCAAGACTAGCACCTCGATTCCTCGCCGTAGCACCCCAAGACCAGAACCTCCAGCACAGATCGAAAATCATCTTCAACTTCGCTCACCGAAAGAAACAATGGCGAACGTCAAGGACCTGTTCTCGCTCCAGGGGCAGACGGCTCTCGTAACAGGTGGAACAAGAGGAATTGGACAGTCCATGGCAGTTGCCCTCGCAGAAGCAGGCGCAGACATCCTCCTCGTACAGGTAGACCTCCTAGAACCCAATTGGAAAATTCCGTCGGATCGTCAACCTAACTGCCCTCCAGCGAGACACGTCCAACCAGTCGACCAAGCAAGAAATCGAAAAGCTAGGCCGCAAAGCCACAATCTACACCGCCGACCTCGCCTCGGCCGCCTCCGTCTCCGCCCTCGTGCCCAAGATCCTGCAAGACGGCCACAGAATCCACATCCTGCTCAACTGCGGCGGCATCCAGAAGCGGCACCCGGCGCACCAGTTCCCGGACGACGACTGGCAGTCGGTCCTCCAGGTCAACCTCACCTCCGTCTTCACCCTCTGCCGCGACGTCGGCGCCCACATGCTCCAGCAGCCCGCCGACCTGGCACCCAACTCGACGCGCCGCGGCGCCATCATCAACATTGCGAGCCTGCTGTCCTTCCAAGGCGGGCTCACCGTGCCCGCGTACGCCGCGTCCAAGGGCGGCGTCGCGCAGCTCACCAAGGCGCTGTCCAACGAGTGGGCTAGCAAGGGCGTCAACGTGAATGCGATTGCGCCGGGCTACATCGCGACCGAGATGAACACGGCGCTGATGGAGGACGAGAAGCGCGCGAAGAGCATCCTGGAGCGGATCCCGGCCGGACGGTGGGGGAGTCCCGAGGATTTCAAGGGCGCTGCCGTGTGGTTGGCGAGTCCGGCGAGTGCCTATGTGAGCGGGGAGGTTGTCACGGTTGATGGAGGGTGGATGGGGCGGTAGGTGCTGTGTAGGGTGATTGCATCTTGATGCGCAGCACTTGATTGCATTGTTTCTGGAATGGATCCAGTACAACATGAAGGGTATTTTTAACAAGCCCAATGTGCCTGGAGAACGAGTGTACATAGGTATTGGAATTCGATCCAATCCAGACGACATTAACATGGATGTTTCTACAAGTCTAATGTGCCAGGAGAATAAGTGTACATGGGTACAGGAATAACATTACCGAAAAGTCTCATGTGCCTGGAGAAGGAATGTGCATAAGTATAGGAATAGTAATAGTGGCTGTATTGCTTTTAGATCTGATTCAGTACCAAATGAACGTGTATGTTTCCAACAAATTCGATGAGCCTGGAGAACGAATATGCATAGGCGCAGGAATAGTGACGGTATCTACAAATGCTTTTACATCTAATTATAACATGAACATGTATATTTCCGAAAAGTACAACATGTCTAGAGAATGAGTGTACATAAGCACAGGAACGGCGACGGTGGCTACATCACCGCATCTCTAGGCAACTGTCAGAGTGCTACAAGCCAAAACGAAGCAGCAGCCACTCGTGACCAACACCATCCCTGCCACTCTACCCACTCGAGCCCAATCACACAAGACGTTTCACGTTCAAAGGGCACACAATTCTTGTGTATTCATTTTTTATTTTCCATCTACACATTCTACCCGCCCTCACCCGCTAAGATCGATGCCCTCGGGCTTATCCGGGAACCCCGCGTTGACCCCAAACGGCGGGTACACGAAGCGACGCACGCCGTTCTTCTTGTGGATCGCCTCGAGCGCCTGCACATCCCCCGCGTCGAGGGCGATGAGCTTGCGGTTCTCGTCGATGCGCGAGGGCGTCACGGATTTGGCCAGCACCGAGGAGCCGCGCGCGAGATGATACGACAGCAGCACGGTGCCCGGGCCGACGGCGTGCTTTTTGGCGACGGCGAGGACGCCGGCGGCTTGGAAGAGGGGGGAGCCCGTGGAGCCGAGCGGGCTGTACGCCGTGATGTGGATGTTTTTGGAGCGGCAGAAGTCGACGATTTCTTGCTGGGGGAGCAGCGGGTGGTTTTCGATTTGGTTGGCCGCGGGGGTGATTGTGGATTGGGCGAGGAGCTTCTCCAGGTACTTGACCGAGTAGTTGGCGACGCCGATGGCTTTTACCTTGTCCGGGTGCGACTTGTAGTACGCTTCGAGGTTCTTCCAGGCGTCGATGTGGGTGATGCTGTGGTCGATGTCGCGGGAGCCGTCTTCGAGCTTTGGGAAGAGCGGGTGGTTTCCTTGGGGGAGGTTAGCATGGGGTTGGCCGGGAGCGTGAGAGGAGGGTTCGTGTCTGTATGGGATGCGCATCGTACCTTTGGGGTTCATAGGAACAGGCCAGTGCATCAGGTACAAGTCGACGTAAGGCGTCTTCAGCATGTCAAGACTCTGCTGCAGGCCCTCCTCCACACGTGTGTGGAAGGTGCACCACAGCTTGCTCGTGATGAAGAGGTCTTCTCGCTTCACGATCCCGCGCGAAATAACATCCTGCAGGGCCTCGCCGACCTCGTCTTCGTTCTGGTAGCAGCTCGCGCAGTCGATGTGTCGGTAGCCGGCCTCAATCGCGTGGATGACCGCCTTCTTGACCTCTCCCGGCGCCGACTGCCACGTCCCGAGTCCCAACGCGGGGATCGTGGCGCCTGTGTTCAGAGGGAGTGCAGTGTTCATGGTGGGCATGTGATTTCAAGATGTCTTTGGGGGGAGAGCTTGAGGATAAAGTGTGCGAGAGAGGGATTCAAAGGGGCACGGGGAGCACAGGGTATATGTACGTGGGGCCTTGGCTGAGCAGACGCACATGGAATGCCGACGGCCCCTTCACCGTGTGGGCTGCGCTCTGCATCTGGGGACTGAAAATGTTAAAGTTAGTCTATTGCGGTACGCAGAGTCGTCAATTCTTCCGACGCCCCCGCCGTGGCATACCCCGCCGGGCTACCATCGGTCCGAGAGGCTCTGGGGTGGCATGTATGGGGCTGGATGAATGTAAATGCGCGCCGGTGCTCATGTCGGGAAGATGAGGCCAAGAGTGTGGACGCCTTTGGCAACTTGGGTCGGGCGAGAAGTCGCCGAGGGGCACGCGGCGTCATTGTGCGTGTGATCGTCGTGGTTTGCGGGCGATGTGAGCAGGGTTTGCTGGCGAAACGTGAAAACAACTGGTGGGAGCGGCGAGAATTGCCCGCCTGGGAGGAAAGAAGGGTGGCGTCGCCGAGTGCCTTGGGTCGACACCACCAAAACCATCTCTAACAGCACACTAGACCCCAGCCACCTACCACAGTCAACACGTTGTCACCCACCCTCTCTAAGCGCCCGTTTTCGACACCTTGTTCTAGCCCAGCGGTCCAGATGGATGGCGTCGGCTGCGGGCAGAATTTCCTCACAGCCAGCGCTTTCGTTCCTGGGGTGAGGCTCGTGGACAAGGCCCCGTAAATGGTGGAGCTAGACAATCCAAGACACCAGAATCTGCAACAGATGGTAGGCTGGGTCCTACTTGGGGTTGCGGGGCGGCAGAGCGTGCGAGGATGGCACTTGCGGGGAATACTTGCCTATACGTAGAGTCGAAGAAGAATAAGTATCGAAGCTTGCATCCCAAATAAACTTCATCAACACCTTCATCCTCCTTTGCATCTTCTCACTGTGCTTTCACATTCGAGAACTCAAGCGTATCGCATCGCACTTCCACTTTTTTGAGACCACTTCCACATTTCACGTCTTCACAATGGCTCCTGGCGCCCTAGTCGAGCAGCCCAACATCGCGGAGCCCTTCGCCAACCCCAAGGACGGCCTCGCCCTCGAAGCCACCTCCGACGCCATCGACGATGTCAACGTCCTCAAGGCCGCCTTGAAGGTGAAGAACGGCACCGCGACCCAAGAAGAGAAGGACATCTACGAGCAATCCCAGTTTGATGCCGAAAAAGACAAGACGCAATTCCGACAGTACGAGGAGGCCTGCGACCGCGTCAAGAACTTCTACCGCGAGCAGCACGAGAAGCAAACCGTCGCGTACAACCTCAAAGCGCGCAACTCCTTCTACTCCACCACGCGCGCCAGCATGACCGTCTGGGAGGCCATGGAGAAGCTCAACACGCTCATCGACGAGTCCGACCCGGACACGTCCCTCTCCCAGATCGAGCACCTCCTCCAGTCCGCCCAGGCCATCCGCCGCGACGGCAAGCCCCGCTGGATGCAGCTCGTCGGCCTGATCCACGACCTCGGCAAGCTCCTCTTCTTCTACGGTGCCGAAGGCCAGTGGGACGTCGTCGGCGACACGTTCCCCGTCGGCTGCGCCTTCGACAAGCGCATCATCTACCCCGACACCTTCAAGGGCAACCCGGACCACGACAACTACATCTACGGCACCGAGCACGGCATCTACACGCCTGGCTGCGGGCTTGACAACGTCATGCTCAGCTGGGGTCACGACGAGTACCTGTACCACATCATGAAGGCCCAAAGCACGATCCCCGACGAGGGTCTCGCGATGATCAGGTACCACTCTTTCTACCCGTGGCACTCGCAGGGCGCGTACCGGTGGATGATGAACGAGAAGGACGAGCGCATGCTGGAGGCCGTGAAGGCGTTCAACCCGTACGACTTGTACTCGAAGAGCGACGACGTTCCCAAGGTCGAGGATCTCAAGGTATGTTTCCATCCGCAAGTCGGACGTGCAGGATGGTGGCTAACGAGGAGCAGGAGTACTACAAGGGCATCATCGATGAGTTCATTGGTTGGGACAAGAAGGTCCAGTGGTGATTGGATCCAGCATAAAAGTGGCGATTCCGGCCGAAAAACTGGAGATATGATTGATATCGCGTTTCGTATATATGATTTTGATCTGAGCTTGAAAGACGCGGTGTGCCAGACAGGCCCGTGCAGTAATGATACGTTGTTACCACTTATGTTGTCGCTCTACGTGTTGAATTGTCCGTCTCTCGGATCCAAGAAAGTGACTCCAGGTCTGCAGTTAAGTTTAACATCACCCCAAAAAGATGTTGACGTTAGTGATCAGGGTTGCAGTAGGATTCGTTGAGTATTATACGAAAGAAAAAGCGTGTATGTTTCACGACCAGTGGCCACGAGGAAATCTAATAGAACCTAGCACCCCGATCATCAAGGTGGTGTTTTATGATTGAGATTTAACCCTCATCTAAAGCTGCTCAGGCAGGGGTGATCGGGAATGATTTAATCCACGTTTGTACGTCATACGGCGCTAGAACTTCTGCGGGCGCTCACAGCCCCTGCCCCGCCACCGTGAACCCCTGCCGCTCCCCAGAGAACGCAGCATTACTAATATCTAACACTTCAAGTTAAGCTGTTACGAGTCTGCGCGATGTGAGGTCTGGTTATAGGCAATAGTATTTGCTTTACACCAGGAAGGACAGTGAAAGGATAACTCGATAGTATTGATAGAATAATACTTGTCTTGTGTGGAGTTGGGGCGCGGCGCAGGTTTTGCGCCGCTAGCTCGCTTAGCGCACAGGCCCTTTGTAAGTCCTTGGTCCTAGATACCACAACACCACAACAATATCGTGATCTACCCGTTACACGCGAATTGCCGCATATCACGTTCTAAAGAGAACACACAAGACTAGAGGACACGGATACACTTTAGCAGTCACGAGTCTGCGCAATTTGCTTCATAGTACGTTGTGAATATAATACAGAAGACTAGAAGACATAAGTACGCGCTACTTGCAGTTAGACCGTACCCTCAGCTTTAACAGCTCACGTACTTGACATCGCGATTCAGCCTGGTTATTAACATCACCTTCGTTACAAATTGGTTGAGAAGACAACAACGACTATTAAAGTTCTAAAATGAAGGGAACCGGAGGCTTTTTTATGACAAGTGCTGGACTAAACTGTTCGACACTGGCGCATTGTAGATTATTTTTTTGTTTCGAGCTGGAGTCTGCTAACTTAGTATCACGTCACGGCAAAAAACCTAGATGTCGAGCCATCTGCAAGGGATGCATGCCACCCTGTCTTTCTGTTGTGGTTCTCAGCCAAGCGACCACAAAATCACCGAAGAGAAGTTCAACGAACACGTGGTTCAGCTCCTCGGACCTCATGGTTCGACGACCAGAAGCCATTAAAGATGCAATCTCGTAATAAGGGTGCTTCCAGTAGATGACCTGTGGATCGATTCCCTATGCATCAAACAAGACTCTGACGTAAGCAAAGATGTTAAGGTGGCTAGCATACACACCATCTATAAAAAGTCAAATCTGGCCATTGCTGCCGCAAGTGTACTAAGCGTGCATAAAAAGATTCTCCTTCAGAGAACACCTACACGGGAACAGCAAACAGGATACTATGGGATATGCGCCACGCTTAACAGCATTAGGTTTGATGATCTGTTTCGTATCAAGGAAATAGATTTCGGTACTGTGACCATACAATGCGGTCCTTTGGTCTAAGCAGACTAAGCTTATGCACGGATGGGTTTAAGCCTCTCCACCGAAGGTCCAAAACTCTTAGATACGGTTAGCAAGCGGTTCGCGACCCTCTGTCCCTGCGAACTCTACGAGGAACACACGTTGAGAATGGGAAGGAATTCTTCTCAGTCTACTGTTTCAGCAATCGAAGCAAGCCAACGGATCAACTGCCTGCTATTGTCGCTATAGCCTGCCGATTCGGAGGCAGATTGGGCCCGAAATAGTATGACTCGATTACGCAGCTCATGAGAAAGCCTCACACAAACCCCACAAACAGCTCAACAAACATTGCACCTTTCATGGTCTTGGGCCTCTGTAAAACTAGCTTCCGACACGATTTCTCCAATATACAAGTTCTAGGTCACGAACACCCTTGGGGAATAACGGACGTTGTCACCTGCTTAGAACCCACCAGCCAACAAGAATCCGCCACTAAATCATTTCAGGAAGTGATTGATAGGTACCTACATCACTATCGGTAAAAAGACGACGGATAGATCATGTATATTCTTCCCTGCTGCGTAATTGTTTCGCAGCGTCGCTGGTTACATTATATACCTCACCAAGAACGGTTTTTATCCACAACCTGCGTGGAACATGCTACCTACATCAGAAGCATAGACCAACTACTCATGCCTTTCTTTCCCACAAGACTCTTTCCACAGCCGCATCCACACGGCAGACAGCATGACTGAAATTGGCGGAATCGAGATGCATCACCGAGGAGAAACTGGAAACACGAGCGTGGGACAGAAAGTCCTCGCTCGACGGGAGGGAATGCCCGACGGTAGAGTGCGGGAGGATAGCTGGATAGGGAGTGGTTCGACTACACTCTTTCGTTTGGACGTCGTTGGCGATTTGTAGAGTAGGTATGGGGTTTTAGTCTAGTCTAGTTCTGGGCTAATCTGGGCTAATCCGGTCTAGCTCTGCGCTAATCTAGTCTAGTTCTGGGATTTCGAGGGTGCTACATTAGATAGTCTAGTCTAGCTAGTCTAGTAGATTGGTCTAGCAGTGCTGGCAGTGCTGGCAGTGCTGGCGTCGAGCGTCAAGGACACGCGGCGTGAACCAGATCCGAGAAAAAGAAAAAAGAAAAAAGGTTTGGGCGGTAGGAAGCCCTCCTTTGTGTTTCTTTGGGGGGAAAGGACTGTGACGAGGGATGGGTGGTTGTTCATCCCTGCGTGTGTGTGCCGTTGGGGGACAAGGCAGTGAGCTGGAGAAGAAAAAAGATAGATAGATTTGAATTCGCATCGCATCGCATTAAGCTGCGATTGTAGAGAGGGAGGGATATCACATGGAAGCCCTTCCGTTCCTTCCCTTGTCAAAACCCAGACAGCCCCAAAGAAAAAAAGAAAAAGAAAAAGAAAAAGAAAAAGAAAAAGAAAAAGCCTATAGACTACCCTGAAAGAAAACATGACCTCGGAACCAAAGCCTTGGACCCAAACCAGGCTGCCGCCCCCCAAAAGTAAACCCAACCCCAGAGCCGTGCCAGACTCGACGCCGTACCCAATGCCGCTGGAAGAGCCGCTTCACGCGGGCGCCCAAACCCAAAACAAATCGTAACCATCATGCAAAGTGCGCGCGCGGACGCGCTTCACCTCAGCGCGCGCGACAGCCACCGATCCCACCAGGTGCGCACGCCGAGGATGCTCTCCTTGCCGTCGTTGTGTCCGTCCTGGCCGGCAGGATCGCCCAGGATGGCGGAGAAGAACCAGAAGCAGGCGGCGGTCCAGGCGGCGATGGCGACGCCGACGGCCACGAAGGGGGAGAAGAGGTGGACGACGACGAGCATGGGCGCGCTGTACGAGTCGGCGGCGGCGAAGGAGTAGACGAGGTGCAGCTGCAGGCTGAGGGGCGGGGCGAGGAAGGTGGTGAGCTGGGTCGGGAGGGTGGAGCGCGTGGAGAAGAGGCGGAAGGGCTGGAGGAGGAGCGAGATGAGGAGGGCGACCAGGGTCCAGAGCATGATGAGGAGGGAGAGGAGCGCGCAGGGTAGCGAGAGATAGAGCTGGGCAGTGTGTCAGTGGACGGTGGGTGGGAGCACGGCGGGGAGGGAGCTACCAGCAGCTGAAGGGGCTTATCCTCAGGGCCCTTGTCGTCGAAATCATCGGGGTCGTAGGCTATGGTCTGGCGGGTGGCCTCTGGATTCGAGGTCGAGGCGTGGGTGGGCGAGCGCGAGCGGTGCGACGAGCTGGCGGCCTTCTCGGGATCGATGTAGGCGCGCGGGGGCTGGGCAACGTGTGCAATGGCATGGTGCGAATGGCTCTCACTCGGCTGCGAGCGGTGGTTGCGGGCGGATGAGACGCTGCTCACGGGACTTGGCGGTGACGCGGCGGCTACGTTGGGCGAGCGCGGATATGAGATGACAGAGTCGTGGTTGCTGCTGCCCTTGCTACCGCGCTCGACGCGAGGAGCATACTGGGCGCGGTGGTCGAAGACATCCTTCTCGCGGTACTGGTAGCCGATGTCGACAGGCGGCTTGGAGGCTGCGGACGGGTGGTGGTGGTGATGGTGGTGGTGGTGGTGGTGGTGGTTGTGGGCGGCCGAGGGCGGTGGCGGAAGATGGGGTTCCATGGCCGTCTGCAATTGGCTACGCATGCACGAGCAGCAACGAACGACTACAGGATCGTGTCGGGGGCGTCGGACGACGAGAGACGGCTCATGATATAGGACGGGCAGAGAGTTCCTCTCGGGAGAGGCAGTCCAAGTGGTTAGCTACAGTGTGTGCTCTCAAGACCTTGGAGAAAGGTCTTGGGCTTGGCTCCTGTCTCCAAGATGCATAGCCAAGGGCTCGGCGCTTTGCTGGGGTTGTTTGCGGACACGAATCACGGCCACGATGATGAACCGTCACTGAGGGCGTGCTGAGGCAGTCAAGACGGAAAGCACGGCAGCAAAGGCCCGCCGTGTTGGGCATGTGAAGGCCGAATCTCTGCTGCCCTCCGCCCACTTGGCAGCTCAGATGGTCGTTCCGTTGCTCCGCTGCCCGTCTGCGCCTGGTGGTGGGCGGTGCTGCTGCTTACGTGCGCCCTTCTGAGGCCGCCAAGGACCGGCGAAGCTGCTGCTGCCGTCGCGCCCAGACTCTCCGCCGGCTCCGGAACAAGCTACGAAACGAATGGAAGATGCTAAAGAAAGTGAAAGTCGAGGACAGACCGAGTGTGGACTTTCTGGCAGAGATCTGTGCAGCGACGTGCTTCTGCTACGAGCTGCCACCGCCTGGGTGCGATTGTCCACGATGGTCCAAGCAACAAAGGTGAACCGTGCAGCCTGTGGGATGGCGCTGGGATAGGTACCTGCCTAGTTACCTACCTACCTGCCTACCTATTTACCTTCCTACCAACCAACCTACCTGCTAGACACTCACTACCCACGAGTAGACTCCATTGCCTACCTACCTACCTACCTACCTACCTACCTACCTACCTACCTACCTACCTACCTACCTACCTACCTAGTGCTGGCATAGCGCTGGCCACCGTACGTTGTTTCTTCTGCTGCGAGCCCACGCTAGATCCGTACCTAGTCGCTCGGCGGAGTGGCGGCATCACGTGCGCCCCAAGGGAACCCAAGCGCGACTGAAACGCCGACTCCGCCAACCCTCGCGCCGCGCTTGGCGCCGGCGGCGTCTTGGACCGCAGCGCCAGCTCGGCCAACCTGATGACTTTTCCGCTACGGAGCCTTGGTCGGTCCTTGGGCGCGCGCGTAGTCGTTGAACTGCCCTTGGGCGGCCTCACTCATCATGGTGACCCGTGGGACTTGCCTTGTCGTGACGATGCCGATGCCAGTCACGGACTTGCCCTCTGGTGATGGTGTCGATGATGATGACGATGGCAATCACAATGTTGGGATCGCGCTGGCGAGGGCGGGGCCAGTGGGCGTGCTGGCTATGGTCATTGTAGGTAGAGACAGGTTGATCATGTTATCTATCTGGCTTGCGGTTTGAGAGGCTGGTTTCTTGGCCAAAGGGAAAGTGCGGTGCGTTGCAAGTCTTTGTGAGCCTGGCCGACGTCACTGATCTTGGACATTTTATCATACCTACCCACCTATCTACCTACTAGACACTCGTTATCCACGAGCAGACTCCATTTCATATCCGCAGAGTTCCGATGATCGCACCTGCACTGCAGATCTAGGTATGCAGATCCGAGAAGCAATCATTCCTGACGCCAGCACCGTTGCACCCGAGCCATGTACCTAACATCGCATTCCCAATCATCGCTCATCTCTTCATAACATCGCATTCCCAATCATCGCTCATCTCTTCGTAACATCGCATTCCCAATCATCGCCCCGCTCCCCCTCCCGCTCAAACAACCACCTCCATACCCATCTTCCTGCATCTCCTTGTCCCCCGTCCCCCGTCGTGTCTCGCAGCTACCTACGCCCCACCGCGTCCACCTCACCCATCCACTCCTCCTCCACCGGAAGATAGTTCGGCGCCACAGCCTCGTCCTTCAACCCCACATTCTCCGCATTCCTTCTCATCTCCTCGACCGTACACAGCGCGATGGGCATCTCCAGCTTGCGCTGCGCATCTGCGATCAGCACCGCGAGCTGCCTGCCAATGTCGCAGACGGCGTGCGCGTTGCCCGAGGCCGAGGCCGAGGATCCCAGCGCCGCCGGGTCGGCGACGTGCGCGTGGCTGTTGCGGATGAGGCGGTAGCTGATGGCCGGGATGCGGGTGAGTTTGCCCAAGACCTGCGGGGGGTAGGTAAGTCTGCGTTTCGGAGATGCCGTCTGGGCGCAGGGACGGTGGGGGGAAGGCTTACATCGTTGACCGGCCGCTTGACGTGCGCGCTTTGCATGATGGGCGGCCAGAAGTCGTGGATCTTGAGATACCGGATGAGCTCGCCGTGGTTGCAGTGCGTGCACATTGCGCGCTCCGCTTCGATCAGCACGTCTGTTTCCTCATCTGGCGACGGGGGCAGCGTGGCGCGGCACGTGTTGCCGTTCTCGAGCCGGTCGATGTGCTTGTAGACGATGTCGAGGATGGTGGACAGCGCCTTTATGCGTTTCCGTCGGATCTCGACTGTGTCGCTGTTGGTAAATCGCCACCTCGCAACAACAACAACAACGACGCCGCATCGACAGAATCGATCCAAAAAGGCGGAAAGATGAAAAGAGAATCTTACCCAGCGCACAATCCGGCACCAACCCCGCCAGCCTCTCCGCCCTCCCCGGCGGAAACAACATCCTACCCCCCTCCGTCCGACACCCCAACACCAGATGCTGCGCCAGCGTAACGTAATGGCGCTCGAGCCCAAACTGGTGCGCGATAAACAGCCACTCCTCCCTCCCCGGACTCAGCAGCCTATCCTGATGCGGCACGATCCACCGCCTGACAAACGGCGACACCTGCGCGTTCATGTCGTACCCCGCGCAGACGCGCGCCATGGCCAGCAGCTGGCGGAAGGAAAGTTCTTTTGGGACCTTGCCCACGTGCCACGGGTGCGACAGGTACATGAGCACGAGCATCATGTCTGCGTCGTCGCCGGGGAGGTAGCACGTGCGCCGCGTAGAGAGGAGGCGCTCGCGGTGGGAGCTCTTTATGATGTCTTGCCAGGGCGGGCCAAAGTGTTCGATGGTCTCGGCTTGCACGAGGAGGGAGCGTTGGCGGGGGGCGCTGCCGACGATGAGGACGAGGTTGCCTTTGGGGTGGATGATGGTTTCGGGGGAGGGATCGAGGATGGCGTCGGGCATGTCTTTTGCCTCGACTGCGGAGGAGCGTGTCATGGTGGCCGTGTCGTTGTCGTTTATCCCATGGACTACGGCTACCGTTGTGGATGGGGTGCTGGGTGAGGGGGGCGTCGGCCGGTATGGTGAGGTCTCTGATCGATGTTAGATAGCTGTTCTTTGAAATTGCTACAGCGGGACGATGAGAATGGGTTGTAGATGTGGGACGGAATGGTCACCCTCCAAAATCAGGTTCCAACGCCGCTGACCCCGCAGTCAACAATCTACGTTACAACACGTAGCGTGCGACTACAGTTCATGACTCCGGGGAACGTCATCAAACAAGGACCAACTCACCTTCCACTTCCGCATCCACTTCCACTTCCCTCACCTCCCACTCCTCCCTAACCTCCCTCTCCTCCACCTCAACCCCACTAGAACCTCGCGAAGCCCCATAAACCTGATACAACTGAACAGGCGTCCGACTTCGCATATGCATAGGCGACTGTACGCACAAGGGCGCTGACTGCATGTACGACGCAGCCCGCGCTTGCTGCTGGTACATGTGCGCCTGTTCCTGCGCGTCCAGCTCCTCCTGCGCGTGCCTTTCGTGCATCTCCCCCACGATCTGGTTCGTATAGGGCAAGGCATGATGCGCAGCAGGGGGCGAGCTGACGTGTTCTCTGGCCGTGACGGGACAGTGTGCGAAGACTTCGGCGTGCTCTGGCATGCTGGGCGATGTGTGGGTGTGGGTGTGGGCGTGGGCGTGGCAGGAGTTGGAGTGGAGGTAAGAAGGGATGGCCGTGCGAGGCGGATGGTCGCGTAGGTTGAAGGGTACGGGGAATCTGTGTGTGTGTGTGCGTGTGTGAAGATCGGGGCGCCGAGGAACAGGCGTGTTGAGTGGTAATTGCCAGCCGCTGCCCAACAGTACGCGCATTCGGGTGCGATCCGTCCGTAGAGCACCAGTTGCACTAGAATGCACCAGCTATCAGAAGAACAAATGTCATGTAGTTTGATTCAGTTACCTAACCAAGCGCCGTGTGCTATCCAGTCCCAGGGTATCCAGCGTCCGTCCAATGCTACTCGTGAATCGTGTCGTCGTGTGCGCAAAACAAATATCAAAAACTTCAAGGATGCCTGTGATTGGGCGATAAAAAGTCGCCAAATGTGCCCTTCTATCCAGCCTGTTGTCCCGGGTTTTAAAAACGATTGCGGAGCATTGGCTGGAGAATCGGCTTCTGCACCATTCACCACTCGTGGAGCAGCTCTCCCACCGTGTCTAACGCTTCGCCTACCGCGGACCAGAAGCTCTTCCTTGGGACAGGAATTTCTCCGAAGACTTCTGGTTTCTGCATCAGCTCCAACCCCTCTTGCTTCACTAGAGCGGTTTTGTTCATCCGGCTGGTCTTGTTCCTAAGATCTCTCCGCAGATCTCCAATGATGTCGAGCTGAATGGAGTTCAGCTGTTTCACTTCCTCCATGCGCGTGGTCAAGTCTCGCACGTGGGCCTTCACGCTGCCAATGTACTTGCCAACTTCTAAGATGTAGGACTGGCTTAAAGCGAGATCGTCTGCATTCACGTGATCGTTGGCAGGCTCTTCGGATACGATACCGAGACCTGTAGCCTCAGAAGGTTCTTCGGGCTCGGAGAACAAATGATCGTCTGTCTGCTTCGACTGGGAATCGGGCGCAGTAAGGAAATCCGCCATCTCCTCGAATTTGGAAACCAAGTACTTCATCTGCCCGTCGGTGGGCTCCCGACTCATGATCAGGCTTTCGAGATTCGAGGCGCATGACAGGAGCGCATCTTGCATGGGAGAATGGCAAGAGTCGTTGATATCCCATGGTATCGAAGGAAGTGGTGAGAGCGACTGGATCCCATGCGACTTTGTTGTGCGTATTGATTCAGGTGTATAGGGATACTGCAGTATGTCCTTGCTCGGCAGGAGCCCAGAGCTCCATGGTGTTCTGATGGGTGTGATAGGATCCGACATGAATGGGTGTGGGTTCTGCGCAGGCATGTTCTCGATGCCATGTTCAGGTGTTGGGGTCCGCGCATCGGCGCTGGACGAGGAGGATCCCGTTGTGCTCAACTCGGGAGACTCCAACATTGCGGGTTTGGTCGCGCGAATCTGTAGCTTGCGGGGTCGTTTCGGTTGGACGGTGTTCGCAAGCTGACGAGCTGACCGCTGAGAGTCGTCATTGTGGCCGAGAGGCGGTGTGGAGTCGGGCGCATGGTCGTCTGGAAAGACGTCCTCGGGCGGAGTCCATGGGCGGCCAGGCAATGATGTGGAGGATGTGGAGCGCATAGCGCTACCCGACCCGTCCGAAGGCCACATACTGAGTCGAAACGTGAGGGCGTCCCAAGATCCAAAATGGGCTCTACAACGGCATCGCGAAGCCAGAGGGTAGAGAGATCGGGGCAGGGAGCGGGCGCATATTGCGCCCGCCTAGCCGGCTCCGTCAGCGTGCAATGGTAGTGCGGTGGCTGGTGCTGGCGGGGCGTCAGTGAAGTGGCCCTGGGATTGTGATAGCCAATTGCGGGGCACGCCCCTCCGATTGGCCCCGCAATGACTCTGAGCTTTAATGTTTTCTGGCTTCACCTCGATGCCACCACAATAGCTGCGGCGCATATTGCAATTCGACATAGTCAGCCAGATTGCTGTAGCATCAGTTCGCATACAGAAGGACATTCAATCATGGCCCAGGTGCGCCAGTTCCGCCGCCACTGACAGCTGGGAGGGGCACGAGACTGACGCATGACCTGCTAGTTCACCGTGCAGCCGTCGCTCGACACGGTGCGCGAAGTCCTCGCTGCCACCATTGAGTCGCCCAACCCGCCCAACCTCGTTCCTGTCTTCTCTTCTATATCCGCCGAGTTCCTGACGCCGAGTCTCATCTATCTCAAGATCGCTGAGCAGTGAGTCTGACTCACCCTGAGGGCGCATGCCGGACGAATCGGGAAGCGGTGTTGATATCAATTAGGGCGAAATCGAAGCTGTCGTTTCTGTTCGAAAGTGCGGCTACAACTGAGACGATTGGGCGATACAGTTTCGTTGGTGCAGGTGCGGGTCCAGCGAGTGGACGACGGGACGGATGCAGCAGGCTGACCACCCAGCAGACCCGCGCAAGATTCTCAAGACAGGCAGAGGCCATGGCCCCGAAACCGATCCGCTGCCCCTGCTCGAGGCGGAGCTCGCGAAGAGCAGAGTGGCAACCGTGCCTTCGATTCAATTACCTCCGATGACTGGTGGCGCAGTAGGTTACGTTGGATATGACTGCGTGCAGTACTTCGAGCCGAAAACGAAGCGAGACGACATGAAAGATGTGCTGGGCGTACCCGAGAGTCTCTTCATGCTGTTCGATACCGTGATAGTTCTGGACCACTTTTCGCAGGTTGTCAAGGTCATCACCTATGTCAAGGTGCCCGAAAGTCTCGATGACCTCGAGAAGGCGTACGACGAAGCCAAGGAGACGTTGAGGAATTACACAGCACTGTTGAAGAAGAGGGACGGAATCCCGGAACCGGAGCAGCAGCCGATACAAACGGGCCAGGAGTACAAGTCGAACATTGGCCAGGACGGTTACGAAGGCCATGTGAAGAGACTGAAAGAGCACATCAGCGTGGGCGACATCATCCAGGCCGTCCCGTCGCAACGTTTCGCGCGACCGACCTCTCTACATCCGTTCAACATCTACCGGCACCTGCGAAACGTGAACCCGTCACCCTATCTCTTCTACGTCAACTGCGAGGACTTCCAGATTGTGGGGGCAAGCCCGGAATTGCTGGTCAAGGAAGAGCAGGGCCGAATCATCACGCACCCCATCGCGGGCACCGTCAAGCGAGGCAAGACCCTGCAAGAGGATGCCGCTCTAGCAGCGGAGCTGGCCAACTCCATCAAGGACCGGGCCGAGCACGTACGTTTCTGCTGCACATCCGCAGCGAAGCTCACAGCTGATTTTGACTTTACAGGTCATGTTGGTGGACCTAGCCAGGAATGACGTCAATCGCGTCTGCGACCCGCTCACCACACGTGTCGACAAGCTGATGGTGGTTCAAAAGGTATGTGCTTGGCAACGTGCAGGATGCGTCGTCGTGGTAGCTACGTGGGCAAAGGTGCTAATTGGGAGTTAGTTTTCCCATGTGCAGCACTTGGTGTCCGAGGTGTCAGGGGTGCTGCGACCTGGCAAGACGCGGTTTGACGCGTTCCGATCCATCTTCCCCGCCGGTACGTCATTTGCATGAGTGAAGAAAACTCCCGAAGACTAGCTGATGCATCGAGTAGGCACGGTGAGCGGGGCACCTAAAGTTCGCGCGATGGAGCTGATCGCCGAGCTCGAGCGAGAAAAGCGCGGTGTGTACGCCGGGGCGGTGGGTTACTTCGGCTACGGCAGCGTGGACGGCGAAGGGGAAATTGAGGGTGCCATGGACGTGAGTCGCGAAGCAGTCGTTGCGATTGAGTGAAGTCGAGGTTTGCGTGCTGACGGATGGGCAGACATGCATTGCGCTGCGAACCATGCTGGTCAAGGACGGGATCGCTTATCTCCAAGCCGGGGTACGTTTGTGGAAAAGTTGGGTTGCGGGAGACGGGGCTTACCAGGCACATCAGGGCGGCATTGTCTTCGACTCGGATCCTTACGACGAGTGGATGGAGACGATCAACAAGCTAGGTGCGCATGCCCGGCGGGTGTTTGCTTAGCTACTGACGGCTGTTTACCGACTGACTTGGCACGGCAGGCGCGAACATGCAATGCATCACGACGGCTGAGCAGAAGCACCTGGACGAACAAGCAGCGGCGGAGGCGGATGCGCATACGTCCCTTGCAGCGTAGATGGTGACGGCGGTGGACCATAGGCGGCGCTGTGTCACATGACACCAGGGCAGCGTGGTCAGTGGTGGGCGGCGTGGTCGGTGGGCGTGGTCAGTGGTCAGTGGTCAGTGGTGGGCAGCGATTGAGGGAGGCTGGCAAACGACGCCACCATCGAGTGCATCTGGGTCTTGGGACACGATCCACGGCGCTATGCAGTACCTATGGATCGATTTCCCTAGCATGAGCGGTTGGCGCACATGCGGCGTCGTCGAGGCGGAGGCAGGAATTGCTTGCGACGGGGCGCAAATGGCAAATGGGCGAAGAGGTTGGACTGTAGTGTATAGACTTGGAGAACTCGACGTCACCCATCGGGTAGAAGTGCGGCACAAGCTTTGGCTAGCACACGGGCCCAGCCCACACTACGCACCTTTGCTACTCGGCTATCGACTCGCAAAGCAGGATTTGCGCATCACTGCGGACGGCGTGGTGTGTGCCATGACTGCGGTGGCGAGACTCGGAGTTGCAGGCATCGAGTTGCAGGCATCGAGTTGCAGGCATCGAGTTGCAGGCATCGAGTTGCAGGCATCGAGTTGCAGGCATCGAGTTGCAGGTAGATACGAGCAGGCATCTACAAGCAGGTAGAACACGCAGCCATCTACAAGCAGCCATCTACAAGCAGCCATCTACAAGCAGCCATCTACAAGCAGCCATCTACAAGCAGCCATCTACAAGCAGCCATCTACAAGCAGCCATCTACAAGCAGCCATCTACAAGCAGCCATCTACAAGCAGCCATCTACAAGAGGGGACGCGCAGTGGTCGGGACGACGGCCAAGTGTGACACATGACGCTCGCGGCTCCGCTCGGTACAACGACATGACCGGGACTCGCGGCGCCGTTCGGTACAACGACATGATCGGGAGAGCAAGGCGGGGAGTTCAATCTGATTGGCCGTGACCCTTGACGCAAAACATCGGAAGCGAGGTTTTAGCGTGGTCGCTCCAGCTGTGATGCCACTGCGCAGTGCAGGTCGTGCCTGCCTGGCCCAATGTTTTGTGGACCATCTTGTTGTTCCTGCCGCAAGCGTCGTTTACGCTGGACTTGACTTCATTACCACACACGAAACTTGGAAACAGCACGACGCACGAAGCACAACGCACCAGCCACTTCCCGTTTTCCTGCCTCCAAGTTCCTAACATGTGCCAATAAATATCCCCGCCCCTGTCTCCTGTTCTGCCTCTTCACATCTCCCCAGCATTCCTCATTAACCACAACAACACTCTGCTAGCAGCCCTTCGCCACGAGTCTTTCCTTCGCTCCTAGTATCCTATCACCTACTAGCCCAGCATCTTCTCCTGCCACCCACCACAACCAACCTTGGACAAGATGAAGTCTTTCGCCATCCTCGCCATCGTTGGCGCTGCCCTCGCCCAGGATGCAAGCAGCCTCCCTCAATGCGGTGTAAGTCCTGACCCGTCTTGCAAGCCATGTTCGCCGCGTACTGACTGCTCCAGCAAACCTGTGTCAACAACATGATCGCCATTGCCCAGTCGTCATTTGGCTGCTCTTCGGGAGACGTCGCCTGCTACTGCTCCAAACAGGACTTCGGCTACGGTGTGCGTGACTGTGCCACCGAGGCATGCGGCAGTGACGCCGTTGCCGCCCAGGTCATCTCGTACGGAGCCAACTACTGCGCTGGTGAGTGACATGCTACCCTGTCTCATGCCCTCGCACTGATCCATATCTAGGTGTCGTGGCTTCTGCAAGCGGTTCGGCAGCTTCTTCGATCGCCACGGGCGCCCTCGGTATCTTGTCTTCCGCTGCTGCCTCTGCTAGTGGTGCCGTCAGTAGTGCTGCAGCATCCCTCACCGAGTCTGCCGCCAGCGACCTGAGCTCTGCCACCAGCGACTTGAGCTCTGCCACCAGTGCCGCCGGAAGCGCTGCCTCCAGCGCTGCTTCCAGCGCCGCAAGCACCCTCGCCACCCTGACCAGCTCCATCGCGTCCGAGGCCTCCAGCGCCATCTCCTCTGTCGAGGCCAGCGCCTCCTCCGCTGCTTCATCTCTGGCTTCCGAGATCTCCTCTGCCGTGTAAGTCTGCTCATCCTCGTACCTGAACGTCTCCTGACTCTTTCCCAGTAGCTCTGCTGTCTCCTCTGCCGCCTCGGATGCCTCCTCCGCTGCCTCCAGCGGCGCCAGCGCTGTCGAGAGCGCCACCAACTCAGCCAGTGATACTGCCGGGTCTGCTGCCTCGTCCGCCACCGAGGCCCCTGGTGCTGCTGCCAAGGCCACTGGTCTTCCTCTCGCCGGTGCTGCTGGTCTCGCTGCCTGGTTGTTGCTATAGACGCATCACACCGAGGTCCAAAGCTCCTGCCGGTGGTAATTACGATAATGTTTGAATGGTGAGGATGATGAAGCAGGGCTTTGGCAGTGTTGGCTATGGTTGCGCTGGGTTCGGATTTCAACGCTCTTCGTGTATCCGCATCGGGCCGCTACGAGTTTCCTTTCTCTGTTTACACTTGACGTAGTACGGCGGACTAACGATAATGACGCGCCATGCGCGGCGATGGCATGACTTTTTGTACGCGCGTTCTAGCGCGATGATACGATAGATATACCCGGCCGCAGGCAAGAAAGACGTCTGGGTTGTAGTGTACATGGATACAATAATGCCTTTACTTGATTCCTTGGTGTGACGTTGCGTATGGAGTGCACGCCGTTTTACTCGTCGTCCTGCGGTTCTGATTGTACCATGCACTGTGCTCCCTCCCTGCCTTTAGCATAGAATGAACATTCCTACCCTTAACTTGAGCCGGTCGTTCCAACTCCAATCGCTACCTTACCGTGAAGCACTCATAGGACGTTATAGACGTGGGGGTCTACGAGAGAAAGACGTCTAGGTTGCAGTGCACGTGAATACAATAATGCCTTTACTTGAACCTTTGTTGTGATGTTGCGTGTGGAGTGAACGCCGTTCTGTTCCTCGTCCTGCGGTTCTAATTGCATCACTCACTCACCCGCACTCCCTTCCTGCCTTTCTACGCATGCAACGAACATCCCACGCCTCAACTTGGAACTCACATTTCGTAAAACGCGGGCCCGACACCTTCTTCGCCCACTCCCTTGCTTGGCTTGGAGAACTACCTACTGTGTACTAAAAGCACGCTCTGTGCTCTGTGCTCTATGCTGTGCTCTATGCTCTGCGCTCTATGCTCTGTGCTCTATGCTCTGCGCTCTGCGCTTTGCGCGACGTTGCATGTGCAGTGCATCTGCGCAACGTGGTTGGTGCGTGCCAGTTAGGGTGGCGTGGTGTGATGTGGTGGGGTGATTTGGGGTGGGGTGGGGTGGCTGGTTCCTGCAGTAAAGGTTGTGTGATGGTGTCCCGGCTTGTTTGGGTGTAGCATGGGCGTGGGTGTCGAGACTTGAGGAGCTGAGGGGGAGGGAAGGGGGTGGAGATGGAGGTGGATTGTGGAGTTGACTTGGTGGGGATGGGGGGAGGTGGATGTTAGAGTAGGTGCTGCGTAGGTAGACCTAGGCATTGCTTTTCTCATCTTACCGCCAGTATGTAGCCGCTTTTCGCATTCCGCATTCCGCATTTCGCATTTCGCATTTCGCATTTCTCTCTTTTCTATTCTCTATTCTCATCTTACCGCCAGTACGTGACCGCATCGCCCCTGGTGCGCTCCCACGCCTTATCCAACACATCGACCAGAGGTTGCGGCAGCGGTCCCTTTTCGAACGCCTCGACATTCTGCTCCAGCTGCTCATACGAGCTGATGCCGATGATGACGCCGTCCTCCCCGCCCGCGCTGCGCATCTTGAGCTTGCTGTGATGGACGCACCACCGCAGCGCGACCTCGACCAGCGGCACCCCGTGCTCCTGCGCGACCGGCTCCACCAGCGCCAGCGCGTCAATCACCGACTCCTTGAAGTACCGCTCGCGGTACATCTTCCCGTAGTTGGCCGCGTCGGAGAAGCGCCCCTCGGCGGGGGCGTCCAGCGTCGAGTACTTGCCCGAGAACAAGCCGCCCGCGAGCGGATTGTACACGACGAGGGCGATGCCGAACCGGCGCAGACACGGCAGCAGCTCGGCTTCCAGCGCCCGCGTCACGGCGTTGTACATGCCCTGGTACACGGCGGGCTTGACGAAGCCGCGCCGCTCGCAGATGCCGACCACCTCGGCGACCTCCCACGCCGCGTAGTTGCTCAGGCCGAGCCGCTGGAACCGGCCCTCGCGGTGTAGCTGGTCCACGCACTCGAGCGTCGTCTCGAACGGCGTGGCCCGGTCCGGCGCGTGCAGGTACAGTATGTCTGCGCTTTCGACGCCCAGCTTGTCCAGGCTGGCGAGCCATTTCGAACGCAGCTTCTCCGGCGCATGGTCGCCGGGCTGCACGGGGTAGACCTTGGATGCGACTTGGAAGCCGCGCGCGCGGAATCCCGCGTCGCGGGTGAAGGCTTCCTGCTTGCCGCCGACGTAGGAGCCTGCCGTGTCCAGCTCGTGGTAGCCTTTGTTGGAGAGGTAGTCGAGACACTGCTTGTAGGTGTCGAGAGAGGTGATGCGGGCGCCGAGGTCGGTGTCCGGGCCAATGGTCATGAGGCCCAGGATGAGGCGGTTGGGCGTTGGGTCTGCCATGGTGGGGTGGGATGGTCGGTCAAGATGCTGTGAGGATGGGTTGAAGGTGGTTTATTGTAGATGTCGTGATAGACTTGAATAGAATATGAGCCGTCATGAGGGGGACTTGCTGCCGATAACGTCAACGTCCAAAAAGGACAGAACGGGCTAGCGGGATGCGGAGCATGTGTGGAGACGAGCGGTAGGAGGTCCGAATGCCGCAGCCACGGTGCTGTAACATATCGATGCTGTATCTGCTGGTATAGCACGTTTGAAGTGAGCTTCTACAGTGACTCCATTGCTGATATGGAGCCGCAACAGAGGTTTCATGGAAATTTGTCGTACACCGTGTATCCAAACTAAGACTGGGGGTCCTTTTGTACCTACCATTGAATCCCTGCGGTCGATCTACGTTCAAATTGAGGCATGCCTCTCCATCGGGTACGCGTTCGTCGCCGAATCCTGTACGCACTATAATCATACAGTACTATATTGCGTTTTGGGTGCCCGAGAACGATTTCATCAAGGCAACTAGAGCGAACCTGTCTCTCCCCATGGGATGAGTGGCGTAGTCAACCCCAAGCCAAGCATCACCCCCTCCCAAAGAGATTGTTGTTAAGTTTGGGTTGACGGTCGTTCCGACAAAGCTCCCGTATCCATCGAGAGGAACGGCCAATCTACCTACCCAATGTAGCGCAATATGTTGGCAACGTGGAGGCGGCCAAGACGTGCTGGAAAGTATTACAACGCATATTCACTGAGCTTGTCCGAGGCCTTGATAAGCTTGAAAACGCGTTCGTTAGAAGCATCGAGAGTTCTCACATGCATGTACTGGTGTACGTTATGGTAGTCGACGAAGCAGACGGATAATGAATCCTTACTTACGCCGGCAGTAAGACAAGGTACCATGCGTACTTGATGAAGCATTCTATTCCGCGTATCCCACTCTTAAAACTCCACGAGCTCCACATTGAACCATTTCTAGGGCAGTATACCTGGGTATCAATAAATGTCCTTGGTGACATTATGCCGATATCGCACCTGTTGTAGCGCGACCATTCGCAGGTAACGCAAGATATGTAGGTATGACGCAATAGGACGCGCTAACCGAAAACAGAAGCAGTGCAGGAGGTCGCCCAAAGGACCATGAGTACAGTATGATACCTCTACTTGCCGCGGAATATGCAAGTTTAATGTTATCAATCACCCCGTTATTGATTGAAAAATTGCTAAACATCAGACGGCCGTGTATATCTCCGCCTCTGTAACGCCAATCTCACCGGTGCCCCTTCTCACAAGGCTGACGCTCTTACCCTTTGTTTCGTCGAACTTCAAGGTAATATAACCTAAACTTGTCGCCGTTGTTCCACTCCACACCTCTGTATCGTCGACCTTCACCGTCAAGGGATATTGCTTCGTGCGGAAGTTGCTCAGCTTGAGCACAACCTGGTCAACACTGTACGTATCAGCGAGCTCATACGTGATGGTCGAGTTGGTAGCACTGCTGGGGCTCGACCATATAGAATACTCGTTGTCGTCGTAAGAAAGACTAGCATTGGCAGCATTGCTTGTCGCCGCGACGGAAATGACTGCGAGTGCGTTGCGACTGAGGGTGTACGAAGAGCCTCTTGGGGTCGGACCGCGGGACAAGTCGTTGCTCAGCCCCGAAGCGGGTATTTGGGTGCTGAGACCGGACTCGACTTCAAAAGCCTCGCTGGTCAGCTTGATCGAGGCAGACTTCAGACTCTCGGCAGAGGCTTTCAGCGTGACGGCGCCGGCTTTGGTCGTTGACCGCAGGAGTATCCGGTTCAAGCCGTTTTCCACAGGCAGCGTTTTGGACAGGATGTAGTTTTCTGGTCCCTGGGCAATGCCGCCGCGCCATTCTGCTTCGCCCGACAGTGTGAAATTCATGGTGTTGAGACTGACAGGGTTTCGTTGTCCATTGGCATCGACCACTTCGACATCGACGAGAGCAATATCAGCCCCATTGGCCAGAAAGCCAATCGGTGAGGTATGAGGAGTCAGCTTGATGGCCACTGGTTCTCCTACAGTTTTGCGCAGATCCGAAGACGACCGCTTTCCATCCGTATACCCGATAGCTTCAAGCGTGCCCTCTTGCCATGTCACGTTGCTAAAGGCGAACAAAAAACGCTTTGTGGGTGTTGCCGAGCCCAAGGACTCCCTGTTAAGCTTGAGCTCTACCTTATCGGCCGTAGAAATCACCGTCACGGCCTTCGTTGTGCTGGCATTGTAATTCCAGTGCCCAATAATGTGTGTGGATGATTTTTCGATGTCAACCCAACTGTCCCACATCACTCGATGCGCATACCACCCGTCCTTTCGCAGCCTCACGGCGTCGACCTCTCCAGATCGGCGATAATTTTCTGTGCCACGATGGTGCGTGTTTGAGTCGGAAAAAATGATGTTGACGCCGCCCGCATTAGCCCTTTTGCCTGTGCCAGGACGCTGTTCGTAATAATCGAACCAGCGCTCAGCATTCTCGATTGCATGAGAGTCCTGGTTGCGATTATACGATATCCCATCACCTTCGCCTTCGCCGTCGGGATGGTATGGCGGGGAGCAATCGTCCCAATACTTGCGCAGGCCTTCATCGCGAGAGTACTCCATCTGCCAAAGGGGAATCTGTGAGCCTTTGTTGATGTACAACATCTCGCCCCCATACTCGGCAACCTTTGAGGCCAACATCTCACGAGCTCCCATGGCTCTGCCGCCTTTTGCATCGTACTTATCTCGTACGTCCTGGAGTTGTTGCTGGTGGTCCTCGCTGATTCCAGAATTTCCACCCTCGTAGAACACTATGCTAGGAATGTTCCGATTGTAGATGATCGCATCCCTCATCAATTCGACGCGCTGTTCCCATCGTCTGCCTGTGACGTCGCCTTCAGAATCTCCTGCTGGCATGGCCTGAAGCAGACCGAGCCTGTCGCAGGATTCAACGTCTTGTTTCCAGGGCGTTACGTGCATCCACCTGACCAAGTTGCCATTGCTGCTTGTGATGAGCTTATTAGAGAAGTCGGAGAGCCAAGCAGGCACGGCAGACCCAAGAGCAGGCCATTCGTTCGTAGTACGCTGTGCATAGCCCTTCAAATGGAGAGCGCGGTCATTAAGGTGGAACATTCCGTTGGCGAACTTGGTCTTGCGGAAGCCAGTGCGTGTCGTAACGCTATCAATGTCGGTGCCGTTCGAATCCAAAACAGTGCGCACATCGTAGAGATAACCATAGCCCCAGCTCCAAAGATTGAGGTCGGACGCAACGGAAGATGCAGCGATGGTACGCGTCTCGTTGGCTTGCAGGGTATACTGCGCTGCAGGAAACGACTTGACTAGCAATTGATGCTGATCCAAAATTTCGACTCGATATCCGAAGGTTTTGGGGCTGTTGTACTCATTCCGTATCTGTGCTTCTACCGTAATATTTGCGTTTCTAGCGTCGACGTCGATGTCACTCGCATGGACATACACGCCTGTTGTTCCCAAGTTGGAATAGAGAGGCAGTGTCTGGTATAGACGATCTGTAACGTGAAGGTAGACGTTCTTGTTGATGCCTCCGTAATTGGCGTAGAGGTTCTTGTCGGACCATTGGAACGTGGAGCCAGTTGATACCTCGTGGTAGTTCCACGAATTGTCGATTCGTGCAGCAATCACGTTGTCGTCCCGGAATGTAGCGTTGCTAACGTCAAATCCGAAGGCCATGACACCATTCTCGCTGCGTCCGATCCAGTTGCCATTCAGATAAAATTCGCCACCATGTCTGATGCCCTCAAATTCCACAAACACCTTCTTCCCAGCGGCGGAAGAGGGGAGCTTGAAATGCTTGCGGTACCAAGCGACTCCAGTTGACAGGCTGTCAATGCTCACGCGGAATGCATCGTCCTCGTTCCATGCGTGCGGTGTAGTGATGGGCTTCCAATCTTTGTCTTCAAAAGAAGGACCTTGCGCGTCTTTCGGATCGCCTACAAAGAGACGCCAGTCGGAGTTGAAGTTGTATTTGGTGCGTGCAGAGGTCGCCAAGGCCAATTGAACAAGGATGGACAGATGCCTGATTACTTTGGGAATCTTCATGTTGAATCCTTGTACCTACTTTACCGGTATAAGAACAACTTCAATCATAGACGTGCGCCGCTTAGACATTTTCTTTATACTCGAGATGGCAGGCATCTCGATATGCGTGATTTCAGTGAAAGGGAGAAGAGAGGCTGGCTTCGCTCTAATCTGCTCGGGGTCGGAGGACTGGCAGCGCGGGGTACCCCGCAATCACGTCGTGTTAATTGTGTGTGTCTCCGCAATGGAAATTCGCAAGGATGACTCGTGCCAGGACGGAGTCCATTGCAGCGAGCATCGCTTACCAATTTCTCCGGCATTCGATCCACCCTCTAAAGTGCGGAAAACTCAGCCCCGAAGACTCGGAAATGCGTTCCATGCTGTAGCGTAAACAGAGTCAGTGCCGGGGTACCGAGCGGGTAGGTATAGGAAGCGAGCGTCCCTTACGAAAACAACTTACATAGTTTAGGTAGAAATTCTGGATATGTTAAAGTGTAATTTACCTAGCCTGCCTTGGTTGATTCTTTTTTTTTCAAGATCATCCGAAGAACAGAGAACGAGTTACTAATATGTAAAGACTTCAGAATTACATAATAATTTGTTAATTCTGGTGGCCGACGCTCGCTTCGCTGGCCACTTACTGCCCCGACACTAACTTCATTTGTTCTCTTGTCTATGGTGAGCTTCGGCATATTGCAATCACTCCCATGAAACAGAGTGGTTCTGTCTAAAACGCCAAAGACTTGAACATGAACAAAAAAAAAGAGATGGGCACCCTGCTGAATGAAGACATTGCTACTGATTTCGATTATAATCTTTTGTTGCCCCTCTATCACCGCCACGGATATTCCTTACTATACTAATTGGCTCAAGCGTACTGAGACCTCGCTTGCGCGACGGCGTTCACAAAAGCAGTTCTTCCTGAAAAAAATGTTTCCGTGGTTGACCCAGAAGATAACACTCCATACGTGTACCGCACCCCATCAGCCTCAGGGAGTAACCAGAGCGGGCCTCCAGACTGTCCCTCTGAAGCATCTGCTTGTGTGACGATGGGGCCTGTATTGCCGCTGTTGCATGTTGAGACGCTCTTTCCGCTTATGCTCTGCTCCACATAAGGGCGTTCTGCGTTGCCCAGATCGTAGGGGTAACCTTTTTGATTGTCAGCATGTGCAAAATGCGAAGTGGCGCGGAAAATTTCACATACCTTCGTGCCAGAAGGTGGCTGTTGTACCAGTAAACTGTTTAGCGCCAAAGTATCCATACTTGTCACCGAGCCGTTGGTCGAGAATCATGACAGCCCAATCATCACCATAAGTACAGATATCTGTCAGGCCCCCGGAGACGTAAAAGATGTTGGTCACTTGCGCGGCCGTGTAGCCATTGGCGCCCTGGTTATAGTTCGGACGGAACGTGTACGTAATGGCTGTGTTCGTCGTGTTGACGCAGTGACGCGCGGTAGCTAGGTGACGAGGACCGACGAGAGCACCGCTGCAGCGATAACCTGAGGTTCCGACTGCCCATTCAAGGCGCCCCACGTAATCCCAAGGATTTCCGGTCTTTGTCTGCAGATAGCGACTCTCGGCCCCGATCACATTGCGATTTTGGCGCCTTGTTGGGGTCGGGATAGGGTTCGGACCAACCAAGCCTGGTACAACAGTACCCTCACTCAGCAAGTTGGACTTTTCAAGAACATGGAGTTTTGGTGTAATGCCAGGAGCGGTCGTCAGTGCAGAAGATATAGGTATATGTGCTATTGGGTGTCTGTAAGGTCCATCGTTTTCTAAGACAGGCAAAGCAACACTAGATCGCAAGCTTGTAAGTGCGAGAAAAGAGGTTTGATAGGCCCCCAACTTCATCTGTGCTGCAGTGTCGGCGCGACAAAGCAATATGTAGAAAGATAGAGTGAAAATCTGAAGTAGTACTTGAAAGACAGTCGGATCTCAACGTATTATACTGTATGCTGGAATGCCTTCATTATTTATGCCGGCCCATACAGTCAAGTACGCTCAAGTGCTGCAGGCACGAGATGTGTGGCACACGTCACATCCTGGATCCAAGTTAGCGTTTGCCCCTCCAATACTGTGTGGGTCCTTCTGCAGTAGTCTGACCACCCTCGTTAAAGAAAATCTACCTATAGTGATGTCTACTTACAACTGCGCCGCAAATTGCGTGGTCTTTCGATGCCCGCCTGCAGCACTTGGAACGCATAGACTGCCTGTTTTGCTGCGAAATCACGGACTTCATTATTAGGCAAAATCCAAATGCAGCTGAACTTAATCGCGCAAGATTTTGACCATTCCATTTCCGAACCGAGCGGAGTTGAATATAGACGAATCGATGTAGGTTATGTGCGAACTCTAGTACCTCAGGTTATGAGCAAGGCTGATATGACTACGAACACGACATTAGCGAGCATCCGTGTTGCCAAAGAACTACGAATGCGCTGGCTAAGTTTCTGTGCTGCTTTCGAATCGACTGGATGTATTTCAAAGTACAGATATGATCATATCAATTCTCTAGTTGACTGGCATCAGTGTGTACATTCGTCACTTCGATACCTCAATGCATTGGCTTCAGCTTGGAACGCAGACGAGGCAAGAGAAGCTAATGATGACATATATGTGCCTCAATAGCTTGATGAATATATGATTAGTCGAATACCGGGGCCATGGCGTGCATCACTTTTGAGACAAAAGAAATGAACTGCCATGGTATCGACCTTACAGATTTTATCGATCATTAGCGTCCCTATGGGGTTGAGACCTTATGCAACTAGCCATACCACTCTGTCTAGAGGCTCGGAATCTTTTTTACAATTATCGCGGGGACATCGAGAAACAGATCACGTGATGCGCACTGCGCGGGCGTCGAAGACTAAGAACGAAATCTTGATGCTAGGGGAAGCAGGCAGTCATGATCCAGAGTCAGGCAACACGGAAGGCAACGAAAGTCTCACCTTCCTTCATGCCTGTCGTGATGACCGCGCCCTGATGCTGACACTGGGCGCTCACCCCCCAGCCAATCATGGCCCAGCGCCATGGCGAATCACGGATCCTTTACAGTAGCCAATCAACATGCGCAAATGTATCTCCATCTACACAGTATAACCTTCGCACGAAATTGCGCTCTGGGCTACTTCGGTGATTGACGCCGTCCTGTACCGAGAGGCGTTTCATCAACTACAGTATGTATGCGTTGTCGCAATCGCCGAGCTAACCGTATTTGTTTTACAGCGGCTGTTCAAGCGACTCTAGTCTGTTCCGACAAATAGGTATGACCCAGTGCCGAGGCAGGGTGTAGGCGATGCAAGGCTACCAGAACAGGGCAAGTGGCGACATGAGATCTGAGGAATGCTATATTGATTGTCCATCATGTAGGGTCCCTTACTATGCACTATCCTCTGGTATCTATCCATCTCTATGTTGAAATCTTGAACGAAGAGATCACCCCATCACTCCCGGCCACAAACAACGTGGTCTTGTCCGTTCCGATGGCAACGGCCGTACTGCTTCGGATGGATGCCACATTACTCACTTTGCCATCGGCAGTGACCTTTTGGATGCCGCTCGAAGCTGCGACGTAAGCCACGCCCTCAGGTGACACGTACATATCGTCTGCCATCTGGTTGCCCCAGATCTGAGTCGCGCTGCCGGTCTTCTTGCCTTCCGCATCAATGGGCATCTTGTAGAACTTTTGGGCGAAAATGTTGGTGTAGTAAATGTTGCCATTGGCGTATCGGATACCATCGATTCCCATAGGCATGCCACTCGCTGGTGCCATAGTGCTGTCCTGGATAGCAATGCTGTAATTGCCCGTGTTGACGTTCACTTTGAACACCGCACCCTTACTCGCATCTCCCACCAGCACCGTATCGTTGTTGAAAGCCGAAAGTCCATTCCACATACCGCTCTCTGGAACCTTCTTCACCAGCGTAGTCGTGGGTGTTGCCCCTCCTGCACTGAAGTCGACTTTCCACACGCCCCAGCTCCCCGGCGTATTGCTGTTACTGTACTTTCCCGCTACGACAGCAAACACGTCGGGAGCGACTTCGGCGATAGCCGCAGAACATGTTGTGTCGGTGAACGTTGCAACCTTGCTGGCTTTCTTCGTAGGTGGGTCAACAAGCCAAGCTTCGCCCTTGTCGAAGAAAGTCACAAGGATTTGACCGTTGGAGCGGACGGCGATCCCCTCAGCTCTGAGTGGTGATCCAGTGAACTTGTAGACTTGGGTGACTGTGGACTGGCGTTTGGTAAATGGCGATGCAGAAATCACTCCAATAAGCGAGAGGAAGGACGTAAAGGTCGCGACAAGACGCATCTTGTTAATATACGTCGAGTTCGATGCTCTGTTGGGGGATGCACAATGCGGTGCGAAAGGAATTCGGGGGCATTAAGAAGTATATAAGCAACACTGTACTCATGCAGACGGCCAAGATTGGGCCCTAATACCACATGTCAACCTGGAGAACTTAGGGTCGGCCTTCGATCCAATGGTCGATGCTGCCAATGCTGGATTGATGGAATTCGACATTGTAGATCCTACAGAATGCTGTTACTTTACGAAAAGCCTATGGCTATGTTATCCTACCAGGGTCCTGTGTTTAGCCTTGGATATTAACGCGCTTAGCGGTGGCCCCGCAAGATCAATTGCCGAACTTTCGCAAGGTGCGATGCACTGAATTCTATTTCATCTTGTGATACTTTGTTGCGTAGGCCCCTCATTTCGACTTTAAAGATGGGGCGTATCCCGTACTCAATTGCGGAGAGTTTGGGGGTTTTCATTGTTGAGAGTGTGAATCCAGTCCGCCATGTGTACCAAAACGCAGCGACATCGTGGAACTTAGAGGTTGCATGTACAAGGCTGTCGGATCGCAACCAAGCAGGTTGGTGAAGATGTTGTCAGGTCATCGTGTGGTTGAGCGGTGAGGGGTGCGAGAGCGATTGTTTTCGTAACCTTTTTCCCTAGTAGGTAGGTAAGCCCCTGCTACTGTCACGTGGGTTCCAACGCCCGCGCTAAAATTATGCCAATCCATTGGAATAGCTCGGCCACCTTTCTACTTTTCACACAAAGAATATAGCGATTCCATCTGATTACGTCCGTATACGATCTCAAACTTCATGGTACAATTGTTTAGATCCACATCGATACTTGTGTATAACGCCGCTATATGTGCATAAACGGACAGACGAAAGCTGGAATTGCCGTGCAGATGATAGCACAAGCCTTAAGCAACCTAAAGTACGAACTCGGGCGAGCTGCGAAAGATTTCGACAGTGTGCCGAGGCACACACATCGAACATCTGTGTCTAGGCTCCTTGGAAACGATGAGAAGGAATTACCAGATATATCTAGCACCGAGCGCGTCACCACTATGAGCCGGTTCAGTCAGTCTTTGTAGGTTTTGTGTGTTTCCTATAAATTTCGGCTAATTGGCTTGCCGGATCCTTCGGGAACGGTACTATAGAATGATTTCGGCCCCACAGAACAGAAGGGCACTATACGGGCGCAGTTTCCTACGTCCAATTCCCTTATTTAGAAGTCTCCTTACATCTCTGCTCTTCTTGCACATAATTGGATATCTACAATCTATGCTCGTGCGAGGTCCTCTAGATTGATTTCCTATGCGTAGACAAATCCATGCAATTTACTGCCTTTTGCTGGTCTGTTCAGGTCCCGCGGCTGAGGCTGCTCAGAGTTGTATTTTGCTGGGATGCAGAAATAAAAGGAACATAGCAGTGTAATTGTTCGAGAGACGTGTTCGTATCGCTGTAACAGGAAGTGTGTAGGTCGTAGACTTAATCGATGATTTCTTGCGTGTAGCTGGTCTTCCAGGCCCGTCGTCCTACATAAAGTTGTGCTTGTTAGAGTGTTCACACAAGGAAGGAGGTAGGACAAAAGAGAAACCATTAGGCGCATAGTGGATCACGGAGCTGTGTGAGCATACTAATCTTGTATAGGAAAGATCTAGGGAAACAGTAATGGCCTTCAGTAAAGTTGGAGTCGTCCCTGGGGGTGTGATCTCAAGGTAATGCGGCCAAGCATATCCTTCGGGATGGCAAGCGCTCTGAGATGTGAAGATCAACAGAGCTAGTGTCGTGTAGACGTCAACAGAGTGGAGGTAAGGTCCACTGGCGAGTTGTACAGACTAGCTAAGTGTTTCAACCAAATTCGGCCCTACTGGAATTTTGAATCTATGGCGATGGTTTACAACTGCTAGAGCTGGGATGGGCACGTAAGGAGGTCATTGTGTTGAGGATCCATGGGTTGAAGGCCGACGTGATGTAGTATATGTGGCGTTCAGCATACATACCGTTCTCAAAACTCTGCGCAATCTCACACATCATTGTGTTCATAGCGAGACTTTTGGAGCAGGATTACGTGCATTATCAAGATTTGGAAGGTGCAACACGAGCTTGCTGTATTGTTATACATATTTTACAAATGATTCATCCTACATATGCTATCCATAAACCACACAGCATGGGGCTAGACCCCACAGGAAGCTCACAGTTACCAGCTTCACGGACCCCCTCGACATGTGCACGTGCCTCCATGCGACAAGAAACCACCATCCTAGAATGCCATGAACCCCAAAAACCCGATATGATCCCCGGGACTGACATCAAGTAGGGAAAGATGTTCCCTACTACGCTCCTAGGAACTTAAACGGACAGCTCCAGCATTGGGTTCCCGAACAATACCGGTGGGCATAGGCGTCGGAAATGCAGTGCGAAGGGCAGTCGTGTAGGTTTTTACCGTTGTCTTTGCCTTGCAAGTCCTGTCGGCCGTCGTTCTTGAAGTCCATCTGCGCCATACAGCCTTTCGAGTTTCGTTCCACAGGACTGTTGCGGGGGCACTCCATACAGAAAACAGCAGCCCATGGTTGGTACACTGGCTGACCCAAGTCGGAGGGATTTCGGTGATGACAAATGCGCGTATGTGTGCGGTCGCTCTCACACATCTCATCCGCCCAGCATTCCTCGATCGGCGCTTTTTCCTTAGCCGGGGACCAGTTGTTCTTGGTATAGTCCCGTATTATCTTGCAGACCGCGGGATTACGTGTGCAAGACTTGCAGTAGTACGAGTCCGGGGTCTCTTTGTAACGCTCGCAAGTCCGCTCCCATCCATTCCAGTTAGCGACAACGTTCTGTGGTGTGGGCGCCCTCTGCATTGGATCCTTGTCCAAAGGGCCCAACCATTCGAATGACTTGCAGTACTCGTCCTCCTGGCAGTTTTTCTTCGCTTTGGGTCCACCATAAGACCTCATTTCGGTACACGTGTACTCAGTCTTATCTACAGGTACGGGTGTGGAGCTGGGTGTGAGGGTGACATGAGACGTCTCATGAGGGCGATTGGCGGAAGTTTGCAGAGTTGGCCCCTCCACGATTTTGGATGTCGTGTGATGGGGAAGAGACGGGCCAACTGGATCCGACGTTGACGTTGACGACGTTGACGACGGCTTGAATGGGAAATCCGGGATTGGGATGTTCGACGAATTCTCGAAATGCCAGTCCCCAATGTCAAAATCTTTCATGCTTTTAGGAACTTGCCCACACTTCCACTATAAGAGTTTCAAATTACCTTCTTCATCGTTGAGCTCCAAGGACTTATGTGGACAGAAAGTGCCAGCATCAGGGTTCTCATTGTCACCTAGAGTAGAATGCTTTCAGCTTTGTCAGCTTCTGGTTGAATATCTGTGTACTTACCCTCGTCGTCATCCTGAGACAGACCAACTCCTGCGGGGCAAGACGAATAGTCATCTTCCGACCAGTTATTGCCTGGGTAAAACTCTTAGTCAGCTTCAGTCAGTGAACATAGTTTGGATCAACATACCCCCATCGTCATTTATTTCTAGTTCAGACCCAGTAGGACAGGACGGACCCGCGGAAAATGTGCTGTTTGCCGAGGAGGAGGAAGAGAACGATACAGCGGACCTGGAAGACATTGAGGAGGAAAACGTGGTAGTCATGGAGCTGGAATAAAAGGAAGAGCTCGAGAAAGAAGATGAGCTTATCGTGGAGCTGGAAAACGATGAAGACGCAGTCGAAGACGTCGAGGATCCCGAGACCTTGGTGGACGAAACGGAAGAGACCGACGAAACCTCAGTAGACGTCATACTCTTAGAAAGTGTAGACGTCTTCTCTTCTTTCGTACTAGTTTTATCCTCCTTGGATGTCTTATCCTCTTTCGACTTTTGCGACTTTTGATTATCTTTGCTCTTCTTCGGATCTTTGTTATTATTGTTGGGTTTTCCTTGCACCGGCACCACTTCATTCAGCACAACCGGAATCGGAACCGGAACAAGAATGTACTTCGTGCCATTCTCACCCGTTTTCCAGTCTGCACCCGTACATGTTGCTGTCTGGACGCAGGTTTCGTACGAGATGAAGGTGCTCCAAGAGGTGGTGATAATTGTAGTGTGCCATTCAACCCAAGTAGTATTCCCGGGTACAGGTGTCGCATCGTCTGGCTCTGTGATGGTGGTTTCTGTCAGGATCTGTGTTGTGGCCCACGTCGTGGTGATAACGCGAGTCGACGTGACGTTCCCAGTGGGTGGCAGCGACTCAAGCCCGGAAAGGGCGCTGGCACCGGGGCTTAGAACGGGGGTTGCTTCCTGACGAGGCAGGATCTGTTCGACGGTTGCCGTCACGGATACTGAAGTGGACATTGGATGAGGAACCACCACAGCGTTCACCAGCGTGGTCGCTGCCGCCGCGAGCGCTGCGACTAGAACTCGCGATAAGAACAACATCCTTTCTGAAGATGCCGTGGCCCGCGTTCAAATCCCGATTTATCTGCGCGTTCAAGATGCGCAAGATCTGGGATGAGTCGAGCGGGTGGCGGTCTGGCGGGAGTGAGTCGACAGGCGGGCGGCGCAAAGTACGGTATACCTACATGCTTTTGTATAAGGAAGCTACGAACTAACGTCATGGCGCCTTCCACGTACAGCGCTGGCCACTCGCACGTTCACCAATACCTTCCAGGTAATTTATTACTAACAAGCCTGAAAAGTGGGGCTATCCCGTTATCAGAGGTTTGAGACGGAGCACACTAGAACTTAGCGTTCACTCTGCGTGCTACTCACATGCTATAGGCCGCCGCGGGCGTGGAGGTGACACAAAACATGGAAAGTAGGTACTTCTGATTATATAAGCAAGCGTGAATTGGATGACGCTATTCGAGCTATACTCATCAGGCGTCTGCTCATCTACTCAACAGCTGTCTTCATTTCCTTGATCCATTGCCCAATCCACCTATCGATCCAATCCTTCCCGATAGCAGGCATGCCATTCAGCGTCGCGCTCTGAGACCTCGCACGATCCAAATCCCAATTGATAGCGTTTTCACTGTCAAGAAGCCTCGCCTCGTAGAACTCTTGCAGCCTGACCCCCGGATACATGCGCACAAGCTCCGCCGCATGCTCGCCAGAGAAATTGTCTACGACTTCCTGCAGCTTCTCAAGCCAGTCGCTGGCCGATACAACATTGAGGACTTTGCCATTATGCTTCTCGACGCTAGATACAATGGCTGGGATAAGTTCTTTCCAGGACGTTGCTTTCGGGTTGAGTAGGTTGAACACCTCAGCGCCACTGATTGGTTTCTCTGGCCATGAGACAGTGCCGAATTCTAAGAGTACCTTGGAGAGGAGATCAACGGGCATCCAATCGACCTGGTTCAGCTCGGCACCCAGATCGTCCGGCAGGAGACCTAGGCTGATTGATGTGACTACCAAGCCCGGCAGCCATTCAGCCGTGCTCCAGGCAGCGTCCACGCCCTCTCCAACTGCACCTGCGATCTGTCCGACGCGTGCGAAGTATACAGATATGTCCAACGTTCGCGCTGCAGCGTCACAGAGCAACTCGGAAACGAGCTTTGACTTGGCGTATCCGATCTCGTACGGGGCATTAGAGTCACGGACTACTTCCTCGGGTATTGAAAGAGCAGATGACACTCGCGGCAGCTGTGCGACGGAACTGATTGAGGAAATATAAAGTAGTCTGGGAGGGTCTGAACGACTCCCTGCTAAGCGGAAGAGGTTAAGAAGGCCATCAAATTGCGAGCGGAATGCCTTGAGAGGCAAAATGAAGTTCACCGTCCAGGCGTTGTGAATGATGAGTGTGGCTGTGGAGCGGATAGTCTCATACGTCTTCTGCTCGAGGCCGAGATTGGGTTCATGTAGAGCCGCTTGAAGAAAAGTGACGCGGTCGCCTTGTTGAGAGAATTTCGAGTCCCAGCCTTGCGTCTTGGTTGCGTGTATTTTCTTGGCATTCTCACGCCTGTTGAGGCAGTAGATGTGCGAGATGGCAGGGTTTGACAGAAGTGAATCGAGGAGGTGGGTCCCCAGAGAGCCGGTCGAACCAGTGAGAACGGCGATTTCGCCTTTGCTCTCACCGGCACTACGTGCTTGCTGCCCTATCTGAGTGATGACCGGCTCATACTCCTCCAGTAAGCTGTTGATCTCCGAAACTTCATGGGTAAATTTTGTGGTCCCATTTGGGGCGCCGTCGGTAGCATCTCCAGCCTCTTTTCCGTTCACTATATACTGTGTAAGCAATTCCAAGCTAGGGTTGTTGTAGACAACAGATAGCTCAACCTCAGGTTGGCCAAGGCCATGTCTTAGAGCGCGAACCAGCCTAACGCCCATGAGAGAATCCATTCCCTTGTCAAAAAATGTTTTGCCTTCATCTTCGAGAAGAGCGGGCTCGATCTGGGAGAGCACTCTTTTCAGCCACTCAGCGACCTGGGCAGCATCTTTGGTGTCGAGAGACGCGTGTTCGATTCCGGTCAGCACCGTATCTGCCTTGACATAGACGTCGTCAATCTCAGCAGCATACATCGCGAGAGTCCTCTGCCGTTGGATTGTGCCCTTGCCAGAACGGGACATAAGCTTGTCCGGGCGCGTGAGGATAACCATGGCTTTCTCGACGCGTGCATGGGCTGGTGCACTCTGGTTGGCCCGATCGATGGAAGGCCAAATCTTATCAACGAACTCAGCCTGATCTGCTTCATTCAAGTCCCCCAATCTCGGCGATGGCTCAACAAGTAGTCCAGCTTGAAATCTTTGCATGCCGAATGCTAGAGTTTGGACTACGTCCTCGTTGCTTGAGATGACAGACTGCTCCATGGATACCGGGTTTGTCTTTTCGCCGTTCAAAAAGACGATGATGTCATCCGCTCTGGCCTTCCAAGCCCAGCAGTCTGGAATCGTAGGATGTTTGACGAACAAGTCTTTCGTGCGGTATTCATCCTGTCCTTTCAGAACCGGTCCAATAGTGAATGGCATCATGTGCTTCTCATATCTCGGGTCTTTCTTAAACACAAGCTCGTAGAGACCAGGCGAGTTTTCTTCGAAAACACAACCCAGCTGCGGATGAGGTAGCACGTAGTGCCAGTCCAGTCTTGTCATTTTTGGCGCTCGAAGCTGGGCAATGAGACCAAATTCTGATGCACCATGATTGTTTTGTATAGGCATTTTGGCGGCGATCTTGTCACCGATAGCTTGAGGAAGGTCGCCCCCAGCGTAAAGGATGAGCTCCAAGTTTTCAGCACAGTAGTCTAGCAGTTCTGGTTTCTGGCTGATATCTGCGATGATAGAAGGCACAAGAAAAGCGACATCCACTTTGGTTGTCTTGAGTGCTTGAACAATGCTTTCGGCCGTGGGTAGAGCACCGGATAATGGTGCGATGGATACAGTTCCAAACGGAGGGCTATGAACGAGGTGAATGGCAATACCGGCGGCCTGAAACTCTATAAATTGGAGCCGTCAAAAAGTTTATAGCAGATGCTTACATGGAATGGTGGAAATGCATTCAGCATGCGTTTGCCCTGGTGGAGCTTATCAATTGATTGAAACCCAGAAGGCGGTTCGAGAGCGCAGTAATTCTGATGCCTTGCAATTGTCTCGTGCGTCCAGATAAGTGGCTTGGGTATACCGGTCGAGCCTGACGTGTGCCTGTAAGACTCGATTAGTCTCACGGGTGTTTTCGAGGGTTACCAACAATCCAAAACTTACACTACCACAAGCGGATCTGTGTGAGCCGCTGCATAAGTCTTGTTGTATGCATAGTGCGGGTACTCTTTCTCAAGGAGATCGGCCACGCTTGGAACATGCAGATGTTTCATGGGATGTGTGTTTATGATCTGCTCTGTGGCCGGTGGAGCTGGCTCCGGCGTGAGCAGAACTTGACATTGTAGCTTATCGAACAGAGCGCCGTGGGCAGCGACACTGTTTCGTGGAGAAGTAAAGAAAGCCTGTGACAAGTCAAAATGGTAGACTCTGGCTCGGAGAGAGAATGAAACCTACCACATAGCCGGATTTGACAGCCCCAAGAAGCAAAGCAGTGTATCGCACGTCGTTGGGCCCAAAGTATGCTAAAACATCGAAGTTCTTGGACGATCCCAGGTTATTGCTCAACCACCAAGCAAATCCGTTCACGGCATTGGCAAAGTCCTTGTACGTGACGGTCCGATAGCCCTCGTCATAAGTCGTTGGAGAGTTAGGGTAGAGGGCATACGGGGCCGAAGGTGCTACCTGGGCTAGATGATCTATGATGTTGGGAATGAGCTCCTCGCGCCAGAGCGAGATCTGTGCATGGTTCTGCGCCATGTTTCTTTCTCTGATGGAGAAGCCCGATCACAATGATGTTTGGTACTGTGACCACAGGTGATGCTCAAGGTATCTGTTGGGCTTACGTTGTGTAGCGAAGAGGAAAAGTGCCGACAGATGCAGGGTTGAATTCCGGCCTTTTCTGGTCAGCAATATGTTTAAAGATAGATCTGGTTGTTGCCGCAGCTGGACAAAGGTTGTGGCACAGTAGCTACGCCCTGGATCCGTGCCGCAAAAAGACGAAGTCAGCCCTGGTCTCTGTAAAAGTGGGTCTGTATTGCTTTGCAATCTAGGTTGTTGGATGCCCAATAACCAATGAAAGAACTACGGGTGAGACAGGTAGGATCGAACATGTAGCGTCAGTTGTTGAGATGGAGGTACCCCGCACGGAATTTTTGCAACAAAGCAAGGGTTCGAATCAGTTCGTCTACCTGAACCAGCCCGCGGCGACCGTTAGAGATGCCGCGGAACCGCCCCAGGCTGCCTCAGCATGTCCACGGTTATCCAGGGTCTGATTGGTGGGAATGGCTCCTTCCTTTGTTGGACTAGACAACCAATTACACCAGACCTGCACGCAGGGAATAAGGCCTCAACTTCGGACTTCAAGAGGCAGCTCTGCATATTGCGGGGCTTCACATGTAAGAGCGACAGAAAAAGCATTGATCTGCGCTAAATCTCGGATGGGCGTCATCAAGTCTTCCCAAGTCATGATGGTGCCCGCATTGGCAGAGCTTGATGTTACATTGGTATTACCGCCTTGGGACATTGCGGCGACTGCGGCTGCGGCTGTGTCCGTGATTAAAGCGGGGCGAGGGGTTCATGCCGAGGTAGGGTGGGATAAGCTGGGGCGGAAAGACTCCAAGGTCATCGACTTATCCTCGTCAATCACGCCACAACGGTGTTTTTAGATCCCAAATGGCGGCAATACGTGATATGGGCCGTGCATGTCCTCCCTGGTTCGAACGCACGACCCGTGGAGAGTCCATTGGTGGAAGGGCACCGCAGCGCATGGAAAGAATTGGGGGCCGTCTATGTAATGTGCAGGCTAATTGGTTGCGACCCTGCACCTTGCACAGCATGCAACTACCGAGAGGGGTTCTTGCTGCCCCATTACAATGTTGAGATTAGAGGGAACGCTCCAGAGGGGTTTCGCAGGAATATTACCGGCCAAAAAGTGTCTATTGTATATCCCACAGTCTGTTGCGCTAGTCATTTGGGGGCCCACGAATTTTGAATCTCGGTCGTCACCGTAATCCCACCTGGTCCTGAAACTGGCGAGCCTGGAATGTTCCTCTCGGAGCTCGCCCTCAATATGTACACATTGCCACTTGAACCGTCATCGTCTATTTCTGTGAAGCCATTGCCCTTTCTCTTGACATTTCTAAGTGGGACACCGCCTCCATCAACTGGCCCGTCTCGATTCCCGGGGCCGTAGACGGACGGGTTGGAGCTCTTCACACTCGTTCTGAAGCTTCCGAAAAGTCTGGATTTGCCGACGCGTTCGAGAAGCGGCCGGTAAGTAAGGAGACAAGCCGAAATTAGGTAAATCCCAGGCTCGGCAACCGTCCAGATGATTAGCTCGACCGCATCGTAAGTTCCGTCCGTGAAAGAGTTCGTGACGAAGAACGTGTGGAAGCGTAGTATTGAGGCAACGAGCCCGCTTTAAGATCTATCAGTAAAGGCCCACTAAGTAGAGACAACATCAGAAACTTACAGACTGCCAACTAGGAATGTAAATGTCAAAGCAACCTTTATGCGCTTCGTGTTGTGTAGGCTCCAGACAATGGGCAATGGAAGCGCGAGCATGACCACATCTGTCACGATATTTGGCACGCTCGTCCAGACGTAGAACGCTTCCTTGTCGATGCACTTCGCACCTATAAGCGTAGGGTTGAAGTTCGCTTCGAAAGGTTCGCAGGCGGCCAAAGAGACTATCGTATTTACGATCGATCCAGTGATAAGAATCCCGCCTATGATGTAGACCGTAATCCGTGCTGTTCTCTGTGGGAACAATCGCCTGTAGAGCGCCAGGACAGCTAGCTTGGGAATGTTGACATCGACAAAGTACAGTGTCGCAAGAGCGAGAAGGTACCTCCCCCAGTTGAGTACTTTTTCCGGCTCATGTTCTTCGAGGTATGCAAGATGCTGCCCGACGCCCGCAAAGGTAACTGAAGCTGGAACAAGATCATTAGCGACGTCTAATGACTGCCAAGACCAAAGCCTCCTTACCTAGACCCACGGCGCCCAGTATGAGTTGCGAAACCAAAGCGACTACGACAAGTGCATCTTCGAGCGGATGACTCTGCCCCACAACTAGCCAGCGGGCGTAAAAGCGCAGTCCCACTGCAATGACTTGCAATGGTGTGAAGAAACCAGTGAACAGCTGTAGACGCCAACCGATGTTTGCTGAATCAGTAGACATGACTGGCCAGCCAACGTAACGCGAGAGTTTGATCAAGTGAAAGAAAGTCCAGACACAAAAAAAGAGGATACAGATGCAGGAACCGCGAGAATGTACAATCGATCGTTCGTTTGTCGAAGCATACATCAATTGAAGTTCGGAGATAATTTCGTCGCAACGAAACCACAAAAGGAAGGCGCGCACAACCCTGCATGCTCTCTTCCAGCTTCGGAAATGTACAAACTGGATCGACAATCATCCGGTCGCAGCCTCGCCGTTCAGAACCCTTGCACTGAGCTGAATTCAAGACAAACGCTAGGCCGCAGATACCGCCTTAACCCATACCCTGGGAGTGGGGAGACGCGGGGCGGACACTGCCGACCTGCTGCCAGCGGTTACGGCTATTACCTACCACTCTGATTCCGTGACGAGGCTGTGAATATCCAGTCTTACGAGGTCCTGTGATTATTCACTGGACGCTTTGCACCTGATGTCACAGTAGAGATATACATCCCAGTGCGGCACTGTCATACGAGAGTGCTCTGGCAGAGTCGTTGGCTTACCTCAAAGATATCTCATGTTGATGCGAACTCTCTACCTGCACAATGGGTCAGCTAGGTATGTATGCAGGTCACTGCGATCCTTTCTAACTACGTACGCTTCTTCGGACTCCGGCCCCTGTCGACATTTACAAGGCGAAACACTTTGAGTTGAGTGGGCTTTGAACTGAAGTCTGTGCGCAATCGGCCGGCAGGAGTCGAAGGATTGATCTAAATTGATCCACCCGCCAGTGTCTTTGCGGGCAGAAGCTCAATCGAGGCTAGTACCGGTACAACCGAGGAATAAGTGACATCGGAACCTGCACCCTGGTGACATCGCGACATAATATCTCCATTATAGATAAGGCTCCATGATCTCAAAACGGTAAGAACGAACATAGATGACCAGGTTAATACAAATCGCCAGAGAGAAAAAGGCCTGGCATAGCCTCTCGGGGAACCCTTTCCTAGGTGGAGTGTTATTGCGAGACGATGCAGCTTCGTGGCGGCGTAACAGTCCACATGAAATCCTGGTAATGTCTCTTCGTACTCATCGGTTTTCCTACAAGTACCTCAAACAGTCGCCATAACCCTGGGCACTCTCCGTACTAGTCATCTAACATCCAGTATGGACCACTTGAGAAATTCCCCGATAGCCGTTATTGGCTTGCAATGCCGCTTTCCAGGTGGATCCATCTCATCTGAGAAACTTTGGGAGACTTTGGTATCGGGTAGCAATACCTGGTCCAAAGTACCGGCAGATCGGTTCAATGAGGAATCTTTCTTCCATTCCGACCCTGACGACACCAACGGCACCAACAACCATCGAGGCGGGCACTTCTTGAAGGAAGACATTCGCGATTTCGACCATGATTTTTTCAACAGTAAGGGTCTGTTTTCATGGGATAATGGATGTCGCTGATAATGCGCACAGTATCAGCGCAAGAAGCGGCGGCAATAGATCCGCAGCAACGTCTTTTGCTGGAAGTTGTGTACGAGGCCCTAGAGAGCGCGGGCCAACAGCACAGTATTCGAGGATCCGCAACTTCGGTACATGTAGCGTTGTTCACCAGGGACTACGACCGTAATTTGTACAAAGACACATTGGATATTCCACGGTACCAGGCCACCGGGACTGGAGACGCTATCGCGTCAAACAGGATATCTTATGTCTTTGATTGCACCGGACCGTCAGTGACCCTGGACACGGGCTGCTCGGGCGGTTTAGTAGCGGTGCATCAAGCATGCAACTCTTTAAGGCTAGGCGAGAGCGACATGGCCATTGCAGCAGCAGCAAATCTCATCATTGGCCCGGATCAACAGATTGGTCTGAGCAATCTCCACATGCTCAGCGAAGATGGTAGATCGTATCCGTTCGATAGTCGTGGCTCTGGATACGGAAGAGGAGAAGGCGTAGCTGCCCTCATATTGAAGCCTCTCGACAAAGCGATAGCAGACAGAGATCCGATCCGTGGTGTGATCCTCGGTAGTGCGGTCAATCAGGACGGGCGTACTATCGAGGGTATCACTCACCCAAGCACTTCAGCACAAATTGCTCTTCAGAGACGGCTTTATCAACAGCTGAATCTCGATCCTGCTAGCGTTTCTTACGTGGAGGCTCATGGCACTGGCACCGCTGCAGGCGACAAAGTTGAGATCGACGCTTTAGCAGAAGTTTTCTGTACAGAGAAGAGGAGTAATACTCTCCACGTGGGTTCTATCAAGTCCAATCTTGGCCATTTGGAGTGCGCGAGCGGGCTGGCCGGACTGATCAAGAGTTTGATTATTCTGGAAAATCGGTGCATTCCACCGAATGCCGACTTCAAGAGCGCAAAGGAAGTTCTGCGGCTCGACGAGCGGCGAATCACAGTACCTTCTTCCCTGATCCCATGGCCTGACCTGGGGACTGCGAGAGTGTCCGTAAACAGCTTTGGGTATGGCGGTACAAATGCACACGTTGTGGTAGAAAGCGCTCCCCATGATAATACCACTGTGCTTGCGTCTTCCGAGGAAGTTCCACGGCTTTTTGTTTTATCAGCAAAGAGCGAGATTTCTCTCATCAGCACGATACGGCGTTACCAGAGCTGGACAGCAGCGCGAGGAGCGGTTTCCATGTCGGCGCTATCCTATACACTCTCAACACGCCGTACACACCATCCTTGGAGGATTGCTTGCGTCGCAAAAGACCGCCAAGAGCTTGTCGATCAGCTTGCTCAAGCCGCGCGCATGTTCGTGCCGACGGTAAGCTCGGACGATGTTACCCTGAACTTCGTCTTCACGGGTCAAGGAGCGTCGTGGCCCACTATGGGTCGGGAGCTCCTGGTGGCAAACTCCGCCTCTGCTTTTGCAGCATCCATGCGTAGTTCCACTGATTTGCTGCTCAATATTGGTGCCGAGTGGAACTTGATCGACGAGATCCTCAGGGAAGCCGATACCTCACGCCTGCACGTTGCTGAACTCGCCCAGCCAGCGACTACAGCGATACAAATCGCTTTAGTAGATCTTCTTAGGAGCAATGGGGTTCTTCCAGATGCTGTGATTGGGCACTCAAGTGGAGAGATTGCGGCAGCGTATGCGGCAGGGCATATCTCGCAAACCACTGCTCTTCGCGTCGCGTACTGTCGCGGTATCGCAACCAGCAAGCGATCTTCAAAGGCACACCGCCGAGGTGCCATGCTTGCAGTGGGTCTTGACGAAGACGATGTGTCCATACACATCCAGAATCTCACCAAGGGTACCGTCTCTGTGGCGTGCGCCAATAGTCCCCAGAACACAACGGTGTCTGGAGATGAGGAAGCTATCGATGAGCTTGCCGCAGCGTTGAGCGCATTGGACGTTTTCAATCGCAGATTACGCGTAGATGCTGCCTACCATTCACATCACATGCGGGATGTTGTCGAAGACTATAAAGGCCTCATGGGTTTGCTGGAGTCGAAGGCGCCGCCGAATGCACCCGCTTTCTTCTCGACAGTAGACGTCACGGAGAAAGACGGTGGGTTCAATGCTGGGTATTGGTGTGACAATCTGGTCTCGAAGGTGCGCTTCAAGGAAGGAATCCACAAGCTCTGCGAACGCCGAACCTCCGCGCGTCACGTGTTTGTCGAGATCGGGCCACACAACGCGCTAGCTGGCCCGACTCGACAATGCATCGCGGAACTATCAGTCCCTATCATATACGACTACACGTCACCTTTGCGCAGAGGCATAGATGCCGTGCAAGGTGTTCTCGAAGTAGTTGGGCTTTTGTTTGAGCGCGGAAGCCTTTCCGATTTCTCCCTGTTGTCTGTCCTAGATCCGGCGCAGAGAAATGCGAATGTCGTACACAATCTCCCGTCCTACAGCTGGAATCATTCGAAGAAACATTGGCACGAATCCCGCATCAGTAGAGAGCATCGCTTTCGCAGACATGCTTACCACGATCTGGTCGGCCTAAGAAGCTCAGAGGCCACAACCTTCGAGCCAAGATGGAGATACATGATAGGCCTAGCCACTCAGCCTTGGCTAGCAGACCATGTTGTTGACGGTCTCATGGTCTTCCCTGGCTCAGGCTATATATGTATGGCTATTGAAGCCATCTCTCAGCTTGCCCAAGAGCATCTCCCAAGTAGCCAGCGATATCAAGTCGTCCTGCGGGACATCGAATTTCTGAAGGCTATAATCATTCCCGATTTGCCTCAAAAAACCGAAGCGCAACTTAGTTTTTCGCCCATTTCTTCAGGAACCGACAAAAATAAGGAGCTTGCGTATCATTTCCGCGTGGCGGCTTACAATCAAAGCTGCACCTGGGATGAGCACTGTCGAGGGTACGTCGAAGTTAGGACCATCGAAGCCGAAAAGGGCCTGACGGCTCTCAATGGCTATTCCCATGAGAAAACCCTAGTACCAAAACAGTTGTACCAGCGACTGAGTGATAACGGCAATTCCTATGGATCGATGTTCAACGGAATTGAGCACATGTCTATGGGAGACACTCATGCACTCGCTACGGTGGCTATTCCTCACGTGGCCGAAGTCATGCCTGCAAACCATATACAGCCCCATATCATACACCCCACCACTCTGGACATCATTATGCACACTAGTTTGCCGTTGGCTCTGCAAAAGTTTGGATCCGGCTCTATCATGCCTATCCATATCAACGAGCTTATTGTGTCTACAGGCATTGACAGCGGTCCTGGATCGAAAATTTCCGTGCACACGAAGCTTGCTTCCGTTGATGCCAGGAATGCTGAAGTGAGCATCGAAGCCGTGAACGATCGCGATGGAATATCGAGCCTATCATTTTCTGGAGTAAAGCTGCGTTTCTTGCCTGCCAGTACAAAGATCAAGGATGCAGAAAAAGTGGCCAGGAGCATTTGCTGGAATGTAATTTGGGATGTTGACGAGAACCATCTTTCCGCTGCCGACTTCAAGCCTGCTGTGCTGGATGACAAGACAACACCATCTTTGGAAAACAAAGTCCGGGCGATGAATCAAGCAACTGCGAGTTATGTTCGAACTTGCGTCAATGCTGTTAACCGCGGACGATTGCAGATCACCGATGAGCATCGCTTGCTCTTCGACTGGATGCAACGCGAATACGATTCTATCGAGGACTTCCCGTTAGAAGTACCCAGTACCATAGGCCTTGACTTTGAAGAAATGAAAATTGTTGCAAGGACGGGCGGTAATCTCACCGAGATTGTATCTGGATCGACCGATGCTCTTCAACTAGTGACCGAAGATGGCTTGCTATACGGATCGTACCAAGACCACTCGTCTCTTCTTTGCTACGACCTCTTGCGCCAGTACGTCAGGAAGCTGACCTTCAAAAAGTCAAAATTGCGCATCCTCGAGATTGGAGGGGGGACTGGTGGTGCTACACTGCCGTTCCTGGAAACCTTGAAAGCTTCCGGCTGCTTCCCTGCTACCTATGATTTTACCGACGTTTCAGCTAATTTCTTCGATCGTGCGGCAGCTAAGTTCAAGGACTACCCCATCAACTTTCGAAGACTTGATATCGAGCAAGACCCTGCCCATCAAGGTTTTGATTTACAAAGCTACGATGTCGTCCTTGCTTTCAACTGCCTGCATGTCACATCAAGTATCCGGACAACTTTGCGGAACGCGCGCTCTTTGCTACGTACGGATGGTCGCTTGGTTCTCATCGAGATCGTGAATTCGCAGCCCTACCATCACGTCTCATATGGAACGCTGCCTGGCTACTGGAAAGGCTCCGTTGACGACCGGCCAAATGGGCCTTTCATGTGCATTGAACAATGGCGACAGGCTATGCATGATACGAACCTGAAGATGCAGATGTGCGTCAAGGACGATGAGAAGGCGCACATTTCCAGTCTGATGGTTGCTCAACTCCAAGGTGAACTACCTGTCTCGGCTCAGATACCCATTCGCGTCATCCCAGTAGCTGGAGCTCCGAGCTCTGTAGCAGCATCATTGCAAGAGGGTCTCCAGGACCAGGGATGCTCCGTCTCAACTGGTCGATTACGAGAAGAAATTGACGACAGTGCCTCAATCAAGCTTGTCGTCGACAACGGCGACAGCCCGCTTTTGGCTGGCTTAACGCCTGAAACCTTCAAGGCGCTACAACACATGCTCAACAAGCAGACAAGGGTCATGTGGGTTACTGTTGGTACGAACGCGGGCAACTCAACGGATGCACGACGAAACCTCATAACTGGGTTAGCAAGGAGTGCCCAGGCCGAGAATGACAGTCTGCAAATGGTGACTGTCGATGTTCAACTTTCCCAGCTTGACTTATTACCAGAGTTTAACCAGAGGTTGTACGATATCTTGCAGCAAACACTCTTCCAGTCGGTCGTGAGGCCGGAACGCGAGTACGTCATCCGAGACAACGCGGTCTTGGTTCCACGCCTGCTGCCTAGCGATGAACTGAACAACTGGATGACAAGATCTAATCGGACTGGTGATAAGCTGCGCGATGTAGCTGGCCCCAGTGCGACCTTCCTCATCGCTGGTGGTCTTGGTGACCTTGGTCAGAAACTGCTCGCATTACTGGTACAACGTGGCGCCAAGCATGTTATTTTACTCTCGCGCCGCCCACCAAATGAGGATAATGGAAAGCAAATGGTAAGAATGCTGGAAGACTGCGAGGTATATCATATGCAATGTGACATAGCGCTGAAAACGGACGTTGAGGCTCTGGCGGCGACGATAGCCGCACGCGGACTCCCTACAGTGAGAGGTATCTTCCAGTCTGCGCATACTCTTCAGGTGCGTTGTCTCCACCACACTCCCCCAACTCTAAGCTTTTCTCAGAACCCAAACTGAACATCCCACAGGATCGAAGCATCGACTCCATGACTCTTGACGACTTCACAATACCGCTCGCTCCGAAGCTGTATGGAACTCTCAACCTTCAAAAGGCCTTCGCCTCACCTAATCTTGAATTCTTTATCATGCTCTCCTCGGCCGCCAACATTGTCGGAACGCGCGGCCAAGCAAACTACAACGCCGGAAACGCCGTTCAAGATGCACTTGCTCAAATACAGGCTCTAACGACGGACAGGACGCACTATATGTCTTTTAGTCCGAGTATGGTGGAGGGAACAAGCGCTGTTCAGAACATGGAGGTTCGCAAAGCACTCCAGCGGTCTGGTTTGGCCGCGGTCAAGGAAGAAAACATTGATGCTATCTTTGATTACATGCTTAGCCCGACAGCGAGAAAAGACAGGATCGCGCACATCACCGCTGGCTTCGACGCGAGTTCGATTGCCCAAGCAACGACTGTGAACAGCAACATCAGGTCTCCATTCTTCACACACGTTCAAGCGCCTCAGTCTTCTAGTCCAGAGGTCTCCACACTCCCCGTCACTTCTCAGGTGAAGAAAGCCCCCATTTTCGACATGGCCACAGCTAGTCCCGAAGAAGCCCTCACGTACACCACTGCTGCGGTTTCGAAGAAGCTCTCTGCTCTGGCATACGTGGACGCCGAGACTATGGATCTGGACAAGCCGATCTCGGACTTTGGACTAGACAGTCTGATTGCGATCGAGCTGCGCAATTGGATCAAGCGGGAGTTCAAAGCTTCACTGCAAAGCTTGGAGATCTTGAACGAGCAGGGTGTAAAGTTGTTGGCGAAGAAAATCCTCTCGCGTGCAGGTGGGGTGAAGTAGGAGGGACAGCAACACCCGTGGACAGGGTCAAGGATGGGCAAGGCTTAGATTCATGTAGCCTCAATCTTATGTATAATAAAAAGCTTCGCACTTGCAAAACTTCACTGACGGAAAGCGCCGAAATGCGGATACGCAAAAGCTACGTATCACTCTAGCATAGGTGGCCATTAGAGGAAACTCGTCGCAGGCAGAAGTGAAAATATATCCACCTTCTCAATACAGAAAGTTAGATCCACATGCCAACCAATCACGGATGCTAGAACCAAGGCGTGCGACAACCTACGTCACCCTCTTCAGTCGCTGATTACCTACATCAATACCGCGCGATAATTTACTTTCCTGTCGAAGGCCTCTTTTCTACAGTAAATCAAGTTAAATCTAGCAAGATGGCGCAATGGAAGAGAAAACGTACACAGGAAATCGAGACAATGATCTCGGAAACAGACGACGAGCCCACTCAGATTGACCGAATCGCCGAGATACGCGGCTGGTTCCGTCCATCCAGGGACAGCATCTTCTACTCCGCGGTACAAGACTATGTGAACGGTACAGCAGATCTCGAAGCAACAGTGGCCACGATCACGAAACCCATCGACGAAGCGCTCACGAAGAAACCCGATAAAGACCAGCTGGACGATGTGTGGTATCCCATCATTCATTCTGCGAAAAGGATCCCCCACAACAATGTAGATCGACATTCAAAACTCGTGGAGCTGGTGAAGGCGCTCAGTGAACATCCAGAGCCATCTGGAACGCAGGACGACCCGAAATATAAGAAGCTTTCTGGTCTGCCCATGGCCGTGCGCGAAGCGTGGAACGACTGTCCGCGCCATGACATCGGCAGCGTTCCTCAGGAGGTTCGCGCGTACACGAATTTCAACTACTTTGTCGCGAGATTGACCGATGATGGGCTGTTCGCAGCCAGCCATGTCATCATCTGGGCGATGAGAGAGGCGCTGGAAAACACGCCGGAGTCGCTGCCATGGTCATACAATGCCCATGTGCCGGCAGCTGCGATGTGGCCTATCGTGCTTGGGAAAAAACTGTATGAAAGAGAAGAAGATCTAACACCGAAGAATGCCAACGAAGGAAACCCTGCTAGAGGGGGTGATCTGTGGACTGGAGGGCCGGTGCTCAGCAAGGAGAGGTGGGCGTTCTGGAAGAAAAGATTTGGAGACGTTGCAGGACAGGAGGGTATTGCCGAGGAGACAAAAAATATCGCGAAAGAGGCAGTCGAGACAATGAACAAGGCGGAAAGCTCGTGAATAAAAGAGATTCGTCTACTATGCAAGTTTCTTGTCTCACTAGGCCTCCTCCATACTTTCCAACCAACCAGTCAAAACCTCGTTGAATTCCTCCACCCTCGCATGATGCATCCAATGCCCCACGCCCCCCATCAGCACCACTTCATCCACACCCCTCACCTCCAGCGCCTTCTCTTTCTCCACATCCTCCGCATGCGCATGTATAGCCAGCCGTGGGACCCCACACTTCCTTCTCGCCTCCAAATACTCGTCCATCGACATACCCAGATGCTCCTCTAGCGACCCCTCCACACACCCCCTAATCACATGCTGCGGCGTCTCCTCCACCTTCCGCAGACACCACGTCTTCATCCACCACGGTATTCCCTCGCCATACAGAGTCGGCCAAAACTATCGACAACCGCATAGGCTTTTAACAGCTCCGAGCGCGTGATGCTCAGCGCAGACGTGATCATGCCGCCCATGGAGTGGCCCACGATGCGCACGTCGTGGTTATAGCCGAGGTGCTGCAGCAGGGCGACAGCATCATTCATGTGGTCTTTAAGTGTTTAGGTGAGGTCCGGAGGGGCGCTGGAGTGGCCATGGCCGCGCAGGTCGAAGGAAATGACGCGGTAGGTGGCGGCGAGGGGCGCGATGGAGAAGTCCCAGTCGTGTGAGTTGCAGCACCAGCAGTGGATGCGGAGGATGGGTGGGGCGGTGTCTGTGACATGGAGGGAATAGAAGAGGGTGAGGGAGGGAAGGGGGCTGAAGTAGGGCATGGTCGAGGAAAGTGGTGTTGTGACTTGGAATGGTGTGTACGTGAAGGGTTTTCGAGACTCACTGAGGACGCTGTGGTTATAACTACATGGGTGCTAGCGATACGCATACCAGATCAGGAACGCTTTGGTGGACATAGGCCATAGATTACACCTACATAAGCGCTAAGCAAGTCAGCTATAAGATTTGAGGTCGATCGTTTCTCGCACCGCCTTATGCAAGAGCTACCGCTCTTCGCACAGCCTTTCGGACCAATCTACAGGCTTAGTGTTACCGTCTTCGATTCCCAGCTTTCGGGGCACTTTGCTCATGACCACAAACTCTCGACCAAGTATCGTTACATTACGTGATCTGCACGGCATTTCCGTATACCTACAGAGCAATGTTTCGAAACAACCTCATACATAAGGTTCACAGGCCCTCAAAAGTCTTGAATTGAATGACTTTAGACGACTAGCCGTCCATTCACCGTATAATGGAAAAGAACAAGAAAAGCAGTTCCCTCTTCCAAAAAGTCCCAGTGCGCAAACCTGCGGTATCCTCGCATCCCAACCTCGCCTTCCCCGTCATCAAGCCGGCATCTTCCTGACATCCGTCAACTTCACCCTCAACGGACTCTTCTCCCACGTGTTATACGCGCGCAATCCCTCGAATTCATCCTTCGGATCCCACAACGGCGCGCCATCCGCAAACTCCAGGTCGAAATGCCATAGCAACGCTCCCAAGATCAGGCGCAGCTCGACGTACGTCAGGTTTCTCCCGATGCAGCCTCTAGGCCCGAGGGAGAACGGCTGCGCGGCCTTTCTGATGTCGGATCCATACCGCGCTTTGCTCTCGGGGGTGTCGAGGAAGCGCTCCGGGAGGAAGAGATCGGGGTCTGTGAAGTTGTTCGCAGAGTGCGCGGCGGCCCATGATGCGACGCAGACAGAGGTGTTTTCGGGGACCACGTGGCCGTCGATGAGGGAGCCGCCTTTGGGGACGGTGCGGAGCAGCCCGATGGGGACGGGTGGGAAGATGCGGAGGCCTTCTTCGATGCAGGCGTTCATGTAGGGCAGGCTGCCGAGCACGTGCATGTTGAGGTCGGCTTCGGTCTTGCAGGCGCTGCGCAGCTCGGCCTTTATGCGGGCGTATTTGTCGGGGCTGCGGAGGAGGTAGTTTGTTAGGCCGCAGAGTTCGGTGGCGGTGGTTTCGCTGCCGGCGACACTTTGGGGTGTTAGGTAGTGGCTTCAGATGTTTTGGGATTCGGAGAAGGAACTCACATGAACAGCGCAGCATTCATGATGACCTCGTCGTCTGAGACTTCGTTCTTCTTCTCGCGTTGCTTGAGAATGTACCAGATGAAGTCGCGGTGGTCTGTCTTGGCGGCCATGCGACGGTTTGTCTTCTCGGTCGAGTTGCGCAAATGCTTGAAGCGGCGCTCGCGGATGATAGATGGGATGCACCACATCATGAGACGCTGGCCGAGACTCCCTGGCGAAGCAAAGCGGCGAGTGGCTTGTTCAAGGGCACCGGCTTTGATCGATTCATACACGAGAACGACCCAATTCGCAGATTCTCCACCTTCTCCTGCACGGGCCGTTAGGAGCGATCTCGTTGGTAGTAGAATTGTAATTGGAACTTACCTTCCTGCAAACACCCAAAAGGCTCTCCAAAGCTCAAGTCACCAATGATGTCGAAGGTGCAAAAATTGAACCAAGAAACCATGTTCGCAGCTTCGCCCTTGTGCGCCATCTCGCGAAGCCTCTTCACAAACAGATCCACATACCCCTTCAAAATCGGCTCCTGATCCAGCAACGCCTGCCTGCTGAACGCATGGGCAAGTGCCCTACGCTGCCTCGCATGGTGGGCGTCCGGTGCCATGGTCAGATTCGTTGCGCCAGGGATAGCCTCGACAGCACCGACATGAATTGGATCTTTGTCCATGTTGGCCATGCCGACGCGGTGTCCGTAAATGTCTTCCCATGCTTTCGCAGTGTTGAAGGAGAGCTCGTTGGGCATGACGCGCACGACGGGGCCATACTTGTCATGGTGCACTTTGTAGTCGAAAGAGATGCGGCCTCGGAGCAGTGATATTATAGAAGGAATGGGGGAGATGCGCCATAGGATAGGACCGGGGTATTTTGCGAGTGGGTGGAAGGTTAATCGGTATATTGCTACTGCGACAAAGTATACGGCGAACTGAGAAACGTCAGAATGATCTTTTCATATTCAAATGGGCTACTCACAGCAATCGGCGTCAAGCTAGCAAACTGCCAGAGGCGCTCCCCGTCAACCAGACCCATCGCGGACCAAAGTGAGCGTACTGCTCACACTGCCCTGAAATGCGCGTACGTCTACCTAGATGTTCGATATCGCGAAGAGAAAAACAATCTATTCGCGAGACGAAAGCAATCTGTCCAGTTTGCGCAAAGCGGTGACGACTGTTGATGACAAGACACAGGAACACAGGGGAGCAAGGCCAAACGACATCTAAATCATACTCCCTCTGAGTGGCTACAGTGACTTGCTGGCGCTAGCCCCGCTATGCTGCTGGGCATCGGAATCGTCGTGGATCTGCGAGTGAGACTCCACGGCACGTCTTCGCCAAAGCATACCCGACTCGAGGTGTGCAGACCAGAAACAAAATATAACGAGACATCGCTGGAAGGCTATTCTGACTAGACTCCGGGTTGTTCCAAGTGAGATTGAAATGACCGAACAGGCCTTGGAGCATCTTCACGTGTAGGATGTTCAAGGGGAACACTTCAATGCTCATGTCACGTTATGCGGAAGTGGTTGAGTTGGAGATCCGAGTTGCTAGCGTGGTGTACTGTCGGCTAGGGCCATTCTACCCCACACTTTCCTCCGGGAGCCCCACCATTAGGTAGTGTAACCTACAAAAGCTAGTCTAGTCTAATCTAGGTAGGTACAGTACCTAGCGGCAACCGCATTGAATCATGTCTCAGACTAACTTCAGGAGCTCGACTCATGTTTCGACGATGAATCCGAGACGCGGGAGCGATTCTCGCAAAGCGACGCACTCCACGATCAGAGACCATCTATATGCTGCAGATCATCCTCGCGCTGGATCTACAAAACAATGACAACTACAATACGCCAAGTATGTCTGCTCAATCTTGTGCAATCCTAAACACGTAGGTAATCGAACAGTACAGGAGAAAAGACCAACACAGAACATCGCAGATGAATATGTAGTATACCAAAGGCAAGACAAACGATCCCCCAAAACCACACAACCCAATCAACAAGGCACAGGCTGAACAAGATCCTGATTCGCCACCACAGCATCAGCCCAAATATCACCCATATGCGAATACCCAACCGCAGACCTACACGCACGGTCAGCAATACATTTCCCACCCACGCACTGCACCACAACTCACGGGTGCAGCGAGTCCGACAGCTCGCTTGCAGGAACACCACTCTGGTCTACGAGAACAACACCGAATCCCCCGTCCGTCCTCGCCTTCACGACCGCCGGCAGCGCAGCGTTGAAGGCCGTGAATCGGTTCTGGCTCCACGGGTTCGTGGTCGGGATGATGGTGGCAACGAACACCACGGCTTTTGGTAGTTTCTTGAGCACGTCGTCGAGCACATTGCCCAGGCGCTCGGGGGCCTTGCTGAAGGGCTCGGCGGGGGTTTCTGCGCCGTTGAGGTCGTTCGTCGCGAGGTGGATGAGCACGATGTTGGGCTTGAGGGTGAGTGCTGGGTCGAGCGCGTTTGCGTACTTGGTTGATGGTCCAGCCGGGGTGGCCCTCGTTTTGGTTGTTCGGCATGGTGCCCGAGGTTAGGGTGCCGACGAATTCGACGGAGGCGCCTGAGGCGATCAGCTTCTTGCGGAGTTGTTCGCGGTAGCCATTGGAGCCGCTGCCGTTGATGTAGCCGAAGGTTATGAAGTCGCCGAGGGGGAGGATCCGGAGGGGGGTAGAGAAGGTAGCGGCGGAGAGGTCAGAAGAGGTTGATGGGGCGCTGATGGTCGTCGGAGTGACTGTGGGAGTGAGTGTGTGTGGTGGGCCTGACATTCAGTCTGTGACTTTTCAGAGAACCTACACAATGAGAGCAGCACGAACGACACCGAGAGTTTGGAGAGTAGGTTCAACATCTTGCCTTGGTTTCGAAGGCAAAATGCAGCTTGCAGAGAGATTTGAAGATCTTAAATATGCATAAGAAAATTGGAGGCCAAAGCGCTATTGATACTCTCCACTGGCGATTTCAACTACCGGTCTTGATATCCTGGTGCTGTGCATGGTGCTTAGGCGCACAATCCAACGTGCCAGAGCCATCAGCACGATAGTCTGCGTCTGGCCTCATGACAGACTTGCCTAAACGCGGTAGGTATCAAAGTTCTGACGTTGTTGGTCAGCATTGACCGCATCTTCCATTACCTTTGGCCGCGACATCACGCTGCACCTGCTCCGCCATGAACTACTCATATAAACGCAGACGCCTGACGCTAAGAACAACGCGAACAAGGTCATACCTACATCATCTCATCCCACAGCACTATTATGCGCTACCACGACGAGCTTCCACAAAGATGCAGCACGCGACAAGCAGATGCGTATGCGCGGGCAACAAGTTGCAGAAAGGTCATGAGGAAGTGAAATACAGACGCTAGGCTTACCTACATAGGTAGGTACCTAGGTAATGTGGCAGCTCCCGGAGCAAGTCCCAGATAAGCGAGGTATACCTACCTACCTACCTACCTACCACCACCACCACCACCACCGCGCGCACCCGCGCCTACGGGATGACCTTGGCCCGTCTCATGCGATCGAACGCCACCGTCCAAGTCTCAGACGTCGTCATCTCTTCCTTATACCCGACCTTGCGCGAAGCCTCCATGCTCATCTGGCGGTCAAAGTCGAACATGTTCATGATGTAGTACTAACCCGCATCGTTAGCATAAGCACCTACAACTTCAACGCCTCGACCATCTGCAAAACTCACCTGAAAACCCGGATGCGTGATATCGCTATCCACGCAGCCCCTCTTGAGACCCGCCCTCTGCTCCAGCCCATCCCACTCCTGCCTGTGCGCCGCGATATAAGCACCAGGCTGCGGCGCATTGTCTTCCGGGCCGGTGCCCTCGAGACCAAAGTAGTCGCATAGCACCGGCCACTTGCCCTCCCAGCTGTCCTCCTCGCCGCCGACGTTGAAGCTCTGCGATGCCGTCGCTTCAGGGTGCAGCGATGCGTATATCGAGAAGTGCGCGACCATGTCTTGCGGCGACTCGTTGTACTTGTTTACCCAAGATTTCGCGGTCCCTGGGAAAGGTACTTTAGCGCCTTCGCCTTGGATGGATCGGTAGAGGGACAGGTACAGCGCTAGTGTTTGGGCGAGACAGTAGGCGTTGTTGTTGGGCACGAAGCCGATGATGTTGTCGGGGCGAACTTCGCACCAGTTCCATGGCTTTCCCTTGGATATGCGCTTCAGGCAGTCGATCTGGTTGTAGTAGAATAGCTCCGAGAGGGCGGGCTCTGGGATCCGGGGTAGACTTTCGCGCAGCGGGAGGTCGTCTGCGAAGGGGAATTTGTCGAGCATCTGGCAGCCATATATTTTTGTGCCGGAGGGGAGAACGACGTATGATAGTTTGGAGGAAAGCTTCTCGATGGCGGTTACGGCGCGCTCCAGCATCGCCTCGTTGGTCTTGCATTCGGCGTCGTTGTCGTCGATTTGCTTGTACGCTGGTAGGTATGCGTTAGCGGAATCGCATTTACATGTAAGCATACTTACAGTAGAAGTAAACTTGCGTTACGCTGTCTACATCTGGTACCTTCTCTTTGAGCGTCTTTTCCAGCTCCTCCTGGCTGCCCTTCAACAAGTCGATTCCAGACACAATCTGCAACCTGGGATCATCGGGCCACAGCGCCATCTCACGCGTCAATGGCCGATTGACCAGTGCAGACACCTTCGTGAACGCATCATTAGACGGATACCCATTGAGAATAGAGTTGACAATCGCCCAACCCGATATCCCAGACGCGCCGTAAACAAGCGCATGATTCCCCATCGTCGCGACAACCTTTCCAAATACCGACTCGAAAGACCTGTGACGAGCGTGGTATTGCAGCCTTTACGTATCTATCGTCCCAAACACAGTCGCTGATGCGCCCGCGCAAGACCCTAGGTACGGTAGATTTGAAACCCCCTCGCGCCGCCCCCCTCCCCCCCCCCACGGGCAAGCCTCCCCACTCCCGCGAACGCAAGCCAAGGATGACTTGGCCCTTCAAACATACTCAACATGGTAAAGCGTAGCACAGTCCAGACCCACTGATCGGTCTGGCTCTGTTTCCGCGGAAAACATCTTCCTATCTACTGCGGCCTGACACCTGCGGGGAGACCATGGGCGGGGTAGCTGACTCGCGGGGAGTGCAGGTCGGAAGTGCGTGCCGACGCAGCATCGCGTTCGTCTCTACATATCCGGCATTTACTAGGTAGACTAGACTAGTCATCATGGCCGACGTGAACGAGAACTCTTGGTAATGGTAGATATCGGGCCGATGATAGCGTGACTGCGATGGCAGTGTTCGCCGCTTCGCTCCTGGGTATTATTCTCATGGGTATACTCGCTGTTTGAGATGACGTCGGACGCGAGCGACAAGCTAGACAGCCACTGCATTTTGACTGCGAAATCGCTGCGGGTGAGCGTAGAGCGGTATGGATTATTCCCTTCATTCAGAAGCTTCGTGGTTTTCTGAGATAATTGGGGAGGTGGGATTACAGTCTGGATTAGATCTCCTCCCATGACCACTGTGAAGGGGGAAAGATTTTTACGCTGACCAAACATTGTACAGATATGGATTCGGTATTTAAACTTTTCATGACCCCAATACAGAGACAGCTGCGAAGGTGCAGCTCTTGACAAGCCATCCCATCTTCCCCTAACCCCTGGAGATGCACGAATCACGTGATGATACTCCACATCTTCCTCTACACCTCTCCCTACACCTTACCTTGCCTCCCATACCTCCCATACAGATGTGATAGTCTGATGTGCATCATTGTGTGTAGCTCTGCTCACGAACCAACATATTGTATACACCTTGCCAACACGCCCTACTTCCATCCATCACGGACGCGAAACCCACCAACAACTTCAATTTCGATATGGACTGTATGTACAAGACGTGTAGGAAGCGGCTTCGCCCCAATGGTATGCGGGTCATAGCTTTGATCGAATCCGGCTTTCGTCCAACTGCACGAGAACATCTGCGTTGGGAACCAGCCTGCCAATGCGTTCAACATTTTTCTTTCATTCCTTTCTGTCCCTTTTTTTCGAGGGCGTGCTTCTCAGAACCAGGCGTGGGATGTGCATCCTTTGAAATACACAGCGCCGTGGCAGGGCAAGTCAGCGTGGAGTCACCCCCAATTTCACCTGTAAATCTTGTCGGTCGCCGTGCACATTCTAGATGATGTGATTCCACGCACGCCTCCGACAAGAAACGATTTGACTAGTTACGATTCCACGAAATCAGCAAAGATGCGAGTGAAGCCCTAGCCACATCACCGGCTGCGACGAAACGAAAAGCCGTAAGCAGGGAGGCACAGCGACCCCAAGGGATAGCAAAGGAAGGCAAATACCATTTACCCAGACGGCTAACCGCACTCGTCCTGCTAGACCACCCGCGCTGCACGCGAAGCAAACTGAAGCGGATCAAAAGGTCCGATGCGTGACAGGGCGGCGTTGGCACCGAAAGAGCGACTCGTCGATCCGCGTGCAGCCGATGTTGTGGTCTATGTGTGCGTACCGCAGTCGCGCTATCGATATCGACGTCCGACATGGCATTCCGAGGAACCGGTCGTGAAGCCAGCTCCAAATGCCATGGCGGCCTAAAGATACCTGCGCGCGGTCGGTCAATCAGAGCACAGCCAGCACCGGGGCAGACGTCGCAGTCCCCCATGCCATGGTAGAGGATATCACGGATTGCGGACACGGCAACTGGCAGGTAGGTAGGAAGAGCGTAGCACATCTCCGCGTGCGCGCCCACCACGGTGCCCCGATCCCCTCATCTCATCTCATCTCATCTCATCGGGCAGCGCTGTTGTCCCACGCACCACCCGCCCTCCGCAAGCGCTCCGCCTCACCCCGAAACGCATCCCTTTCCCTCTCGATCTCCAGAATGTACTCGATCGCGCCCTCCAGTATCGTCGCCTTGCTCGGCTTCGGCTGGCCCACGGCACCGCCCAGCCCAAACTTGTCCTCCACGCACAGCGCAGGCACCGTCTGCCGCAGCCGCTCGAGCGTCGCGTTCAGGCCCTCGCGGTACTTGCGCTCGACCTGGTTGTGCGGGAGGCGCTGGGCGCGCGAGTTTTTTCTGGTGGTCGAGGACAGGCTGGAAGAGGAGCGGTCGAGGCGGGGGCGGCCACGGCGTCGTCTCGGGGATTCGGCGGAGGGATGTTCGAATCTGAGGAGGGAGGATGATGAGGTGGAGGGGTGGCGCGACTGGGGGTTTGTCAGAGGGGAGAGTGGGGGCGAGGCGAGGTTCGAGGGCCGCGGGGCGTCGCCGCAGAGTGAGGGTGTGTGCGAGTTATCGGATAGGGCGTAGAGTTTAAGGTCGAAGCCAGTGGTGGTTGGAAAGGGGTTCGCGTCCCAGGGGAAGCTCGAAGGGAAGGTGTCGAGTTGGCCAAAGGGGTGGTGGGCGAGGGGTGCCTTCAGCGGTGGTCCTGTTGGTGCTAGGGGTGACGTGGCATTGAGGCTTTCGGTAGCGGTAGGGGAGGATACAGGCCGGCCGAAGTAGTCGAAAGCTGCGAGAGGCGCGTCGGTGCCTGTGAAGGGGTCTCCAGGAAAGGCCTTGTCGAAGGCCGTGGGATAGGATAAGTTCTCCGTTGTAGGCGAGCAGTCAGTGCTTGCCAGCATCGGAAAAGGTGAATAGTCGATATATTCCATGGTGTGTCCTTGTTCCGAGGAAGTGCTCTGTGGTGGGTTCACGCGATTCAAGTATTCTTCTCAGCCCCAGGGGAGCTGATAGGTGGCCGGCACTGAGGGTCCGGGCCTATCAGTGATATTGTTGTGCTGTATCTTCGTGAGCTTGGACACGGTGAAGTGAGCGGTTCTGTATGCAGCCGTTTCACATACCTAGCGCTAAAGTTTCCTTGGAAGGTGGTGATGTGTAGGGATGATCTGGGACGCCGACGGTCTGGGATGCCGAGTTGCGCAGAGCTGCTTGGAAACTTCTGGGTGGAGACGCGGATATGATAGAGCTGAATACTCCCGTCCAAGTCATTCATTGTTCAGTTATACATCTATTCCAAGCCTTGGAACCCTTATTTGGACAGCTGCCGAGAACTGGTGCTTTGCTCATGATTGCAGCTTTGCAATGTCATGATTGACAGTTCACTATCCAAAGACATCGGCGATGGGAGGGGTAGAGAGGCGCCGAGGTTGTTTCTGGCGGCGCCAGGGACTGGTCTAGACCGAGCAGCTGCGTCGACGCTGGGGTGTGGGGCTAACGGCCATGCAAATCTGAGAATGCCGTACGACACAATGAGAACCGAGAACTATGTCATCGTGCTGTCGTGCTGTCGTGGGATTCCATGTCGCTCGTACGAAAATACAAAGTGTAACCTTTTTGCAGAGACGGTGCTCGATGCGTCGGCGGCGACCGATCCCAGTGATGCCGAGTTCGCCGTTCAACATGAAGCCGTAGAAGCAGGGACTTTGCGGTACAGTCAAGCTGGCAGCCGGATCTTCCATCCGCACGTGCTCTGCAAAGCTCCAGGGCTGTGAAGGCTTCCTCGATCGCCCGAAAGCAGGAACGTTACGGGCTGTCCTGCGGACCTTTCTCCGACTGTCAGCCCACAGGTGCGTTCAGCCCACAAGGGCGCCAGTAGAGTACGATGCGATCAACGTGAAGTTTGCGCCCTCAACAGCACCACAGTCGACCGCTTGATGGCGAAGCGTAGAGCCTACTGCCCGCCGCGCCACGCCGCGCCACCCGGCCACCATGTCCAGTGACTGCGCGGGCAGGGCTTCGGACCTTTCTCCGACTCTTTTCCTGTCCTGTGGTTGGTCGCCATTCGTCACCATCGTGCTGAGGGGCCGCCGTAGCTGAGTTCAAGCGCTGTATGATGAACCAGCTTTCTGTAGGTAGTCTATCCGTCTCACCGCGGTATGCGCAAAAGCATGTGCGGGCCATGCGCGAGCCGCAGAGAGGGCGGTGGGCAGGGAGCATGCGAACGAAGCGAGGAACAGAACGACGACGCAAGGTAGGTATGTAGAAGTCGCGAGCTGGTTCTTTGGACGGCTGTGGGTGTTGTCCCCGGGTGATTGCAGCCTTGGCGGAACGGGCTGAGTGTTGGGTAGGTAGATAGCCCACGTCTCCATTGATCCACGCTATCCATTTGCGCTTTCCGGATGCATCTTCACCAGCAGTTAGCCATCCATCTAACCTCCACGCACTTGCCAGCAGCACATCCATTCGTTCGATTGTGTAGCGTAGAACCGAAACGGGTCGGTGTCAGCCCACGAGTGCATGAGTGCGGTGTGAAGGACACCGCGAATCCATGGGTGGAGACCGCCGCCAAGGCCGGCCCTACGTACCCTACCGTACGCACCGCGCGCCCAGGACGGCCGTTCACAGGCACGCATCGAATGCGCAAGGCCATGCAAAACCCAGGACGACCTCTCCACGGCATCAGACCTGCAGACGCTTCCAACACCCACGTGCTGTGAGCGAGTGCAGCCCGCCACCCAGCCCCTTTCCACGCCCCCTCTTTCCCCCCTTCCGCGGTGTGGACGACACCGTGGATCCATGGGTGGTCACACCGCTAGACTATCAGCACCCCACATGCTGTTCGAACGCGTCGACCCTGCAGGCCCAGGAGGACCATTCGGAGACACACGACTCGCAAGAGTACCCGAGGTACTATACCAAATGCACACCGAGGCGGCCAAGTGGCACATTTCGGGGAAACCTGTTCAAGACACGAGACCACGCAGGGGAGATGGAGGACACACTTGTACATAGCAGCAGTGGTATCAAATGCATTACACAGCCTGGCCGCGCCACATCATCGAGCAAGGATGCAACCTCTTGTCGTCTTCATCCAGGCAGCACCTCACAGCTTCCTCCTCTTCGTCGCCACGGGCACATCCTCATCCAAGACAGGCGGCGTCTCCTCCACCTCCATCCGCCCACTGCTCGGCTCCACGCTGCGCCAGCTTGACACGCTGCGCTGCACGCTCTCAAACATCTCCCGCGCATCTTCCACGACGCCCTCTTCGCCGGGATTGAACATGACAGCATTGACAAACATGCGCATCAGCTCCTTCTCCAGCTGAGCCGAGTTCACAATCGCCTTGGGGGGTATGTTGTCAGCGGTGTGTGGAAGCTCCACCACACCGCCTGCCCCACCCGGGCTGCCCGACGGCGTGTCGCCAGACGCTGCGGCTGCGACCTGCTTTGCCCCCGCTGCGATGGCCTTTTGGATCGTCTTGATGTCCGTAGGCCGCTTGATGATGTCGTAATAGCCCTCTGCGTCCTTGGCCTTCACGGCCGTCGTGAAGGTAGAGGCGTGCTTGTGGGAACCAATATCATTCATCAAGGGTGCGCACATGCGTGAAAAGTGCCGAGTCGCCACTACAGTCCTAGGCAATGAAGGGGTACTAGATCGATCCTCGCTTTCCTCGGGGCTGATCTCTCGCAAGTTTCGTTTGCGTTTGTTGTTTGGTTTGGCTGCGCTGCGTCCTCGGGTCGACATGTACGAAGGTGTGACCGCCAGCTCGTCGTCATCTTCCGACTTGATCCGACTACCGGCCTGCGATTCAGTATCGGCTGCGATAGTCTCTGTGTGGGAAAGTATCGAATGGCTCCGGCTGCGGCCCCTGGCAGACGTGCCTGCATGAGATGAAGCGATGCTGCCTGGTCTGCCTCTCTTGATAGGGCCTTTCCTTCGCGGCCGTCCTTGTCTTGTCTCCATCTCGGGAACGGCCTCCTCAGCCTGGTGATCCGAATCTGGCTCTGGTTCAGGCTCCTGCTCTTTCTGTTTCGTCTTGCCCCTTGCCCTGGACTTGCGCGTTGATTTTAACTTCGGAGAACTCTGCTGTTGATGTTGACGGACTTCATTGAAGTCGAGGGGATCCGCATCCGGACGTTTCACCGGTGTCGAACCTAAACTTCGTGCCTCAGGCTTGAACGAGGACCCCGGTCTTGGTGTTGTTGGTGTTGCCAGCGCGCTTAGGATGGCCCGCTGCACATTGACCGGCGTTGCAAAGTTGCTCGGCTGGCCATGCATGGGTTGCATATGCGAAATACCTCCTCTCGTTGCATAAGACGTGATGTTGGACTGCCGTGCGTTGACAGGAGTTGAAATCTGCTGTTGCTGGGGTGGATGTGTAGCTTGTTGTTGCGACCGTGAGGGGTCCTGCGGCGCCACCTGGAACGGTGGAAGCATGAAGCCGCCCTGTGGAGGGGGTTGACCTGGATATGGATGCTGAGGCAGATAGGGCGGCTGTCCAGCAATTGGGACATGGCCTCTCTGATGTTGTGGTGTATGCACACTAGGCGACTGCGGATTCGGCTGGACCGATCCCGGGAAACGTTGATGGGTTGGGGAATGCTTTGTTTGCTGCGATGCCGGGCTAGGCGCAAGTTGGGGTACACCGTTGGCCACATGCTGCTGTATATGGTGCTGGAATTGAGGCCCCGAAGCATGCCCGCCCTGCAAGTGCTGCTGGAAGCCTTGGTAGGGAGTATGCTGGCTTCCTGGTGTAGACGCATTGTGGGGCCCTGGTGTGGAAGGATGCGTCAGCAAATGCGGCGGATGGGCTACCGACGGCGGTGGATACGGCGCCTTTGTGTGCGATGGGCCTTGTTGTGCGGGGGTCGAGCTCTGAGATCGTGGTGTCTGAGGAGGTTGCGGTGGTTGAGTCGTCGGTTGTTTACCCTTCCTGTCTGCAGACGCTTGCTTCTTTCGCGGTGAAGGACTTGGAGCAGCGGATGCAGTGGCATGGCTAGGTTGCGAGAACGCAGGTGCCAGATTGGGCTGGAAAGGTCCTGCAGGACCTGGCGCGATCGTGGATGGGCCATTCTGACGGACGAGGCCCTGCGCCTGAGGACTGGCATTCGTCTGGGCGGGAAAGGGTTGCTGGGCCAGCAGAGGAGACTTCTTGGGGAGACTGGGGCTGCGCGACGCTGATTTCCCGTTTGCCCTCTCTCTTGCATGGTCCGACTCGCCGCGCTCGATGGCGTGCAGTTCACGCTGCAGTCGCTCGTAGCGATCCTCCTCCTGCCTGATCTGCTCGGTGACGGCGGCACGATAGTGGGCGTAGAGCTTGTTCAGCAGCTTCGGAATGAGATGCTGGTGCTGCAACGACTCCTGCACGGTGGGCAGACTGGGGCTGGGTGCCTTCCTCTTGCGCGACTTGACCTCTCCATTGGTCGCATCGGCGTCTGAGTGGTCCCGCTCGTTCCGGATTTCCTCTTTCAAGATGTGCAGGTAGAAGTTGCGCAAGGCATCCGGGCTTAGGCGGGCGCTCTGGAAGCGCTTGTCCGAGGTGATGTCTGGGTTGGTCTTCAGCAGCTGGGAGATGCTGGTGAAGACCTGCGGGTTCACACCGTACGCATGGAGCGACTGGAACAGGAGAAGCGACTCGAGGTGGGTGTAGGCAGTCAGGCTAGTATTCATCCCCCGGAACCACTGGGCGTGGTCTGGGGCGCGCGGGCGGTAGGCGGAGGGCGGGAGAGGAGCCACGGCGACGGCGAGAGCGAGGGCGAGGGTACGGGGGGCGTGTGGGCATTCACGGGCGTCGCATGGGCAGGGCGGGATCGGAGTACGACGGAGGGCGATGGAGGCCGCGGCGTCTGATGAAAGTGCGTGGGCGTGGGCGTGAGCGTGGGCGTTAGGCGTTGGGGTGCGTTTGGGTGTTTCTGCGCCGAGAGGCTGGCTGGGCTGCGAGGAAGCCGCACCTGCGCCCAGCGAATCAGCTGTGAGGAAGCAGGAAGCGGCGCCCAGCGAATTGCGAGGAAGCGGCGCCCAGCGAATGCGAGGAAGCGGCGCCCGGCGAATTGCGAGGAAGCGGCGCCCGGCGAATTGCGAGGAAGCGGCGCCCGGCAAATCAGACGAGGAAGGCGCACCCAGCAAAGCAGACAGAGAGGAAGGCGCACCCAGCAAATCAGACGAGGAAAGCAAACCCAAGCCCAGGCTAATCACGTGAGGGAAGGCGCACCCGAACCGAGCGAATCAGGCGCTGCTGGGCACGTGCGGCTGGAGCTACCTGCAAGGTGGTGACGCCGGCGCGCGGGAGCAGCCAGCTGAGGACAAGGGCACGCTCTGGCCCAACTATCTACACCATCTACTGTACCTAGATACACTGTGCACTGCCTGTGATCATCTTCACGCGCGCAGCGACGGGCGCACTGGCTGGTGACACTCGAGAGACACGCGCGCCGTGCTGCTGACGTCTGCGCCGCCGCATGAACGGCGAGGTGGTCCCGCCTGCACTCCACCCGATCGCCCTCCTGCTTGCTCCCAACGCGGAATGGATGGACGATCAGAGCAGCGGCCTCCTTTTCTAATATTACTCCCACCCGCCAGAGAAATAAGGACCCCATATCATGCTTGCTCCCCGCCTGTCCACCTGCCCATTCTTCACCTTGAAACACCCTTGACATAGTCGCTGCTTGCATCCACCCAAGCTGCATTGTACACTCCGCCTTGCTACTTTGCTACCTTGCTACCTTGCTACCTTGCTACCTTGCGGCCTTGATATCATCCCGTCCCCCACAAACACACCTCGCGCCTCACCATGTCGTCGACGGAAACATTCCACACCGCCGCAGAGGACCCTGATGCCGGCTGGAAGCCCAACAACCGTCCCCAGTCGTAAGAGCTCGCGCCCAGCTTGCCCAAGCTGCTCACGCTCGCCGCTCGCCGCTGACAGCACCCGTCCAGGACCATCGCCCGCAACTTCATGTCAGAGCTCGACGACCTCTTCCGGCTCGACGGCGGCATCGATCTGCTCGATAAGACCGTGCATCAGAAGTGCGTGTCCCGCCCTGCCTTTGCGCATTGCGCCCGCTGACAGCTGCCCTCCCCAGGAAGCAAGCCGTATCCACCCACGCACAGGAGCTCGAGGAGCTCGAGGCAAAGCTCCGCGCGACCGAAGAGCGCCTCCACCAGGCCCGCAACTCTCCGCCGCGCCGGAAAGACAGTCAGCGCCGCACCCCCGTCGAGGGCACCTTCTCCGCCCAAGACAAGGCCCGCCTCGAGAGCAGCGGAAGCCCCCAGCCCATGCGCCAGAACAAGGAGAACATGGCTCCTTGAATCGCCCAGAACATGCCAGGTGCGCTTCCACAACCCACCCCTTGACAGCAGCACTGAATCCCTCCTTGTAGACCGGCCACACTCCGCTCGCATCGACGACGGACTAGAAGGCGTAAAAGCGCACACATTTTTCTATGATACCAGGAGCACGACTCCGTTGGGACAGGCATAGCCAGAGCTACCGGCCATTGCTTAGGTACCGCCTTGGAGGACATACAACCTTTAATTGACGAGCTTTCGGATCGTATCGCTTTCCAGACATGCACTTGTTTCGTCGGATCTGGTTGCGTTGATCCATCAATCCATCATCTTTTTTTTTTCACAATGCGATTTCGTCTTGAACACCGCGCAACGATTCTGTGGAGGTCGTGTGGAAGGCCCGGAATGATGACTAATCGGAATGATTAACTTAACGTAGGGCCCAGTCCCTAGCTGTGGTTTCCACCCTATCACGAAATCGCACCCTACCATGAAATCGGCCGTACGGTCGCGCCGCTATGCCTTGACTCGTAGTATCCTTACATCCAAGCCACACTGTTGTCGATGTGACGTCTAGGTGGAATTCCACCACAATGGCTTGAGCCCGGGGGTAATGAGTATTCACTACGTTGACTCGGACTTGAACATGTCACGGACAAGATCATGACTTGGGACCACTCAAACTTTTGGAGAGTATAAAGAACGGAGGGAGATGTGCAATCACCTTGAAAAACATCACAACAGCACATGAACAGTCTCGCTTTCATTGACACAGGTTCCATTGCTACCTCGAGTTGTACCAGACTACCTCGTCTTCGACATGTCTCTCTCCTCGCCTCCGCAACCCCCACCTTTCCAAGCCACGTCGTCAACGTCGCCTCCTCGGGCTACCGAAGTTTCTGCCCCAGGATCTGATCGAGAGCTGGCTTGCGGACGAGGAGATCATGCGTATGGGGCGAGTGAGAAGAGGCTGTAGGAGGTGAGCTGTGAGATGGTGGGGGTTAAGGAGGATCAGGTCAGCGGTTATGAGTTGTACGTAAAGGGAAACAATCGGACGGATCACTTGTTTGAGAACTTGGCTTCGAAGTGTTCTCTACTCAGTTTAATATACGATTGAATATAAGCTATTTTTTCATCTGGGTCGTTCTAGCCCCCTCGATGACATCACTTCGCTCCCTAAAAAAATAGAAGTATGCAATGCAACGCTCCATAAAATCAGACTGGCCGCTTGCCAATTCGCAATCCAGTGTAATAGTTGATAGATAGAGGCTACGCCTTTTCGTTGTCCAACGATTTTGAAGGTTGTACTTGCCCTACGTGACTAGCGCCTGCGTCACCGCACGACACCACGGCTGGCCTTTCTTCCTACATCATCGTCTTCAGATTTTCCTTCGCGGTAATCGACTCCACGTCAGTAACGGTTATTACTTCCGTCACAAATGCACCACTTGGGCTTCTCTCTGCGCCGTCTGCGTGCGCCGCGGGGGGCAGCTGTACCTGCAGCATCGTGTCCGGCCCAGCAACTGCACCCGCAACTGCGACACAGCACCAGCCAACCTGAGACTTCTTGAATAATATCCGATCGCCTTGACGCATTCACGAGAAACACAACCATTCACTTGAATCCCGCACGGCCCAACCGCTCTGCACTCACTTGGCCGCCATCATGAAGAACTCTACGACTGAATATACACCACACGCACCTCACATCCTCAGCACAGGCCAGGGGACCTGGGAGCCGGAAACACTGCCGCCATCAAAGCGAGAAAACCGCGTCTCAACAACCAGCTTCCCTGCGGCGGACACGTCCACCACTTTAGCCCCAACGAGACCTCATACCATCCCCTCTTTCGGGTCCTTCATCTCGCACAACCAGCCCTCCAGCATGTTCGCCGTCTTCTCCAAGGGCCAAGATACGCACTCCAACCAAGTAGCCTTTTCGCCCGTATCCTCACCTGCTAAGAAGGACACCGCGAAGGCTGCTCCCACCAGCGAAAGTGTATCGCCCAGGAAAGCAGGCGCACAAATCGACCCCGTGGACGGCAAGACGAAGATGTGCGACCGCGCCAAAACATTCGAGACGTTCGTGGACGGCGGGAGGCTGACTGCGGATCTTGGCGTGACGGAGGCGGTGGGGTCGAGCAGTGATGTCCGGCGCGGGCTGGGCAAGCTAAGGGAGTGGTTTGGGAGGAGGAAGCGGTAGTCGGCTGGGCGACCAAAGGTTAGGGAGGAGAGCTGTGCGTCGAGGCGTTATCCACGGGGAGTTTGGCATTTCAGCGGAGCATACGGTTATCTGGTGATGGATGCGATTAGAGGTTGTTTCACAGCGATTTATGCATTGATTGGGGATGAAGGAGTGGGTTTGGGCCTTGTGTAACCACGTTAGATATACATACACTACATCGAGCACCAAAGAACTTTCAAGGTACCCCACTCCACACGCCAACGCCAATCTTACACCCCTTGACTAGAGTCCCCCATCCCATTTCCACAATCTCCCTATCTCCCTCCCATGTACGAACCTCCCCTCCCCTCCTCGCCACCACACACACTCCCACACTCGACTGCTTCCGCAAAGGTGGGAAGCATTCCAACAGCCAACCCGCACGCGGGCGCCTCTCTACTACAGGCTCGGAAGTTTTGATATCGCGGTAAATAAACTCGCCCTTCGGACACAGCGCTTCACGTATGCCACCTTTTTTTCGGAATCCGTTGCTACTGTAGTATTTAAGTGAACTATGGTACCTACGGGATGCCGTGCGAGGATTGTAGATTGTAGCTGCAGAGAAGGAGCAGTCTAACGCTGAGATGGTCGGGGATACTGATTGAGCTGTTCAACGCATATCTGCTGCCTACCTACTACGTTGTCGAATTAGCGGGGATATGGGGCGCAGCGCTAGACGGCACGGGATGAAGAAAGTGCCTGTGTACACGAGGTGCTTTTCACGACAGATGGGCAAGTCCCGCGGGTGGTTTGTCCGGCGTCAGCTCTTTTGAAACGTTGAGTCGCGGGAGTGCAGATGGCAATCATATATGAGGTAGGTGCCGTTCATTGATCTAAGAAGCTCATTGCATGAGCTTGGACGGGAGATTGACACTATCCGCACTACTCCTGCTGCTGTGTGACGTCCTGCGCAACGCCGCGACCTCCGTAAACGCCGCCGTCGAGAATCCACTGCTCGTTGTCGTCGTTGTCGTCCTGGACTCTCCTCCAGCTCTGCTTGCGCTCGCCCTCGACATCCTTCCCCTTGGTGTCGGTCTTGAACATGGGCCGTATCAACCCACCCAGCAACGGGTTCCTGCTGAATGCCCCGCCGCCGCTCGTCCTCGCGCCGAAATCGCCAAGCGCAGCAGGCTTAGGCAGCTCGTCGTCGCTCTCGGGGGTCGGCGGCCGTTCCATGGGCTTCGTCTCGTACTTCTTCTTGATCTTGCCGTCGACGAGGTTGAGACTGGCGACGACCTGCCGCTTCTCGTACTCCGGACGTGCATTCCATTCCTGCTCGCGGAGAGCCTTCTGCTGCTTCTTGAGCTGCATCGCGCGCTCCTGCGGAGTGGCCCATTGGCTCAAACACGCGTGCGTTGTCTCGAAATCGGCGGCTTCATCGTGGACGTGCGTTCTCCGCGCGTTCTGGGCTTGATACGCGAGAAGCTTGTCTCTGTGCTGCTTTGCCTTAGCCAGGCGCTCGTTCTCTGTCTCAACGTCCGATCCTAGATTTGACGACAGCGGCGTCGCGGATCTAGGGGTGGAAAACGGCCGTGGTGCGAGAGATACATCGGCCCGTCTCTGGCCTGCGTTGTTCGCCGCCATCTTCTCTTTCCCGCGTTCTTCACGTAGCACGCGGACCATCGACTGGATCTCGCCGGCGCTGAGTATGGGCTGGCCGCAGAACGTGCATGGCCCTATGCCCTCCTTGACACAGATGATCTTGCCACAGTTCATGCAGTTCGGGGCGGCTTCGAGCAGCGGGTGCCGGGTGGCCATGCAACTGCACTTTCGCTTGGCATTCTCCTGGGCGGCGGAAAGGGTGGGGTTGGTTTGGATCTCGAGTGCGCGGATTGCAGATTCCAGGTCGTTCAGCGCGGTGGATGCACCGTGCATGGGTGTGCCGCCGGCTACAGTGACCTTGGTCTTTGGTTTTGGTGACGAGTTGCGGGAGGATTTGGTGTCTGAGATCAGTTGACCGGCAGCGGAAGGCGGAAGCTTTGAAGGGGGAGGGGCTGGAGAGATGCCCCGTGACTTCGGTGTCGATTTGCCTGAAGATGTGGTGGGTGCCTGAACGGCGTCTGGCTTGTTGGACAGAGCGAAGGCATTATGTTTTGGCGCTTTGGGTTTGGAAGCACCAGCCATATAATCATCTTCATCTCGCTTCAGGTACGCGCCAGTGGTGTTGCCATGGTTTTCAGGTACTCTGGGTGGCGGTAGCTTGTTAAGAGGTTTCTTCTTGCTCCCGGGCTTGGCCTTGGGTAGGTCTGATGAACCGTTTGATGGCTGCGGCTGGCTAGTGCTAGTTGAAGCTGCGGGTTTCCGCCTGCCATTGAAAGATGTGATGAACTCCAGCGCCTGCGGGCTGTCCCCCAGTAGGTTCTGGAGATGATCTGCGGCTTCCCTGTTCGGGAGCGACTCCGCGTATGAGACAATCTGCTTCAGCGAATCCTCGTCCAGCGGGAGAAGCTTCGATAGCTGCGGCAGTGCCCAGGTGGAGAGAGCCATATTGGTTTTCGAAGTGTGGGTGAGAGAGTAATACTCGTCATAGGCTGTGATTCATTAATTTGTGGAAGTGCAGCCACTGTGGCGCTAGGTACCTAGTGGCGGTGCAGTTGCCTTTTCGCCATTGCGGGGAATGGAGCAGCGCTCCATCGCGGTACTCTTGCAGCACGTATAACACCACAGGCACGCGCAATGGCTACCGAAGTTGCCCTTGAGACCACCGTTGTATGTTATGATGCCTCTACAAGTCTTTTGGGTATTTCGGCGTTATTAACCACGGACAGGGCACCATCACCGTCGAGCTCTACACCACCCATGCCCCCAAAACCTGCACAAACTTCTCCACGCTCGCGCAGCGCAGCTATTTCGATGGCCTCATATTTCACCGCATCATACCCAACTTCATGATTCAGGGTGGTGACCCGACGGGCACCGGCCGCGGCGGCGCATCCATCTACGGCGAGAAGTTCGAGGACGAGATCTCGCCCGCACTGAAGCACACCGGCGCGGGCATCCTCAGCATGGCCAACTCGGGCCCGGATACGAATGGGAGTCAGTTCTTCATTACGCTCGCGCCGACCCCGTGGTTGGATGGGAAGCACACGATATTTGGCAGGGTGAAGCATGGACTGCAGGTTGTTAAGAAGCTAGGGCTTTTGAAGACAGATAAGGAGGATAGGCCGGTGGAGGAGGTTAAGATTTTGAGGGCTTATGTGATTGAGAAGACGGATACGATTTGAGGTGACATGAGAAATCACATAATGCGACAATATGCAGACGCGCAACACGCAATACTGGAGCTGCTTGAGGCAAAGCAGCCCCTTCCAGAACCAGGGCTAGTCATGTAAAGTGTGGAGGGATTAGAGGGTCGCCGTAAGTAGCTCAAGTTTACTTGCATCGAATAATCGCTGAATTAACTAGCTGGCTTTGAACTTGTCCAACGGGCCGTTTGGATGTATCAGAACCTTTGTGTACCCTTCTATCCGCTTGTCGAACTTCTCATATGCGACTGATGCATCGTCGATGTCAATCTCGTGCGAAACAACGAAACTTGGCTTTGCCTTTCCAGATACGATGAGGTCTCTCAAGTATCGGTTGTACGCTTTCACGTTGCATTGCCCGGTTCCCAGCGACAGTCCCTGCTCGCGTTAGCAAAAAATCTCTCACTGTTGAGTTCTCATTGACTCACCTTCTCGAAGAGCTTTCCGAAAGATATCAAGATTTGGCCTTTCTTGCTATGCTCGTCAGGTGCTCCAGGATCTGCGGGCACGTAGAGCCCAGGAATGCCGAGTCCTCCCGTAGGTCTTGTTACCATAATCAGCTGGTCCAGGATGATGTTCGGTTTTTCTTTGCCCCCAGATGCGTCGACTGCTTGGTAGCCGACCGCGTCTATGGCGCGATCCACCATTCCGTCGTTGGCCATGATAATCTGCTCCACGGGATCGCTCTTTTTGAAGTCGATAGGCACGCAGCCAATCTTTTCTGCCTGCTTCAATCGTTCCGGGACAGTGTCCACAACGAATACTTTGCTAGCGCCGCGAAGGATCCCGCTGTACGCCGCCATCAATCCAACAGGACCTGCTCCGAACACAGCGACGGTTTCACCCGACTGGAATCCAGAGAGGTTCAGGCCGTGCCACCCCGTGGGGAAGATGTCTGCTAATAGCGCAAAGTCTGCCTCATGCTCAGTCCCCTTCGGCAATTTCAACGCATTGAAGTCAGCGAACGGAACTCGCAGGTACTGTGCCTGGCCTCCCTGGTACGGCCCCATGGCAACATAACCGTACGCGCCGCCCGCAAATCCGGGGTTCACACTGCATCCGTTAGCAACGTGCTCCTGCATGAATCCAGTGAACACACCCCGTGCAAAACGCCGTCCGCCCCTCCTCGCAATTCCGACACCTCCCATCCGCCACGTTGAACGGCAGCACCACACGATCCCCCTTCTCCAGGATAGTAACGCCGGGGCCCGTCTCAATGATAATGCCCATGTTCTCGTGCCCAAATACCAAACCTGCTTCCGCGGCTGTCCGTCCCTGGTACATGTGCAGGTCCGAGCCGCATATCGCTACATTACACGCATTCAATTAGCCACGAACTCGGTATTTCAGAACGCAAGCAAATAACGTACCGGCAGTCGTGACTTTAATAATCGCATCATCCGGATGCTGGATCCGCGGTGCGTCGACCTCCCGCACGCTCACCTTGAACGGACCCTCGTAGTGCACCGCTTTCATTTTCTCGCCCATGTTTACGTGCGTGTGGCTTTCGGTATTTCCAGACTCGTGGTCGGAGTCCAGCAGCGGTATTACATTTGCGCCGTTCTGTGGTGCGGTGCTCATGATGTAAGAGGGCGCGGTGGGGCGGAAGTGGGGTATGTTTTGCGAAGGGTGGGGGTCGTTTTGAAAGCGGCGAATTGTTTTATATCCGTACTGCGCTTGTGCACAACTGGAAGTGGAGTGGTTCTCGTCCTTTATGCTGGCTGGCGGGGACGCGGAACGACGCGTCATCCGTGTGAGGTGCTGCTTTGGAGAGACGCAGGGCCGACGATGGCAGACGAGCAGGACTTTCTTCCGATGTGTTTATATTTGGAACTGTGTCCTCCTTCAAAGTGCGATGGCGGGAATGCTTCTTGGGCTTGTTTTGGGTTGTTTGTGGTCTCGGCCTACACTACATCCGGCAGTACGATCAATATGCCGTGGGGGTTCGATAGTTGTGTGCGCTGGTAGCTACGCGTGAGACATCGCCTCATGGAACTCTATGTATGACATCGCGAATCCCTGTCCGTACATGGCCAGATAGGGAGTGCATGTTGTGGTGGGCGGGTGCTCCTGTAGCTATATAATGTCCGGAAACCTTTCAGATTATCGTCGTGCGAACCTCGCTGTCTTCCTTTACATTTATGAATACCAACATCTAAGCCACAAATTTGTATGGCAATGTAGATGAGAAATAGGACGCCGAAGAGTGTAGTATCAACGACTGGGCGCGAAAAAAGGGGTGTTCTATGCACCAGCCCGAACAACACCTTCTCACAACGATGCAGGTTCGCGCCCGTCCAAAAAAGACATTGTGTACGTAATTCGGACAGATTATCAACAGTTATATCTGAGTATGTCTCGTTCTCTTTGCGCCTTCAACTTAGGTTTATCACCCCCAACCGGTATTTAAAATATAGACTTAGGTACACGTGCTTGACGAGACAAGAAGAGTGACGTGTAGCCATTAGATAAGCTGTACAAGCCGTTATCTCAGCCCTCATACATATAACAGTAGGGGGAGGGACGTGACAAGGCTGAATTTTTCAACAACACTTCCCATTGGACCTGATGGAGATCTGGCGGAAATGCTAGAGATGTAGAATCAAGAAGCAAGAAAATGATCGATTCGGTACCTCTATTCCTACCAATGGTCTTAAATAGAAGTAACATGTATCTTCTTTGAAGTTATATTCATGAGGCCCTACAAAAACGTTTCTTCTTCTGCCCATCATGAAAAGAGTTCGTTTTTGATTCAGCAATCACCTGCCAAAATGCGCGCTATGACCTGCGCTCAACACATAGAACACGGAAGTATAGAATTGAAGCCCTAAAGCAATTTGACTAGAAACAAAGAGCGAGCGTGGTATGTCAAAGGCTAAATCTAATCATGATGATGTGAACAGATGGAACAGAAACAAAACCCACAGACCCAAACAAATACCCGAAGGCCTTTAAAATGACACGTCCTGGCCTATTTCGAGATGCAGTCATACTGGTAGAACCCAGCTGTGCTCCCATCGGAGTTGACCTGGGGCTTCGTAACCGTCAATTGGTCTCCGCTCGGCAGCAACGCGCCTTGCCAGATCTCAGCGTAGCCTTGGAAGTAGACTTGTCCGTATTGGTTACTGCCTCTTTTTAGCCTCTGCCTAAATATCGTTTTATAGTGGGAGGAACTTACTCATCGCACTTGATCGTGATCGTCGTGGTCTGTCCACTCGTGAACGTCTCATCATGAGAAACTTCGGTACCAATAGACGCCGACACGATGCCCTCAATACCGGCAGACACAGAGGTCGAAAATGAAGCGTGATCAGTGACGCTCTTCTCCGAGGACCATTCCCATGTGGAGCCACCAGGGAGGCCATCACCGATGTTGTGCTTCATGTCCCCGGGTTTGCCGTTCGTGGTGTGTACTCCATACGTGAAGGAATTATCGCGTTCAGCACGCTTAGTGAAGACTTCAGTTCTTGAGCCTTTCTCGCCCATAGTTACGGAGATAGTCTTGACTGCAGACCTAGCAACAGTTCGCTTCTTGTTGTCTGGTGGGTTGTAGTTCGGGTTGTTCCTGACGGCGATGCTGAAGCGGCCGCCGACTTCGTTCGCTGCACCACCGGTGCCAGCCGGGAAGCAGGTCGATTTGACGCCGTTTATACCGTTGTATATTTGGTTTTCGGTGACAGTGTAGGACTGGTCCCAGAAGGAGACATCGATCTGGCAGTCGCTCTGGTCGCTTTGGTAAATGGAGAGGATGTTGCCGCCGTCTGGATGGGTGTACGTTCTTGTGCCGTCTGTGAAGGTTTGGAAAAGCGCGTCGCAGTCGGCTAGCTGCGGAAAAGTAAGCATTGACAGGACGGATCACGGAGAAGAGGCATTGGTATAGCGAGAGCACAGTTGGAATCTAAAATACCTTTGGGAACTGTTGGCCATTGCATTCGAATTTGAAAGAACCCTGGCGAGCTTCAACGAGAGGGCTAGCTCGAGCAGCGCCAATGAGGGCGATGCTGGAACCGAGGACTGTCGTTGACTTCATATTGATTCTGATGGAGATTTGGAAACTTTTTGAGGAAGTAGTGGCGAGATATGATTGTGATGAGAAGAATTGATGTTGTGATGGTGTTGACTAGGAGAAGATGGCCAGCTACTTATACGCAGTAATGGCCTTTAGCGTCTACTTGACTATGATGTTAGAACCAAGCGCATGAATATGCGCTTCGGCATGGTTCCTCTCTACCACATCATGTAATCCTCACAGCCTCCTGCTGTTCGTGGAGTCTGATAGATTCTGTGCGCTTCTGCTTTGTCCGTAGTGATCTTCACTGAGCCCATCTTCGAGGCGGCAACTCATTCACACCCCTTGCGCACGAGGCATAATCGTCATCGTCATCGCGTGGTTTTGCGCGAAACTCCGGGAACTGGGTGCGATCTTCAAAGATACGATATTATTAGCGAAAGGAATAGTTGGTAAGAGGACCAGCGCGTTTCGTTATGACAAAGGGTGTATGCACGGCTTCAGGACTTCTCGATGATTGGTTGACTGCCCGAAACATCAGAGGCTACGCGGATGGGGCAATATTTTACTCCACAACCTCGTATTGACGGTCCGACCTATGCCTCCAAAGTCTGACATGCCAAGATCATGATCGCGATCCAAAAATTGTACTAGAGTTGGGGGCTAACCTCAAGCCTCTGACACGTGGGGTCCTCGTCTCATCTTGCTACAAACGGATGGCGGCTCTGCTTATTGGTGCGCTTGGGCTGTCGGTGATTTTTCTCATTGGCGACGGTGTTTAAGCACTGCCGTTCTGGGTTCTTACTGATGCGCACATCGCATCATCGAAGTTGTTTTGGGCTATATGGCATTTGGTGTGACCATCGATGACCACGATCAAACAGCGTGGAAGTTAGGCGATCCGTGTTTTAATCCGAAGCTATGGGCTTGTGCCTCTGAGATGATGACGCTAGCATAAGGTTGCGGCGGACACCAGGTGAACGGGTAGCCGCATGGCCAAACAGGCTCCGTGTGACTGCCATGCCACGCGATGAATGAGATATGACATCAATGCGTACGGTTATCCCCTGAAGATCTTTCCAAGCATAGCCTCACAAGGTGTTAGGCCATCGTAAAAGATACGGATACGCAGAATGGGGCCCATTCTTCATCACTATGAACATCCGTTTCGAGGAGGTGTATACATGCATTAGATGGTACAGAATGGATACGACTTCGATTTGAAGGCCATGATCTGCAGTCTGTTGAACCGGAGAGCGGGTAGGACGGGTAGAACGGCCAAAGCATGCTGACCGAGAACCAGACAGTGATGGTTCCCAAGAATAGACAATGAGGAAGAAGACAGCCTGGAGTAGAAGTAGCTATGGAGAAGACAGTATAAAGAGACACCAGGACCCTATCTTGTGTCCCATCATCCAAAACTGGTAGACGCTTCGATCTACATCATCTCGACCACAGCTCTTTCGTCGACACTTTGCAGAACAATTCCATTACCACCAACACCACCAACATGCACTTCACTAAGGTAGGCTGCACTGCATTTTCAAGTTGAGTATCCCGAAGCTGATAGTCAACACAGGTCATTGCTGCGCTGTCTCTCGCGGCTCCGGTCTTCTCGATTGGCGTCACCGTCGAACAGTTCAGCGACGGAAACTGCCAGTCTTCTATTGATCCAGTCATCGGCGTCCTAAAGGACGGCTGCAGCACGTGGTCGACACCGGTTGGGAAGTCGATGTCAGTCAGCACCTACGCGTCAACTGGCGATTCAGGCTTCTCATGTGAGGAGGGCAAGAGCATTGTACTTCAGGTTTGGCAGTCTTCGGCCAACTGCGATAACATTCCGGACGCCACTGTTGGACCTCTGACCACGGATCCACAGGAAGGGGGGTGCATCATCATGCCCATCAGGTCTGCATCGTTTGCATGCCAGTAGATACATGTGTGCAGCTGGGCAATCAGCAAATGTCGCGATCTGGTGACACTGGTGGATGGGCGGAGTACCGTAGGACGTGATGCGGCGCGCCAGGTGGGATGCAGTTGTGCTGGGTGACTTGGTGTATGGAGTATGGCGTTCAATACGACTATTTCCCTAATTTTCTTGCTATACTCGTGAACGAAAGAGCAACTACCGGGATGAAGCCCATGGGGGACGAGAGCCGGCAGAATGAGCTTGTTCTGGTTGGTACGATGACGGCATGTCACATTCACGTGAACTTCAAGCGGTTATACCGTACCTCGCGATAATTTGCTTACTACGCTCAAGTCGAGGAATATTTACCAAACGTTACACTTAGTAACCGCCTAGGCGAAGAGTCGATATACCACACGTACAACTCTAGTGTTCACTCTAGAGAACGTGCCTAGTACGCCTCTCTACCTACGTGAGCCATACAATCCGATATTCCTAACAAACACCTCTCTGTGCTCTTTGAAAGTCACAGGAAGCGATTGACATCGTATCCGTGTACTCGGATATTGTGTCTATGTATGCGGGCAAGTCAAGAACTGTAGAAGCCCTTCGTTATGCTGGTCTTCCCACCAATTTTACAAGCAGCTGGATACGAAGTGAGGGAATGTTCCACCCTCACAGAACCCGCTATCCGGACATCATCAACGCGCGAACATAATCGTACCCGCAATGACGACGCCACAGTAGCAGCCTGCTTACAGGCATCTAAAGCTATCACTAATGTGCTGAGCGAGGACCGCCAGCACTCATTCCACCTCGCCCTTTCGGGCGAATGCCTCTACACACCCGCCATCCTATCGGCATATTGGCATCATCTACGTCCCACAACTCACAAGATCGGTATTATCTACTTCGACGCTGATGCAGATCTGCACACGCCTTCTGATCCCGCGGGCAGTGGGAACATCGCAGGTAGTGCGTAAGCTCAGAGTACAAGTCCCCCGATGCTAGGCGCAAGCAATACCTCAACTTGTGTATTACTTACACTCTTGGCTAGCTCAACCCTTTTACCTCCTTTTTATCTTTGATCCTTCGATAAAATGTACCCACCTCTGACTTATAACCCCAATGTTAGTGACGTTTACCCACCTCACGCTCCGAGACGGCGCGTTGGACAGTATGAAGACATTCTGCAAGCCTGACGGATCTGGCGTCGTGGATGAGACAAACATCGTTCTTTTCGGCATGAACTCGCAGTCTGAAGCGAATAAGCGGGAGCACCTGGGCGATCTCTTCGATAACAACTTCCGCGTCTTTACTTCCGGGACTGTCCAGCGCAAACCGGAAGAAAGCGCAGACAAGACGCTGGATTATCTGGAGGGTGAGGTACCAGGGTGTAGACTACATCCTTGTTCATCTCGGCGTGGATGTTGTTGATCCGGGGGGAGTTCCCGCCGTGCAATGTGCCAAACTGGATGGGATTGGAATACGTCCAGACGATGAGGGCGCTGAAGGTGTTTCTGGGAAATGGGAAATGTGTGGGACTGAGCATTGCGGAGGTGAATCCGGACCATGACCCGGGACTGGTTATGACTAAGCGGCTGGTGGATGATGTGGTTGATGGGCTGGTGAAGAGAAGCGTGCATGTGACGCTGCCATGGATTGGTGAATATTAGTAAGAGAAACGCTCATTGCATCACTTTGTAAAGATGCCATTATGCTAATCTTCGCTTCAATTTTCTCTTGCGATCTTTCGACTCGACTTGAGGTTTGATCAAGCTTCTTCATGTACTTCCAAGCTGGGATAATACAGATATAGTAGTAGTTCTATAGCTTCCCTACCTTACTAATTACAGACAGAGGCTTAGACTAGCTAGGGAAGTTCTAGATTATACTATGTAAATTAACTAGAATAAAATAACTCCTCTCTATAATATACCACCCCTAGACTAACAGCGGCATAGAAAGGGTAAACTAGGAGGTACTCTTAGTCCTCCGCATTATAGTTAACTTTAAATAGATAGACTGGCTAGACTACCTCCTAGCCTACTAGCTTATATTAAATAATAAAGCATCTACTACTATAGGCCTAAGCCTAAACTTTCTACTAAATAGATATTACGTTAATCTTCTTAAGAGAATCCCCTTACTAGCAGAGTCTACTTACACCCCTACTAGGAGGGTAAAGCACTTCCTAGACTACCTTAAGAAAGGGATAGCTTTAGCCTAAACTACTATTACCTATAGATAGTAGTGTACTATAGAGGCTATAAACTACACCTACTACCCTATAGAGCGATTTTAAGTTAGAGATAAGATATAGTTTTTACTATATAATATAAAAACTAACTAGCTAAAAAAGAAACTTAACTAGCTTAAGGTTAAGTATACTATAACAGCTATGCTGTCCCTACTTATAGTAACGCTAGACCTATCTAGTAATCTCTATAAGACTGTCCACGTTAACCTCCTTAAGTAAGTAGTAGACGATCCCCTACCTAGTTAGACCTAGGCTAACGCCTAGCTAGGCCTAGCCCTAGAGCTAGAAGAAGCGGACCTAGACCTACGTAAATAGGAAGTAGAGGAGGTCCTACGTATTAAAAACACCTAAGAAAAATAATAATAGGCGCTAGTAAAGTAGACTAGGTAGGTATTGCTAACTTAGGTGCTAGTTAAAAACATTATAGACACTATAGCTCTAGACTACTTTAAAGCCGCCTAAGGAGACTATAGGCATAATAATAGTCTTATCTAGCCTATAGGGAAGAACACATAAACATTATAAGGGAAGCTATAATAGGTATTTAAGAATTTATTCCTCTACTAACCTAGTAGAGGCGCTATCTATCTAAAAACTACTAAAGGCTATTAGCCCTAGGGTTGCTATAACTAAAGCGGCACTAAAGTAACACTAGGTAGAAATAAAAGGGGGCTATAATAACTGCATTACTCTTTACACTAGTAGTAGCGGCACCTAGGAAAGTGCACTAAGCCAGCCCTAGACAAAGACTTAGGTAGAGTTACTCTATAAGGCTCTTAATATAGGTTAAAGAGTATACGCTGTTAGGCTAGGGCTACTAGAAGGGTAGGGTAGTATTAGCTAGGAGCTATCCTAAGTCGCTCTATAATAGTAGTAAGTAGGTTAGTAGTCTACGCTTAAGTCTAGGTTATTTTATCTAGGCGCCAGCCTATACTCTCCTTAGATTACTAGATATAATTTCCTATATTATTTATTTACCCTGCTATATTATTAGCTAACGCTACTAGATTCTAATTATAGTTACTACTATACTAGGCTAGAGTTATCTAGAGCGAAGGTGCTACTAGGGCTATATCTATACTAGGGGGGGCAACTACTATTCTGTTACTATGCTAAGGTAGGGGTATAGTAGAGGAGTCTAGCTCCTAGATTAGGCTAGAATTCTTAAGCACTAAGTTTAGGTACTACTTATACTACTAGGCTAAGTAGTAGAACTCTACTATAAAGGTGGGCAGCGTTCTAGTTATAGGCTTCTAGGGGTTAGTGCTATACATTCTAGGATTATAGATATATAAATTACTATTAACCTGGCCTTACTCTACGTATTTAATCTAGAGGCGCAGAGCCCGCCTTAGGCCTAGGTTATTAGCGAAGGGGGCAGAATTATACTAGTAGGTAGCCTTAGTGTGATAGTAGGCGCTATAGGAGTGGCCTTAGAATAGTTAACAGCTATATAAACATTAATAATAGTCTAGAATGCGAGGCCACAGACTTACTCTACACGCCTAAGCTACTTTAAGCGCCTAATATATTTAATATATATAAGGCCTATATTAAGGTTAGCTAGCTCTTTATCTAAACTATCTCCTTAAAGGACTACGCTTTTAGCGATATAAAGCCACTTTAGAGTATAGGTAGGGATAGTAAAGTTAGGGCAATTAGCTAGTATACGCCTCTTAGAAGTTGTAAAGAGATAAAGGTAATTACTACTATTAGGCTACTACGTAGGCGTATTAAGGCTCTAGAGAATCTCTTCTACTTTAGTATTATTAATCTCCTCCTTAGTATACGTATAGCTAGGCTTAGTAAGGCGCTAGTTTAGGTCTAAAGAGTTATTACTACTACTACTACTAAGACTAAAGATATCTGCTAAGGCGGCGCCACCTTAGAGGCTATTATTAATAATATTAATATTAGCCGTAGCCGCGAATAGAACACTAAAAAAGAGGGCTAAGAGGCTAATAAGAGTATAGGGGCGCATAGCGCAGGAACAGAAGGGGAACTAGATTAGGGCTAGAAGGAGATAGGGACAGAGGTGGTTATAGATAGTTAAGGAAGTTAAAATAGGCGCAGGTTAGGGTTAGTATAGGAAAGAGAGAGTAGAGAAGGGAAGAAGGAAGGCAAAGTAACGTAGATATAAAGAGACTATAATAGCAACGTACTGCTAAGGTAATAAACACATAATAATTACATTAGAAAGGGCAGGAGCGCTGTCCTATTACCTTATAATAATAAGGTAAATAAACAAACTGCCTAATAAGGGCCCTTACTATAAGGCCGCCTTAGGGCTACCTCTATACTACTACCTTACTATAGCATAACACTCTTAAGATCTCTAAGGCTTACCTTATAACTATAAGACGTTTTAAACTAAGTAAGGTCTAGGGTATATAATAGGCTAGGGCATAGCCCTAGCCTTTAGAAGGATCTTAAGGAAAGGAACTACCCTAAAGAAGTAGACCTACTAAGGAAAACTTTTCTTATAAGCGGCACACCCCCCTATAGAGACTTAATACCTAGAATTTATCCTTTATATTTTGGCACTTACAGTTCTGTTCATTCTCTAAGGCTAGCCCATAACATTAATTATTATAAGAAATTATTAGTTAAAGAGATGTAGGTGTCTTCTATAGTTTATATAAAATAGTGTATGTTCTAATACTGCTAATACTTTGTTATTATAGGCTAACTGTGCTATAGGTAGTAATAAAACCTAGTTATTCTTCTAACTATTGCAGTAGATGCGTAGGTACGTTTCTATAGTTTAGTTCGTACGTTCTGTCTATCTGTCTGTTTATAGATAGTAAGTTGTTAATAGCTTTTGTTTCGTTCTAAGTAGTGCTATAAGCGTTATCTAATAATTTAACGTAAAGAGCTTGTCTCTATTACTAATAATTATTTTTAGGATTCTGTAGTGTCTAATTAGTTAGTCCAGGATAAGAAAAGCGAGTTCCTTTACTATTATTCTTTTAAGACATGGAATAAGCTTAATATACTTAGTTAGTTAGCAGACTATCACTAGTATACTATTGTATTTAATTCCTATTATTGGATCCTTAGAGTTTAGAATTCCTATAATAAAATCTATAGCAATATCTTCCTATAGTGCTGTTAGTATTCTAATTACTTACATCTCTCTATATTTAAAATATATACTATGTTTATTTCTTTAGTATTCTGCACATTTATAGGTGTAAGTTATTATAGCTTCCTTAATTCCTTTAAAGGTGTAATTCCTTTAGATAAGTTTTATTGTCTTTGTAATGCCTAGGTGTCTGTACATAGGGTTATTATAGTATTGTTAGATAATCTTAGTCTGTAGATGTTCTAGAACTTCTTAGTTAATTACTAAAAGTTAATTTAGTTCTACTATTAGCTCTAGAGATCCATCTTTAGCTTTGCGAAGGATTACAGAGAAGGTTTTTACCTTTTCTCCTACTAGATTACTTTATTAGCTAAGAGCGTCTACTCTACTATTTTTTTTTCTAGCTACATAGATGATTTTAAACTTATACTACCTAGTGGTTTATAACTATCTTTATTATTATAGCGTAAGTTCTTTTGTTGTTATAAACCTTAGAAGGTTCTTATAATCTGTGTAGATTTCTAGCGTTAAGTAACTAAGCGTATAAATCCTCTAGTACTTTAAGGCTTTAATAATAGCGTAGAGTTCTTTGTTATATACATTATATTGTGTTTTAGCGTTATTAAATTTACATAAGTAATAGGCAATTAGGTGCTATTTACTATTACGTTCTTATTTAGCGTAGGCGCCTAGCGTAAGATCACTAGCGTCTATTTTAAAGCGTAGTGGTTTATCACTTCTAAAATAAACAAGGATAGGTTCTATAATACATACTATCTTAAGGAGTTAGAATAACATTCCGCACTTATTTATCTATTTAAAGGGTACGTCCTTCTTTATAAGATTTGTTAAAGGTATTGTAACCTTTACGTAATTTTAGATAAATTGTTAATTAAATCCATAGAATTCTAAGAATTCTTAGATGTTCTTAGCTATCTTTAGTATTAGCTAGTTCTTAATATATTTAACTTTACTTAGTGCTATCTCAATTCCTTCTATAGTAATAATATATCCTAGGAATTCAAGTTATTTAACGTTAAACTTGCATTTCTTAAGTTTAATGTAAAGGCATACTTTGTCTAGTGCTTCTAGTACTATCTATACATGCTTAGTGTAGTCTAATTCGTTTTTAGAAAAGACGAGGATATTGTCTATATACGCAATAATAAATATATCTAGATATTCGCGAAGTACGTTATTAATAAGTGCTATAAAAGCTGCTAATGCGTTTATAAGTCTAAAAGGCATAACCTTATATTTAAATAATCTGTAGCGTAATTAAAACGCTATTTTCTATTCTTTACCTTTCTTAATTTGTATAAAGTGGTAACTGTCTCTTAGATCTATTATTATAAATATCTTGGCTTAAGATAGTTAATCTTGTAACTCTATAATATTTAGTAGTGGATATTAGTTCTTTATTATTATGTTATTAAGTTATTAGTAGTTAACGTATGGTCTATCTAATCTATTCTTTTTCTTAATAAACATAAAAGGGCTTACTACTAGTAACTTTAATAGTTATATATATCCTTTCTTAAGGTTTGTCTTAATAAAATCACGTTCTTTAAGGAGTTCTTCTACTATCTTACTATATAGTGGTCTAAAGGGTGGCGTCTTCCCTTCTTCTAGGTCTATTGTAAGATCCTAGGGTTAATGTTCTAGTAGGTTTGCTTTTCCTTCCTTTTCTATAAATATGTGTATCTATTTCCTATATTCTCTTAGTAAGGTAAGGGGTGTACTGTTGTCCTCCTTCTTACGCTTCTTAATCTAGTAGTTCCTGCTAGTGTCTACTAAGGTGTGCTTCTGTTTTTTAACTATCTATCGCGGTATTATGTTATTAATAACTCCCTTATCTACTATTATTTTTAGTTAATGCGTAGGCTTTACTTATAATATATAATTATAGCGTTTAAACAATATTTTTTTGTACCCTAGTTAATCTGCGGGTTGTGTATTATTAACTAAGGTAATCCTAAAACTAACTTATACTTAGATCCTAGTAAGATATCTAAAGTAAGTTCCTTACTATATCCTTAGACTATTATCGTAGTAGTGACCTCCTAGTATATTTAAGGTATCTTAGGTATTAGGGATCTATTCGCGATATAGATAATATAGAGTACTTCTTTCTTTAATATTATAAGTCCTGCTTGTTTTACTGTCTAATAAGATATAAAGTTCTTTCCTACTCCTAAGTCTATAAGAGCTTAAGCCTATATTCCTTTAAGCTATACTAGTAGCTTAACTAATACTGTTCTTACTATAGCATTTAATTTAATAAAGGCGTTTTCTTGTCTAAGTTTAGGCCTAAAAAAGACATTTGTTTATATAGGTTATAGTTAAGTTCTAGTGCCTAGTATACGTTTCTAAGCATCTGCTTCTATTATTATTCTTAAGTATATAGCTTATATAGATTGTCTTCTTCTTCTTTTTCCTGTAAGGATGTTCTTCTATTTTTCCTCCTACAGTCTTTACTGTTCCTGTGTACTAGTTAAATTAGTAGCTCTATTATTACTTCTTACGTAGGGTAGTTTACAAAGCCATCTAAACGTTTAGCTATATAGTAGTATTCGCAGTCTTAGTTTAGACACGTGTACTAGTATAGTTATATATAGTTTTTGTTAATAAGTATATTATAGTATTTATTGCCCTTTAGCGTAAGGTAAGGAAAGTATTTTATTTATTATTTATCCTAGAGGTGTTTATTATAAGCTATAATAGGGCAGTCTGTCTATATCTATCTATAGCGTAGTTTCCTTTTAGGTTATTTCTTATTCTCCTCTTTCTCTACCTTATGTTGTGCGCATATTGGTTCTTCGCAATACGTCCACATATAGAATTAGTATATAGGATTTTAGTAGTCTAGGTAGTACTTTGGTACGTAGTCTAACTTCTTATTTTTATAGGGTTGCATTCCTTTTAGTGCCTAGTAGGGTTCTATATAGTCCTAAATATTTAGTTTATACTTAGGTAACATAGGATTGTCTTCTTCCTGCCTACTTTATAGGTGAGGAGTAGGAGATCTTAGTATCTCTTCTACATCTTCTATGTTATAGTATACGTTAGAGTTATCTTCTAGATCTTTATATAGTTGTAAGTTAGGTAAATCTAATCGCTTACTTTACTCTAGTGTGACGCGTTAGTAACTAAATAGTGTTATAATAACTTCTTATTCTTTATTAGGTTCTTAGTCCTTAATAGTTAGTATATTTAACTTAGTTTAATAGACTTTGTTCTTTAATCTGCAGTTCCTAGCTATATAGCCTAGTTTACTACATGTAAAGCATTTATAGGTCTTAGTTATTAATTATTAACTTCTATTAGAGACGCGTTTATTAGGCTGCTTAGGGCCTATTCTTTCTCCTTTTTCTTTACCTATGTAGTTAAACTAGACATCTTCTATTAGTTTATATCTCTAGTAGTTCCTTAGCTATTGCTTTTAGATAATTCTAATAGGGTTTTTATAAACCACTTTTACTAGTTGTCTAAAGCTTATCGCCCTAGGGTTTTAGTAGAGCTCCTATTACAGTAAAAACCACTCTTTATTAATTCTAATAGTTTCTTTGTATAGTTCTTTAAGGTTGGCAATTTATACACTACTACGTAAGAGTTTCTTACGTAGTTTCTATTTAAGTCCTTATTTATATATATTCTAAAGAGATTTATTGTCCTAGTTAAGTTACACAGCGTATCTGCGAAACTTAACTATATACTTAGCTACTAATTATTTCTAAGTTATAGTCTAAATCTTTGCTTTTGTAATAGAGTCCTTATTAGTAATTCTAAAGAGTTGTTTAAGGCATTTCTTAAAGTTATTATAATCTTTAATAATATTAACTATATTAGCGTACTTATTTACGTAATTGTTGTTATTATTATTATAGTCTATTCCTAGGTACTTTTTAAGGTAGGGATAGATCTATAATCCTATATCTCCTTATATATATGTTACTGCGAAGATAACTTTCTTTTTATCTTTAAAGGGTTTATCTAAGTTAAAGAAGTAGAGGTCTAACTAGAGAATCTAGACGTTAGTTTAAGATTATTCGCTAAAGTAGAGATTAGGTTTATGCGCCTTACTACTATCCTTTATAAGAGTAATCTTAGCGGCACCTAAAGCTGTAGAAGAGGTAGGAGTTTGTAAAGTACTTATATTAAGGGTGTTTAAGATATTAAATCTAAGAGGGTAGCTAGTCCTAAAGGGTTAAAGTTAGTTCTTAGGCAGGAGTACTTACAGAAGGTAGAAAGTCTTATTAGTATAATAGTATCTTGCGAAGTGTAATAAGTTAACAATTTAGTCTACTAGAATCTAAATAATAGATTAATAAATAGATTAAACATAAGTATAGAGAGCCTATCCTTACGTTCCTATATACTTTAAGCAATTAGTGGACTAATCGCTCTAATTAAACTAATTAAGCACTAATTAGTTGCTTAGTATGTTAAGTGCTTAGTCTAATTAGTTATCTTGGCGCTCTGATTACACTAATTAGGTCACGTAACCTTTTGTGCTGTGCCACTCGAATAACAAATGTAGATATATATAAAGATCCTGGGAGGCCTAGCCTTTAGATCTTAATAGTTTATTACTTCTAAAATAAATAAGGATAAGTTCTATAATACATACTATCTTAAGGAGTTAGAATAACATTCTGTACTTATCTATCTATTTAAAGGGTACGTCCTTCTTTATAAGATTTGTTAAAGGTATTGTAACCTTTACGTAATCTTAGATAAATTGTTAATTAAATCTATAGAATCCTAAGAATTCTTGGATATTCTTGGCTATTTTTAGTATTAGCTAGTTCTTAATGTATTTAACTTTACTTAGTGCCATCTTAATTCTTTCTATAGTAATAATGTGTTCTAGGAATTTAAGTTATTTAACGTTAAACTTATATTTCTTAAGTTTAATGTAAAGGTATGCTTTGTCTAGTGCTTCTAGTACTGTCTGTATATGCTTAGTGTAGTCTAATTCGTTTTTAGAAAAGACAAGGATATTGTCTATATACGCGATAATAAATATTTCTAGATATTCGTAGAGTATATTATTAATAAGTGCTATAAAAGCTACTAGTGCGTTTGGAAGTCTAAAAGGTATAATCTTATATTTAAATAGTCTGTAGCGTAATTAAAACGCTGTTTTCTATTCTTTACTTTTCTTAATTTATATAAGGTGGTAACTGTCTCTTAGATCTATTATTGTAAATATCTTAGCTTAAGATAGTTAACCTTGTAACTCTATAATATTTAGTAGTGGATATTAGTTTTTTATTATTATGTTATTAAGTTATTAGTAGTTAACGTATAGTCTGTCTAATTTATCCTTTTTCTTAATAAACATAAAAGGGCTTACTACTAGTAGCTTTAATAGTTATATATATCCTTTCTTAAGGTTTATTTTAATAAAATTATGTTCTTTAAGGAGTTCTTCTCCTATCTTACTATATAGTGGTCTAAAGGGTGGCGTCTTCCCTTTTTCTAGGTCTATTATAAGATTCTAGGGTTAATATTCTAGTAGGTTTACTTTTTTTTCCTTTTCTGTAAATATATATGTCTATTTCCTGTACTCTCTTAGTAAGGTAAGGGGTATGCTATTATCCTCCTTCTTACGCTTTTTAATCTAGTAGTTCCTACTAGTGTCTACTAAGGTGTGCTTCTGTTTTTTAACTATCTATCGCGGTATTATGTTATTAATAACTCCCTTATCTACTATTATTTTTAGTTAATGCGTAGGCTTTACTTATAATATATAATTATAGCGTTTAAACAATATTTTCTTTATACCCTAGTTAATCTACAGGTTATATATTATTAACTAAGGTAATTCTAAAACTAACTTATGCTTAGATTCTAGTAAGATATCTAAGGTAAGTTCCTCTCTATATTCTTAGACTATTATTATAGTAGTAACCTCCTAGTATATCTAAGGTGTCTTAGGCATTAGGGATCTATTTACGATATAAATAATGTAGGGTACTTTTTTCTCTAATATTATAAGTCCTGCTCGTCTTGCTGTTTAATAAGATATAAAGTTCTTTTCTACTCCTAAGTCTATAAGAGCTTAAGCCTATATTCCTTTAAGCTATACTAGTAGCTTAACTAATACTATGCTTACTATAGTATTTAATTTAATAAAGGCGTTTTCTTGTCTAAGTTTAGGCCTAAAAAAGATATCTATTTGTGTAGGTTATAGTTAAGTTCTAGTGCCTAGTATACGTTTCTAAGCATCCGCTTCTATTATTATTCTTAAGTATATAGCTTATATAGATTATCTTCTTCTTCTTTCTATAAGAATATTCTTCTATTTTTCCTCCCGCAGTCTTCACTGTTTCTATATACTAGTTAGATTAGTAGTTCTATTATTACTTCTAGCGTAGAGTAGTTTATAAAGCTATCTAAGTGTTTAGCCATATAGTAGTATTTGCAGTCTTAGTTTAAACACGTATACTAGTATAGTTACATACAGTCTCTATTAATAAGTATATTATAGCGTTTGTTGCCCTTTAGCATAAAGTAAGGAAAGTATTTTACTTATTATTTATTTTAGAGGTGTTTATTATAAGCTATAATAGGGTAGTCTGTTTATATCTATCTACAGCGCAGTTTCTTTTTAGGTTATTTCTTATTCTTTTCTTTCTCTACCTTATATTAAACGCATGTTAGTTCTTTGTAATGTGTCTATATATAGAATTAGTGTGTAGGATTTTAGTAGTCTAGATAGTACTTTAATACGTAGTCTAACTTCTTATTTTTATAGGCTTACATTCCTTTTAGTGCCTAGTAGGGTTCTATATAGTCCTAAACATTTAGTTTGTACTTAGGTAATATAGGGTTGTCTTCTTCCCGCCTACTTTATAGGTAAGAAGTAGAAGATCTTAGTATCTCTTCTACGTCTTCTACGTTATAGTTGTTAGGATCCAGCCGCGCGCGAGCAGCGGGGCACAAGTTTATTAGACCACCAGTCCGCCAGAGTTAGCTAACTAAGTAGTTAGGTAATAGGTCACAGGTCCTAAGGGTCCTAAGGACTACACAGGCCTCGCCTATACAGGAACTCTAGGACGCGTGGGACTCGCCCACATAGGACTCTAGAACATATGGGACTCTAGGACATATAGGACTCTAGGACATATAGGATTCTAGGATATATAGAACTACTTAGTATATAGAAACGCGAGAATAGGCTCTCTATACTTATATTTAATCTATTTATTAATCTATCGTTTAGATTCTAGTAGACTAAATTATTAACTTATTACACTTTGCAAGATACTATTATATTAATAAGACCTTCTACCTTCTATAAGTACTCCTGCCTAAGAACTAACTTTAATCCTTTAGGACTAGCTACCCTCTTAGATTTAACATCTTAAACACCCTTAATATAAGTACTTTATAAACTCCTACCTCTTCTATAGCTTTAGGTGCCGCTAAGATTACTCTTATAAAGGATAGTAGTAAAGCGCACAAACCTAATCTCTACTTTAGCGAATAACTTTAAACTAATGTCTAGATTCTCTAGTTAGACCTCTACTTCTTTAACTTAGACAAACCCCTTAAAGACAAAAAGAAGGTTATCTTCGCAGTAATATATATGGGAGGAGATACAGGATTATAGATCTATCCCTACCTTAAAAAGTACCTAGGAATAGACCACAATAATAATAATAATAATTACGTAAACAAGCACGCTAATACAGTTAACATTATTAAGGATTATAATAACTTTAAGAAATACCTTAAACAACTCTTTAGAATTACTAATAAAGACTCTATTACAAAAGCAAAGATTTAGACTATAACTTAGAAACAATTAGTAACTAAGTATATAGCCAAGTTTTGCAGATACGCTGTGCAACTCAACTAGAATAATAAATCTCTTTAGAATATATACAAATAAGAACTTAAATAGAAACTACGTAAGAAACTCCTACGTAGTAGTGCGCAAATTACTAACCTTAAAGAACTATATAAAGAAACTATTAGAATTAATAAAGAATAGTTCTCACTACAACAGGAGCTCCACTAAAACCCTAGGGTAATAAGCTTTAGACAACCAGTAAAAATAATTTATAAGAACCCTATTAGAATTATCTAAAAGCAATAGCTAAGGAACTACTAAAGATATAAACTAATAAAAGATGTCTAGTTTAACTACTTAGGCAAAGGAAAAGGAGGAAGGATAGGCTCTAAGTAGCCTAATAAACGCGTCTCTAATAAAAGTTAATAACTAATAACTAAGACCTGTAAATGCTTTACATATAGTAAACTAGGCTATATAGCCAGGAACTATAGATTAAAGAACAAAGTCTATTAAACTAAGTTAAATATACTAACTATTAAGGACTAAGAACCTAATAAGAAATAGAAAGTTATTATAACGCTATTTAGTTACTAACGCGTCACACTAGAGTAAAGTAAGTAATTAGATTTACCTAACTCACAACTATATAAAGATCTAGAAAATAACTCCAACGTATACTACAACACAGAAGATGTAGAAGAGATACTAAGATCTCCTACTCCTTACCCACAAAGTAGGCGGGAAGAAGACAACCCTATATCACCTAAGTATAAACTAAATGTTTAGGACTATATAGAACCCTACTAGGCACTAAAAGGAATGCAACCCTACAAAAATAAGAAGTTAGACTACGTACTAAAGTACTACCTAGACTACTAAAATCCTACACACTAATTCTGTATATAAATATATTACGAAGAATTAACATGCGCACAACATAAGGCAGAAAAAGAGGAGAATAAGAAATAACCTAAAAGGAAACTGCGCTATAGATAGATATAGATAGACTGCCCTATTATAGCTTACAACAAGCACCTCTAGGATAAATAATAAGTAAAATACTTTTCTTATCTCACGCTAAAGGGCAATAAATGCTATAATATACTTATTAACAAAAACTATATATAACTGTACTAGTATACATGTCTAAACTAAGACTACAAATACCACTATATAGCCAAACATTTAGACAGCTTTACAAACTGCCCTACGTAAGAAGTAATAACAAAACTACTAATTTAACTAGTATATAGAAATAGTAAAGACTGTAGGAGGAAAAATAGAAGAACATTCTTATAGGAAGAAGAAGAAGACAATCTATATAAGCTATATACTTAAGAATAATAATAGAAGCAGATGCTTAGAAACGCATACTAGGCACTAGAACTTAACTATAACCTATATAAACAGATGTCTTTTTTAGGCCTAAACTTAGATAAGAAAACGCCTTTATTAAATTAAATGCTATAGTAAGCACGGCACTAGTTAAGCTACTAGTACAGCTTAAAGGAATATAGGCTTAAGCTCTTATAAACTTAAGAGTAGAAAAGAACTTTATATCTTATTAGACAGTAAAATAAGCAGGACTTATAATATTAAAGAAAGAAGTACCCTATATTATCTATGTTGCGAATAGATCCCTAATGCCTAAGACACCTTAAATATACTAGGAGGTCACTACCACAATAATAGTCCAAGGACATAGAGAGAAACTTACCTTAGATATCTTACTAGGATCTAAGCATAAGTTAGTCTTAGGATTACCTTAGTTAATAATACACAACCTATAGATTAACTAGGGTATAAAGAAAATATTATTTAAACGCTATAATTGTACATTATAAGCAAAGCCTACGCATTAACCAAAAATAATAGTAGATAAGGGAGTTATTAATAATATAATACCGCGATAGATAGTTAAAAAACAGAAACACACCTTAGCAAACGCTGGCAGGAACCACTAGGTTAAGAAGCGTAAGAAGGAGGACAATAGCACACCCTTTACCTTACTAAGAGAGTACAGGAAATAGACACACATATTTACAGAAAAGGAGGGAAAAGCAAACCTACCTAAACATTAACCCTAAGATCTTACAATAAACCTAGAAGAAGGGAAAACGCCACCCTTTAAACCACTATATAATAAGACAGGAGAAGAACTCCTTAAAGAACGTGATTTTATTAAGACAAACTTTAAGAAAGGATATATATAACTATTAAAGTCACTAGTAGTAAGCCCTTTCATGTTTATTAAGAAAAAGGATAAATCAGACAGACTATACGTTAACTACTAACAACTTAATAACATAACAATAAAGAACTAATATCTACTACTAAACATTACAGAGTTATAAGATTAACTATCTTAAGCCAAGATATTCACAATAATAGATCTAAGAGACAGTTACCACCTTATATAAATTAAAAAAGGTAAAGAATAAAAAACAGCATTTTAATTACGCTATAGACTATTTAAGTACAAGGTTATGCCATTTAGACTTACAAACGCACTAGCAGCTTTTATAGCACTTATTAATAATATACTCTGTAAACACCTGGATATATTTGTTATCGCGTATATAGATAATATCCTTGTCTTTTCTAAAAATAAATTAGACTACACTAAGTATGTACAGATAGTACTAAAAGCACTAGATAAAGTATACCTTTATATTAAACTTAAGAAATGTAAGTTTAACGTTAAATAACTTAAATTCCTAGGACACATTATTACTATAGAAGGAATCGAGATGGCACTAAGTAAAGTTAAATGCATTAAGAACTAGCTAATACTAAAGACAGCTAAGAATATCTAAGAATTCTTAGGATTCTATGGATTTAATTAACAATTTATCCAAAATTACGCAAAGGTTATAATACCTTTAATAAATCTTATAAAGAAGAACATACCCTTTAAATAAACAAATAAGTGCGGAATGTTATTCTAACTCCTTAAGATAGTATGTATTATAGAACCTATCCTTATTTATTTTAGAAGCAATAAACCACTACGCTTTAAAATAGACGCTAGCGATCTTACGCTAGGCGCCTACGCTAAATAAGAATATAACAGCAAATGGCACCTAATTGCCTATTACTTATGCAAATTTAATAACGCCAAAACACAATATAACGTATATAACAAAAAACTCTACGCTATTATTAAAGCCTTAAAGCACTAGAGGATTTATACACTTAGTTACTTAACGCTAGAAATCTACACAGATTATAAGAACCTTCTAAGGTTTATAATAATAAAAGAACTTACGCTATAACAACAAAAATAGTCGTAAACTACTAGGTAGTATAAGTTTAAAATTATCTATGTAGCTAGGAAAGAAAATAGCAGAGCAGACGCTCTTAGCTAATAAAGTAATCTAGTAGGAGAAAAGGTAAAAACCTTCTCTATAATCCTTCGCAAAGCCAAAGATAGATCTCTAGAGCTAATAGTAGAACTAAATTAACTTTTAGTAATTAACTAAGAAGTTCTAAAATATCTACAGACTGAGATTATCTAACAATACTACAATAACCCTATATACAGACACCTAGGCATGACAAAGACAATAGAACTTATCTAAAGGAATTACACCTTTAAAGGAATTAAGGAAGCTGTAATAACTTACATCTATAAATATATAGAATACTAAAGAAACAAACATAGTATATATTTTAAATATAGAGAGATATAAGCAATTAGAATACTAACAGCACTGTAGGAAGACATTACTATAGATTTTATTATAGGAATTCTAAACTCTAAGGATCCAACAACAGGAATTAAATACAACAGTATACTAGTAATAGTCTACTAACTAACTAAGTATATTGAGCTTATTCCATACCTTAAAAGAATAATGGCAAAAGAACTTGCTTTTCTTATCCTAGACTAACTAGTTAGACACTACAGAATCCTAAAAACAATTATTAGCGACAGAGATAAGCTCTTTACGTTAAATTATTAGATAACACTTATAGCACTGCTTAGAATAAAACAAAAACTATTAACAGCTTACTATCTATAAACAGACAGATAGATAGAACGTATAAACTAAACTATAGAAACGTACCTACGCATCTACTGCAATAGTTAAAAGAATAACTAGGTTTTATTATTACCTATAGCATAGTTAGCCTATAATAACAAAGTATTAGCAGCATTAGGATATACACTATTCTATGTAAACTATAGAAGACACCTACATCTCTTTAACCAATAATTTCCTACAACAATTAAAGCAAAAGAAGCTATAGATATAGCAGAAAATATAAAGAAAATACACTAATAACTCTAAGAAAATCTTAAGAAAGCTCAGCAGCAATTAATTTTATACCAAAACTAAAAACAAAAAATAGCACCTTAGCTAAAGAAGAGGGATAAAGTATATCTACTTATAAAGAACCTTTAAACTTAGAAGAAAAAACACAAGAAACTAGATTATATTAAAGTTAAACTATTTTATATTTCTAAGTAAATATTACTAGTAAACTATACGTTAGAACTACCGCCAGATATAAAGATACACCTAGTATTCCACATATTACTACTAGAACTAGTAGACCCTAATACACTAGTTAAAACCACCTTCTACCACTAAACTAAGGAAGAAAATAAATTTGAGGTTAAAAGAATTCTAGAATATAATTAGCACGATAACACGTACCTCATTAAGTGGAAAGGTTACCTACATAGCGAAAACACCTAGAAACTAAAGAACAATCTAGGAAACTATTAGCAAAAGATTAAGGAATTCTACTAGAAACAACTAGGACGCACCTAGGAATTACCACTAGCATAGGGGCTAGCCTATAGAATAGACTAGTTAATTACCTTAGCGCCTAATAGCGCGTTAGGATTTATTAACGCGGTAGCTTATACTAACTCCTCCTACGCCTTAAGCGCTTCTAACTTATCTATAGTACTTATGCTGTAATTAAACAATTCTTATTCCTTCTAACGTAATTTCTTTTACTAATTATATAAGCGTGCCATTTTCTCTTACGCCTAACAGGCGCGAAGGAGAGCTATTTTAGCTAGCTCTTTCTTAATATAGAGCTTTGCCTCCTCTTTAGCCTCTAACTTTTCTAACCTCTTTATTTTAGCATCTATTTTTAAATAATCTAGTAAAGGGATCTCCTTAGACTTACACTTCTAGTTTCTCTATCTAACGCAGTTAGTACACTAAAAGTGTAAAGAAGAAAGATAATAAGTATATTTCTTCTTAGCGCAGTACAAATAGGTAACTATTGTAAAAACGTAGTTTTTCTTAAAACAATTAGCTTAACTATAGCGATATTAAACAGAATAAGATAATAACTTTATAAGTAGTTAACTTATAAGGATATTAAGCTTAAAAGGGGAGGATAATGTTAAGATCTAGTCGCACGTAAGCAGTGGGGCATAAGTTTATTAGACTACTAGTCTACTAGAGTTAGCTGACTAAGCAGTTAGGTAACAGGTTACAGGTCCTAAAGGTCCTAAGGACCGCACGGGCCTCGCCTATACAGGAACTCTAGGACGCGTGGGACTCGCCCACACAGAACTCTAGGACATATAGGACTCTGGGACATATAGGACTCTAGGATATATGGGATTCTGGGATGTGTGGGACTACTTAGTATATAGAAACACAAGAATAGGCTCTCTATACTTATGTTCAATCTGTTTATTAATCTATTATTTAGATTCTAGTAGACCAAATTATTAACTTATTACACTTCGCAAGATACTATTGTATTAATAAGACTTTCCACCTTCTGTAAGTACTCCTACCCAAGAACTAACCTTAACCCTTTAGGACTAGCTACCCTCTTGGATTTAATAATAGTATATATTAGAGTTATCTTCTAGATCTTCGTATAATTATAAGTTAGGTAAATCTAATTACTTACTTTATTCTAGCGTAACGCGTTAGTAACTAAATAGCGTTGTAATAACCTTTTATTCCTTATTAGGTTCTTAGTCCTTAATAGTTAGTATATTTAACTTAGTTTAATAGACTTTATTCTTTAATCTACAGTTCCTAGCTACATAGCCTAGTTTACCACATATAAAGCATTTACGGGTCTTAGTTATTAGTTATTAACTTCTATTAAAAACACGTTTATTAGGCTACTTAGGGCCTATCTTTCCTTCTTTTCCTTTGCCTAAGTAGTTAAACTAGACGTCTTCTATTAGTTTATATCTCTAGTAGTTCCTTAGCTGTTACTTTTAGACAATTCTAATAGGGTTCTTATAAACTACTTTTGCTAGTTATCTAAAGCTTATTACTCTAGGGTTTTAGTAGAGCTCTTATTATAATAAAAACCACTCTCTATTAATTCTAATAGTTTCTTTATATAGTTCTTTGAGGTTAGTAATTCGCGCACTACTACGTAAGAGTTTCTTATATAGTTTCTATTTAAGTCCTTATTTATACATATCCTAAAGAGATTCATTGTCCTAGTTAAGCTATATAGCGTATCTACAAAACTTAGCTATATACTCAGCTACTAATTATTTCTAAGTTATAGTCTAAATCTTTACCTTTGTAATAGAGTCCTTATTAGTAATCCTAAAGAGTTATTTAAGGTATTTCTTAAAGTTATTATAATTCTTAATAATGTTAACTACATTAGCGTGCTCATTTACGTAATTATTATTATTATTATAGTCTATTCCTAGGTACTTTTTAAGGTAGGGATAAATCTATAATCCTACATCTCCTCGTATATATATTACTATAAAGATAACTTTCTTCTTATCTTTAAGGGGTTTATCTAAGTTAAAGAAGTAAAGGTCTAACTAAAGAATCTAGACATTAGTTTAAGATTATTTACTAAAGTAGAGATTAGGTTTATGCGCCTTACTACTATTCTTTCTAGGAGTAATCTTAGCAGCACCTAAAGCTATAGAAGAGATAGGAGTTTGTAAAGTACTTATATTAAGGGTGTTTAAGATATTAAATCTAAGAGGGTAGCTAGTCCTAAAGGGTTAAAGTTAGTTCTTAGGCAGAAGTACTTACAGAAGGTAGAAGGTCTTATTAATATAATAGTATCTTATAAAGTGTAACAAGTTAATAATTTAGTCTACTAGAATCTAAATAATAAATTAATAAATAGATTAAATATAAGTATAGAGAGTCCATCCTCACGTTCCTATATACTAAGCAAAGTCCGCTCTATAGGGAGCGCTCTGTAGAGAGCGCTCTGTAGAGAGCGCTCTATAGAGAGCAGTTATATATGTTATACTCTAGTACAGAGTAATTAAGCGCTCTGTAGAGAGTGGTTACGTAACTTCTTTATTTAAGGCGTAGCCAGTATTAACTCCCCGCTTAATCCTTACTACGCGCCTACTAGGTACAAAACCGGCTTTTCGCCATTATGTGGATTTTAGATCCTAACAGTTTTCTCTTACTAGTTACTATTACTGCTAAGAATTCTGTTAATATAGTAATATTAGTACTCTATTAGCTAGGCTTAACGTAGAAGCTTAAGCGTCCTAGTAAAACTTTATCACAAATTAGTAGTAAAAAGTAATAGCTAAACCCTACGCTACTACTATTCTATTTTATAAATAAGAGATAGTAGATTAGTATAAGAGGTTACGTTAAGATAAATTAGAATAAGAAAGAAATAGAAATAGCTAGGGAATAGGATTATTTCTACCCCTAGTCTAACGCGTTTCTGGTATTAAATCCTACCTAATTCGTTAACTCTAACCCTAACGCTAAGCCAATCTTAGCGCGTCTAAAACCACCGACGCCTCTTCCTCTTGGATAGGTGTCCTTACATGTTATACTTTATAGAAATCTTAGTAGTAATGTAGGTATAGTAATAATAGTAATAACTATTAGGGATAAAACATAGGCTAGGGAAGGCTAGTACTAAGGTATTAGAGACTATAAATTCTTTGTATTTCTCTTATAGTAGTAGGTAAAAGTTCCTAAGCTTATTAATATATTCTTAGATAACACGCCTCTCTTTACTAGTTATCTCTTATCTATATTCCTTATTAAAATAGGAAAACACCTTACTTAGGAGTATTACATATCTATATAGTACATAGGTAATAAAGTAATAGGTCTTATTATAGTAAATGTGTTTAGGAGTCTCTATAGTTAGTAGTAGTGTAATTAATTTTAATCCACGTCTATAGTTAAAATAAGTTAGCTAAACTTTAGTGCTAAAGGGAGATAAGAAACACTAGATAATGTTTATTATCCTAGGTTATATAAACACTATATTATACTATAGCCTACTATTTTTTAATCTTACTAGCTAAGGTATTTTAGAATAATAGCAGTCTAATTCCCTCCCTTATATAAAATATATATAAACAAGTTTATAATTAGAAGCCTATATAGTGTTTAGTTCTATAAAGAAGAAGTCCTCCTACTAAGGCATTTCTATATAGCTTACCTAAGTCTACGGTGTAATAAATATATAAATAAGTAAAAAAGGAAGAATTATTTTACTTCTTATACTCTATCTATAGGGACTAAGCGCGCCAAAGTAATAGTAAGAAAGACTTAGGTAAGGAGGAAAAAACTTAAGTAGAGGCCTTAAAAGCGCCTCTAAAATAAAATTGCATATTAAAAGCAACTAGCTATTTAATAGAGAATAGAAATTAAAAGCTAAAGCGTTAGCTAGTAGATATAATAATAGAAGTTATGCTATATATATAATATATAGAGGAGACAGAGCTATTAGAAGATAATAGAGAAAAGGCACGTTACTATATATTTATAAAAAATCTACTAAGAGTAGGCGCTACTATTAGGGAAGGGATAATAAGCTAAGTAGTTACTATAAGTGCGGCTAAGTGTCTACGTAATTAGAAAATAGTGTTATAGGTATAGAGGATAAAGCACACATAGGGCCTATAGTTATTTAAAGAAAAAGTAGAGAGACTACTAAATATAGTTAAATATAAAGAGGGTAACAGTACTATAGCTAATACTATACTAGAGAGTAGTATAGTATTATCGCAACGCTCTAGGGCTAGTTTTATAGAATATAGTTTTATATAGTTTAAGACTAAGAGGTTCTATTTACTATATAAAAGCGTAAGATAGAGATAGGTATTTAGTATTATAAGTAAAATATAGTAGCGCTAGATATAGGTAGTGCTATAGTTAGAGTTTAAATTATTAGAGGGTCTAGTATAAAAAAGAAAAATGCTATCTAGTAGAAGAAGAAAAGGATACGCGTTTATTATAAAAAAACTTTTATTTACTTAAGAATTTAGTATAATAGAAGAGGAAGAACTAACTAAGGAAACGTATTCTATAGCGTAGAGAGAATTTAGTTAGTGCTTAGATGCGGGGAGATAATAGTGTCTACTTAAAATAAAATTTAGTATAAGCGTGTTTATAATTCTACTAAGGAACTTTATGTCTAACACCTATATTAAATAAGACATAACAGTTACGCAGCTTTAGTAATAAATAAATATAATTATATAATATAATAATACTGTTTTTAAAAGCGCAACAGCTGTGGCAGAAATATATAAGATATATATATTAGATCTAGAGCTACTAGAGCCCTTACTCCTAGAAATACTTTTAGATAAAAATCTAGCGTATTATAATTTAATTACAGGTTTCTAACTAGTAAGTAGTTACCGGCTCCTAGGGGATATTAATAATTTGTATAATAGCTAGGTAACACTTAAGAGGGTTGTATTTACTAATTAGAAGTACTTAAGAAAGGTTTATATAATCTATAATTCTACATTATACTAATTTTAGTCCTAGTATAGGGTTAAAATTGTTTAGTGGCTTAGTATAACCTATAGATAGTGCGATTCTTTAGGGCTTCTTAATAAAGTTTTCGCCCTAATAATAATAGTGCTATAAACTTTTATAACTACCCCCTAGTAGTGCTGCGAGGAGTCCTTACAGCCCATACGCGTAAAGGTCCCCTATATAGGTGAAAGGATAGGCTTATAGTTTATAAGTAAAGTTATATAGTTGTGTAGTTAAAAGTTGTAGTTAGGATAGTTAGCTAGAAATTACACTTACTAGATAGATAGAGGTGTAAGATTAAAATAGTAAATTATAAATTAATATGCATAATAGTGCGTTAAAATAGTATATTAGTGCGTAGAATAGCGCATTAAAATAGTATATTAGTGCGTAAGATAGTGCGTTAAGATAGTGCGTTAATGCGCGAGATAGCGCGTTAGTAGGCTAGCCATTTATAAACTAGTGCCAGTGCGCACGTACTAGCGCACAGACGATACTAGATCTAAATCCTTAGTCCTAATAATATTAGCGTTGGATTATTTACCCACTAATAGGGAATATAAGCTAGGTTTAGACTATTATAAGATAGGTTAGTTTTACCCTACTAATAACCTCGCCCTAATAATAATACTACTTAGTATAAAAGGAACTATAGTTTTAGATAATTAGGTTTTATAGCTATCTAACTAGGCATTACTATAAAGCTACCATTTACTAGATTATAGTTAAACGCCTCTAAGTTAGAATCTATACTAGAATAGAGTAAATTTTTATACCTATATATTAGAGTTAGATACAAATAGGCCTTTAGCCTAGAACCTTAGTAGGCTAGTAATAGTAGCCCCTTTAAAATAGGTGCTACTAGCTAGCGTATTATAATTTAACTATACGTAGAATTAAATCCTTTATAGATAACTTAGTTGTCTAGCTAAGTTATATAAGTAGTTAAGTAGCCTTATAGTTATAAGCTACTAAGCGTAAGCGTACTACTAGCTTAGTTAAAAACCTCTATTTAAAAGAAGCTATAGCCTACTAGGTTAACTCTAAACTAGAGGGAGTTAAGGGGATAAAAATAATAGGGGCTTAGGCTACGTACTTAATATAGATGCCTATAGGGGTATTTAGTAGCCTAGGATCTAGAGGGTAGTAGCCTAAGATCTAGGGGGCAGTAGCCTAGGACCTAGAGTATTACTATAATATAGAAAATATAAGTATATAGTTAGCAGATATAGAACTTATTTTAGAATATAATTTACACTTATTACTATAATAACTAAGTAGAAGGAAAAAAGTGCGCTAAACGTTAAGCTATGTAAGTGTTTTAATAGCCTATCTAGGGCTCCTTTTTGCCCTAATTCTAGATCTGTCGCCTGTTTGTGCCTAGGAGGAATACATATAGCGCTATATACAAAAGTGCGCCGCGCACTTTTTACCTACTTAGTTAGTAGAAAGTGCGTTTTAAACGTTAAGCTATATAGGTGTTTTAATAGCCTATCTAGGGCTTCTTTACGCCCTAATTCTAAATCTGTTGCCTGTTTGTGCCTAGGAGGAATATATATAGCGCTATATACAAAAGTGCGCTACGCACTTTTAGGGAGTAGAAAGTGCGCTAAAAGTGCGTCTTGAACGTTAAGCTATATAGGTGTTTTAATAGCCTATCTAGGGCTCCTTTGCGCCCTAATTCTAAATCTATCGCCTATTTATGCCTAGGAGGAATACATATAGCGCTATATATAAAAGTGCGCTGTGCACTTTTAGAAAGTAGAAAGTGCGCTAAAAGTGTGTCTTAAACGTTAAGCTATGTAGGTGCTTTAATAGCCTATCTAGGGCTTTTTTACGCCTTAATTCTAAATCTATCGCCTGTTTGTGCCTAGGAGGAATACATATAGCGCTATATATAAAAGTGCGCTATACACTTTTTACCTATTTAGTTAGTAGAAAGTGCGTCTTAAACGTTAAGCTATGCAGGTGTTTTAATAGCCTATTTAGGGCTCCTTTACGCCCTAATTCTAAATCTATTGCCTATTTGTGCCTAGGAGGAATATATGTAGCGCTATATACAAAAGTGCGCTGTGTACTTTTAGGGAGTAAAAAGTGCGCTAAAAGTGTGTCTTAAACGTTAAGCTATGTAGATGTTTAAATAGCCTATCTAGGGCTCCTTTTCGCCCTAATTCTAGATCTGTCGCCTGTTTGTGCCTAGGAGGAATATATATAGCGCTATATACAAAAGTGTGCTACGCACTTTTTACTTACTTAGTTAGTAGAAAGTGCGTCTTAAACGTTAAGCTATGTAGGTGTTTTAATAGCCTATCGAGGGCTCCTTTACACCCTAATTCTAAATCTATCGCCTGTTTATGCCTAGGAAGAATATATATAGCGCTATATACAAAAGTAGGCTGCGCACTTTTTACTCCTTATTTATCTTTAACAAAGGTATTCTCTTTTCCCTAACTTATAAGGTCTAATCCTACTTATTATTTATATATTCTATAGCTCTAACTAAGCTCTTATAAGTTATATCTTTACTTATTTACTATTTTTCTTCTTTATTCCATTTCTCCTTTACTCTATAAATGTAAAACCTTTCTATAAAATATTATCTTACACCTAAAGTCTATTCTATACCTACCCTATAAGCCTTATGTATCTACTATGCAGCACTGGTAAGCTTTATATATAAGTATAAAAGCTTTAGGACCTCTATATAGTGTAACTAAGCTAAAAAAATATTTCGCTAAAGTTAGTTAGTAGATATAATTAGAGCGCTCTACTCTATAGGCGTTATATAGGGCTCTATATTTTCCTATATAAAAATAGCTCTACTTAAAATTTTTCTAAGCACTTAGCTACGCGCTAATATACACGTATTAGATAGAATTTCCTAAACCTATAAGAAGAGGTTAAGATGCGCTAATTAGCCTTTAAGACTTTAGGTTTCTTACTAGCTTAATCTATATCCCTAATAGCTACTAGTAACGTTAACTCTAGTTAGCTAGCTATTATAGGGTTAGGTCTACTCTTAGCCTCTTATTTAGGTAGATTAACGCCTATATTAGTAAGTGGTTAACGCTTACGTTAACTGCACCTAGGCTTAAGGAGAAGATCTAAAACCCTATTATCTTATAGTAGTAGGCACCTTTTTACGTTTATAGATTGTTAGTAACTGCTACTATCCTTTAGTAGGCGTTTAGGGGTAAGCTTTAGTAAATAATAGCCTATAATAGGGCTTAATTAGCTATAAGCTTCCTCCTCTTAGGAGATATATGCAGTAAAGGTTAGCGGCCCTATACTTAATACCTTTTATCGCGGCCTATCCTCTAAAGAACTTAGTAGGGGTAATTAAATTAGTTATATAGCGTCTAGACTCCTTTAAAGTGTTTAGCGCCTATAGCTAGACATAATCTATTATTGCCCTACCTATATAGTAACGCTCCTATCTACCTCCTTTTAGGGAGGTATTCCTTCGCCTTAGTGTTAGTATAGGATAGTTATCTAGTTAATTCTACTAGTAGTTATATGCTTATCTTATAAATTAAGCTATATATATCTAAGTATAAGTAATTATACTATAAAACTACAAATAGCTTATTAAATTAGTTATTGTTTATTTAATAGTACCTTACTACTTAGATAACTATAGTAATTCTAAAGCTAATATATACTAAAAACCCTAACTTTAGGAGGGGTGTATTTATTAGATAAAAAACTAATGTCCTTTAGGGCTCTTTAGTAATTTATAATAACTTCTTAGATTATATAGCTTTACGCTAGCAATAGTTTATTTAAATTTCTACCCTATTAACTTTTAATAGTAAGGTATTAGCTTACTATAGTTTTAATAGGTAATAGGGAATTAGGGTTTAATTCTAGAGAGGGAGCCTAAGAAATAGCTACTATATCTAAGGAAGGTAGTAGGCGCGCAAATTACCTAATTCTAATATAAAGAGGTAGTGACAATAAATACTAATATAGGGCTCTTTTAGGTTTTGTAATTAGAATAAGTATAATTTAAATCTCTTAATAAAGAATAATTAGAGGGTAAGTCTAGTGCTAGTAGTTATAGTAATTTTAGCTCTAATAGCATATATTAAAGTTGTTATAGTTAAAAAGCTTATAGTTAAACCTTTAGCCTGGCTAGTAGGTCCGCCTTACCGCGTATACTTATCTGGCTAGGCCTTTTCTTCTAGAGAACTGTATACCCTTTACTAGGTATATTAGGGACTAGGACTTTTACTTTAAAAAAATTAAAGTGTTTAAAGCAGGCCTTTGCTTAAATACGTTAGTATAGAATAATAGAATAGGACGTGTAGTCCTATTTTATTAGTTTCTAGGACTGCCGTAATAATTAATAGGGACAGTTAGGGGCATTAGTATTTAATTATTAGAGGTAAAATTCTTAGATCTATTAAAGACTAACTACTGCGAAAGCATTTACTAAGGATGTTTTTATTAATTAGTAAACAAAAGTTAGGGGATTAAAGATAATTAGATACTATTATAGTCTTAACTATAAACTATGCTAACTAGGGATTAGGCAGTGTTTCTATTGTAACCTACTTAGCACTTTATAAGAAATTAAAGTGTTTAGGTTCTAGGGGGAGTATAGTTATAAGGCTAAAACTTAAAGAAATTAATAGAATGGCACTACTAGGCGTAGAGCCTATAGCTTAATTTAACTTAATATAGGGAAACTCACTAGGTCTAGATAAAATAAGAATTAATAAATTAAGAGCTTTTTCTTAATTTTTTAGGTAGTAGTACATGGCTATTCTTAGTTTATAGGGTAACTTATCTGCTTAATTATAATAATAAACAAGACCTTTACTTACTAAATAGCCAGGCTAGCTTTAGCTAGTTACTAGCTTCTTAGAGGGACTATGTTAAATCTAAGAGGGTAGCTAGTCCTTAAGGGTTAAGGTTAGTTCTTAGGCAGGAGTACTTATAGAAGGTGAAAGGTCTTATTAATACAATAGTATCTTGCAAAGTATAATAAGTTAACAATTTAGTCTACTAGAATCTAAACAATAGATTAATAAACAGATTAAACATAAGTATAGAGGTCCATACTTATATTCCTATATAATAGGGCTGCTCTATTACTTAGTGTTACTAAGCGACTAAGCACATTACGTAACCTACTCTACTACTTAGTGCCACTAAGCAACTAAGCACATTACATAACCTAATCTAGGTTACTTAGCGTCTCTTTATTATATTTATAACCCTATTACTATTCTATTATACCTTTATAAGCGCCTAAGTCCTATATTATTATCTAGTACGTAACATCATCCCATCCCTTTCTATTCTTTATCCTAAAGAATTATGCCTGCTAACTATAACTCTATAAAGTGTTGTTATAACCTTATCTCCACTATTAAAAACTATAAAGTAGTTATAGTGTTAAAGTGCTCCTTTTATAAGTCGCACTTACGCATTTACAAAGTCTACGTTAGCTTAAGAAAGTATAGTAAGTGTTAGAATAAGGCTTAAAGTGTAATATAGCTGTTACTAAGAATAAGTTCTCACAGTTAATTACTAAGAAGAAGAAGTTAGAGGCGCAAATATTAGAGGCGCAAAAAGAATAAAATATAGTGTTTAAGGCCCTACGCGTAGCGCGTATAAAAGAGGATTAGTTAGTAAAATAGTTAGCGTAGAATAAGAAGCGTGCTAGTAAGGTTATTATAGTAGAGAGTGCTGCTCTAGCAGAGCTAGAGTTAGAGGAGGATCTAGCTTATTCTACTTAGCCCACTAGTCTAGCTAAACTTAGTACGTCTATATAGTTAGTAATAGACAACCTGCCTCCTAAGTTCTAGGATAATTCTTTAGCATTACTATCTTAGGTAAGTCTGTTAATAGAATTCTTTAATCTTTTGTTAACAGTTTCCTAGGTAGTTCTCTAGTTCCTAAGCGTTTTTGCTGTGTGAGTAACCTTTCCACTTAATAAGATACACGTTGTTATACTAATTATATTCTAGAATTCTTTTAACTTTAAATTTATTTTCTTTCTTAGTTCTGTGGTAGAAGGTAGTTTTAACTAGTATATTAGGGTCTGCTAGTTCTAGTAGTGATACGTAGAATACTAGGTGTATCTTTGTATCTAGCGGTAGTTCCAGCTTATAGTTTACTAGTAATATTTGCTTAGAAATGTAAAATAGTCCAACCTTAATATAATCTAGTTTCTTATGTTTTTTCTTCTAAGTTTAAAGGTCCTTTATAAGTAGATATGCTTTATCCCCCTTTTTTAGCTAAGGTGCCATTTTTTATTTTTAATTTTAGTATAAAATTAATTACTGCTAAGCTTTCTTAAGATTTTCTTAGAGTTATTAGTGTATTTTCTTTATATTTTCTGCTATATCTATAGCTTCTTTTACTTTAATTGTCGTAGGAAATTGTTAATTAAAGAGATGTAGGTGTCTTCTATAGTTTACATAGAATGGTGTATGTCCTAATACTGCTAATACTTTGTTATTATAGGCTAACTGTGCTATAGGTAGTAATAAAACCTAGTTATTCTTCTAACTATTACAGTAGATGTGTAGGTACGTTTCTATAGTTTGGTTCGTACGTTCTGTCTGTCTGTCTATTTGTGGATAGTAAGCCGTTAATAGCTTTTGTTTTATTCTAAGCAGTGCTATAAGCGTTGTCTAATAATTTAATATAAAGAGCTTGTCTCTGTTACTAATAATTATTTTTAGGATTCTATAGTATCTAATTAGTTAGTCTAGGATAAGAAAAGTAAGTTCCTTTATTATTATTCTTTTAAGGCATGGAATGAGCTCAATATACTTAGTTAGTTGGTAGACTACTACTAGTATACTGTTGTATTTAATTCCTGTTATTAGATCCTTAGAGTTTAGAATTCCTATAACAAAATCTATAGTAATATCTTTCTATAGTGCTATTAGTATTTTAATTACTTATATCTCTCTATATTTAAGACATGTGCTGTGTTTGTTTCTTTAGTATTCTACACATTTATAGATATAAGTTATTACAGCTTCCTTAATTCCTTTAAAGGTGTAATTCCTTTAGATAAGTTCTATTGTTTTCGTAATGCCTAGGTGTCTATATATAGGGTCATCGTGGTATTATTAGATAACCTTAGTCTATAGGTGTTCTAGAACTTCTTAGTTAATTAGTAAAAGTTAATTTAGTTCTACTATTAGCTCTAGAGATCCATCTTTGGCTTTGCGAAGGATTATAGAGAAGGTTTTTACCTTTTCTCCTACTAGATTACTTTGTTAGCTAAGAGCGTCTACTCTGTCATTTTCTTTCCTAGCTACATAGATAATTTTAAACTTATACTACCCTATAGTTTACAACTATCTTTGTTATTATAGCGTAAGTTCTTTTGTTAGTGTGAACCTTAGAAGGTTCTTATAATCTATATAGATTTCTAGCGTTAAGTAGCGAAGTGTATAAATCCTCTAGTGCTTTAAGGCTTTAATAATAGCATAGAGTTCTTTATTATATACGTTGTATCGTGTTTTAGCGTTATTAAATTTATATAAGTAATAGGCAATTAGGTGCTATTTACTATTACGTTCTTATTTGGCGTAGGCGTCTAGCGTAAGATTGCTAGCGTCTATTTTAAAGCGTAGTAGTTTATTACTTCTAAAATAAATAAGGATAGGTTCTATAATATATACTGTCTTAAGGAGTTAGAATAACATTCTACACTTATTTGTCTATTTAAAGGGTATGTCCTTCTTTATAAGATTTATTAAAGGTATTATAACCTTTACGTAATTTTAGATAAATTGTTAATTAAATCCATAGAATCCTAAGAATTCTTAGATATTCTTGGCTGTCTTTAGTATTAGCTAGTTCTTAATACATTTAACTTTACTTAGTGCTATCTCAATTCCTTCTATAGTAATAATATGTCCTAGGAATTTAAGTTATTTAACGTTAAACTTACATTTCTTAAGTTTAATATAAAGGCATGCCTTATCTAGTGCTTCTAGTACTATCTATACATGCTTGGTGTGGTCTAATTTATTTTTAGAAAAGACGAGGATATTGTCTATATACGCAATAACAAATATGTCTAGATATTTACAGAGTACGTTATTCATAAGCGCTATAAAAGCTACTAGTGTATTTATAAGTCTAAATAGCATAACTTTGTACTTAAATAGTCTGTAGCGTAATTAAAACGCTATTTTCTATTCTTTACCTTTTTTAATTCGTATAAGGTGGTAACTATCTCTTAGATCTATTATTGTGAATATCTTGGCTTAAGATAGTTAATCTCGTAACTCTATAATGTTTAGTGGTAGATATTAGTTCTTTATTATTATATTGTTAAGTCGTTAGTAGTTAACACATAGTCTGTCTAATTCATCCTTTTTCTTAATAAATATAAAAGGGCTTACTGCTAGTAACTTTAATAGTTATATATATCCTTTCTTAAGGTTTATTTTAATAAAATTACGTTCTTTAAGGAGTTCTTCTCCTATCTTACTATATAGTAGTCTAAAGGGTAGTGTCTTTCCTTTTTCTAGGTCTATTGTAAGATCCTAGGGTTAATGTTCTAGTAGGTTTGCTTTTCCTTCCTTTTCTATAAACATGTGTGTCCATTTCCTATACTCTCTTAGTAAGGTAAGAGGTGTGCTATTATCCTCCTTCTCGCGCTTTTTAACCTAGTAGTTCCGACTAGCGTCTACTAAGGTGTGCTTCTATTTTTTAACTATCTATCGTAGTATTATGTTATTAATAACTCCCTTATCTACTATTATTTTTAGTTAATGCGTAGGCTTTACTTATAATACATAATTATAGCATTTAAATAATATTTTCTTTGTACCCTAGTTAATCTGCAGGTTGTATATTATTAACTAAGGTAATCCTAAGACTAACTTATACTTAGATTCTAGTAGGACATCTAAGGTAAGTTCCTCTCTATGTTCTTGGACTATTATTGTAGTAGTAACCTCCTACTATATCTAAGGTGTCTTAGGCATTAGGGATCTTTTTAAAATATAGATAATATAGGGTACTTTTTTCTCTAATATTATAAGTTCTGCTTATCTTACTATCTAATAAGATATAAAGTTCCTTCCTACTCCTAAGTTTATAAGAGCTTAAGCCTATATTCCTTTAAGCTATACTAGTAGCTTAACTAATACTATGCTTACTATAGCATTTAATTTAATAAAGGCGTTTTCTTGTCTAAGTTTAGGCCTAAAAAAGATATCTATTTGTGTAGGTTGTAGTTAAGTTCTAGTGCCTAGTATACGTTTCTAAGCATCCGCTTCTATTATTATTCTTAAGTACGTGGCTTATATAGATCGTCTTCTTCTTCTTCCTATAAGGATATTCTTCTGTTTTTTCTCCCGCAGTCTTTACTATTTCTATATACTAGTTAAATTAGTAGCTCTGTTATTACTTCTTATATAGGGCAGTTTACAAAGCTGTCTAAACGTTTAGCTATATAGTAGTATTCGCAGTCTTAGTTTAGACACGTGTACTAGTATAGTTATATATAGTCTCTATTAATAAGTATATTATAGTATTTGTTACCCTTTAGCGTATGGTAAGGAAAGTATTTTACTTATTATTTATCCTAGAGGTGTTTGTCGTAAGCTGCGATAGAGTAGTCTATCCATATTTATCTACAGCGTAGTTTCTTTCTAGGTTATTTCTTGTTCTCCTCTTTCTCTACCTTATATTATATGTATATTGGTTCTTCGCAATGCGTCCACATATAGAATTAGTGTGTAGGATTTTAGTGGTCTAGGTAGTACTTTAGTACGTAGTCTAACTTCTTATTTTTATAGGGTTATATTCCTTTTAGTGCCTAGTAGGGTTCTATGTAGTCCTAAACATTTAGTTTATACTTAGGTAATATAGGGTTATCTTCTTCCTGCCTACTTTATAGGTGAGGAGTAGGAAATCTTAGTATCTCTTCTACGTCTTCTACGTTATAGTATATATTAGAGTTATCTTCTAGATCTTTATATAGTTATAAGTTAAGTAAATCTAATTACTTACTTTGCTCTAATATTATTAGGACTAAGGATTTAGACCTAGTATCGTCCGTGCGCTAGTACGTGCGCACTGGCGCTAGTCCGTAAACGGCTAGCCCACTAACGCGCTATCTCGCGTATTAACGCACTATTTTAACGCACTATCCTACGCACTAATACACTATCTTAACGCACTATCCTATGCACTAATGTACTATCTTAACGCGCTATCCTACGCACTAATACACTATCTTAACGCACTATTATGCGCATTAATTCACAATTTACTATTTTAACCTCACACCCCTATCTATCTAGTGAGTGTAATTTCTAGCTAACTATCCTAACTGTAACTTTTAACTGCATAACTGCACAACTTTACCTATAAACCACAAGCCTACCCTTTTACTTATATAGGGGACCTTTACGCGTATAGGCTATAAGGACTCCTCGCAGTACTACTAGGGGGTAGTTATAAAAGTTTATAGCACTATTATTATTAGGGCGAAAACTTTATTAAGAAGCCCTAAGGAATTGCACTATCTATAGGTTATACTAAGCCACTAAATAATTTTAACCCTATACTAGGACTGAAATTAGCACAACGTAGAATTATGGATTATATAAACCTTTCTTAAGTACCCCTAATTAGTAAATATAACCCTCTTAAGTGTTACCTAGCTATCGTACAAATTGTTAACATCCCCTAGGAGCTACTAACTACTTACTAGTTAGAAACCTATAATTAAATTATAATACGCTAGATTCTTATCTAAAAACATCTCTAGGAGCAAGGGCTCTAGTGGCTCTAGATCTAATATACACGCCTTATACGTTTCTACTATAGCTATTGCGCTTTTAAAGACAGTATTATTATATTACGCAACTATATCTATCTATTACTAGAGCTGCGTAACTGTTATGCCTTGTTTAATATAAGTGTTAGACATAAAGTTCCTTAGTAGTATTATAAATACGCCTATACTAAACCTTACCTTAAGTAAACACTATTATCTCCCTATATCTAAGCACTAACTAAATTCTCTCTATGCTATAGAATACGTTTCCTTAGTTAGTTCCTCCTCTTTTATTATACTAAATTCTTAAGTAAATAAAAGTTTTTTTATAATAGACGCGTATCCTTTTCCTCTTCTACTAGATAGCATTTTTCTTTTTTGTACTAGGCCCTCTAATAATTTAAACTCTAACTATAGTGCTGCCTATATCTAGCGCTACTATATCTTACTTATAATACTAACTACCTATCCTTATCTTACGCTCTTATACAGCGAATAGAACCTCTTAGTCTTAAACTATATAAAACTATATTCTGTAAAACTAGTACTAGAGCGTTATAATAATACTATGCTACTCTCTAGTATAGTGTTAGCTATAGTACTATTGCCCTCTTTATATTTAACTATATCTAGTAGTCTCTCCACCTTTTCTCTAAATAACTACAGGCCCTATATATGCTTTGTCCTCTATACCTATAACACTATTTTCTAATTATATAGACACTTAACTGCACCTATAGTAACTACTTAGCTTATTATCCCTTTTTTAATAGTAGCGCCCACTCTTAGTAGTTTTTTTATAAATATATAGTAATATGCCTCTTTTTTATTATCTTCTAATAACTCTGCCTCCTCTATATATTGTGTATATAGCACAACTTCTATTATTATGTCTACTAGCTAACGCTTTGGCTTTTAATTTCTATCCTCTACTAAATAGCTAGTTGCTTTTAATATGCGATTTTGTTTTAGAGGCGCTTTTAAGGCCTCTACTTAAGTGTTTTCCTCCTTACCTAACTCTTCCTTACTATTACTTTGGCGCGCTTAGTCCCTATAGATAGAGTGTAAGAAGTGAAAAAATTCTTCCTTTTCTACTTATTTATATATCTATTGCACTATAGACTTAGGTAAGCTACACAGAAATGCCTTAGTAGGAGGACCTCTTCTCTATAGAACTAAACACTACATAGGCTTCTAATTATAAACTTGTTTATATACGTCTTATATAAGGGAGGGAATTAGACTACTATTATCCTAAAGTACCTTAGCTAGCAAGATTAAAGAATAGTAGGCTATAGTGTAATATAGTATTTATATAACCTAGGATAATAAACGTTACCTAGTGTTTCTTATCTCCCCTTAGCACTAAAGTTTAGCCAACTTATTTTAACTATAAACATGGATTAAAATTAATTGTACCACCGCTAACTATAGAGACTCCTAAACACATTTACTATAATAAGACCTATTACTTTATTACTTACGTACTGTATGGATATGTAATACTCCTAAGTAAGGTGTTTTCCTATTTTAATAAGGAACATAGATAAGAGATAACTAGTAAAAAGAGGTATGTTATCTAGGAATATGTTAATAAGCTTAAGAACTTTCACCTACTACTATAAGAGAAATATAAAGAATTTATAGTCTTTAACACCTTAGTACTAGTCTTCCCTAGCCTACGTGTTATCCCTAATAGTTATTGCTATTATTACTATACCTATATCGCTACTAGGATTTCCGCAAGGCATAACATGCGAGGACACCTACACTAGGAATATAAACTCTATGTTCTAAATATAGCTAAAGAAAGAAGGTAGCTCTAGTATAGTAAGTAAGTAAAGGGCGTAGATTACTAATAGTTTTTCCCCTCTATACTACCCCTATTTTAAAACCTTTGTTTTACTCGTAAATTTATAGTTAAACTATCTATAAACTCGCATAGCTTTAAAGCTACTACTAATAGTGTTAAAAACCTAACTAAATCTAGCGTAGTCTCTATACCTATTTCTGCCCCTACTAGCAGCAAATTTATAGATTAGCTCTAGGAAGCGTTGTAATAGGCTAAGAAAGTAAAACAGGAGTAGTTAGCAGCTATACCTAGCACACCCTCTATCTCTATAAATTCTTAGGTTGCCTATATAGGTGTCCTATAAGTGTTTAGCAACACGTTTATATAGGTAGAGGCTTTACAATATATAGCTGTACTAACTACTATAGGTAATCTAAAGCTATATTATCTCTACGTAACTATAAAGAGTATAGCGAGAACTTAGTAGAATATTGCTAGTAAAGCCTCCTGCTACGCCTATATAAGAGTAATATAGGAATATAAGACTAATATTCCCCTTACTTTACTAGAGCTATACTAGGACTGTTGCCTCTACTACGTAGGACCGCTCTAGAAGATATTTATCTTCTTCTACCACGTATTAGTTAACAATATAGAGAAGCCACTAACACTTTATTTACAGCCTTACTAGGAGTAGACCTGGCAGGATATTATAGAATACTTAGATTTAATAGATAACATCCTAGAAGTCTAAGAGCACTACACTAGAACTTAATTTATATTATTTAAAGAGCACTACTATTGCTTTTAGCTATCCCTTATTAAATAAACTAGTTAAACTAAGCATTTTAAACTTACCCTACTAACACCTATAGCGTTCCTAATACTCTTCTATAATAGAAAGGGTTTTTAAGAGGCGTACAACTTTGTAATAGATATATTAGCTATAAAGAAGTTCTGCTGTTTTGTAGGCCTTTAGAAACTATAGGATAACTTTATCTATTTAAATAACGTCTAGCCCTAGGCTACTATAAATAGTATACAGACTACTGTTTTACTTAATAAGGCTTCCCTTCTTATCGCTAAGTAAGATAGTAATATGTCTGTGGAGGTAGAGAACTATAATCTTGTAGACATGTTTAAGGCGTAGGTATATAACTACCTTACTATAAAGTATCCTATAAGTATAAGCTGGCTTATAAACACGGCACAGTTTATTAGTAAGTTCTAATATAGTAAGAACCTAGATGCCTTTATACACTAGAATAGGGATATAGTTACTATGTATAACATAAGAATAACCCTAGCCTTGTTTATAATAATAGCCAGGAATAAGTATAAGGAGACCTTAAAGATCCTATACTAGCTAACCTTTATATCTGCTTGTTTAGACCTTCTAAATATTCTATAGGAACTCCTAGTGGAGGAACTGAAAAATGTTACACTAAGCTTTTCTGTATTTAGCCCTAATAACAGTAACCTTATATACGGAGCCGACTTCGTCGTTAAAAACCTAATAAAGGGGGTAGGTTAAGAAAGTTTTTAACTACCCCCCTTATAAACCTACGTAACTTCACCTAGGTGCAGTGATACTATAATCTAGTATAGAAATTTCTAAAGCATCTTTTTTACCTAATTTACTTTACTAGTAGCTAATCTAGCTATAGAACAGAAGTGCTTAGCGTTTAATTTAAGAATAGTTATACTACAGGTATACGTAATATCTTCCTATATAATAGTCTTATTATAGTGGTCTTATAATACTATAAAGGGTACAACCGCGATAAGACTATAAAGACTATATATAGATTCCTCCTAGCAGAGGTGGGTAGTCTCTTAGTGTAGTATATTTAGCTAGTCTAACTATTTTATCTAGTTGTCTAAGGATAAATAGGGACAGATCTTTGTAACTACTATTACAAGCAGGTGTAAAGTGTGCTCCTATAGCTAGATATAGTAGGAAAATAACACACTACGTTATATATTCTTAGTTTAGCTATCTAGAGTGCTAGTCTTTATTAGATTAGGTAGGAGATTAACATTAGCACCTTACGTTACCTTATAATCGCTTTCGCCTACTAGTTTACCAGCTCCAAGATGCTTGTTTAGGAACTTACTAAAGAAAATATAGATAATATTACAAATGAGGTAGAGGCTAAAGTATAAGAAATATAGGCTAGGCACCTACCTAAAATAGCCTACACAGTATACGCACTTAATATATTAAAGATATTTACCTACTTATTTAATAATATAGTAGTATACGTTACAGCCTTAGTCTTACTCGTAACTTAGCTTAATATAAAGAAAATAGGGGTCTTTAAGCCCCTTATTACCTATAATAAATAGGCTGCTGTAATAGCGGCATTTATGCTAATATTTAGCTGGCCACTTAGAGCTATAGAGCTTATAGGGCTGTTAATTTCCTAGATAGTATAGATAGGCGCTGGCTACTTAGAGCTATAGGGCTTATAGGGCTGCTAATTTCTAAAGACACATAGACAGACGCTAGCCACTTAGAGCTATAGGGCTTATAAGGCTGCCTATTTTATAGATAGCGCTACTAGGCGCTAGCTACTTAGAGCTATAGGGCTTATAAGGCTACCTATTTTATAAATAGCGCTACTAGGCGCTAGCCACTTAGAGCTATAGGGCTTATAGGGCTACTAATTTCTAAGAACGTATAAATAGACGCTGGCCACTTAAAGCTATAGGGCTTATAGGGCTACCTATTTTATAGATAGCGCTACTAGGCGCTAGCCACTTAGAGCTATAGGGCTTATAAGGCTACCTATTTTATAGATAGCGCCACTAGGCGCTAGCCACTTAGAGCTATAGGGCTTATAGGGCTACTAATTTCTAAGAACGTATAGACAGACGCTAGCCACTTAGAGCTATAGGGCTTATAAAACTGCCTATTTTACAGATAGCGCTACTAGGTGCTAGCTACTTAGAGCTATAGGGCTTATAAGGCTACTAATTTCTAAAAACGCACAGACAGACACTAGCCACTTAGAGCTATAGGGCTTATAGGGCTACCTATTTTATAAATAGCGCTACTAGGCGCTAGCCACTTAGAGCTATAGGGCTTATAAAGCTACCTATTTTATAAATAGCGCTACTAGGCACTAGCCACTTAGAGCTATAGGGCTTATAGGGCTACTAATTTCTAAGGACGCATAAATAGACGCTAGCCATTTAGAGCTATAGGGCTTATAGGGCTACTTATTTTATAGATAGCGCCACTAGGCGCTAGCCACTTAGAGTTATAGGACTTATAAAGCTACCAATTTCTAAGAACGCACAGATAGACACTAGCCACTTAGAGCTATAGGGCTTATAGGGCTACCTATTTTATAGATAGCGCCACTAGGCGCTGGCCACTTAGAGCTATAGGGCTCATAGAGCTGCCTATTTTATAGATAGCGCTACTAGGCGCTAGCCACTTAGAGCTATAGGGCTTATAGGGCTGCCTATTTCTAAGGACGCATAGATAGATGCTAGCCACTTAGAGCTATAGGGCTTATAGGGCTACTATTTTATAGATAGTACCTATTCTAAATTTTTGCCTATCTCTACGCACTAGCTCCTCTCTGTATACCTTTATCCTTATTCTTTGTAATATCCCTAACTAGGGTATTATACCACTAACACTATGCCACTAAAACTTAACCTTACACTAGAAAAGCGACTAGCTTAGTAAAAGGCGTTAAAGGCGAAGTTAAACAAAGCGTATAAGGCCTTCTAGGCCTTTAATGGCACCTTAAACATTAGGATAAAGTAAGCTGTTTATCTCTATTTACTAAACTATCTTAAAGTAGTATATATTACAGTCTTAGTCTTACTCGCAACTTAGCTTAATATAGAGAAAATAGGGGTCTTTAAGCCCCTTATTACCTATAATAAATAGGCTACTGTAATAGCGGCATTTATGCTAATATTTAGCTAGCCACTTAGAGCTATAGAGCTTATAGGGCTGTTAATTTCCTAGACAGTATAAATAGGCGCTGGCCACTTAGAGCTATAGGGCTTATAGGGCTGCTAATTTCTAAAGACACATAGACAGACGCTGGCCACTTAGAGCTATAGGGCTTATAGGGCTACCTATTTCTAAGAACGCATAGATAGATGCTGGCCACTTAGAGCTATAGGGCTTATAGGGCTGCTATTTTATAGATAGCGCTACTAGGCGCTGGCCACTTAGAGCTACAGGGCTTATAGGGCTGCCTATTTTACAGATAGCGCTACTGGGCGCTGGCCACTTAGAGCTATAGGGCTTATAGGGCTACCTATTTCTAAGAACGCATAGATAGATGCTGGCCACTTAGAGCTATAGGGCTTATAGGGCTGCTATTTTATAGATAGCACCTATTCTAAACTTTTACCTGTCTCTACGCACTAGCTCCTCTCTATATACCTTTATTCTTATTCTTTGTAATATCCCTAACTAGGGTATTATACCACTAACACTATGCCACCAAAACTTAACCTTACACTAGAAGAGTGACTAGCTTAGTAAAAGGCGTTAAAGGCGAAGTTAAATAAAGCCTATAAGGCCTTTTAGGCCTTTAATAGTATTTTAAACATTAGGATAAAGTAAGCTGTTTATCTCTATTTACTAAACTATCTTAAAACTAATATTTATTAGTGAGGTATTACATTCCACACTTAGTAGTAATAAAACCCTCCTAATTATATACCTATTACTAGTAACTACCTCTTAAGTTGCACCTTAGCTAAAGACTTAGCCAATTATACTAAGTTTAACGTAATAATTACCTATACCTATACCTCTGTCTATACCTACTATAAGTACAGTAGCACGACTAATATTAACTAATAGGGCGTGAACTTAGGATGTTAAGCATTGCTTAGCATACCTTTAACATAATAAACTAGAGACTGGCTTACTAGCTACATAGTATGCTACTTATAGGTAGCTAATAATATCTCCTAGAGTTGTCCTAGTATTAGAACGACTAAACAAAAACCTACTAATACTAGATATTAATGGACTAGCCCTTACTAATCTAGATAACCTTATAGTAGATCTTAAGCATCTCTTTAGTAATACCTACTCTAGTACTATAAATAAATACCTTATAGGATATTTAGATCCTCTACCTAGTGTTTCTAGTCTAGTAGTTATAGCTTCCTCTACAGGAGTTAATATACAAGACTTACCACTAATGGATTTAGTTAATTTCTTACTATAGGTTAACTTAGACATTAATTTATTATTAGTAGAATTCTGTCTAAATAATAATAATGTTACGCCTATAGACACATCACCTAGGCCCTTAATCTACGCCTCTAATAATAGATTAGATAAAAACCACTCTTACAATTATAAGAGTGTAACACTAGGTACGCTAACTTAACCTATTAATGTTATAAAGGCTAGGGGCTAGAGGACCCCCCTAAGGGTCTTTAGTCCCCTTTCCTTTCTCTCCTACTAATCTAAACAGTACCTAATAGTAATTATAGTATATTTGTCGCTAAGCCTAAGCGAGTCCTATTATTTACTATTAAATGCTATCTAGAACTACATTAGTACACTATGTAACTACACTATACCACCTTAATTAAGCAGCTCGCGACTCTATACCTAGACACAGTAGATAAACAAATATATACTAGCTTTTATTTCTACTATCTCTTCTTAGCCGCAGCTATTAATGCTGCTAAAGGCATTAGCTTACTATTTACGTAACAATACCTAAAACTTTCGTGCCTAGACAGAACTACTTATAGGTGTTCCTAATCCAAACCTATATAATGTTCTATTACTAAGTATAGATCGCATAGAAGCGCACTTTCTATTATAATAAAATAGAGTACATTATCTTGTTTAACAATTTAATTATAACAGTATTGTTTTCTCTCTAACTAGTCTTAGTATCTTCTAGTATAACCTATCCTTCTCCTTTTTACCTAGCTTTACTAAGGGTTTTACTAGTAATTAATATATATCCTTCTTACCTATAAATCTTTCACAACACAAGAACGTTCTTCTTAGACTATATAATAGGTTTAAGTGTTATATATTCTAGCTACGTTTTCCTTTACAGTTTACCTTAGCTAAAGGGAAGGCTATTACTAGACAAACCTAACACCTTCTAGACTATACCTTAGCTTAATAGCTAGAGTGTGTTATTTTCCTTACTCTGCGTAGTGTATGCAATCTAAGTAGTGCTAGGCATTATTCTATTAGCTATACACAGCTAAAAGTGAACTCTAAAGTGTGTTTTAAATAAAATTATACACAGACACTAGGTGATTGTTATATTAACACTTAACGGGATATCCTAAAACAAATTTTTAAATCTTTTTAGGATACTATTATAGATTTAGTATAAGATGTCACTTTCTTAGACTACGACATTCCTAACAACGCCTTTAGTGATCCTGTACTTATTGTATCTTATTACAACCTTAAACTATCTAAACTTAGTAGTTATTCTTCCTTATCTACCTATTAAACATCTTTAGAAGAATTTATTCAGTCTTACTAGAACATAAACTTTCTAGACCTATATTACTTCTATTAGGATCTTGGCATTTAAACTAGATTAAATGTTACTAGCATAACTACATTGCGAAAATCCTGTTGCCTTAAACAATAGATATCCTTTTTTAATTATAGTGAGTGAGGATTACGTTCAAAGCCGCGTTTCTATACCTTTGCTAGTACTAATGCTAGATCTACTAAATTAGAGCTTCGCTATAGCAATAAATTTTACTAAGCCAGAATTTAATATATAAAAGTCTACAACACTATTAAGGAGACTATATATATACCTATTCGTGGGTATAGTTTATTTTTAAATCCTAATCTAGACGTTATTAGTGCCACTTAGGAATTCTTAAATAAGATAAAATTTAGTAACACTAGACGCAATAAGTAGAGCATTATTTAAGTTAAGTAACTCCTAAATTAAATTAAGCTCTATAAGGCCTATATACGCGTAATTCTATTACCTAAGTCCTGCTAGATATTCTATTTTAATCGCTAAGAACTTTGTATACAGCTATACTAGTCTAGAACCGCGTTAGCGCCTCTTAATATTAACAACACAAAGTATATACACTAGGTAGATACTAATACTTATTATAGATTCTAGATTCTGCCAACACATAAAGTTAATTACTTCTATGTAGTAGAATGCAATTATTAGCTAGCAGCTCTAGAATTAATTACTGCTGTAGCTTACTATCTTAACCTACTAACTAAAGATTAAGAACTTAACTATATAGCTATAACTACATTTGCTTACACTCTTCACTTTGTGTTAAACTATAAAGATTTAAGTAGTCTTCCTTCCCTTAGCTCTAGTAAGGAGTACTAAAGACCCTGTGTTTTCAAACACTAGAAACCCTTACTAGGTGGTACTATTATACTAAAACACATGCGGAGATACAAGCCTAAGCGACGCTAAGGCCTTAAATATGCTAAATCTATAAAGTAATTTAGTATTGTTTAGATTCTCTTTTGCTTAGGTATATAGAATAAACTTATACTAAAATTCTAACTTAGTAAATATCCCTATCTAGATATCTACTACTATGTTCTACAAAAGTCGAAGCGCTGCCTCTACCTCTATAGAATACAAACCTTAGAGTCCTATTAGTTTAAATTTATTTGCCACTTAATAGAATCTACTCTTTTAATTAGTTAAGGTGCAACTAATTTGAAAGTATAGTAGAAGCTATTCTTTTTACTATCTATGTAGGCAATAAGAGCATATAATCTCTTTGTATAGGAAATTATAGGGCAACGCTAGCTAACCTACAATAAAGTTAGTAATTGGAAAAACCTAGAACCTTTCTTCTAGTAAGCCCACATAGAGCACCTAGTAAATAGGGGAACAGATATACTTTCTTTCTCTAGTGTTTCTAAGATTATTAGAGTGCGACTTGGACTAAGCTACCTAGAAATTATAAAGTAACACAACTATAAGACCACCCTTTTCCTAACCTTTAGTTATAAAATATAGTAGGGCAGGGTAGCTCCCTTGTTTACATTAGATAATAATAACCCTTCCTAGCTAAAGAAAGCGCTATAGATATAAGTAATACTATTACACCTAGAAGCCTTTAAAACAGTACTACTAGGACATACTGTGGACGAAATATGCGCTTTGTATAAAACGTACATTTTATAAATTACTTATGTTTATGTTTAGGGGATCCTCCTATACTCTAGGAAAATAGTATCTGTGCTAGGTAGCAACAGTAAGTCTATTAGGCAATTAAGTATAATAATTTAACACTAACTACTAAGTAACTTAGAGTGGACAAAATGGATGTTTCTACGCATTACACCTAAGGACTAATTAACATTTCATTATATCTACACTACTTAATAATAGTTATTAGTATCCAAAGTTAGAGAGGTCCTTAAGCAATATTACATTTTCACCTTCTATAATAAAGGAGATGTTTTAGAACACTTATACCTGCTAGGCAGTTTAGACGAAATAGGGTCTTTACTAACTCTGTTTAGTTATATTAATAAGTTTAACACTAAATTTAGTGAATAGCAGGATAACCTAAGTGAAAATAAAGATAAGGATAGTAACTGGCCAGCTTAACCTGTGTACACAGCTACTAGTGGATTTATTGTGTTAGAAAGTGAAGAGGTAAGCGATCTATCTAATCTTAAGAGTCTATAGACAGGTAGTAACAGTATATTAGTTATGTACTATTAATATATATTTAAAGGTTTCTCTAGTAATCTTTTCTCTATCTTACCACATCTTCTCTACTTATTAAAAAAATAAACACAGAAGATATAAACCCTATTTCCCGCTCTTATCTATATGCTTGGATACAGTTAATTATAGGCAATCTATAGATTAAATTATAGGCATGTAAGTATAGATGTGCGCTTTTAAATTTAATCCTCTTATATTTCTATATTAGGCTGCGTAGCTGCCAAGAAATACTTACTAATTAGTCACGATTAAGTTGCGTCTTTCCTTACTCCATAACACTAGGTATAGTTCTATTAACCTAACACCCATATCCATTAAACTAACAAACATGTCACCACGATTATCTAATGGCAGCCAAGTTAGAAAGCCTAAATTTAAACCTTAAATAAGGAAGGTTACTAAAACTAAGCGCTATAAACTATTACTAGCCACACTAATAAATACGTATAGAGAACCCTTATTCCTATTAAGTAAGTATTTAATTAATACATCTCTAGACACCCGCCATTATATAGGTATATTTAAAAGGTAAGTAAATGCCAAATAGATATTATAGAATAGAGACCTTTCTAATAAAAAAGATAATATGTAAGCAATTCGCTATCTATAATTACACAAAACTAAGAGCTTAGAATAATTCCTAAATTACTAGTAGAGCCTACGCCCCTACTATTACTAAATTATAATCTAAGCCCTTTACAAAATATCTCTACGCACTTTCCTTACACTATAAAATAAGTGGGTTAATAGGTATTAGCTAAAACTACCTAATATAATTATATAACAACACTACATAGAGTAAATATATCTACTCTATAAGCGCTGTCTATTTCTTTAACTAGTAGTTACACACATACCCCTATAAGTAGTTATACTATAGGCTCCGCTTACTACCTACTAAGTGTTAAACCTAAAGAACAATTACCTAGCTTTGCTAAACAACAACAGTAACTAGATACTAAGGCAGAACTAAAGGGTAACCTACTAGCTGTAACTACTCTAAAATCTATATTACCTACGCCACAAGTAGGACGCAGTAGACACAGGAAGCGCACAATTATATATTCTATTAATTTGGTAGAGGTAACTTCTAGATTAACAGAATATATAATTATACGCTAGAATAGTAAGGCTACAGAACAATACATATTTAAATACAATATAGACATAATAACATAAGATTTAACCTACGCTAGTAAGTTACGCACACTATAAGGACTAAGGGAAACATAAGAACTACTAACCTTATATACAGCGTATAGGACACATAAGTAACTATTCGCCAGAATAAGACTTGCTAATAGACAAGGAGGGAAAATTATATAGAAGAATAGTTATAGTAATGTAAATATTAAAAACAAAATATAAACAGAAGTAAAGCGCATGTGTAGGTTAGTAACATATCCTCTATAATAGTAAAGCTTACTACCCTAGACTAGCCATAAAACCTATATATCTAACATTTCTCTTAGCTATTAGCGAGCGAGACAAAGCATAACTACATAAGGTAGGGTACACAAAATAGGATAGTAAGGCTAACTAAATTAGGAAAAGAGGTTGTCTTATAAATAGATTAGGGTTTAAAATAGAATAGAAGATATAGAGAAGAAGGGGCATAATAACCCCTATATACGTAATACTAAGGAATAATAATTATACTAAGTTTCTCCCTATATAATGTACCTATTGCTAAGATCCTTAAGGAGCCTTTAACTACTTGCTAGTTAAAATCCTGTAACCAAATTACAATCTGCTAGGTCCTTGTTAGAAAGCATTTCTAGGAATAAGGGCTCTAGTAGCTCTAGATCTAACATATACATCTTATACGTTTCTGCCATAGCTATTACGCTGTTAAAGATAGTATTATTATATTACGCAACTATGTCCATCCACTATTAGAGCTGCGTAACTGTTATGCCTTATTTAATATAGGTGTTAAATATAGAGTTCTGTAGTAGTATTGCAAATACGCCTACACTAAATCTTACCTTAAGTAGACACTATCTTCTTCCTACATCTAGGCACTAACTAAATTCCTTCTACGCTATAGGATGTGTTTTTTTACTTAGTTCTTTCTCTTCTATTATTCTAAATTCTTAAGCGAATAGAAGCTTTTTTGTTATAAATGCGTATCCTTTCCCTCTTTTACTAGATAGTATCTTCCTTTTCTGTACTAGGGCCTTTAATAATTTAAACTCTAACTAAAGTGCTACCTATATCTAGCGCTGTTGTATCTTACTTACTATACTAACTGCCTATCCCTACCTTACGCTCTTATATAGTGAACAGAACCTCTTTGTCTTAAATTATATAAAACTATTTTCTATAAAACCATTTTCTGTGAAACTAGCACTAGAGCTTTGTAATAATGCTATACTGCTCTTAGGTATAGTGTTGTGTCTAGTACTATTAACTATATCTAGGAGTCTTTCCACCTTTTCCCTAAACAACTGTAGGCCCTATGTGTGTTTTGTCCTCTAGACCTACAACACTATCTTCTAATTTTATAGACACTTAGCTACACCTACAGTAATTACTTAGCTTATTATTCCTCCTATAATATTAACGCCTACCCCTAGTAGTTTGTATGTAAATATATAATAACGTTCCTTTTCTCTATTATCTTGCGATAACCCCGCGTCCATGTCTTATATATATAGCACGACCTCTACTATTATGTCTACTAGCCAACGCTTTAGGTCTTAATTTCCATTCTTTGCCAAATAGCTAGTCGCATTTAATGTTTGTTTTTGTTTTAGAGGTAGTTTTGTGGTAATTACCCTAGTGTCTTCCTCTTTATTTAACTCTTCTTTACTGTTACTTCGTCGCGCTTAGTTCCTATAAACAGAGTGTAAAAAGCGCAAAAATTCTCTCTTTTCTACTTATTTATATATCTATCGCACTATAGACTCTAGTAAGCTGCTTATAAATGCCTTAGCGGGATAACCTGTTATCCGCAGAATAGAACACTATAAAGACTTCTAATTATAAACCTGCTTATGTGCGTCTTGTATAAGGGAGGAAATTAGACTACTATTGTTCTAAAGCACCTTAGCCTGTAAGATTAAAGAATAGCAGGCCATGGCGTAGTGTAGTGTGAATATAACCTAGGATAATAAACATTGCCTAGCGTTTATCCTCTTTTGTTAGCACTAAAGTTTAGCTGCGTTATTTAAACTATAAATGTAGATTGAAATCTTTTGCACTACTGCTAACTATAGAGACTTCTAAATATATCTACTATAATAAGACCTATTACTTTATCACTTATATACTATATAGATATGTAATACTCCTAAGTAAGGTGTTTTTTTAGTTTAACAAGGAGTATAGACAAGAGATAACTAGTAAAGAGAGGCGTGTTATCTAAGAAAGTGTTAATAAGCTTAGGAACTTTTACCTACCACTATAAGAGAAATATAAAGAATTTATAGTTCCTAAAACCTTAGTACTAGCCTTCTCTAGCCTACGTGTTATCCCTAACGCTTATTACTATTGTTGCTGTACCTATATTACCACTAGGTCCTCTGTAAGCTATAACGTGCACTAACACCTACGCTAAGAACATAAACTCTACGTTGCGAATATAGGCGAAGAATTAAGAACACACTATTATAGTAAGTAAGTAAAGGGTATAGATTGCCAACAGCTTTTCCCCTCTATACCACTTATATTCTAAAACCTTTGTCTTACTTGCAAATTCGCAGTTAAACTATCTACTAACTTACATAGCTCTAAAGCTACTACTAAAAGAGTTAAGATTATAGCTAAATCTAGCGTAGACTCTATACCTATGTCTACTCCTACTAGTAGTAGATTTATAGATTAACTCTAGGAAGCGTCGCAATAGGCTAAGAAAGTAAAGTAGGAGTAATTAGTAGCTATAGCTAGCGCACCCTCTATCTCTATAAATCCCTAGATTACCTATATAGGTGTTCTGTAAGTGTTTAGCAACACGTCTATATAGGTAGAGGCTTTACGCTATGTAGCTGTACTAACTACTATAGGTAATCTAAAGTTATATTATCTCTATATAACTATAAAGAGTATAGCTAGAATATAGTAGAATATTGCTAGTAAAGCCTCCTGCTACGCTTATAGGAGAGTAATATAAGAGTATAAGACTAATGTTCCCCTTACTCTACTAGAGCTATACCAGAACCCTTGCCTCTACTACGCAGGACTGCTCTAGAAGATTTTTGTCTTTTTCTACTACGTATTAGTTAATAATATAGAGAAGCCACTAACGCTTTATTTGCAGCCTTACTAGGGGTAGATCTAGTAGAATATTATAGAGTACTTAGCTTTAACAGATAACATCCTAGAAGTTTAAGAGAACTACACTAGAACTTAATTTACACTATTTAAAGAGCACTACTATTACTTTTAGCTATCCTTTATAGAATAAATAAGTTAAATAGAGTATTTTAGGATTAATGTACCATTGTTACTAGACAAAAGACAACCTATATAGGGAACACTGTTATGTCCTATTGCGTTTAGATAAGAAACAAATAGGGTAAAGGTAACTACTAGTCCTACCTTCTCCCTGCTAATTACTGCCCTAGGTGGATAATACTAGTATTTAACTAGATTGGAACTAGACCATTAAAAGACGCTTTATATATTAACAAATTTGCCATTTAAGATACGTGGGCGATCCTGTAGGATAAGTGCCTAAAGGCGAAAGAGCTGTAGAGTTATAATATTAAAGTAATTAAGGGTAAGGACTAGGATCCTAAGAGTACTAATATATTCTAGTAACACTTTATTAGTATTATTAATTTTAGTAACAACTATAAGGCGGGAAGGATTATTCTTAGCCTTAACTGGCTAACGCGGACCTACTATATATCTAAGCGCTATATAGAGTTATAGTAGGACTACCCTAGCTAGGGAGCTAGTAAAACCCCTTCCGCAATACTAATTTAAATGTAATACAGACATAATAATAAAAGGTTTAAAGTGGGTAACGTATACTATAGGACTAAGGGAAACACAAGAATCTATATCTATTACATAGGGCATAAGTAAGGTAAATTAGGGGGAGAGGCTGTCTTATAAACATATTAGGGTTTAAAATAGAATAGAAAAGTGTTAGGTATACGTCTAGCGTAAGCGGGAGTGTATTTATAACCCCTAGTAATAGTAATTAAATGCGTTATAAAAGGAATTAATACTAAGCTAGAAAGACTACTCTTAAGGTGTAAATATGTCTACTAGGCTTAGCTATAGTAAGTGAGCTAGTATAAGCTTAGTGTTGCCTTTGCCCTTATTATCCCTACTATCCTTGCCCTTTTTACCCTTGCCCTCGCCTTTGCCTTCTTCGCCCTTCTTACCCTCCTTGTCCTCCTTACTCTTCTTGCTCTCCTTTTTACTATTAGTAGCCTCTTCTATCTGCGTAGGCAGCGTAGGTGCGACTGCCTTAATAAGCAGTGTATCCTTATTACTAATAGGCTTACCTACTAACCTATCTACGCCTAACTACGCACTTAGTCTCTAGCTTATCTAGTATACTTCTAGATTAACCTTCTTTACTACCTTTAGCTAGAGGTTTTACTCTCTAATGCGCAGCGTCTACTTCACCCACTTATAAGTAATATTGCTAAGAATTAGGTATAGGAAGCCCTAGTTAAGGGTTTTAGTAGTATTATACTACTAAGTAGCTTAGTTTAGGCGTAGCTTCTATGCATTCCACGCTAACGTAGGTAGCTTATAGCTAGAAGGTATAACTATTTAGATAAGCGTAGTAATAGCCTTACTATTATATTACTTAGGTAGTACCCCCTCTACTACTAGCTTAGCTATCTTATTAGCGTAGGCACGCCTATAAAAGGCTATTACCTAGTAGTATTTAATATGCACAGCTACTATATAGCACTTATAGTACTTAACTAAATAGTGCGTAGTAGTAAAGGTTTTATCTACTACACTCCTAGGTGCGTAGGATATAGCCTATGTTACCTACACAGTACCTGCTTCGCCTACTAGCAATGCCCCTAACTAGCCAAAGATAAGGAAAGGGCTACTATAAGAGCGCTAGACAAAGAGGAAAGTAGTAGCGTGTTACTATATAGTTTTATTACTAAGCGACTGTGCGTAATTTAGTATATAGGTGGTAGTTATATAGGGGCTAGTAGCTATAGTTATTAGGTTACACTTTTTACCCTTATTATCTTCCTTTCTAATGTTTTGCTTAAAGATCTAGGCAACGTTAGGCTTGTCTTTTAGTGTAATACTATTATAGGTATTAACTTCTACCTAGCCAGCGTTTAGGGGAGGGCGAAGTAGACTTAGCTTAACTACCTTCTTACGCTACTAGTAGGCTACCTACCTATATTAGTAGTCCTATTCTGCGCGGTGGTTGTTGTGGGTTATTACCCTAACGTAGGTAGGTAACACCTAGGACGCAGGGCTCTACGTAGAAGAGAAATAGAATAGTAATTAGGAGTGGACCTGCTTAGTGGGCAAAGAGGTAGAAGTAGAGATAGAGGGCTGCTGCGTACGCCTTAAGGAGGGCTCCTAGGCTAAAAAAGGCACCCTACTTAGGTCTTTAATATTATTATTATTAGCGTTCTAATAGTTAGGATCCACAGTAAGTTACTAGGTAGTGGTAATAAGACGTTACTACGTATTATTAGGTAGCGTGTTAAGGGGGAGCATCTAGCGAATTAAACTAATAGTAGATAGGAGTAATAGAGTAATTAGGACTAGCTTATAGTGGCTAGCGTTGTTAGGAAGTAACTATTTAGCGCTGTAATAGGGGGTTTATAAGCTTTATAAGTGTAGTAGAATAGTAAGCTAGCGTGCGAAGAGCTATTTATACGCTTTATTAGGGGGGTTATAACTAAAGTTATAAAAAACGCGATCTTTAGCAGCTAGAGGAAAGCTATAGGGGCCACTATTATAGTAAGTAGTAGTATTCTTAAGGACAGCTATCTAATATATATTTAAGCGAGAAGTAGTAGGTAAGATAAAAAGAGATAGAATAGAAAGTAGTAAGTAGGGAAGATATAGTAACACGCTAAGCACCCATACTTATACTCCACTACATATTTATAACCCACGCGCTAGTGTAATTAACACTTATAACACTGCTAAAGTATTTAAACTAATAGTAAACACGTAAACTAAGGTAAATTAACTTAACGTAAGCTAGTATTAAGTAACAGTAATTTATAATAATTTAGGTAAGGTAGTAGAGTGTAAATCTCTAAGATATAGTACTGTAAAGCGCTAATCTATATACTTATATTAGACTAACTATTTAAACTGTACACAAATTGTGTCTAGTTTAAATAGTTATTTATAAGTAAGCGTACTTCCTCTTATATTAAGCGCAGCTACCTAGCGTAGTATATAAGAAAAGAAGTATATAAACGTAGAGCTAGGCGTATTTCTAAAACACGCTACTATATTTATTAACTTACAGCTAGCTCCCTACCAACCTATATAGCTAAAGCCAGCATAGATAGGACTAATATACACGAACTAATACGAATTAACGCGAATTAATAGGAAGTAGCGTGGATTGGCACTAATTCTGTAGCGATTATATAGAAGGTAAGGACCTAGATAGGCTGCTTATAACTTACTAGGACTTGTAGGCATGTCCTATAGATAGAAAGAATCTAGATAAGCCACTTATTCCTTAACTTAATAGTAATTAACGCTAATTGCCAAGAAGTAGCGTAAATTGCCACTATATAGACTTATAGATGCAAATAAGCTGCTGCTTCACTATACTATATTATATAAGAAAGAGGGCTTTGTAAGCAAAGGTCCTAGTAACGCAAATTAACGTAAATTAACGTAAATTAACGCTAATTAATGCGAATTAATAGGAAATAGTGTAAATTGCCACTATGTTAACTTATAAATTGTAAGAATCTGTATAGAAGTATTAAAACTATTCTATCTAGAGACTACGCTTTAGATTATAGATAAGGAAGACATAGACGAGCATCTCGCACTTAGGCAAATAGGCTATCTTAACGCGAATTCACGCGAACTAACATAAAGTAGAGTATATTAGCACTAAGTTAGTACTAACCCTAATATATAGTAAGCACCTAGATAAGCTGCCTATTCTTTATTAGAGGACTTATAGGTATGCCCTATAAATAGAAAAAATATAGATAAGCCGCTTGTTCCTTAAATTAACGCGAATTAACGCGAATTAATAAGAAGCAGCGTGAATTAGCACTAAGTCTATACTAACCCTAATATATAGTAAGCACCTAGATAAGCCACCTATTCTTTATTAGAGAACTTATAGGTATGCCCCACAGATAGTAAAGATCTAGATGTGCCGCTTATTTCTTATCTAAGGACGTTTAGCCATGCCTTATAGATAGGAAGTTGTTGTCTATAGGACAAGGATATAGTATAGCTGTAGGGGCTACATTATAATATAATTAATAGAGCTAGTATAGGTAGTAAGACCTCCTAATTATGTAAATTAGGGACATTAACGCTAGTTTATACAAATTAACGCTAATAAAGAGGAAGCAGCGTAAATTACTACTATATTAACTTATAGATAGTAAGGATGTGAATACACTACTGCTTTACTATATAGGATTAGGTAAAAAAGAGGGCTATATAAGCAAAGGCCTAAATTAACGCGAACTAGCGCTATGTGTAGTAAATTAAAAGGGAATAGTTTACGTAGAGCTCTCTAGGGCTAGTAGCTTAAACTTTAGAGCCTATAGGGAACACCTATGCACGTGCCTATAAGAACCTTAACACTATACCCGCTCCGCCTTACGCACTGTTATAGTTAGCCTATAAGTAGAATAGAGTTTTCTATAGCCTCCTGTAATAAGTACCCTTAAGAAAGTTAGTCTATATAATAGATTTAAAGCTTAGCGTGCTTAGTTTTTTTTAGAGGCTAGATTTACTGCTCTAGACGTTGAAAAAATAACTATATAGTAAGACGTTACAAAAGGACAATGCCTATACTTAGAAATCTATAGAAGAGTATAGTTCTATCCCTTATATACTACCTATTTATTAGTAAGGCGGTAGAAGCGGACTAAATAGAGTGTAATACCCTAAGAGTAGGCGTAAGCATAGGCTATTTTTTATGTAATTGGAACATCTTATTAAGGTATACACCTCCTACTACTACTACGCTTATCTATACTAGAGATGTTATATCTAGTAAGGGTCTAAAGGATACAAAAGTAGGGCAGTCGCCCTATAGAACTAAATATAAAGTGATTTCTTATTAACTTTAATAGAAGGCGCTCTGCTAGGCTAAGTAAGGAGAAATAAGTAAATTAACGTAAAGTAATAAAAGACAGCGTGAATTAGCACTAGGTGATAGTAATGTACGATAATTTAGGCGAGGCAGTAAGGGTAATATATAGGAAATATAGTCTAGCGAAGCGCTAATACGTATACTTATATTAGAGTAACCTCCTTACGCTTTAATATTAACTAGTTTGCGTGGGTTTTAATTACTAAGCGTGCTTTAGCTAGGACTAGCTAGCTTATGTAGATTAAGGAGGAGCGTAGTAGTAGAGTTAAAAAGTAGAGTAAGAGCTTCTAAGGCTAGTGCGCCTAAACCCTAGATATAGCTATAAGCGCTATACCTAGGATTTAGTAGACTGTGATGTAAGGGGTAACAGCGCGAATATAAATAGTAATCTATAATAATTTAGGCAAGGCCAGGCCTAGTAATATAATAAAAAAACTTAGCGTATAACTGCGCCTCTATAGTTAACTAGCGTAGATACTGCTTAAGTTCTTTTGTTAATGTTCCTTAGCGGTAATACAGGCTAAGTACTCTTATTAATAATAAATAAATAGAAGGTAAAGCTGCGTGTCGCGTGTGTAGAAACTAGCTCTTTAGCCCACCTCGTAATTTATAAAGTGCGCTAACATACCCTCTTATAATATTTATAATGTTAGAGATGCCTTAAACTAGTCTAGTAAGTATTATATTATATCTATACCTTATAGTAGCTACAATAACGCGCTGTGTATAGTATATAGTTAATGTTCTTAATAAAGTGCCCTTGTGCCCTACCTACTACCTATTAATAATCTCACGCCTACTGCCTACTATAAAAGAAGAGGGCGTACGGCTCTTTAGTATCTCCTTGCCCTATAGTAATAATAATAAGTTTAACTTCTTTACCTTCTTTAGCCCTAAGCTCTAGCCCTATCCAAGAGGAAGAGGCGTCGGTGGTCACAGACGCGCTAAGATTGGCTTAGCGTTAGGGTTAGAGTTAACAAATTAGGTAGGATTTAATACCAGAAACGCGTTAGACTAGGGGCAGAAACAATCCTATTCCCTAGCTATTTCTATTTCTTTCTTATTCTAATTTATCTTAACATAACCTCTTATACTAATCTACCATCTCTTATTCACAAAATAGGATAGTGGTGGCGTAGGGTTTAGCTATTACTTTTTACTGCTAATTTGCAATAAAGTTCTGCTAGGACGCTTAAGCTTCTGCGTTAAGCCTAGCTAACAGAGTACTAACATTACTATATTAACAGAACTCTTAGTAGCAATAGTAACTAGTAGGAGAAAACTTAGCGTAAGCTAATATATAAAAATATATTTATTTTATTAAGGAGTACAGCGTGCTTTACTGTAGTAAGCATAAAGCTAGCATAGAAAATCTTAATATATATCTCTATTAAAAGTATAGTGTACTAGTTAACAAATAGAGGAAATTTATTAAAAGCTGCGCTCTTTTAAGAAGATAAGGACTAGGCAGTGTTATACTACTAAACGCTAGTAGACTACTAATCTAGGTCCTAGGAGCGCTATTAGACAGCTTCTAATATAAGTAGCTAGCATGCAGCTATTTTACGCGAAACAAGGGCTAGATATAACTACACTATAATAGTTATAGGTTAGCGTTTAAGACAGGATTAGATGCGCTCTACTAGAAGGTAAAAATATAGTCTTTCTTCCCTACTTTAGGATAGTAGTGGTACTTTATAGTTTACGTCCCTAATATAGCGGACAGTAGAGCAGACGCTAGGGCACATAAAGAAGAGGTGGAAGATATTCTAGCAAAGTACACGTAAACGCAGGAGGAGAGGAAGTAGTAAGAGTAGGTAATAGATATAGAAGTTACAAAGATAGATAAAATAGGCTAGTAAAAGTTTATAGAGTGGCTAGAGTACTTTATAAACCGTAACTGTGTACACCTTACCTACGCGATCTAGCTACTGCGCTAGAATAAGCCTAAGCTACAAAAAGCTGCGTAGGCTATAGAGTAGCTAGTAGAGTAGAGCATTTAAGGGCTGTCCTTACTACCACGTAAAACCTAATAATAGGTAAAGAGTGCGTAGGCTAATAAGATCTACTAGTAGCTAATAGCCTAACTATAGAACCTAGAGAGCTAGGCGCGCTATACTAGGTATATTATAATATTTGTATACTATGTCCTACGTATTATCGCTGCTAAAGAAGTGGATAAAGAGAGTAAGGACATAGAGAGTAGCAAGGGCAGTAGCACTAATAATAGTAGCGACAGTAATAGTAGTAGTAGCAGCGACTGTAGTAATAAGAGCCCGCCTAAGGCCTACATAGGTTACTAAGTTAAAGTTAATCCTATAAAGGACGCGTAGGAGATGTTCTTATAGAAAGAGGACTAAAAGCTACTAGCCACTATACTCTAGAAGGCCCTAGATAGTAATAACAAAGCTAGCTACATTGTCCTAGTGCGCTAGATGCTTAGTATGTTTATTATAATAACCTATATCTATAGTCCGTTTAAGAGCGGGCTCGTTTACTTTACTACTATACTTAGGTTTAATTTAGAGACACGTTAACTGCGCACTATAAAGAACTATTTATATCTAGTAGCTAGGATAGTGTACTGCGTTTAGGTAATTAGTGTTAAACACCTACTTCTGCCTATGCAATAGGAACAGTAGGGCTTAGTAAAACGTAACTACTATCTTAACCTAAGAAAGCGCTTTCTAGTGGACAGGTCCTTTAGCCTAATAAGCTAGCTACTTAGTCTACTAGTCTATAGTAAGTTTATTGGCATAAATACTAGTAACGTAGGCAACACCTTCTAGTTAGAGGATAAGAAGATCTTCTACCTTAATAGTAGACCTATTATTATACACTATTTCTAGCTAATAGCCTAAGAACTATTAACTAAGCTAGAGGACCTACTCTAGGGTAAGCTGCTCTAGGTCTATAGTCCTAGTTAGCGTTTCCTAATCTAGCTTAACCTAATTTAGGACAATATTGCGTGTACACAATACAGTATATCCTTTATTACACACAGAAATAACAGCCTAGAGAATGGCTTACAATGGATGCTTAAATAAATAATATAGAATAAGTAGGGTTAGAAGCTCTGCTCTAGAGATAGGACTTAGAACGTTATACATATAAAGCTGTACCTACGTAGTGTTAAGCGCTTTAAGGAGCTAGAGCTTACTAATCTCTATATTAATAAGGGAATACCAGGTTAGGGCACTAAGATTACATTAATACAGTTCTGCAATAGAGCACTATAGGACTGTAACCTTTTTATAATAGACGGATAGATTATAATAGTAGTCTATTACTATAAGTCACAGTTGTAGTTTAATAAGCCTAAGGTTATCTTAAGATTCCTACCCTTACAGCTCTTATAGGTGCTTATTATATACCTAGCGTACGTGTAGCTATTCGAAGAGTACCTAACTATAGAGGTACTAGGCGGCAGCTTTACTAACTACTTATAGGCTAATAAGTAGGGTCTGTGGCACATAGATTACCTAATATAAGTGCTAAAGCGTAAGATAGGTAAGCACCTAGGAGTAGCGCTAAACACGTTTAACTACTAACACACAATAGTAGGGATTAGGCAAGAGGTAGTTAGAACTGTGTTTAGGCGGGGTTACTAAGACAAAGTAGGTAAAATTAAAGAGCCTAAGGTTAACAAAGATAGTAAGAGCCTATTAGAGCTGTAGAGCGCACAGACAACTAAAATTGGCCTAGCTAACTATAGCGTGCCTATTAATATTATAAAGTATCTTAGCATACGTTTAATTAAGACCTTCTAGCCGCTTAGTTAGCACTAGCATAAGTTTCTAGGTGTAAATAGGCATAAGGTATAACCTAGTGTAGCTAGGAAGCGGCGATAGGAAGAAGAAGAAGATAGTTAAGACAAAGAAAGAGATAATCTTACTATAGTTATACTATAGAAGAAAACTAAACTAAGGGGTGTTACTGCGAGTGCGATGTCTAGAGCAATATAGTAGGCACTTAGCTAGGCTACTATATTATTTAAGTTAGACAAGTAGGAACAGGCCATGTTCGCTATAGTAAATAGTTAGACACCGCTAGTGGTCGTGCTCCCTATAGGTAGAGATAAGAGTCTACTATTTATAGTGCTAGCCTACCTTAACTATACTAGCGTAACTATAGTTATAGTGCTATTCCGCGCACTAATTAAGAACCTAGCAACGCATATCTACGCACACAGTATTAACTGCGTAAAATAGGTTAACCACAAGATAAACCTAGCCTCTATTATACTAGTTAGTGCTAATGTCGCTAGCAGCGTAGGGTTCCTAAAGTATACTAGCTCACTAAAGGATAAGAAGTAGCTACAGTAGGTAGTAATTAATAAGTGCTATTTTATTATTACTTCTAGCTATTAGCGGCTAAAGCTAGTAAAGCTGCAGAATCTATACGTGCTTATATACCTAATTATACTACTAACAGCAACGCTACTACCTATGCTAGAGGGGGTGTTAGGTAGAAGTATATTAATTTAAGCTGCTACCTATATCTAGGCTAGTATAGTGTGGCCTAACATCTAGTATTACGTGTTGTAGTGTAGGTGAAGTAAGGCTATAGAGGCAGCACTAGCTATGTGTTAATAGTAATAGGAACAGCTACAGAGTAGCTAGAAAGGCGTTATCTACTACTACAGCAGGACTACATACGAAGTGCTAGTAGGGGCGCTAGGCTATAAGTACTACTACGCTAGTGAGTTAGATTAAATTAAGATTCTTACTAGCTAGCTAGACAAAGGCAGGCTTATTATAGTAATATTAGCGCTTAGTACTAGGGTTAACTTTTCTAGTATTATATTTATTTTACACGTAGGCATGCTATAGAGCATAATTAACTACTACTAAAAGAGTGGGCGTACAGGGCGTAGTGGCGAGGTGGTAGACTTAGTTATTATTATTAAGCTAGGTGAGGTAGAGAGGTAAATCTAGGAGGGTAGAGTGTTAGTGGACGTATACGTAATAGGCATGTTTATTAAGAGCAAAAGCTGCTAGCGTAGGAAGATAAGCGAGTATATAGATAGGTAGTAGGTAGTGTGCAGTAATATAGACTTAGCTAGGTGTAATTAATATAGTAAGGGCTAGATTAAGTAATAGCAGGCCTAGTTACTTACAGTAAGTAAGTAGTAAAAGGTGGAGGTAAGTATAGATAAGCTATGGGCCAAGTATACAATATACTAGGTGCTAGGGTAGGTAGGCTAGTAAGAGCACAGAATAATACTATACACAGCGCAGCCTATAATAATAGAAAGGAACATAGATAAGTTCTAGCGAGGGGTGCGTAACGCTAGGAACTACTATAGCTATTAAAGGTGCTAGGTAAGCTAGAAGTAGTGCACAATAGGGTAAGACGTTACAAACTTATACTAGTAGCCAAATATTATAATTTCTGTAGCTAGGGTAGCAATAGGGATTACAGATAGACTTAAGATTATTTAGTAGTGTAGGTTCTAGGGCGAGTGCGAGGTTTCGTGCTAGGCGTACTAGGTATAGCTTAGACAGCGCTATTGTGAACGTATCTAGGGCGAATTTCTTAGTAATGTAATAGTAGTAGCTATAAGAGTTATTATAAAACTTAAAGAGAAGAATTAGGCCTAGAATATAGTACTTTACTTTTATTTTTTAAAAAATCTTACTTTGTATATATTATAGTAGAGTTAGCCTATCTATTATAGATTTTATTTTACTTTACTATATATTAGTATAATAGGATGTAAGTTTTAGAAATTATAGAAAAAATAGAAACTAGAGTCTTCTAGAAGAGTTTAGGAATTGTATAAAATAAGTAAATTTCTAAAAACCTAAGTACTAGTATTAATACTATCTTATAACTTATTAGAATTTAATAAAATTATAATTAAACTATATTTCTACTTTTTTATAAACTTTACCACTAGTTATTAAATAGTAGTATACTTTTTTATATAGTTATAAAAACTTTTACTTATTTAGTAATTATAAGTTATACTTTAAATAGTTTATTTATTTTAAGTAGCTTATACTAATAGTACTATATAACTACTAGAGTAAAACTAAATTTAATTTTATATTAATAATTTATATTTCTATTAAAAAGAGAATATAAAAGAAATTATTAAAGTAGTAATATTTATAAGTAGAAGTAGGACTTATAAGTAATAAAACTAAATTACTAAACTATGTAGTAGATAATAAATAATTTCTAGTTATTATAAAATTAAGAAAAAAAAACTAAAGGGTTATTTTTTATTAAAGGGAAAATATATATTTCTAAAGTTATAGAAAATATAAAGTAATATAACTTTTTAAAAAGTAATATAAGGTAAAGTTATTAACTATTCTATACAGTTATAAAAGGTTGTGTTAAGCTATATAAAAGGATATAAATTATTATAAAGGGACATAAAGCTATATAGTAGTATACGTTACGGCCTTAGTCTTACTCGCAACTTAGCTTAATATAGAGAAAATAGGGGTCTTTAAGCCCCTTATTACCTATAACAAATAGGCTGCTGTAATGGCGGCGTTTATGCTAATATTTGGCTGGCCACTTAGAGCTATAGGGCTTATAGGGCTGTTAATTTCCTAGACAGCACAGACAGGCGCTGGCCACTTAGAGCTATAGGGCTTATAGGGCTACTAATTTCTAAGGACGCACAGACAGACGCTAGCCACTTAGAGCTATAGGGCTTATAGGGCTGCCTATTTTATAGATAGCGCTACTAGGCGCTGGCTACTTAGAGCTATAGGGCTTATAGGGCTGCCTATTTCTAAGGACGCACAGACAGATACTAGCCACTTAGAGCTATAGGGCTTATAGGGCTACTATTTTATAGATAGCACCTACTCTAAATTTTTACCTGTCTTTACGCACTAGCTCCTCTCTATATACCTTTATTCTTATTCTTTGCAATATCCCTAACTAGGGTATTATGCCACTAACACTATGCCACTAAAACTTAATCTTATACTAAAAGAGCAACTAGCTTAGCAAAAGGCGTTAAAGGCGAAGTTAAATAAAGCTTATAAAGCTTTTTAGGCCTTTACTAGCACTTTAAACATTAGGACAAAGTAAGCTGTTTATCTCTATTTACTAAACTATTTTAAAACTAATATTTATTAGTAAGGCATCGTATTCTATACTTAGTAGTAATAAAACCCTTCTAATTATACACCTATTACTAGTAACCACCTCTTAAGTTGCACCTTAGCTAAAGACTTAGCTAATTATACTAAGTTTAACGTAATAATTACCTACACCTATACCTCTGCCTATACCTACTATAAGCATAGTAGCACGACTAACATTAACTAATAGGGCGTAAACTTAGGATGTTAAGTATTACTTAGTACACCTCTAATATAATAAACTAGAGACTGGCTTACTAGCCACACAGTATACTACTTATAGGTAGCTAATAATGTCTCCTAGAGTTATCCTAGTATTAGAACGACTAAACAAAAACCTACTAATGCTAGATGTTAATGGACTAGCCCTTACTAATCTAGATAACTTTATAGTAGATCTTAAGCATCTCTTTAGCGATACCTACTCTAGTACTATAAATAAATACCTTATAGGACATTTAGATCCTCTATCTAGTGTTTCTAGTCTAGTAGTTACAGCTTCCTTTATAGGAGTTACTATACAAGACTTACCACTAATGAATTTAGTTAATTTCTTGCTATAGATTAACTTAGACATTAATTTATTATTAGTAGAACTCTACCTAAATAATAATAATGTTATGCCTATAGACACATTACCTAGGCCCTTAATCTACGCCTCTAATAATAGATTAGATAAAAACCACTCTTATAATTATAAAAGTGTAACACTAGGTACGCCAACTTAACCTATTAATGTTATAGAGGCTAGGGGCTAGAGGACTTCCCTAAGGGTCTTTAGTCCCCTTCCCTTTCTCCCCTACTAATCTAAACAGTACCTAATAGTAATTACAGTATATTTGTCGCTAAGCCTAAGCGAGTCCTATTGTCTACTATTAAATACTGTCTAGAACTACATTAGTATACTATGTAACTACACTGTACCACCTTAATTAAGCGGCTCGCGACTCTATATCTAGATATAGTAAATAAATAAATGTATACTAGCTTTTATTCCTACTATCTCTTCTTATCTACAGCTATTAATACTACTAAAGGCATTAGCCTACTATTTACGTAACAATACCTAAAACTTTTGTGCCTAGGTAGAACTACTTATAGGTGTTTCTAATCTAAACCTATATAATATTCTATTACTAAGTATAGATTACATAGAAGCGCACTTTCTATTACAATAAAATAGGGTATATTATCTTATTTAATAATTTAATTATAACAGTATTGTTTTCTCTCTAACTAGTCTTAGTATCTTCTAGTATAACCTGTCCTTCTCCTTCTTGCCTAGCTTTACTAAGGGTTTTACTAGTAATTAACATGTGTCCTTCTCACCTATAAATCTTTTACAACACAAGAATATTCTTCTTAGACTATATAATAGGTTTAAGTGTTATATATTCTAGCCATGTTTTCCTCTATAGTTTACCTTAGCTAAAGGGAAGGCTATTACTAGATAAACCTAACACCTTTTAGACTATACCTTAGCTTAATAGCTAGAGTGTGTTATTCTCTCTACTCTACGCAGTGTATGCGATCTAAGTAGTGCTAGGTATTATTCTATTAGCTATGCGTAGCTAAAAGCGAACTCTAAAGTGCGTCTTAAATAAAGTTATATATAGACACTAGGTAATTGTTATATTAACACTTAATAGGATATCCTAAAATAAATTCTTAAATCTTTTTAGGATACTATTATAGATTTAGCACAAGATATTACTTTCCTAAACTACGACATTCCTAATAACGCCTTTAGTAATCCTGTACTTATTGTATCTTATTATAATCTTAAACTATCTAAACTTAGTAGTTATTCTTCCTTGTCTACCTATTAAATATCTTTAGAAGAATTTATTTAGTCTTACTAGAATATAAACTTTCTAGACCTACATCGCTTCTATTAGGATCTTGGCATTTAAACTAGATTAAATGTTGCTAGTATAACTATATTGCGAAAATCCTATTGCTTTAAATAATAAATATCCTTCTTTAATTATAGTAAGCGAGAATCACGTTTAAAGCCGCGTTTCTATACCTTTACTAGTACTAATACTAGATCTACTAAATTAGAGCTTTGCTATAGCAACAAATTTTACTAAGCTAGAATTTAATATATAAAAGTCTATAACACTATTAAGGAGACTACATATGCACCTATTTATACGTATAGTTTATTTTTAAATCCTAATCTAGAAGTTATTAGTGCCACTTAGGAATTCTTAAATAAGACAAAATTTAGTAACACTAGATGTAATAAGCAAAGCATTATTTAAGTTAAGTAACTCCTAAATTAAATTAAGCTCTATAAGGCCTGTATACGCGTAATTCTATTACCTAAGTCCTGCCAGATATCCTATTTTAATTACTAAGAACTTTGTATACAGCTGCACTAGTCTAGAACTACATTAGCGCCTCTTAATATTAATAACACAGAGCATATACACTAGGTAGATACTAATACTTATTATAGATTCTGGATTCTGCTAACACATAAAGTTAATTACTTCTATGTAGTAGAATGTAATTATTAGCTAGCAGCTCTAGAATTAATTGCTGCTGTAGCTTACTATCTTAACCTACTAACTAAAGATTAAGAACTTAACTATATAGCTATAACCGCATTTGCTCACACTTTTTACTTTGTGTTAAACTATAAAGATTTAAGTAGTCTTTCTTCCCTTAGCTCTAGTAAGGAGTACTAAAGACCCTATGTTTTTAAATACTAGAAACCCTTACTAGGTGGTACTATTATACTAAAATATATGCAGAGATGTAAGCCTAAGCGACGCTAAGGCCTTAAATATGCTAAATCTATAAAGTAATTTAGTATTGTTTAGATTCCCTTTTGCTTAGGCATATAGAACGAACTTATACTAAAATTCTAACTTAGTAAATATTCCTATCTAGATATCTACTACTATGTTCTATAAAAGTTAAAGTGCCGCCTCTATCTCTATAGAATGCGAACCTTAGAGTCCTATTAGTTTAAATTTATTTGCTACTTAATAGAATCTACTCTTTTAATTAGTTAAGGTGTAACTAATTTAAAAGTATGGCAGAAGCTATTCTTTTTACTATCTATATAGGTAATAAGAGTATATAATCTCTTTGTATAGGAAATTATAGGGCAACACTAGCTAACCTATAATAAAGTTAGCAATTAGAAAAACCTAGAACCTTTCTTCTAGTAAGCCCACATAGAGCACCTAGTAAATAGGGGAACAGATATACTTTCTTTCTCTAGTGTTTCTAAGATTATTAGAGCGCGACTTAGACTAAGCCACCTAGAAATTGTAAAGTAATACAACTATAAGACTACCTTTTTTCTAACCTTTAGTTATAGGACATAGTAGGGTAGGGTAGCTCCCTTATTTACATTAGATAATAATAACCCTCCCTAGCTAAAGAAAGCGCTATAGATGTAAGTAATACTGTTACACCTAGAAGCCTTTAAAACAGTACTACTAGGATATACTGTGGACGAAATATGCGCTTTATATAAAATGTACATTTTATAAATCGCTTGTGTTTATATTTAGGGGATCCTCCTATACTCTAGGAAAATAGTATCTGTGCTAGGTAGCAATAGTAAGTCTATTAGGTAATTAAGTATAACAATTTGACACTAACTGCTAAGTAACTTAGAGCGGATAAAATGGATGTTTCTACGCATTACACCTAAAGACTAATTAATATTTTATTATATCTACACTACTTAACAACAGTTATTAGTATCTAAAGTTAGAGAGGTCTTTAAGCGATATTACATTTTCACCTTCTATAATAAAGGAGATGTCTTAGAACACCTATACCTGCTAGGCAGTTTGGACGAAATAGGGTCTTTACTAACCCTATTTAGTTATATTAACAAGTTTAACACTAAATTTAGTGAATAGCAGGATAACCTAAGTGAAAATAAAGATAAGGATAGTAACTAGCTAGCTTAACCTATGCACACAGCTACTAGTGGATTTATTATATTAAAAAGTAAAGAGGTAAGCGATCTATCTAATCTTAAGAGTTTATAGACAGGTAGCAATAGTATATTAGTTATGTACTATTAATATATATTTAAAGGTTTCTCTAGTAATCTTTTCTCTATCTTACTACATCTTCTCTACTTATTAAAAAAATAAACATAGAAGATATAAACCCTATTTCCCGCTCTCATCTATATGCTTGGATACAGTTAATTATAGGCAATCTATATATTAAATTATAGGCATGTAAGTATAGATATGCGCTTTTAAATTTAATCCTTTTATATTTCTATATTAGGCTGCGTAGCTGCTAAGGAATGCTCACTAATTAGTTATAATTAAGTTACGTCTTTCCTTACCCTATAACACTAGGTATAGTTCTATTAACCTAACACCTATATCTATTAAACTAATAAACATGTCACTATAATTATCTAATAGCAGCCAAGTTAGAAAGCCTAAATTTAAACCTTAGATAAGGAAGATTACTAAAACTAAGCGCCACAAACTGTCACTAGCCACACTAACAAATATATATAGAGAACCCTTATTCCTATTAAGTAAGTATTTAATTAATATATCTCTAGACACCTACTATTGTGTAGGTATATTTAAAAGGCAAGTAAATACTAAATAGATATTATGGGATAGAGACCTTCCTAATAAAGAAGACAATATGTAAGTAATTTACTATCTACAATCACATAAAACTAAGAGCTTAGAATAATTCCTAAATCACTAGCAGAGCCTACGCCCCTACTATTACTAAATTATAATCTAAGCCCTTTACAAAATATCTCTGCGCACTTTCCTATCTAAGAGGAAGAGGCGTTAGTGGTTACAGACGCGCTAAGATTGGCTTAGCGTTAGGGTTAGAGTTAACGAATTAGGTAGGATTTAATACTAGAAACGCGTTAGACTAGGGGTAGAAACAATCCTATTCCCTAGCTATTTCTATTTCTTTCTTATTTCAATTTATCTTAACATAACCTTTTATACTAATCTACTATCTCTTATTCACAAAATAGGATGGTAGTGGCGCAGGGTTTAGCTATTACTTTTTACTACTAATTTGCGATAGAGTTCTGCTAGGACGCTTAAGCTTCCGCGTTAAGCCTAGCTAACAGAGTACTAATATTACCACATTAACAGAACTCTTAGCAGTAATAGTAACTAGTAGGAGAAAACTTAGCGTAAGCTAATATACAAAAGTATATTTATTTTATTAAGGAGTACGGCGTGCTTTACTATAGTAAGCACAAAGCTAGTATAGAAAATCTTAATATACATCTCTATTAAAAGCATAGTATACTAGTTAATAAATAAAGGAAATTTATTAAAAGCTGCGCTCTTTTAAGAAGACAAGGGCTAGGTAGCGTTATACTACTAGACACTAGTAGACTACTAATTTAGATCCTAGGAGCGCTGTTAGACAGCTTCTAATATAAGTAGCCAGCATATAGCTATCTTACGCGAAATAAGGGCTAGATATAACTATACTATAATAGTTATAGGTTAGCGTTTAAAACGGGATTAGATACGCTCTACTAGAAGGTAAAGATATAGTTTTTCTTCCCCGCTTTAGAATAGTAGTAGTATTTTATAGTTTACGTTCCTAATATAGCAGATAGCAGAGTAGACGCTAGGGCATATAAAAAAGAGGTAGAAGACATTCTAGTAGAGTATACGTAAACGTAGGAGGAGAGGAAGTAGTAAGAGTAGGTAATAAATATAAAAGTTATAAAGATAGATAAAATAGGCTAGTAGAAGTTTATAGAGTAGCTAGAGCACTTTATAAACCATAACTATATACACCTTACCCACGCGATCTAGCTACTGCGCTAGGATAAGCCTAAGCTATAAAAAGCTATATAGGCTATAGAGTAGCTAGTAGAGCAGAGCGTCTAAGGGCTGTCCTTACTACTATATAAGACTTAATAATAGGTAAAGAGTGCGCAGGCTAATAAGATCTACTAGTAGCTAATAGCCTAACTATAGAACCTAGAGAGCTAGGCGCGCTATGCTAGGTACATTATAATGTTTATATACTATATCCTACGTATTGTTACCACTAAAGAAGCAGACAAGGAGAGTAAAAACACAAAGAGTAGTAAGGGTAGTAGCACTAATAATAGCAGCAATAGTAATAGTAGTAGTAGTAGTAACTATAGTAATAAGAGCCTGGCTAAGGCCCACACAAGTTACTAAGTTAAAGTTAATCCTATAAAGAACGCGCGGGAGATGTTCCCATAGAAAGAGGACTAAAAGCTACTGGCCACTATACTCTAGGAGGCTCTAAATAGTAATAATAAAGCTAGCCACATTGTCCTAGTGCGCTAGATACTTAGTACGTTTATTATAATAACCTATATCTATAGTCTATTTAAGAGTGGGCTTATTTACTTTACTACTATACTTAGGTTTAATTTAAAGACACGTTAACTACGCACTGCAAAGAACTATTTATATCTAGTAGCTAGGATAGTGTACTACGTTTGGGTAATTAGTGTTAAACACCTACTTCCGCCCGCGTAATAGAAATAGTAGGGCTTAGTAAAATGTAACTACTATCTTAACCTAAGAAAGCGCTTCCTAGTAGATAGGTCCTTTAGCGTAACGAGCTAGCTGCTTAGTTTACTAGCCTATAGTAAGTTTATTAGCATAAATACTAGCAACGTGGGCAACGCCTTCTAGTTAGAGGATAAGAAGATCTTCTACCTTAATAGTAGACCTATTATTATACACTATTTCTAGCTAATAGCCTAAGAACTATTAACTAAGCTAAAGGACCTACTTTAGGGTAAGCTACTCTAGGTCTATAGTCCTAGTTAACGTTTTCTAATCTAGCTTAACCTAATTTAGGACAATGTCGCGTACACATAACGCAGCATGTCCTTTATTATACACAGGAATAACAGCCTAGAGAATGGCTTGCAATAGATACTTAAACAGATAATATAGAATAAGCAGGGTTAAAAGCTCTACTCTAGAGATAAGACTTAGAATGTTATACACATAAAGCTATACCTACGCAGTGTTAAGCGCTTTAAGAAACTAGAGCTTACTAATCTCTATATTAATAAAGGAATGCTAGGTTAGGGCACTAAGATTATATTAATATAGTTCTGCAACAGAGCACTATAGAACTATAACCTCTTTATAATAGACAGATAGATTATAATAGTAGTCTATTACTATAAGTCGCAGTTGCAGTTTAATAAGCCTAAAGTTATTCTAAGGTTCCTACCCTTACAGCTCTTATAGGTGCTTATTATGTACCTAGCGTATATATAGCTGTTTAAAGAGTATTTAACTATAGAGGTGCTAGACAGCAGCTTCACTAACTACTTATAGGCTAATAAGTAGGATCTGTGGCACATAGATTACCTAATACAGGTGCTAAAGCGTAAGATAGATAAGTACCTAGGGGTGGCGCTAAATACGCTTAACTACTAACACACAGTAGTAGGGATTAGGTAGGAGGTAGTTAGGGATGTGTTTAGGCGGGGTTACTAAGATAAGGTGGGTAAGATTAAAGAGCCTAAGATTAATAAAGATAGTAAGAGCCTGTTAGAGCTATAGAGCGCGTAGATAACTAAGATTAGCCTAGCTAACTATAGCGTGCCTATTAATATTATAAAGTATCTTAGTATGCGTTTAATTAAGACCTTCTAGCCGCTTAGTTAGCGCTAGCACAAGTTTCTAGGTATAGATAGGTATAAGGTATAACCTAGTGTAGCTAGGAAGCGGTAATAGGAAGAAGAAGAAAATAGTTAAGATAAAGGGAGAGATAATCTTACTATAGTTATACTATAGAAGAAAACTAAACTAGGGGGTGTTACTATAAGTGCAATGTCTAGAGCGATGTAGTAGGCACTTGGCTAGGCTACTACATTATTTAAGTTAGATAAGTAGGAATAGGCCATGTTTACTATAGTAAATAGTTAGACACTACTAGTAGTCGTGCTCCCTATAGGTGGAGGTAAGAGTCTACTATTTATAGTACTAGCCTACCTTAACCATACTAGCGTAACTATGGTTATAGTGCTATTCTACGCGCTAATTAAGGACCTAGTAACGTGTATTTATATACGTAGTATTAACTGCGTGGAATAGGTTAACTACAAGACGAATCTGGCCTCTATTATACTAGTTAGTACTAATATCGCTGGCAGTGTAGGGTTTCTAAAGTATACCAGCTTACTAAAGGATAAGAAGTAGCTATAGTAGGTAGTAATTAATAAGTGCTATCTTATTATTACCTTTAGCCATTAGCAGCTAAAGCTGGCAAAGCTGCAGAATCTATATGTACTTATATACCTAATTATACTGCTAATAGCGACGCTACTGCCTATGCTAGAGGGGGTATTAGGTAGAAGTATATTAATTTAAGCTACTACCTATATCGAGGCCAGCACAGTGCAGCCTAACATCTAGTATTATATATTATAGTGTAGGTAAGGTAAGGCCATAGAGGCAGCACTAGCCATGTGTTAACAGTAGTAGGAATAGCTATAGGGTGGCCAGAAAGGTGTTATCTACTACCACAGCAGGACTGTATATAAAGTACTAGTAGGGGCGCTAGGCTGTAAGCACTACTACGCTGGTAAGTTAAATTAAACTAAAATCCTTACTAGCTAGCTAAACAAAGGTAGGCTTATTATAGTAATATTAGCGCTTAGTACTAGGGTTAACTTTCCTAGCATTATATTTATCTTGTACGTAGGCATACTATAGAGTATAATTAACTACTACTAGGAGAGTAGGCGTGTAGGGCGTAGCGGCAAGGTAGTAGACTTAGTTATTATTATTAAGCTAGGTAAAGTAGAGAGGTAAATCTAAAAGGGTAGAGTGTTAGTAAATGTGTACGCAATAGGTATGTTTATTAAAAGCGAAGGCTGCTGGCGCGGAAAGATAAGTAAGTATATAGATAGGTAGCAGGTAGTATATAGTAATATAGACTTAGCTAGGTGTAATTAATACAGTAAGGGCCAAATTAAGTAGTAGTAGGCCTAGTCGCTTACAGTAAGTAAGTGGTAAGAGGTAGAGGCAAGTATAAATAAGCTATAGGCTAGGTGTATAATATACTAGGTGCTAGGGCGGGTAGGCTAGTAAGAGTATAGAATAATACTATACACAGCGCAGCCTATAATAATGGGGAGGAATATAGATAAGTTCTGGCGAGGGGTGCGCAACGCTAGGAACTACTATAGTTATTAAAAGTGCTAGGTGAGCCAGAAGTAGTACGTAATAGGATAGGACGTCGCGAACTTATACTAGTGGCTAAACATTATAATTCCTATAGCTAGGGTAGCAACAGGGATTGCGGATGGGCTTAAGATTATTTAGCAGTGTAGGTTCTAGGGCGAGTGTGAGGTTTCGTGCCAGGCGTACCAGATATGGCTTAGACAGCGCCATTGTGAACGTATCTAGGGCGAATTTCTTAGTAATGCAATAGTAGTAGCTATAAGAGTTATTATAAAACTTAAAGAGAAGAATTAGGCCTAGAATATAGTACTTTACTTCTATTTTTTAAAAAATCTCACTTTGTACATATTATAGCAGAGTTAGCCTATCTATTATAGATTTTATTTTACTTTACTATATATTAGTATAATAGGATGTAAGTTTTAGAAATTATAGAAAAAATAGAAACTAGAGTCTTCTAGAAGAGTTTAGGAATTATATAAAATAAGTAAATTTCTAATAACCTAAGTACTAGTATTAATACTATCTTATAACTTATTAGAATTTAATAAAATTATAATTAAACTATATTTCTACTTTTTTATAAACTTTACCACTAGTTATTAAATAGTAGTATACTTTTTTATATACTTATAATAATTTTTACTTATTTAGTAATTATAAGTTTTACTTTAAATAGTTTATACTAATAGTATTATATAACTACTAGAGTGAAACTAAATTTAATTTTATATTAATAATTTATATTTCTATTAAAAAGAGAATATAAAAGAAATTATTAAAGTAGTAGTATTTATAAGTAGAAGTAGGACTTATAAATACTAAAACTAAATTACTAAACTATGTAGTAGGGGTTAAATAATTTCTAGTTATTATAAAATTAAGAAAAAAAAACTAAAGGGTTATTTTTTATTAAAGGGAAAATATATATTTCTAAAGTTATAGAAAATATAAAGTAATATAACTTTTTAAAAAGTAATATAAGGTAAAGTTATTAACTATTCTATATAGTTATATAAGGTTGTGTTAAGCTATATAAAAGGATATAAATTATTATAAAGGGATATAAAGCTATATAAAGTAATATGTAGTAAAGTTATTAAATATTTTATAAAGTTATATAAGGTTGTATTAAGTTATATAAAGGGATATAAATTATTATAAAGTAATATAAAGCTATATAAAGTAATATAAAGTAAAGTTATATAAGGTTGTATTAAGTTATATAAAGTGACATAAATTACTATAAAGCTAAATAAAGTGATATAAAGCTATATAAAGTAATATAAAGCTATATAAAGTGATATATAGTAAAGTTATTAGATATTTTATAAAGTTATATAAAGTGATATAAATTGTAATAAAGTAATATAAAGCTATATAATATTATATAACTTTCTATAAAATAGTATAAGGTACAGTTATTAAATATTTTATAAAGGTTTATAAAGTAGTGTTAAGTTGTATAAAGTGATATAAAGTAATATAGTAGTATACGTTGCGGTCTTGGTCTTACTCGCAACTTAGCTTAATATAGAGAAAATAGGGGTCTTTAAGCCCCTTCTTACCTATAACAAATAGGCTACTGCAATAGCAGCATTTATGCTAATATTTAGCTGGCCACTTAGAGCTATAGGGCTCATAGGGCTGTTAATTTCCTAGATAGCACAGATAGGCGCTGGCCACTTAGAGCCATAGGGCTTATAGGGCTGCCTATTTTATAAATAGCGCCACTAGGCGCTAGCTACTTAGAGCTATAGGGCTTATAGGGCTGCCAATTTCTAAGGACGCACAGATAGACGCTGGCCACTTAGAGCTATAGGGCTTATAGGGCTGCCTATTTTACAGATAGCGCCACTAGGCGCTAGCCACTTAGAGCTATAAGGCTTATAGGGCTACCTATTTTATAGATAGCGCTACTAGGCGCTGGCCACTTAGAGCTATAGGGCTTATAGGGCTGCTAATTTCTAAGGACGCATAGATAGACACTGGCCACTTAGAGCTATAGGGCTTATAGGGCTGCCTATTTTATAGATAGCGCTACTAGGCGCTGGCCACTTAGAGCTATAGGGCTTATAGGGCTGCCTATTTTACAGATAGCGCCACTAGGCGCTGGCCACTTAGAGCTATAGGGCTTATAGGGCTACCTATTTCTAAGGACGCACAGACGGATGCTGGCCACTTAGAGCTATAGGGCTTATAGGGCTACTATTTTATAGATAGTATCTACTCTAAATTTTTGCCTGTCTCTGCGCACTAGCTCCTCTCTATATACTTTTATCCTTATTCTTAGTAATATCCCCAACTAGGGTATTATGCCACTAACACTATGCCACTAAAACTTAACCTTACACTAGAAGAGCGACTAGCTTAGCAAAAGGCGTTAAAGGCGAAGTTAAATAAAGCCTATAAGGCCTTCTAGGCCTTTAATGGCACCTTAAACGTTAGGATAAAATAAGCTGTTTATCTCTATTTACTAAACTATCTTAAAACTAATATTTATTAGTAAGGCATCGCATTTTATACTTAGTAGCAATAAAACCCTCCTAATTATACACCTATTACTAGTAACCACCTCTTAAGTTGCACCTTAGCTAAAGACTTAGCTAATTATACTAAGTTTAACGCAATAATTGCCTACACCTATACCTCTACCTATACCTACTATAAGTATAGTAGCACGACTAACATTAACTAATAGGGCGTAAACTTAGGATGTTAAGCATTGCTTAGCACACCTTTAATATAATAAACTAGAGACTAGCTTACTAGCTACATAGTATGCTACTTATAGGCAGCTAATAATATCTCCTAGAGTTGTCCTAGTATTAGAACAACTAAACGAAAACCTACTAATACTAGATGTTAATAGACTAGCCCTTACTAATCTAGATAACCTTACAGTAGATCTTAAGCATCTCTTTAGTAATACCCGCTCTAGTACCACAAATAAATACCTTATAGGACATTTAGATCCTCTACCTAGTGTTTCTAGTCTAGTAGTTACAGCTTCCTCTATAGGAGTTACTATATAAGACTTACCACTAATAGATTTAGTTGATTTCTCGCTATAGATTAACTTAGACATTAATTTATTATTAGCAGAACTCTACCTAAATAATAATAATGTTACGCCTACAGACACATTACCTAGGCCTTTAATCTACGCCTCTAATAACAGATTAGATAAAAACTACTCTCACAATTATAAGAGTGTAACACTAGGTACGCCAACTTAACCTATTAATATTATAGAGGCTAGGGGCTAGAGGACCCCTCTAAGGGTCTTTAGTCCCCTTCCCTTTCTCCCCTACTAATCTAAACAGTACCTAACAGCAATCACAGTATATTTGTCGCTAAGCCTAAGCGAGTTCTATTGTCTACTATTAAATGCTGTCCAGAACTGCATTAGTACACTATGTAACTACACTGTGCCACCTTAATTAAGCGGCTCACGACTCTATACCTAGACACAGTAGATAAACAAATACATACTAGCTTTTATTTCTACTATCTCTTCTTATCTATAGCTATTAATGCTACTAAAGGCATTAGCCCGCTATCCACGTAATAATACCTAAAACTTTCGTGCCTGGGCAGAACTACTTATAGGTGTTCCTAATCTAAACCTATATAATGTTTTATTACTAAGCATAGATTGCATAGAAGCGCACTTTCTATTATAATAAAACAGGGTACATTATCTTGTTTAACAATTTAATTATAATAGTATTGTTTTCTCTCTAACTAGTCTTAGTATCTTCTAGTATAACCTATCTTTCTCCTTCTTGCCTGGCTTTACTAAGGGTTTTACTAGTAATTAATATGTGTCTTTCTCACCTGTAAATCTTTCACAACACAAGAACGTTCTTCTTAGACTATATAATAGGTTTAAGTGTTATATATTCTGGCCATGTTTTCTTCTACAGTTTACCTTAGCTAAAAGGAAGGCTATTACTAGATAAACCTAACACCTTCTAGACTATACCTTAGCTTAATAGCTAGAGTGTATTATTCTCCCTACTCTGCGTAGTGTATACAATCCAAGTAGTGCTAGGCATTATTCTATTAGCTATACGCAGCTAAAAGCGAACTCTAAAGTGTATCTTAAATAAAGTTATACACAGACACTAGGTAATCGTCATGTTAACACTTAACAGGATATCCTAAAACAAATTCTTAAATCTTTTTGGGATACTATTGTGGATTTAGCACAAGATGTTACTTTCCTAGACTATAACATTTCTAATAACGCCTTTAGTGATCCTGTACTTATCGTATCTTGTTACAACCTTAAACTGTCTAAACTTAGTAGTTATTCTTCCTTGTCTACCTATTAAACATCTTTAGAAGAATTTATTCAGTCTTACTGGAACATAAACTTTCTAGACCTATATCGCTTCTATTAGGATCTCGGCATTCAAACTGGATTAAATGTTACTAGTACAACTACATTGCGAAAATCCTATTACCTTAAATAATAGATATCCTTCTTTAATTATAGTAAGCGAGGATCACGTTTAAAGCCGCGTTTCTATACCTTTGCTGGTACTAATGCTGGATCTACTAAATTAGAGCTTTGCTATAGCAATAAATTTTACTAAGCCAGAATTTAACATGTGAAAGTCTATAACACTATTAAGGAGACTACATATGCACCTATTTATGGGTATAGTTTATTTTTAAATCCTAATCTAGAAGTTATTAGTGCCACTTAGGAATTCTTAAACAAGACAAAATTTAGTAACACTAGATATAATAAGTAGAGCATTGTTTAAGTTAAGTAACTCCTAAATTAAATTAAGCTCTATAAGGCCCGTATACGCGTAATTCTATTACCTAAGTCCTGCCAGATATTCTATTTTAATTGCCAAGAACTTCGCATATAGCTGCACTAGTCTAGAACCGCGTTAGCGCCTCTTAATATTAATAACACAGAGCATATACACTAGGTAGATACTAATACTTATTATAGATTCTAGATTCTGCCAACACATAAAGTTAATCACTTCTATACAGTAGAATATAATTATTGGCTAGCAGCTCTAGAATTAATTGCTGCTGTAGCTTACTATCTTAACCTACTAACTAAAGATTAAGAACTTAACTACATAGCTATAACTATATTTACTTACACTCTTTACTTTGTGTTAAACTGTAAAGATTTGAGTAGTCTTCCTTCCCTTAGCTCTAGTAAGGAGTACTAAAGACCCTGTGTTTTCAAACACTAGAAACCCTTACTAGGTGGTACTATTATACTAAAACACATGCGGAGATGCAAGCCTAAGCGACGCTAAGGCCTTAAATATGCTAAATCTATAAAGCAATTTAGTATTGTTTAGATTCCCTTTCGCTTAGGCATATAGAACAAACTTATACCAAAATTCTAACTTAGTAAATATCCCTATCTAGATATCTACTACTATGTTCTGCAAAAGTCGAAGCGCCGCCTCTACCTCTATAGGATGCGAACCTTAGAGTCCTATTAGTTTAAATTCATTTGCCACTTAATAGAATCTACTCTTTTAATTAGTTAAGGTGCAACTAATTTAAAAGTATAGTAGAAGCTATTCTTTTTACTATCTATGTAGGCAATAAGAGCATACAATCTCTTTGTATAGGAAATTATAGGGCAACGCTGGCTAACCTATAATAAAGTTAGTAATTAGAAAAACCTAGAACCTTTCTTCTAGTAAGCCCACATAGAGCACCTAGTAAATAGGGGAATAGATATACTTTCTTTCTCTAGTGTTTCTAAGATTATTAGAGCGCGACTTAGACTAAGCCACCTAGAAATTATAAAGTAACACAACTATAAGACCACTCTTTTCCTAACCTTTAGTTATAGGACATGGTAGGGCAGGGTAGCTCCCTTGTTTATATTAGATAATAATAACCCTCCCTAGCTAAAGAAAGCGCTATAGATGTAAGTAATACTATTATACCTAGAAGCCTTTAAAATAGTACTACTAGGACATGCTGTGGACGAAATATACGCTTTATACAAAATGTACATTTTATAAATTGCTTATGTTTATATTTAGGGGATCCTCCTATACTCTGGGAAAATAGTATCTATGCTAGGTAGTAACAGCAAGTCTATTAGGCAATTAAGTATAATAATTCGACACCAACTGCTAAGTAACTTAGAGCAGACAAAATGGATGTTTCCACGCATTGCACCTGAGGACTAATTAATATTTTATTATATCTACACTACTTAACAACAGTTATTAGCATCTAAAGTTAGAAAGGTCCTTAAGCAATGTTATATTTTCACCTTCTACAATAAAGGAGATGTCTTAGAACACTTATACCTACTAGGCAGTTTAGACGAAATAGGGTCTTTACTAACCCTATTTAGTTATATTAACAAGTTTAACACCAAATTTAGTGAATGGCAGGATGACCTAAGTAAAAATAAAAATAAGAATAGTGACTAGCTAGCTCAACCTATGCACACAGCTACTAGTGGATTTATTATATTAGAAAGTGAAGAGGTAAGCGATCCATCTAATCTTAAGAGTCTATAGACAGGTAGCAATAGCATATTAGTTATATACTATTAATATATATTTAAAGGTTTCTCTAGTAATCTTTTCTTCATCTTACCACATCTTCTCTACTTATTAAAAAAATAAACATAGAAGATATAAACCCTATTTCCCGCTCTCATCTATATGCTTAGATACAGTTAATTATAGGCAATCTATAGATTAAATTATAGGCATGTAAGTACAGATGTGCGCTTTTGAATTTAATCCTCTTATATTTCTATATTAGGCTGCGTAGCTGCTAAGGAATGCTTACTAATTAGTCACAATTAAGTTGCGTCTTTCCTTACCCCACAACACTAGGTATAGTTCCATTAACCTAACACCCATATCCATTAAACCAACAAACATGTCACCACGATTATCTAATGGCAGCCAAGTTAGAAAGCCTAAATTTAAACCTTAAATAAGAAAGGTTACTAAAACTAAGCGCCACAAACTGTTACTAGCCACACTAACAAATGCGTATAGAGAACCCTTATTCCCATTAAATAAGTATTTAATTAATACATCTCTAAACACCCGCCATTATATAGGTATATTTAAAAGGCAAGCAAATGCCAAATAGATATTGTAGGATAGAGACCTTCCTAATAAAGAAGATAATGTGTAAGCAATTCGCTATCTATAATTACACAAAACTAAGAGCTTAGAATAATTCCTAAATTACTAGTAGAGCCTACGCCCCTACTATTACTAAATTATAATCTAAGCCCTTTACGAAATATCTCTGCGCACTTTCCTTACATGATAAAATAAGCGGGTTAATAGATATTGGCCAAAACTGCCTAACACAATTATGTAACAATACTAGATAGAGTAAATGTATCTACTTTATAAGCGCTGTTTATTTCTTTAACTAGTAGTTATATATATACCCCTATAAGTAGTTATGCTATAGGCTCTGCTTACTGCCTACTAAGTATTAAACCTAAAGAACAATTACCTGGCTTTGCTAAACAATAATAGTAACTAGATGCTAAGGCAGAACTAAGGGGTAACCTGCTGGCTGTAACTACTCTAAAATCTATGTTACCCACGCTATAAGTAGGACGTAGTAGACACAGGAAGCGCATAATCGCGCGTCCTATTAATTTAGTAGAGGCAACTTCTAGGTTAACAGAATATATAATTGTACGCTAGGACAGTAAGGCTATAGAATAACACATATTTAAATATAATGTAGACATAATAATATAAGGTTTAACTTGCGCTAGTAAGTTACGCACACTATAGAAACTAAAGGAAATATAAGAACTACTAACTCTATATACGGCACATAGGGCACACAAGTAACTATTCGCTAGAATAAAACTTACTAATAAATAAAGAGGGAAAATTATATAAAAGAATAGTTATAGTAATATAGACATTAAAGACAAAATGCAAACAGAAGTAAAGCGTATATATAGGTTAGTAATACGTCCTCTATAATAGTAAAGCTTACCACCCTAAACTAGCTACAAAACCTATACATCTAACGTTTCTCTTAGCTATTAGCGAGCGAGACAAAGCATAACTATATAAGATAGGATATATAAAATAGGATAGTAAGGCCAACTAAATTAGAAAAAGAGGTTATCTTATAAACAGATTAGGGTTTAAAACAGAATAGAAAATGTAGGGGAGAAGGGGCGCGATAACCCCTATATATATAATACTAAGGAATAATAATTATACTAAGTCTCTCCCTATATAACGTACCTATTGCCAAGATCCTTAAGAAGCCTTTAACTACTTACTAGTTAAAATCCTGTAACCAAATTATAATCCGCCAGGTTCTTGTTAGAAAGTATTTCTAGGAATAAGGGCTCTAACAGCTCTAGATCTAATATACACGCCTTATATATTTCTGCCACAGCTATTACGCTGTTAAAGATAGTATTATTACATTACGTAACTATATCTATCTACTATTAGAGCTGCGTAACTATTATGCCTTGTTTAATATAGGTGTTGGATACAGAGTTCCGCAGCAGTATTATAAATACGCCTACACTAAATCTTACCTTAAGCAGACACCATCTTCTTCCTATATCTAGGCACTAACCAAATTCCCTCCACACTATAGGATGTATTCCCTTACTTAGTTCTTCCTCTTCTATTATTCTAAATTCTTAAGCAAATAGAAGCTTTTTTACTATAGATGCGTATCCTTTCCCTCTTCTACTAGATAGTATCTTCCTTTTCCGTACTAGGGCCTCTAACAATTTAAACTCTGACTAAAGTGCTGCCTATATTTAGCGCTACTATATCTTACTTACTATACTAACTGCCTATCCCTATCTTACGCTCTTATATAGTGAACGGAACCTCTCTGTCTCAAATTATATAAAACTATTTTCTATAAAACTATTTTCTATGAAACCAGCACTAGAGCTTTGCGATAATGCTATACTACTCTTAGGTATAGTGTTATGTCTAGTACTGTTAACTATATCTAGGAGTCTTTCCACCTTTTCCCTAAATAACTATAGGCCCTATGTGTGTTTTATTCTCTAGACCTGTAACACTATTTTCTAATCTTATAGACACTTAGCTGCACCTATAGTAATTACTTAGCTTATTATCCCTCCCGCAATATTAACGCCTACCCCTAGTAGTTTATATATAAATATATAATAACGTTCCTCTTCTCTATTATCTTGCGATAACCCCGCGTCTATGTCTTATATATATAGCACGACCTCTACTATTGTGTCTACTAGCTAACGCTTTGGGTCTTAATTTCTATTCTTTACTAAATAGCTAGTCACATTTAATGTTTATTTTTGTTTTAGAGGTAGTTTTATAGTAGTTACCCTAGTGTCTTCCTCTTTATCTAACTCTTCTTTACCGTCACTTTATCGCGCTTGGTCCCTATAGATAGAGTGTAAGAAGCGTAAAAATTCTCCCTTTTTTACTTATTTATATATCTATTATACTGTAGACTCTAGTAAGCTGCTTATAAATGCCTTAGCGGGACGACCTGTTATTTATAGAATAGAACACTATAAAGGCTTCTAATTATAAACCCGCTTATATGCGTCTTATATAAGGGAGGGAATTAGACTACTATTATCCTAAAGCACCTTAGCCTGTAAGATTAAAGAATAGTAGGCTATGGCGTAGTGTAGTGTAAATACAACCTAGGATAATAAATATTGCCTAGCGTTTATCCTCTTCTGTTAGCACTAAAGTTTAGCCGCGTTATTTAAACTATAGATGTGGATTGAAATCTTTTACACTACTACTAACTATAGAGACTCCTAAATACATCTACTATAATAAAACCCATCACTTTATCACTTGTGTACTGTATGGATATGTGATACTCCTAAGTAAGGTATTTTCTTAGTTTAATAAGGAGTATAGATAAGAGATAACTAGTAAAGAGAGGCGCGTTATCTAAGAAAGTGTTAATAAGCTTAGGAACCTTTACCTACTACTATAAGAGAAATATAAAGAATTTATAGTCCCTAAAACCTTAGTACTAGCCTTCCCTAGCCTATGTGTTATCCCTAACGCTTATTACTGTCGTTACTATACCTATATCGCCACTAGGTTCTCTGTAAGCTATAACGTGCACTAACACCTACGCCAAGAATACAAACTCTATATTACGAACGTAGGCGAAGAATTAAGGACACGCTGTTATAGTAAGTAAGTAAAAGGCGTAGATTACTAATAGCTTTTTCCCTCTATGCCACCTGTATTCTAAAACCTTCGTCTCACTTATAAATTTATAGTTAAACTATCTACTAACTCATATAGCTCTAAAGCCACCACTAAAAGAGTTAAGATTACAGCTGAATCTAGCGTAGACCCTATACCTATGTCTGCTCCTACTAGTAGTAGATTTATAGATTAACTCTAGAAAGCGTCGCAATAGGCTAAGAAAGTAAAGCAGGAGTAATTGGCAGCTATAGCTAGTGTACCCTTTGTCTCTATAAATCCCTAGGTTACCTACATAGGTGTCCTGTAAGTGTTTAGCAACACGTCTACATAGGCAGAGGCTTTACGCTATATAGCTGTACTAACTGCTATAGGTAATCTAAAGTTATATTATCTCTATGTAACTGTAAAGAGTATAGCTAGAATATAGTAGAATATTGCTAGCAAAGCCTCCCGCTACGCCTACAGGAGAGTAATATAGGAGTATAAGACTAATGTTCCCCTTACTTTGCTAAAGCTATACTAGAACCCTTGCCTTTACTACGTAGGACCGCTCTAGAAGATTTTTGTCTTCTTCTACCACGTGTTAGTTAATAATATGGAGAAGCCACTAACACTTTATTTGTAGCCTTACTAGGGGTAGACCTAGTAGGACATTATAGAGTACTTGGCTTTAATAGATAACATCCCAGAAGTCTAAAAGAACCACACTAGAACTTAATTTACACTATTTAAAGAGCACTACTATTGCTTTTAGCTATCCCTTATAGAATAAATAAGTTAAACAGAGCATTTTAGGATTAATGTGCTATTGTTACTAGACAAAAGACAACCTACATAGGGAACACTATTATATTCTATTATATTTGAATAGGAAACAAATAGGGTAAAGGCGACTACTAGTCCTGCCTTCTCCCTACTAATTACTGCCCTAGGTGGATGATACTAGTATCTAACCAGATTAGAACTAGACCATTAAAAGACGCTTTATATATTAACAAATTCGCTATTTAAAATACGTGGGCGATCCTATAGGATAAGTGCCTAAAGGCGAAAGAGCTGTAGAGTTGTAACATTAAAGTAATTAAGGGTAAGGACTAGGATTCTAAAAGTACTAATATATTCTAGTAACACTTTATTAGTGTTATTAATTTTAGTAACAACTATAAGGCGGGAAGGATTATTCTTAGCCTTAACTGGCTAATATAGACTTACTATATATCTAAGCGCTATATAGAGTTATAGTAGGACTACCCTAGCTAGGGAGCTAGTAGAACCCCTTCTATAATACTAATTTAAATGTAATGCGGACATAATAATAGAAGGTTTAAAGTAGGTAACGTATACTATAGAACTAAGGGAAATACAAGAATCTATATCTATTGTATAGGGTATAAGTAAGGTAAATTAGGGGGAGAGGCTGTCTTATAAACATATTAGGGTTTAAAATAGAATAGAAGAGCGTTAGGCACGCGTCTAGCGTAAGTAGGAGTGTATTTACAACCCCTAGTAATAGTAATTAAATGCGTTACAAAAGAAAGTAATGCTAAGCTAGAAAAACTACTTTTAAGGTGTAAATATATCTACTAGGCTTAGCCGCAGTAAGTAAGCTAGTATAAGCTTAGTGTCGCCTTTACCCTTATTATCTTTACTATTCTTACCCTTCTTGCCCTTGCCCTTACCTTTACCTTTCTTGCCCTTCTTACCCTCTTTACCCTCCTTACCCTCCTTACTCTCCTCTTTGCTATTAGTGGCCTCCTCTATCTATATAGGCAGCGCGGGTGCGACCGCCTTAATAAGTAGTATATTTTTATTGCTAATAGGCTTACCTACTAACCTGTCTACGCCTAACTACGCACTTAGCCTCTGGCTTGCCTAGTACACTTTTAGGTTAATCTTTTTTACTACTTTTAGCTAGAGGTTTCACTCCCTAACGCGCAGCGTCTGCTCTACCTACTTATAGGTAACATTACTAGGGATTAGGTATAGGAAGCCCTAGTTAAGGGTTTTAGTAGTATTATACTACTAAGTAGCTTAGTTTAGGCACAGCTTCTACGTATTCTGCGCTAATATAGGTAGCTTATAGCTAGGAGGTATAACTATTTAAATAAGCGCAGTAATAGTCTTACTATTATATTACTTAGATAGCACCCCCTCTATTACTAGTTTAGCTATCTTATTAGCGTAGGCACGCCTATAGAAGGCTATCGCCTAGTAGTACTTAATATACACAGCTACTACACAGCACTTATAGTGCTTAACTAAATAGTGTGTAGTAGTAAAGATTTTATCTACTACACTCCTAGGTGCGTAGGACACAGCCTATATTACCTATATAGTACCCGCTTTGCCTACTAGCAATGCCCCTAGCTAGCTAGAAATAGGGAAGGGGCTACTATAAGAGCACTAGGCGGAGAGGAAAGTAGTAGCGTGTTACTATATAGTCTTATTACTAAGCGACTATGCGTGATTTAGTATATAGGTAGTAGTTATATAGGAACTAGTAGCTATAGTTATTAGGTTACGCCTTTTACCCTTATTATCTTCTTTCTTAATATTTTACTTAAAGATTTAAGTAACGTTAGGCTTATTTTCTAGCGCGATGCTATTATAGGCATTAACTTCTACCTAGCTAGCGTTTAGGGGAGGGCAAAGTAGACCTAGCTTAACCACCTTCCTACGCTACTAGTAGGCTACCTACCTATGTTAGTAGTCCTATTCTGCGTAGTAGTTATTATAGGTCGTCGCCCTAATATAGGTAGGTAACGCCTAGGACGCCTGGCTCTGCGTAGAAGAGAGACAGGATAGTGGTTAGAAGCAGACCTACTTAGTAGGCAGAGAGGCAGAAGTAGAGATAGAGGGCTACTATATACGCCTTAAGGAGGGCTCCTAGGCTAAAGGAGGCATCCTACTTAGGTCTTTAACATTATTATTATTAGCGTCCTAATAGTTAGGATCTATAGTAAGTTACTAGGCAGTAGTAATAAGATATTACTACACGTTATTAGGCAGCGTGTTAGGGGGGAGTATCTGGCAAATTAGACTAATAGTAGACAGGAGTAATAGAGTAATTAGGACTAGCTTATAGTAGCTAGTGTTATTAGGAAGTAACTATCTAGCGCTGTAATAGGGGGTTTATAAGCTTTATAAGTGTAGTAAGATAGTAAGCTAGCGTATAAAAAGCTATTTATACGCTTTATTAGAGGGGTTATAACTAAAGTTATAAAGGACGCGACCTTTAGCAGCTAGAGGAAAGCTATAGGGGCCACTATTATAGTAAGTAGTAGTATTCTTAAAGACAGCTATCTAATGCATGTTTAAGTGGGAAGCAGTAGGTAAGATAGAAAGAGGTAGAATAGAAAGTAGTAGGTAGGGAAGATATAGCAACGCGTTAAGCACCTATACTTATACTCTACTACACATTTGCAACCTACGCGCTAGTGTAATTAATACTTATAACACTACTAAAGCATTTAAACTAATAGTAAATACGTAAACTAAGGTAAATTAACTTAATATAAGCTAGTATTAAGTAATAGCAATTTATAATAATTTAGGCAAGGCAGTAGAGTGCAAATCTCTAAGATATAGTACTGTAAAGCGCTAATCTATATACTTATATTAGACTAACCATTTAAACTGCACACAAATTATATCTAGTTTAAATAGTTATTTATAAGTAAGTGTACTTCCTCTTACGTTAAGCGCAGCTACTCAGCGTAGTATATAAGAAAAGAAGTATATAAACGCAGAGCTGGGCGTATCTCTAAAACACACTACCATATTTATTAACTTACAGCTAGCTCCCTACTAACCTATATAGCTAAAGCCAGCACAAATAGGACTAATATACACAAACTAATGCAAATTAACGTAAATTAATAGGAAGTAGCGTGGATTGGCACTAATTCTGTAGCAATTACATAGAAGGTAAGAACCTAGATAGGCCACTTATAACTTACCAGGACTTATAGGCATACCCTACAGATAAAAAGAATCTAGATAAGCCACTTATTCCTTAACTTAATAGTAATTAACGCTAATTACTAAGAAGCAGCGCAAATTACCACTATATAAACTTATAGATGCGAATAAGCTGCTGCTTTACTATACTATATTATATAAGAAAGAGGGCTTTGTAAGCAAAGGTCCTAGTAATATAAATTAACGTGAATTAACGTGAATTAACACTAATTAACGTGAATTAATAGGAAGTAGCGTAAATTACTACTATGTTAACTTACAAATCGTAAGGATCTATATAGAAGTATTAAAACTATTCTACCCAGAGACTATACTTTAGATTATAGATAAGGAAGACATAGACAAGCATCTTACACTTAGGTAAATAGGCTATCTTAACGCGAATTTACGCGAACTAACGCGAAGTAGGGTATATTAGCACTAAGTTAGTACTAACCCTAATATATAGTAAGCACCTAGATAAGCCGCCTATTCTTTATTAGAGGACTTACAGGCATGCCCTATAAATAGAAAAAATATAGATAAGCTGCTTGTTCCTTAAATTAACGCGAATTAACGTAAATTAATAAAAAGCAGCGTGAATTGGCACTAAGTTAGTACTAACCCTAATATATAGTAAGCACCTAGATAAGCCGCCTATTCTTTATTAGAGAACTTATAGGTATGCCCTATAGATAGCAAAGATCTAGATGTGCTGCTTGTTCCTTATCCAAGAACGTTTAGCCATGCCCCACGGACGAGAAGTTATTGTCTATAGGATAAGGATGCGGTATAGCTATAGGGGCTGCATTACAATATAATTAATAGAGCTAGTATAGGTAGTAAAACCTCCTAATTATGCAAATTAGGGATATTAACGCTAGTTTATGCAAATTAACGCTAATAAAAAGGAAGTAGTGTAAATTACTACTATATTAACTTATAGATAGTAAGGATGTGAACACACTACTGCTTTACTATATAAAATTAGGTAAAAAAGAGGGCTATGTGAGCAAAGTCTAGATTAATGTAAACTAGCGCTATATATAGCAAATTAAAAGGGAATAGTTTACGTAGAGCTCTCTAGGGCTGGCAGCTTAAACTTTAGAGCCTATAGGGAACACCTATGCACGTGCCTATAAGAACCTTAACACTATACCTACTCCGCCTTACGCACTATTACAGTTAGCCTATAAGTAGAATAGAGTCTTCTATAGCCTCCTATAATAAGTACCCTTAAAAAAGTAAGTCTATATAATAGATTTAAAGCTTAGCGTGCTTAGTTTTTTTTAGAGGCTAGATTTACTACTCTAGACGTTAAAAAAATAACTATATAGTAAGATATTATAAAAGGACGATGCCTATACTTAGAAATCTATAGAAGAGTATAGTTCTATCCCTTACGTACCACCTATTTATTAGTAAGGCGGTAGAAGCGGACTAGATAGAGTGTAACACCCTAAGAGTAGGCGTAAGCATAGGCTATTTTCTGTGTAATTAGAATATCTTATTAAGGTATATACCTCCTACTACTACTACGCTTATCTACACTAGAGACGTTATATCTAGTAAGGGTCTAAAGGATATAGAAGTAGGGCAGTTACCCTATAGAGCCAAATGTAAAGTGATCTCTTATTAACTTTAATAGAAGGCGCTCTACTAGGCTAAGTAAGAAGAAATAAGTAAATTAACGTAAAGTAATAAAAGACAGCGCGAATTAGCACTAGGTAACAGCAATATATAATAATTTAGGCGAGGCAGTAAGGGTAATATATAGGAAATATAGTCTAGCGAAGCGCTAACACGTATACTTATATTAGAGTAACCTTCTTACGCTTTAATATTAACTAGTTTATATAGGTTTTAATTACTAAGCGTGCTTTAGCTAGAACTAACTAGCCTATATAGATTAAGGAGGAGCGTAGTAGTAAAGTTAAAAAGTAGGGTAAGAGCTTCTAAGGCTAGTGCGCCTAAACCCTAAATATAGCTATAAGCGCTATATCTGGGATTTAGTAGACTATAATGTGAGGGGTAATAGCGTGAATATAGACAGTAATCTGCAATAATTTAGGCGAGGCTAGGCCTAGTAATATAATAAAAAAACTTAGCGTATAACTGCGCCTCTATAGTTAACTAGCGTAGATACTACCTAAGTTCTTTTATTAATGTTCCTTAGCGCTAATATAGGCTAAGTACTCTTATTAATAATAAATAAACAGGAGGTGAAGCTGCGCGTTACGCATATAGAAACTGGCTCTTTAGCCTACTTCGCAATTTATAAAGTGCGCTAATATACCCTCTTATAATATTTATAATATTAGAGATGCCTTAAACTAGTCTAGTAAGTATTATATTATATCTACACCTTATAGTAGCTACAATAACGCGCTGCGTGTAGTATATAGTTAATATTCTTAACAAAGTCCCCTTACGCCCTACCTGCCGCCTATTAATAATTTTACGCCTACTACCTACTATAGAAGAAGAGGGCGTGCGGCTCTTTAGTATCTCCCCGCCCTATAGTAATAATAATAAGTTTAACTTCTCCGCCTTCTCTAGCCCTAAGCTCTAGCCCTAGAGTCCTATAATAAGGGATGTCTCTAAGGAAGCTAAGAAGCCTAGAGTAATATTGTAATAGCTAACGCCTATAGTTTCTAAAGTTAAAGAGCGCCCTCTATACCTACGTAGGTCTTACTACGCTAGTAAAACTAACATACCTAATAACTTTTTAGTAAAAGGCTCTGTGCCTATTACGCGCGCAGACGCTAAAGACTAAGGTAAGGGTAATAATAGGGCTATCTTACCTATTCACACTGCCGCCGCCGCCGCCGCTGCTGAGGTGGTGGAAGAGGAGGAAGAAGGAGAAAGAGAAGAGGAGGTTAAGAAGGAAAAAGAAGAAGAAGAAGGAGAAGAGGAGAAAGACGCTAGTCTATAGACTTATTCCCTTATTAGAGTAGAAATGTGTATAGGGCTGTTATTACGTAAGCGTTAGGAGGTAGATATATTGGCCCTAGCTAGTACTTCTACTAAGGGCGATATCTACTATACTCCTAACTAGTAGTATATACTGCTAGAGTCTTGTATACGTTACGCCCACGTAGAGCTTATTATTAGCATATAGGGTAAAGATATAGAGAATATAAAGGATCTAATAGTGTGCGATTATTGCGTAGGAAGCACTATTATAGACGCTATTAGACCTTATAAAGTATACTATACAGATTTCTGTGCAGCGTACCTATAAAAGCTTAGTTTCTAATGTGTAAGATATTAGCTAAGTAGTAAGGATTATAGTATTATAGATTAGTGTAAGGCTTTAGTAACAACGCCCTTACGCAAAGCGTAGGGCCTATCTAGGTATACACCTAGTAGCTGTGTAGGTAAAAGGGGGCGCCCTAGATCTACGCTAGAGAAGAAAGTGGCGGCGTATAAGTGTAATAAGCGTAAGGCAAGAGAGGTGTATACGCGGCGCTAGACTACAAAGAAGTAGTAGATAGAGTAGTAGTATAATATACAACCCTATATAAAGTCCTAACCTAGCATGCGTAGTAAGTAGACAAACCACTATAATATAGCTGTTTTTAAAATTTAAAAGCTAGACGTAATACTATATATTAAAAAGTTATAGTAATAACTACTATACATAGATAGCGTTTTAAGTATTATATCTACTAGCGTAGGTAGCGTTCTAAGTATTATTATTAATAATAGCTATAGGAGTTGCAGGCAGCTATATGCCAAGTAGTTAGCAGCTAACTTTATTAAGCTTTATAAGAACGCTGTAGTACTGTAAGTACATATTATTATAAGCTAGAATTATAAGAGTAATCTTTTATACAGAGGTTAAGCTTTAGATTACACATAAGGATAGCACCTCTAAGCTAGGGTAAATAGATACTAACGCGAGTTAATAGGAAGTAGCGTAAACTAACACTAAGTAGCAGCTATTTGTAATAGTTTAGTAATAGGTTAGTTTTAGGGGGACCTATTAATAAACGCATCCCTAGTCACCTATAGGAAAGTTATAAGTTGTGAGCTTAGCGAAGTCTAGATTAAATTAGAAGATAACTAAGGCGCGATTAGGACCCTACTGTTGTTAAGGTTATGCTTAGTTTAGAAGGGTAAGGCGATCTGTTAACGCAGAGCTAAGGGCGTATCTCTAAGATATAGTATTACGCATATTAACTTAAAGCTGGCTCGCTACCTACTAGTATAGTAGAGGCTAGCATTAATTATAGGGTCGTTAGCGCACTAAAACTAACTAAGAACATGTAAATAGATGCGAACTAATAGGAAATAGCGTAAATTAATGTTAAGTGGCGCTAAATCGCATGTAAAGGAAGACTCTTGTTTAGATAGGTTAAGGGAAAGCATCCTAGTGGCAAAGGGAATAAAGGTAGGAAGTGTGCTTATAGGCTTATAACCTACACTCGCTCTAGAAAGAGTAGTATTGGGATTACTTACAGTCGCAGCGGTAATACTGTAAACAGCTATACATATATTAGGAAGGGTGACTTTTTATTCATGAACCGCTTTGGTTGTCCTAATTAGAAATTCTACCTATGGCCTAGCGTGTTAATATTTAACCTACTATAGGTATCTTAGGCATTTTAACCTTAATTCGCTTAAACTAGTTCTTTTAACTACTATTACGTCGCCGCTAGATCTCCTCGTCCACGTTATACATCCTATCCTATAGATCTACGCCCTTCTCTATTATATTCCTAAAGTTAGTAGCCATTTGCATCCGCTTCGCCTTCTACTTTTTAATATAAAACGCGTTGTTAATAAGCGTAATTACGTAGCACTTTAATTTAGTTTGGCCACGATAGTAAACCCACAAGAAGAACTAGGCTGTTGTTAATAAATTTATATAAGACTTAAATAGTATTACTATATTTACGTACTACAGATTTAATCCTACGCTAGCTGTTTACAGCGTTACTACTATAATCCATACTTTATTAATTTTGTTTACATCTATAAACTTACGCAAGTTAGTCTTATAGTTTTTAGCTTTTGTACTTATAGTGTAATTAAGGACATTTCTATCCCTATAGGTGTAGTATAGTATAGCGATTAGGATTCTGGCATAGTTAGGCCATGCTGTTCTAATTACTACCTTTTAGCGTGTCTGTTTATCCTCGCGTAGCGTTTCTTAGATAGGGTCTAGTATCCCTTTTAGCGTTAACCACTTTGCGTATAACGTGGACATCTATAACCTTGTTACTAGATAACTCTAAGTAGTAGTGTTGCGTGGGAATTCTAGATACTAGAGTAGAGCGTAATCCTTAGTAAACTCCCTAGTTTTATTATCTTACTTCTTTTACTTATTAAAAGCCTACACAACTAGCGCCACGCTTACTATAGCTAGGGCTATTATATATCTATGTGCCTTATTAGCTAACCCTTTTTTAGGCTTCTGGCTTAGAGGTGCTCTGCGCTCCTACCACTCTACTAGGGCTTTATTATACTTATAGTTTATCTTTGCCTATAGCTCGTCTTCTGCGTCTTAGATCCACTTCTCCTCTCTTTTATTAGGTTTTACGTATACGGAGCGCCTTACCAGCTCACTAGTTATAGGAATAATAACGCGGTTATTAAACTAATACATATTTAGCGTCTAGACTATAATAAATAATAGCGCAGCTTCTTATACTATATTATTAAAGTTCTTGTAGGATACTATCTTATAAAAGGACTTATTAGTTATACTAAATGCGCCAATACTTTTGGTTATACAGCAGCGTAGGTTATTAAGGTTATTTATTTTATTACTACTGTAAAGACGCTAAAGCCCTTTAAAGGTATCTATAGTAGTAGCCCAGAACGGCCGTTAGAGCGCGGCAGTATAGAAAATATAACTATTAACTAGGTTATTCCCTTCTGGCGTACTAGATGCGCCCTAGACAATTAGGTAGCGTTAATGGGCGTTCTAGAGGGATGTGTAGGCGTATTCTATTATAGTCTACATTTCAGACCTGTTTACGGCTTGGTGGCACTTGTCGTATAACACGCACTTAACTACTAGGAGATCTACTTTACGTACGTAGGTTATTAGAGTCCCTTAAAACTTCCTATCTGTGCTGCGCTTCTTCCCTATTACAATAAGGCTAAACTTAAACTTATTAAAGACATTTCTAATATAGTAAAGAGTTAATAAAATAATAAGATCTAAGGCCCTAGTTAGCACATATAGGTGAGGGGAAAGGACGTCTAAACTATTTAATATAAACGTATTAATCTGGGAGCTCTACTCTATAGGTAGAATATTCCCCTATTTGTCTTTCCACGTTCTGTTACTATTAACAATACCCTAATTAGAACTCATGTCCTTAATATTAACCCTCTTGCTGTATTTAGTAACCTCTATTACAGAGAGAGGCAAGTAGTTCTATAAAGCACCCTAGTTCTTACCCTCTTTAAAGGCGAAGCGAAAACTAAAGTATATTTTAAAAAAGGTGCCACCCTTAAGTATCTTCTACATATTATCTTAGAAACTAGTTAGAGCAGCACGTAGGGTAATAATAAAAGTACTGCTAGGCTTAGGCTCTTAGTTAAGGAAGAGTTTCTTGCAATTAGATAGTAAGCACTAGCAGGCAATAAAGTTATAAGAATAGAAGGGGTAATTACTATTAATCGCATTCTATAGTAAGTGCTTTATTATATTCCCTTACTTTTATACTGCCTAAACCTCTGCGTAGTTTACCTTATAGTGCCTAGTTATAATCACCTTAAGTAAGAGCTAGATTGTTTTACCTATACCCTACTCATCACCTAGGATGCCACCGCCTATAATTATGCGCTCTATTAGGAAGCCCTCTGTAACTAATATAATCTAGTAGGGCTTAATACAGATGCCGTCTTTTAGCCCTTAATATTGGAATGGGATACCTTGGGTCTGCATTATCGCATCCTAATTTAGCTAAGGGATTACCTTTACTACCTAGCTTAAGGCTCTGGCACTTATATATACGTATTTAACCCTTATTAACTTGTCTAGCTGTAGATTAATAGGCTATACATCTTAACTGTCCTTAAGCTATAGATTGTATTCCTTATTACTATTATTGTTGTTATTAACGTTGTTACTTTTGTAGTTGTTATCGCTTTTGTTGTTATTATCGCTTTTATTATTATTATCGCTTTTGTTATTATTATTATTGTTAATTTTAATAAGCGTCTTCGCAGAACTAATTATACAAAATAAAGGTAGGACTCTATTACTCTAGTCCTACTTAGTAGTCTACCTATAGACACTAACGTGGCTAGGCTAGGCGATCTGGCTTTTAGTGGTAGATTTATTATCGCCAGTATATACGCGAGGAGGGTGTTTATCTTTACCCTTACTCTATATAGCGCTAGTAGTGCTTAGTCTACTAATAGTGGTAGTAGGTGGGAGCGTATTACTGTTACTTTAAATAGGCGTAGTAGTACTTAGTCTACTAATAGTAGTAGTAGGTAGGAGCGTATTACTATTACTCTAGATAGGCGCCTAGGACCTTACTCCTCTAACATTGTTATTAGCGTTTCCACGCTTAGGGCTAAGCTCGCTTGTGTTATCCTTATTATTACTGCTGCTAATCCTATAGCGTTTGCCATATTAGGATTCACTTCTATAGTGTTTAGCTAGACGTTTGTGTTGTTCTAATCTACTACTATTAGCATAACTATAACTTAAGGCTAGGCGGGGAGCAGTTGTAACAATAGTAGTGTATACCCTATTAGACATAATATCCTAGAGTGTAGTCTATAGGCCTATGCGTGTCCTAATCTGTATGTGGCCTTTAACACAATCTGGTAGGTACACAACACCTAACTAGGCCAACCTAAAGAGATCTATTACCTTATCTAGGAAGTTGTCCCACTAAACACGTCTAGAACTATTATATATAGTAGAGGTATTTACTTCGCTAAGTATAGTCTTATCGCCTGTTACTAAGTATTCTATAAAGCGGAGATTAATATGGTCTAAATGCAGTTTAGGCGGGCGAGTAACAAGTCCCTAGCCTTACACTAATATAGATTGTTTAAAGAAAGAAGTAAAATGCTGTACATCCTAGTTTTTAATTATATTACGGACAGTAGTTTCTAATAACTTAGCATTAACATCTAGCATTAGCAATGGCTTAGGCTTACGTGTTAGCGTAGGTAATAGCTTAGACTTACGTGCTAGCGCTTTATCCTTTAATTAACGCCTACTATACCTATTTAGCATCGCGTAGAGGGCGCTCGCCTTCTATACTTTATTAGCAATGTTAATATCCAGCTTAGAGATCTTCTTAACAATCTACGCCGCGTGTAACTCCTTTAGGATAAGGCAGTTACCTTTGTAATATTAGTTTTCTAGGTTTATAATTAGTAATATTGTTTTTAACTGCTTTTTAATGCGGCTAAAGCCTGTTAGGTCTAGACTAAACACTTTTATATATTTGTTATTACTAAGTAAGGATATTACTGTAGATTTTAACGCCTTTAAGAATAACTATAGTAAAGCCATTACAGATCTAGTGTGCGCGCTGTCCTACGCTAGGCAAGAAAGGTTTATTAGTTATAGGCGTACACTAGGGGTAGGATGGGTGTAGTTATAAGTTTATATTAATTTGCGAAGACTCATAGGGTGTGGAGTTAAAGTTATAAATTAACATTAAGTAGTAGCAAACAGAAAGATTACGTATTTATTATTACCTAGGTAAATGTGAATAGTAAACTATATTAGTAACAAGAACGCGTGCAAGCCGCAACTGTTATAATAAAAAGGTATAAGGGGACTACCCAGAAGCGTAACAAGAAGTCTAGTTAAGACTAGGGAGACTAGTAGGCGTTGTATCGTCACGTAGAGGAGTAGAAGAGAAGGGGACTACCTAGTCCAGCCAGGCGAACTAATGTTCTGGCTATAATCTGTTAGCGTACTACAGACAGTAGACAATATGTCCCACTAAGTAGAAACTTACCTTATTACCAGGCTCACGTATAGAGTGTTAAGCTGTTATTAAGTCTATCGCGCGTGAAAGCGTCTTTAATACGCCTTATATATACGCTCACAGCTTTACCTTATAAACTATAATAAGTAGGGTAAACAGCCAATCGTGTACCTTTCTATTACAGCTTACCTAGGCTAAACAAAACCTTCGCTATTGCCCACTCCTCTTACTATAGTCGCCTAGGTAGTTCCTTACTTCTTCTTTTCTACTTCTAACTTTGCCTAGTATCTAGCCCTCTTAACTCTTATTCCTTCTACTACTCTTATACTATACTGCCGCGTTAAGTTAGGCGCGTTAAGTGGTTACTATCACCCTACTTACTATTACCCTATTAACGCTAACGTACGCCTCTATGCGTAAGTATACCTTTATAAGCACCTTTTCTAAACGCTTCTGCCTACGCCTATAAATATTAGAAACTGTCTTATAGATACTTATATTAAGGTATGCTTTCTATACATAAGTATGCCTAGTTTTAGTGCTAACTACCATACCTAGTCTAGCTGTTATTATAGACACCTAGGCAAAGCACTTTACTACCCACAATACTAGCTACCTAAAGCCTAAGTCTAAGTTCTCTAAAGGCGTCGCAGTCTTTAATATCACGTATAAGGATACTATAAATCTAGGTCCTAGGCGTATCTCCGCAGGCCATATCTTTATAAAAGAGCAGCTGTTTACTACGTTAGATAACTAGGCCAGTAATAGCCAGGTAATATCTTAGTAGCTTTACGATAAGTGCAGATAGCTAGGCCACCTTTAAGCCAGATACCCTAGCTAACTCTACTATAAGTACAGTAACCCTAGCTATCTAGCGTTAGGTTACCAACTTTAAAACACCTACTATGTCTACGGTAACGCAGAATATAAGTGTAAAGACTATTAGAATGTTTGCCCTCGCTACCTAATAGAGGGCTATACTGCTACTAACTACTGCGTAATTAACTACGTACCTACACCCACTTAAGCTAGTTAAGCTACAGCTACCTCTACTAAGAGCGTAGCCCTTACTAAAGATAAGGCCACACCTATAGGTTTTGTAGCTACACCTACTAAAGTATTAGGTGTCCCTACTAACACTACTATTGCGCCTGCAGCTAGTAAAGCTTCTACTAACTTAGAACTAGTAGAAGATTATAGTCTACCTCTTAGTTAGTTTAAGGCCCTAGAATTGGACAAGATAGAAGTTAAGCTATATACCATAATTATAGAGCACTATTTGTTATCTATCTAGCTGCGCCTATTAGTCTTATATGTAAGTAAAAATATAGTAAGCAGCTAGTTTACTAAGGAAGCTATCCTCTAAACTTTTACCTTTAACGCTGTTAGCCTAATTAAGACTTATAAGATATTAGTTAATTTGCCTATAGAATCTAACTAGTGTAATCTTAACTATCTTAGTGTCTGTAGCTGTAAAAAGCTAATGTAGCTTATCTCTAGAGATGGCGCCATAGCCTATCTACTTTATGTATTCTAGGAGATTAAGGTAGATACTAGCCTAAATAGACAGCCCTAAAATCTCCTAGGGCTTACGCTGTTCTCTAATAGCACCTATAGCCTACACACAGCTATAATATACGCGCTTTAAGACGCGCTGTAGGAATGCCACTATGTATAGGTTCACTTCTACACTGTAGCTGGCTTGTAGTTTAAGGATGCCATAAATAAGGTTTCTAAATTAATCTAAACGCAGGTGAAAGTTAACACTATAGCTGCCTAGTATCTGCGCTAGGCTATTAATATCTAGCTAGAGATATAGCTTTTACTAGATAAGTAACCTAAGTACTCTATCCTAGCACGTAAGTAGTTTAACTATTATAAGGAGTATTTTACAGTGTATTTCTATTTAGTTATTATAGAGTATAAAGCTATCCCTAACGCCGTGTTTATGCCTATAAAGGTGCGCCTAGTTAAAATAGGTAGTAACCTGGACTAGTGCGCCTACTTTGCGCTTATTGTAATAGATAAAAACATAAACCTTTATATTAACGCCCTATTTAACATCTAGTTCCTTAGCAATAACGTAAGTAATAGTATAGCATAAAGAGGGCGCGTAGTGCTACTAGTAGGTATTACTAATAGCCTTAAGCACTCTGCCTTTATCTAGCGACCCTATAATAGTAGGTCTGGTTTCTAGCAGGACCCTAAGTTCTTTAAGGACCATGTTGTTAAGGCTAATAACTTTAACAATATTAACTAGCTGTGGGCTGCGCTAGATAACCACCTAGGCATTAAAGTCTATATTCGCGTTAAGTAACCCTAGAACTAGATTAAGTGGGAAATTAATACGCTGCGCATACTATTCTAGTAGTAGAATAAGTATAAACTAAAGCTTAACTTGTTACTTAATAATAACATGCTTAATCTCCCTAATTATAGCTACTTTAAGCAGCACATTTTAGCGTTTGGACTTAATGCTATGTAAGCTGCTATCGCTAAGGCCACTAAGCTTACTAGGCTAAAGGATAAGTAGTAAAGTTTCTTCTCTTTCCTTAAGCGCTTACGCGCTGGCGTTGGCCTTATTTAGGGCCCTAGTGGTATGGGTAAATTAAGGTTAATCTTAGCTATTATCCTCTACCACTACGAGCTATTTACGTGTAGCAGTAACACTAGTTAGCTCTAGGTCACGTCACCTATTAATACACAGTTGGACAACCTATACCTATAAGTATATAACCAGCTAATAGCTTGGTACACTGTGCTTAGTACCCAATCTACTAATATAACTATCCCTTACCCTATTATTATTTGCCAGCACATGCGGGAGATAGAGAAAAAGGTCTAGTAAAAAGATACACTTACCTTACGCCAGACACATAATATTAACACTAGCCCTAATTATACGCCTAACGTTGGCGGTGCCTCTGCTAGCAAGAATAAGGATAATAATACTATTCTAGAAAACCTATCTGTTAAGTACCTCCTACGCACTACGTTCAACTAGTATAGTAAAAGTCTTAGCGATAATTGGCTTAAATAGGTTAGTATTACAGAAGGATAGTAGATACTACACCTTGCCAGTATACCTATAGAAGGCGGGCAGCTCTACCCTATTACTAACCTAAACCCTAGGAAGTACTTATAGTTCTGCGACCTAATAGAGTAGTATATAAGTAGCCACGTTATAGTAGTAAAGGACATAGGGTTACTCTAAGCCGCTGTAAATGCGCTAGTAGCTAATCTAGCTTTACTTACACATGCTATTTTTATAACACTATACACACTATCTAAGTACCGCACCTACTCTAAGAGTAAAGTATTTACTACACTCTAGAATAAGACTAGTAAGACTACTAAGTGCGCTGCCCTTTACTCCTTTATTTAGTCGCAGCTAGACGCCTTCTACATCCTATTTAAGAACATGTTCTAGCCTGCTCTAGTAGTAGGACTAGCTAGGCCTATAGAGACCTATTACTTCTATAAGTAGACTAAGATGTCGCTCTTCTCCTGCTTTGTCCTTAGTAGCGCCTCTTAGCACTAGTTAGATCTCTAGCATTACTTTATTCTAGACATAGCGGCTATAGTAAACGTAATCCTACTAAGCAAAAAGCTGTGGACCAACCCTAGAGTTACTAATTTGCCTAACTTTAACCGCGCTTACTAGTTCTTCCGCGATAAGCTTAGTATTCCCTAGACTATCTACTTCCTATAGGTGCAAGGCTAGACTAGCTTAAATATAGTTATAAAGTCTATATATAACATTTCTTTTATAACACGCTGTATTACTATTATACTCTGGCTTCTCTACTAAGGGTTTAAGAGTAAAGATATAGGCATTATTATTCCCTATACAGCGCAACGCGACCTGTATATTATAGGCGTCTACACAGTTACTAACCACCTCTAGGCTATAGACAAGTAGAACACTAATTTAAAGAAGCGTATCGCTAAGAAGCTCTTAAAAGTTACTATCTCTACTATAGATGGCCTTTAGGGTGCGTAGAGGGATGTAATACTACTAGACACTATAGTCGCTAGTAAGCTTAGATTTATATAAAACACTAGTTGTATCCTCTTAGCTATCTCTTATCCTCGCGTTAGTCTTATTATTATTAGAGACAGTAGCGCCTACTACAATAAAGCCTATAATAAGAAGGCGCATTAGAAGACTACTTACTATAAAATAGTGTATTATTACTAAGAGTAAAAATGCTTTATTAACATTAACAGCTTAAGGCATAAGGAGCGCTAGATAAAGATTACTCTACTAATTAGACTAGATAAGAAGCTTACTAGCGTTCACGCGATAAATAGTGCCAATAACTAGCCCTACACCTTTAGAGATGCTAAGGACAATAGTTTACTAGTTCTAGACTTTATTAAGGAGCTACATGGATTAGATAGTAGTAGTGTAGACATTGGCTTTAGTAATAACAACAATAGTACATCTATTAGTAGGGGATCTAACAGCGGCCAGGCTAATACTAAGTGGGAGGTTTCTGGCAGAGCGGGAGATAGCTAGTAGTAATACCTAGGAGAATCCTGGTAATAATATCTAATAGACTCCTATAATATATGGTAGACTCCTTATAGGTAGTGTTATGGGGCGGTATAGTAGTAAGCTAGCCCCTAAACACTACTAACTAACTCGTATAGTTAGGATTCTAAATAAGGATTATATTCTATCTTCTCTCTCCCTATAGTGCATATATTCTTTGTGTTTATATATAAGATAAATAGCTATATATATAAGATATAGATGTAAATAGGATCTATCTATATATATAATTATAATAAGTAATATATACTTATAATTACTATTCTAGCCTACTTTACTATTTTACTCTAGTATAGAGGCCTATTAAGTATTCTCTTTAATTAGGTAGTAATATAAAGTAGAAAGCCTTACTTATCTATACTATAGGTATATTACGCCTCTATTAAGTACTACTAGATTTTCTACTATAAAAGATTAAAGTAGAGCTACTATTTATATAGGGAACTAGTTTTATAGTAATTACTATGAATACTATCTATCTACCTAAATATTAAAAAGTTAGTGTTATACTATAGAAAGTAATTAATGTAATTTATAGCTTTTACTAAGTAATAGTAAATATAAATCTTTAAATTATCTACTATATACTTAAAAGGCCCTACTTAGTAATATATAATATACTATAGAAACTTAACGTTTTAGTAGTTACTAAGATTTTATTATATTATATAGTTGTTTCTACGGGGTATATATAATAGTAGAAGTTAAATTAATATCTAGTTAATAGCACTAGGGTAACTATACTAAACTCTACCTATGGTAAGTAATAATATAGCTATCCTAGTAGGAATTACGTAAAGTATGGTAAATTTATATAAATAAAGATAAATTAGAAAGTATAAAATAAAGGTATATAGGAGAAATATAAACTTATATAGACTACTATAAGCTACGAAAAATCTAGAGAAATTAATTAATATAAAAATAAGTAAGGTATTATAAATTTATGTAAATAAATATAAAGGGGAGGATAAAAAGAGTAAAACTTACTATATAAACTATAATAACATAATAAAAGTAAATATAAAACAAAGTTCTAAAATTTAAAAGCGTAATATAAGCTAATATAAATTTATATAAAGATAGGTAAAGTAAAGGGATAGAATATTAAAATATATTATATAAAATATTAGACCTTTCTATAAATAAAGGTAAGGTAAAAGGTTAGCCTTATGAGATAGGTTTAATAAACTAATAAAAAGTTATATAAACTTATAAGATTTATATTAATAAATACAAAGATAGATTATATAAAGCTATAAAGATTTATATATAGTAGTATATATTAGTATACACTACTAGAAGGTAGAGATATTAATAATAATAAAGGGTGAAATAAGATTATATAACTTTGTATAAAGTACTATAAATATATATAAACTAGTATAATATAAGGTTATAAACTATAGTTAAGTCTTTTATAAGGGTATGTAAATTAATATAAAATAAAGTAAGATAACGTTATTAAAGAGTATAAAAGATGTTTATTATTCTTGTGTTAAGTTATATAAAGTAATATAAATTATTATAAAGTAATGTAAAGCTATATAAAGTAATATAACTTTCTGTAAAGTGATGTAAGACAAGTTATTAAATATTTTATAAAGTTATACAAGGTTATATTAAGTTGTATAAAGTGATATAAAGCTATATAAAGTAATATAACTTTCTATAAAATAATATAACTTTCTATAAAGTAATGTAAAGCCATATAAAGTAATATAACTTTCTATAAAGTGATATATGGTGAAGGTATTAAATATTATATAAAGTTATATAAGGTTATGTTAAGTTGTATAAAGTGATGTAAAGCTATAAAAAGTGATATGAAGCTATAAAAAGTGATATAAAGCTATAAAAAGTGATATAAAGTTATAAAAAGTGATATAAAGCTATAAAAAGTGATATAAAGCTATATAAAGTGATATAAAGCTATATAAAGTAATATAAGGTAATATTACTTTCTATAAAGTAATGTAGGGTAAAGTTATTAATGTTCTATAAAGTTATATAAGGTTGTGTTAAGTTGTACAAAGTGATATAAATTACTATAAAGTAATATAAAGCTATATAAAGTAGCATAACTTTCTATAAAGTGATGTAAGGTAAAGTTATTAAATATTTTATAAAGTTATATAAAGTAGTGTTAAGTTATATAAAGTAATATAAATTACTATAAAGTAATATATATTACTATAAAGTGATGTAAAGCTATATAGAGTAATATAACTTTCTATAAAGTAATGTAAGATGAAGTTATTAAATAATGTATAAAGTTATATGAAGTGATATAAATTATTATAAAGTGATATAAATTATTATAAAGTGATATAAATTATTATAAAGTTATATAAAGCTATATAAATTGATATAAAGCTATATAAAGTGATATAAAGTGATATAAAGTAATATAAAGCTATATAAAGTAATATAGAATAGAGTTATTAAATATGCTCTAAAGTTATTAGTTATACCAAAAAACAAACGTAGTAAGAAGAGAAAAATAAGCTTCTTATAATAAAACTTTATATAGTAGAGAAAACTTAGGGTTTAATTAGAATAGAAATATAGTGTTATAACTAGACTAAAGGTGTACTTTTCTAGGTTAAAAGAGGGTAGGGTAGGAGAAAATTTATTCTATTCTAAATAGTAGTATACTTTTTTATATAGTTATAAAAACTTTTACTTATTTAGTAATTATAAGTTATACTTTAAATAGTTTATACTAATAGTACTATATAACTACTAGAGTAAAACTAAATTTAATTTTATATTAATAATTTATATTTCCATTAAAAAGAGAATATAAAAGAAATTATTAAAGTAGTAGTATTTATAAGTAGAAGTAGGACTTATAAATAATAAAACTAAATTACTAAACTATGTAGTAGATAATAAATAATTTCTAGTTATTATAAAATTAAGAAAAAAAAAGTAAAGGGTTATTTTTTATTAAAGGGAAAATATATATTTCTAAAGTTATAGAAAATATAAAGTAATATAACTTTTTAAAAAGTAATATAAGGTAAAGTTATTAACTATTGTATACAGTTATATAAGGTCGTGATAAAGTAATATAACTTTTTAAAAAGTAATATAAGGTAAAGTTATTAACTATTCTATATAGTTATATAAGGTCGTGTTACGTTATATAAAAGGATATAAATTATTATAAAGGGACATAAAGCTATATAAAGTAATATATAGTAAAGTTATTAAATATTTTATAAAGTTATATAAGGTTGTATTAAGTTATATAAAGGGATATAAATTATTATAAAGTAATATAAAGCTATATAAAGTAATATAAAGTAAAGTTATATAAGGTTGTATTAAGTTATATAAAGTAATATAAATTACTATAAAGCTATATAAAGTCATATAAAGCTATATAAAGTGATATAAAGCTATATAAAGTAATATATGGTAAAGTTATTAGATATTTTATAAAGTTATGAAAAGTAATATAAATTGTAATAAAGTAATATAAAGCTATATAATATTATATAACTTTCTATAAAATAGTATAAGGTACAGTGATTAAATATTTTATAAAGGTTTATAAAGTAGTGTTAAGTTGTATAAAGTAATATAAAGTAACATAACTTTCTATAAAGGGATGTAAGGTGAAGTTATTAAATGTTTAAAAAGTAATATAAAGTAACATAACTTTCTATAAAGGGATGTAAGTTAAAGTTATTAAATGTTATATAAAGTTATATAAAGTGGTATAAAGCTATATAAAGTAAAGTAAAGTTATGTAGAGTAATATAGAATGGACTTATTAAATGTTGTTTAAAGTTATTAGTTATACTATAAAACAAACTTAGTAAGGAGAGAAGAATAAGCTTCTTATTATAAAACTTTATATAGTAGAGAAAAGTTAAGACTTTTTTAGAAAAGAGATATAATATTATAAGTAGATAAGAAGTATACTAATATAAGTTAAAAGGAGTTAAAGTAGGGAAAAATCTTTAGGTAGAATAGGAAACCTGTTTATAAGTATATAGGAGAGGTAGAATAGGAAACCCGTTTATAAGTATATAAGAGAGGTAGGATAGGAAACCCGTTCGTGAGTGCAAGGGAGAGGTGGGGTGGGTGGGCCTGTTAGGATGGGAAGAACCGCTATCTAAGAGAAAGAGGCGTTAGTGGTCACAGACGCGCTAAGATTGGCTTAGCGTTAGGGTTAGAGTTAACGAATTAGGTAGGATTTAATACTAGAAACGCGTTAGACTAGGGGCAGAAACAATCCTATTTCCTAGCTATTTCTATTTCTTTCTTAATCTAATTTATCTTAACGTAACCTTTTATACTAGTCTACTATCTCTTATTTACAAAATAGGATAGTGGTGGCGTAGGGTTTAGCTATTACTTTTTACTACTAATTTGCGATAGAGTTCTGCTAGGACGCTTAAGCTTCTGCGTTAAGCCTAGCTAATAGAGTACTAATATTACCACATTAACAGAACTCTTAGCAGTAATAGTAACTAGTAGGAGAAAACTTAGCGTAAGCTAATATATAAAAGTATATTTATTTTATTAAGGAGTACGGCGTGCTTTACTGTAGTAAGCATAAAGCTAGTATAGAAAATCTTAATATATATCTCTATTAAAAGTATAGTGTACTAGTTAATAAATAGAGGAAATTTATTAAAAGCTGCGCTCTTTTAAGAAGACAAGGGCTAGATAGCGTTACACTACTAGACACTAGCGGACTGCTAATCTAGGTCCTAAGAGCGCCGTTGGATAGCTTCTAATATAAGCAGCTAGTATATAGCTATTTTACACAAAATAAGGGCTAGATATAACTATACTATAATAGTTATAGGTTAGCGTTTAAGATAAGATTAGATACGCTCTACTAGAAGGTAAAGATATAGTTTTTCTTCCCCGCTTTAGGATAGTAGCGGTACTTTGTAGTTTACGTCCCTAATATAGCGGATAGCAGAGCAGACGCTAGGGCACATAAAGAAGAGGTAGAAGACATTCTAGTAGAGTACACGTAAACGCAGGAGGAGAGGAAGTAGTAAAAGTAGGTAATAAATATAGAAGTTATAAAGATAAACAAGACAGGCTAGTAAAAGTTTATAGAGTGGCTAGAGCACTTTGTAAACCGTAACTATATACACCTTACCTACGTAATTTAGCTATTACGCTAAGACAAGCCTAAGCTACAGAAGGCCGCGTAGGCTATAGAGTAGCTAGTAGAGTAGAGCGTCTAAGGGCTATCCTTGCTACTACGTAAGACCTAATAATAAGTAAAGAGTGCGTAGGCTAACAAGATCTACTAGTAGCTAATAGCCTAACTATAGAATCTAGAGAGCTAGGTGCGCTATACTGGGTATATTATAATATTTATGTGCTATGTCCTACGTATTATTACTGCCAAAGAAGTGGACAAGGAGAGCGAGGACATAGAGAGTAGTAAGGGTAGTAGCACTAATAATAGCAGTAACAGCAATAGTAGTAGTAGTAGCGACTGTAGTAATAAGAGCCCGCCTAAGGCCCACATAGGTTACTAAGTTAAAGTTAATCCTATAAAGGACGCGTAGGAGATGTTTCTATAGAAAGAGGACTAAAAGCTGCTAGCCACCATGCTCTAGGAGGCCCTAGATAGTAATAATAAAGCTGGCCACATCGTTCTAGTGTACCAGATGCTTAGTACGTTTATTATAACAACCTATATCTATAGTCTGTTTAAGAGCGGGCTCGTTCACTTTACTATTATACTTAGGTTTAATTTAGAGACACATTAACTGTGTACTACAAAGAACTATTTATATCTAGTGGCTGGGATAGTGTACTACGTTTAGGTAATTAGTGTTAAATACCTACTTCCGCCCGCGTAATAGGAACAGTAGGGCTTAGTAAAACGTAACTACTATCTTAACCTAAGAAAGCGCTTCCTAGCAGATAGGTCCTTTAGCCTAATAAGCCAGCTGCTTAGTCTACTAGCCTATGGCAAGTTTATTAGCATAAATACTAGCAACGTGGGTAACGCCTTCTAGTTAGAGGATAAGAAGATCTTCTACCTTAATAGTAGACTTATTATTATATACTATTTCTAGCTAATGGCCTAAGAACTATTAACTAAGCTAGAGGACCTACTCTAGGGTAAGCTGCTTTAGGTCTGTAGTCCCAGTTAGCGTTTCCTAATCTAGTTTAACCTAATTCAGGATAATATTGCGTGTATATAACGCGGCATATCCTTTATCACGCATAGGAACAACAGTCTAGAGAATGGCTTATAATAGATGCTTAAACAGATAATATAGGACAAGTAGGGTTAGAAGCTCTACTCTAGAGATAGGACTTAGAACGTTATATACGTAAAGCTGTACCTACGCAGTGTTAAGCGCTTTAAGGAGCTAGAGCTTACTAATCTCCACATTAATAAAGGAATGCTAGGTTAGGGCATTAAGATTATGTTAATGTAGTTCTGTAATAGAGCACTGTAGGACTGTAACCTCTTTATAATAGACGGATAGATTATAACAGTGGTTTATTACTATAAGTTGTAGTTACAGTTTAATAAGCCTAAGGTTATCCTAAGGTTCCTACCCTTACAGCTCTTATAGGTGCTTATTATATACCTAGCGTATGTGTAGCTGTTTAAAGAGTACCTAACTATAGAGGTGCTAGGCGGTAGCTTTACTAACTACCTGTAGGCCAATAAGTAGGGTCTGTGGTATATAGATTACCTAACGTGGGTGCTAAAGCGCAAGACGGGTAAGTATCTAGGGGTAGCGCTAAACACGCTTAACTACTAATACACAGCAGTAGGGATTAGGCAGGAGGTAGTTAGGGCTGTGTTTAGGCAGGGTTACTAAGACAAGATAGGTGAGATTAAAGAGCCTAAGGTTAATAAGGATAGTAAGAGCCTGTTAGAGCTGTAGAGTGCGTAGATAACTAAGATTGGCCTAGCTAACTATAGTGTGCCTATTAATATTGTGAAGCATTTTAGTATACGTTTAATTAAGACCTTCTAGCCGCTTAGTTGGCGCTGGCACGAGTTTCTAGGTGTAGATAGGTATAAGGTACAACCTAGTATAGCCAGAAAGCGGCGATAGGAAGAAGAAGGAGATAGTTAAAATAAAGGGAGAGATAATCTTACTATAGTTATGCTGTAGAAGAAAACTAAACTAGGGGGTGTTACTATAAGTGCGATATCTAGAGCGATATAGTAGGCACTTGGCCAGGCTACTATATTGTTTAAGTTAGACGAGTAGGAATAGGCCATGTTCACTATAGTGAATAGTTAGACACCGCTAGTGGTTATACTCCCTATAGGTGAAGGTAAGAGTCTACTGTTTATAGTGCTGGCCTGCCTTAACTATACTAGCGTAACTGTAGTTATAGTGCTATTCCGCGCGCTAATTAAAGACCTGGTAACATATATCTGCGCGCGCGGTATCGACTGCGTAGAATAGGTTAACTATAAGACAAACCTGGCCTCTATTATACTGGTTAGTGCTAATGTCGCCGGTAGCGCAGAGTTCCTAAAGTATACCAGCTTACTAAAGGATAAGAAGTAGCTATAGTAGGTGGTAATTAATAAGTGCTATCTTATTATTACCTCTAGCTATTAGTGGCTAAAGCTAGCGAAGCTGTAGAATCTGCGCGTGCTTATATGCCTAATTATACTACTAATAGTAACGCTACCGCCTGTGCTAGAGGGGGTGTTAGGTAGAAGCATATTAATTTAAGCTACCACCTATATCTAGGCCAGTATAGTACGGCCCTATCCAAGAGGAAGAGGCGTCAGTGGTCACAGACGCGCTAAGATTGGCTTAGCGTTAGGGTTAGAGTTAACAAATTAGGTAGGATTTAATACCAGAAACGCGTTAGACTAGGGGCAGAAACAATCCTATTCCCTAGCTATTTCTATTTCTTTCTTATTCTAATTTATCTTAACATAACCTCTTATACTAATCTACCATCTCTTATTCACAAAATAGGATAGTGGTGGCGTAGGGTTTAGCTATTACTTTTTACTGCTAATTTGCAATAAAGTTCTGCTAGGACGCTTAAGCTTCTGTGTTAAGCCTAGCTAACAGAGTACTAACATTACTATATTAACAGAACTCTTAGTAGTAATAGTAACTAGTAGGAGAAAACTTAGCGTAAGCTAATATATAAAAATATATTTATTTTATTAAGGAGTACAGCGTGCTTTACTGTAGTGAGCATAAAGCTAGTATAGAAAATCTTAATATATATCTCTATTAAAAGTATAGTGTACTAGTTAACAAATAGAGGAAATTAATTAAAAGCTGCGCTCTTTTAAGAAGATAAGGACTAGGCAGTGTTATACTACTAAACGCTAGTAGACTACTAATCTAGGTCCTAGGAGCGCTATTAGACAGCTTCTAATATAAGTAGCTAGCATGCAGCTATTTTACGCGAAACAAGGGCTAGATATAACTACACTATAATAGTTATAGGTTAGCGTTTAAGACAGGATTAGATGCGCTCTACTAGAAGGTAAAAATATAGTCTTTCTTCCCTGCTTTAGGATAGTAGTGGTACTTTATAGTTTACGTCCCTAATATAGCAGACAGCAGAGCAGACGCTAGGGCACATAAAGAAGAGGTGGAAGATATTCTAGCAAAGTATATGTAAACGCAGGAGGAGAGGAAGTAGTAAGAGTAGGTAATAGATATAGAAGTTATAAAGACAGATAAAATAGGCTAGTAAAAGTTTATAGAGTGGCTAGAGTACTTTATAAACTATAACTGTGTACACTTTACCTACGCGATCTAGCTGCTGCGCTAGAATAAGCCTAAGCTATAAAAAGCTGCGTAGGCTGTAGAGTAGCTAGTAGAGTAGAGCGTTTAAGGGCTGTCCTTGCTACCACGTAAAACCTAATAATAGGTAAAGAGTGCGTAGGCTAATAAGATCCACTAGTAGCTAATAGCCTAACTATAGAACCTAGAGAGCTAGGCGCGCTATACTAGGTATATTATAATATTTATATACTATGTCCTACGTATTATCGCTACTAAAGAAGTGGATAAAGAGAGTAAGGACATAGAGAGTAGTAAGGGCAGTAGCACTAATAATAGTAGCGATAGTAATAGTAGCAGTAGCAGCGACTATAGTAATAAGAGCCTGCCTAAGGCCTACATAGGTTACTAAGTTAAAGTTAATCCTATAAAGGACGCGTAGGAGATGTTCTTATAGAAAGAGGACTAAAAGCTACTAGCCACTATACTCTAGAAGGCCCTAAATAGTAATAACAAAGCTGGCTACATTGTCCTAGTGCGCTAGATGCTTAGTACGTTTATTATAATAACCTATATCTATAGTCCGTTTAAGAGCGGGCTCGTTTACTTTACTACTATACTTAGGTTTAATTTAGAGACACGTTAACTGCGCACTATAAAGAACTATTTATATCTAGTGGCTAGGATAGTGTACTGCGTTTAGGTAATTAGTGTTAAACACCTATTTCTGCCTGCGCAATAGGAACAGTAGGGCTTAGTAAAACGTAACTACTATCTTAACCTAAGAAAGCGCTTTCTAGTGGATAGGTCCTTTAGCCTAATAAGCTAGCTACTTAGTCTACTGGCCTATAGTAAGTTTATTAGCATAAATACTAGTAACGTAGGTAACACCTTCTAGTTAGAGGATAAGAAGATCTTCTACCTTAATAGTAGACCTATTATTATACACTATTTCTAGCTAATAGCCTAAGAACTATTAACTAAGCTAGAGGACCTACTCTAGGGTAAGCTGCTCTAGGTCTATAGTCCTAGTTAGCGTTTCCTAATCTAGCTTAACCTAATTTAGGACAATATTGCGTGTACACAATACAGTATGTCCTTTATTACACACAGAAATAACAGCCTAGAGAATGGCTTGCAATAGATGCTTAAATAAATAATATAGAATAAGTAGGGTTAGAAGCTCTGCTCTAGAGATAGGACTTAGAACGTTATACATATAAAGCTGTACCTACGTAGTATTAAGCGCTTTAAGGAGCTAGAGTTTACTAATCTCTATATTAATAAGGGAATACCAGGTTAGGGCACTAAGATTACATTAATACAGTTCTGCAATAAAGCACTATAGGACTATAACCTTTTTATAATAGACGGATAGATTATAATAGTAGTCTATTACTATAAGTCACAGTTGTAGTTTAATAAGCCTAAGGTTATCTTAAGATTCCTACCCTTACAGCTCTTATAGGTGCTTATTATATACCTAGCGTACGTGTAGCTATTCGAAGAGTACCTAACTATAGAGGTACTAGGCGGCAGCTTTACTAACTACTTATAGGCTAATAAGTAGGGTCTGTGGCACATAGATTACCTAATATAAGTGCTAAAGCGTAAGATAGGTAAGCACCTAGGAGTAGCGCTAAACATGTTTAACTACTAACACACAATAGTAGGGATTAGGCAAGAGGTAGTTAGGACTATGTTTAGGCGGGGTTACTAAGACAAAGTAGGTAAAATTAAAGAGCCTAAGGTTAACAAAGATAGTAAGAGCCTATTAGAGCTGTAGAGCGCATAGATAACTAAAATTGGCCTAGCTAACTATAGTGTGCCTATTAATATTATAAAGTATTTTAGTATACGTTTAGTAGTATACGTTGCGGCCTTAGTCTTACTCGCAACTTAGCTTAACATAGAGAAAATGGGGGTCTTTAAGCCCCTTGTTACCTATAATAAACAGGCTGCTGCAATGGCGGCATTTATACTAATATTTGGCTGGCCACTTAGAGCTATAGGGCTCATAGGGCTGTTAATTTCCTAGATAGCACAGATGGGCGCTGGCCACTCAGAGCCATAGGGCTTATAGGGCTGCCTATTTTACAGATAGCGCCACTAGGCGCTGGCCACTTAGAGCTATAGGGCTTATAGGGCTGCTAATTTCTAAGGACGCACAGATAGACGCTGGCCACTTAGAGCTATAGGGCTTATAGGGCTGCCTATTTTATAGATAGCGCCACTAGGCGCTGGCCACTTAGAGCTATAGGGCTTATAGGGCTGCCTATTTTATAGATAGCGCTACTAGGCGCTGGCCACTTAGAGCTATAGGGCTTATAGGGCTACTAATTTCTAAGGACGCACAGACAGACGCTGGCCACTTAGAGCTATAGGGCTTATAGGGCTGCCTATTTTATGAATAGCGCCACCAGGCGCTGGCCACTTAGAGCTATAGGGCTTATAGGGCTACCTATTTTATAGATAGCGCTACTAGGCGCTGGCCACTTAGAGCTATAGGGCTTATAGGGCTACCTATTTCTAAGGACGCACAGACAGATGCTGGCCACTTAGAGCTATAGGGCTTATAGGGCTGCTATTTTATAGATAGCACCTACTCTAAATTTTTGCCTGTCTCTGCGCACTAGCTCCTCTCTGTATACCTTTATCCTTATTCTTAGTAATATCCCTAACTAGGGTATTATGCCACTAACACTATGCCACTAAACTTAACCTTACACTAGAAGAGCGACTAGCTTGGCAAAAGGCGTTAAAGGCGAAGTTAAATAAAGCCTATAAGGCCTTCTAGGCCTTTAATGGCACCTTAAACGTTAGGATAAAATAAGCTGTTTATCTCTATTTACTAAACTATCTTAAAACTAATATTTATTAGTGAGGCATTACATTCCACACTTAGTAGTAATAAAACCCTCCTAATTATACACCTATTGCTAGTAACTACCTCTTAAGTTGCACCTTAGCTAAAGACTTAGCCAATTATACTAAGTTTAACGCAATAATTGCCTACACCTATACCTCTGCCTATACCCACTATAAGTATAGTAGCACGACCGACATTAACTAATAGGGCGTGAACTTAGGATGTTGAGCATTGCTTAGCATACCTTTAATATAATAAACTAGAGACTGGCTTGCTAGCCACACAGCATGCTACTTATGGGTAGCTAATAATGTCTCCTAGAGTTGTCCTAGTATTAGAATGACTAAACGAAAACCTACTAATGCTAGATGTTAATGGACTAGCCCTTACTAATCTAGATAACTTTATAGTAGATCTTAAGCATCTCTTTAGCGATACCCGCTCTAGTACTACAAATGAATACCTTATAGGACATTTAGATCCTTTACCTAGTGTTTCTAGTCTGGCAGTTATAGCTTCCTCTATAGGAGTTACTATACAAGACTTACTACTAATGGATTTAGTTAATTTCTTGCTATAGATTAACTTAGACATTAATTTATTATTAGCAGAACTCTGCCTAAATAATGACAATGTCACGCCTATAGACACATTACCTAGGCCCTTAATCTACGCCTCTAACAATGGATTAGATAAAAACCACTCTTATAATTATAAGAGTGCAACACTAGGTACGCCAACTCGACCTATTAATGTTATAGAGGCTAGGGGCTAGAGGACCCCCCTAAGGGTCTTTAGTCCCCTTCCCTTTCTCCCCTACTAATCTGAATAGTACCTAACAGTAATTATAGTATATTTATCGCCAAGCCTAAGCGAGTCCTATTGTCTACTATTAAATGCTGTCTAGAACTATATTAGTACACTGTGTAACTGCACTATGCCACCTTAATTAAGCGGCTCGCGACTCTATACCTAGATATAGTGGATAAATAAATGTATACTAGCTTTTATTCCTACTATCTCTTCTTATCTGCAGCTGTTAATGCTGCTAAAGGCATTAGCCCGCTATCTACGTAACAATACCTAAAACTTTTGTGCCTAGGCGGAACTACTTATAGGTGTTCCTAATCTAAACCTATACAATGTTCTATTACTAAGCATAGATTGCATAGAAGCGCACTTTCTATTATAATAAAACGGGGTACATTATCTTGTTTAATAATTTAATTGTAATAGTATTGTTTTCTCTCTAACTAGTCTTAGTATCTTCTAGTATAACCTGTCCTTCTCCTTCTTGCCTGGCTTTACTAAGGGTTTTACTAGTAATTAACATATATCCTTCTTACCTATAAATCTTTTATAACACAAGAACGTTCTTCTTGGACTATGTAATAGGTTTAAGTGTTACATATTCTAGCTATGTTTTCCTCTATAGTTTACCTTAGCTAAAGGGAAGGCTATTACTAGATAAACCTAACACCTTCTAGACTATGCCTTAGCTTAATGGCTAGAGTGTGTTATTCTCCCTACTCTGCGTAGTGTATGCGATTTAAGTAGTACTAGGCATTATTCTATTAGCTATGCGCAGCTAAAAGCGAACTCTAAAGTATATCTTAAATAAAGTTATATACAGACACTAGGTAATCGTTATATTAACACTTAATAGGATATCCCAAAATAAATTCTTAAATCTTTTTAGGATACTATTGTAGATTTAGCACAAGATGTTACTTTCCTAGACTATAACATTTCTAACAACGCCTTTAGTGATCCTGTACTTATTGTATCTTATTATAACCTTAAACTGTCTAAACTTAGTGGTTATTCTTCCTTGTCTACCTGTTAAACATCTTTGGAAGAATTTATTTAGTCTTACTAGAATATAAACTTTCTAGACCTACATCGCTTCTATTAGGATCTTAGCATTTAAACTGGATTAAATGTTGCTGGCACAACTATATTGCAAAAATCCTGTTGCCTTAAATAATGGATATCCTTCTTTAATTATAGTGAGCGAGGATTACGTTTGAAGCCGCGTTTCTATACCTTTACTAGTACTAATGCTGGATTTACTAAATTAGAGCTTCGCTATAGTAACAAATTTTACTAAGCCAGAATTTAACATGTGAAAGTCTACAACACTATTAAGGAGACCACATATGCACCTATTCGTGGGTATGGTTTATTTTTAAATCCTAATCTAGAAGTTATTAGTGCCACTTAGGAATTCTTGAACAAGACAAAATTTAGTGACACTAGACGTAATAAGTAGAGTATTATTTAAGTTAAGTAACTCCTAAATTAAATTAAGCTCTATAAGGCCTATATACGCGTAATTCTATTACCTAAGTCCTACTAGATGTCCTATTTTAATCGCTAAGAACTTCGCATATAGCTACACTAGTCTAGAACCGCATTAGCGCCTCTCGATATTAACAACACAGAGCATATACACTAGATAGATACTAATACTTATTATAGATTCTGGATTCTACCAACACATAAAGTTAATCACTTCTGTGCAGTAGAATGTAATTGTTAGCTAGTAGCTCTAGAATTAATTACTGCTATAGCTTACTATTTTAACCTACTAACTAAAGATTAAGAACTTAACTGCATAGCTATAACTACATTTGCTCGCACTCTTTACTTTGTGTTAAACTATAAAGATTTAAGTAGTCTTCCTTCCCTTAGCTCTAGTAAGGAGTACTAAAGACCCTATATTTTTAAACACTAGAAACCCTTACCAGGTAGTACTATTATACTAAAACACATACAGAGATGCAAGCCTAAGCGACGCTAAGGCCTTGAATATACTAAATCTATAAAGTAATTTAGTATTATTTAGATTCCCTTTCGCTTAGGCATATAAAACAAACTTATACTAAAATTCTAACTTAGTAAATATCCCTATCTAGATATCTACTACCATGTTCTGCAAAAGTCGAAGCGCCGCCTCTACCTCTATAGGATATAAACCTCAGAGTCCTATTAGTTTAAATTCATTTACCACTTAATAGAATCTACTCTTTTAATTAGTTAAGGTACAACTAATTTAAAAGTATAGTAGAAGCTATTCTTTTTACTATCTATGTAGGCAATAAGAGCATATAATCTCTTTATATAGGAAATTATAGGGCAACGCTGGCTAACCCATAATAAAGTTAGTAATTAAAAAAACCTAGAACCTTTCTTCTAGTAAGCCCACATAGAGCACCTAGTAAACAGGGGAATAGATATACTTTCTTTCTCTAGTGTTTCTAAGATTATTAGAGCGCGACTTAGACTAAGCCACCTAGAAATTACAAAGCAACACAACTATAAGACTATCCTTTTCCTAACCTTTAGTTATGGGACATAGTAGGGTAGGGTAGCTCCCTTGTTTACATTAGATAATAATAACCCTCCCTAGCTAAAGAAAGCGCCATAGATATAAGTAATACTGTCACACCTAAAAGCCTTTAAAATAGTACTACCAGGACATGCTGTGGACAAAATATACGCTTTATACAAAACGTACATTTTATAAATTGCTTATGTTTATATTTAGGGGATCCTCCTATACTCTAGGAAAATAGTATCTGTGCTAGGTAGTAATAGTAAGTCTATTAGGCAATTAAGTACAATAATTCGACACTAACTGCCAAGTAACTTAGAGCGGACAAAATGGATGTTTCTACGCATTGCACCTAAGGACCAATTAACATTTTATTATATCTACACTACTTAATAATAGTTATTAGCATCTAAAGTTAGAGAGGTCCTTAAGCGATGTCACATTTTTACTTTTCACAATAAAGGAGATGTCTTAGAACACCTATACCTGCTAGGCAGTTTGGACAAAATAGGGTCTTTACTAACCCTGTTTAGTTACATTAACAAGTTTAACACCAAATTTAGTGAATAGTAGGATAACCTAAGTGAAAATAAAGATAAGGATAGTAACTGGCCAGCTCGACCTATGCACACAGCTACTAGTGGATTCATTATGTTAGAAAGTAAAGAGGCAAGCGATCTATCTAATCTTAAAAGTCTATAGATAGGTAGTAACGGCATATTAGTTATATACTATTAATATATATTTAAAGGTTTCTTTAGCAATCTTTTCTCTATCTTACCACATCTTCTCTACTTATTAAAAAAATAAACACAGAAGATATAAACCCTATTTCCCGCTCTTATCTATATACTTGGATACAGTTAATTGTAGGCAATCTATAGATTAAATTATAGGCATGTAAGTACAGATATGCGCTTTTGAATTTAATTCTCTTATATTTCTATATTAGGCTGCGTAGCTGCCAAGAAATGCTTACTAATTAGTTACAATCGAGTTGCGTCTTTCCTTACCCCACAACACTAGGTATAGTTCTATTAACCTAACACCTATATCCATTAAACTAACAAACATGTCACTATAATTATCTAATGGCAGCCAAGTTAGAAAGCCTAAATTTAAACCTTAGATAAGGAAGGTCACTAAAACTAAGCGCCACAAACTGTCACTAGCCACACTAATAAATGCGCATAGAGAACCCTTATTCCTATTAAGTAAGTATTTAATTAATACATCTCTAGACACCCACTATTATGTAGGTATATTTAAAAGGCAAGTAAATGCTAAATAGATATTGTAGGATAGAGACCTTCCTAATAAAGAAGACAATGTGTAAGTAATTCGCTATCTATAATCACACAAAACTAAGAGCTTAGAATAATTCCTAAATTACTAGTAGAGCCTACGCCCCTACTATTACTAAATTATAATCTAAGTCCTTTACGAAATATCTCTGCGCACTTTCCTTATACCATAAGATAAGTGGGTTAATAGGTATTAGCTAAAACTGCCTAATATAATTATGTAACAACACTAGACAGAGCAAACGTATCTACTCTATAAACGCTGTCTATTTCTTTAACCAGCAGTTGTATACATACCCCTATAAGTAGTTATGCCATAGGCTCCGCTTACTGCCCACTAAGTGTTAAACCTAAAGGACAATTACCTAGCTTTACTAAACAATAACAGTAACTAGATGCTAAGGTAGAACTAAGGGGTAACCTACTGGCTGCAACTGCTCCAAAATCTGTGTTACCCACGCCATAAGTGGGACGTAGTGGACATAGGAAGCGCACAATCGCGCGTTTTATTAATTTGGCAGAGGTAACTTCTAGGTTAACAGAATACATAATTGTACGCTAGGACAGTGAGGCTATAAAACGACACATATTTAAATATAATGTGAACACAATAACACAAGGTTTAACCTACACTAGTAAGTCACGCACACTATAGGGACTAAGGGAAATATAAGAACTACTAACTCTATATATAGCACATAGGGCACACAAGTAACTATTCGCCAGAATAAGACTTACTAATAGACAAGGAGGGAAAATTATATAGGAGAATAGTTACAGTAATGTAAATATTAAAGACAAAATGTAAACAGAAGTAAAGCGCATGTGTAGGTTAGTAACACGTCCTCTATAATAGTAAAGCTTACTACCCTAGACTGGCCATAAAACCTATATATCTAATATTTCTCTTAGCTATTAGCGAGCGAGACAAAGTATAACTATATAAGGCAGGGTACACAAAATAGGATAGTAAGGCCAACTAAATTAGGAAGAGAGGTTGTTTTATAAACAGATTAGGGTTTAAAATAGAATAGAAGATGTAGGGGAGAAGGGGCGTAATAACCCCTATATATATAATACTAAGGAATAATAATTATGCTAAGTCTCTCCCTATATAACGTACCTATTGCCAAGATCCTTAAGGAGCCTTTAACTACTTACTAGTTAAAATCCTATAACTAAATTACAATCTGCCAGGTCTTTATTAGAAAGTATCTCTAGGAATAAGGGCTCTAGCAGCTCTAGATCTAACATATACGCCTTATATATTTCCGCCACAGCTGTCGCACTATTAAAGACAGTATTATTATATTACGTAACTATGTCTATTTACTGTTAGAGCTGCGCAACTGTTATGCCTTATTTAATATAGGTGTTAGATATAGAGTTCTATAGTAGTATCGCAAATACGCCTATATTAAATCTTGCCTTAAGTAGACACCATCTTCTTCCCACATCTAGGCACTAACTAAATTCCCTCTACGCTATAGGATATGTTCCCTCGCTTAGTTCTTTCTCTTCTATTATCCTAAATTCTTAAGCGAATAAAAGCTTTTTTGCTATAAATGCGTATCCTTTCTTTCTTCTACTAAATAGCATCTTCCTTTTCTGTACTAGGGCCTCTAACAATTTAAACTCTAACTAAAGTGCTGTCTATATCCAGCGCTGCTGTATCTTACTTACTATACTAACTACCTATCCTTACCTTACGCTCTTATATAGCGAACAGAACCTCTCTATCTTAAATTGTGTAAAACTATTTTCTATAAAACTATTTTCTGTGAAACTAGCACTAGAGCTTTGCGATAATGCCATGCTACTTTTAGGTATAGTATTGTGTCTAGTACTATTAACTATGTCTAGGAGTCTTTCCACCTTTTTCCTAAATAACTGCAGGCCCTATATATGTTTTGTCCTCTAGACCTGCAACACTATCTTCTAATCTTATAGACACTTAGCTGCACCTATAGCAATTACTTAGCTTATTATCCCTCCCGCAATATTAACGCCTACCCCTAGTAGTTTGTATATAAATATATAATAACGTTCCTTTTCTCTATTATCTTATAATAACCCTGCGTTCATGTCTTGTGTATATAGCACAACCTCTACTGTTATATCTACTAGCTAACACTTTAGGTTTTAATTTCTATCCTTTACTAAACAGCTAGTTACATTTAATGTTTGTTTTTGTTTTAGAGGCAGTTTTATAGTAGTTACCCTAGTGTCTTCCTCTTTATCTAACTCTTCTTTACTATTACTTTGTCGCACTTAGTCCTTATAGACAGAGTGTAAGAAGCGCAAAAATTCTCCCTTTTCTACTTATTTACATATCTATTGCACTGTAGACTCTAGTGAGCTGCTTATAAATGCCTTAGTAGGACAACCTATTATCTATGGAATAGAACACTATAAAGACTTCTAATTATAAACCCGCTTATGTGCGTCTTATATAAGGGAGGGAATTAAACTACTATTATCCTAAAGCACCTTAGCCTATAAGATTAAAAAATAGTAGGCTATGGCGTAGTGTAGTGTAAATGCGACCTAGGATAATAAATATTACCTAGCGTTTATCCTCTTCTATTGGCACTAAAGTTTAGCCGCGTTATTTAAACTATAGATATAGATTAAAATCTTTTGCACTACCGCTAACTATAGAGACTCCTAAACACATCTACTATAATAAGACCTATTACTTTATCACTTACGTACTGCATGGATATATAATACTCCTAAGTAAGGTGTTTTCTTAGTTTAATAAGGAGTATAGACAAGAGATAACTAGTAAAGAGAGGCGCGTTATCTAAGAAAGTGTTAATAAGCTTAGAAACCTTTACCCACTACTGTAAGAGAAATACAAAGAATTCATAGTTCCTAAAACCTTAGTACCAGCCTTCCCTGGCCTATGTGTTATCCCTAACGCTTATTGCTATTATTGCTGTACCTATATTACCACTAGGTCCTCCGTAAGCCATAACGTGCACTAACACCTACGCTAAGAATATAAACTCTATATTGTAAATGTAGGCGAAGAATTAAGGATACGCTGTTACAGTAAGTAAGTAAAGGGCGTAGATTACTAATAGCTTTTCCCCTCTGTGCCACCTATATTCTAAAACCTTTATCTTACTTATAAATTTGTAGTTAAACTATCTACTAACTCGCATAGCTCTAAAGCCACCACTAAAAGAGTTAAGATTACAGCTAAATCCAGCGTAGACCCTATACTTATGTCTACTCCTACTAGTAGCAGATTTGCAAATTAACTCTAGGAAGCGTTATAATAGGCCAAAAAAGTAAAGTAGGAGTAATTGGCAGCTATAGCCAGCGCACCCTTTATCTTTATAAATTTCTAGGTTACCTACATAGGTATCCTGTAAGTGTTTAGTAACACGTCTACATAGGTAGAGGCTTTACGCTATGTAGCTGTACTAACTGCTATAGGTAATCTAAAGTTATATTATCTCTATGTAACTATAAAAAGTATAGCTAGAATATAGTAGAATGTTACTAGTAAAGCCTCCCGCTACGCCTATAGGAGAGTAATGTAGGAGCATAAGACTAATGTTCCCTTTACTCTACTAGAGCCATACTAGGACCCTTGCCTCTACTACGCAGGACTGCTTTAGAAGATTTTTATCTTCTTCTACTACGTGTTAGTTAATAATATAAAGAAGCCACTAACGCTTTATTTACAGCCTTACTAGGGGTAGACCTAGTAGGATATTATAGAGTACTTGGCTTTAACAGATAACATTCTAGAAGTCTAAGAGAACTACACTAGAACTTAATTTACACTATTTAAAGAGCACTGCTATTACTTTTAGCTATCCCTTATAGAATAAACAAGTTAAACAGAGTATTTCAGGATTAATGTGCCATTATTACTAGATAAAAGACAACCTACATAGGGAATACTGTTATGTCCTATCGCGTTTAGATAAGAAACAAATAGGGTAAAGGTAACTGCTAGTCCTGCCTTCTCCCTACTAATTACTGCCCTAGGTGGATAATACTAGTATCTAACTAGGTTAGAACTAGACCATTAAAAGACGCTTTATGTATTAATAAATTTACTATTTAAGATACGTAGGCGATCCTATAAGATAAGTGCCTAAAGGCGAAAGAGCTGTAGAGTTATAATATTAAAGTAATTAAAGGTAAGGACTAGGATCTTAAGAGTACTAATATATTCTAGTAACACTTTATTAGTGTTGTTAATTTTAGTAATAACTATAAGGCGGGAAGGATTATTCTTAGCCTTAACTGGCTAACGCGGACCTACTATATGTCTAAGCGCTATACAGAGTTATAGTAGGACTGCCCTAGCTAGGGAGCTAGTGGAACCCCTTTCGCGATACTAATTTAAATGCAATATAGACATAATAATAGAAGGTTTAAAGTAGGTAATATATACTATAGGACTAAGGGAAATATAAGAATCTATATCTATTGCATAGGGCACAAGTAAGGTAAATTAGGGGGAGAGACTGTCTTATAAACATATTAGGGTTTAAAATAGAATAGAAGAGCGTTAGGCACGCGTCTAGCGTAAGTAGGAGTGTATTTACGACCCCTAGTAATAGTAATTAAATGTGTTATAAAAGGAAGTAATACTAAGCTAGAAAGACTACTTTTAAGGTGTAAATATGTCTACTAGGCTTAGCTATAGTAAGTAAGCTAGTATAAGCTTAGTGTTACTTTTACCCTTATTATCTCTACTATTCTTGCCCTTCTTGCCCTTACTCTTACCTTTGCCTTTCTTACCCTCCTTACCCTCCTTACCTTCCTTACCTTCCTTACTCTCCTCTTTGCTATTAGTGGCTTTTTCTATCTGCGTAGGCAGTGTGGGTGTAACCGCCTTAATAAGTAGTGTATCCTTATTGCTAATAGGCTTACCTGTTAACCTGTCTACGCCTAACTACGCACTTAGCCTTTGGCTTATCTAGTACACTTTTAGGTTAACCTTCTTTACTACCTCTAGCTAGAGGTTCTACTCTCTAATGCGTAGCGTCTGCTCTACCTACTTATAGGTAACATTGCTGGGGATTAGGCACAGGAAGCCCTAGTTAAGGGTTTTAGCGGTATTATACTACTAAGTGGCTTAGTTTAGGCGTAGCTTCTATATGTTCTACGCTAATGTAGGCAGCTTATAGCTAGGAGGTATAACTATTTAGATAAGCGCAGTAATAGCCTTACTATTATATTACTTAGGCGGCACCCCTTCTACTACTAGCTTAGCTATTTTATTAGCATAGGCACGCCTATAGAAGGCTATTACCTAGTAATACTTAATATACATAGCTGCTACGCAGCACTTATAGTACTTAACTAGATAGTGCGTAGTAGTAAAGGTTTTATCTACTATACTCCTAGGTGCGTAGAATACAGCCTACGTTACCTATATAGTACCTACTTCGCCTATTAGTAATGCCCCTAGCTGGCTAGAGATAGGGAAGGGGCTACTATAAGAACGCTAGGTAGAGAGAAAAGTGGTAGTGTGTTGCTATATAGTCTTATTACTAAGCAACTGTGTGTAATTTAGTATGTAGGTAGCAGTTACATAGAGGCTGGCAGCTATAGTTATTAAGTTACACCTTTTGCCCTTATTATCTTCCTTCCTAATGTTTTACTTAAGGATCTAGGTAATGTTAGGCTTGTTTTCTAGCGTAATGCTGTTATAGGCATTAACTTCTACCTAGCTAGCGTTTAGAGAAGGGTAAAGTAGACCTAGCTTAACTACCTTCCTACGCTGCTAGTGGGCTGCCTACTTACATTAGTAGTTCTATTCTACGTAGTAGTTGTTATAGGTTGTTACCCTAATATAGGCAGATAACGCCTAGGACGCCTAGCTCTGCGTAGAAGAGAGACGGGACAGTGGTTAGGAGTAGACCTACTTAGTGGGTAGAGAGGTAGAAGTAAAAATAGAGGGCTACTATGTACACCTTAAAGAGGGCTCCTAGGCTAAAGAAGGTACCCTACTTAGGTTTTTAACGTTGTTATTATTAGTGTCCTAATAGTTAGGATCTATAGTAAATTACTAGATAGTAGCGACAAGACATTGCTACGCGTTATTAGGCAGCGTGTTAGGGGGGAGTATCTAGTAAATTAGACTAATAGTAAATAGGAGCGATAGAGCAATTAGGACTAGCTTATAATAGCTAGTGTTATTAGGAAGCAACTATCTAGCGCTGTAATAGGGGGTTTATAAGCTTTATAAGTGTAGTGGAACAGTAAGCTGGCGTACAAAGAGCTATTTATACGCTTTGTTAGGGGGGTTGTAACTAAAGTTATAAAGGACGCGACCTTTAGCGGCTAGAGGAAAGCTACGGGGGCTACTGTTATAGTAAGTAGTAGTATTCATAAGGACAGCTATCTAATATATATTTAAGCAGGAAGTAGTAGGTAAGATAGAAAGAGGTAGGATAGAAAGTAGTAAGTAGGGAAGATATAGTAACGCGCTAAGCACCTATGCTTATACTCTACTATATATTTGTAACCTACGCGCCAATATAATTAACGCTTATAACACTGCTAAAGCATTTAAACTAATAGTAAATACGTAAACTAAGGTAAATTAACTTAACGTAAGCTAGCATTAAGTAATAGTAATTTATAATAATTTAGGCAAGGTAGTAGGGTGCGAATTTCTAAGATATAGTACTGCGAAGCGCTAATCTGTGTACTTATATTAGACTAACCATTTAAACTATACACAAATTATGTCTAGTTTAAATAGTTATTTATAAGTAAGTATACTTTCTCTTATATTAAGCGCAGCTATCTAGCGTAGCACATAAGAAAAGAAGTATATAAACGTAGAGCTGGGCGTATCTCTAAGATACGCTGTTATGTTTATTAACTTATAGCCAGCTCCCTGCCAACCTGTGTGGCTAAAGCCAGTACAGATAGGACTAATATACATGAACTAATGTAAATTAACGCGAATTAATAGAAAGTAGCGTGGATTAGCACTAATTCTGTAGCGATTATATAGAAGGTAAGGACCTGGATAGGCCACTTGTAACTTACCAGGACTTATAGGCATGCCCCACAGATAGAAAGAATCTAGATAAGCCACTTATTCCTTAACTTAACAGTAATTAACGCTAATTGCTAAGAAGTAGCGCAAATTGCCACTATGTGGACTTATGGATGCGAATAAGCTGCTACTTCACTATACTATATTATATAAGAAAGAGGGCTTTGTAAGCAAAGGTCCTAGTAATACGAATTAACGCGAATTAACGTAAATTAACGCCAATTAACGCGAATTAACAGGAAGCAGCGTAAATTGCCACTATATTAACTTATAAATTATAAGGATCTGTATAGAAGCATTAAAACTATTCTACCTAGAGACTACGTTTTAGATTATAGATAAGGAAGACATAGATAAGCATCTTGCACTTAGGTAAATAGGCTATCTTAACGCGAATTCACGCGAACTAACATAAAGTAGAGTATATTAGCACTAAGTTAGTACTAACCCCAATATATAGTAAGCACCTAGATAAGCTGCCTATTCTTTATTAGAGGACTTATAGGTATGCCCTATAAATAGAAAAAATATAGATAAGCCGCTTGTTCCTTAAATTAACGCGAATTAACGCGAATTAATAAGAAGCAGCGTGAATTAGCACTAAGTCTATACTAACCCTAATATATAGTAAGCACCTAGATAAGCCACCTATTCTTTATTAGAGGACTTATAGGTATGCCCTATAGATAGCAAAGATCTAGATGTGCTGCTTATTCCTTATCTAAGGACGTTTAGCCATGCCCTATAGACGGGAAGTTATTGTCCACAGGATAAGGATATAGTATAGCCATAGGGGCTGTATTATAATATAATTAATAGAGCTAGTATAGGTAGTAAGACCTCCTAATTATGTAAATTAGGGACATTAACGCTAGTTTATACAAATTAACGCTAATAAACAGGAAGTAGCGCAAATTACTACTATATTAACTTATAGATAGTAAGGATGTGAACACACTGCTGCTTTACTATATAAGATTAGGTGAAAAAGAGGGCTATGTAAGTAAAGCCTAGATTAACGCGAACTAGCGCTATGTATAGCAAATTAAGAGGGAATAGTTTACGTAGAGCTCTCTAGGGCTAGCAGCTTAAACTTTAGAGCCTATAGGGAACACCTATGCACGTACCTATAAGAACCTTAACACTATACCCGCTCTGCCTTACGCACTGTTATAGTTAGCCTATAATGTAGAATAGAGTCTTCTATAGCCTCCTGTAATAAGTACCCTTAAGAAAGTAAGTCTATATAATAGATTTAAAGCTTAGCGTACTTAGTTTTTTTTAGAGGCTAGATCTACTACTCTAGACGTTAAAAAAATAACTACATAGTAAAATGTTATAAAAGGATAATACCTATACTTAGAAATCTATAAAAGAGTATAGTTCTATCCCTTATATACCACCTATTTATTAGTAAGGCGGTAGAAGCGGACTAGATAGAGTGTAACACCCTAAGAGTAGGCGTAAGCATGGGCCATTTTCTGTGTAATTAGAATATCTTATTAAGGTATGCACCTCTTACTGCTACTACGCTTATCTACACTAGAGATGTTATATTTAGTAAGGGTCTAAAGGATATAGAAGTAGGGTAGTTACCTTATAGAGCCAAATGTAAAGTAATCTCTTATTAACTTTAATAGAAGGCGCTCTACTAGGCTAAGTAAGGAGAAATAAGTAAATTAACACAGAGTAACAAAAAACAGCGTAAATTAGCACTAGGTAACAGCAATGTACAATAATTTAGGCGAGGTGGTAAAGGTAATATATAGAAAATATAGTCTAGTAAAGTGCTAACACGCATGCTTATATTAGAGTAACCTCCTTACGCTTTAATATTAACTAGTTTATATAGGTTTTAATTACTAAGTATACTTTGGCTAGGACTAGCTAGCCTATATAAATTAAGGAGGAGCGTAGTAGTAGAGTTAAAAAGTAGAGTAAGAGCTTCTAAGGCTAGTGCGCCTAAACCCTAGATATAGCTATAAGCGCTATGCCTAGGATTTAGTAGACTATAATGTAAGGGGTAACAGCGCAAATACAGATAGTAATCTATAATAATTTAGGCAAGGCTAGGCCTAGTAATATAATAAAAAAACTTAGCGTATAACTACGCTTCTATAGTTAACTAGCGTAGATACTACCTAAGTTCTTTTATTAATGTTCCTTAGCGCTAATACAGGCTAAGTACTCTTATTAATAATAAATAAACAGGAGGTAAAGCTGCGCGTTATGTGTGTAGAAACTAGCTCTTTAGCCTACCTTGTAATTTATAAAGTGCGCCAACATGCCCTCTTATAATATTTACAATATTAGAGATGCCTTAAACTAGTCTAGTAAGTATTATATTATATCTATACCTTATAGCAGCTGCGACAACGCGCTGCGTGTAGTATATAGTTAACGTTCTTAATAAAGTCCCCTTACGCCCTACCTACTGCCTATTAACAATCTTACGCCTACTACCTACTATAGAAGAAGAGGGTGTACGGCTCTTTAGCATCTCCCTGCCCTATAGTAATAATAATAAGTTTAACTTCTCCGCCTTCTCTAGCCCTAAGCTCTAGCCCTAGAGTCCTACAACAAGAGATATCTCTAAGGAAGCTAAGAAGTCTAGGGTAATGTTATAATAGTTAACGCCTATAGTCTCTAAAGTTAAAGAGCGCCCTCTACACCTATATAGGTCTTACTACACTAGTAAGACTAACGTACCTAATAACCCTTTAGTAGAAAGCTCTGTGCCTATTACACGCGTAGATACTAAAGACTAAAGTAAGGGTAATAATAGGGCTATCTTACTTATCTACACTACTGCCGCTGCCGCCACCGCCAAAGTAGTGGAAGAGGAGGAAGAAGGAGAAGAAAAAAAGAAGGTTAAGAAGGAGAAGAGAGAAGAAGAAAAAGAAGAGAAAAAGAACGCTAGTCTATAAACTTATTCCTCTATTAGAGTAGAAACGCGTACAGGGCTGTTATTACGTAAGTATTAGAAGGCGGATATGTTAGCCCTAGCTAGTACTCCTACTAAAGGTAATATCTACTATACTCCTAACTAGTAGTATATACTACTAGAGTCTTATATATGTTGCGCCTACGCGAAGCTTATTATTGGCATATAGGGTAAGGATGTAGAGGATATAAAGAATCTAATAGTATACAATTATTGCGTAGGAAGCACTATTATAGACGCTATTAGACCTTATAGGGTATACTATACAGATCTCTATACAGTGTACCTGCAAAAGCTTAGTTTCTAATATGTAAGATATTAGCTAAGCAGTAGGGATTATAGTATTATAGATTAGCGTAAGGCTCTAGTAACAACGCCCTCACGCAAAGCGTAGGGCCTGTCTAGGTACACATCTAGTAGCTGTGTAGGCAAAGGGGGGCGCCCTAGATCCACGCTAGAGGAGAAGGTGGCAGCGTATAAGCGTAATAAGCGTAAGGCGAGAGAGGCGTATACGTAGCGCTAGGCTATAAAGAAGTAGTAGACAGAGTAGTAGTGTAATATATAACTCTATATAAAGTCCTAACCTAGTATACGTAGTAAGTAGACAAACTACTATAATATAGCTGTTTTTAAAATTTAAAAGCTAGACGTGATACTGTATATTAAAAAGTTATAGTAATAACTACTATACGTAGATAGCGTCTTAAGTATTATGTCTACTAGCGTAGATAGCATTCTAAGTATTATTATTAATAACAGCTGTAGGAGTTGTGGGCAGCTATATACTAAGTAGTTAGCACCTAACCTTATTAAGCTTTATAGGAACGCTATAGTACTATAAGTATATATTATTGTAAGCTAGAATTACAAGAGTAATCTTTTATATAGAGGTTAAACTTTAGATTATATATAAAGATAGCACCTCTAAGCTAGGGTAAGCGGACACTAACGTAAGTTAATAGAAAGTAGTGTAAACTAACACTAAGTAGCGGCTATTTATAATAGTTTAGTAATAGGTTAGCTTTAGGGGGACCTATTAATAAACGTATCCCTAGTTACCTATAGAAAAGTTGTAAGTTGTAAGCTGTTACGTACCAGATAACAACGTGGGACTTAGGCGCTTATAAAGGTGTGATAAAGCGACGACAGGGTTACGAACGTAATAAAGAGACGCCAAGCAACTTAGATTAGGTCACGTAATATACTTAGTTACTCAGCAGCACTAAGTAGTAGAGCTAGTCACGTAAAGTGCTTAGTTACTTAGTGGCACTAAGCAGCGGAGCAGCCTTAGTATATAGGAACGTAAGGATAGGCTCTCTATACTTGTGTTTAATCTGTTTATTAATCTATTATTTAGATTCTAGTAGACCAAATTGTTAACTTGTTACACTTTGTAAGATACTATTATATTAACAAGACCTTCTACCTTCTATAAGTACTCCTACCCAAGAACCAACCTTAACCCTTTAGGACTAGCTACCCTCTTAGATTTAACATCTTAAACACCCTTAACATAAGTACTTCACAAACTCCTACCTCTTCCACGGCTTTAGGTGCCGCCAAGATTACTCCTATAAAAGATAGTAGTAAGGCGCACAAACCCAATCTCTACTTTAGCGAACAATCTCAAACTAATGTCTAGATTCTCTAGTTAGACCTCTACTTCTTTAACTTAGACAAACCCCTTAAAGACAAAAAGAAAGTTATCTTCGCAGCAACATATATGCAAGGAGATATAGGATTATGAATCTATTCTTACTTTAAAAAGTACCTAGGAATAGACCATAACAACAACAATAACAACTACGTAGACGACCATGCTAATGCAGTTAACATTATTAAAGATTATAACAACTTTAAGAAATGCCTTAAACAACTCTTTAGGATCGCCAATAAGGACTCTATTGCAAAAGCAAAGATTTAGACCATAATTTAGAAATAATCAGCAGCTAAGTATACAGCTGAGTTTCGCAGATACGCTGTGCAACTTAACTAGGACAATAAATCTCTTTAGGACATGTACAAACAAGGACTTAAATAGAAACTACGTAAGAAACTCTTACGTAGTAGTGTATAAATCGCCAACCTTAAAGAACTGTATAAAGAAACCATTAGGATTAATAAAGAGTGGTTTTCACTACAACAGGAGCTCCACCAAAACCCTAGGGCGATAAGCTTTAGACAACCAGCAAAAGTGGTTTATAAGAACCCTATTAGAATTGTCTAAAAGTAACAGCCAAGGAACTACCAGAGATACAAACCAATAGAAGATGTCCAGTTTAACTACATAGGCAAAGGAAAAGGAGGAAGGATAGGCCCTAAGCAGCCTAATAAACGCGTCTCTAATAGAAGTTAACAACCAATAACTAAGACCCGTAAATGCTTTACATGTGGCAAACCAGGCCATATAGCCAGGAACTACAGATTAAAGAACAAAGTCTATTAAACTAAGTTAAATATACTAACTATCAAGGACCAAGAACCCAATAAGGAATAGGAAGTTGTTACAACGCCATTTAGTCACCAATACGTTACACCAGAACAAAGTGAGCAATTAGATTTACCTAACTCACAACTATATAAAGATCCAGAAGACAACTCCAACGTATACTATAACGCAGAAGACGTAAAAGAGATACTAAGATCTCCTACTCCTCACCCACAAAGTAGGCGGGAAGAAGACAACCCTATGTCACCTAAGTATAAACCAAATGTTTAGGATTACATAGAACCCCACTAGGCACCAAAAGGAATGCAACCCTACAAAAATAAGAAGTTAGACTACGTACCAAAGTACTACCTAGACCACTAAAATCCTACACACCAATTCTATATATGGACGCATTGCGAAGAACCAACATGCGCACAACACAAGACAAAAAAAGAGGAGAACAAAAAACAACCTAGAAAGAAACTACGCTGTAGATAGATATAGACAGACTACCCTATCGCAGCTTACGATAAACACCTCTAGGATAAATAACAAGTAAAATACTTTCCTTACCTTACGCTAAAGGGCAACAAATGCTGCAACATACTTATTAATAAAGACTATATGCAACTGTACTAGTACACGTGTCTAAACTAAGACTACAAATACTACTACATGGCTAAACGTTTAGATGGCTTTGTAAACTACCCTACGTAAGAAGTAATAACAGAGCTACTAATTTAACCAGTACACAGGAATAGTAAAGACTGTAGGAGGAAAAACAGAAGAATATCCTTACAGGAAGAAAAAGAAGACGATCTACACAAGCTATATACTTAAGAACAACAACAGAAGCGGATACTTAGAAACGCATACTAGGCACTAGAACTTAACTACAACCTACACGAACAGATGTCTTTTTTAGGCCTAAACTTAGACGAGAAAACGCCTTTATTAAATTAAATGCTATAGTAAGCACGGCATTAGTTAAGCTACTAGTATAGCTTAAAGAAATACAGGCTTAAGCTCTTATAAACTTAGGAGCAGGAAGGAACTTTATATCTTATTAGACAGCAAGACAAGCAGGACTTATAATATTAGAGAAAGAAGTACCCTACATTATCTATGTCGCAAATAAATCCCTAATGCCTAAGACACCTTAAATATACTAGGAGGTCACTACCACAATAACAGTCTAAGGATATAGAGAGGAACTTACCTTAGATGTCTTACTAGGATCTAAGTATAAGTTAGTCTTAGGATTACCTTAGTTAACAATACACAACCTGCAGATTAACTAGGGTACAAAGAAAATATTATTTAAACGCTGTAATTATACATTATAAGCAAAGCCTACGCATTAACCAAAAATAATAGTAGATAAGGGAGTTATTAACAACATAATACTGCGACAGATAGTCGAAAAATAGAAGCACACCTTAGCAGACGCTAGTAGGAACTACTAGGTTAAGAAGCGTAAGAAGAAGGACAATAGCACACCCCTCACCTTACTAAGAGAGTACAGGAAATGGACATATATATTTACAGAAAAGGAAGGAAAAGCAAACCTACTAGAACATTAACCCTAGGATCTTACAATAGACCTAAAAGAAGGGAAGACGCCACCCTTTAGACCACTATACAGTAAAATAGGAGAAGAACTCCTTAAAGAACGTAATTTTATTAAGACAAACTTTAAGAAAGGATACATACAACTATTAAAGTCACTAGCAGCAAGCCCTTTTATGTTTATTAAGAAAAAGGATAGATTAGACAGACTATACGTTAACTACTAACAACTTAACAACATAACAATAAAGAACTAATATCCACTACTAAACATTACAGAGCTACAAGATCAACTATCTTAAGCTAAAATATTCACAATAATAGATCTAAGAGATAGTTACTACCTGATACAAATTAAGAAAGGTAAAGAATAGAAAACAGCGTTTTAATCACGCTACAGACTATTTAAATACAAGATTATACCTTTCAGACTTACAAACACACTAGCAGCTTTTATGGCACTTATTAACAACGTACTCTATAAACATCTAGACATATTTATTATTGTATATATAGACGATATCCTCGTCTTTTCCAAAAACGAATCAGACCACACTAAGCATATACAGACAGTACTAGAAGCACTAGACAAAGCATGCCTTCGCATTAAACTTAAGAAATATAAGTTTAACGTTAAATAACTTAAATTCCTAGGACACATCGTTACTACAGAAGGAATTGAGATGGCACTAAGTAAAATCAAATATATTAAGAACTAGCCAATACCAAAGACAGCCAAGAATATCTAAGAATTCTTAGGATTCTATAGATTTAACTAACAATTCATCTAAGATTACGCAAAGGTCACAATACCCTTAATAAATTTTATAAAGAAGGACGTACCCTTTAAATAGATAGACAAGTGCGGAATGTCATTCCAACTCCTTAAGACAGTATATATCATAGAACCTGTCCTTGTTTATTTTAGAAGCGATAAACCACTACGCTTTAAAACAGACGCTAGCGATCTTACGCTAGGCGCCTACGCTAAATAAGAACGTAATAGTAAATGGCACCTAATTGCCTATTACTTATGCAAATTTAATAACGCTGAAACATAATACAACGTACACAACAAAGAACTCTACGCTATTATTAAAGCCTTAAAGCACTAGAGGATTTACGCGCTTAGTTACTTAACACTAGAAATCTACACAGATCACAAGAACCTTCTAAGGTTCACAACAACAAAAGAACTTACGCTATAACAACAAAGATAGTCGTAAACCATAGGGCAGTATAAGTTCAAAATCATCCATGTAGCTAGGAAAAAAAATGGCAGAGTAGACGCTCTCAGCCAACAAAGTAATCTGGCAGGGGAAAAGGCAAAAACCTTCTCCGCAATCCTTCGCAAAGCCAAAAATAGATCTCTAGAACTAACAGCGGAACTAAATTAACTTTTAGTAATTAACTAAGAAGTTCTAGAACATCTACAGACTAAGATCATCCAACAATACCACGATAACCCTATGTACGGACACCCAGGCATCACGAAAACAATAGAACTTATCTAAAGAAATTACACCTTTAAAGAAATCAAGGAAGCTGTAACAACTTACATCTACAAATATATAGAATACTAGAGAAACAAACACAGCACACATCTTAAATATAGAGAGATATAAGTAATTAGAATACTAACAGCACTATAAGAAGACATCGCTATAAATTTTATCACAGGAATTCCAAACTCTAAGGATCTAATAATAGGAATCAAATACAACAGCATACTAGTAGTAGTCTACTAACTAACTAAGTATGTTGAGCTCATTCTATGTCTTAAAAGAATAACAGCAAAGGAACTCGCTTTTCTTATCTTAGACTAACTAATTAGACACCACAGAATCCTAAAAACAATTATTAGCGATAGAGACAAGCTCTTCACGTTAAATTATTAGACAACGCTTATGGCACTACTTGGAACGAAACAAAAGCTATTAACGGCTTACCATCTATAAACAGACAGACAGACAGAACGTACAAACCAAACTATGGAAACGTACCTACGCATCTACTACAACAGTTAGAAGAATAACTAGGTTTCATTACTACCTATGGCACAGTTAGCCTATAATAACAAAGTATTAGTAGTATTAGGACATACACTATTCTATGTAAACTATAGAAGACACCTACATCTCTTTAACTAACAATTTCCTACAACAATTAAAGCAAAAGAAGCCATAGATATAGTAAAAAACATAAAGAAAATACACTAACAACTCTAAGAAAATCTTAAGAAAGCTTAGCAGCAATTAATTTCATACTAAAACTAAAAACAAAAAATAGCACCTTAGCTAAAAAAAGGGGATAAAGCATATCTGCTTACAAAGAACCTTTAAACTTAGAAGAAAAAACACAAGAAACTAGATTACATTAAGATTAGACCATTTTACATTTCTAAGCAAATATTACTAGTAAACTATAAGTTAGAACTACCGCCAGATGCAAAGATACACTTGGTATTCCACGTATTACTACTAGAACTAGCAGACCCTAATACACTAGTTAAAACCACCTTCTACTACTAGACTAAGGAAGAAAACAAATTTAAGGTTAAAAGAATTCTAGAATATAATTAGCATAACAACGCGTATCTTATTAAGTAGAAAGGTTACCCACACAGCGAAAACACTTAGGAACTAAAGGACTACCTAAGAAACTATTAATAAAAGATTAAAAAATTCTATTAATAGACTTACCTAAGACAGTAACGCTAAGAAATTATCCTAGAACTCTAGAGGTAGGTTGTCTATCGCAGACTATATGGACGTGCTAAGTTTAGCCAGACTAGTAGGCTAAGTGGGATAGGCTAGGTCCTCCTCTAACTCTAACTCTATTAGCGCAGCACTCTCCACTATAATAACTTTGCTAGTACGCTTTTTGTTCTACGCTAATTATTTTAACAACTAATCCTCTTTTACGCGCGCTACGCGTAGGGCTTTAAACGCCGCATTCTATTCTTTTCGCGCCTTTAATATTTGCGCCTCTAATTTCTTCTTCTTAGCAATTAACCGCGAGAACTTATTTCTAGTAATAGCCACATCACACTTTAAGCCTTGTTTCTAACACTTACTACACTTCCCTAAGCTAATATAGACTTTGTAAACGTAGGAATACGACTTATAGAAGGAGCACTTTAACACTATAACTACTTTGTAGTTTTTAATAGTAGAGATAAGGCTGTGACAACGCTTTGTAGAATTACAGTTAGTAGGCATAATTCTTTAGGACAAAGAATAGGAAAGGAGGGGATAATATTACGTACTAGATAACAACGTAGGACTTAGGCGCTTATAAAGGTGTAATAAAGTAACAATAGGGTTACAAACGTAACAAAGAGACGCTAAGCAACTTAGATTAGATTACGTAATGTGCTTAGTTACTTAGCAGCACTAAGTAGTAGAGCTGGTTACGTAAAGTGCTTAGTTACTTAGTGGCACTAAGTAGCGGAGCAGCCTTAGTATATAGGAACGTGAGAATAGGCTCTCTATACTTATGTTCAATCTGTTTATTAATCTATCGTTTAGATTCTAGCAGACCAAATTGTTAACTCATTACACTTTGTAAAATACTATTATATTAACAAGACCTTCCACCTTCCGTAAGTACTCCTGCCTGAGAACCAACCTTAACCCTTTAGGACTAGCTACCCTCTTGGATTTAACATAAGCTTAGCAAAGTCTAGGTTAAATTAGAAGATAACTAAGGCGCGATTAGGACTCTACTATTATTAAGGTTATACTTAGTCTAGAAGGGCAAGGCGATCTATTAATGTAAAGCTAAGGGCGTATCTCTAAGATATAGTGTTACGCGCATTAATTTAAAGCTGGCTTACTACCTACTAGTGTAGTAGAGGCTAGTATTAATTATAGGGTTGTTAGCGCACTAAAACTAACTAAGAATACGTAAATAGATGCGAACTAATAGGAAATAGTGTAAATTAACGTTAAGTGGCGCCAAATTATATGTAAAGGAAGACTCTTGTTTAGACAGGTTAAGGGAAAGCATCCTAGCGGTAAAGGGAATAAAGGTAGGAAGTGCGCTTATAGGCTTATAACCTACACTTACTCTAAAAAGAGTAGTATTAGAATTACTTATAGTTGTAGTAGTAATACTGCAAACAGCTGCATATATATTAGGAAGGGTGACTTTTTATTTATAAACTACTTTAGTTATCCTAATTAGAAATTCTACCTATGGCCTAGCGTGTTAACGTTTAACCTACTATAGGTACCTTAGGCATTTTAACCTTAATTCGCTTAAACTAGTCCTTCTAACTACTATTACGTTGCTGCTAGATCTCCTTATCCACGTTATATATTCTATCCTGTAGATCTACGCCCTCCTCTATTATATTCCTAAGGTTAGTAGCTATTTATATCCGCTTTACCTTCTGCTTCTTAATATAAGACGTATTATTAATAAGCGTAATTGTGTAGCACTTTAATTTAGTTTGGCCACGATAGTAAACCCACAAGAAGAACTAGGCTGTTGTTAATGGATTTATATAAGGCTTAAACAGTATTACTGTGTTCACGCGCTGTAGATTTAATTCCACGCCAGCTGTCTGTAGTATTACCACTATAATTCACGCCTTATTAATTTTGTTTACATCTATAAACTTACGTAAGTTAGTCTTACGGTCTTTGGCTTTTATACTTATAGTATAATTAAGGACATTTCTATCCCTATAGGTGTAGCATAGCATAGTGATTAGGATTCTAGCATAGTTAGGCCATGCTGTCCTAATTACTACCTTTTGGCGCGTCTGTTTATCCTCGCGCAGCGTTTCTTAGATAGGGTCTAGTATCTCCTTTAGTATTAACCACTTTGCGCATAACATGGACATCTACAACCTTATTACTAGATAACTCTAAGTAGTGGTGTTGCGTAAGAATTCTAGATACTAGAGTAGAGCGTAATTCTTAGTAAACTCCCTAGTCTTATTATTTTACTTCTTCTGCTTATTAAAAGCCTACACGACTAGCGCTATACTTACTATAGCTAGGGCTGTTATATATCTATGTGCCTTATTAGCTAACTCTTTTTTAGGCTTCTGGCTTAGAGGTGCTCTGCGCTCCTACCACTCTGCTAGGGCTTTATTATACTTATAGTTTATTTCTACCTATAGCTCGTCTTCTACGTCTTAGATCTACTTCTCCTCTCTTTTATTAGGTTTTACGTATATAGAGCGCCTTACCAGCTTACTAGTTATAGGAACAATAACGCGGTTATTAAACTAATACGTGTTTAGCGTCTAGGCTATAATAAATAATAGCGCAGCTTCTTGTGTTATATTATTAAAGTTTTTATAGGATACTATCTTGTAAAAGAACTTATTGGTTATACTAGATGCGCTAATACTTTTAGTTATATAGCAGCGTAGGTTATTAAGATTATTTATCTTGTTACTACTGTAAAGACGCTAAAGCCCTTTAAAGGTATCTATAGTAGTAGTCTAGGATAGCTGTTAGAGCGTAGTAGTATAGAAAATGTAACTATTAACTAGGTTATTTCCCTCTGGCGTACTGGATGCGCCCTACACGATTAGGTAGTATTAATAGGCGTTCTAGAGGGATATATAGGCGTATTCTATTATAGTCTATATTTTAGACCTATTTATAGCTTGGTGGCACTTATTATATAATACGCACTTAACCACTAGAAGATCCACTTTACACACGTAGGTTATTAGAGTCCCTTAAAACTTCCCATCTATACTACGCTTCTTCCCTATTATAATAAGGCTAAACTTAAACTTATTAAAGATGTTTCTAATATAGTAAGGAGTTAATAAGATAATAAGATCTAAGGCCCTAGTTAGCATATATAGGTGAGGGGAAAGGACATCTAAACTATTTAATATAAACGTATTAATTCAGGAGCTCCACTCTATAGGTAGAATATTCTCCTATTTGTCTTTCTATGTTCTGTTACTATTAACAATGCCCTAATTAGAACTTATATCCTTAATGTTAACCCTCTTGCTGTATTTGGCAACCTCTATTATAGAAAGAGGTAGGTAGTTCTGTAAAGCACCCTAGTTCTTACCCTCTTTAAAGGTAAAGCGAAAACTAGGGTATATTTTAAAAAAGGTGCCACCCTTAAGTATCTTCTATATATTATTTTAGAAACTAGTTAGAGCAGCACGTAGGGTAATAATAAGAGTGCTGCTAGACTTAGGCTCTTAGTTAAGGAAGAGTTTCTTATAATTAAATAGTAAGTACTAGTAGGCAATAAGGTTATAAGAATAGGAGGGGTAATTACTATTAATCGCATTCTGTAGTAAGTGCTTTATTATGTTCCCTTACTTCTATGCTGCCTAAACCTCTGCGTAGTTCGCCTTATAGTGCCTGGTTATAATTACCTTAAGCAAGAGCTAGATCGTTTTACCTACACCCTACTTATTACCTAGGATGCCACCGCCTGTAATCGTGCGCTCTATTAGGAAGCCCTCTATAACTAATATAATCTAGTAGGGCTTAATACAGATGCCATCTTTTAGCCCCTAACGTTAGAATAGAATACCTTAGGTCTATATTATCGCATCCTAATTCAGCTAAGGGATTACCTTTACTATTTGGCTTAAGGCTCTAGCACTTATATATACGCATTTAACCCTTATTAACTTATCTAGCTACAGATTAATAGGCTATATATCTTAACTATTCTTAAGCTATAGATTGTATTCCTTATTACTATTATTATTATTGTTAATATTATCACTTTTGTAGTTATTATTACTTTTGTTGTTATTGTTACTTTTGTTATTATTGTCGCTTTTATTATTGTTGTTATTATTAATTTTAATAAGCGTCTTCGCAGGACTAATCGTACGAAACAAAGGCAGGACTCTATCGCCCTAGTCCTACTTAGTAGTCTGCCTGTGGACACTAATGTGGCTGGGCTAGGCGATCTGGCTTTTAGTGGCGGATTTATTATCGCCAGTATATACGCGAGGAGGGTGTTCGTCTTTACTCTTACCTTATATAGCGCTAGTAGTGCTTAGTCTACTAATGGTGGTAGTAGGTGGAAGCGTATTACTATTACTCTAAATAGGCGTAGTAGTGCTTAGTCTACTAATGGTAGTAGTAGGTAGGAGTGTATTACTATTACTCTAAATAGGCGCCTAGGACCTTACTCCTCTAATGTTATTATTAGCGTTCCCACGCTTAGGGCTAAGCTCGCTTATATTATCCTTATTATTACTACTACTAATCCTGCGGCGTTTACCATATTGGGATTTACTTCTATAGCGTCTAGCTAGACGTTTATATTGTTTTAATCTACTACTATTAGTATAACTATAACTTAAGGCTAGATAGGGAGCGGTCGTAACAATAGTAGTGTATACCCTATTAGACATAATATTCTAGAGTGTAGTCTATAGGCCTATACGTGTCCTAATCTGTATATGGCCTTTAACACGATCTGGCAGGTACATAACACCTAACCAGGCTAACCTAAAGAGATCTATTACCTTATCTAGGAAGTTGTCCTACTAAATACATCTAGAACTATTATATATAGTAGAGGTGTTTACTTTACTAAGTATAGTCTTATCGCCTATTGCTAAGTATTCTATAAAGTAGAGATTAATATAGTCTAAATATAGTTTAAGTAGGCAAGTAACAAGTCCCTAGCCTTACACTAATATAGATTGTTTAAAGGAAGAAGTAAGATACTATACATTCTAGTTTTTAATTATATTATGGACAGTAGTTTCTAATAACTTAGTATTAACATCTAGTATTAGCAATAGCTTAGGCTTACGTACTAGCGTAGGTAATAGCTTAGACTTACGTGCTGGCGCTTTATCCTTTAATTAACGCCTACTATACCTATTTAGTATTACGCAGAGGGCGCTTACCTTCTATACTTTATTAGTAATATTAATATCCAGCTTAGGGATCTTCTTAATAATCTGCGCTGCGTGTAACTCCTTTAGGACAAGACAGTTACCTTTGTAATATTAGTTTTCTAGGTTTATAATTAGCAATATTGTTTTTAACTACTCTTTAATGCGGCTAAAGCCTATTAGGTCTAGGCTAAACGCTTTTATGTATTTGTTATTACTAAGTAAAGACATTACTATAGATTTCAACGCCTTTAAAAATAACTATAGTAGAGCTATTATAAATCTAGTGCGCGCGCTGTCCTACGCTAGGTAAGAAAGGTTTGTTAGTTATAGGCGTACGCTAGGGGTAGGATGGGTGTAGTTATAAGTTTATATTAATTCGTGAAGACTTATAGGGTGTAGAGTTAAGGTTATAAATTAACGTTAAGTAGTAGTAAATAGAAAGATTGCGTGTTTATTATTGCCTAGGTAAATATAAATAGTAAACTACGTTAGCAATAAGAACGCATGTAGGCCGCAACTATTATAATAAGAAGGTGTAAGGGGACTACCTAGAAGCGTAACAAGAAGTCTAGTTAAGACTAGAAAGACTAGTAGGCGTTGTATCGTTGCGCAGAGAAGTAGAAGAGAAGGGGACTACTTAGTCCAGCTAGGCGAACTAATGTCCTGGCCATAATCCGTTAGCGTACTGCAGACGGTAGACAATATGTCCTACTAAGTAGAAACTTACCTTGTTACTAGGCTCGCGCGCAAAGTATTAAGCTATTATTAAGTCTATCGCGCGCAGGAGCGTCTTTAATACGCCTTATACATACGCTCGCAGCTTTACCTCGCGAACTATAATAAGTGGGGTAAATAGCTAATCGCGTACCTTCCTATTATAGCTTGCCTAGGCTAAACAAAACCTTCGCTGTCGCCTACTCCTCTTACTATAGTCGCCTAGGTAGTCTTTTACTTCTTCTCTTCTACTCCTAACTTTGCCTAGTATCTAGCCCTCTTAACTCTTATTCCTTCTACTACTCTTGTACTATACCGCCGCGTTAAGTTAGGCGCGTTAAGTGGTTACTATCGCCCTACTTACTATTACCTTATTAACACTAACGCGCGCCTCTACGCGTAAGTACACCTTTATAAGCGCCTTTCCTAAACGCTTCTACCTGCGCCTATAAATATTAGAAACTATTTTATAGATACTTATATTAAGGTATGCTTTCTGTGTATAAGTATGCCTAGTTTTAGTGCTAACTACTATACCTAGTTTAGCTGTTATTATAGACACCTAGGTAAAGCACTTTACTACCTATAATACTAGCTACCTAAAGCCTAAGCCTAAGTTCTCTAAAGGCGTTGCAGTCTTTAACATTATATATAAGGATACTATAAATCTAGGTCCTAGACGTATCTCTGTAGGCTATATCTTTGTAAAAGAGTAGCTATCTGCTATATTAGACAACTAGGCTAGTAACAGCTAGATAACGTCTTAGTAGCTTTATAATAAGTGCGGACAGCTAGGCTACCTTTAAGCTAGATACCCTAGCTAACTCTACTATAAGTGCGGTAACCCTAGCTATCTAGCGTTAGGTTACTAACTTTAAAACACCTACTATACCTATAGTAACGCAGAATATAAGCGTAAAAACTATTAGAACATTTGCCCTCGCTACCTAATAGAGGGCTATACTACTACTAACTACTGCGTAATTAACTACGTACCTACACCTACTTAAGCTAGTTAAGCTGTAGCCACTTCTACTAAGAGCGTAGCCCCTACTAAAGATAAGGCCACACCTATAGGTTTTATAGCTACACCTACTAAAGTATTAGGCGTTCCTACTAACACTACTATTACGCCTACGGCTAGCGAAGCTTCTACTAACTTAGAACTAGTAGAAGATTATAGTCTATCTCTTAGTTAGTTTAAGGCCCTAGAATTAGATAAGATAGAAGTTAAGCTATATACCACAACTATAAAGTACTATTTATTATCTATTTAGCTACGCCTATTAGTCTTATACGTGAGCGAAAACATAGTAAGTAGCTAGTTTACTAAAGAAGCTATCCTCTAAACCTCTGCCTTTAACGCTGTTAGCCTAATTAAGACTTATAAGATATTAGTTAATTTGCCTATAGAATCTAACTAGCGTAATCTTAACTATCTTAGTGCCTACAGCCGCGAAAAGCTAATACAGCTTATCTCTAGAGATAGCGCTATAGCCTATCTACTCTATGTATCCTAGGAGATTAAGGCAGATACTAGCCTAGATAGATAGCCCTAAGATCTTTTAGGGCTTACGCTATTCTCTAATAGCACCTATAGCCTACACACAGCTATAATACACGCGCTTTAAGACGCGCTGTAGGAATACTACTATGTGTAGGTTTACTTCTACACCGCAGCTGGCTTATAATTTAAGGATGCTATAAATAAGGTTTCTAAATTAATTTAAACGTAGGTGAAAGTTAACACTATAGCTACCTAGTATCTACGCTAGGCTATTAATATCTAGCTAGGGATATAGCTTTTACTAGATAAGTAACCTAAGTACTCTATTCTAGCACGTAAGTAGTTTAACTATTATAAGGAGTATTTTATAGTGCATTTCTATTTAGCTATTACAGAGTATAAGGCTATCCCTAATACTATATTCGTGCCTATAAAGGTGCGCCTAGTTAAGATAGGTAGTAACCTAGACTAGTGCGCCTACTTTACACTTATTATAATGGATAAAAATATAAACCTTCGCGTTAACGCCCTATTTAACATCTAGTTCCTTAGCGACAACGTAAGTAATAGTATGGTATAGAGAGGGCGCGTAGTGCCACTAGTAGGTATTACTAATGGCCTTAAGCACTCTGCCTTTATCTAGTAACCCTATAATAGTAGGTCTAGTTTCCAGCAGGACCCTAAGTTCTCTAAGGACCACGTTGTTAAGGCTAATAACTTTAATAATATTAACTAGCTATAGGCTGCGCTAGATAACTATCTAGGTATTAAAATCTACATTCGCGTTAAGTAACCCTAGAACTAGATTAAGCGGGAAATTAATACGCTGCGCATACTATTCTAGTAGTAGAATAAGTATAAACTAAAGCTTAACTTATTACTTAATAATAACATGCTTAATCTCCCTACCCAAGAGGAAGAGGCGTCGGTGGTCACAGACGCGCTAAGATTGGCTTAGCGTTAGGGTTAGAGTTAACGAATTAGGTAGGATTTGATACCAGAAACGCGTTAGACTAGGGGCAGAAACAATCCTATTCCCCAGCTATTTCTATTTCTTTCTCATTCTAATTCATCTCAACGTAACCTCTTATACTAATCTACCATCTCTTATTCACAAAATAGGATGGTGGTGGCGCAGGGTTTAGCCATTACTTTTTACTACTAATTCGCGATGGAGTTCTGCTGGGACGCTCGAGCTTCCGCGTCAAGCCCAGCTAACAGAGTACTAACATCACCACATCAACAGAACTCTCAGCAGCAACAGCAACTAGCAGGAGAAAACTTAGCGCAAGCTAATATACAAAAGTATATTCATTTTGTTAAGGAGTACGGCGTGCTTTGCTGCAGCGAGCACAAAGCCGGCATAGAAAATCTCGATGTACATCTCCGTCAAAAGCATAGTGTACCAGTTAACGAACGGAGGAAATTCATTGAAAGCTGCGCTCTTTTGAGAAGACAAGGGCTGGGCAGCGTTACGCTACCAGACGCTGGCGGACCGCCAATCCAGGTCCTAGGAGCGCCGTTGGACGGCTTCCAATGCAAGCAGCCAGCATGCAGCTATCTTACGCGAAACAAGGGCCAGATACGACTACACTGCAACAGTCATGGGTTAGCGTTCAAGACGGGATCAGATGCGCTCTACCAGAAGGTAAAGATGCAGTCTTTCTTCCCCGCTTCAGGACGGCAGCGGTACTTTGTAGTTTGCGTCCCCGATGTAGCGGACAGCGGAGCAGACGCTAGGGCGCATAAAGAAGAGGTGGAAGACATTCTGGCAGAGTACGCGCGAACGCAGGAGGAGAGGAAGCGGCAAGAGCAGGTGATGGATGCAGAAGTCGCAAAGACAGACAAGACAGGCTGGTGGAAGTTTACAGAGTGGCCAGAGCACTTTGCGAACCGCAACTGCGTGCACCTTGCCCACGCGATCCGGCTGCCGCGCCGGGACGAGCCCAAGCTGCAGAAGGCCGCGCGGGCTGTGGAGCAGCTGGTGGAGCAGAGCGTCCGAGGGCTGTCCTCGCTACCACGTGAGACCCGACGATGGGTGAAGAGTGCGCAGGCCAACGAGATCCACCAGCAGCCGATAGCCCGACTGCAGAACCCAGAGAGCCAGGCGCGCTATGCTGGGTACATTGTGATGTTCGTGTGCTATGTCCTACGTATCGTCGCCGCCGAAGAAGCGGACAAGGAGAGCGAGGACACGGAGAGTAGCGAGGGCAGCAGCACCGACGACAGCAGCGACGGCGACGGCAGCAGCAGCGACTGCAGTGATGAGAGCCCGCCCGAGGCCCACACAGGTCGCCGAGTCAAAGTTGATCCCATGAAGGACGCGCGGGAGATGTTCCCATGGAAAGAGGACCAAAAGCTGCTGGCCACCATGCTCTGGGAGGCCCTGGACAGCAACGACGAAGCCGGCCACATCGTCCTAGTGCGCCGGATGCTTAGTACGTTCATCATGACGACCTACATCCGCAGTCCGTTTGAGAGCGGGCTCGTTCACTTTGCTGCTGTGCTTGGGTTCGATTCAGAGACACGTCGACTGCGCACCGCGAAGAACTATTCGTATCTAGTGGCTGGGATGGTGTACTGCGTTCGGGTGATCAGTGTCGAACACCTACTTCCGCCCGCGCAACGGGAACAGCAGGGCTTGGTGGAACGTGACCACTATCTTGACCTGAGAAAGCGCTTCCTAGCGGACGGGTCCTTCAGCCCGACGAGCCAGCTGCTTAGTCTGCTGGCCTATGGCAAGTTCATCGGCATGAATACCGGCAACGCGGGCAACGCCTTCTGGTCAGAGGATAAGAAGATCTTCTACCTCAACGGTAGACCCATCGTTATACACCATTTCCAGCTGATGGCCCAAGAACTGTTGACCGAGCTGGAGGACCTGCTCTGGGGTGAGCTGCTCTGGGTCCGCAGTCCCGGTCAGCGTTTCCCGATCCGGCTCGACCTGATTCAGGACGATGTCGCGTGCACACGACGCGGCATGTCCTTTGTCACGCACGGGAACAACGGCCTGGAGAATGGCTTGCGATGGATGCTCGAACGGATGATGCAGGACGAGCAGGGTCGGAAGCTCCGCTCCGGAGATGGGACTTGGAACGTTGCACGCGTGAAGCTGTACCTGCGCAGTGTCAAGCGCTTCAAGGAGCTGGAGCTTGCCAATCTCCACATTGACGAGGGAATGCCAGGTCGGGGCACCGAGATCACGTCGATGCGGTTCCGCAACGGAGCACTGCAGGACCGCAACCTCTTCGTGATGGACGGACAGATCATGACGGTGGTCCGTTACTACAAGTCGCAGTCGCAGTTCGACAAGCCCAAGGTCATCCCAAGGTTCCTGCCCTCGCGGCTCTCGCAGGTGCTCGTTGTGTACCTGGCGTACGTGCAGCCGTTCGAAGAGTACCTGACCGTGGAGGTGCTGGGCGGCAGCTTCACCGACTACCTGTGGGCCAACGAGCAGGGTCCGTGGCACACGGATCACCTGACGCGGGTGCTGAAGCGCGAGACGGGCAAGCACCTGGGGGTGGCGCTGAACACGCTCGACTACCGACACACGGCGGTGGGGATTGGGCGGGAGGTGGTTGGGGATGTGTTTGGGCGGGGTTACCAAGACGAGGTGGGTGAGATTGAAGAGCCCGAGGTCGACGAGGACGGTGAGAGCCCGTTGGAGCTGCAGAGCGCGCGGACGACCAAGATCGGCCTGGCCAACTACAGCGTGCCCATCGATATTGTGAAGCATCTCAGCATGCGTTCGATCGAGACCTTCCGGCCGCTCAGTCGGCGCTGGCACGAGTTTCTAGGTGTGGATGGGCACGAGGTACGACCCAGTGCAGCCAGGAAGCGGCGATGGGAAGAAGAAGGAGACGGTCAAGACAAAGGGAGAGATGATCTCGCCGTGGTCGTGCCGCAGAAGAAAACCAAACCAGGGGGTGTCACTGCGAGTGCGATGTCTAGAGCGATGCAGCAGGCACTTGGCCAGGCTACTGCATCGTTCAAGTCGGACGAGCAGGAACAGGCCATGTTCGCTATGGTGAACGGTCAGACACCGCTGGTGGTCGTGCTCCCCACAGGTGGAGGCAAGAGTCTGCTGTTCATGGTGCCGGCCTGCCTCGACCATGCTGGCGTGACCGTGGTTGTGGTGCCGTTCCGCGCGCTGATCGAGGACCTGGCAACGCGTATCCGCGCGCGCGGTATCGACTGCGTGGAATGGGTTAACCACGAGACGAACCCGGCCTCCGTCATGCTGGTTGGTGCTGATGTCGCCGGCGGCGCGGGGTTCCTGAAGTATGCCAGCTCGCTGAAGGATAAGAAGCAGCTGCAGCGGGTGGTGATTGACGAGTGCCATCTCATCATCACCTCCAGCCATTGGCGGCCGAAGCTGGCGAAGCTGCGGAATCTGCGCGTGCTTGCATGCCCGATCGTACTGCTGACGGCGACGCTACCGCCCGTGCTGGAGGGGGTGTTGGGTAGAAGCATGTTGATTCAAGCTGCCACCTACATCCGGGCCAGCACGGTGCGGCCCAACATCCGGTATTACGTGTCGTGGTGTGGGCGAGGTAAGGCCATGGAGGCAGCACTGGCCATGTGTCGACGGCGGCAGGAACAGCTGCGGGGTGGCCAGAAAGGCGTCATCTACTGCCACAGCAGGACTGCATGCGAAATGCTGGCAGGGGCGCTGGGCTGCAAGCACTACCACGCTGGCGAGTTGGATCGAACCGAGATCCTCGCCAGCTGGCTGGACGAAGGCGGGCTCATCGTGGCAACATCAGTGCTCGGTACTGGGGTTAACTTTCCCAGCATCGTGTTCGTCTTGCACGTAGGCATGCCATGGAGCATGATCGACTACTGCCAGGAGAGTGGGCGTGCGGGGCGTAGCGGCGAGGTGGCGGACTCGGTCATCATCGTCGAGCCAGGTGAGGTGGAGAGGCGAATCCGGGAGGGTGGAGCGTCGGTGGACGTGTGCGCGATGGGCATGTTCATCGAGAGCGAAGGCTGCCGGCGCGGGAAGATGAGCGAGTACATGGATGGGCAGCGGGTAGTGTGCAGTGACATGGACTCGGCTGGGTGCGATCGATGCGGTGAGGGCCGGATCGAGTGGCAGCAGGCCCAGTCGCTCGCGGCGAGTGAGTGGCAAGAGGTGGAGGCAAGCATGGACGAGCTGCGGGCCGGGTGTGCGATATGCTGGGTGCTGGGGCGGGCAGGCTGGCAAGAGCACAGAACGATGCTGTGCACGGCGCAGCCCATGATGATGGGGAGGGACATGGACGAGTTCCGGCGAGGGGTGCGCGACGCTGGGAACTGCCACAGCTGTCGAAGGTGCTGGGTGAGCCAGAAGTGGTGCGCGACAGGGCAGGACGTCGCGAACTCGTGCCAGTGGCCGAACATTGTGATTCCTGTGGCCAGGGCAGCAACGGGGATTGCGGATGGGCTTGAGATCATTCGGCAGTGCGGGTTCCAGGGCGAGTGCGAGGTTTCGTGCCAGGCGTACCAGGTATGGCTTGGACAGCGCCATTGTGAACGTATCTGGGGCGAATTTCTTAGTAATGCAATGGTAGTAGCTATAAGAGTTATTATAAAACTTAAAGAGAAGAATTAGGCCTAGAATATAGTACTTTACTTCTATTTTTTAAAAAATCTCACTTTGTACATATTATAGTAGAGTTAGCCTATCTATTATAGATTTTATTTTACTTTACTATATATTAGTATAATAGGATGTAAGTTTTAGAAATTATAGAAAAAATAGAAACTAGAGTCTTCTAGAAGAGTTTAGGAATTGTATAAAATAAGTAAATTTCTAAAAACCTAAGTACTAGTATTGATACTATCTTATAACTTATTAGAATTTAATAAAATTATAATTAAACTATATTTCTACTTTTTTATAAACTTTACCACTAGTTATTAAATAGTAGTATACTTTTTTATATACTTATAATAATTTTTACTTATTTAGTAATCATAAGTTTTACTTTAAATAGTTTATACTAATAGTATTATATAACTACTAGAGTGAAACTAAATTTAATTTTATATTAATAATTTATATTTCTATTAAAAAGAGAATATAAAAGAAATTATTAAAGTAGTAGTATTTATAAGTAGAAGTAGGACTTATAAATAATAAAACTAAATTACTAAACTATGTAGTAGATAATAAATAATTTCTAGTTATTATAAAATTAAGAAAAAAAAACTAAAGGGTTATTTTTTATTAAAGGGAAAATATATATTTCTAAAGTTATAGAAAATATAAAGTAATATAACTTTTTAAAAAGTAATATAAGGTAAAGTTATTAACTATTCTATACAGGTATATAAGGTCGTGTTAAGTTATATAAAAGGATATAAATTATTATAAAGGGACATAAAGCTATATAAAGTAATATGTAGTAAAGTTATTAAATATTTTATAAAGTTATATAAGGTTGTATTAAGTTATATAAAGGGATATAAATTATTATAAAGTAATATAAAGGTATATAAAGTAATATAAAGTAAAGTTATATAAGGTTGTATTAAGTTATATAAAGTGATATAAATTACTATAAAGCTATATAAAGTGATATATGGTAAAGTTATTAGATATTTAATAAAGTTATATAAAGTGATATAAATTGTAATAAAGTAATATAAAGCTATATAATACTATATAACTTTCTATAAAATAGTATAAGGTACAGTTATTAAATATTTTATAAAGGTTTATAAAGTAGTGTTAAGTTGTATAAAGTGATATAAAGTAACATAACTTTCTATAAAGGGATGTAAGGTGAAGTTATTAAATGTTATATAAAGTGGTATAAAGCTATATAAAGTAAAATAAAGTTATGTAGAGTAATATAGGATGGACTTATTAAATGTTGTTTAAAGTTATTAGTTATACTATAAAACAAACTTAGTAAGGAGAGAAGAATAAGCTTCTTATTATAAAACTTTATATAGTAGAGAAAAGTTAGGACTTTTTTAGAAAAGAGATATAATATTATAACTAGATAAGGAGTATACTAATATAAGTTAAAGGGAGTTAAAGTAGGGAAAAATCTTGAGGTAGAATAGGAAACCCGTTTATAAGTGTATAGGAGAGGTAGGATAGGAAACCCGTTCGTGAGTGCAAGGGAGAGGTGGGGTGGGTGGGCCCGTCGGGATGGGAAGAACCGCTGGTGCGTAGGGTTAGGGTTAGGGTTAGGGTTAGGGTTAGGGTTAGGGTTAGGGTTAGGGTTAGGGTTAGGGTTAGGGTTAGGGTTAGGGTTAGGGTTAGGGTTAGGGTTAGGGTTAGGGGT